>OX382281.1:8842536-10285186 GCA_947507595.1 Pyralis farinalis
CCTACGAAGTCTCGTATAGCCTAGGCGTAGGGAGCTGGCTATGCCTTGAGACGGGTCAGCGACTGATTTTGTCCTTAAAGGGATCAGTTACGTCTCCCAGGTGCTTGGGTTCGTGATCTTTCAAAGTGGTAGGAGCTCGTCGAAGTGAATTCCGTCCAGCGTATGCGGGCCATGGAGATTGATCGCAACCCAACCATACTGGTCTCATTTATTTATATATGTATATATACACACACATTTATTTCCTCTGTTAGGAGTCATGGTTCGTGTCCCAATTAGGTTAGAACCATGACGTACACACAGTTATAGACAATAGACAAAGTCGAGGCTAACTACCTTGCATACCCTAGTTTCCATTAGCAAATCAACATTGCACCTCGTTGATTTGGGCTTAGCCACATTACACATCACACGTTTAACGTAATACAAACTCAAGAAGTTATTTTACACGAGTATCTTAGATTAGATATTGTAGGTACACATTTTATTAAGATCTAGTTAGGAGATAGGTAGGTAGTCGCGATGAATACACGCGTTAGTTAACATACAGCGTGGTAGGCGCGTCAGACGACATTTATAGGGACAGTAGGTACAATTACTGATTAGTTCTTAAGCTAATCGCGACGTGCGTGATAAGTAGCAAGCGGTTACGCTAAGCGGTCGAATCAAGGGTTTCGTTCAGTAAAACGTCCGGGTGATCATATTATCCTACGGCGTGATGTTAGTACCTTTGCGGTGAGAATAAAGGAGTACGAGGGTAGGCGCGTCGCGAGAATAGGCTAATATTTTAGTGGTTGTAGAATCACGGTGGTGGGCAATAAGTAATAGGCTGCATGTGTCTAGATAAAGTGTAGTCTCGGGGCCTGCAACTTAATTATAACGTAGATATGCAGGTAGTCTGATTCTATGTTCATTGCATACTTCAACTTATTATTTTACCTCCTGACTGTGGTTACGAGTCGAAAGACATTTGGATTAGAGATAAATAGTCGAATCTTTTTGAGGGTTACATGTTCAGAGCTCTAAGGGTGCTTTATTCTGGTCCACCGATAGTTTATACGTGACTGCTAAATTAAAGTAGTATATTAGCCAGAATGTAACACTCTCCCTCATGTGTCGTTGACGAGCGGCGATGAGCTAACACGCCAGAGTCTCCAGGACTAGTTAACACAACCAACGGTTTACATTAACGCTTTACCGTGAGACTATGTAGTTCCTTGAGGAAATGCGTCGTCTGAGTTCGTTGGTGACCCCGGGTGTCTAAAGTACGCCTAGCGAAACAGCAAAGTCTGTCGTGTCGGGAGTCTACTGGACGGCGAGGACTTGTAGTTTCTGGGGAGCAATGCAATACCCGCGTTGAAGGGGGCGTTCGAGCGTCTGGTGATGCTGAGCGAAACAGGTTATGCTGTCGTGCCGGGTTCCTCAGTACGACAAGGGTTCCTCACCTGAAGCGTTATAAGCCTTGTAGAGACAACCTTGCAGTAGTTTAAGACGATCAAATGTTGGACGGTTCGGTCACAGTCAGAGTACCTATTTATTAATATACAAAACCAGCTTAATGCTTACCAATTAATAGAAAGTAGTATAAACATTTAAGTGAATTTCATGTTTTATATAGCCCAACCTAAGTGAACACTTTGTAGATTTATAAAAATTAATCTGCTCATTTGCGATTCATGCGAACTGGAAGACATTCGGTTTAGAGAATTTAGTCTAATCGTTTAGTGTGTTACATGTTCAGAGCTCAAAGAGTGCTTTATTCTGGTCAGCCGATAAGTTTTATTCGTGGTTGCTATTTTTAACGTAGTATATACGCCAGAATGTATCACTCTCCCTCATGTGTCGTTGTCGAGCGGCGATGAGTTAACACGCCTGAGTCTCCAGGACTAGTTAACACAACCAGCGGTTTCTATTAACGCTTTACCGTGAAACTATGTAGTTCCTTGAGGAAATGCGACGTCTGAGTTCGTTGGTGACCCCGGGTGTCTAAAGTACGCCTAGCGAAACAGCAAAGTCTGTCGTGTCAGGAGTCTACTGGACGGCGAGGACTTGTAGTTTCTGGGGAGCAATACAATACCCGCGTTGAAGGGGGCGTTCGAGCGTCTGGTGATGCTGAGCGAAACAGGTTATGCTGTCGTGCCGGGTTCCTCAGTACGACAAGGGTTCTTCACCTGAAGCGTTATAAGCCATGTAGAGTCAACCTCACGGTCGTTAAAGTCAACCGAATGTCGGACAGGACAATTGAACTGCCTGTAAGATTTAACCTAAATACTCATTATTGATTTCACTAGTCTGGCGGCTTTGCGTTCGGTCAGATTTAGCCTAAACAGTTAGAGCAATATCCCGAAGTAACACACTGCAAATACCGTTACCAAACTTACTAACGTCTCTCAGGTGAGGAGACTTCACTACTGCCGGAAGAGCAGAAAACTTTACTAGATTAATTGTTGTCTATATTATTTAGAAGTCTGGGCAATAGACCCCGTGTAACAGTGGTGACTGAGAAAAGCGCCTGGCTGCTACCTTACAAGACTGACGAATGTATAGATGACGCTCACAGTACATTTTATTATAAACAAATACGTTATCTGTGGACCCAACTGAGGGATTTGCCTTATTTGTAATAACTGATAGCGGTGGCATAGTGGTGATTTGACCGATTGCAATTCAGTTAGATTGTGCTCAAATAACCTTATACAATCTTTGTGTTCAGCTAGCGGACGAGAAGTTTAATACTTGTATTATTGTAAATTGATGCTTGCTTTAAAATTGAAAAAAATCAAACTAGTGATGGTTGAAATTGTAGAATTTGATATAGTGAATATTATCTAAAGTAGTTCGGAAAAGGAAAATCAGGAACATAGGTGGTTCAGGGGAAGGACCCATGTGATTATTCCTAAATTGCCTCAGATAAATTTAAAATTACAAAACAAATTTAATAAAAGACTGAGATGTCGTTAGTTAAATTGTAAGAACAATTTTCTCATACTCACATATGTTACATACTCGTAAGATCAATGAGATGAATTGGGAATGGTCAGATGGAGGGGTGTTGTAGGCGGTCCTTCTCTTCCCTGCTTCTCCTTTTCACATATAGTGGGAGTGTTCTCTATGTTATGGTTGCATTCAGAGTAGTACATAGGGCGAACACTAGCATTCTCCAGTTACATAAAATTAACCGTAGGTAATATGCCACTGTCCCGTGAGACTAGCGCGAGCCAGAGCGTTCTCTATCTTATATTTGAGCTCTAAATTGAATATAGGTTGCTTACTAACCTTCCTCTTTTATATCATTTAATATAGAATATATGCCACTGCCCGAGGGGCTAGCGCAAGCAAAAGTGTTCTCTGTCTTATAATTGATTTCTAAATAGAATCTCGGTGGTGGGAACTAACATTATCTCACTACCGAAAATAACTATAGCCTGCCTAGTCATCGCCTTACGGAACCGTTAACTTGAACTGAACATCGAGATAGTAACAACATTCATTCTCACTACAAAGTGACTCCATAGGTTATTTCGCCACGGCCTTGTGAGTCCGATAGGAGCTGCGGTGTAAACAATCTAATCTTATACTTAATTCTGATTCGAATGTTGATGAGGAGTATAAATGCCTACTACATCGATAGCTAAACTATAGCTAAATCTAGGAGACTTACGTTCTAATTCTGAGGGTTCTCTTAAGATTCTAAAGTCCCTGCCTAGTGATAGGATATCATTAAATCAATTACAGTGTTATATGAATATGCATAGACATTAGTTATAATTCAATCAACGTCTAACTACGAGGGTCATCCGATTCTTCAGAATCTCCTTTGGTACGCGCGTCCACCTGTCAGAACGCTGGTCCTAAGCAATAAGGAACCAATCAAAATCCGATAGGGTGCGGTACAATTCTAACAGTCCAATTGAGATAGAGTGGTAAAGAAAAGCACACATTAAATCTTTGATATTTTATAATTTTCCCAAGCTAAGTAACCTAAACGTGGAGCGGACGATTGGATCTTCACATATATAAACATATTGAGTAGAGACAGGAAGATAACCTTAGGGAATAGTTACTCTTTAAAGTACTGCGGTGCTACGTTATTTAGGAAGCTTAACTGGTAGGGTTCTCGAATTGCTTAGTCATCTCAGCCACGAAAAGGACTCTGGGTTGCTGCTCACAATGTAGTTGCCACTAAAACGATCACTGCCAATAATTTAACTTGAGGGTCGACGTGACACAGTCCGAGACACCTAATTAATAAGTTTAGTTAAGTAGATTGATTTTTAGGTCAAGAAATAGTTACAATTTAAAATCAGGGATTCTAGTATATATATATCGTCAATACACGAGTGGTAGTTCAGGTAAAAATTAGGTACAGGAGTAGTTAGGTGCGGGGTAAGGAGGTAGATAAACAAATTACTATGTTCAATACATGAACAGTTCTCAGTAGATATATTTCTATAAGAGTGGGGTTCACATAGGTAGGACCATTATATATATCTAAGTTAATAAACCAATAAAACAGGAGGGGGAGACATATAAAGGTAGAGTATAATATTATATAGAGTAGCTCTGTACATAACATAAGTAGAGGCATAAAGTAGGTGAGGTGGTAACGAGGAAATGGGTTAAGTAGATGAAATCAGAAGGCGGGGTTTAGTTGTACACAGGTACCTAGTCAGTTATATATTCAAGCTATTCATATATATATGTAGTAATTAGAGTCTCCCCTCTGTAGCGCATAAATAAATAACAAAAATACATACATAAAACAAATAGAAAAGGGGGGGGGAAGTTACAATGTGGAAGCCGTGACCAGGATATTCAAAATTACATCTTAACTTAGAATGAGAATAAATGAAAATTAGGTAAACTAGGTTATTAGAGTTGGTAGTTTAAATCGGTATTTATTCATCTAAATTAGGCTGTCTCGGGGGGTCATGTCGGCCACAATTTGTTGCCGCGAAAATGGATAGTGTCTTGAGTGACTAAGCATATGAGAAGTATTGATCTATAGAAAATTAGTGCGTGAGGTGTCTTGAGTAAGTGCTGTTAGGTTGCCGCGTAGTCTGTTGAATGATCAGCATCTTCCGTTGTCTCGTGTCTGCACGTGGATTATCTGCAAAAAGTTGAATTCATTGTATCAGGTTATGAAGGAAACATAGTGTAAAGAAATGATACAGGGAAATTGTGAAAACGTAGATAGTATTAAATTAAGTTATCCAAATAGAATCAAGTTAGTGGTAAAATCTCCGGATAACCATCAGGTGCATTTAGTATTACATTCAAAATATAATTGTTAAATAGTAACAAGAAATAAACATCAGGCTTGTGAAAAAAAAAATGATTGAGACGAGGAAATTGAAATTTTGAATTAATTTAATACATAATAAGGCATACATAATAATTGATTAAAGAGGTTGTATTGTGCGAGGCAGTTGAGCATACTTATTAACTTCCACATAACAGTTAGGTTAGGAGACATAAATTAGATAGTAAACA
The DNA here is from genome assembly GCA_947507595.1 of Pyralis farinalis. Taxonomy (NCBI): domain Eukaryota; kingdom Metazoa; phylum Arthropoda; class Insecta; order Lepidoptera; family Pyralidae; genus Pyralis; species Pyralis farinalis. Next base: position 8,848,030 of record OX382281.1, read on the forward strand.
ATAACAAGGAGAAAATTGTAATATTAGTAGCATATTGGTACAGTCTCAAATAGGTGTAATAAAGTAAATACATAGTTAAGGCTATCTATATAATAGTTATATCATCAGAGTATTAAATTAAAATTGCATACTTACTTCAGTAAAATGATGTTGATTGATGAGTTGCGTTGACTCTAGTAGGCATATGGTGACAGGTAGATAGAATTTCAAGCGATCAGGTAGAATTTCATTATGTGAGTGAATTAGCGCTTGAATGGTCGATTAAATCTGAAAGAGTTAGTATTGCTGAGTGAGAGGTTTATATGAATCTAAGGTAACATGCGTCTCAGGGCCAAGGTTATGGGGTCGTAGAGCTAACGGTTAAATAGTTGGTCGGTTGTTACATCCTTAGGTACATAAAACAACAATAATGTAAATTAAAATGCAACACATTAATAAGTGTACAAAGGCGGACTTATTCCTATAAGGAAGCTGTTCCAGTCAACCGTTGAGTGTCTAATAGGAACTTAGTAGCGAGTAGTGCGGTTATATAACATAAACAAACTAGATCAGTATAATAATAAACAAAGTAGTGAGGTTTCCATAATGACATGTAAATGAATTGGGTAAATAGGTTAGAAGGTTAGGTCCAACCGTTGTTGTATAGATTATTAAACTCAAGAGAATATGGTTAAATGATACGAACTACAAGTCAAAACACATAAGTAGGGGTATAAATAAAACTTACTAATTGTGGTTGGCGCAGGATTCTAGTACGGAACTAAGTTGGAAAGCGATCCTCTGTAAGTTACAAGCACACGGAATGGCGTTTTGTTTCCTCTTAGCACCTCACGTTGTCTCCCTAGGTCGGCTAGGGGTTTGATTGTGCTTGAGAAGATTTGTCAGAAATCTCGGTCCACCACAACATAAATTAGCACATTTGTTCCGTGGTTAAATAGCCTGAAAATTATAAATATCAACTTTTAACTTTCACAACTTCATTAACATAAATTAAGTAGGATTACTATTAACGTGTAATTATGCAAAGTTATTAGTTGGGCTAGTCTGCTTTGCAACTATCGGTGGGCTACGGTGACTGCTTACTGTCGAGCAGGTCGTATGTTGATTTCCATCATAATGGTATAGTGGTAGGTAAATGTGATTAGATTCCTTAGGTCTTATTAGCAAAGAGCACTAGATGCGTATAAGGTTAGATAGTGTATGGGTATTAGTTAAAATTGAGTAATTGATTGAAACTTGATTCGACAATGTTAATTCCCAGGGGTTTCACTTTCATTGGATTCTTAGAGATTTTGTCGTATTCACTAGTGGGTGACTAGATTAATAGTTGCATTAGATAAGTAAAGAGTAGGTACTATTGAGTTCTCCACATACAAAATATCCGGAAGTTAATTTAAATACTACTGAAGTGAAATAATGTATAATACATAGAGATAACATGTTAACTGGTAGGAGTTGTTGTTAGAATCGGGTTTCGAGGTAGCGTCATTCTAACAAAATCACTTACTTACACTAGTACCAAATGAACATTGTTTATAAACTAAGGTTATAATGTACGAATTTTGAGTTTTATAGATATACTATGTTAAATGGGTATACTTGAACGATATTATGCTAATATGATGTGATATGCACGTGAAAATTAAACAACTAGTCTCTAATGGTTATATTTAGTTACCTATATGAAATTAGTTCACTTCTAAAGAAAAAAACTAGTTGAGTACGTAATTGGAACCTTTAGCCACTTTACATAAAACATTATAATAACACGTAACGTGTATAAAACTTTCACTTGTTAGCTTCATGATTCACAAACAAATTATCTGCGCGGTTTTAATTAACAAACAGTAATTCCATAGAGTCGTTCTTCTTCTTAGTTGTAGTTGTTGGCTTTCAGTTGTACATTAAATGATAGGGCTGGCTAGGATTTATTCGGAGAAGGATTATTTGTACATTAATTATTATTCATAGTTCATATACTAAGATAATTTATAAGATAGGAAAGGAAAGTGAGATGAACAAATGAAATAAACGGGTGAATGAATTTATATCGATGAATGGTAGGTCAAGAATTTTCTCATACTCTCTCATACGATTTCATACTCGGGTTTGAAATAAAATAAGCAAGATGTGGGGTCGGGTTTTCGTTTATGGAATGTTATTGAAAAAATTTAATGCGAATTTTGTGATTAGGACTAGAGATTGTTCGAAGTACTTGAAATATTTCGAAATAAAATGTGCAAGATGGGGGGGTCGAGTCCTCGTGGTTTATTTAGGATAATCTGTTGTAGAAACAAACGTTCCAAACCTTACGTAGTGGAGACCCATGTTAACTAGAAATCAATAATTAGTGTCTAGCCAGGTTATAACACGGAATTAGCTCGGTTGATTTACTCCGGTTCATGGAATTCCTTAAGTATTTAAGTCGCTCGTTGTAGAAGTATGATCGAATTAGGATATTGTGTTGAGATATACAGAACCTCACTACCTTCGTGTCGTCAAGTAAAATAGTGAAGGTAGAGTGATTCTGTTTAAGGTAGAGAGTGAAACAGTGACGTGAGGACGACAGTGAAAATTTGAATATTAGAAGTTTTGTTGGAACAAGTGCGAATATACGATGGAGAGACCAAGTCGTAAGAGAAGAGCGCCGGTTAGATATAGTGGTGTAAATAGTAGTGAAGAACATTTTATAGATAATAGTGGGAATACCAATTCATCAACGGTATCGGAATTGGGAGAGATGCCTTTGCAGAATAATATTCAAGAGAATACACTAGAAACGCACGCCGTGCGAACGAAACGACGTAAAGTAATACAAAGAGAAATCGGTAGAACTAAGGAGGGATCTAGGGTGTTGGTAAATAAATTAAGTAAAACCCTAGGAGCTTTGGCTAGGAAGGTAAATTTATTAAGCGAAGATGTAAGGAAAGTTCGCAAGGTTAATGAGGAGATTAACACAAATCATGTAACTACTTTGGATAAGGCGTCGGAAATGCCGCATACGACTAGAGAGGGAGAAGGGAGCAACGGTCGGGATAATGGATTGATTAATAATGAAATGCTAGAAGTGTTGCCAACACAGAGTAAATCTATAAATTATAATATCAGGAATATTAGTTTCGAAAAACCAAAATTTGAAGATAAGAATGACACGCATCCAGTTACCTTCCTGGAAGATCTAGATACGTATTTAGGAAAAGTTGGACATGAAGGCAAGGAATTGGAATTAATATTGGAATGTTTGCAAGGAGGAGCGAGAGACTGGGCTAGGATCTACAAGGGTCGTTGGAAGGCTTTGCAGGACTTCAAGTTGGACTTTTTGGCCACTTATTGGGGAGAAAAGGAACAAAATGAGTTGAGGCGCGAAATAGTACAGGGAACTTGGAATCGTGGAGAGTCTCCCACCATGTTAGGGCATTTTTTGAGACTGACGGGACAAGCTCAAATGTTAAGCTTTAAGATTCCGGAAAAGCAATTAATAGCGGACATAATTAGGCAATTTCCTAAATACATCCAACAAGGGTGGTATACTTCGAACCCGGGAAATTTAATCGAGACAGCGGAATTTTTGAGAAAAATGGATGACATAGGGCGTCAGGAAAATTCGACAACCCCTGGCCTAGGAAGGAATAAGGAATTAGGAAAAAGGAAAGGGAAATATAAGCGCCATCACCGGAATTGGGAGACACCACTAGGGAATCATGAACCAGTGGGACAATTACAACCGGGGCCGAGTAATGCTGAGGTAGCTGTAAAAGAACCAGTAGGGTTAAAACTGAAGGAAGTTGAGAGGAGGGTCCCCGATTCAGCTTCAATTACAGAAAACGATGCGTTAAATACTATGATAAAGAAGGGGTGGTGGTTAGGTCGGAAAGGGTTTGTAAGGGTTTTAGAAATTTTGTTAGAGTCGCTTTTGGAAGAGAATAACCTAAGTACAGTTCAGAGTAAATTAGATGAGGAGATTAGCGAGGGGGTGAACTTGGGCGTATTGACCGAAAATAGACAGAAGGAACAGTTAATGGTATTAATTAATAAAAATAAAAGATTATACTCTTCTAAGCTAGGGAGGGCAAATTGTTATCAACATGAGATAATCCTGAACTCTCAGACGCCAGTTATAAGAAAAAATTATCCAGTGCCATATGCGTATAGGGGAAAGGTCGAGGGAAAGTTAAGAGAAATGGAAGCACAAGGAATCATCAGTAGGTCATCCACACCGTATAGTAATCCGTTAACCTTCACTTTAGAGCAGGGTGGATCCGTAAGGGTATTATTAGATGTTAGGGAAATTAACAAGTATCTGATTGCCGAGACAGAGAAACCGCCATTGCAAATAGACGTTATGAACTCGTTTCACGGAGCTAATTACATTAGTACTTTAGATTTAAATAATGCCTACTTTCAAATACCACTTACGCAGAATAGCAAAAAGTATACGGGGTTCACATTTAATGGGAAATCCTATGTGTATAATGTATTACCACAGGGGTTGAAAACATCGGTGGGGAGTTTTAACAGAGCTATGGACTTAATATTGGGGCATGAAGTTAGAGACTTTTGTGTAAACTATTTAGACAATTTAGCCATTATTTCGACAGGAACTTTTGAACGTCATTTAGAACATTTAGATATAGTCATGGGTAAGCTGTTAGCGGCAGGGTTAACGTGTAATCTTGAGAAATGCAAATTTTTCTGCGATGAAGTGCAAATGTTGGGCTATAGCATTTCTATCCGGGGACTGAAAGCAGACCCAAACAAGGTTACCGCTATTCAAGAGTTCCCTATACCTAAAAAGGTAAAACAAGTAAGGGCTTTTCTAGGGTTGTGTAGATTCTATCGGGGATTTATACCGGATTATACTAAGCAGACAAAGCCATTAAATGATTTATTAAGAAAACGGCATTTTTGGACGTGGGGAAAAGGAGAGCAGCAGGCCTTTGAAAAAATAAAATCCTTATTAATAAGCCCTATACTAATGCCTCGTCCCGATTTTATTAAGCCATACTATTTACAAACAGACAGTTCGAGAATAGGATTGGCAGGGGTGTTATATCAGATAGGCTGTAATGACGACATGAAGATTATAGGGTTTCATAGCAAGGCATTGAGGGGCTCGCAGTTGAATTGGTCAATAACAGAGCAGGAATTTTATTCGGTAATATGTTGTCTCGGAAAATTTGAAAGTTATTTAAGGGGGACTAAGGTTATAATTAGAACAAACTATGAGGCTTTAGCCTTCGGGAAATTCTGTAAGTTGTATAACGCCAGGGTAACTAGATGGTTTAGTTATTTAGAGAATTTCGATTATGAAATATGTAAAACATATTAAAGGGAGGGAAAATGTAGTCCCATATATTTTGTCTGAATACCCACCAAAAGACGGTCGTTTACAGGACGAAGGTAGGCTGCTCGGAGTTTTAGTGAGTCTCGTGCTAATAAAGCGTTGAAATTAAATGATCCGGGGACAAGAAAAATGCGAGGTAAATTCAATACAATACATTTGTCTAAATATTACCGTTGGATTGGAGTTGAATCGGGAACTAAAAAGGCGCAGTATAATTAAGAACCGTAGTTAAAAAGGTTATTAGAAGGTAAAAATTAGAATTGTTAGACTATAGATTACATAATTAATTGTATATTAGATAATTAATTGTATATTAGATACAATGTAAGTAAACTGTAGGTTAGATTTGATTGATAAAAATGTTGAGTAAATTGTGAATTAGAATTGATTGGTAAAATTATAACGGTTATCTTGTGTATAGATAAAGGTTGATTGTATAGCTAGTAGTAAGTAATTGTAGTCTTTAACATTAAAGTAATATGGAAGAGAGAACAGGGAAATTAGGCGGTTCTGGGGAGAGGCCCATGTGATGGTTCCGAAATTGTCTCGGATAAATATAAAATTACAAAACCAAATCTAAGACGGAGAAACCGTCAAATAAATTGTACGAAAGTTTCTCATATATTTCACACTCGTAAAATCAACGAGATGAATTGGGAATTGTCAGATGGAGGGGAGTGTCGGCGGTCTCTCTCTTCCCTTTTTTCTCTTTTTTTTTCATATATAGTCCTAAAATGTAACCAAATGTCGTGGTGATGATGGCGAGTGGTTGCGTAAACGTTAGATTGAGAAACTAAAACTTTAAAATAAGCTATATCTATTCTATTCTATATCGTGCAGAGACGAGAGAATGGTGCTTGACTGATTACGTGGATAATTAGACTAGATCATAGAGGGTTTAGGAGAATTTTAAAATAATGATGGACATTAAGCGGTAGGTGATTCTCTAAACTAAAGATCAAGCTCGGATACTTAGAAAGTTGGTAGTCAAAGTCGAAGGGTAGTGTTCAGTGAAGAGGGATAAAGACAGGTTAAACCATCGAGATTGAGAGTTAAGTGGAATGAGGTGGAGTTATTTTTATTTGTACTGAAATGAAATTGAAGGGAAAACTTTGCTCCGGTTTAGTTTCACACACCTGTACAAAGTTTTGGGGTCGATTGTAACGGACCACAATGAAATAACATTGTTGCCGTCACAAATAAAAATAACCTTGCAATCATATGGATATATGTAGTCGAATTATGTATAAATTAACGACTAGGAATGCAGGTGCATCGTTCACTACTTTATTTAATAGGTCATTGTCGTTCATACTTGGTTTGAAAGACGCTTCACATAGTGCTCGATTCTCGCTGCCTGCCTCGCGGGCGAGCGGGCGTGATAATATGTTATTGAAGGTATCACGGCCGTATGCTTAGGAAAAATGTTAACTTGTAAGAGGGTAGACGTATACCAGACGAAGTGGCGTGATATTCTTGAACTACCAATTAGCGCGCGGTTGCTAGTCGTGGATGAAAAGTGTGTCGTGATTAGTAAACAGTATAAGCTACTTAAATGGAACGAAATAGATTCGAATATTGAATGACGAGTTGCTATAGAACATTCTAGAATATTTTGGAAAGAGAGACAGAGATACGCAGAGAGGGGTGAAGAGGCTTGATGGTAGGCGTATGATATAAAAACGGGTGGTTCGTTAGTTCATGGTTTTTTTAGTGTGAAATTTTAAGGTAATAAGACGTATCGATAATTGTTCGTGAAGGGCCTTTTTGTCGGTGTGAATCTCTGGGGTGATAGGCGTATTGCTGATAAATCGCGGAACGGTTCTTTTTATTATTAATTTTAATTTCTTTGTGTTAATATTGTGTTGAGAACGGCATTGATTCCTTGCCTTTGAGCTGCGTAGCGAGATATGGGACAATTAAGTTGTCTAATTGATCGTAACGTTAGGCTTGGGTATGGAATCAATGTAATTGTAGTTAACTTAATATTGAATAATCCGGTGTTTAATAATTCGCTAAAATTCAGGTTGATTGTTCAAATTGTGTGCAGCGTGGCCGAACCTACGGTGCTCAGGCGCCGATGGTGGTAGCGTGGGGCATGTTGAGCAATCAAAATGGCGCGGTTTTGTGATATGCAAATTCTAGGAATTGAAACGTAGCATTATTTGTCCGCGAAGGGGGTTTCTTTTATGGAATTTAACTTCTCGTGTTAATTTTGTTTAAGTATAGCGTTGATTCTTTATCTTGAGCATTGTGCACGGAATTGGCGGTACATCTGCCGATTTTTGTGACGCTGCGCTGGGATGTTGATTCAATGTGATCGCGGTTAAGTAATTAGGTCATAAATCGGGTTCTAATATTTCATCGGATTTAGTGTTGGTTATTTGACTGTGTTGTACGAAGTGGCCAGAATTCCAAGGGTCACAGACCTTTGAGTATGGCGGCGGTACCTAGTTAACTAACCAACATTGTCAGGCGAGTTCTAACATCGACAAATTGGTTAAATAGGGTTTGTGGTTATTTCACACTGAAAAATTAGCTATCTTAGGGACGTAACTTCGTAAAAATATGAGACGGATACCTCACGGAGCCTACGAAGTCTCGTATAGCCTAGGCGTAGGGAGCTGGCTATGCCTTGAGACGGGTCAGCGACTGATTTTGTCCTTAAAGGGATCAGTTACGTCTCCCAGGTGCTTGGGTTCGTGATCTTTCAAAGTGGTAGGAGCTCGTCGAAGTGAATTCCGTCCAGCGTATGCGGGCCATGGAGATTGATCGCAACCCAACCATACTGGTCTCATTTATTTATATATGTATATATACACACACATTTATTTCCTCTGTTAGGAGTCATGGTTCGTGTCCCAATTAGGTTAGAACCATGACGTACACACAGTTATAGACAATAGACAAAGTCGAGGCTAACTACCTTGCATACCCTAGTTTCCATTAGCAAATCAACATTGCACCTCGTTGATTTGGGCTTAGCCACATTACACATCACACGTTTAACGTAATACAAACTCAAGAAGTTATTTTACACGAGTATCTTAGATTAGATATTGTAGGTACACATTTTATTAAGATCTAGTTAGGAGATAGGTAGGTAGTCGCGATGAATACACGCGTTAGTTAACATACAGCGTGGTAGGCGCGTCAGACGACATTTATAGGGACAGTAGGTACAATTACTGATTAGTTCTTAAGCTAATCGCGACGTGCGTGATAAGTAGCAAGCGGTTACGCTAAGCGGTCGAATCAAGGGTTTCGTTCAGTAAAACGTCCGGGTGATCATATTATCCTACGGCGTGATGTTAGTACCTTTGCGGTGAGAATAAAGGAGTACGAGGGTAGGCGCGTCGCGAGAATAGGCTAATATTTTAGTGGTTGTAGAATCACGGTGGTGGGCAATAAGTAATAGGCTGCATGTGTCTAGATAAAGTGTAGTCTCGGGGCCTGCAACTTAATTATAACGTAGATATGCAGGTAGTCTGATTCTATGTTCATTGCATACTTCAACTTATTATTTTACCTCCTGACTGTGGTTACGAGTCGAAAGACATTTGGATTAGAGATAAATAGTCGAATCTTTTTGAGGGTTACATGTTCAGAGCTCTAAGGGTGCTTTATTCTGGTCCACCGATAGTTTATACGTGACTGCTAAATTAAAGTAGTATATTAGCCAGAATGTAACACTCTCCCTCATGTGTCGTTGACGAGCGGCGATGAGCTAACACGCCAGAGTCTCCAGGACTAGTTAACACAACCAACGGTTTACATTAACGCTTTACCGTGAGACTATGTAGTTCCTTGAGGAAATGCGACGTCTGAGTTCGTTGGTGACCCCGGGTGTCTAAAGTACGCCTAGCGAAACAGCAAAGTCTGTCGTGTCGGGAGTCTACTGGACGGCGAGGACTTGTAGTTTCTGGGGAGCAATGCAATACCCGCGTTGAAGGGGGCGTTCGAGCGTCTGGTGATGCTGAGCGAAACAGGTTATGCTGTCGTGCCGGGTTCCTCAGTACGACAAGGGTTCCTCACCTGAAGCGTTATAAGCCTTGTAGAGACAACCTTGCAGTAGTTTAAGACGATCAAATGTTGGACGGTTCGGTCACAGTCAGAGTACCTATTTATTAATATACAAAACCAGCTTAATGCTTACCAATTAATAGAAAGTAGTATAAACATTTAAGTGAATTTCATGTTTTATATAGCCCAACCTAAGTGAACACTTTGTAGATTTATAAAAATTAATCTGCTCATTTGCGATTCATGCGAACTGGAAGACATTCGGTTTAGAGAATTTAGTCTAATCGTTTAGTGTGTTACATGTTCAGAGCTCAAAGAGTGCTTTATTCTGGTCAGCCGATAAGTTTTATTCGTGGTTGCTATTTTTAACGTAGTATATACGCCAGAATGTATCACTCTCCCTCATGTGTCGTTGTCGAGCGGCGATGAGTTAACACGCCTGAGTCTCCAGGACTAGTTAACACAACCAGCGGTTTCTATTAACGCTTTACCGTGAAACTATGTAGTTCCTTGAGGAAATGCGACGTCTGAGTTCGTTGGTGACCCCGGGTGTCTAAAGTACGCCTAGCGAAACAGCAAAGTCTGTCGTGTCGGGAGTCTACTGGACGGCGAAGACTTGTAGTTTCTGGGGAGCAATACAATACCCGCGTTGAAGGGGGCGTTCGAGCGTCTGGTGATGCTGAGCGAAACAGGTTATGCTGTCGTGCCGGGTTCCTCAGTACGACAAGGGTTCTTCACCTGAAGCGTTATAAGCCATGTAGAGTCAACCTCACGGTCGTTAAAGTCAACCGAATGTCGGACAGGACAATTGAACTGCCTGTAAGATTTAACCTAAATACTCATTATTGATTTCACTAGTCTGGCGGCTTTGCGTTCGGTCAGATTTAGCCTAAACAGTTAGAGCAATATCCCGAAGTAACACACTGCAAATACCGTTACCAAACTTACTAACGTCTCTCAGGTGAGGAGACTTCACTACTGCCGGAAGAGCAGAAAACTTTACTAGATTAATTGTTGTCTATATTATTTAGAAGTCTGGGCAATAGACCCCGTGTAACAGTGGTGACTGAGAAAAGCGCCTGGCTGCTACCTTACAAGACTGACGAATGTATAGATGACGCTCACAGTACATTTTATTATAAACAAATACGTTATCTGTGGACCCAACTGAGGGATTTGCCTTATTTGTAATAACTGATAGCGGTGGCATAGTGGTGATTTGACCGATTGCAATTCAGTTAGATTGTGCTCAAATAACCTTATACAATCTTTGTGTTCAGCTAGCGGACGAGAAGTTTAATACTTGTATTATTGTAAATTGATGCTTGCTTTAAAATTGAAAAAAATCAAACTAGTGATGGTTGAAATTGTAGAATTTGATATAGTGAATATTATCTAAAGTAGTTCGGAAAAGGAAAATCAGGAACATAGGTGGTTCTGGGGAAGGACCCATGTGATTATTCCTAAATTGCCTCAGATAAATTTAAAATTACAAAACAAATTTAATAAAAGACTGAGATGTCGTTAGTTAAATTGTAAGAACAATTTTCTCATACTCACATATGTTACATACTCGTAAGATCAATGAGATGAATTGGGAATGGTCAGATGGAGGGGTGTTGTAGGCGGTCCTTCTCTTCCCTGCTTCTCCTTTTCACATATAGTGGGAGTGTTCTCTATGTTATGGTTGCATTCAGAGTAGTACATAGGGCGAACACTAGCATTCTCCAGTTACATAAAATTAACCGTAGGTAATATGCCACTGTCCCGTGAGACTAGCGCGAGCCAGAGCGTTCTCTATCTTATATTTGAGCTCTAAATTGAATATAGGTTGCTTACTAACCTTCCTCTTTTATATCATTTAATATAGAATATATGCCACTGCCCGAGGGGCTAGCGCAAGCAAAAGTGTTCTCTGTCTTATAATTGATTTCTAAATAGAATCTCAGTGGTGGGAACTAACATTATCTCACTACCGAAAATAACTATAGCCTGCCTAGTCATCGCCTTACGGAACCGTTAACTTGAACTGAACATCGAGATAGTAACAACATTCATTCTCACTACAAAGTGACTCCATAGGTTATTTCGCCACGGCCTTGTGAGTCCGATAGGAGCTGCGGTGTAAACAATCTAATCTTATACTTAATTCTGATTCGAATGTTGATGAGGAGTATAAATGCCTACTACATCGATAGCTAAACTATAGCTAAATCTAGGAGACTTACGTTCTAATTCTGAGGGTTCTCTTAAGATTCTAAAGTCCCTGCCTAGTGATAGGATATCATTAAATCAATTACAGTGTTATATGAATATGCATAGACATTAGTTATAATTCAATCAACGTCTAACTACGAGGGTCATCCGATTCTTCAGAATCTCCTTTGGTACGCGCGTCCACCTGTCAGAACGCTGGTCCTAAGCAATAAGGAACCAATCAAAATCCGATAGGGTGCGGTACAATTCTAACAGTCCAATTGAGATAGAGTGGTAAAGAAAAGCACACATTAAATCTTTGATATTTTATAATTTTCCCAAGCTAAGTAACCTAAACGTGGAGCGGACGATTGGATCTTCACATATATAAACATATTGAGTAGAGACAGGAAGATAACCTTAGGGAATAGTTACTCTTTAAAGTACTGCGGTGCTACGTTATTTAGGAAGCTTAACTGGTAGGGTTCTCGAATTGCTTAGTCATCTCAGCCACGAAAAGGACTCTGGGTTGCTGCTCACAATGTAGTTGCCACTAAAACGATCACTGCCAATAATTTAACTTGAGGGTCGACGTGACACAGTCCGAGACACCTAATTAATAAGTTTAGTTAAGTAGATTGATTTTTAGGTCAAGAAATAGTTACAATTAAAATCAGGGATTCTAGTATATATATATCGTCAATACACGAGTGGTAGTTCAGGTAAAGATTAGGTACAGGAGTAGTTAGGTGCGGGGTAAGGAGGTAGATAAACAAATTACTATGTTCAATACATGAACAGTTCTCAGTAGATATATTTCTATAAGAGTGGGGTTCACATAGGTAGGACCATTATATATATCTAAGTTAATAAACCAATAAAACAGGAGGGGGAGACATATAAAGGTAGAGTATAATATTATATAGAGTAGCTCTGTACATAACATAAGTAGAGGCATAAAGTAGGTGAGGTGGTAACGAGGAAATGGGTTAAGTAGATGAAATCAGAAGGCGGGGTTTAGTTGTACACAGGTACCTAGTCAGTTATATATTCAAGCTATTCATATATATATGTAGTAATTAGAGTCTCCCCTCTGTAGCGCATAAATAAATAACAAAAATACATACATAAAACAAATAGAAAAGGGGGGGGAAGTTACAAGATCCACCCCCGAAGTCGTACGTGCCCTTGTCAAATACTTTTCTTTCTATGGAACACCCAAAAAAATCACCAGTGACCCTGGCACTGAATTTAATAATGAGCTTATGCGAGAATTGCTTGATCTATATAAAATACAATTCCATATTACCACGCCTAATAATCCAAGTTCGACAGGTATCGTTGAGAGGTTCCACTCAACCATTATAGAAATTTATAGGCTCGCTAAGTATAAGCAGAAAAACACTGACGCGGCATCAGTAATGTCATATTCCATAATGGCTTACAATCATACAATTCACTCTGCCACAGGTTTAACCCCCTTTGAGGTAGTGTTTGGTCACGTGGACTCTAGTAGTGCTCTTATAGCAGACTTTGATAAGCAGTACCAGCAAAACCTTATTAAAGATCTTATTAAAGAAAACCTTATTGAAGATACATGATAAACTACATGAAGGAAAACTGCAAGTGAGAAACAGGGAGAAGAGAGAAGTAGACATGCAATTTAGCGAAGGCAAAGTGGTTTTTAGCAAAGATATCAACACCCGAAAAAGCAAGGATAAGCCAAGGTATAAAAAGGCAGTAGTTGTAGAACAAGTAGAGCGAAATGTAGTACCTATAGCTGTAGGGAATCTTATTACGAAAGCCCCAATTAAAAATATAAAATGTCCTCCACAGGTGGTGCGTAATACTCCTGATGGTAGTCCAAGCCAACCTGGCGCTTCATCTGCAAAGGATTGACCCAGGTCCTGGGATAATACCTATTAAAGAAGGGCTCTCATTTAAGCAAGAGGACAAATGATTAATATTTAAGATATTAGAGATAAGTCAACTGTGTGAAGATTTCACATTTAGTATAAGTAATTTAATAGTTTAGTTAATGTAAGTCGCCTATATACCTATGAATTTCTAGGTCTAAAGACGCAAACAGATTATTTAGTACAAACGGTATCTGATAAGTTGATGCCCACTCAAAGGCCTAAACGAGACATTCTCAACCCTTTAGGATCTTTGATTAAAGTGCTTACGGGAAATTTAGACCATGAAGACGCTATTCGCTATGATTCACTTATTTCGCAATTAAAAATTAACCATATTCATACTGAAAAGAAAATTACCTTAATCTCTAAAATGTTGGATAGTCTCATTAACAGCACAGAAACGTTACATAACAATACATTAATTTTGGATGAAAGGCTTAGTCGAATTGAAAAAATTGTTAAAAATATGATTACAAAAGAAGACAACTCTATATACTCTACCTATGTGTTAGGCATGTATAGTATGTTTATTGTTGACTTCCGTTCCATGCATATGTACTTAAGTGAGATAGAGACCGCTTTAGCTTTTAGTAAAGTTGCTGTACTTCATAAATCTATTGTTAACTCTACGGAGCTGTTATATATACTACAGTCTATAGCAAAAACTGAGAGTCTTATATGTGAACCGACTGTTCAGAGTCTCATTAAGTTAGAATCGACCATTTCTGTTAAAGCTTATATTAAAGGAAGTCAGATAACGTTCATTCTCGAAGTACCCTTAACTGATAATAGTACTGTTATATCGATGCATTACTTAGAATATAAAATAAATATGCTGAGTTTCTCATTGCATTGACGTCAATGCAACAAGAAACCGATGCCGCTTGCTATCCGCGATCATACTCGTTTTTAGTTTTGGATTGGGCTTTCGTCGGACATACTACTTTCACGAGAGTTTTAATATATTCTCTTTTAGTGTTAAAAATAGTTTTTTTTAAAAACCATCTTGCGACCCGCTCCGTAACAGTGGTGTCAGAAGAGGGGATACCAGTGTTGAAAGTGCCGTCATCGTTCCACTGGTATTACATACCGGGTCGCGTAAACCTAAAAACTCTAAAAGTGTTCACGTGGTTAACTCCACGTTGTTACAAACATTCTCAATCCAACTCCGGGGTGTTCTCGTCTTACTTCAGTGAAATCACACCTCGTCAAACTCCGCTATCTCTCGAAGACGTATCGCGACAGTAAGCCTTATCCAGCGTAAGCCTGCCGATCGTCCGATATCTTCCGCTGTATCCCGATCACCAAGGGCCTGTCAGTTGCAAGGTCCGTCATCGTTACGCCGCCACAAAGAGTGTGGTCACTCCGTCCTTGCTGCTCTGGTCACACGTCGTGCCACCACGTGCAAGCATCGATCACGCTTGGTTGTCGTGTAACCGCTGTGCCGCCGCTCTGCCGCCGCCGCGACGCCCCGCTGTTCTGCCGCCGCCGCGACGCCCCGCTGTTCTGACGTCGCTATCGCTGCGCTATAGCGCACCGCCGCACCAACTCTAATCAACTCTAGTGGACGCAGCAGTCCAGTGACAAGAAATGAAAATCAACGTCCTGATGATCCTGTCTCTGTTAGTAAATCATACTATTATCTGTTAATGCTACAATAAATTGTTTTCCTTTCAAGGGTGATACGTATCGTAAATCCTAATTACCTATACCTATTCTTACCAACAAATTATTTATTATTCCGAATCATAATGGCTACGGAATCAAAGAAAACCACAGAGCTAGTGTTGAGCGAACAGTTCCCTATTAATGTACTGTGTAATTTCACTAGCCCTTACAAGGGGGAGCGAGAAACCCTCACAGCTTTCCTTACCAATTGCCAGAACGCTTTAGATCTAGCATCAACTAGTCAAAAAACTTTATTAAATAAATATATCCTGTCTCGTTTAGAAGGCAAAGCTCAAATCGCGTGTTCTAATAAAATATTCGACGATTTTAACCAATTAAAATGTTTTCTTAAACAAAACTTTGGTGAAAGAAAACACTACAATCACCTTCTGCTAGATCTACAGTCGTGTAGGCAATCCTCCAGTGAAACAGTTGCTCAATTCGCACTCCGCGTAGAGAGCTGTCTTACTGATTTGTAATCTGAAATTTATAACTCCGAGTCCTTAAAGAAAGATATTTCCGGGCGTGTCGCTATGCCTGAGGATTTAGCATTATTCACGTTCTCCTTAGGACTACACCCGCGGTTAAGTAATAATGTTAGATGCAGGAGCCCGAAAACGCTCAATGACGCTATCAACATAGCTCTCGAAGAGGAAAAAATACAAAACTTACTCTATAAAGCCACGATCAAACCTAAGTGTAGGGTCTGTGGTAAGCCCGGACACTCGAGGCTGAATGCCGTGAGAAACAAAAACGTACGGGCCCACCACGTGTCACTTCGGACCCTCAGCCATCAACATCATATAATAACTCAGGGTCCTACCTCTTCTGCAGATATTGTAAAAATAAGGGTCACGATATTTCTCAATGCCGCAAAAGGAAGTACAATAACGAACGACGTAATACGTATAATCCTAACAGCCATGATAAACCGCCCGCCATGCATCATATTACATATGAACCGCCGCCGTCACCATTGCCTTATCATATTCCGTGCGAAAATGTCGACGACTCTGAAAATTCTTTAAACTAACTCCGCGGATTACGAGAACGTGCCGTCGTTATCCGGTTAACCTAGGCACACGCACCTCATTGCACAAATCGCATAGGAATAATATTAATTCATCTCAACATGCTCTTTCGAGAGTCCCTGAATCGTTGAGTCACAAACCTAATTCATCTCAACATGCTCTTTCGAGAGTCCCTGAATCGTTGAGTCAAAAATCTATTTCATCTCGACATGCTCTTAAGAAAGCCCCTACTTCGTCGAGTCATAATATTCATTCATCTCAACATGCTCTTTCTTACCTCATCTCGACATGCTCATAAGAAAGCCCCTACCTCGTCGAGTCATAATATTCATTCATCTCAACATGCTCCTACGAGAGTCCCTGAATCGTTAAGTCAAAAACCTATTTCATCTCAGCACGCTCCACAGAGAGTCCCTGTCTCGCAGAGTCGCCATTCTGTTCCATCTCAACACTCTTCTCCTAGAGCCTCTGTATCGTTGAGTCCACAATCTTCCAATCCCAATGGGTCCTCCGTATCACACTATCGTGAAAATAAAATTGAAAATAACGCAAACACTCCTGTCTACGAAATATCTTCGTCCGCGATGAAAGTATCACTGCCCCATGTATATATACAGACTTCCCATTCTGTACGTCCATTGCGTATTCTAGTTGATACCGGAGCTAGTATTAGTCTGGTCAAACGATCAAGCTTATCCAAGGTACCTGAATTATCCAGTGAGAGAGCTAAGATAAAAGGTATAAATAGCATTGATACTTATTCCGAAACGTTGGGTACATGCCAGATAGATTTTACTCTAAATAATAATTTTCACAAATATAAATTTCACATAATCAATGATAACGTCAACCTAGAGTATGACGGTATCATCGGTAGCGATTTCCTAAATTATTTTAAAGCTAATATAAACTACACTTCACAATCAATGCATATATTCGGACAAAACCTGGATATTAACTATGTTCAGCCAACTTACGTAATTCCTGCTCGCACCGAAGCCGTCATTGAATGCGCGGTGTCTAATTACTCGCACGAGCATTTTGATGACAACGAAGGTCTATTATTAGATCATTCTATAAGTGAAGGTGTTTATATGGCTAACTGTCTCGTTTCTATTAAGCAAAATAAGAGGGTTAACGTAACTGTTTTAAATACTACGAGTTCCGATATCGAAATTCGGGACTATGTAGTACATTTAACACCTCTCGAACGTGATATTACTACAGATTCATTTCAAAGCGTTAATTCTATTTCTTACTCTAATTCGGTTAGAAGCCAGATGGTATTAAATCTTATACGCTGTTCCCATTTGAATTCCGAAGAAAAGGAATCCTTACTAGAATGCTATTCGCAGTATACAGATATCTTTCACCTAGAGGGCGAACCTCTATCATTCACGAACGCAACTGAGCACACTATAGATTCGGGTGATGCGCCCCCTATTCACGTTAAATCATACCGTTTTCCTGAATGCCACAAACAAGAAGTGGACTCACAAATCCGTAAGATGCTCGATCAAAATATTATACGTCCATCAACATCACCTTGGAGCGCTCCAGTCTGGGTGGTTCCTAAGAAAATGGATGCCTCCGGGAAAAAGAAATGGCGGATAGTTATAGACTATCGCCGCCTTAATGATGTCACTGTCTCAGAGAGTTATCCGCTACCCTTAATTACCGACATCTTAGATCAGCTAGGCCACTCCAAATACTTCAGTACTTTAGACCTTTATAGCGGATTTCACCAGATTAGATTAAGTCCCAAGGACGCGCTTAAAACGGGGTTCTCAGTTAACACAAATTCTAACACTACCGGTCACTACGAATTTACGAGGATGCCGTTTGGCTTAAAAAAACGCACCTTCTACCTTCCAAAAATTAATGAACACGGTCCTTTCTGGTCTCCAGGGCCTCCATGCTTACGTGTACCTCGATGATGCCATCATTTATAGTCATAATCTGACAGAGCACATCGGAAAACTCAAGCTAATCTTTGATCGCATCCGAAAATTTAACTTAAAACTGCAGCCTGACAAATGCGAGTTTCTACGACGTGAAGTCGCCTATCTTGGCCATATAATCACAGATAAAGGTGTCTGTCCAAATCCCGACAAAGTAAAAGCCGTCTCTCAATTTCCTACTCCCAAAAATCCAAAGGATGTAAAGTCATTCCTAGGGCTAGTCGGTTACTATCGCCGCTTCATTAATAACTTCTCCCAAATCACTAAGCCACTGACTTCCCTTCTAAAAAAGGACGCTTCATTCCAATGGTCGCATAGTCAAGAACAAGCATTCACTGCTCTTAAGGACAAACTAACTTCAGCGCCTCTACTCCAGTACCCTGACTTCAACCGACCTTTCCTTTTAACCACCAATAGTTCGAACTACGCAGCGGGGGCCGTGCTCTCCCAAGGCGAAATCGGTTTAGACAAACCCGTGTCATACGCATCGCGCACTCTTAATAAAGCCGAGGGCAACTATTCAACCATAGAGAAAGAGCTCCTCGCGATTTTATTCGGCGTAAAGACATTTCGCCCTTACTTGTATGGTCGTAAATTTAAAATAATCACTGATCACAAACCTCTCGTATGGCTTTTCAACGTTAAAGATCCCGGCTCCAGGCTCATTAGATGGCGCCTGAAACTGGAGGAATACGACTACGAAATCGTTTATAAGAAGGGTAAACTAAATGCGAATGCCGACGCACTATCTCGCTTTCCTGTAAATGTCTTAGATGATAAAATCGGCTCAGATTCAACCACATGTAATCCAACATTAACGCCTAATAACAATAATGACTCACATAATTCACCATCTGCATCAGAAACCTATGAACAGTTTCTTCATATCATGAAACAACCCGGTGTGACGTTCAATACCGTCATACAGGAACACAATGAGTCACTTCTTAAGGCAAAGTGTAAACTTATCGCATATCCTACCGCGATAGATTTAGATGCATCTGTGCCGTACTGTTCCGAAATTCTCGAATTATCTACCAGCGAACCTGATATCCGAGACATAGAGCGGGAACTAAACGGATACTATAATACATCAAACGAAAAACATTTATTCACTCATTTGTTTACTCGCGTTCATCACTATGATGAAATGTCATATAAAGATATATTTAATTTACTCGTTGTCTATCGTGATATGATTAAATTTTGGTTTATGGAAGAAAAGGAAATTGCAATATCAGATTTTTCTGATCCCTTCAGCAAATTATCCTATAACAAAATATATAATATACTAGCTTTTATCTTCTGTTGGTGACGTTGCGTCGCGCCACCAGAGTAGTGGACTGTATGTATGTTGGGGTGTTCTTCAGTATTCCAAATAACTACGGCAAGGCTTCTTTTCTGAGATCGTGCTGGCTGAGGTTAGGAGAGAGGTATTTCTTGTTCTTCTGAGACGTCCGCTTGTGTTGCTCTCGATCGGTAGAATGACGGATCCGAGGCGGGGCGCCGGTATTTCTATGCGCGCGTCGGCGCGCCCCAGGTAGTCGGCACGCCATACAACGCGCGTATAGTTTCATGGCGTTATTCTCCCCCGCCTCGTCCCCTCTCCATACCTCACCCCTCCGATATCTCGTTTATTTATACTATTTATTTATTTACAAGTTTTCTTAATCCTAGTGACTTAATTTTACATTCGTATTCTACTTATTCTATACATTTAATTCAATATCATAACTATACGTTTATTTTCCTTATGCTAGATACTACAATTTTACTTTATTTATTTTCCTTTATTTACATATATTGTTATAGTCTACAAAAGTTTTTCGTTGTGGACAAGTACATATTTATATTCATTTCACATTTCATATTCATTCATGTTACATATTGGTTTGAGACGGTGGCTATACGTTGCGTATGCACGTGGTGTATTTGTTCTGAGCGTTTTCGTCGTGAACATTTCTCCCGCCGTCGCCTCGCGATTCTACTGGTAGCACGACGATCTTCTTGGTCGGCCGTCTCAGCGTATGTCCCTTGCTGGTGACGACGTCGGCCACTCGAACTACGCCGTCCTTGCCCGGATAGGTTTTCGTCACACGTCCTCGCGGCCAGATGTTCCGCGGGAGGTTCGGGTCGCAGATGACTACGACGTCTCCGACGGCAGGTATGACTCCAGTGCTGAATGGCTCCCGCCGGTGTCGGAGTACCGGCGTGTACTCCCGCACCCAGCGTCGCCAGAAGCAGTCAGCGAGCTGTTGGGCGCGTCGCCAATGCTGACGGGCGTCGGCGTCGTGCGGCGGCTTCGTTCTTCATTGCTTCGGAGAGCTCGCGGTCCGTCCCGCGGAATGCTGTGGCGTTGTCGCTCCACAGCTCCGTAGGGCATCCCCGACGAGCTATGAAGCGGCGGAGGGCGTTGATGGCGGAGTCCGTGCTTAGAGAGGCGGCGACTTCCAAATGCACCGCTCGCGACGTCATGCAGGTGAAGAGCGCGACGTACCTTTTCTCCCGGTGTCTTCCCACCGTGACTTCCAGGGGCCCGAAGTAGTCCAACCCTGTAAAAGTAAAGGGCCGGGCGTGGTGAGCTAAGCGTGCGGGGGGCAGATCACCGGTGGATGGCGTCGCCGGCTTCGCTTTTCTTAGTCGGCAGACGGCGCAGCGGGCGATGACTTCTTTAACAGCTGGTCGGATCTTTACTATGTACATTCGTTGACGTAGTTCATTAACCACTATCTCGGTGCCTCCGTGGTGAAGATTTTCGTGTACATGAGCTATGTACAGTTTCGTGTAAGCGTGCTTCCCATGTAGTACGGTCGGTCGCACCGCTTCCACTGTTAAGTTTTCGGCCGCGGCTAATCTGCTTCTAAGTCGTAGTATACCGTCTTCATCTACGTAGACGCTTAGCGCGGCGAGTCGATCGGTTTTATCCGGTGTCCGGCCGTCCTGTATTCTCTTTAATTCGTTTCCGTAGCTGTCTTCTTGTGAGGCGCGAATCCAGAGTTTCTCCGCTGCGAGTAGGTAGCGCGCCTCTAACACGACGAACTTGCTCTTCTCCGTAGGCTTAGTGGTGGATTTGGCTCGCTTGCAGGCGCGTGGGGTCGTCGGTTTGTTCCAGTCTCCGTCTCGTTCCGGATTCGCACTCGTTCGTTTGCGACGTATAGCGGCTACCAGCTGTTTTTCTGGATCGGAGAGTTTTCTTCGACAGAGGTCGATGAATTGTAACGCTCTCGCCGTCGCTCGCAATAGCCTCGTCCAACTGGAGAAACGCTCGATATTCGGCAGGTGCGCTTGTTGTGGTCGTCGTTGGAGTGTGTGGCACCTTTCTTTCTCTTCGCCGGTCGCGGGAATCTTGACCTTATTTTCAACGGGCCAAGTCGACTCAGCTTGATACAGGAACGCCGGTCCCTTGTACCATCTGTGCTGCGCGTTGAAGTCGGTCGGCGTAGCTCTGGTCGCGTCGTCTGCTACGTTGTCGGCTGACGGCAACCACCTCCACTGGTCTTTTCGGGTCGACTCTTCTATTTCTGCTAGCCGGTGCGCTACGAACGTTTTGTACGTGCGGGGCTCGGCGCGTATCCATGCCAAAGCAGTGCGTGAGTCACTCCAATAGGTTTTCGTAGCGATCTCGTAGTCGTGTTCTTCTGCGACCGATCTGGCTAGACGGACGCCGAGGACTGCGGCCTGGAGTTCCAGTCTTGGCACGGAGATGGGCTTCGTGGGTGTAACTCGACTCTTCGCTGCGGCTAACGCGACCTTGATGCTTCCGTCTGCTCGCTGTAAGCGCCAGTAGATCGCGGCTGCGTACGCCTCTTCGCTTGCATCGACGAACGCATGTAGCTCGTAGCGGATAGCCGGCTCTACGTCGTAGCACCTAGGTATGTGCAAGTCGCTTAAGTCGCGCAGCTGTTGAAGCCATCGGCTCCATCTTCCTTGCAGCTCCGGCGGTATTGTCTCGTCCCACCCCGTCTTGTAGCGCCACGTGTCTTGCATAATACGCTTCGCCGGCGTAGTCATCGGTGAAACTAAGCCCAGCGGGTCGAAAATCGACATGATTATGCTCAGCGCTTCGCGTTTCGTCGGCGGGCGTGCATCATTGAGTACTTCCGACGGAGCTCTTCTGGTGTTGAGGCGGAAACGTACGCAGTCGCTATTCGTGTCCCATAGCAGTCCGAGCGTCTTTTCTAGCTCGCTCCCGCCGATGGGGACCGTCGTTCGTTCGGCTCTTTCGGCGATCTGGCTAGTGGCTTTTTTGTCGTTCGTAGCCCATCCGCGTAGCTCGAACCCAGCTTGTCGGTGCACGTGGTTGACCTCTCTGACGATTCGTTGCGCTTCAGTCGTAGTCGGGAAGCTCTGCAAGTAGTCGTCCATGTAGTGGTTTTTCTCGATCGCCCTCGCTGCCTCCGGATACTCTGCTGCGTGTTCTCTTGCATTTCTGTTCTTGATGTACAGGGCGGTGCACGGCGATGACGATGCACCGAATATTACGGAGGTCATTCGATATTCCTCCGGTTCCCCTTCTCGTCGGTCGCCTCTCCATAGGAAGCGGAGCGCGTCCCTGTCTTCGTCGCGTATCTTGATCTGCATGAACATCTCCTTTATGTCGGCCGATACAGCGATGTTGTGTTGACGAAACCTCATGATGACGCCAGGCAAGGACTGCAGTAGGTCTGGTCCGGGTAGCAGCATATCGTTGAGGCTACGGCCGTGCGATTTAGCTGCGGCGTCGTGGACCACGCGAATTTTCGGCTTCTCCGGATTGCAGACGGCGAAGTGAGGTAGGTACCACGTTCTCACACTAGGTGGCGCTGTTGCCTTTTCAGCGTAGTTCGACGTCAGCAGATTGTTCATTCTTTCGTTGTATTTCACTTTCAATTTTTCATCGCGATCAAGTTTTTTCTCGAGGCTGCGCAGTCGCTTGAGCGCGTCCGGACGATTGTTGGGTATTTGCGTATTCTGCTCTCGTCATAGTAGCCCTGTTTCGAATCTGCCGTCGGGCAGACGTCGGCTCTTATCTTCTAATATTCGGAGAGCTTGTTGTTCGGGGTCGCTGTCTTGCTTCCTAGGCTCGATTGACAGCGACTCTAGCGCGAAGTACTTCTTCATCATGTCTTCCATGGGGTCGGCCGGCTCTATCTTGCTAAGATGAGCGCAGCAGAACGTTGCAGGCGCTGTTTGTGAGGTGTAGCCGTGTAACACCCAGCCCAGGAGAGTTTTCGAAGCCACGGGTTGATCTCGCCGACCTTCTCTAATGACACGTGACACGATCAGCTCCCAATTGTCTTGACCGATGAGTATCTTCGGCGTGGCCTTGGTGTACAGCAGCTCGTGCTTTATGTCCCTCAGGTGCGGGCAGTTTCTCACCTCTCGCTCGGTGATAGACTGCGTCGTGATGTCTAGGCTCGAGACTGTATGTGCGTTGTTAATTTGCAGTTCTTCCTCACTGTGTTGGCCTCTGATGAGAACGTTCACCCTCTTGCTTTTGTCGTGCGCTATCTCCGCCCCGCTCACGCCTTGTACCCACATCGGTTCGTTCGGTCCGTCGAGTCCGAGTGTGTTGGCGAGTGAAGAGTCGATTATCGTGACCGTGCTTCCTTCGTCGAGCAGCGCGTACGTTTGCACCGTGGCTTGCGGCCCCCTCAGTGTTACCGGGGCTATCTTGAGGTAAGCGCGGCTCGATACTGTCGCGTCGCTCGCTGCCTGCCTTATTGCCGACGCGATGACTTGTTCATTTTTCTCGGTCGTCGGCTGCGTCGGCGCGGCTACGTCTGCTTGCGGCGCCCTCTCGTGGTGTAAAAGGCGATGATGACGCATGGAGCAGCCGTTGACACCGCAGGGCTTGGCCTTACATACGGAGCGGCGATGCTTGTATGTAAGACAACAGAAGCAGATGTGGCTCTTCTTCGCAACTTCCCAGCGTTCGTCAGTGCTCGCGTTAGCGAATCGCGGGCACGCCGGTAGTTGGTGGTTTTCTTGGCAACACGGGCATGATGGCGGTTTTTCTTCAGCGGGTTTTTTCTTAGGTTCCGTCGTGGCGTAGGTACGTTCAATTTTCTTCCTGACGCTCTTGTTGTCCCTGTTCTCCGTTGTAGGCTCGGGCAGTGCGTACGGAGCGCTGTTGTCGGCTTCACTGTTGAGAAACTGTGCGACGTTCTTCAGTTCGGGTGTGTCTCTTCGTTGGGCCGCGTAGTCGTACCACTTGTTGCGTAGGATCGGAGTGAGCTTGTCGACGATGAGCCGTAGTACCACAGGGTTGTGTAGATACTGCGGCCGCTCCAACATCTCGATCATGGCCACGGTGTTGGCGACGCGGTTCGCGAAGATACACAAGTCGCGTGGGTTCTCAGTGAGTCGAGGCAGCGTTTTCATTTTTTCCATTTCATTTATAAGCAGGGCGTCGGGTCTTCCAAACCTTCTTTCCAACGAGTTCACGACGTCTTCTGGTTGAGGCTTACTCATGAGGAGGGCGCCGACTGATTCCAAGGCGACTCCGTGTAAGCTCTTCCTTATTCTGGCGACGTTCTCGCCCGCCGTGAAACTCGGTGCAGACTCGACGCATGCTGCTTTAAATGGTAGCCAGTCGTGGCACTGGCCGCTGAACGGAGGTAGGTCTGGTATAAATTTCTTCCTGGATTTGCTCATATGGATGGCTTCTGCAAACGCGGCGGACAGCGTTGTGACGTCTATCGCGGAGACTTGTGGGGGCTGCTTCGTCTGCCGCTCGTGTGTCTTCTCAACACGGGCGACTAGCCCTTGTTCGTCCTCGTTGATGCGACGTTCCTCTGTTGTCGTATTCTGCTGGGCCGTGAGTGCGTTGATGTCTTCATCCATAGGTGGCACCCGGTTCTCGGGTTCGGGTTGGCGATTAAACCAATCGGAGATTCGTTGCGGTGCTAAGTCGTTTTCCTCTTCTGACTCCGATGACTCAGCTTCTCTTCTCGCTCGCCTGATTTTTTCTAAGTGTGCTTCGGCGCGGATACGCTGTAGTTCCAGCTCGGCTAGCCTTTCTTTAGCCTCCAACTCCGCGAGGAGCTTTCTGCTTGAGGCTGCAGATCGGCGTGACCGAGCGGGTTTAAGCGTCCGTGTCGAGGCCGGTGGCGGCGGCGGCATCAACTGCGTTGACTGGCGTTCGACGACTGTGGCTGTAGTACTGGCCGCGGGCGTGGCTTGAATTCCCGATGTGTCGGCCGGGCCGCCTTTACTTGTAGACGGCGTCGTCGTGGCGCCGGTGTTCATCGTGGCGTCGGTGGCAGTTGTAGCGTCGGTGGCCGTTGTAGTTTCGGTGGCCGTTGTAGCGCCGGTCTCGGCTGTGACGACGGTTTCACTGCTGCCGGTGGTTTCTGTAGCAGACTCGTTCTCCTTGCCGTGGTTGCTTCTTGTGGTGACCATTTTTTCGTTATTTTTCTTTCTTCTGTTTCAGTGATCCGGCTTCGGAAGGACCATTAAATGTTGGTGACGTTGCGTCGCGCCACCAGAGTAGTGGACTGTATGTATGTTGGGGTGTTCTTCAGTATTCCAAATAACTACGGCAAGGCTTCTTTTCTGAGATCGTGCTGGCTGAGGTTAGGAGAGAGGTATTTCTTGTTCTTCTGAGACGTCCGCTTGTGTTGCTCTCGATCGGTAGAATGACGGATCCGAGGCGGGGCGCCGGTATTTCTATGCGCGCGTCGGCGCGCCCCAGGTAGTCGGCACGCCATACAACGCGCGTATAGTTTCATGGCGTTATTCTCCCCCGCCTCGTCCCCTCTCCATACCTCACCCCTCCGATATCTCGTTTATTTATACTATTTATTTATTTACAAGTTTTCTTAATCCTAGTGACTTAATTTTACATTCGTATTCTACTTATTCTATACATTTAATTCAATATCATAACTATACGTTTATTTTCCTTATGCTAGATACTACAATTTTACTTTATTTATTTTCCTTTATTTACATATATTGTTATAGTCTACAAAAGTTTTTCGTTGTGGACAAGTACATATTTATATTCATTTCACATTTCATATTCATTCATGTTACATATTGGTTTGAGACGGTGGCTATACGTTGCGTATGCACGTGGTGTATTTGTTCTGAGCGTTTTCGTCGTGAACATCTTCCGTAACACAAACTTAAAAGTAAATACACACATCAAAAGTGTCTAGGGATCAACATATATTTTTGCAATAACTTTTCTCCTGATTGATATTAATTAAAATTTTCTTTAAGGATTCATCAAATAAAGTGTTTTCGTTTGTCTACAGTAACGATAAACCAAGTCACCTTTGCATTAATAAAGAAATTTGCCATTTTCATAATAAAGGGATTTTTGATATTTGAACCACTAACATTAAAGTTCGAAAAAAAGACTGAAATAACAGTTTTCTTTAAAATTTTATTGGGTAACTTAAACAATTAATAATCCGTGTTTCTACCGCGAACACTAACGATGATAGAAGCTGGTTCTCGGCAACGTACTGTGGCTTTAGCTCTGAATACAAGTCAGAGTGTTATCAGTCGACTTTGGACACGTTACCGAAGCACTGGTACCGTGGCTGAGCGCCATGGAAGACGGTATCGCTGCACCACACGGAGACAAGACCGATACATTCAAATCACAACTCGAAGAGCTCCAACAATAACCGCCATGATGTTAGCCGTGACGCTTCATCACTCTTCAGGGAACTTAATTAGCGACCAAACAGTCAGAAACCGCTTGCATGAAGTGAACCTTCATTCCCGAAGACCGCTAAGGGTACCACCTATAGCAATGCACAATCGTAGGATTCGATATCAATGGGCTCTTGAACACAGAAATTGGGCAGAAGAACAATGGCGTTTCGTGTGCTTTTCTGATGAGTCTCGTTTTGGTATGAGACCGGATACAAGACGTATACGACACTGGAGAACCCCTGGACGCCAACAGCGATTAAAATCCTGCCAGGAAGTCCATCCTTATAGTGGTGGAACCATCATGGTATGGGCGGGTATTTGGATCGGCGGAAGAACTGAGTTGATTTGGATCAGAGGCAACCTCAACGCTCAAATTTATGCTGAGACGATTGTATCAGACGTCATCGTTCCTCTACAAGTGCAAATCGGTCCCTTATTTCAGTTAATGCATGATAATGCACGACCGCACACCGCAAGAGTTGTAAGACAGACTCTCGCCGCAGCTATCATCAATGTCATGCCCTGGCCTGCTCAGTCGCCAGACTTGAACCCGATTGAGCATGCATGGGATATGCTACAGAGAAGAGCTCTGCCGAATATGGAGGGTATCCAGTCGCAAGAAGACCTTTTTTTGTTGTTGCAACGAACATGGGCGGCCATTCCACAGCGTGATTTGGATGAACTCATTTTGAGTATGCCAAACCGATGTTCTTGTGTTGTTAGTGTTCGCGGTAGAAACACGGATTATTAATTGTTTAAGTTACCCAATAAAATTTTAAAGAAAACTGTTATGTCAGTCTTTTTTTCGAACTTTAATGTTAGTGGTTCAAATGTCAAAAATCCCTTTATTATGAAAATGGCAAATTTCTTTATTAATGCAAAGGTGACTTGGTTTATCGTTACTGTAGACAAACGAAAACACTTTATTTGATGAATCCTTAAAGAAAATTTTAATTAATATCAATCAGGAGAAAAGTTATTGCAAAAATATATGTTGATCCCTAGACACTTTTGATGTGTGTATATACAAAAACTCCATTCTATTTCCAACACCTTTAGAAGTGAAACAAATTCTTAAGGATAATCATGATTCCCCAACAGCGGGTCACCCTGGTATTTCACGTATGCTAAAGAGAATCAAATCTATGTATTGGTGGAAAACAATGTACCAAGACATTGAGAATTATGTGAAAAACTGCAGGTCGTGCCAAATTAACAAGCCCTTGCGCCAAACTAATCGCGCCCCCATGATAATCACGAGTACAGCTACAAAGCCTAACGAAAAGATATACCTTGATATCGTAGGGCCTCTTCCGGAAACTTACGAGTTCAAGTTCAGATTTATCCTCACGTTCCAAGACGATCTCACGAACTATTCCCAAGCTTATCCTCTACAAACATGTTCAGCAGAAGAAACTGCTAAAAAGTTAGTCCACTATATATCCCATGTAGGTATTCCTAAATATGTAGTCACAGACCAAGGAACAAATTTTAGTTCTGAGGTACTTCGCCAACTATCTAAACTTTTCGGCATCAAACATATATTCGCTTGCCCTCATCACCCTCAAACTTGTGGGGCTCTCGAGCGAAGCCATTCCACCCTCAAGGAATATCTACGTTCTTTTGTTAACGACAACCCTAATACATGGGACCTGTACCTTAATACAGCCATGTTCTCTTATAATACTAATTCCCACTCTACGACGGGTTTCCCGCCGTACGAACTCCTATTTGGATTCAAACCCTATATCCCTAAGTCGGTAGATACATTGGAGAGTAATACCTATACGGATTACATAAGAGCCCTCAACCACCGACTTTATTATAGTAGGCAAAAAGCCCTGCAAAACATTCAATCGTCTAAAGAAAGATCTAAGAAATACTACGATAGTCACTCGAAACCTATAACCTACCGCGCAGGTGACATGGTATATGTGAGATGCATGCATCACAAACAAAATAAGGCCTTATCACCAGTGTGGAAAGGTCCATTTAAAATAATTAAGTTAAATGGCAATCACTCCGTCACATTGCTGATGAATCGTAAACACGTACGTCATCACTATGACGAAATCAAACCAGCTAGTGACGCTAGCGCTACGGCGTAACGTAAGTGACGTATTGACACATGAGCCATTTGTTGTTCATTTCAGATCGATACTGCCGTCGTCAATCGTGTGCGAATATGTATCAACTATAATCAACAGTCCGAGTCTCTACTTTGATAAGTTTCTAGACGTTAAGTTCACTAATAGCGATTGGAATGTTATATCATATGTAGATATAAGTCATATACAGCCTAACTTAGATAAGGCAGAATTTTTATTTGAAAAACTTGATGTGTATTGTAAGTCGCTGACGTCCTCTAAATTACAGGTAGACTGTATTAATTCACTTTCTGCTTTAAAAAATCAACATATTCTTAACGTAAATAAATTCTCATCTATATCGTATTTACTGGTAGACGAGAAACCTAATATGCGTTTTAAAAGAGGTCTCATGGATTTCGGTGGCTCACTGTTAAAAACTATCTTTGGCACATTAGATTCCGATGACGCGGTTAAATTCTCAAAGGCCATTAAAGATGTACAGACGGAAGAAAAACGCCTCGCTCTTCTTATGAAGGACAATATCCACGTAATTAAATCTACTGTATCATGTTTTAATAATACTATGTCTAAGGTGGATGAGAACGAGAATCATATTTTAAAGAATATGGAGACTATTCACAAAATTATAGAAACAATCTCTAATAGTAATGATAAGTTAGAAATTAAGTCTCAATTAGGTTCTTTATTAAACTCGTTAGAGTCTATAATAATGACCTTATCCTTCGACATCGAAGACGTTAATAACGCAATTCTTTTCGCGAAACTCAACGTTTTGCACCCGACTGTACTTAGTCCGCATCAGTTATATAATGAATTAGATAAGCATAGAAATAATCTCCCTAGCCATTGTCAACTCCCTATACCTTTAACCTTACAAAATATACATACTCTCATAGATATATCTAAACTTGCATGCTTTTTCCATTTAGATAAAATTATAATTGTTGTTAAGGTCCCTTTGGTGGTTTGGTTCAAGTCTATGACTTATATAGAATTATTCCATTACCTATTCCTTACGATATGTCGAAACCCGATACTTTTGTTCTTGTCGAGCCGACTAGCTCGTATGTAGCAATAACAGCTGATCGCATGTTTTACTCGCTGATAGCAGACATCGATAAGTGCGAGCTCATTAGTGAAAAGTGTTATGTGTGCGCGCTAATAAATGTGTTTTCAGTGATTGCTAACCCTACATGTGAAACGATTCTATTAAGTGAAGTGATCAGTAAACTTCCCGACATATGCGTAACGAAACTAATACACGGCTCAATCGCCTTATTTCATAAGTTAACTTTAAATCGCTGGATTTTTGTACAATCTGAACCAGGGAAATGTCATATAACTTGTAATGAAGGAAACGTAAATTCAGATATTGTATTATTTGGAACTGGCATCCTGACCTTGCCCAAAAACTGTAAAGCATTTTATAAAACCTTACAATTTATTCCTGTTGGTGAAACGGTTACCAGTAATGTTACAATTAAGATTTCTAATTTCAACATCTTACAAGATGATTGTTGTGAGAGATCCAGATTAAATAAAACTCGGGACCGTCTACCTTATTCAAAATTAAATAACTTAGATAATCTCGATTCCTTGCTTCACGCCAGCACCCATTTAGAATCTTTTGAAGAGGAGATTAATAAACTTGAAAATCCATCTCACTTTGAGACTTATGGAACTCACTATCTTTCTTTGAGTTTGTTTAGTACTAGCTTAATCTTAATGTATCTTTTGTATAAAAGTCGTAAGTACTTCTTTATAACTAAGTCACCATGTTGCATCCAAATATTTAATCAGTGTCATAATACCAAAAATAACTCTGTTCCTACATCTCAGACTGTGATCTATAAAGACACACCAACATCCTTAAACCAGGATGAACCTGAGCTCGTAGAGTACATGCGTGTAACACCAACTCCTACGAAGAGAAATATTGTTATCTCTAAAACTCATAATTCATAATATAATCTATTGTTATAAAAAAGAAAATGCACATGGGTGAATAGTTTTAGTTATATTTTAGTAACACTATGTTTATTTATTGTAATGATTTTTTAATTATGGTTAGAATTTTTATTATTTACTTTACTTATACTTTCATTTTCTTTCAACTTCTGTAATTGTATCATGTTTGTGCTGCCTTGACGAGAATCCAATCATAGTTCCGAGCGCGATGAGCATTTATCTCTCATCACTTTAAGAGGTGATGATCGATCTTAACGGGGGGGTTGTTATATCGGCATATGCATTACTTAGAATATAAAATAAATATGCTGAGTTTCTCATTGCATTGACGTCAATGCAACAAGAAACCGATGCCGCTTGCTATCCGCGATCATACTCGTTTTTAGTTTTGGATTGGGCTTTCGTCGGACACACTACTTTCACGAGAGTTTTAATATATTCTCTTTTAGTGTTAAAAATAGTTTTTTTTAAAAACCATCTTGCGACCCGCTCCGTAACAGTACCTATAGTTATTTTAAAGTATATCCGGTACCCATTTATAACGAAATTCGTAATAAAACCACTATTATTGTACCCAAATACCCCTTCCCTATGGTGAAAGGTCCCATTTACTTACCAGTAGCAGGCCATGCAAGCACATCTCCTTCGGCGATCAGTACGTATGCACTGACGACGAGATAGCTGTGTATCCAGAGCAAACCTGCATAGAGCAGTTGATGAAATTTGATCCTGACCTCTCTGCCTGTGTCTCACAATCAGTCTATGTTGAAGATTTGAAAGTGCAGCATATCCGGGCTAACAGCTGGATAGTATACTCCAGATATAATACTATACTCACCTGTAGATGTGTTGATGACGCTACTCGTCAGACTCTACGCGGTACTTACCTGCTCACTATTGATGAACCATGTGACATACTTCTAGGAGAGCTGCTTATACATCGTCAACACTCCTATGCTGGAAACCTGAAATTCAAACCTATTCCTGTTATTACATTACCAGTTTTTTACAATTTAGTTAGTTACAATTTAGACCTATAAAGGCTGCCAACATTTCTGCATACAACCTGAAAGCTGTAAATCTGGATGACATAAAACAACTGTCGTACACGCTCAGTGTTAAAAGTGGTGAAAACGAGTTCAGTGAAATAGCGCAAAATTATAACGCTATAAAAGGTGTCAGTGTAACGGCGATTACCTTATGTGTTATTTCTATAATAACAATTGTATGTTTTATAGTATATAAGCTTAGACATAAGTTGAATAATGATAAGCGAAATAATCAGCCAGTTTCCTTATAATTTCGCTCTTAGGGAGGGAGAAGTTATGGACCGCGAACAAAGTCGCACCATAACTGTAAGAGCTTAAAGTGCTAACGTTGCACTCGCTCCCACGGTGCAACGGACGTGGCATAGCTAAAACAACAGGTGACATCATGCTCTCCCTTTGTTCAGTTTTAAGCTGAGTAGACAAAACTGTAACTCGACAGAACATACGAGCATACGTCTCTGCTCGGACGTGTAGTTAAGTTTAATAATTACTTTTTAATTATTTTAAATATAGTTTTTAATTTTTAAAAACACTTTCCGCAGCCGCGTAAACTTAGCTATTTTGATGGCTGTTCCTCAGGCGCCGTCACCGTAATAACACGTTCCTTGTACAAATTAGTGTTGTTCCCTTGCCATGTTAGAAGACTACGAATTATTAAATATTTTAAAAGGAAATAATGACTGTTCGACCTGAGGTACGATCAGAATTATATATGAAAATTATTAATTTGATAAGTTCAAGCTCGAAGAGATGCATCAGAAAATGAAGATGTTATACTAGATTCATTGCTAGAATATTGATTGAAACGTGGTAAATAATGTTATTTTTTTATACCACTAAGGTAGCAAACAAGCTTACGGCCTGCTTGATGGTAAGCAGTTACCGTAGCCTATGGACATTTGCAACACCAGGGGTGTCACTCTTGCGTTGCCGACCAGCGACGTATCAAAGGTAGACACGTTATACACGAACATTTTTGTATTTTAAAATGGCGCCAGTACTACTATATCTACGTACAGTTATTTATTATCACACTTTGCTCTAAAAAGAGACAAATGATAGGGAATACCTGTCGTTAGAAAGAGATGAATATACATCTTTAGTTACGTATTGATTGCTGCTGAGCGCTCATTGGCGCGAGCACTGATTTACCGATATGGAGGAGACTGGGGAAAAAGCTCTGGATTTAATTAGTGTTTAAAATAATAAAACCAATTATGTTCAAAACATCTATTTTCGTAATATGAATTGTGAACAATGAAATTATAAAATAATATAGTCAGTTTGTGAGTGAATAAAAAAAATACGTATTTGATAAAATATTATTCCCTCAAATAAACTTAACTTATTCCTTTTTTGTCTTTTTTAATCAGTTTTCTAATCTAGACTATTTTAATGCGCGAAATATATTTTAACTTCACTATAATAGCGCGTATTAGGTGAAGCCTGTGATTATAAGTCGGATATTGCTCTAGGAAATGACAATTTAAAGAGGAAAATACATCAGTGCAATATAGGAAACACTTTAAATGACGACTCGAAATTTGACGAACTCGGTGGCTCAGTCGTGGATGACGCGACTTTGATACCAACGCTCGTGGGTTCGATTCCCACACAAGGCAAACATTTGTGTGCATGAACATGTCAGTTTGTCTTGGTCTGGTTTTAAGAAAGGTAGGGCGCATCAAAGCAGCCCATCTGGGGAAGTACCTCCACCTCACAGAAAACCGCAGCCAAATAACAACTCCCTAGAGGGTTGTTGTGTTCCTACGTGTGAGTTTGGTCACCAGTCAGCTCCCAAGGAGTTGTTGTGTAAGCAGCAGAGGAGGCATCGCGCGAGTGATAATTAATATATCGCAAGCGTTAATAGGCTACGGTACCCGCTTCACATCAGGTGGGCCGTATGCTTATATGCCTCCCGAAGTAGAATAAAAAAAATATTTAACCATTTTTTTTTCATCAAACCATCTAGATAATCTAAAATGGAAAGAAATAAATGATAAGTAGTATTCTATTCGCTTCATTCTTTTCTAGAACGTCTAGTATTACTAGTATCTAATAATTGAAAATAAGGTAGGTAGGCGTATTACTTAATATAAAACAAAGTTAGGAATAAATTTAATTCGCAATTCTGTGTTTGTAACGTGATAGTTAAATTTTCCTCAACTTTCCCTAGCAACGGCTGCCACTAGACCCGCTTTAATATTGCTAAAAACTAAACACATTTACTATGTTTTAATAAAAAAAACTGTACTTACAAATGAAATGACACGTTTTCCTTGTCTTTAACAGTTGCCGTGTAATTTGTGGACCATCTAAAAACACAGGAAGGCATTTTTGCCAGAAATAACTTATTTACGCTTTGTAGCGAAGTACGTATAGACGTGACGCGAGAACGTGCCCAACTGAATGCGAGGTGGGCAATTACCTTACTTTCGTATTGCCATTCTAGAGCGTGTACAACGTATCTATGACTATAAAAACATCTTAGTTGCCGACCCTGTAAGAACCTCTTCCCGCCTTTCTTGAATAACCCCCGTACTGTAGTCCCTTGATACTTGATTAATAAAGACTGATTTAATATTAAAAAGGTAAGGTCTCTTGATTTTGATTTCGGGGCCGTAACAATAGGTGATGTCAGGAGCCCCAGGAACCGGCGAGCGTGCATGAAAAGAGCTATGAATGAAACAGTAGCGAGTGAAGTATGTAAGGACCGCGTCTTATGGCGCTCGGTTCTCCCTGCCTACCCCGCAAGGGACCTGGCGTGAAGATATACATATATTTGATTACTTATACTTTTAAAATAAAATTAGTGTAAAATTATTATTTTTATTAGTGTTATACCGTTTCCTAATCCATTAGGATTGACGGGGTCTGCCTAAGGATTTGGCGGATACTGATTTTTACGTGAAGCGACTGCCGCCAGACCTCCGCAACCCTGAGGGGAAACGAAATCATTCTTAGGTCTATTCTAAGGTCACACGTCTTTAGAAATATAATTTCTTGGACGTGCTGGTTTCGTCACGATGTTTTCCTTCACCGCCGAGCAACTGATAATTACAAATACGTACATAAATTCGAAAACAGGAATTTAGGGGTATACGGATTCGAGCCGGGGAACTGCTAACAAGGGCGGTTTTTATCTACTAGGGCCAGCACGGCTCATTAGTGTAAAATGATTATTACTTCCTAATTCAGGTCATTGAGCATGTTCTTTCTGACTGGAAAATGAGAGGGGCCTCGTAAGACTAAATTTGATAAGCTCGGTGGCTCAGTCGTAAATGACGCGACTTTGACACCAACGCTCGTGAGTTCGATTACCACACAAGGCAAACATTTCTGTGCATGAACATGTCTGTCTTGGTCTGGATGTTTTAAGAGAGGTAGGGCGCACCAAAGCAGTTCCTCTGGGGAAGTACCTCCACCTCACAGAAAACCGCCGCCAAATAACACCTCCTTAGAGGGTTGTTTTGTTCTTGCGGGCGAGTGAGGTCACCAGTAAGCTCCTAAGGAGTTGCTGTGTAAGTAGCAGAGGAGGTATCGTGCAAGTGATACTTAATATATTACAAGCCTTAATAGGCTACGGTACCCGCTTTACATCAGGTGGGCCGTATGCTTGTATGCCTCCGTACGTAGAATAAAAAAATAAATTTAAAAAAAGTACAAGTTTCGTCTAGCGCCGCCGCTGTTCCTGTTTTCAATCCGAAACTCGTCCACGCGAGGAACGAACACCTACGGAGCCTGAAATTTTAGTCTCTATTTCAGAGACAACATTTAAGACCGTTAATAGATTCAGGCGTTATTTTGCGAAAATCAAATTTACATGCGATTTGATCTAACCTGCCATGCAATTCTCTAAGCGACTCGTAATGGCTGTGTGCGTCGCTGTGATCACAGATGTCACAGCTTTGACATTGTCTACTGCGATTACGGCTTTTTATTTGGTATTCTATAAGGCTGTAAGCGTACGCGAGGCTGTTTGCCTTGTAGAATTCCAATTCCAAACGCAGCCTTGCGGCGCTAGTGTCGCACAACCATGAAAAGCGACACTAAGGAATTGCAATTTTGTGTTCAAGGCTATAACAGCCGATGTTTCAGAGGATGTAAGGATGTTTGCTCTTACAGAATTGCATGGCTACTTTGTGTGCTTCCGCCACCAATTAGTTCGACCAAGAGTGAGACCCCTGGTTTTGCAAATGCCCATAGGCTACCGTAACTGCTTACAATCAGAGGCCGTACACTTGTTTGCCACCAGTGATATTAAAAAAAAAGTAGTGCAACTAGGTGTATTCTGCAAATGAACCTGTCTTGTGACTATATTCCAGTCTATGCCTTTAGACGATCTTAAATGCGATTTGATCTAACCAGCTTTGTGTGCTTCCGCCACCATTTAGCTCATTCGGACTAGCGCAGGCCGGCGCCCACCCACTACCGTTAGTAGATGCAACATGCTACAAGATGCATGCTATTCCAACGACTAACATCAACAGCCTGAGGATGCACCGTGGAGGCAGTCATGGCAGCGACGGTTTCGGTTTCTGTTCCAGATGGCGGCCGAGGCAGATACTAGTCATGGCAGCAGACGGCATGTTGCATCTACTAACGGTGGTGGGTGGGTGCCGGCCGGCGCTATTCCGCATGAGCTAAATGGTGGCGGAACACAAAGCGGGCCAGATCAACTCGCATTTAAAAGGCATAGACTGGGATATAGTCACGAGACAGGTTCATTTGCAGAGTACACATAGTTGCAGTGCTACTGGCACTAGTTAATCTTTTAATATCACTGGCGGCAAACAAGTGTACGGCCTGTCTGATGGTAAGCAGTTACGGTAGCCTTTGGGCATTTGCAACACCAGTCACTGTTGCGTTGCCGACGCTGTAAAAACCTCCTCACGTTCTCGTCCTCTTTCTTGAAGAACTCCATGTTGTGGTCTTAAAAAGCTCGGCAAGGAGCTCATTACACAACTTTAGTTCTTGGTAGAAAACTCCCAGCCGTCGTCGATGAGGCAATGACGTGAGTGTGAAGCTGCGAATCTCGCACTCGGCACATTGGGGCTGCACGACGTCTTTGACCATTTCTAAAACCTATGAGGGGGCAATAAAATATCAAAGTCATATCAAATCAAAACATTTTATTAAATTCAATATCTACTTTACTAAGATAACATTAATAAATTCAAATTTCGTTTAAAAATAATAAATTCAAAATACATGAATGGACAAGAACAGAACACAGAAAAAAAAAAACACGACTTATATGTTATATATATATATATATATTACAATGTTTTAAGGCAGCGTTCACACCAAACGTTTTGTTATGCGACGGCGAGCGAGCGTCCCCTTTGACGATTTTCTATACATATTCAAGTTTTCGTTGACACCGAAAATACGCTAATACGACATGCGTAGTCTGTTATTGTTGTACTACTCTATTGACGCTCATCGGTGGACTGAAAGTAATAAAGTATTAGATTCCAGTGTCGGCATACTCAATTGAAGAAAAGTTGACTTTATTTTTTTTATACAACGTCGGAAGGCATACAAGCATACATCCCACGCAATGTAAAGTGGTTATGCCTATGAACGCTTGCAACACAGTAAGTATCACTAGCGCGATGCTAAGTCTGCTGCTAACACAGCAATTCCATAGGAGCATACTGGTGACCTTACTCACACGCAGGTACACAACAACCATCTAGCTAGAAGGTTATTATTTGGTCGCTGGTTTCTCTGAGGTGGAAGTACCTACTTCCCCAGACAGGCTACTTTGATGCGGCCCTACCTTTCTTAAAATTGCCTGCCCAATTCTTTTGATCATACCAGTATCGCCATATAAACTTTTAGAATATTATTACCATAAGTGTACCCACGAGCGCCTTCAGACGGCAGGGAAGGCGTCTTTATGGGCGTTGCCCACCCCGGAAGGTCGAAAGCTATTTTACAGACACTGTGGATAGAGAATGAAATAAAATGTAGCTGCAAAACGATGTCCACGGCACCAAAAGGGCGAACGAGCAGAAAGCGCCATGCGCAACTCCCGCGATTCGGCTGGCATTGACCGAGAGCGGTCATTTGAGTCGAAATGCTTCTGTCGATGGAGCGATTGGAAGGTGATGAGACAGTTAGCATAATATCGGAGTAGTATGAACGATAAACAAAGTCTCGGCGTTCAGATTGGGGCTTACAGTCTGCGGTTGGGAAAACGATTGGTGTAAAGGCGGTCTTATAGTCTTATCTAAATTCATTGTTGATGTAAAAATTGCCATTTCGGCGAAATTTAAGACTTCGAACAGACGAAGTTTAATAATATTGCGCTTTTGAGTACACCATCATGACTTCAGGATCAGAATCACATGCCCGAGAATAAGGGTAGTTGAAAATTCATATCCGAATTTCATCACAAATTTTAATCACTGCACCAACTGCCTGTTTCGAACACAGGGTTTCCATTACTCAAGCGAAACAAACTTAGCACTTCAAAAAATGCAGTTTAACAGACTATTTTAATAATAAAAAAATAAATTATGAGTTTGTTTTGTAAACAATAAATTTTACGTAATTTAATCGTGTAAATGATATTATTACACAGAAAACGTTTTAGGCCACATTCGCTTAGAATATACGCGGCGGGCATAAACGCACAAGACTTCGTCTGGTCGAAACCTTAGACGCCTTTGCTGATCGGCGGCAATGTAAATATTTTATGTACATATAATAAATAATAGGTTTAAATTATCAACATAAAAAGGTGAATAGTAACACATTTAACATAATATCCGCTTATAATCCTACGAGTTTAATTTCCTACAGAATCCCTATTTAGATAGATTCAACATATACCTAATGTAACTTTTAAAGTACGTTCAACGAGACGAGATAAAAATGGTAAACATGGACTAACTTTCGTTACAGATCAAGCGAGAATCACGAGGATACTTAACCTTGTCGGCATAACTATCGCTAACTGTATCTAACACATCGGTACTATATGGTAATTTTGGTCGGGAATCATGTCTGAGCACGACATTGTCACATTTGCCAGGTCAAGTAATATTTACGAGGTCGTGCCGACAATTCTGGAACTGGGAGTTCATCCTCATACACTGAAACCGCAATAGTCGCGTACTGTGCGGTCCAAAGATTTTTTCTACCGAGAGCTATTCAGTTGTGAAATGAGCTCCCTGCAGAGAGTTTCCCAAGGTACTACAGTATGGGGTCCTTCAAGAAATAAGTGAAAAGGTTCTTACAGGGTCGGCAGCGTAAGGGTGACACCCCTGGTGTTGCAAATGTCCAAAGGGTGCGCTAACAGCTTACCATCAGGCAGGCCGTATGCTTGTTTTCCACCTTCCTGGTAAAAAAAAAACAATAAATCATATGATCTATGCCTATCTAATTTAGATACATGTCACATTTAGTGGCTAAACAAAAACGACATTTATTTTAATTACAATCTGCGTCTATAGGTACTGCAATATTATATCTTTTATCAATTACAATAAGAAATATACCTGCAATGTAGTCTCGTATATCTTTTCATTACCTTTTATCGTAGTCGGGTTCTAGTTTTCAATTTTGTAATAAGTTATAATAAATAAGTAAAATTAGTGATAACCTAGTGATGGAAATGCTAAGAGAAAAAAAACTATTTGTTATACTCAAAATGTCGTGTACCCCTGAATGTTTGTTTACATTCTTTATCTCGGCTACCTGAACGTCCCTTACATCATGATAAAGGCATTTTGGGAGTGCGTGTGTACAATCCGGGACCAGTAGAGACAACAGAGGATCAGTGCAAACCACCTAATTACACGGTGAAGAGTTTAAATAAATTAGAGCACAAAGGTATTAGCGATTTGGGCAAGCCTTCGACCGTCGCTTCATATCCCGCATTCTCTCATTGCGCGTGTTGGGCTCTCTAAGCTAGAAGGCAGTTGTCAATAGCGTATTAGTAATTTCAATTTTCAAGTCGCAATCTCAATTCTTAGGATCTATACCAGAATTTTCAATCATTTTTGTCGTGTAGATCCCTTGTGTATATACTTTCTACTCTCCAAAAACTCCCTACCTAACTAATGTTTGAATCTGATGGACCTCTTACTTGTTGCAACCAACCCGACCACTTTGAACAGCACGGGTCTATACAGACAGGCTGGATTTGGACAGCACGAGTTCTGCAAAATTGCAGCGCCGTGCCGTATGCCGTGGTACAACTCGTGGTGAACCAGACATTATAAGTTTTATATAGTTGTCTCAGTAGCAATGCAGTTACACTGCAGTCGGTACAACTGCATTATAAATGTGCAGCTAGAGTACAGAACTGCCGACTTGCAGCAGTAGTAGTTAGCAGTTTCTATGCAGTCGTGTGAACAAAAACAAGATCCAAACTGCATTTTTTCAGCCATCATGCAGTTAAAATGCAGCCTTCTGTATAGACTGTCATGTAATTATACTATTCATTACGCAACGCATACACTGTAGACTATTATAGTTATCCATTATAATTAAAGTTAATGATGAAAAGTGAATTAGTTGCAGATGGCCCCACTCCCAAATTCGTTATACATTCTTCGATGGTTCCATTCCCAAATGGTCCCTATTCTCAATGATTCCATTCCCAGATAGCCTCTTTTTCCCAATGGTCCCATTCATGTAAGTATACTATTCATTACACAACGCATATACTTTAATAGTATAGTACACATTAAAGGGAAAATATCAAATTAACAATGAAAAGGAAAGACACAGATGGCCGCACTCCCAAATCACACATCCTTGACCGGTCCCATTCCCATATGATCTTATTTTCCAATGGTATCAAGCCAAAGTGATCCCATGCCCCAAATGAAATTATTTCCCAATGGTTCCATTCCCAGATGGTCTTATTTCCCAATGGTCCCATTCCCAGATGGTCTTATTTCCCAATGGTCCCATACCCAGGTGGTCCCATTTCCCAACGGTCCTGGTTCTCAGACGGTCTCATTTACACATGTGACACTGTTGCGGTATTATATCTATCTAGTTTACTAAAGCTATTTAGCATCCTAATTATTGCTTCATATTTCTTCATATTGCCCATCAAACCCTGTAATAATGTGCCGCGTAGCTTGTGCATGTAATAATGTACTAATTATCTGAAATAAAGAAATATTAAGTGGTTAATAGTTAATAAAATAGATGGTTAATAGTAAGAGCAGTGATGGCCCAGTGGGTAAGACCCCGGCCTATTGACGACCTGGTTCCCTGATAGAATCCTGGCAGGGGTATGTACCACTAAATTCGTGTTTTCGATCTATGTACATATTTACCACTTGCTGGGCGGTGAAGCTGAGGAGACCCACACGTCTTAGAAATTATAATTCAAAAAAGCTGTGACCTAACCTAAGAAAAAGCTGTGACCTAACCTAAGAAAGATCTGGTTTTCCCTCTGGGTTGTGAAAATCAGACGGCAGTCGCTCCAGATAAAAATCAGTCTTCACCAAATCTCTTCTGGTAGCACACCAATTCCTTAAGAGCTTACTGGTGACCACACTCACATGCAGAAACGCAATAATTCTCCAGGGAGTTGTACTTTGGCTGCCGTTTTCGATGAGGTGTACTGTACAAACAGATATATTCATGCACACAAATGTTAGCCCTGTGTGGCAATCGGAGCTGAAGAATCCCCACGAGCGTTGTTGTCAAAGTAACGTAATATCGCGTTTCGCCAGAGCTCGTCAAAATATAATCATATTGTATCTTATTCATTTGTCTATCTTCTCTTTTTGATGCAGCTTTTCAGAGACCATAGGTGAAGAAATACCCAAAAGAACTTGGTAGCATAAGTCATATAACAAATTGTTCATTAGATATTACAATAAATTTATATCAGCAAATCCAAGTACAATAACAATGTTGGCAATTAGCATAAATAAAGTTGGCTGTGCTGAATCATTTCCAGGTATTCATGTCCGTTAGATATTCATTAACTCTGTAATATGCTCTTTATTTTGAAGATATTGGTCAGGAAATACATAACTGTTTCCGTTTTTGCTGCGTCGCCATCCCTTGTTTGGGATCGTTAAAATTTGCTTGTGGCTTTGATTTCCACACAGGACAATTTTAGGTTATTTAATATAAGAAAGGACATTTGTATGAACATGACATGGTTTCTCTTGGTATTTTTAACAGAAGTAGACAAGCATCAAAGCGCACTGCTTTGATGCTTGCTCAGGGGAAGTACTTCCACTTCACAGAAAAACGCAGCCAAATAAAAACTCCCTGGTGGGTTGTTCAGTTTCTGTGTGTAAGTGAGATCATTAGTATTCTAAAGAGTTACTGTGTTACCAGCAGAGGTGGCATTGTATGGAATGATACTGGATGTATTGCAAGCGTTAATATGTTAAGGTAAAGCTTTACATCAGGTGGGCCGTAGGCTTATATGCCTCCAGATGTTGTATAAATAAAAATTTGCCAGTGGTATCAAATAATGTAGATCCACCTTCTCAATTGGTCCGGTCTTTTCTCTGTCCGTGCACGCTGTATGGTTGTGGTACGTTCTTGTATTGCCACCACTCCAGAGCCACCATCACCACCGCTGTTACCACCCCCACTCCAATCGCAAGTGACTTAAACAGTACCTCCATGTTTTATCTGAAATAACAAACATATTCATATTAAACCAGTTGAGAATGCGCAATTAGTTCAGCATAGTGGCTCCTCTTTGCCTGATGGTAAGCAAAAGAGGAACCCAAATCGCAACTGACAAAATACTACATACCCTATCATATCCGGTCAGTTGACGTTGCCATGCTGACCCGCAAGATGCTTCTTCACGCTTCGTTTGAAGGATCCCATATTGTAGGAAGGAGGGAACACATGTGCAGGCAAGGCGTTCCACTTTTTAATGGTATGACAAAGATAGGAGTTGCCGAACTTTTTGGTACGGTAAGGGAAACAGTTCTTCAGAGCACTCGACTCGACTTTTTAATTTGTCGGTCATTTTGACCATGTTCCTTAAGAGATAGGAACGGTGTTCCTGAACATTCCTATTCTACTTTTTTATGCTGAATCCGAATCCAGAACTTGAATATTCGAAAAAAAAACGCACACACAGACAAACATATAGATTTCATATAGGAACGGTGTTCCTGAACAGGAGTAAGGAGCCCAGTGTATAAGGAACTGGCCTATTCAACAACTGGTCCCCAGTTCCAATCCTGGGATGTGCCACTAAATACGTGTTTTCGGATTTATGTACATAATATATGTATATGAAAATCATTGTGAGAAAACCTACATGTACAAGAAATTATATTTCGAAAGACGTATGAGGGTCATGGAGGTCTGCCGGCAGTGGCTCCATGTAAAAATCTGTATCTTCGCCAAATCCTTAGTCTTAGGTAGCGGGACCCTGCACAATCCTAATGGATTAGGAAACAGGATAATGCTAAGAAGATACATATTAAAAGACTGTCCTTACTTTAGTAGTTTATTCATCATCATCTACATTTTCAAGCCAAGTCCCTTGCAGGGTATGCAGACAGAACCAAATGTCACGTGACTTGACCCTCTTTTCATGTATAGGAAACGGCGTCTTAGGGGTCCAGGCATCACTGCCTGATGACACACAAAGTTAGATCTTACCTTAGTAGTTTATTCGTCATCACCTATATTTTCAAGCCACGTTCCTTGCAGGGTACACAGAACTTGTGGGTTCGATTCCCACACAAGGCAAACATTTGTGTACATGAACATGTCTGTTTGTCTTGTTCTAGATGTTTTAAGAGTTAGGGCGCATCAAAGCAGCACGTCTTGGGGAGTACCTCCACATCACAGAAAACCGCAGCCAAATAACAACTCACTAGAGGGTTGTTGTGTCCTGCGTGTGAGTGAGGTCACCAGTAAGCTCCCAACAAGTAAGGAGTTGCTGTGTAAGCAGCAGAGGGATCGCACAAGTGATAATTAATATATAGCAAGCGTTAATAGGCTACGGTACTCGCTTTACATCAGGTGGGCCGTATGCTTGTATGCCTCCCGACGTAGTATATAAAAAAAACATAGGCTTGGAAAGCCATATTCAAATCGCAATCGAAGTTATATGTCAAAATGTATGAAATTTGCATACATTTTGACACTTTTCTATTGCGATTTGAATATGACTTTCCCAGCCAATGTGCATACAACCACAAGATGCGAAACAGGACCAGTTGGTTAATAAGCCTATCCTATATCCACTAGGTTACTGCTCTCAAAACATCATTAAATAATTATTATGAAGCAATGTCTATGTTGTAATCGAGACAGTATAATTAGTAGGTAGGACAATTATGTGGATATTACACATATACCTAAAACAGAAGACTGGATAGCGTCACTTGTGGGTGGACGACGTGTATGTTGTTTTAA
Organism: Pyralis farinalis; assembly: GCA_947507595.1. Lineage (NCBI taxonomy): Eukaryota > Metazoa > Arthropoda > Insecta > Lepidoptera > Pyralidae > Pyralis > Pyralis farinalis. The sequence goes on from OX382281.1 coordinate 8,892,339, forward strand.
TGAATGTGATATGCGTATAAAGTATCTACAAATATCTACCTGCTTCCTAATTCTGGTTTATTGGTTGCTTGGGCCAAGTTTTAATCTTGCAATGAACAACCACCGATAGTATGAACTTGCAACGTTGAAAACTTGAAATAGCAAATACTAGGTATTGTTTTAACGTTTATGTTGAAAATGAATGTATGTGACTTATAACAAATCACACAAAGTAAAAACAATAAAACACACAACAACAACAAAATTGCAATTTTGCAGAGTCGTAAAAGTATAGTATAGATTAAATAGGTAGGGCTGCCAGATAGATACTCGTAGACAGTGTTCCCAACTACACTGTAATAGTGGTGAAAACACTGTATTTTCAGGTAATTTACCACCTACTGTAGAGATACTAATATTACACGTAATTTGTGACTTCAGATTTTTTCGTTTCTGAAATCAATTAGGTAAAAAATATTACAGTCGAGTCATTTCGATACTGAATAATTTACAGTTTTCATTTTCAAGTATCTGGCAACATTGTCTGGCAAGCTTGTTTATAAAAGGGGAATCCCCATTATTTGAAAAGCATTTCAAATGGAAATAAGCCTAAGTTAAAAGTTATGCGTGTAGTAGCGTTACGATGAAAGTAATGATTTACTTATTTTGTTAGGTTACAATAGTACCTATCCAGTTCATTCATCGTGTCAGCTCTCACTACATTCATAAATATTCATAATACACATTCGTTGAAGTAAACTTGACTTTTTCGGTTCAGTCCTGATTTTTTTGCGAGTTGAGAGTAATTGAATTTTAAAATGAGTAGTATGGACAGCGATAGCAACGACATTAAAACCAAGAAGCGCAACAAACTGTTGACAAAATCAATTATAGGTACAGCTTGACAAATATAACTTGGCGTTCTAGTAGCGGCGCCTCCTACGTTCTGCGTGTTGCCATATCTTGTATCATTTTGCCTAAATTTCCCAAAAAAAACCGACTTTTACTGAGCCGTTGGTAAGGCTATTTTCGAATGTTTTGTATTTACCATTAAACATTTATTTAAAGTTTAATCAGTGCCGTCTATATTATTTTTGTGTATAGAGAAGCTCGTTTAATTATGTAAAACATGCCTGTAAAGGTATATTCTCTCTTTCTTTCTTTTGTAGAAGGTAACCTGGAAATCAGCTCATTGATTTTAGGTAGTTTTCTAAATCTGGATTAGGTAATTAAAAGAAGTGAGATATGAACAAAAATTATATCTTATAATAAGTGTGGTCTATTAGCAGCGGTGATATACCAACTTTTGAAAGAACTCCAAATTAACTCTATTGCATTGAAATCACAATGATAAGGCGGAAGTCTAACTGCTTTGTGACCATGCTCCTTCAAAATTTCATCTATTAAGTAAACATCTTCCTGTTTTATGGTTTTAATAATTTCATACAATTCCGCTTTCCTCATAGTGTCCAAATAGGACAGATTATTTTTCACAATGAATTCTTGCATCTCTTGTTTTGTACTGCTCATTGTCACGCGTTTATTTGTTTTAATACGATGATAAGGCGCGTTGTCCATCACTATCAAGGAATTGGGTTCTAAGTTTGGAATCAATTTTTCCTGCAGCCATTTACTGAAATTTTTTCCATTCATCTCATCGTGGTAGTCTCCACTTTTGGTCTGTGACTTAAAAGATAAAAGGCTGTTAGGTATAAAACCTGTCTCACTTCCAGCATGGACGATTATCCATCTCTGACCTTCTGAGACTTCTGTAAGGACACCTTCAGTTTCATCAGATTGCCAACATTTTTTGACTTTATAGCCAGGATGTAAATAAGTTTCATCCAAATAAACGATTGGCCTCGGATTATCACTTATTCTATTATTGTCCATTTCTCGTAAAAACCTTGATCGCCAGGCCACAATGTCATAGCGTTCCATTAGTATTTTCCTTTTTGATTTCTTTTTTTTATAACGAAAACCCAATTTGTGCAACAGTTTTCTAAGAGATTCTACACTCCCCTTAAAATTTATGTCTGCCTTTAAATCGCAATGCAATTTTCTGAGAGTGGGGATAGAGTTATTTAAGTAATACGATTGGACTTTACGTCTAACAACACCAAGATCAAAGTCATCCAAATCAGAAACCGACAATTTTCTATTTCTGTGCTTTCCTGGAGTTACTAGTTTTACCGTCTTAGCCACGGAAGTACGGTCTCCTGATGTGGGGTTGTCAGTGCAAGCTGTCGACGTCGAAGGTTCTTGAGCTGCTTGCGCTGGACTGGGGACTTCAGTTCTCGTCGCACAACTACGTTCTGCGACTTTTCCTTCCGAAACTATACGACTTACGGTTCTTTCGGAAACACCTTAAAAATAAAAACAAAAAATTACATTTCACAAACTTTTTAAAGCAGCTGACTATTTCCCCTAAATTAGTGAAAATAAATATAATGTGTTACTAGCAACATTTTACCTGTCATGGCCGCTGTTCGAGCAATAACATGCTGAAATGGAATAATCGGCCCATTATTATGTTTCTCTTGTTCACAAAAACGTTTCACTGCAAGAATAACTTCTCTACCTGAACTCCGCACTACTTTTGGCATGATTCGTAAAGATTTTATACACAAAAAACTAAATTTCTTTCGTACTGTAGCTCTTGACACTTTCATCATTTGAGAAATGTCAAAATTAGTTCGTTTTCTTACCACACGCCAACTTATAATTGTCAGTCTGTATTTGTAATCTTTTGAGTGAGCAGGCTGTTCGCAGAAATGGGACAACATGTGTCAACTTTCAACCGACGCAAAAAATGTTTGACAACTTTAATAGCAATATGTATCAGCGTGAAGACGAAATTGTTTTTTAAATGATTAAACCTTTATTTGTTAAATGTTTATTGACTATTAATAGTGTTATTAATTTAGTTTCATACACTGTAATTTTTGCCACATTTTCCATTATTCTAACCACACAATTTATATAAATCTACTGTATTTTTAGCACAGAAACACTGTAACTTCATTTTTGAAGTTGGGAACACTGCTCGTAGAGTAAACTGGCAGTGTTACCAACTCTACTGTTTTAACAGTAGATTTGCTGTTTTCAAATTGATGTCCCTGTTTTCTGTTTCATTCCTAATTTTTACTGTTTTTCAATTAGCGTTCAGCGCCACCTATTACTATGCAAACATTTTTTGATAACCACTATGTAATAAAATGCAATGACACTAGATGGCATTATCTACTCTTGTCGGGATTCGAGGGAATTCCCCGACCACAGTCTATGTGATTGACAGTCATATTATTATGCACGGGGAAATCCCAGTGTATGGATGACAGCTACAGACTAAAACCCTATTGTATTGCGTATTGTGTTGTAGTCACAACAGCTTTCAAGCTTTGAATTGGTGAAACATATGTGACCCCGCCGTTTATATTAAAAAACAATATTTACAACGTCTTTGATAAGATGAGTAGTGATTCATCGACTGAGAAAAGTCCTCCTAAAAAGAAGAATGCGAAATATGAATAGAAATTTATAAATTCGTGGTTAAAAGATGATAGGTTCAAAGGCTGGTTTAAAGAAAAGCACTAAAGGTGAGATCTATTTTTTTTGTTCCGCGTGTAATTGTGACAGAAAATGTGGTATACACGAACTGTTACGACACAAAGATCCAACAAAACACGCGAAGAATTGTTTGAAATTACAAAAGCAACAAAAACTGACATCAATTCACAAGATACAAAAATTACAGCCAAAGCGGGTGAAGTAAAAATGGCCTCCTTTATTGCTGAGCATAATCTGTCTTTTAATATTGTATCTCATTTCAATAAATTGATTTGCGCTATATGTTCAGATTCGAAAATTGCGGAACAATTATCAATGAGTCGCACAATAGCTAGAGCTATTATTGTTAATGTAACTGTGCAGACAGCAGAAGAAAATATAGTAGAGATGTTTCAAAACAATTGCACGAACGCACAGATAAGTCTACAATAAAACATTTAGCGCTTATCGTAAGAATAGTAAAATTAGATTTCAACAATGAAGACAGATTTCCGACTTTAATACCAATCATAGATGATACAGCAACAGTGTTGTTGGCAATATTGTACAATATTCTATTGAAAAAAATATTCCTTACAAATCAAACATGATATGCGAAACGGCTTTGCCTCTGATGGTGCCAATGTTATGTTTGGAGATAAACATTCATTGGTCACTTTGTTTAAAAATGACATACCTCACCTTTTTACTATGAAATGCATTTGTCATTCTTTTAACCTTTGCGCATCATACGCATGTAAGAAATTACCAAGGGGCGTAGAAGACTTCTGTAGAGATGTTTATAACCATGTACAAAATTCTCCAAAACGTGTTGGAGATTTCGAAACATTTCAAGCATTCATAAATTTTAAACCACAAAAATTACTCCACCCTAGCCAAACAAGATGGTTGTCACTTATTGAGGTAGTAAACAGGCTTCTGGAACAACTACCATCGATAAAATTGTATTTTCAAGCTGCAGTTAATGTAAATAGATAACATTCTGCGCAATCAATTCTCTACAAGGCTCTCGAACCGACAACTGAATAATACCTGGAGTTTTTGAAATTTGCTTTGCCTATATTCACCGATCTCAATAAAGAAATGCTGTCTGTATATTTACTATACGACAAAATACTGACTGCAGACACAACTATTTTGGAATGCTTTGTACAAGTATATGTATAATATAATATTATATTTGTATATTTTAGACGCAAAAGAATTTAAAATATTCAACCTTGACTTCTCAAAAGAGCAGAAACATTTACCGTTGCTGAAAATACGTCGGTAGAATGGTGCCAAATCTGATCAGAAGAAAGAGAGAAATTGGAGAACTAGAGGAAGAACAGCTGAAAAATTTCTACATAACATGTAAGGAGTTTTATCTCGAGGCTGCAAAATAGATATTAAAAAGGTTTCCTTTTGACGACAAAGACCAAAGCATTAAAATATCTGAAGATGCTAAATCCCAAAGCAATTCTGGATCCTGAAATCAAAAAGAAATTCCCTTCGATTGCAGATTTACATTATTTCTTCCCAAAGATTTGTTCAAATAATATAACGGAACTGGATAGAGAATGACAAATGTCAAGAAATGCCAATTTATCTTTTGACTAAAACAAAATTCCCGATATTATCGACTTTTGGAAACATGTACACGAATTGAAAAATGGAGATGAATCTCAAACATTTCCCACAATGTGTGAATTGGTGAAGAAACTTTTGTACCTACCACCGTGGAAAGGTTATTTTCAGCTATAAATATTATGAAAACCAAATTACGCAACAGAATATCGACTACAACTAAAGGAAGGAGTATTACACACTACGATTGCTACTCATTTGAAGCCACAGAAAGGCACGTGAAGAAATATAACAAAAAATATGTATGATTTTAAAAAGGAAAATGAGTATGAAAATACTGAATTTTTTTGAGGCAATTGAGAATGAAAGTGGAAAATAATTTTACTTTGATTTTTGTTTTTTTTTTTATTATGTTGTGATTATTCTCGGAAACCAAAGTTAGGAAAGCTATTTTGAACTTAAAGAAAAGCAACGCATGCGGACACGACAAGATTCCGAGCTCGTTACTGGCATGGCATACTGTGTTGATGAATTGAATGAATTCGTAGCTCCATTAACATTCTTAATTAATAAATCAATCTTACGAACAGGGCGACCTACCAGAAAGTTTAAAATTAGCCAAAGTAATACCTATTTTTAGAAAAGGGAATAAACTGTAATCAAAACTACCGTCCTATTGCCATATTGCCAGCTAATTCAAAAAAATTAGAAAAAGTAATATGTCAAAGAATGTATATATTTTTTTGAAAAATTTGATACACTGGAATAAAAACCAACATGCCTTCCGTAAAAATCGTTCAACAACATCGGCCGTGCTTAACTGTAATCTGGAGATAATAAATTCACTAATTCAAAACAAGTGTGTCGTAGCGATCTTTATAGATATATCAAAGGCATATCGAATTTTGCACGACGTCTTGTTGAAAAAGCTAGAGTTGCAGGGTATACGTGGACCTGCCCATAAATGGCTTTCATCATACCTAATTAATAGACGACTATTTGTACAAATTACATATCTTGATGATATGAAGCTTAGGTACGTTAATTCCTCCACTGAAATTGTTTCAGGATCGATACCGCAGGGAAGTGTACTAGAATGTTTATTATTTTTAAGTTACACAAACGACCTTCCTTCAGCTGTACCACACTATATTGTGCAGTTTGCAATTGATGTGACTCTGATCATTTCTTGTTATTCATATTCTTTAATGTCTATAAAGGCATAAACAAACTACACAATGAAATAACAACATCGTTAAATAAATTAGCGAAGCATCTTGAGGAAATAGGCTTAATTATAAATGTAGAAAATACAAAAATAATGCAATTTCGACTACATCAAAGACTGCCACCAACTGCTCGACATAACTCACGAAGGGAAAACCATTGAAGTAGTAGACACATTCACGCTTCTAGGCATCACATTGGACTCGAGTTTATCGTGGAAACCCTACGTATCCGAAGTAACAAGCAAACTGAGTCAATTTACTTATGCGTTGCGTGAACTACGGAAATGTACGAATGAGGAGTGTGCACTGACTGCATACCACAGTCATGCCGTAGCCTGGATAAGGTACGGAATCGCATTCGGGGGTAACTCGTCCGACGTACAGACGGTATTCGTTCTACAAAAGTGTTGCCTTAGAACAATTACATTAACACTACCTAGGGAATCGTGTAAACCGTGGTTCATTCAACCGCGCCTCGACATATTTAAAAACGGACGGAACGGTTGTATATGGCCGTCCAACTTTACAATCACTTGCCAGACACCGTAAAAGCCCTTCAGGGAAATTTTGAGTCTATTTTGAAAACAATGCTTCTAGACAAAGCATACTGCTATTAAAGAATAGCTATAATAAGTTTTACATTTCAATATATTAAATTATAGAACAAATTAACAATTCTGTTAATGTATGTATTATGGTCTATTTTTTTTTTATTATCATCAATGTGACATGAAATAGAATGTAGTTTTTTTTGTAACACCTCGAATTACACGTAGCGAAGCGGCTCTCCATGGGCCGCTTTTCGCCCCCGCGAGAAACGTGACGTGATGGGTGGCGAACCACATGTAAGGATCGTAGCAAGTGGAAAGAAGTGGTCTCTGCCTACCCCTACGGGATAGAGGCGTGATTATATTATGTATGTATGTAATTACACGTATTATGGGTATGTCTAAAGGAAAAAATGAATGTTAATTAAATTGATCTTAAATAAATGAAAATGAAACTAAATATTACGGAATTGTTAAAATAGAATGTATTATTATCATTTCTTTGTTGTAGTGTCCATGTTGTTAGTTTTTATATATCCATGTTATAATATACCTAGTTCAATTGTATAAATATCACACGTGCCTATATATGGCGGTTTGTAACATATCTCACCATCGTTTTACCACTTTCTGTTGTACTACATGTTAAAACCTTCATATAAATAAATGAAAACTATTACGGACGGCATTCGCTAATGTAGCCATTTTCTATTCTTTAGCTATAGTTTGTAAAGTTAAGATATATGTGAAAATATGTTTGTATAGAGTAATTTATCTTAATGAAATTGATTTAAGACCATACGTAAACTATATTTGTATAGAGGCATGTAGAATTATACAATGGAAACGATTTAAGACCACGTGCAAAATATGTAAGCATGAGTCATTTCCTGCTCGGCCAAATCGCGCGCTACGAGCGGCCCTTGATCTGGCGCGGGCTAGTAACTGACTCGGCTATGACCGATCCCACTTAAGCGCGCGCAGGCCGCAGTCGGCGCTAGGCGATCACGAACGGGGCCAGTGTCCGCGCGACCCAGCGGTGGAGCCGCCAGCGTGCGTTCTTTGCGGCGCCGTGGGGCATACCGCCAACTATGGCGGCTGCCCTAAGGCGCCGAAGAGGCGCACGAGGCCGGCACAAGCCAAAGGGCGCTCGCACACGCGCCTCCCTCCGCCCTCCCAGAGCCAAACGGCTTACCCTCAGCTTCGGCCCACTCGGGTCCCCCAGCCGTTTATTCCGGCACCCATCCCCGCAGTGTCTGCATGGGCTTCACCCAGGCAGCCTCTTGCGCCCCTACCCACACCGGTTGAACCCGTAGAGACTGCCTCAGCAGCTGCACCCCAGCAGACTCCCCCTCTGGGAGGACGCAAAGCTCACTTGACGGACATAGTGTTTGGCGAGTAAAATCGACATGTCAGAGCTATTCGTCCTAGCCCGCGAGCTACATGACTTCCAAGACACTGGAGTGGGAAACCAATTCCAGATCGTCTGTAAACACATCGCTGTGTTTGAGTCCATCATGGACTATCGCGCGCCTGCCCACCTTCGGCGCACAAACCTCTCCCAACAATAATGGGTTCACGGAATCAAAGAGTGAAACCACGCTCCCTTTCCCTTGCGTTCTACAACGCAAACGGCCTTGCGTGGCAACGGGATGAAGTACACCAGTACCTAACCGACCACCAAGTTGATATCCTCCTAGTGCAGGAGACCCTTTTGAAACCATGCAATCGCGACCCGCGCATTGCAAATTACAACGTCATCCGTAATGATAGAGAGGGCCGCGGGGGCGGAACCCTAGTCTATTACACACTGCATCCCACTAGAACCCCCATCTCTCGAAAACTTCGAGGTCACCATCTGCAGGCTAGGGATGACCGGCCATCAGCCGATCAATATCGCGTCCGCGTACCTCCCCCCGAGCAAGCGTATCCTTCAGAGCGACTTGCAAGCCCTCTTTGCCCTAGGAAACTACACCATTCTGGCTGGAGATTTCAATAGTAAGCACATCCAGTGGAATAGCCACTCGTCTTCACCAAACGACGTAATCCTAGAGAGCCTACAGGACTCCCTAGGATTCGACGTCATAGCTCCCATGTCTCCCACCCACTATTCCGCAACAGTGGGACACCGCCCGACCGTCCTGGATTTTGCACTTCTAAAGAACGTAGCCTTACGGATGCGTTCAATCCAAGTGCACACAGAACTTAGCTCTGACCACCGGCCAGTTCTGATCGAGTTCGGGCAACCAACTGACTTACCGACAGACGAGGACACCAGACGGGTAACGGACTGGCGAAAACTCAAAAGAGTGCTCGCACAGACTTCCACACCCGAACTGGAGCAAGTACCCGAACAGATTCTCACAAATGACGAGACCGACCTTGCGATCGACGCCCTCACTAGCCACTTGCAAACGGCAGCTAACAACTGCTCCAGAGAGGTTTCAACGGCCGACTTAGCTCGGCGTTGGGAACTCCCTGCTTACTTGCGAGAACTAGTGTCGGAAAAGAACGCAGCGACACGCGCCCATGACTCTTGTCCCACCGAACAGAACCGTTCTCGGATGCGCTATTTACAACGCCAAGTAAAGAAGCACATCAAAGAGTTCAGGGATGAACGGTGGGCCAACTTTGTTGGAGAAATTAAGCCCTCGCACACGGCGTACTGGCGAGTTGCTAAATCTCTCCGTTCCGACCAAATAACCCAAAGCCCTCCCCTGACCCGACCAGACGGTACGATAGCGTTCGATGATGACGAAAAGGCTGAATGCTTTGCAGACAGCCTGGAGAGCCAATGCCCTCCTAGAACGTCTAGAACGTCTAGAACCAACCGACGACGAACACGTGCAGATGGTTGACTCCGAGGTGGAACGAATCCTCGCGACACCTCCCACGATCCCCCTCGAGCCTACAACGGTTGAGGAGGTCCAAACGATCATCAGGGACCTTCGGAGCCGGAAAGCTCCCGGAGCTGACGGTATCACGAACTCGGTCCTCAAACTCCTCCCAGATAGTCCTTCTCGTGGCGATATTCAACGCCGCTCTCGCGAACTGCAGATTTCCAGACTCCTGGAAAGATGCAGACGTAGTTGGCATCCCCAAACCAGGCAAATGCCTGAAGAACCCCGCTTCTTACAGGCCCATTAGTCTCCTCAAATGCCTGGGGAAAGTCTATGAACGCATCATAGCCATTCGCCTCAAAAAGTTCGTTGAACTTAGAGGCCTTCTCATAGACGAGCAGTTTGGGTTCCGTCCCAAACACTCGGCAGTCCACCAAGTGCACCGCATCACGGAGCACGTTCTCTCCAATTTTCAAACAGGGCGCCATACCGGTGCCCTGTTTTTCGACGTCGCGAAAGCGTTCGACAAAGTCTGGCACAATGGCTTAATATATAAGCTACACCAAATGGAAGTGCCAGACAGTCTCGTGCACATCTTACGAGACTACTTGTCGAATCGCTCCCTCCGCGTCAGAGTCCACGGCACTCTCTCGAGGCCGCACCCTATCCGAGCCGGGGTCCCTCAGGGCTCCGTGCTCGGTCCTATCCTATACACGTTGTACACCAACGATGTTCCCAAGACTCCTTTCGTGGAGCCCTCTTTGCCGATGATACGGCACTTTACACTTCCGAACGAGCCAAATCCAACATATCGGATAGGCTCCAGAGAGCGGCTAACGCTCTAGGCGAATGGTTCCGACGTTGGCGAATCGAGGTGAATCCGGATAAAAGTGCCGCAGTGTTCTTTTCTCGGGATCCACAAGGTCTTACGAGACCCGATTCCCAACATAGGACCGTGCGCCCCATCTCATTGTTCAGCCGACCCATCCCATGGGTCGAGAAGGCCAAATACCTAGGTGTCATCCTAGACTCTAGAATGACGTTCGGACCTCACATCACCGCTGTTAGGAACAAAGCCGCATTCTATCTAGGCCGGCTCGGTCCGATATTCAGGAATCGTAGAATGTCACTTAGAAATAAGTGTACATTCTACAAAGCCTGCATCCGCCCCGTTCTCACCTACGCCTGCGTAGTGTTCGCACACGCTGCGCGCTCCCATCTGGCTAAGCTCCAGATTATCCAAAACCGGTTTGCCCGCAATGCAACCGCCGCCCCTCACTATCTCAGGGTCGCAGATCTCCATCTCGACCTTGAACTCCCTTCCATCATTAGTTTCATGAAGAAAGCGTCTAGACACTATTTCGAAACTGCCTACCAACACCCCAACCCATTGATAGCCCGCGCTGTCAATTACACCCCGCGGATCGACGCCCGGGGGTTCCGGCGCAGACCGCGAAATTCACTCTTTGATCCCGATGATCGCATTACTGTTGCGAACGCCCCCTACCTCTCCCCCTCCAACCCCAACACTCCAGACACACACCGCGCTCGGCGGCTCCGGCCGCGAAGAGTAAGGACTTCTGCGCGATACACCAGGTACCGGTAGCCCACGGTACCTGGGCGCCTCTCTCTCCGACAGGCCCTTCAGGCACGAACCCGCGTGTTCGATTTGTTTCTCCAGCGACGTCCTGAGCCGAGGTCCGACCCCTCTCGGGGGCCCTTAGGCTGTCGCTTAACTTTGTTTTTCTAGGCTGTGGCGCCTCACGCTCGCCTCTCTAGTCCGGTGACGTAGTGACAGCCCACTCGGGGCTAACTACATAGTCAGGTCAAAAAAAAAAAAAGCAGTCGGCGCGCTTCAACGTCGGGGTCGGTACCTTGTATTATAGAAAAATAAGTTCTTACGTGAAATATAGAATCAATCATAATCTGGTACCGAGGATTTTATTTAAACCCCGACGCACACCGAAACCATCCAGCAAGCACTTGGCTCATCAAAGCTCATCCTTCCGTCATAGAACCACACGTGCAGGTTTGCGATGTCATCATTCCACTGTTGAGGACATTTGTTCTCGTACTAAAAAGTTCGGCAACTCCTATCTCTGTCGAACTATTAAAAAGTGGAACGCCTTGCCTGCACATGTGTTTCCTCCTTCCTACAACATGGGATCCTTCAAACGAAGCGTGAAGAAGCACCTTGCGGGCCAGCATGGTAGCGTCAACTGACAGGACACCGTAGTCCTTTGTCAGTTGCCGCTGCAATTTGTGCAATTTGGGCTCCTCTTTTCGCTTACCAACAGGCGAAGAGGAACCACTATGCTGAGCCAATATATAAAAAAAAAAAAAACGTACAGTCCACTTCGAAGAGCTACAAAAACGAAATGAAATTATATTTCTCAGAAAAAAAATTAAAACACCGAAATATTTTTTTAGACAAATGAGTAACATCATGTATGTTAATTTTATTACCCTCACCTTCAGTTCGACAATTTTTTAATACTTCTTTTTAATTTATTTGACCGGTATTTTTTTAATTCATACTTAATTGCTGAAATGACCAAACCATTAAAACAATTTTATAAGTGTAGTAGACGAACTCAAAAATTTGATTGAAAATGTATATTGGTTTTTGCAACATCGTCGGGGGACTTCATTCAAATATCAACGCGGTATCCCATCATCTTGAGACCGCTTAGACGACCAATCTTTTTTCACGGAGACGCAAATATCCTACCAGGTAACATACCTGCAATGTTCCGGGTACATGCTCGAACATTACTTTGTACGTCTTGCCGGGGTATGCATATTTGTTCCAATAACATTTTTTAATATTTGCTCTCGCCGTCTTCATAGTTTTGAATACAAGGACTTCTCGGTATTGTGGATCATGGCGGCGGCCGTACTCTAAACAACGCTTTCTTTTTACACTGACCATGTAGTTGGCCCCCGTGGGCCGTTACTACGTCACCGGAAGGGAGAGGCGGGCGGAAAGCCTGAAAAAGCAAGAAGCTACTGCCTAAGGGCCCCCGACAGGGGTTGAACCTCGGCTTAGGGCGTCGTCGGGGAGCTAAACAATCAAACACACAGGTTCATGCCTGAAGGGCCTATGAGGAGAGGCGCCCAGGTACAGGTAGGTACCTAAACAACGCGTGCCTTTAAAGGTACTATAGCGGGGATACAGAAACAGCTTGATTGTGTGTCTAGTGCTTGCAAACGGCGACTAACAGAGATGTCGAGCATTATTTCTCCGCGGATTTAGTGATTATGGGCGATTTGGACTTGGAGAGCTCGACGACGTCGTTGCGCTTATCATTCTAGCCGAACACGCAGGTTAAGCAACGACAGCAGCCTGTCTATGCATGGCTTTTCTATCTCGAGTTTCCCCCTGCTTCAGAGCGAACGTTAAGCCGTCGCTCCCGGTTGTTGTCGATAGATGACAGTCGTTAAGCTAAGTCAGTGGCCCTCGGGCGGGTTGAAAACACTGGCCTCCGCCAATCTGCATTTGAGCAGCGTGGTGGAGTAAGCCCTAAACCACCTTCGGTTGAAGGGAAACCTGCAGTGATGAGCGACTTGGGAGTAGGAGGAATCATGCCAAATGGCTTGACTTTCGGTGTACAGACTGAGCGGAGAGATCTACTACTGAATTTACTCTAGCATGCCATTTCTTTCAGTTGGTTATTTTTTTAACGGGAATACCATATATTGAGGTCCATACAGCCTCACAGCTGGATCCTTTGATTACTACTCGTCCGGATGAATATGACCTCTGATTCTGAGTGGATGCGACGCTTGGTTCATCGGACCACTGTCTCAATCGGACCCAAATATCCGGCACCCGACGATATTACACTCGGCCTACCGGATTGCATTATAAGTCAGCAAACTGGGATGGGATGTGAGAATTCTACGCGTATTCTAAGCGTACCCGTGGAGGCAGCTTTGCTTCAAGGAAGAGGGCATTGATTACTGTGTACTGTGTGTGTGTTACGGTGGCGTGGCGTAGCAGCGGTGATTGTAAAAAGCATGAAATGCTAAACAGCGACTGTGGTTTAATCAGCGATGTAAAGAAGAAGAATCTTCTAAAATTGTCTGCATATGGGCTTGGTCCATGGTACGTACTACATAACAGGGATCCCAATGTCTTTGATATGAAATATAAACTGAAACTGCCTCGAGGATTAGTAAGAGAATGAACTATGACTTTCTGGTCGTACGGCAGCTCAGGGAAATTTCTCTTGGTCGTCCATTACACCACAGCGAAAATCGCAGTTTGGTTTACAGTGCTAAAGCGAAAACCGATTTACTGGCTCTTTACCTATAACCCAAATTTGAATGACGGAGATGTTGTACGTCTTACTCGTGGTGCAGAAGTTCAATGCCGGAAATTAATTACTTAGAGAGATGTCCGGCGGGCATTATTAGATAAGAAATAAATATTTATATAGGTGATACCTAAGTATATGTAATTTTGTATATAATTATTTATTTTATATAATAGTTATTTATAGTATTTATTTATGTCATTTAACTGGAATACAAATGATGTTATTTTCTCATCCAGTTCTGATGAATACGAGAGTGCCCTCAGTGACACATCAACAACTTCAGACGGCACATGCCTCGAATCTAAATTGCAAACTATATTCGGTGGTAATTTATCCTATCTTAATCTTGTGCACATTAATGCCCAGAGCATTCTAACTCACTATCCAGATTTTTTTGCTTCTTTTAGCAGCGACGTAGTCGATGGTATATTAGTTTCTGAATCATGGCTAAAGCCTTCACTCCCTTCTACACTCTGTTCCCTTCCCGGTTTTCGGCTCTACCGTAATGATAGAACCGGGGCCGGAGCTGGTGGAGTGTGTATCTACCTTCGTGACTATATTCCATGTGACGTTGTGTCTCAATCGCCTAGTGAATACACATCTTCTATCGAACACCTGTTTCTAGAAATTACACTCCACCACACAAAAATCCTTTTGGGCGTGGTTTACAGCCCTAACGACAAGGTAGATTACTTCCGGTCTTTAGAGTCTACACTGGAAAATCTATGTCCACGATACAGTCATATGATTTTAATGGGTGACCTCAACACCTGTTTGCTTAAGAGTGATATCAGGGCTGATAAATTACGAAGTTTAGTTTCTGAAATGAATCTCCACTGTCTCCCACTGTCTGCAACCCATCACTTGCCCAATTGCAGACCATCTTTCTTAGATCTTATGTTTGTTTCTGATAAAGACTCTGTGAAATTTCACACGGACAACTTTCTGCGCCTTTCTCCTATCACGACTTAATGTTTCTGTCTTATAAGGTGCGTCCTCTTAAACGTAAAAACAAAACAATCTTTCAACGTAACTTTAGAAATGCGGATATGAGTCGCTTGAGGTGTGACGCATGTAATATTGACTGGTCCACACTTGTTGCAGCGTTGACAATTGATGAAAAGGTAGACATTTTTACATCCAATTTAATATCTCTTTATGACAGACATATACCACTACGACCGGTCAGAGTGAAGCATGTACCCGCTTCCTGGCTGACTCCGGAAATTAAAAAGACAATGCGTAAACGTGATAAAGCGAAAAGCAGATTAAAAGAGACATATTTGCAATAGGATGTGTAGGGATACTAAACGCAAATATATTCACTCTTCGATTGAAAACATGCCCCCTACACATATTTGGAAATTCCTTCGGTCACTGGGTGTAGGAAAACAGCCTGAGACTCTTGATAAAATTCCTGACTTAAACTCTCTTAACAGACACTTTTGTAGTTAATAGATTCAGGCGTTATTTTGCGAAAGTCAAACTTACATGCAATCCGATCCAACCTGCTTTGTGTGCTTCCGCCACCAATTAGTTCATGCGGCCTAGCGCCGGCCGGCACCCACCCACTACTGTTAGTGCGTGCATCATGCCGACGCTGCCATGGCTGCTCCGGTAGTCTTTGCCTCGGCTGCTGCGGTCGTCCGCCATCTGGAACAGAATCCGCATGCCCCCTCCACCACCGTCGCTGCCACGACTGGCCTGGCACGTCGTTGCGACACGTGTTTCGCCTCTCCACGAGGCATCATCAGGCGTTGTAGACGTTAATCGTAAGAATAACATGCTACAAGTGACAAATCCATCGCAGTGCCGTCCCTTATATTGAATTGAGGGTGGTGGTGGATGGTGTGAGCGAAAAGATATTTAATAGTGGGGAATGGTTTACGTCAGTCTGTTTGTTCATGAGAGTAATTTTAGAATTTTTATGTTTATTAATTTCTAATTGTTCCCTAATATTTAGTTTTAAACCTTTGTCTATGGTGTGTAAAATTTGATATGTATTAGTGGGGGATAAGTTATGTCCTTTGTCTATGAAATGCTCAGCGAAGTGTGACCTTTCTGGGCGATTGTTTTTATACGCCGACACGTGTTCGTGAAATCGTGTTATAAAGTTACGTCCCGTTTGACCGATATAAACGTGTTCACATTCATCGCAGAACAGCTTATAGACGCCGGATTTTTTATTGGGCGGGATTTTATCTTTAGTGTTACAAAGTGACTTGAGTGTATTATGGGATATTGGGCGGGATTTTATCTTTAGTGTTACAAAGTGACTTGAGTGTATTATGGCGGTTCCATATATTTCGACAAATAAATACACTGCGAGTTTGTCATACCTGGGAAAAATCACTGACAAAATAGTTCACATATTTAGAAAAAATAACATACATGTTGCTCTCAAATCCCATAATAACCTGTGTAAGTATTCCAGAGTGATGTTATGTACTGACACCTTATCGCGCTATCATACTCCTTTGGATAAGTCCTGTCTTTGTGGAAAACAACTAATATCCTATGCGCAAAAAGGACGGTACACCAGATCTGAATGTCAAATCTAACATTAATTATCAAAAGGTATTTATTTTTATCAAAAGGTATTTATTTTAAAATTGTTAATTATACTTGAAGTTCGTAACTATTACATGTATGTGATTATTTCAGTTTGTTATTTATTTATGATATGTTTTTGCGATTTAGTTTAAGTTGTAACTTAATTTGAAATAAAAAATGACTTTTTTAGATAGTACTAAAAATTGGTACAATAATTTTCAATATTTTATTGAAACAATTATTCTTGTTTCAAGAATATTTTTCAAACTCTCCGTGCATTTATTGCATGCTCACGCACGTGTATTTATTTGTATCCAACCCACAAGCCAATTGAGTCAAATCAAACTGAACAGCTATTATTTTACAGTGTTCACTTATAACCAAAATTGCGCCCCCATAATTTAGCGCCCCGGATAAACGCCTGTTTACACTATCTTTACATTCTTTTAAAGAAACAGAAAAAATGTTCATAATGCCCATTCCATTATTTGATCGACACCGCAACAAAAAACACTTTGTATTCTATATAGTCGATTCTTACTTCTACTATTAATTTGCACCGAAGAGGGTATGATAAACTAATCGGACTACAATAAACATGATTGGAATGATATGGGTTAGACAAACAATGTACCTTTTTGCAAATTATAGGTATAATTGATAATCTCGATTATATTAGAAAACATCGAAATGGCAACATCGAGACATTTAAATCCCTAAAGGACTTCTTCCGCGCTTTTGACGAGTGACATTGTTGTTTTACTTGAAATTTTTACAATTGAGTATTAAATTAGTTTTGTATGACAATTTTGTTAGTATTTTGTAACATAAGTGCTAGTGGAATTATACAGTAATGAAAAATCTCAAATATAACACGTTTATGCACTTTTTGGAAGACGTGAATAAGTTCATCAAGAAAACCTTGTAAAAATCACTATCGTTTTACGGGTGGTATTTAAATTGGGTTCATTGGGTCTGGGTACCCTTCCCAAGTATTTTTTCAGCACAGTTCCTGAAGCTGGAACATAGAATTAAGATTTTCAAATGGTTCTAAACTGATGACTTGGCTGTATGGGCTAGATCCCTTTGCCTTTCCCCTCGGGGATAAAAAGAACCAAAAAAAAAAAATCAAGTCAAATCAAACTTGTCAAAGTCATATCATAGCATAGCATAGTCAAAATACCCAAAACAAGTAAATATTATCCGCACAAGTACGCAATAGTTTTAATCAACATGAATGTGCGTGAAGAAGATCGCAAAAAGAACTCTTGTCCAAGCCGTGGGCTCGGACTCGCTGCGGCGGCTATAGGCGTAGGCGTTGGCGCCGCGCTGTACTACTTCTTTAGCAAGAGACCTGAAAATCCTGACGGGGAAGGTTCCACTACGAACTGGTCAACCGAGCCACCTCATACTTTGTGCGTATAGTTATAAAGTCTATTTTAGTCTGGGCGTGCTTCCGCTTTCGCTTGCTGTAAATTTACTTGAACCACTATATCAGTTGTACTCTTTGTTACATTCAATTAACTATTTTCGTACGAAATTGCACAACATTAAGTCTTGTCTATGTGCCGAAATGCTATTTTTAGAAGGTAATAAAAAAACAATCTACCTGAAATGTAAATGCTAGTAATTTTTTAGCACTGTTGTCAAATTACGGAAATAACTAATACATTATGTATAAGTAATCGTCCATTTCATAGACTATTTCAATTATACGGGATTTAACTATGGAAAAATTGGCATGTTGCATCATTCCATTTATTAGTTGGGCGATACTGTACAGTATAGAAATAAGTGCTTTGTGTAATAAAAATATTCTTGCAAGCAATTTGGTTAAATGCCAATTGGTCTATGAGCAATTGTATATACCTTTTTAGTTTTATAGAACGTCGGAAAAGCATACAAGCATACGGCCCACCTGATGTAAAGCGGTAAACATAGCCTATGAACGCTTGGAATACATTAAGTACCACTCACGCAATGCCTCCTCTGCTGCTAACACAGCAATTTAAAGCAAAGGAGCTTACTGGTGACCTCACTGACATGCAGGAACACAACAACCCTCTAGGGAGTTGTTATATTGCTGTGGTTTTCTGTGAGGTGGAGGTACTTCCTCAGATGGGCTGCTTTGGTACGTCCTACCTCTCTTAATATATATAACTAAAAGGTACTAGTGATAATATGTATTATATTATCACTAGTACCTCTCAACTTTTAGATCTATGGATTTATAATATTGCATTTGATATGAATTTACTAAAAGTTGTCAAATCCATATGGTCTTAAAACCTTCATTTTCTTCTCCGTTTTCTTCTTATCATTAATTAAATCCTAATGGATTTGTATTCTCCATCCATTGGCAGGGTCCGCTGTGTATTCTAAGGATTTGGTGAAAATACTGATTTCCACATGGAGAGACTACATTGTGACCTCTACAACTCTGAGGGAAAACAAGACCTTTCTTAGGTTAAATCTTTTAAAATATAATTTCTTGTACATGCAGGTTTCCTCATGATGTTAATCTTCACCACTGAAAATATGAATTGCACACACCTTGTTAAGAGCGGTAGGTGGCGTCAAAGGAGCCCGTCTGGGGAAGTTCTTCCAGCTCACAGATAACCGCAGCAATATAACAACTCTCTAGAGGGTTGTTGTGTTCCTGTGTGTAAGTGAGGTCACCAGAGTAAGCTCCGGAGTTACTGTGTAAGCAGCAGAGGGGGCATGGATGGAGTGATACTTAAAATATTACAAGCATTAATAGGCTAAGGTAACTGCTTTATATCAGGTGGGCCATATGCTTGTATGCCTCCCGACGTTGTATAAAAAAAATCGGGGCCCAAACCAAGACTATGTCAATAGGATGGTTTTTATGTATGTTTATCCATGGTGTATTTCTTTGTACATAAAAACAATTGCAAATCATACGCAAATATTGTCAGATGGTTGTATAAGAGTATAAGATAAGATACGAGTATATAGTAAGTACCCGTAAAGTGGTACTTGACCTTCGGATATATTTACTGAACATTGTTATATATGCTTTCTATAAATGCAATCTGGATTGCAAATTTCATGGCCTATTGATGTACAGGCCTAGGATCGGCCTATTGGTTAACAGGTCCCCGGTTAAAATCCTGGCATGTATCACTAAATTTGTGTTTTCTGATTTATGTACATATTTGTAATTATACTCATGCTCGGCGGAAGGAAGGAAGACATTGTGAGGAAACCTGCACATCAAAGAAATGATATTTCGAAAGATGTGTGATCAAAATTTGGAAGATCAACTTGAGAATGATCTTGTTTTCCCTATATCATGCCGATTTGACGGCAGTCGCTCCATGTCAAAATCAGTATCTTCATCAAACCCTTAGGCTTAGGTAGCGGACCACGCCAATCCTAATGGATTAGGAGATGGGATAACACAAAAAAGAAGACGTTTACGATACAAGGAATATTGCACAAGTGTTACTACCGCTGCTGCTGATTGCTACCTCATCAAAAGGTCAATGTCACACACACACACACACAGCAAGCGACCACTGCAGTCACGGTGTGTGAGGATGAATTCCTCATTGACATTGAGAAGCGCGGTTGTACAAGAAAGCAGTTAGCATAATATCAAATAATTGTTTGTAACACAACCCTTTGTACAATTACTGATTGTACAAAGGGTTGTGTTAAACACAACAACACACACGAAACCTTAATTTTAATGACTCTATACCGTGTGTAAGCTTCAGGATCTATGATTTAGCACACTTTCACATCATGTATGTTATATTTAATTTTCATTTAATTAATTAACTATCAATGAAGGTTAATTTTCACCATATTTGTTGCGTCACAATCCCGCTTGTCATAGTTTATGGTTACCATAAAATTTGTGTGGAGTTTTGTTGAAACAAAATTAAATTTATTAGTCCTTACAATTTCACCGTGAGGTGATCTAACATACACGGCTGATGGGATCTTGTAATTCCGAAACAGTATATAATACGATTACCATTGTGCAGGTGTATGTATTTGAATAATGCAATTATTTATTTATGTAACTGTTCAGTTTTTGTTTTCATTAAATTAATAGACGTAGGGCAGTATTGTATCAATTCACATTAATAAGCTTATGATTTTTATTCACAATCATTATAGTTCCACCAGCACTGAATCAAATTATGATGTTGATGATGATAACAGTTCAGATTCTTACACAACAGTGTCAGAACACAGCACAACAGACACCAGCATTGAAGTTGAGCTACGCAATGAAAGTAATGAAATGATTCATTCATTCTCAGAAAGCCTTGAAGATGTAGACAATGACTTTGAGGATTCAGAGAGTGAGATTGAGTCGAATGAGAGCATGCAATATGATTCTGATGTTGATACTGACAGTAATGTGAATGAGACAGAAACATCCATCGATTCGCCTATTCCGGAATTGAGTTTTGTGCCAGAGTTCAATGAGAGTGTACAATTTGGTTTGGATATTGGCAACGAATGGGATGTAACGGATTCATCTTTGGATCTGCCCAGTGTCGATCGATCACACAGCCCTAGAGCGGAACTGCTATTGTCTCAATTTACCAATAATCTCGTCAGGAGGTACATCAGCCCTTGGTCTGATAGGATGTAAGTTATAAATTTTTGTTTTTAAAATATGATTTTGATTTTCAAAAATAATTTTGGACTTTATTTTCCAAAGATGGCGACTAGTCAAGTTTTAAGAGAAAGCTCCCTACATACTACCTCCTACTTGTAATTTCACAATTTCGCTGATAATTTGGTTTTATCATTTTATTACTTACTTTACTGTCTGTAACAAATAAAGTAAAATATTAATTTAATTTTCAAAAAAGTATTCAGTATAACTTTGAGTAACAAATTAGTATTCAAATTTGACAACAAAATGGCAGAACCGTTAGTACATTGAATATCATTAAACATCTTTAAGGTAGATTTTTATTTACGAAGTTATGAAGCAGTAGAAAAATTGTACCATACGTCCCAGTTTTACAGGGGTTATTTGCTCTATTATACTTGTTTTTTTTTAGAACAAGAAACTGTTAAAGCATGTTTGTATTTTTAATTTACTGCTGATTGTACTTTTAATGTATAAACAAATTAACTGCTTCAGTGCTTCATCATAACATGCATATAGTTACTCTTAAATGTATTTTTGGTTATTTGTTTTTGTTGCTTTTTTGTTCTTTGTCTTAGTTCTAGCTTGTATTGTTTACCATCACGTGCTTACAGTAACCTAAGCCTTGCCATTTTGACATTCACTATATTTTTCATAATATAAAATTTTGACGTTTGCGGGGTCTCTAAATCACTTTCATTTTATATTCTTAAAAAAATTAAGTTCAATGGCATGACATGACTATTTCCTTTAAAGGCCTTTGTTTTTTTTTACTAAATAATCATTATGTACTTATCCTAATGAGCAATGGAAAAGATTTTTTATTTGAAAAATGTATAATTAAATGTATTTTTATTTAAAAAATTAGCTCCTTTGCAATCTAGTTTTTTTTATACAGCAGTACAATATAATTTAAATTTAATTATTGTTATCACTTTTTCAAAGTATATAATAAAAAACGAATCCGTAAGTTAGTAAAAATAATTATAAAAGCTAGACTGTTAACCATTGCGAAGTCTATATCACGATGACAAAGACAATTAGAACGGTTGAAAATTTGATCCAATTACAGGCAGATCAAATAAAAGTAAAAATAGTAATTTATGTAAAAAAAAATCAAAATTTTTAGGCAAATGAGTAAGTTATTGTGAATATTTGTTTCCATTGTTCATAAATGTCTGTTTTCATCTAATTAAATAATTACACACAATCATTTTACAGAAGTGAGGGACGACATGGGAACCAAGCTTTGTAAGAGATAAAGAGATTTTTTTTGCTAATTTTGTACTAACCCAATTTGCAATTGTTATTTTACACTAACTTCCTAACTTGTCGATACTATATGTCTTCGGTTTAAATGAAACGCACTTTCGAGGTGTTTGTTACTAACATATTTAATTATGACATTTGCGGTTTTGAATTTGTGTTATATTACACCAGCGTTCAGCAAATTATGGGTAATCCTGTTATTGGAAATAAGTCATAAAATGTCCTAATATATGAAAGAGAAAAAAAAAATATTTTAGTAAATTCGACTCAAAATACAGATATTTTTTTTTTCTTTAAAAAAATCCTCTTCGATCAGTTTTTTCATGTCATTTCATCAAATTAACATTATTTTGAACCTCGTTTTGTTTAAAGTACTGGTCGGTAAATTATTACATTAAAATACAGTGTCATTTTGGCGTAAAAAAATACAGTAAGTAATCCGAGCGACTTAATTGAAAAGATTATTAGTATGTGCTAATTTTAAAATCGTTTCAGTAATCTTTCTAATTAATCTCTCTTATTTTGTAAATTTCTCGAGTTATATTTTTAGAACGAAATTTTGATCAAAAACGACTATTTTAAGAAACAATACCATTTCAGAACTACCCAAAACGATACAACTTTTTATAATAATTGGCATAGCCCGTTCTGACATTTTTTTTACATCACATGTCATCAAAGTCAGTCATTGGAATTGATTCATTTGAACATTCTTGATTACGATTTTTTTTAATAATTTTCTTCATATTTGTAGAAAAAAGAGACACTTAATATTAGGTGAAGCAGTTAACCGAGCATAATGAATACATTATTCGCAATGATGATGTATGAGAGAGAGAGTTGGGATGAATGAGAGTGTAGACATACTCCGTTGGCTCGGACGCGAAGAAAGAATGTTGGATGAAATAATGCGAAAAAGATATACAATGCGAAACTGGAACGATGTAGGAGCCGAGGAAAATCAAGACACCCTATCATGACCAAATTGGTCGTGTTTTATCAGAAGGTTATGTCAGGAGCCCTAGGAACCGGCGAGAGTGCACGAAAATAGCTATGCATGGTAATGAAGCGAGCGAGGTGTGTAAGCATCGCGTCTTATAACGCTCGTTTTCTATGCCTACCCCGTAAGGGGCCTGTCTTGAATATATACTTAGATAATGAATAAAAGGCCTTCAAGAAAGTGTTAATTTGATATTGAAATGGCATGAAAAAAACTGATATCGGCCGGTAAATTAAGCAATAAATCGAGATGTTCAAAACTCCTTCAAGTTTTATGTTAAATGCTCTAATTTTACATAATTATTATGTTCGAATTTCGACTATGGCGGTGAACACTAGTTGTGATAGTAAAACATAATTTGAATTTATATAGAATTTTATTTAATTTTATTTTTATCATCTCTCTGCCTGGGGTAGGCAAGGGACTTGGCGTGAAGATATACATACATACATAGAATTTTAAATTGTCATAGCTATTATTATTATTTCAATAAAACTCCATAAATCACCATATAATTACATTTTTCTTATTAAAAGCTTTCGTAATTGAATTGAGTCTAAAATAAATTTTGCCGTACAGTAGAACATTATCGGACCTATCTGCAGTGACAGGATTATGTTTAATTTTCGGGACATCCTATATGATAACACAAAAAATCACCTTAGTCTTCTTGCGACCACGGACGCTGCAAAGCCATTAAAGAATATTTAGACGAATTGCACAAATAGAATGTAAGATGACATATCGGAATTGTATTTAATTTACGTTTTTATTAATAACAACGGACATTTAAATAGCTATTATTAATTATGTAATTACGTATCTGGTGACAAATCTGTTTTAAATAAAATTGTAATCATGTTCAAATTATATTTCTACGCTGCTGGGAGCGGCAAGATATGTATGACCTAAATATATGATATTTTTGACCTTGTTTACCATGTCTTGAGAAATAAATATTCATTCATTGTATGATGCATAACTAAGTTTAAAGCGTTCGAAACGTCAGGTTCAACAAAATAAATAAAACACGCGATACTTCCGTTAAAAATTGTTTAATTCAATGTGTAACAATCGCGAAAACCTAAGACAATACTATGTAAAATTGAAGTTGGAATTTTTTGAAACGTGAACACATAGGCGTTGTAATACTTTAATCTGAATTAGCCCTAGCTAACATTCACTCCACTACCGTTAGTAGACGCCGTCGCTGCATCGGTCGTCTTTGCGATTGCCTGTCATCTGGACGAGCTCGGTGGCTCAGTCGTGGATGACGCGACTTTGACACCAACGCTCGTGGGTTCGATTCCCACACAAGGCAAACATTTGTGTGCATGAACATGTCTGTTTGTCTTGGTCTGGGTATTTTCTATGTATAATAAGTATGTATTTAAAAAAAAAAAAATGTATTTACGTATGTTTATCAGTTGTCTAGTACCCATAACACAAGCTTCGCTTACTTTGGGGCTAGATGGCGCTGTGTAATTTGTCCGACAATATTTATTATTATTTATTTATCTGGAACAGGAACAGCATGCACTCACAACCGCTACTGCCTCGGCTTTTGTAATCTGCCTTGCACCTGTTTCCCGAGGCGGCGGGGGACATGCATCCTATGTCCACCGCTGCTGCTGTCCTAGCTGCTCTTGTCATCTCACACAACTTTCTTTTATTTTTTATTTGTCAACATAATTGGATAGAATCTATTACATATAAATTAGCCGACCACAAAAACCTGATGAAGGTTTATGCTCGGCACGGCGAGATCACTGACTCGATACAATACAATAACATATTTACGTATATTTATAGATTTAAATGCATAAACTATATCATCATACATTTAGGCTTCAAGAAACTCAATGAATAGACAGATAAAAGTTTTTCAGAGCAGATTTACTTTGTTTGAAATTCACGTTACTATTATCTAACAGTTTATTTCTTATTTTTGAAGGCAGTTGATTTAGTAATTTGGGTAACATGAATTCCCAAACTCTCATTCCATATAAATTATATAACTGCAACACGTGTTTTACGTCTCCACGAGGCATCTTCAGGCGCGGTAAAGTTACTTGTTAAAATGACACTCCATGAGTGGCCAGTAGATAATACTCGTACATTATTGCTTTTGATGTTATTTTCTACATGAAGTGTTGTAGCATTTATATCAGTTAATTTGGAATACTTTTTAAATGTATATAATAGTGGCAACGTTTCCCTCGTAAATATAAAAATATATAATGATAATTTACAGTCGTAGGTTTGTATTACCCTACTTTATCATTCTGTTACTGAGTTGTAATGACTGCAATCGTAGAAACGGTCTTATTTAACACTTCACTAAATTAGGTCATGTTTTCTGACCTTTCTTGATCAGATAACATAGAGTCGCGATCAGAACTGTATCGTACGATTTGATTTGTATAATGTTGTGTTTTACTTCGATTCTACTTTTTGTCAGTACGAATTGAGCCTAAGAACATAATCATCCATTTACATTGCATGAATACACAAAACACAAACAACGTCTTACACTAGAAACACGTTTTTATGGATTATCCATTTAACATTAAGCCATTGATTGCATCAAAAATTTTAAAAACTTCGCTCTGTGCCACTTAATATTATTATCAATTAACTGAACGCATATGGTGCGTTGGTATCACGATGTTGTAACCTCCTTCAACGCCAGTGGTGCGTTGTTGGCAATGAATGGGTTAAAAGTTGACTAGCGCTACTCGAGTAAAAAAATAATAATTACACAATTCTTAAATAGTTTTTTTAAGTATAGTTTTTTATAACTAATAAACATAACAAAACGACAACCTTGAAGTTTTGAAACTAAAAGTGCCAGAAACGAATGTTTTTCGTCTTATAAACACTGTAATTCAATTATTTTTTAATCAATTGTGTATTTAACGAATTATATTTTTTCCCCCGAGTGGCTGGAGGGAGCCATTTAAGAACTAAATGACTTTTACTATAATGTTTTCAAAATTGCGTTGAAATTTTTTCATCTCGTTGCGTAAAATTTGTGGCGTAACGCTTGTAGACCGTATTCGCAATGAGTTTTAAATCTAATCATTTTTACAAGTCATAATTTTAATTGAGTCAAAAAGGGACAGACAGCTTTCAAATGTTGCGTATCTCATTTATTGCAAAGAGGTTGATGAACAGAGGCAGAATTTGGTGAACTGTGGTGTACAATATGCATGTCTGTCTGTTGAACTGGTTGTATGGTGTTTTATACTGTAGATTGAGTGATATTATAATAGTAATATTTGATAATAATTAATTAAATATAATCACTTGGTGCTAACTACCGCTGCTTGATATGAGCAACAGCAGAGGTTTAACGATCAGTTGTTAGCCTGGCATGGTAAAAATTAACTATAGATTCCTGTAAACAATTTCTCATGAAAGATTATCCTATCCAATGACCAACCACCGCTCGCCGACGGCGGCGATTTCACCCTCACACGCTTGAACCGCAATGGTCGCGTACTGTGCGGTTCCAAAGAAGGTTTCTTCCGAGAACTCTCAAGCTGTGGAATGAGCTCTCAGCCGAGGTTTTTCCAAGGGACTACAGCATGGAGTTCTTCAAGAAATGCGTGAAGAGGTTTTTAGAGGGTCGGCAACGTATGAGTGTTGCAAATGTCCATAGGCTACGGTGACTGTTTAACATCAGGCAGACCATATGCTTGATTGCCACCTTAGTGGCTTAAAAAAAATCAGGTGAGTATCAGCCACGCGCTGGTCATTGACATTTTGTGTAACGATAAACTCTTAAAGTCATGTTTAGGAACATCGCTAATGTTGCCAAACCGTTACAGCATTTTTGCATCTGTGTGAGGTATTTTTTTTTAAATAGCTAATCGCATGTGCCATCCGCTAATAGAGCATGAGAAAAAGTACATTATGGGGCTAAATATTAAGGTTAAATTTTGATCAACAGCCGCGAACGTTCTTGGTCCCTCGAGGAATGCTCCATATGCTTTGACGTCATCCTGAAGGACCAGAAAGTGACTACCCTGCCATGCACCCACCACTTCCACGCGGACTGCATCACACCCTGGCTACAGGAGCAGCAGACGTGCCCCAACTGCCGGAAGGCTGCCGAATGATAGCTTTGAGGTACTGTTTATTTTTTTTTTTTTTTTTTTTATACTATGTCGGAAGGCGTACAAGCATACGGCCCACCTGAAGCGGCTACCGTAGCCTATTAACGCTTGTAGTATATTAAGTATTACTCGCGCGATGCCTACACAGCAACTCCTTGGGAGCCATACTGGTGACCTCACTCACACGCAGGAACACAATAACCCTCTAGGGAGTTGTTATTTGGCTGCGGTTTTCTTTGAGCAGGAGGTACTTACCCAGACGGGCTCCTTTGATGCGCTCTACCTCACTTAAAATCTCCAGACCAAGACAAACAGACATTGTTTGTGCACACAAATGTTTGCCTTGTGAGGGAATCGAACCCACGAGCGTCGGTGTCAAAGTCGCGTCATTCACGACTTAGCCACCGAGCTTGTCAAAGGTTTTGAACACATAACTCGTGAATATTCGAAAGAAAAATGCACCGTAGTACGTTTACAAGCCATTCTGTTTTTCTACTGAACATCTCTACTCTTGAGTGCGACGTATTAACAGTACGGAAATTATATATTTTACACGCCATCCTGAAAATGCGTAAATCCTTGCCTTATGATTCTAGTATCCTATTTAAGCGGAGGAAATATAAAGTAGCGACCGTTCCCCCTATCAAAACAAAATACGCGCAGAGACAATTTAACAGTCAAGGGGCTAAATTATATAATAACATTAACAAAAAAAAATAATTTTTATACTATGAATAACCGCAAATGCAAGAAAATTGTCATAAATTGGCTTAAATCGAAAAGCTACGAGGAAACCGAGGCACTTCTTGAACAACACTAGAACAACACCAGAAAATATATGTAAGTGGTATGTATTCATGTGTTTACACACAATTACACTAAAAACTAAATCTTTATTTAATATTTTGTATATGTTTGTTTACGTATTTCTATTGGAATATAGACACTGTAACTAAGGAAGAGTGGGCCTCCTACTACAGGTATTATATACTTAAAAGGAGGTCCAAACATAATATAATATACTAATATGTGTTTACTGAATAAATATTTTTCAATTTTCAATTATCAAAGTAGCTGCGGGGGGGGGGGGGGGGGGACATTGTTTCTCGAACTAAACAAGAGAAAGATTGTTTATTTGTACTGTAAATAAAGGCGAAGCGTGCGCGAATATAATCAGAGCTCTCATTGGTTAACTCTTGCACATCTGTTTAAGTAACTATGAGCATTTGATCATCCTGTAGACACGACTTTAACTCTGGGCTTTTGTAGTTTTAATGTCAAAACACGACAAATTTGGTCGCGGTAGGTGATTGTTCTTTCTCCGTTCTCCTACATTCTTCCACTTTCGCATTGTATATCTGTTTCGTTATAACATTTTAATAGTGTTGACGAGCTCGGTGGCTCAGTCGTGAATGACGCGACTGTGACACCAACGCTCGTGGGTTCGATTCCCACACAAGGCAAACATTTGCGTGCATAAACATGTCTGTTTGTCTTGGTCTGGATGGTTTAAGAGAGGTAGGGCGCATCAAGGCAGCTCGCCTGGGGAATTACCTCCACCTCACAGTAAACCGCAGCCAAATAACAACTCCCTAGAGGGTTGTTGTGTTCCAGCGTGTGAGTGAGGTCACCAGTATGCTCCCAAGGAGTTGCTGTGAAGCAGCAGAGGAAGCATCGCGCGAGTGATAATTAATATATCGCAAGCGATAATAGGCTACGGTACCCGCTTTACATCCGGTGGGCCGTATGCTTGTATGCCTCCCGATGTAGAATAAAAAAAAATGTCCGCTCGTAAAGTCGCCACAAGATTTGTATAAGTGTCATGGCTCCAAAGGGAGTCGTGGAATTATGTATGGAACGTTTTAAAATTTTAAAATTATAATTGTTTTAAAATATTGTGATATTACCGAAACTTTGATTAGAGTTTAAAAAAATACGCCATAATTCATCTAAATTTTTGTTGTACAATTGTCCTTTCAGATCTTAAAGCCACGTTTCGATCTTCGTCCACGGCGGGGCTGTTTTCCGATGCTGGTTGGTTGGATTTGAAGATACGAACTGGACCAGAATATCATAGCATAAGTACAGTATAGATCGACGCCTATATTTCACAACGAGTATTGTTATACTATGGCGTGTCGGGTAACTTCTTCAAATTTCAGTCAACCAAATACTGTGGCTATTTTCTAACAAGTTTAATTAGTAAAAAAAATGTAGATAAGATTGTTATGGAAAGGGCAGTATGTAAATATTTTGATGAGCACAAATTGACTAGTATATTGCTCAATTTTGATCTCTATAAGTAGTTGTTTTGTTAATAAAGGGAGCAAAAACCTACTAAAATGTAAAAAAAAAGTTTTATAATTTAAAATTTTTATAAATTCAAAAAATGTTGGTAAATGTTATAATATTACGTCAATCTGTGCCATTAAGTACACATGATGTTAAGGTACAGGTTGGGCAGAGCTAAAAATATTGTGTCAGTTCGTTAATCTGAACTGAAAACTCGCGCAAAAAAAAACGACTTCGGGTAAAGTCTCTGGGATATAGGTGGATTGATTACATGACATGATAATAGACCAGACAAAGACAACTTAATACATAAATTAATTTTAAGTCACCTAAATACGACGCCAAATAAAAAAAAAACAGTAGTTGTAAAATATGTAAATAAGTACTATTAGCTTCCCGCTACTTTGTACGCGAAAAATAGAAAAATCACTCACATTCAAACTTTAATGATTCATTTTTTTTAAGAAATATATTTTTTTAATGAAACTTCGACAATAATTATGCTTTTATAAAAATTATCACGTCTATTTTCAAAAACACAATTTATTTTTTAAACACTAATAACAACTTACATCATGAAGCCCCTTAATGGATGAATTTTCGATCAATTTGATAGCTTTTCTTAATTCTATTTCTTTATACAGGTTATTTAACTATTATAAAATAAAATTATGGAAAAATATTGCCTCATTAAAAGTTTGATATTTCGTTTTGAGATTTTAAACTTTGGCTAAAATAAACATCTGAAATACATTGTACACTTTATTAGCGTTAATTTGATACATAATAATGCATGGTGAAACCCTCATTTTTTAAATGGTGTCGAATTCACAACTATACAATATGGCGACACAATTCACAATATAGCGGGAGCCTAGCGGTGAATCGGGGACATCTTTTCAACTTCATTATATTTGAATTATATGTATTTACCAAAAAAATCTTGCGTTTCGATTGTTTTAAAAATTGAAATAGTACTAAAAACGGATAGTTATGATGGTATGGTCCTTATCTAAAAATAACCTAATTCAAAATGCAGATCTTAAAAAAAACGGAAATTAATGAACTAGTTTATAGATTGAGCGCGAATACGTCGCACGATTTATTTATCGTCACATTCACTTACGGAACGCGCTACGAGTTATTTTTTTTGTGTTAAACCAGAATAGTGTTATTTTTCCGTACCTATCAAATATTTTAGTTTTGACCAACGTGTTCTTACGTTATGTTTGTAGTATGTATTTTTTATTTAGGACAATTTTAATAATATGTTCCACACCCTAAGAGAACTTTTATATCAGAAAAAAAATATTGAAATATGAACCTAAACAAATAAAACACCTCAGAAACAACATAGACAACTATCTGACTTACGCTTTTTTAATTCTAATTGTGAACGCTAGCGTTAGCATGTAGGGTTGTCAGTTTTAATGGCAAAGTGTAATAACTATACGTTTCAAGGTGATTTCGATCGCAATGCACTGGTGTTTAATGGCGCTTCTTAGGCTTAGAATCGATTAGCGGTGTGCGACGATTTCGAACGTTTCTTTGAAAAGTTATCCTACTGCTTATATCTCTAGTATCTCTCGGGAGGAAAATAAATCGTCATCACCATACATTATACACGAGTTCTATTTAGTATACTACATTTGGTTGTTTCCTCGTTTCTTGGTGACTTACCTTACTCTGAAAAATGCAACATCCAGGAAACTGTATTATATTGGGTCTGGTGTAGAGGTTAGAGCGCTACAACATTGAATAAGTCGCTGAACTGGGGAAATACGAGTACCACATTTATAGAATACCGTACAAGACCTTGGATGGTTGTTGTGTTCTTACGAGTAAACTGGGTTACTACGTATTAAGTTGGGTTGATTTGCTGGGTTGTCAGCTGGGGATGACAGCGTGCAGATTCTGGGGTGTAGCGTTCATAGGCTAAACCGCTGTACACCTTCAAGGCTGGCTGTATCCTTGTGTTGCCTCCAAGTGTTGAAGTCTGGTTGCTCTTAATTGAATATCGATGCCATACTTCTCTCTATAACCAGAGGCTCGTTTACTAATCGGCAAGGTACACCATATGAGTTGAGCTTAGGATTGGCTATGAATATGATTGTTTTATGAGGCACTTACAACATACATTTAGCGCCGACAATGCACAAGCGATGCCTAGGACCATCATGGTGGTATAAAGAATTCTCAAATTTTCTTATATCTGAACCCAGTTGCGGATTGCTGTCAAAAGTTACTCCTGTTATATTAGAGATATATGCAGTAGGCCAAAAAGCGCACTTAAGCCTTTTCGACATGACTACTAACGCTTCCATTACAACATTGCGAACAGTCGCAGCAGGTTACACAGATAAAACATGATCACCCGATCGAAGGACCAGTCGTGGTACAGAAAAGGTAATTAGATAACTAACTTGTGTAGCTGCGGGAGTCTGTGAGTGTCACAATTATTAAAGTTTCTCTAAAGTTCTCTTACTTTACGTGCTTACGGTACAGCTAATAAGTATAGGTATAGTTTAAATAAAATGTATCCTTTACTTTTGTTTATGGAATTACCCTTTTCTCGATCTGACATTAGGGTGTATTAGAAAGGAATAATAAAGTCGAAAAGGCAACTCTGCTGATTAATATTAAGATATTTTATAAGGGTACCGGCGCCAAAAATATGAAAATCAATACAGTACTATTGTAAACATACTCGGCGACGTCAACCGAGCTTGATCAGTAGGCCGATTCGTTAAATGTCGCTGCTGATCGCTTAACGAAACGTCAAAATGTACGCATTTTGACACACGCCGCGCTGCAGTGCAGTTGCAGTTTTTTAGTAGAATCGGCATACAGTGTTCTCGTCAGAATCTAAACTAGTTCTGAGGGGGATCGCTGTTCATGTTCGGTTGACGTATGTATGTATATATTGTATGTATGTATGTTCGGTTGACGTCGCTGAGTATTGTTTCTATTTCCCTAAGTTTCGTGTTAGGATAATATTGTTAATGTGAAACGAAGCAAACGTAATATAAAGTATTGGAATTTGTTGCCAGAGCTACAATAACCTGACTTTTAGTGTTGCCTCTAAAATCTGCTTAGTCCGAGGATTTTCAACCATAATTTCCTCGAGGCTTTGTCCTACGGGAGTCGCTTATGTACTAACTTTTGATACTTTTAAATGCAATTGATACTTGGCAAACTGATTTACGATTGTCAAAATTAAAAAAAAGTTATCACTTTTACATGGGGATTTTTTACTTTATTTCAATGGACATATATTAAGAGTTTAATGAAAAGTCATCCCCCTATCGGTTTTCTGATGCACCCTATATAACAAAACTAATAAACATGTTCTAGTCTATTAATAAATTAAATAATTATTAAATTAAATGACGTTTATAATTATTAAATTGTTTTATTTAATTGAATAGGATGCAGGTCGTACCATTGGGAGTAGAGTTACAGGTTGTACCCACCGTTCCTACCATGAGAGAAATAACGCGGAGACCCAATGACATGATGTTTCCGTAGTAAAAATATTCCCTGTCACGGGTCGGGAAGGTCTAATTGGCTAATTCAAAAATGAACCTCGTGTCATTTGGGTCGTGTTTGTGTCTGCAATGTTTTAGTGAGGTACGACAGAAATATGTGACGATTATGAATATCGATAAAACTTGTAATAAATCAATATAAGGTACTTACATATACTTAGTCCGGCAATAAGTTCTGTTACAAATTAATATGCATTTATTTTTTATAAAGTAATGTATTCTTAATAAAACTTATATGTACATATTTATGGAAGTTTCAGAAAAACGTAAAAAAAATCTATTCGAAATGGCTACCTTTGACTTTTATACAGGCCTTTAAACTGTCTGGCTACGAATCTATGGCTTTACACACTGTTTCCATGGGAAATTTAGCAACTGCTTGCTCCAGAAATTTCTTAATAGACACAATGTCGCCGTGTCGTTTCAAACAGCCCATGTCCTCTAAAACTGACCATAATTTGTAGTCTAATCTAAGGGGTTCAGATCTAAGCTAGACGAGGGCTAGTCTTCAGCTCTTATAAAGTCCGGAACGTTGGTTGCGAGCCAGCCTTAGGTACAAACGCCTTCGACCAGGTGCAGAGTCCTGCTGGAAAGTCCCACGGTACATTTTTAAAAAGTGTGTTCCTGAGAGGTTTCACAACACGATCCAAGACAGTCTCTGGATACTCTTTGGCCGAAGTCTTCACTCCAAAAATCAAGGTTTGTGACTCCTTATAAGACACCCCGCACCAAACTGTTACTGACGCAGGATGATGAGCTCGTTGTACTTTTCCCATTGGGCAACTTCTTTAGAACTGTGTGCGTACATTTTGTCATTTTGCTTGTAGTAATGCTCTTCAATCGTGAAATTTTT
Source organism: Pyralis farinalis (assembly GCA_947507595.1). Lineage (NCBI taxonomy): Eukaryota > Metazoa > Arthropoda > Insecta > Lepidoptera > Pyralidae > Pyralis > Pyralis farinalis. The sequence goes on from OX382281.1 coordinate 8,926,671, forward strand.
TCATCTTTTTTAAGAAGGCGTTTTGATCGATCCACTCTCTTAAACTATAGGGATTGTTTTAGGGCATGTCCTGTATATCGACGACAAGTGCCGAGCTTCAGGTCTTGTTTTATTATACGCGACAGAGTTCTAGCGGGAATGTTCATTTCTCGCGATAAAATTTTTTTGTTTCTCAATGGAGTTTCGGCGAATTCTGGCTTCAAGAGCATTAATATCCCTTGTAGTTCTAACAGCACGCGGTCACCTCGATCTCTTATGGTCTTCAACAGAGGAAGTATCGATAGTACGGTATATGAACACACGGCTGATACCAAGCTTTTCAATTGTCTTGGCCACTTCACGCCAAATCCCTTGCGAGGTAGGCAAAGAGAACCGAGCGCCACGTGACTCGATCTTTGCATATCTCACTCGCTTCTTTAATAGTGATTGCTCTTCTTATGCACGTTCGCCAGTTGCTATGGCTCCTGACATCACCTTCTGACAGAACACGAGCAATTTGGTCATGGTAGGTAAGTCTTGGCCTTCCTCGGCTCCTTCATCCTTCCACTTTTGCATTGTATATCTGCTTCGTCATTCTTTCATCCTGCATTCTTTCTACGTGTCCGAACCAACGGATTTACAATTTACAATTGCATGTTAACGAACGAGAAACAAGATACTGAGAAACCATTAAATCACATCAGTAATTGCCTGTATTTTTTCCATATTACAATCAAACAAGGCTTACTTGTGAAATGTAATATTATCCTTTGCATAGTTGGGGGTCCTGTCGTTTTTGCCACACCATTTTACCGAACAATAAGGCATGATTTATGTCTATTTCAACAGTTATTCGAGGAGAACACTCGCAGCGCAAAGTCATCTATCTATCTATATTTTCATGCCAAATCCCCTGCGGGGTAGGCAGAGACAACCGAGCGCCACGTGACCCGATCCTTACACACTTCACTCGCTTTTTTGACATTCATTGCTCTTCTCATGCACACTCGCCGATTTCTAGGGCTCCTGATATCACCGTCTGATAGGACACGACCAATTTGGTCTTGGTTGGTAAGTCTTGACCTTCTTCGGCTCCTATATCCTGTCACTTTTGCATTGTATATTTGCTTCGTTATTCTTTCTGCATGCCCGAACTAACGGAGCATGCCTCTTCTTCTTCTGAAGACCAACTCTGATTCTAACATCATCATTGCGAATACGGTCAACAAGCGTTATGTCACAAATTTTGCGCAACGCTCGCATTTCGGCCGCGTTCTACTTTCATGCTTGCTCTGCCATACGCAGCTCTCGCTTCCATAAGTAAGCGTTTTTGGTTTCAAATACCATATCTTTGTGTTCTTTGCATTCAATAGTAAGCCTTTCTCCATACAATCGTCTTTCTATTATTGTGACCAGTGTCTACAGTTCAGGTGGTGTTTCTGCTAATAACACGGCATCGTCTGCATACAGCAGACAGTTCACCACTTGGTCACCCATGCGCAATCCCACATTTGTTGACCTTATTCTCTGCAGACAACAATCGAGATACAGAATAAACAGCCTAGCAGTTAGCAATACTTATGTTATATAAAATCTCAAGTGAGACCGCATTTGGAGTACTACAATCACCTTTGAGCGGGAGCACCTGGATACCAGCCTGGACTATATGATTCGATTCAGAGGCGAGCTGTAAGAATTGTCGACAATCCTAAGCCAAAACACGGTCCCTTAAGTTTAAGGAGAGACTTTGCCTCCCGTTCTACCGATTGTACAACATATACATACCTACAACCGCACGCTCGCCGACGGCGCGAAGTTCGCCCTCACACACTGGAACCGTAATGGTCGGGTACTGTGCGGTTCCAGATAAGTTTTCTTCCGAGAACTCTCAAGCTGTGGAATGAGATCCCAGCTGAGGCTTTCCCAAGGGACTACAGCATGGAATTCTTCAAGAAATGCGTGAAGAGGTTTTTAGAGAGTCGGCAACGCACGAGTGTCACCCCTGGTGTTGCAAATGTCCATAGACTGCGGTGACTGTTTGCCATCAGGCAGGCCGTATGCTTGTATTCCAGCTCAGTGGTATAAAAACAAATATAAAAAAGCTTTTAGGAGTAACAAGTCAAGAAACGCCATTCCATTCCTTCTAACATTCAAAGAGAGAAAAGTAGTATCTAAATAATGAAAGAAATCTCACAATATTCCTATTGGTAGGAATCACAAACCAAATAACCTCTTGACTGCGTATTAAGGTAGGGTTTTTTATACTACGTCTGGAGGCATACAAGCATACGGCCCACCTGATGTAAAGCGGGTACCGTAGCCTTTTAACGCTTGCGATATACAATCGCGCGACGCTTTCTCAACTCCTTGGGAACTTACTGGTGGCCTCACTCACACGCAGGAACACAACAACCCTCTAGGTAGTTGTTATTTGGCTGCGTTTTTCTGTGAGGTTGAGGTACTTCCACGACGGGCTGCTTTGATGCGCCCTACCTCTCTTAAAACATCCAGACCAAGACAAACAGACATGTTCATGTACGCAAATGTTTGTCATGTGTGGGAATCGAACCCACGAGCGTTGGTGTCAAAATCGCGTCATCGCGCGAGTAATTCTTAAATTATTGCAAGCATTCATAGGCTACGGTGACTGCTTTACGTCAGGTGGGCCGTATGCTTGTATGTCTCCTGATGTTACCGGCTTATTAACCGACAGGTTCGAACCCCGGCGCATCCACTGAATGTAAACGTAGTGTAGGCGCTATACGCCTAAATATTTCCCGTTTCTTGACAAAATACTTCCTTAACTTGCATTTATATATTAGAACTAGCTACTCGACCCAGCTTCGCACGGGTGATCCAATCGTTATCAAACTTCACAGGATCACCTGCTGGGCTAACCTGAAGATTCACTGAAAATTTCATCAAAATCTGCCCAGCTGTTTTTGAGTCCATAGAGGACATACAGACAAACATTCATTTTTATATATATAGATTGTGTATTTTCGTTATCAAACATCCGGCGTTATTTGAAAAACGCATTCCCACATTAAGTCATAGTTGTAGATACAAAAATAGGTTATGTGTGCCGGGACAACGCTTAGCTTTTGTTGAATTAAACAATTTAATCAAATAAAACGGAAGTATCGCGTGTTTTATTTGTTTTGTTGAACCTGACGTTTCGAACGCTTTGCAGCGTCCGTGGTCGCAGGAAGACTCTGTTCTGTAGCAAGGCACTGCACGGCAATACGCCACGGCATATATAGGAATGTTATGTTTCAGTGACGGCGTGCATCTTGTCGAAATATACCTACTTAGTTAAAAAATATTATACGGCGAGAACAAAACATTGACAACGATAAACTACTATGTAGTTTGACCACTGCAGAGGTGGCATCACGCGTGTGATACTTAATGCGTTCCAAGCGTTTATATACTACGGTAACCACATTACATCAGGTGGACAGTATGCTTTTATACCTTTCGAATATAACAAAAAAAATGCGAAGAAAGAAATAAACGATATTTATTTTACTGCTTGAATGTGCGGTGGGCCTTTCTGAATTGACAATGGCATTTGTCCTTCGTGGCGAGTGACGTCACGTGCACATGTACCGAGTTCACTCAGCTCTTCAATGAAGTGGTTTACATGCGGCACAGGCCGCACAGGAAACCGATAACGTAGTCACATAGTGCATGCGTCCTGCTTCTGTGCAAATAACTGTAATACGTACATCTCTTTCCCGCGAGAATGGCGCGATATGGCGTCGGTGTTCCCGCCTTTCATGGCAGGCTATATATAGAGGGGATGTGACTTACTTCCCCACAAAACCTCAATGAATTTTCAAGACTACAGTATCGAAAGGTACGTGGAAATATTTTTAATTTTAAGGGTGTCTGGACACTGTTTGTGTTAGTGTGTCAAATAATTTTTCAGTACGTTTACATATAAGTTTATATAAACTAGTGGTCGCCCAGTGGTCAGAATTCGACTATAATTCATTTGAACTTAAACGTTTGAATAACAATTATAAAGCACAATATCTATTAGACAAACTCTATGATATTAGCTATTACATTAGGAATAGTAAATGAATGAATGAAATTATTGACATTCAGTAAGACTATAGACAAGTAATATTATAAATTAATAATATCAATAATAGCTTCTCAATTTGACCACAGACTTTAACCATAAAAAAAGAGTAGGTATATATTTGGGTACATATGTGTTGTTTTTATTAATTTAATGTACACACATCAAAAGTGTCTAGGGATCAACATATATTTTTGCAATAACTTTTCTCCTGATTGATATTAATTAAAATTTTCTTTAAGGATTCATCAAATAAAGTGTTTTCGTTTGTCTACAGTAACGATAAACCAAGTCACCTTTGCATTAATAAAGAAATTTGCCATTTTCATAATAAAGGGATTTTTGACATTTGAACCACTAACATTAAAGTTCGAAAAAAAGACTGAAATCACAGTTTTCTTTAAAATTTTATTGGGTAACTTAAACAATTAATAATCCGTGTTTCTACCGCGAACACTAACAACACAAGAACATCGGTTTGGCATACTCAAAATGAGTTCATCCAAATCACGCTGTGGAATGGCCGCCCATGTTCGTTGCAACAACAAAAAAAGGTCTTCTTGCGACTGGATACCCTCCATATTCGGCAGAGCTCTTCTCTGTAGCATATCCCATGCATGCTCAATCGGGTTCAAGTCTGGCGACTGAGCAGGCCAGGGCATGACATTGATGTTAGCTGCGGCAAGAGTCTATCTTACAACTCTTGCGGTGTGCGGTCGTGCATTATCATGCATTAACTGAAATAAGGGACCGATTTGCACTTGTAGAGGAACGATGACGTCTGATACAATCGTCTCAGCATAAATTTGAGCGTTGAGGTTGCCTCTGATCCAAATCAACTCAGTTCTTCCGCCGATCCAAATACCCGCCCATACCATGATGGTTCCACCACTATAAGGATGGACTTCCTGGCAGGATTTTAATCGCTGTTGGCGTCCAGGGGTTCTCCAGTGTCGTATACGTTTATATATTTTATATATTTTTTTATTACAAAGCCACATCTCAATCTCAAGAAATCCGCATAAAAATGCTTGATCCCTAGACACTTTTGATGTGTGTATTTTACAAGCTTTGTTATAAAAAAAATTAGATAAAACTTCTCTATATAAACTTTGTGCCAATATTTCATACTTCTCCGTCCGCGTAACTTTCGTAAAAAGGGGTTTTTGCTTCACGTTACTTTTGAAATTCTGTATTTTTGAGATTAGGCCTTCACAGACACTTTCTCATGTCAATAGTACGATAAAAGAATATGTAACACACTTACATAAAACTTAATTTACTTAATCTATACATATAATAAAAAAATAACTGATCGGTGTCTGTACATGGAAGTTATATGAGAAAAACTATTGTTGGAGAACTTTATCAACGTGGTCCAAAACTTAGACTGTTAGAACTTTTGTCGGTTTGTCTTAAACGATTTGGGTACGGTTTTCACTAATGTATTGTGGTATAAATCACATAAAATTGCGTATGTTTTATTTAAATTAATTCGTAAATAAAAAAGTTATATCAATTTAAAGAACCACGTTGAAAACTCGTTCGATAAAAATGTTATAGAATAACTGTTCAATTATATTGGCTGAAACTAGGTTATAACTATATATTATGGTCTGTTAAATTGTGGTGATTTATATTTTATATGATACTTATTACAGCCACTTTATATTTCAAACACAAATATGTAGCCATGTTATGGTTAATAGATACAGGCGTTGCGTTCAGTTACAAAACTTCCCCAGACGGGCTGATTCTCTTAAAAATACAAAAGCACGTGTGCATGCAGGGTGAATACATGCACCTTAATAAGACCTTATAGATAGTGTATTCTGGGAAATGAATGGTTATCATTAACGTGAATCAATATGAAGCTAGGAGTTCATATGTTTATATTATCAAGTATTATAAACATACGCCAGTGCACGATTCTCGGAATAGATATTGACGTCATGGGACGTACAATACATACCTACATGACTCAGAGTAACATGAAAGGGCGTTGCTATGATTCAATCGCAGGAATGCAAAAACTCGAGCTCGGTGGCTCAGTCGTGAATGACGCGACTTTGACACCAACGCTCGTGGGTTCGATTTCGATAAGGCAAATTTGTGTGCATGAACATGTCTGTTTGTCTTGGTCTGGATGTTTTAAGAGAGGTAAGGCGCATCAAAGCAGCCCGTCTTGGGAAGTAACTGCTTATATTTAAGAAAGGTAGAGCGCATCAAAGAACCCCGACTAGGGCAGAACCTCCACCTTCACAGAAAACCTCAGCTAAATAACAACTCTCTGAACAGTTTTTTTTTATACTACGTCGGGTGGCATACAAGCATACGTCGCACCTGATGTAAAGCGGCTACCGTAGCCTATTAACGCTTGTTATATATTAAGTAACACTCGCGCGATGCCTCCTCTGCTGCTTACACAGCAACTCCTTGGGAGCATACTGGTGACCTCACTCACACGCATTAACACAACAACCCTCTAGGGAGATGTTATTTGGCTGCGGTTTTCTGTGAAGGTGGAGGTTCTGCCCTAGTTGGGGTTCTTTGATGCGCTCTACCTTTCTTAAATGTACGCAGTTACCGTAGCCTATGGGTATTTGTAACACCAGGTGTTTCCCTCATGCGTTGCCGACCCTATAAAAACCTGTTCGCGCCTTTCTTGAAGAGTTCCATGCTGTAGTCCCTTGGGACAACCTCGGCTGGGAGTTCATTGCACAAAGAAAACTTCAGAAAAAGAAGGAAGAACACTTCTCTGGAATCGCATAGTACGCAACCACTGCGGTTCCAGTTTGTTTTTTTTTGTGTCGTCGGGAGGCATATAAGCATACAACCCATCTGATGTAAAGCAGTTTCCGTAGCCTATCAATCTATCTATCTATAACTTCACGCCAAATCCCTTGCGGGGTAGGCAGAGAGAACCGAGCGCCACGTGACTCGATCCTTACATATCTCACTCGCTTCTTTAACATTCATTGCTCTTCTCATGCACGCACGCCGGTTTCTAGGGCTCCTGACATCACCTTCTGATAGAACATGACCAATTTGGTCATGGTAGGTAAGTCTTGGCCTTCCCCGGCTCCTACATCCTTCCACTTTTGCATTGTATATCTGCTTCGTCATTCTTTCATCTTGCATTCTTTCTACATGCCCGAACCATCGGAGCATGCCTCTCCTTATTTTAACACCGACGCTCTCTTTAATACAAACTCTATTTCTAACATCATCATTGCGAATACGGTCTACGAGCCTTACGCCACAAATTTTGCGCAGCGCTCGCATTTCAACCGCGTTTATTCTACTTTCATGCTCTTTCTGCCATACCCAACTCTCGCTTCCATAAGTTAGCGTTGGGACCAACACTGCATTGTGTATGGCGAGTTGTGCCTTCTGGCTCAGGATTTTACTGCCAAGAAGTTTTCCCAACGCTCCATTCACACTATTCCCAGCACTCACTCGTCTTTCCACATCTGCGGTGTACCTTCCATCCCTGCTGAAAGCGCATCCAAGATATACAAACTCATCCACTTGTTCCAACACTTCATCATCAATCGTAATCCTTACATTAGTTCTGGATTCTTCTCTTTCAAATACCATTATCTTTGTTTTCTTCGCATTCAGTAGTAAGCCTTTCTCCATACAGTCGTCTTTCATCGCTGTGACCAGTGTTTGCAGTTTAGATGGTGTATCTGCTAATAGCACGGCATCGTCTGCATACAGCAGACAGTTCACCACTTGGTCACCCATGCGCAATCCCACATTCGTTGACCTTATTCTCTGCAGACAACTATCGAGATACAGGATAAACAGCCTAGCAGATAGCATGCAACCCTGTTTGACACCAATTTTGACATCAAACCAGGGTGACATGCCACCGTCTATCCGCACACATGCTGAGCAATCCTTGTAAGTGGACTGCACAGCACGGAGCAGTGAACCGTCAATCCCATATCTCGGCAATATGTCCCACAGTTCCTTTCGCACAACCCTATCAAAGGCTTTCTCAAGATCCACAAAACCGCAGAAAACCTTCCGGTCTATAGCCAGATGCTTCTCTACGATATTGCGGAGCGAGAAAACTTGATCCGTACATCCCCTTCCATTTCGGAAACCTCCTTGTGCGTCCCACAGCATTTCATCGGATTTCACCCTCATTCTCCTTTCAATCACCTTTCCATATACTTTTGCTGCTAAGCTGATCAAACTGATGGCCCTATAGTTGGCGCAGTCCATGCGTGATCCCTTGCCTTTATACAAGGGCACGATGACTGCGCGTCTCCAGTCCATTGGGACCCTTCCAGTTCTCCAGCATAGGTTGCATAGGTCCCAGAAGGCGTCCCGGACGTAAGTGCCACCTAATTTGATCATCTCAGCTGTGATCAGATCAATTCCCGCTGATTTTCCATTTTTCAAGCTTCGTATCGACCATTCGATCTCATCCATAGTTATGCCTTCGTCGGACGCCGTCAACGTGGAGTAAGCATCCGACTCACTCTCATTGCCAGCGTCCGAGGCATACTCATACATTTCCTCAAAATATTCACTCCACCGTTCTAACACTTCCTGAGTGTTCGCAAGAATGACACCAGCTTTAGACTTTATCTTATCCATTCTGGATGCCGACGAACCACTCCGAGACTTCTTTACCTCTCTCCAAAAGAGTTTGGTATTTGCCTCGAAGTTTTTCGTCAGCCTCTCTTCCTCATTCATAATTTGTCTTTCACGCTTCTCTTTCACTAAAGCCTTGGTTTCATTCTTGCATAGACGGTACATTTCTTTCTTCTTTTCTCTCATATTTTCATTTAAAGGCAAAGATGATACGTAATCCAGCCACGCTTTCCTCTTTCTTGCTACGGAGGATTCAACCTCCGCATCCCACCAGGCATCTCCTTTCGCTGTTTTACGTCTCTTTGCGCATCCACAAGCTTCTTTTGCACTATCCACCATACTTTCTTTCAAAACTTTCCAACAATCATCCACATCTGAGTCGGAGAGGCTTGCATTTGCAAGTCTCTCACTTACCAGATGCACATACATTCCCCTTACACTTTCATCTTGCAATTTTTCGCTCATTATCCTTTCATGATCTCCGAAAGGGATACGCATTCGCCAGTGCCTCCACTTCCTAAAAAGGCCCACAAACCGGCTTACCACCAGGTAGTGGTCCGTCTCAAGAGTGGGGCCTCTAAAGGCTCTTGTATCCATTAAAACATTTCGGAGCCGTCTATCTATTAAAATCAAATCAATCACACTTTTTTGATCATTCCTTCTCCATGTATACGTGTGAATATCCTTATGATGAAATAAAGTATTCGACACGAGGAGGCCTCGTTCCATACATAAATCTAGTATTGACTTACCTGCTTCGTTTACTCTCTTATCTCCATACGGACCAAGAACAGCTTCATAGCTATATCGCTTGGTCCCAACCCATCCATTCAAGTCTCCACACATAATCACTCTTTCATTCCCTTCAGCTAAGTCCAGAACATCCCTCACAGACTCCCAAAACTTCTCCAGTTCTTGAGCACACGCTGAGCTTACGGGAGCGTATGCTGCAACCAAAAATACTCGCGTGATGCCCAGTTTAATACGAACCCAGAGAAGTCTAGGCCCTACCAAACAGTAATCTCTTACACCAGTGGCTAAGCGAGAGGAGAGTACGACACCTACACCAGCACTGGCATGATCGTCCCGGTCTACCCCAGACCATAGGGCCATCATACCTACTTAAAACTACTTTCGCCAGGCGACAATTCAACAATCAGTCTTCGCATGTGTACAATCAGATAAATAAGGTACTAAACATTTACCAAAAAACATTTTACGAATGCAGAAGTACGGTAACTGTATGGATAAAGAATTTAACCTATGAAGAAACGGAATCGTTACTACTTTACGTATCCTAATAACCGGTCCACACATAAACCCTATCCACTCTATTATACCCACTCAACTTACAACATATATCATACACACCACACACATACATAATTAATTACACATACGAATACACAGCACTAACACCTTACACACTACTTACACTCACACCCAAACACACCACACTTATACCAAACTTACACCCAAGAACACCTCACTCACACACAACCTTAATCCTGTTACTGCAAAATGCACCTTTATAATATTATATTATATAATTAGGTAAATAAATATTGTGTTGCTATGGAAGAGCGACTCCTTCTGGTACAGGTGTTTACACACTTAAAAGAAGGAGTCAGCCTCTATGTTTTGTAACAACTGTTTACAACGAAATAAACATTTTTGTATTTGTATTTTTTGTATTTGTATCAGTCGATTTTGACAATAAACTTGAAAGTATACCACCGGGCAGATCATCGGTGTCGCTCCCCTTGCGCTTAGTCTCTGTCACACATAAAGCATCCAAACGTCTATCATTCATTACGTCTATCAGTTCATTCGTCTTATCTTTCAATCCACCTCTCACATTCCACGTGCCTATGCGGCACTCGGTTCCCCTCGTCCCGCCGGAATTGGCGCTGCGTGGTGGGTGGCGGCCCCCACCGCCGCATGCAGCTATATTCGCACCGACGGGGGCAGATCGGTGCGCGTCGCCTACGGGGGACGCCCTAATCCGCACGTCGGTGCGCTCTTGGTCCAGAATTGCAATCGACTGATTGGCAGGGGTCGCGAACGAGCACGCTTCTGGCACATGACCCCCCTAGCCTATCAATGCTTGTAAAACATTAAGCACTTGTTATACATTAACACAGCAACTCCTTGGGAGCTTACTATTCCCACACAATACTAATATTTATGTGATAAAAACGACTGTTTGTCTTGATTTGGGTGTTTTAAGAGAGGTAGGGCACATCAAAGCAGCCCGTCTGGGGAAGTACCTCCACCTCACAGAAAACCGCAGCCAAATAACAACTCCCTAGAGGGTTGTTGTGTTCCTGCGTGTGATTGAGGTCACCAGTATGCTCCCAAGGAGTTGCTATGTAAGCAGCAGAGGAGACATCGCGCGAGTGATACTTAATATATTACGAGTGTTAATAGGCTACGGTAACTGCTGTACATCACGTGGGCCGTATGCTTGAATCCTCCTTACGTTGTATAAAAAAAAAAAACAATAATCAATAACACGAAACATGGGACTCTATTTTATTTAGGGTAGTATTTAAATGATTGAATTATAAATTCAGGTTAAGGGTGTGAAAAATACTGATTATTGTGTACTGAAAAGGTTGTTGTTTGTAAAATTCTTTTTAATTTGCCAAAGATGCTGTTATTGAGATGATTACTTGAAAAATAGCTATGAGTATTAGATGAAACACATTTTAAATATTCTCTGAAACTGTTCTAGTTTTATTACCCCCTAAATTTGTATGAGTCGAACGAATTTTGTCGATCGCAATGTCGCTCGCGAACTTACAAGCAAAGCCAAATTTTATCACGGCATAGAGTGCAAACAACAGGTACACAAATAAATTGATGTAAAAAAAAAATCGAACTAAAGCTACATAATTCATGCATTAAATTACTGGCAAAATACCAATATTCATCACACAAAAGCTTTCAAACTGATATAATGTTTAGTATGTATGTATGTATATCTTCACGCCAAGTCCCTTGCGGGGTAGGCAGAGAGAACCGAGCGCCATAAGACGCGGTCCTTGCATACTTCACTCGCTTCTGTGACATTCATAGCTCTTTTCATGCACGCTCGCCGGTTCCTGGGGCTTCTGACATCACCTTCTGATAAAACACGACCAATTTGGTCATGGTAGGTTAGTCTCGGCCTTCCTCGGCTCCTACATCCTTCAATGTTTAGTAATATTGTAAAGAATGGGTTTTAAAGGAAGGTGGACTGTATGTAATAAATAGGTAAAGACCAGATATCAGAGTATTTTCAATTTATTTAGGATATAGGAGTTACAATAAAATAATGACAAAAGACGAACCATGACAATAAATATGACAGCAGAAAACAAAAGCATAATACCAGAGTGTAAAAACATAGAGTTTACAAAAATATAAAAAGGTTATATAAAAGCTATCCTCAACAAATATATTAAAAAAAATATATAGTCTAAAGAGCCTTAAGATGCCAAAATAGGGGACATTTACCTTATCTCTACATAGTATAAATCAGTGTTGCTTCCCGTCGTCTGTACGTGTCGAACTTTTAAACTCCGCAACGAATTTTAATGCGGTTTTCATCAATAGGTAGAGTGTTTCAAGAGGAATGTTTATATGTATAATACATGCCTATAATAGTAAAGAAATTTCGAGATATTAAAAATTCGTAATGTGATGTCCTAAAAAACATATTTTTGTGCGCTTACAATGCAAACGCGGTCTAAACCTTACGAGATTGATTATAATTATGTGCTACGGAATTGTATATCTTAGAAAGATCTACAAAAAAGTCCATGATGGTATATGTCTATCTCCTAAGCATAACCCACACTAACCATTTTTATCTTCTACATATAAAAAAAAATATATATTCACGAAGCTATTATCAATACTATTTTAAACAATGCAGTATTATTCCTTATCCTATTAAACGTTAGATACGTTGTGTATTTAAAATCACTCCACGCTGAACACACGCACACACACAAATTAGTCTCTACATTGCACTCGAGCGAAGCCGGGGCGGGCGCTAGTTGTATTTATATGAGTAGGATCGAATGGAATCTACCCTATTTTCATTTCAAAGAGTACTCTGGAATTACGCAACCTGTCACTATATTTTTTTGTACTTCTATATATATAAAAATGAATGTTTGTCTGTATGTCCTCTATGGACTCGAAAATGGCTGGATCGATTTTGATGAAATTTTCAGGGAATTTTTATATTAGCTTAGCAGCGGTTTCTGTGCAGTTTGGTAGCGATCGGATCACCCGTGCGAAGCCGGCGCCGGTCGCTAGTCTGCTATATATGCCGATCGGATGGAATCTGGGAGTGTGCTCTGGAGCTAAACCTGTCACTATATATTTTTGATGTGATAATTTCTTATGGGACCGCACCGGTTTCTCTCACGCATACGGCAGCTTTAATTGTATGTAGATTAGTGTAAGTTATCACTTCTGTCGGGCATCCCAAAACGCACACGTTTTTTTTGTACTGCTGCTATATATGTATCGATTATGCTACGGTTCTAATGATGGATGAAGGTAATTTCTGCCAAGAAATGACCCAATGGCCTAGTATTATAATTGACTTAAAAATAGTTAACTTATGTAAAAGAAAGAGCACGATCGGGTGAAATCTACCCTATTTTTTTATTTCAAAGCGTGCTCTGGAATTAGCTAAACCTGTATTTTTTTTTGTACGTCTGTTACATGTGTATCGATTATGCTGTGATTCTAATGATGGGGGGTAATTTTTACCAAGAAATGACTGCCTTGACGTTTGTAATTCTGACTATTTTTTTTTTCTTTTGCAGTGCACCGCACACCTGCGTCACAGAAAGCCAGGCCATATCAGGCACATCAATCCCAACGCCATCGTGGTTCTTTCCTCATGGCGTTGGGATTGATGTAGCCTTGATCATCTTCATTGTCATCGCCATTATAATCTATGTAATCTACTACCGCTATCGCTATAAAGAATTTCCTGCAACGTACGTACTTTTATTATTATTTTATTTAGGGTTGCATGCTATTTGCTATGCTGTTTTTTCTGTATCTCGAATTCTCGATAGTTGTCTGCAGAGAATAAGGTCAACGAATGTAGGATTGCGCATGGGTGACCTAGTGATGAACTGTCTGCTGTATACAATCGATGCGGTGATATTAGTAGAAACACCATCTGAACTGCAAACACAATGATGAAAGATAATTGTATGGAGAAAGGCTTTCTATTGAATGCGAAGAAAACAAAGTTAATGGTATTTGAAATAGAAGAAACCATAACCAATGTAAATATTATGGTTGATGATGAAGTGTTGGAACATGTGGATGAGATTTTAGCAGGGATGGAAGGTACCGCTTATGTGGAAAGACGAGTGAACGCTGGGAATATTATGAATGGAGCGTTGAGAAAACTTCTTAGAAGTAAAAACTTGAGCCAGAAGGCACAGCTCCCTATACAAATGCAGTGCTGGTCCCAACGCTTACTTACGGCAGCGAGAGCTGGGTATGGCAGAGAGAGAATGAAAGTAGGATAAACGCGGTCATTCTACTTTCATTCTCTCAGAGGGCATATCATTTACATGTACTAAAAATAAAAAGGGTCCCAATATCGAACCCTGGGGCACAACAATATTAGCATTACTGCCTTTAGATTTGACCCCATTTATCGCAACAGTTTGTATTTTGTTGTTTAAGTAAGTTGCGATCAAATTATGGGTCAAGCCCATTATTTGATCTATCTCCATAATGGCACTGTTGAGCAATAATGTCCGATGGTCGACACAATCAAAAGCTTTGGGGAGATCACAGAATACCCAAATAGCATCCTGCGGTCTCTCCCATGCGCTAAGAAAATGTTTGACCAATGCTACCCCCGCAACTGTTGTGAATTTGCCTTTTGCTTTTTTGCTGCAAATCTGTATTGTGCACTATAAAAAAATTCAGTAGTCTTAAAATAGAGTTGCAATTGATAGAGTATTATCTTTTCGAATACTTTACTCAATACTGGCAAAATAGATATGGGTCTGTATATACCCAGTTCACTTTTTTCACCAGACTTGAGTAATGGCATTAATTTACTAAATTTCTTTAAGTCTGGGAACTCACTCACATCTATACATTGATTAAAAACAAATGCCAAGTGTGGAGCTAATGACTTAAATAAAATAATTTCATGGATGTTTCACGGACATCCCTAATGATCATTTGAGTTTTCAATGTTTAGTTGTTTATAAGTTTTAATTATTTCGCTTGATTGAATATCTGTAAATTTGAAAAGCTCCGCTCTCGGTTGTACATTCTCCTTTAATAACTCAGCAGCAACATGTGACGATGAGTTGAGGGAGACAGTGGTAATGTAAGGGATATTAGTGAACTAGTCATCACAAAGATTTGCTACTTGTTTAACAGCTGTTTCAGTTTGATTATTATGTTTAATAGAATACTCATTATCCCGTCGTTTATCTTTACCTGTTTCTTTTTTAACAATATCCTATACAGCCTTTATTTTATTTAACGACTGCTTGATTTTATTTTTAATATACATCGATTTTGCAACTTTGCATACATTTTTAAATATTTTGAAATAATTTTTAACATATTTAACATAGTCTGGGTCAAATCTATAGGTCTTTTCTCCATTTAATTCAAACATTTTCTTTCTACTTATCAATATTCCTGTAGTTGCCCAATGATTAAACTTAAATTTATTTGTGGTATTAATCTTTTTATTTTTGAATATTTTTGGTACTCACTGGAGATATCATGAAACAAATTTGTATAGAGCAAATCAGGATTTTCTATGCCGCAGGATGCCTTTTCTTATCTTAACACCGACACACTTGCAGACCAACTCTATATGATAAATATTAATTTTTCTTCTTTCTTTTACAGCGAACTCAAACAACTATGTCTCAATGGGATGTTATGTATAATACATTATGTAAAAACAGACCTTAAGAAAAACTGTTCAACGCCTACTAGATGCATTGTTTTAGATTTCTTGTACAATGCAGTCAAAATATAATTAATCTGAGTTCTTCGCTTCTCGAGCCTTCTATCTTACATAGTTTGAACATTTTTTGTGAATTAAATTAGACTTGATATATATATATTTATTGCTTTGCTTTTCTCATTTCTCATTAAAATATTATATATGTACGCTAAGTTGTTTTAATGTGTTTACTTACCTTAAACCTCATCTTCATAGCGGTATCCCGTTTCCTAATTCCATTAAGGATTTGACGAAGAAGAGTTTTACATGGAGCGAATGTACGCTAAGTTGATTTAATGTGTCAACTAAAACCTCTTCGTCACAGCGTTATCCCGTTTCCTAAATCCATTAAGGATTTGACGAAGAAGAGTTTTACATGGAGCGAATGTACGCTAAGTTGATTTAATGTGTCAACTAAAACCTCTTCGTTACAGCGTTATCCCGTTTCCTAAATCCATTAAGGATTTGACGAAGAAGAGTTATACATGGAGCGAATGTACGCTAAGTTGATTTAATGTGTCAACTAAAACCTCTTCTTCACAGCGTTATCCCGTTTCCTAAATCCATTAAGGATTTGACGAAGAAGAGTTTTACATGGAGCGAATGTACGCTAAGTTGATTTAATGTGTCAACTAAAACCTCTTCGTTACAGCGTTATCCCGTTTCCTAAATCCATTAAGGATTTGACGAAGAAGAGTTTTACATGGAGCGAATGTACGCTAAGTTGATTTAATGTGTCAACTAAAACCTCTTCGTCACAGCGTTATCCCGTTTCCTAAATCCATTAACGATTTGACGAAGAAGAGTTTTACATGGTGCGAATTTACGCTAAGTTGTTTTAATGTGTCAACTAAAACCTCTTCGTCATAGCGTTATCCCTTTTCGTAAATCCGTTAAGGATTTGACGAAGAAGAGTTTTACATGGAGCGAATTTACGCTAAGTTGTTTTAATGTGTCAACTAAAACCTCTTCGTCATAGCGTTATCCCGTGTCCTAAATCCATTAACGATTTGACGAAGAAGAGTTTTACATGGAGCGAATTTACGCTAAGTTGTTTTAATGTGTTAAGTATAACCTCTACTTGTTAGCGTTATCCCGTTTCCTAATACATTAGGATTCGCAGGTCCGTTATCTAAGACTAAGGATTTGGCGAAGATGTTTTTACATGGAGCGACTGAACACACGAGTTTAGTGGTAGGTACATGCCACGATTCGAAGCGGTGAGCAGTTGGTCAATAGGCAGGAACAACATATGTTTGCTATGCTGATCAAGTTATCAAATAAGTCCTAAATGGCAAGCTTGACAATCCTGCAGCTGTGTGACGCTGTCGTTTATTCGCCCCGGAGCAGTATGCGAGACTGCGGTCGCGCCGTCTACTAGTGTTTCCGTTGTAGCGGCGCAGTTTGCACCAACGAATCGGGCTATGGACTTGCTCAGTGCCTTGATTGCCCAGCACTCGGATGTCGATATTTTTAACTGTAATAGCAAAGAATTCACACAGAAGTGCTATTTTTATTTGTGAAATATTACCAAGACAATTTAATAATGTCTATTTAATATGTTTATGTATTCAATGGTATTTAAATTGTAGCTTACTACACGCTTTGGTTTTATACTGTAAGTGTAGTGAGCAATTGTACTAAATAAAGAAATCATAAAGTGGGATATGGCTAATCATCATCATTAGGATCAAAGACAGAAACAAAACAGAAAACCGCAGCCAAAAAACAACTCCCTAGAGGGTTGTTGTGTTCCTGCGTGTGAGTGACGTCACCAGTAAGCTCCCAAGGAGTTGCTGTGTAAGCAGCAGAGGAGGCATCACGCGAGTGATATTAAATATATCGCAAGCGTTAATAGGCTACGGTGTCCGCTTTACATCAGGTGGGCCGTATGCTTGTATGCCTCCCGACGTAGTATAAAAAAAAGGGCGCATCAAAGTGTTTTCCTCCTCACGGAAAACCAGGCAAATAATAACTCTCTGGAGTATTGTTGTATTCTTGCATGTGTGAGGTCACCAGTAAGGAGTTGTTGTGGTAGCAGCAGTGATACTTAATGTATATGGTATGGTACTACACGCGTTTATAGACTACGGTAACCGCTGTACACCATGCTTGCGTGCGCTAGGGTCGTATGCTTGTATGCCTCCAGGCGATGTATAAAAAATCGGTCAAGTGCGAGTCGGACTCGCGCACGAAGGGTTCCGTACCATTATCTACTAGGGAAGTTAGGGCCTGCGGCGCAAACGCAAGCGCGCTTTTTATCTTTTAAATAGGTAACAGCAAGCTGTGTAGCAAGCGCGCTTGGAAACTTAGTGCGTCAATCTAAAAAATGCTTGGGCATTTCATTTTATAATTAAATAAAATTAAAAAAAATAAGTTAAAAAAGATAACTTAGTAAAAATTACCAAAAAAATGTTGAATATTCAAAATTTAATATTTAAAAAAATAAGTTACTTTTTAAAAATAAACTGAAAAATTTTGATATCGAGTGCTGCGATTACTGCGACGGCCTCGAGGCATCTTGATGAAATTAGAATTAAAAACCCAAAATTTAATATAATTTAATAAAAGACTAATTTATTAAAAAACTAAAAAAACAAAAAGGAAAAGATGAAAAAAAAATAAAAAAGAGGAAAAAGGAAAATTTAGTACTACCACTGCAAAAGCACTGCTCACAGTAGGGACAAATCTTCTTGGACCGATTTTTCTGGAACAAAACTTCTTTTTTTGAAAAACAAATTTCAACTGGCACAACTACGACATCTAGGCTACACGATCACGAAAAAAGGGGGTTTCAAACTATTTTGGTTTTGGAGAAGTAGAGCGTACAAAATACCGAGAAACTGGAGGTCGACCTCACATATTGCTCGCTTGCTATCGCGCGCTTGCAATTAATTTTATTATATTTTTTAGTATTTGTTGTTATAGCGGCAATAGAAATACATCATCTGTGAAAATTTCAACTGTCTAACTATCACGGTTCAAGAGATACAGCCTGGTGACAGACGGACGGACGGACGGACGGACGGACAGCGGAGCCTCAGTAATAGGGTTCCGTTTTACCCTTTGGGTACGGAACCCTAAAAAACACTTTTCACTGGTGACTAAGATATCTGTAGCGACATTAACAATATTAAATATCGCACAATGCATTCTCGGCCACGTTCGCCAGTCGGTCCGCGTTCGCTACGCAATTGGGTTGGTTGCATTCTTACATTATTGTATAAATACTAGCATAGTAGTGCTGTTTAAACACAAATTATATCTAATTTGAAGTGAAATACCACAATAAATAGGTACCTTTCACCGCCCGCTTTGTCGCCAGAGGCTGACAGCCCCAGCAATGCTCCGTTTGCGACGTTGACTATTATCAGACTCTATTTCAGCTACTTTCATAGCATTATGTCGTATGGTATACTGTTGTGGGGAAAAGCGGTTGATATTGAAACTATTTTTATATTAGAATGCTGGTACATCGGCTTGCTAAGACTAATAGATCTTTAGTTGGAAATTGTATTCGATTTATAATAAATTACCTGAAACAGCCTTTTGAACATATTGTCAGGCAAGGACCGGCTTGCTAAGCCTAATAGATCTTTAGTTGTAAATTGTATTTCGATTTATAATAAATTACCAGAAACAGCTTTTTGAACATATTACACAAGGTCAGTCCTCGCCTGACACTATGTTCAAAAGGCACATTAAAAATATTCTATGTATTATTTATTATTAGGTTATTACAGAATTGATTTTAATATTTTCCTAACTCTTCGAAACTCAGTGATTAACTGGCAATGATTAACATTGTAATTTTAAAATTCGGTCACCACAGGACAGGCATTGCCTAGTGTGGGTCCAATGGAAATCCTATGACCTTCCCGTAAATAATGTTTTTCACAAATTATCACAAATAATTATTTTTATGTTCAATTAGCATTATTGTCATTATTTTTTAGTGTAATTATTAGAAAACCATTTTTTTTTTGGAAAGTGATATCTGTGTTGAAAACATTATTAAATAAACTTATTATTATTATTAATATCTGACTGATAGCGATGTTTGGAAATGATTCAACACATGTATTAATATGTATAAATATCTTTAGTTGTACCACTTGATATCACTGTATGTACAATCACATATATTTATTGTAATATAAATTGATGATTTGAAAAAAGATCTCTATTATTATATTACTAGTAAATTAAAAAAGAAAGATGAAATATGTGATAAGATATAATATGATTTGATTTAAATAATGTAAGGCGTGTCTAAGTGCCGTTGAGGACCTAATGGCAAATAAATGATTTTTATCTTTTTTTTTATCTCATCGTCCTGTATTTCGCCATGACAACCCTTAGGGCAGAATCGGGTCCATGACCAGGTCGAAAACCATACTGACATTCAGAGACAGTGCACCTCTGCCGGATCCGGGACTCAATTCTCCGCTCGAAGAGCTTCATGGTGTCAGACAAGCAACATTTATACCGCGCTACCGCCACACTTCCATCTTCTTTGAAAATTGGAGTGATGACACTCCATATCCGATGGTCCGGGATTTTTCCGGTGAGGAGTATGCGGTTACATACGTCGGTCAGGATGCTCACACCACGGCGCCCCATCGCTTTCCAAGCTTCCATGGCGACTTAGTCGGTTCCGACTGACCTTCGATTTTTCATGCGACGAAGAGCCCTTTGGACTTCTTCAGACGTCACAGGTGGTACTAGTCCTAGATTGGGAGGGAGAGTTGGTGGCTGCACCTCTTTATGCTGCTTGTTCAGCAGCTGGTGTAAATGTGAGTGCCATCTCTCCTTTATCGCGAGGTCGTCGCATAACAGGTTGCGCGGAGGTCTTTTACACAGCGGTATTTGGATATGTCCTATACCGCTTTGACCCTGGAACTCTATCTATCTATAACTTTACGCCAAATCCCTTACGGGGTAGGCAGAGAGATCCGAGCGCCACGCGACTCGATCCCTACATACCTCACTCGCTTCTTTAACATTCATTGCTCTTTTCATGCACACCCGCCGGTTTCTAGGGCTCCTGACATCACCTTCTGATAGAATACGACGAATTTGATCATGGTAGGCAAATCTTGGCCTTCCTCGGCTCATACATCCTTCCACTTTTGCATTGTATATCTGCTTCGTCATTCTTTCATCCTGCATTATTTCTACATATCCGAATAATATCTGACACATGGATGTTCATGCACACAAATATTTGTCCTGTGTGGGAATCGAACCCACGAGCGTTGGTGTCAAAGTAACGTAACAGCGTTTTTCTCCACTGCTCCACCGAGCTCGTCGTAAATTCAACAAAACTGGCAACAACGAAAAATTAAAGTAGTTTTACAGCAGTCACATATAACAATGACAAGAGTAATGACAGCAAACATTTAAATATAAAATAATTTGTAGGTACAGTAGGCCCGAATGCTAGCAACTTGTGCGTGGCCCTCTCCACAACGTACGTGGAATTTTGTAACACCGGAGTTTACATTCGAACATCAACGCGGCCCATCACCATCAGGAAACTGCTCGGCCAGCCATTTTTAGGGTTCCGTACCCAAAGGGTAAAACGGAACCCTATTACTGAGGCTCCGCTGTCCGTCCGTCCGTCCGTCCGTCCGTCCGTCTGTCACCAGGCTGTATCTCATGAACCGTGATAGTTAGACAGTTGAAATTTTCACAGATGATGTATTTCTGTTGTCGCTATAACAACAAATACTAAAATATAGAATAAAATAAATATTTAAGGGGGCTCCCATACAACAAACGTGATTTTTTTTGCTCGTTTTTGCTCGATATTGATAACGGCAACAGGTAGACGCTTGATATATTCACAGAATAGTTAGTTATATATTAACTTTAAAAATAAATAATTAAATTAAAATAAAATAAATATTTAAGGGGGGCTCCCATACAACAAACGTGATTTTTTTGCCGTTTTTATAGATAATGGTACGGAACCCTTAGTGCGCGAGTTCGACTCGCACTTGCCTGATTTTTTTTTTCTTAGAGAAGTAAATATCCTCAATGGCCGACGTATCTTACTTACGTCACTCCGGGTACAAACTTGAGCATTTGTGCATGTTTGTTCAGGAGGGTATTTGTTGGAGCTGACTACACAGCCTTGAAGACAGGGAGCTGTCGGTATATGGATACGTGTGGATCATGGCGACCACACCCGGTTTCACGCGTGCCTTTACAGGTCCCATAACGGTGATACGCAGCTGGTCTATTCAATCTGCAAATGACAACTTACAAAGTCATCAAAAAAAAATGATTATTAATAGCAAATAACATTTGACTCTCGTTTTGTTCAGTTAAACATAAAATATTAATATTTTGATTTAATAAAAGTAACTGTACAATTTGTTCACAGGCAGGAAAGCAATTCAATATTTTAATGTACACATTTCATATTTTGCTTTCCTTTAGTCTTCTAGAGCAGTTTGAATCTGCAGTCAAATCAATACATTTTTTTTCTGTTTAACATTATGGCCTACTAATGTAGATAAATTACTTCTAGATGTCTTTGAAAAATATTAGTAAAATTATTAGTGTCAAGAAATAAAAATTGACAATATGATAACATGTCAAATGATGCATATTGTTCATATTGTATATGTTAGCATTAATATTAATTTATATAGTTCTTGTAGCTTTGATAGTGTTCTAACCCAGCCATTATGATTTTTCTTATTCTACGTTCTAAACATGCGTTTCAACGCTCTATTCACTCTACTGTTTGGTTTGAGGTTCCTTACAGCCGTGTGAATTACATTTACACTCAATGCTCGCATATCCTTCCACAATTTACTGATGAATTGAATACCGGTATGTGTCATTATGACCTTGTGTTTAATTACCTCAAAGAATTTATGTATAACTATACCGTCGATTTGTCGTAGCTCCCCCGGGATGTGATGATGATAAACTTCATAAATTTCCTAAAAGTGTCTAGCAACACTAAATATATTTCGTTGATACTGTTGATTGTAGGCGCTTGGTGGAATTTTGAAGACATCTCGTTAATGTTAATACGAGTACCTACACTTGTACAGATTCCACTTCACAACACAAGTGTGTGAAGTGGAATCTGTACAAGTGCAAGTATTAACATTAACGAGATAAATATATTTCGTTTATTTCTCCCGTAAGTATGGATCCATAGATACGAGTATATATGATTGTAGTGAAACAAAGCTTGTTGGTTGTACACTGACTTTATTGAGTATTCGTGGATTTTATAATTCATCTACAATTTTATTTATTTATGTTGTGAACACAGGTGATTATTAAGACGTAGGTACATACAATGTCAAATAGATAGCTAACTCTATGTCCCGCCAATGGGCGTACAAAATTCATTAAAATGCAGGTTTTAATTAAATTATAATCTTAATAGAAGTAAAAATTTAATAGAATATCAAGTAATAATGTCTATTTAATAAACACAATAATAAATTAACGTTAATTTGAATTCTCAATAATTATGCCAAACTTTTGATATCGGTACAGTAGTTTTTGAGTTTATTTCTTACAAACATACAAAAATACAAATCTTTCCTCTTCTTAATATTAGTGTAGATAATGTCATAAATTGATAATGTCAGTCTTATAGATAATAAATAACAATTTATGTCTATTTTATAGATGATAACAATAAATATATAATATCAATTTTAAGTTTAAAATCTAAAATAAATAATAACTTTGATGATTATTTTTCCATTGTAAGTTATCACATAGATACTCATTGACGGAGTAATACGCTTTATCAATAAGTAAATTGAATACATTTCGCCTGAATATATTAAAATGTGTAATATTTCTGTTTTCTTCAGGCATTTTGTTGTTATAATTTAATTGCCATTGCATAGACACTTTTATGTCATCATCATCATTACGATTTAGTAGGGCCAAGACTTCTCTGGGTCAAAATAAAACTGGGGATTACGCGAGTCTTTTTGGTTACAGCATATGCTCCTGTAAGCTCTACTAATCCCCAGGAGCTCTAGAAGTTTTGGGAGACCGCAAGGGGTATTCTGGATTTGGCTGATGCGAATGAACGGATAATTATGTGTGGAGATCTGAATGGATGGGTTGGGATCAAGCGAAGCAGTTATGAGGCTGTGCTTGGCCCATACGGAGATAAGAGAGTGAACGATGCTGGTAAGTTAACTTTCAGACGTATGTATGGAACGAAACTTCCTTGTGTCGAACACGTTCTTCCATCACAATGATATTCACACGTACACATGGAGACGGAATGAACAGAAAAGTGTGATTGATCTGATTTTGACAGATGGACGTCTCCGAAAGTCGTTAATGGATTCAAGAGCCATCAGAGGTCCCACTCTTGAAACGGACTAATATCTGGTGATAAGCCGATTAGTGGGCCTTTTCAAGAAGTGGAGGCACTGGCGAGTGCGTATTCCTTTCGGAGATCACGAAAGAATGGTAAAAGAAGTAAAATTGGAAGATGAAAGTGTAAGGAGTACGTATGTACGTCTAGGCAGTGAAAGACTTGCGAACGCGAGTCTTTCCGACTCAGATGTAGACGAATGTTGGAAAGTTCTGAAAGAAAGTATGGTGGACAGTGCGAAAGAAACATGTAGATGTGCAAAGAGACGTAGAACACTGAGAGGAGATGCCTGGTCGGATGCGAAAGTTCAATCCTCCGTGGATAAAAAGAAGAGAGCGTGGCTGGATTACGTATCATCTTTGCACCAGAGTGATAGTATGAAAGAGAAGAAGAAAGAAATATACCGTCGATGCAAGAATGAAACCAAAGCTTTAGTGAAAGAGAGGCGTCAAAGACTACTTATGAATGAGGAAGAGAAGCTGACGAAGAACTTCGAGAAAGAAGTCTCGGAGTGGTTCGTCGGTATCCGGAATGGACAAGATAAAATGTAAAGCTGGTGGCATTCTTGCTAACACTCAGGAAATGTTAGAACGGTGGAGCGAATATTTTAGAGAAATGTATGATTATGTCCATGACATTGGTACTGTGAATGAGTCTGTGACTGATTCGGCAGTACCAGCGTACCGTGAAGACATTAGCATGGATGAGATTGAATGGTCGATATGAAGTTTGAATATGGAAAGTCAGCGGGAATCGATATGGTTACAGCTGAGATGATCAAATGCAATTTTTTTTTGTGATGCGGGGAAAAATGCCTTACGCACAACACCGGTGCCTGGGTGGCCTCCGGTGGTAGTGTGGGACTCCCCGTTGGCTGCCCAACGGTATACCCACTAAACAACCCCGTGGAATCGGCCGCTTGGTGAGGTGCCCCGGATCTGTCAGCAACAGGGCGCAAACTGGGTGGCACCTACGCTAGGGACGCCTTCTGGTTTTTGAGTAAATTATGCTGGAGAACCGGAAGGGTTCCGATCGATTGGAAACGCGCAGTCATCGTGCCCTTGTATAAAGGCAAGGGTTCACGTATGGACTGTGAAAACTCACTATAGGGCAATCAGTTTGATCAGCTTAGCAGCTAAAGTGTATGGAAAAATTATTGAAAGGAGAATGAGGGTGAAATCCGATGGAATGCTTGGGGAAGCACAGGGGGGATTTCGAAGTGGCAGAGGATGTACGGATCAAGTTTCTTCACTCCGCAACATCGTGCAAAAGCATCTGGCTATGGACCAGAAGGTTTTCTGCGGTTTTGTGGACCTTGAGAAAGCATTTGATAGGATCGTGCGAAAGAATCTCTGGAACATCTTGCCCAGATATATGATTGACGGTGACCTGCTCCGTGCTGTGATCCACCTATGAGGATTGCACAGCATGTGTGCGAGTGGACGGCAGCTTATCGCCCTGGTTTAATACCAATATTGGTGTCACAGGGATGCGTGCTGTCGGCTCGACTATTTACACTGTATCTGGACAGTTGTCTCAGTGGTTGACTCAGTGGTTAACTGCCTGATTTATGCAGATGACGGTATTAATAGCAGAATCACCATCCGAACTGCAAACACTAGTCACAATAATGAAAGACGATTGTATGAAGAAAGGCTTACAATTGAATGCGAACAAAAAAGATAATGGTATTTGAAAGAGAGACAACCAGAACGAACACTAGGATTAAGGTTGATGATGTAGTGTTGGAGCAAGTGGATGAGTTTGTATATCTTGGAAGCGCTTTTAGGAGATGGAACAGGGATGGAAGGTACACCGCTGATGTGGAGAGACGAGTGAGTGCAGAATAGCGTGAATGGAGCGTTGGGTAAACTGCTAGGCAGCCGAACTCTAAGCCAGAAGGCACCGCTCGCTGTACACAACGCGGTGCTAATACCAACGCCAACTTATGGAAGTGAGAGCTGGGTATGGCAGAGAGAGCACGAAAGTAGAATAAAATGCGGTCGATATGCGAGCACTGCGAAAAGAATGTGGCATAACGTTTGCTGACCGCGTTCTTAATGATGACGTACGAAAGAGAGTTGGTCTGAAAGAGAGTGTCGGTGTTAAGATAAGAAAGGGCATGCTCCGTTGCTTCGGACATGTATAATGAATGCAAGATGACAGAATGACGAAACAGATATACAATGCGAAACTGGAAGGATGTAGCACGACTGAGCCCAGTGTCTCAGCCGCGAATGACTCGTCAAAAATATTTGTATTTATTTACTTATAACAATAATAATAAAAACGTTTATTAATTTCACAAAATCCTATGTGATAAACTTAATTCTTTGAATCACATTTTAGTCGCAAAGAAATAAAAAGTAGGAATTTGTGAGACTGGTGTCATAACTAGGCGGAGCGATACAAGTGATAGGTGATATCAGATCACCAGTCCTCACCTCTCGTAGGTGTGACACTATTTGGGGTGCGCGTCCGAAACCTCCACGTTGGTCCTCCCCGTTTCTTGTCCCTTTCATATTCGTATGGGGGCAACGGAAGCGGGAGGGCTGGTGCACCCTGGACAACGGTAAATAAGTTCCCTTTCGAGAGTTCGTATTTGCCGTTGACTAATACTGGACGAGGTGGTAGGAGCTCGGCTCTTATATGATGGTCCCTACGGACAGCGTTCCTCGGACGGTGGATGGAGGGGAGGACCACTCGGCGCGGCGGTTCTCCTGTGCGCAGGTGTCGTGCGCAGGGGAACAACGCCGTGCGAGGAGCTGCGGGAGCGTCACCCCGTCTCCCCGTCCCCGTCAGCCTATGGTGAGGGGGGGGGGGGGGGGGCGACGCATGCATGCTGGCGTCCCCGATTAGATATCCACGGGCGGCGGGTCGGGGGACCTGCCGCCCCTGTGTGGATAAGTGGCGGATGGCTCCCCTCCGTGTTTCGGGGGAGCCGTCGTGAGGAGTCTAGGGGGCAGGTGTTTGCCCCCCATGTTGAGTCGGGCCCTCCGCGAGAGGGCGACCCTTGCCGAGCCGCAGTGAGTATACATTTGCCTATCCTGCGACTCGGCTAAGGCGTAGGAGGAACACCGTGGGGTTTTAGTGGGTAGTCCGGCCACGTGCCGGGAGTCCCACACGAAGCCGTCCCCTGCTGCCCCCGCGGCGGGGCAGGCGAAGTGCGTAAACGCATTTCCCCACGTACAAAAAAAAAAAAAAAGTGTGAGACTATTTACAAAAAACTTATACTTGTGAAAATATGAAAGTAATATTATTTCGTGGTGATGACTATGATACCACTGCCGGAGTGTGATTAATATGTTAGTTGCCGGTGCCGTGCCAGTGCCGCTAAGGTACGAGTATGTTCGCAAAATGTATGTATTTGGAAAAAGAAATTGTAAAAAGTAGTTTTATACTGAATTAGATGTAGTTTTTACATGTTGAATCAAATAAATATTATTTCTCACAAATATAACAACCTCATATGTATGCACTTCTGCTGCGAACGCAGCAACTCCATAGGAGCTTACTGAAGACCTCACTCACATGCAGGAACACAACAAAAGAAAGAAAGGTGGGGCATCAAACCATACCTACCTCGACCTGACAGAAAACCGAAGCCATTTAACGATTCCCTTGTGTTGTGTTCCTGCGTGTGAGCAGCAGAGGTGGCATCGCGCGAGTGATGCTTAATGTATTGCGAGCGTTTATAGGCAACGGTAGCCGCTTTACATCAGGCGAGCTGTATGCTTGATGTCTCCCGACGTTGTATAAAAATATACACACCTAGTTTGTTATAAAACAGTAATATATATACTACAATATACTTATATATAAACAGCACCGCCAAAGGTATTATTCAGCAGCCTCCCGACAGATGGGGCACGTCTGGTGCTCCTTTACCCAGGGTGTGATGCACTTCTCGTGGAACTGGTGAGCGCAGGGTAGGAAGGTTACTTCGTCATCTTCAAACATGTCTTCGCAGCATATGGTGCATTCCTCGGGGGTCCAAGAATTTTCGTGGCTGTTGAACAAAAAATAACCTTAACAGATGAGCTCCTAGGGAGTTGTGCTGTGTTAGCAGCGGAGGTGGCATCGCGCGTCTGTTTGTCTTGTTCTGGGTGTTTTAAGAGAGGTAGGGCGCATCAAAGCGGTCCGTCTGGGAAAGTGCCTCCACTCACAGAAAACCGAAGTCAAAATAACTCTCTTTGAGGTTTGTTGTGTTCTTGCGTGTGAGTGAGGTCTCCAATAAGCTCTTGAGGAGTTGTTGTGTTATTTATTTATTTAGGTACACAATACAGTTTACAGTTATTTCCTATATAATTCATAGTGATTATTATTTCGTCTGAACTATAACCCATTGACATATGCACACATCATGATCATTATTTCTTGGCGCATTATTATTATTAAAATAACAACGTTTGCGTCACCGAGTCGAAGCAAGCCGGAAGAGTCCGTATCGGTCGCAACTATGAACTTAAAACTAGATTGATATATATATATATATATATATATATATATATATATATATATATCAATCTAGTTTGAATATGACTTGTAACCATTTGAGGGAACTTTGTAGGGAAACAAAAAAAATAACAATAAAGGCGTTAGATCGAATCAAAGTTTTAACTACGATATAGGTAATAATACGGTTAAAGGTTTAACACCTCTACTCCCAATCAAAGCTTTAACGCCTTCCCCCACAAAGCCATCCATAACAATAATAAGCTACTTAGGAGGCATAAAAAATGTCTTTTAAGCAGTTCTGGAATTTCCGAAGATTCAAATGAAATATGTCGAGATTGGTAGAAGTAGCTGATATTTCGTTATAAAGACGACACATACGGACTACAGGATTAAAGAAGGAGGTGTCATTTGTGTGTACTTGCAACACAAAAGTGTTACGGTTGGTATCACGAGAGCGAAATTTGGTTTTAAAATTTAATAGCGAGAGCAATGACGGCGAATCTATGTTATTATTGACGATTTTATATAGACACGACAGCGCTGAATACTTACGTCTATTTTCTAGGTGCTAAATTTAAATTTAATCAATTTATCCCTGTAAGAAGCAAGTTGGCGTCTCACGCCGACTCTATAACATAAAAGTGTTAAAAAAATTTTTTGTACCCTTTCGATACGATCTGAGTGGACGTTATAGCAAGGGGACCAGATGATAGAGTTGTATTCGAGATTGGATCTAACTAACGTGTTATATAAGTATATATGTGACCGAGGGTTACGAAAATCCTTAGCGGACCGTGATATGAAGCCGAGCATTTGAGCACCTTTATTTGTAACGTAGTCGCAGTGAGCCTGGAAAGACAATTTTTCATCGAAATAGACGCCTAAGTCTTTGACAACCTTCTCCCTATCCAGCACATGGCCATTTATAGAGTAGTTGAATAAGAATTTAGGCTTATTACGAGTAAAGGACACTACATGGCATTTGTTAACATTCAGCGACATGCTGTTTTGTTCGGCCCATTCGGTAATCACATCTAAATGTTAGCAGCAGAGGTGACATCCCGCGAGTAATACTTAATGTATTGCAAGAGTTTATTTACAGGCTACGGTAACCGCTTTACATCAGGTGGGCCGTATGCTTGTAATCTCCCGACGTTGTATAAAAAAAAACTAGCCGTTCAGTGTCTCTGTCATGTTCTTCCTTTTTTTACAACGTCAGAAGTCATAGAAGCATACGGCCCACCTGATGTAAAATGGTTACCGCAGCCACGCTTTAACTGTCGCTCGCTCGATGTTACATGACATTTCTTAGGATTCTGCTAACCTCACTCACTCGCAGAAACCCCTCCAGAGAGTTGTTGTTTAGCTGTGGTTTTGTGCGAGGTAGATAGGAACTTCCCCAGCCGGGTATGTTATATTGGTGGATTGTGATGTCAGAACAGAAAAGGAGGAAGCACAAACTCAGAATATTTCACGGATTTTCTCTGATCTCTCGGATCTGAAATTAAGGCCAATTACGTTAATGGTGGTGAATAATGCCCTTACACTTCTTCCTCTTGTCGTTACCTTGTCGTTGAGGTAAAGCCCTGAACTTGATTGCATCTTATTTTAACAACAGAGTGCAGACAGTTGACATAAATGGGGTTAAATCTGAAGGCCATAATGTTAATATCGGGGTGCCCCAGGGTTCTATTTTGGGTCCATTTTTATTTTTAGTATATGCAAATGATCTGCTCTACATGGTGCAGAAAATGGCGGATATAGTACTATTTGCTGATGATACCTCTTTAATTTTTAATGTGGCCCGCCGTTGGGAAAATATCGACAAGGTAAATGGTGTTGTGCCTGCTATTTTAAACTGGTTCACATGTAATAATCTGTTGCCAAACTCAGCTAAAAGCAAATGCATCAAATTTAGTCTTCCAAATGTGAGTTCTGCCAATACTGAAGTTCGCATTGGGAATAATAAATTAGAATTTGTTAATAACACTGTGTTCCTTGGAGTTACAGTAGACTCCAAATTACAATCCACATAAATAAACTAGCCGGTAAGCTCAGCTCTGCTGCATATGCAGTTAGGAGAATCAGGCAATTGCCGGATGTGGCTACTGCGCGCTTAGTCTATTTCAGCTACTTTCACAGCATTATGTCGCATGGTATACTGTTGTGGGGAACGGCGGCTGACATTGAGACAATTTTTATCTTACAAAAAAGAGCCATTCGCTCTATTTATAACATGGGCTTCAGAGAATCCCTCAGGGAACTGTTCAAAGAAATAAATATCCTCACTGTTACTTCTCAATATATTTATGAAAACATAATGTATGCCCGTAAAAATTTAAAGTCGTTTTCAAACTTCAGTGAAAAACTTAGAAGTAGAAATAAGTTGTGTATGCCGGTACATCGGCTTGCTAGGACTGGTAGATCTTTTCTTGTAAATTGTATTCGATTTTATAATAAGTTGCTGGAAACAGTTCTGTCCTTTCCTGACAATGTATTCAAAAAGCACATTAAAAATACTCTCTGTAGAAGGGCTTATTATAGAATTGATGAATATATAACTGACAAAGATGTCTGGAAATAATTCAGCACAGACTACCTGTTCTTAATAATCTTTAATTTTACCATTTGATATCATTATTGTACCAATATGCTTATGTATTTTTTGTTTTTCTAATATCAATTACGATTTTAAAAGAGACCTATATTGGCAAGTTTCTTTCGGCATTTCTTCTTAGCCAATGGTCATTTCCGAAATGCTAGTAGATAAAAAAAAAGGAAAAAAGTAAAAAGAGAATTAAATAAGATACAATAAGATTATATTTCAAAAAATGTAAGACATGTCTAAGTGCCCGCGAGGGCCCAATGGCAAATAAAGAATTTTTATCTTTTTTTATCTTATCTTTTATCCCGTTTCCTAATCCATTACGATTGGCGGGGTCCGCTACCTAAGCCTAAGGATTCGAGGAATATACTGATTTTTACATAGAGCGACTGCCGTCATACCACCACAAGCCAGGGGGAAAACCAGGTCTTTCTTAGGTTAGGTCACACGTGTTTCGAAACATCATTTCCTGGACGTTTGGGCTTTCTCACGATGTTTTCCTTCACCGCCGAGCAAGTGATAAATACACAGCCCCCACCAGGATTCGAACTGGCGACCAGTTGGTCAATAGGCCTTTTCCTTATCCACTCGACTATCGCGGCGGTTTGATTAGTATGGTCTGCTGTCTAATGCCTGTACTATTCCAGAAAATTTTAAACCCACCCAAGATGTCCTAGATAAACCAGTTGAGAATGCGCAAGCTTGCATTGCCAGAGGAACACATGGCTCATCAATTTGACCATTTTCCTTAAGAGATATGAACGGTGTTCCTGAACGTTCCTATTCTACTTTTTTATGCTGAATCCGAATCTGACGTCAAATTCGAATATTCGAAAAAAACGCACACAGACAAACTCACACACAGACATATAGATTACATATAGGAACGGTGTTCCTGAAAATGAATTCTGGCACTCCAGACACACATCTTGGGTGGGTTTTAAATTAATTTAATGCAGCCACTGCTGAAAAGCAAACAAATCAGAACAGATCCAACAATGATAAAACTGATAATGACTAAACTGACGGATCTAAGATTTTAATATAAATAACTTCATTTCTTTATCTTGAATTTGCTTGCTCAAATACGCGATTGTGTAAAATTGATTCGATAATAATTACTTTCGAAAACACCTCCTGAAATTCATTATTTTTGAAATTACAACGAAGTTGTTCTGTTTATACGCTTCAAAATTACTTAAATCTATTAGTAATATCTATGTTTATAATATGGTTGCTGCATATTTTGATAAGTGAAACATGAAATTTTTTAAAAATATTTTAAGTTTCTGACAATTTCTAAGCGATCACATTCGTCTTGGGTGCTACGTGTTTTCGACCTTATAGTGCGGTAATGAGGATTATAAACGCGTTGACTAACTACATCCAGCTAGACGAGCAGTTTGGGTTCCGTCCCAAACACTCGGCAGTCCACCAAGTGCACCGCATCACGGAGCACGTCCTCTCCAATTTTCAAACAGGGCGCCATACCGGTGCCCTGTTTTTCGACGTCGCGAAAGCATTCGACAAAGTCTGGCACAATGGCTTAATATATAAGCTACACCAAATGGAAGTGCCAGACAGTCTCGTGCACATCTTACGAGACTACTTGTCGAATCGCTCCCTCCGCGTCAGAGTCCACGGCACTCTCTCGAGGCCGCACCCTATCCGAGCCGGGGTCCCTCAGGGCTCCGTGCTCGGTCCTATCCTATACACGTTGTATACCAACGATGTTCCCAAGACTCCCTTCGTGGAGCTAGCCCTCTTTGCCGATGATACGGCACTTTACACTTCCGAACGAGCCAAATCCAACATATCGGATAGGCTCCAGAGAGCGGCTAACGCTCTAGGCGAATGGTTCCGACGTTGGCGAATCGAAGTGAATCCGGAGAAAAGTGCCGCTGTGTTCTTTTCTCGGGATCCACGAGGTCTTACGAGACCAGATTCCCAACATAGGACCGTGCGCCCTATCTCATTGTTCGGCCGACCCATCCCATGGGTCGAGAAGGCCAAATACCTAGGTGTCATCCTAGACTCCAGAATGACGTTTGGACCTCACATCACCGCTGTTAGGAACAAAGCCGCGTTCTATCTAGGCCGGCTCGGTCCGATATTCAGGAATCGTAGAATGTCACTTAGAAATAAGTGTACACTCTACAAAGCCTGCATCCGCCCCGTTCTCACATACGCCAGCGTAGTGTTCGCACACGCTGCGCGCTCCCATCTGGCTAAGCTCCAGATTATCCAAAACCGGTTTGCCCGTAATGCAACCGCTGCCCCTCACTATCTCAGGGTCGCAGATCTCCATCTCGACCTTGAACTCCCTTCCATCATTAGTTTCATGAAGAAAGCGTCTAGACGCTACTTCGAAACTGCCTCTCAACACCCCAACCCATTGATAGCCCGGGCTGTCAATTACACCCCGCGGATCGACGCCCGGGGGTTCCGGCGCAGATCGCGGAATTCACTCTTTGATCCCGATGATCGCATTACTGTTGCGAACGCCCCCTACCTCTCCCCCTCCAACCCCAACACTCCAGACACACACCGCGCTCGGCGGCTCCGGGCGCGAAGAGTAAGGACTTCTGCGCGATACACCAGGTACCGGTAGCCCACGGTACCTGGGCGCCTCTCTCTCCGACAGGCCCTTAAGGCACGAACCCGCGTGTTCGATTTGTTTCTCCAGCGACGTCCTGAGCCGAGGTCCGACCCCTCTCGGGGGCCCTTAGGCTGTCGCTTAACTTTGTTTTTTAGGCTGTGGCGCCTCACGCCCGCCCTCTAGTCCGGTGACGTAGTGACAGCCCAACAGGGGCTAACTACATAGACAGGTCAAAAAAAAAAAAAAAAAAAAAAAAAAAAAAAAAAAAAAAAAAACCTACTTCCAGCCAGTCCAGCCCGCTTCGGGGTGAGATGTCTACTGTCTGCTCGAGCTCGCTCCATTAACATCGCAACACCGAAGTTTTTATAATTAATAGTTGTAAATATTCAATATTATAGTATTTAGCGTAAGTGTATTATTATTAGATATAAGTAGTAAATAATATTATAGGTTTATATATATTTATTATACTGTTGTAATAATGGGGAACACTAAAAAGAAAATATATAGAATAAAAATACAAAGAAAATGTTCGTAGAATGGCGGAGGCGAACAAGACAAGGTATTTATTTTTTTTAATTATTATATTCATTAAACATATTATAATAACATTGTGTAGACATATTTCTAGTTTTTAGAACAGTTCCTAGGTATGGTTGGCCCAAGCTATTTAATTCCTCTTTAAACTTTTTTTTAATTTTGCTTACTTAATAACTCTATATAAAACTGCATTAAATAAGAGTTATTTTTTGCAGGAATAAACAGTAACATTTGATAATTGGTATACATTATCCACAGGCTGACCGCGTACCTATATAGGACGTCAAACTCCTATTATGTCCATTATAATCTGACCGAACTCCGACTTAGAAGTTGTACGTCGGTGGAGGTCAGGTTACGTTGGAAATTTATACCAATAAGGTTCGCGCTCTCAGCATATAGCAACCAGTGGAGACTCTTTATTTCTTTGTATTAAAATAAAAACTTATAAAATAGAATATTTTTGCTGTTTTGTTTTTTAGGAGAAACTTACTAAATAAACATATTCCACTAGAAGAATCACTACTCGATTTATATGCTACTTTAACGTAAGTGTCATACGGGACGACAAACTCATAGTAACCATTATAAGCTCACCGAACTCCGATTTAGACATTGTACGTAGGTGAAGGTTAGTTTACGTTGGAAATTTATCCAATCAGAAGATAGAAAACCAGTGGAGGTTTTTTTTTTTTTTTTTGTATTAAAATAATTACTAGTAAAATAGTATATTTTGATAGTTTTTAAAAAAACTCGGTATGTTTCATGTTAAAGAAGCGAGCGAGGTGTGTAAGTACCGAGTCATGTGGCGCTCACGAGGGATTTAGCGTGAAGATATAGATAGATAGTATACTTATACCCATGGTACTCGTGAAAACAAATAATATTTACTATGAACCAACACTGAAAACACAAAAAAATCATCTATTCTATACATTGTGGTTAGTATTGAACTATTGTACGGATTAGATTTATTTTGCAACATCAGAGATGGTCCTGGTTCTTTCTTCTTGAGAGTTTAATAAATAACAAGGAAACGTACAACAATACAAAACACAGAGTATACATAAGTAAAATACAATAAATGTCATTATACTGAAGTTAAAGTTATGAAACAGCAAGAAAATCATTTGTCACATGTTTTTTTTAAATATGAATAGATTATAAAATCTATTTGTATATATGTATATTAGGGTGTCCCTTATTTTTCAAAGTTTTTATTTTCTAACGCATAGGTCTTAGTTTTGTTCATTTGCTTTTAAAACACTCGGAAATTAATTTTTAACTTATTTGGATTACGATAATCCGTACCGAATTACATCGAAACATGTTCATACAAGTTGCGCGGCAGTGCCGCGCGTACTCGCGGTATTCATTTATTCAGATTCAAAGTCAAAATCTTTTTATTCCGTAAAAATGGCTACATTTGTTTGGAATCGTCACAATTTTTTTCCCTACCGTGCAGTTTATGACTAGGTGAGCACTGATAAAAATACTGCCAAAAAACTCAGGCATCCCTCTTTTGGTATCC
This sequence comes from Pyralis farinalis, assembly GCA_947507595.1. Taxonomy (NCBI): domain Eukaryota; kingdom Metazoa; phylum Arthropoda; class Insecta; order Lepidoptera; family Pyralidae; genus Pyralis; species Pyralis farinalis. The sequence continues at coordinate 8,962,473 of OX382281.1, forward strand.
AAACAAATTTACATATTTTGTTAATTACATTATAATTGGATCGACTCACTCCCAGGCATTTTTATCATTAATATAGTCAGATACTTTATAATATGCCCTGCTACACAATTTGGCTTTAATAGTAGTTTTAAATTTGTTTATTGACAAATCTCTTATATTGCTGGGAAGTTTGTTATAGAACCGTATACATTGCCCCATAAAATAATTACTTGTTTTGTGGAGACGGCTTGCATATAACACAAGATTATGCTTATATCTAGTATTTACGCTATGAGTATCACTCTTTTTACAAAATGAGTCTATGTTTTTATGGACATACAAAAGATTTTCATAGATATATAGCGATGCGACTGTTAAAATATTTATTTCTTTGAATTTTTCTCTAAGGCTCTCCCGGGGACCAAGTTTGTAGATAGCTCTTATGGCTCTCTTTTGCAATAAAAAGATGGTGATTTGTGGGCCCATTGTAGTCTGGAGTCAATTGTTATACCCAAGAACACAGTTGTCTCCACAGAGGCTAAATTAGTTCCATTAACATGTACATTGGTAGCCACCTGTCTTACATTAGGTGTTGAGAACTTAATTATTTTAGTCTTTTTATCATTTAAAAGCAGATTATTAACACTAAACCAAAGAATAACTTTAGAGAGAGCATCGTTAACTTCGTCATAATTACCTAACCGTCTATTAATTTTGAATGTCAGGTTTTCTCGTGATTAATACGTAATGTTTTAACTTTTATAAGATGGCAGTGGAATTGAGAAGCAATAAATCAAGTATTTTCTTAGTTGGAGACGTAAATTATCAAATAATAGGCGCAAAATTACCGTCTAACCGTCAAGTTTTTCCTGTACTTTTTTATAAAATTCGCGAAGTGAAATTGACTGGTAGTGAAAGCGCATACCTAGTCATTCGAGAGTGTATTATATTTAGGGAAAAAGCTAGGATCCCTACCAGAGCTATACCTAACTGTGTAAAATAACTTGTGAATCTTCACCAGGAGGGAGTTGCAAAAAATTTCCAAAAAAATACAAGATGTTTACCAGCGCCGTGAGGACTTTCAAAATAATTTAGATAGTTTATTCGATATAGCACACGCTGATGCTTTAGAACGGATTACAATGGAAGAAGACAAAATATTTATATAAATAATTCAGGATGTTTAGCAGGCGCACAAAAAAAAGTTAGCCGAAAAAGAAGAAAGGACCAAACAGAGAAAATTAAAAGAAGAGAAAAAAAGACATGATCAAATGTGTTACGAGGAAGGAAGACTTTATCACGCCTATGTTAGTTGCAGATTTAGATAGATCTCAATTAAGCATAAGGGATTCTGTCTATATACTTCAGGCTGTAGTAGAAGCACTAGATTTTAGCTGTGATGATTTACCGATAAACAAATCGTCTATCAACGCATTAGCACTCAGAGTAGAAAAGATAGAGCGGAATCTATAAAATCAGATTTTCAAAATAATATGTCTAAAATGGTGACCGTTTACTGGAATGGGAAATTGTTACCTGGTCTGGACGTGAGAAGCCCTAAAAAAGAACGCCTGCCAATTTTAATTTCATTTAGAGAAAATGAACAACTTCTGGCTGTACCCAAACTAGAGAGCTCTTCCGGCCAGGATTAAGGTAAAGCTGTGTCAAATCGAATCAAAAATCCACCAAGTCACAAGCAGCCCTGATATCCCAATGTTCAAAAAATTTAGAGACGACTGGAAAACTATTAATCCTGCTGCTATTCAATCGTACACCGATATTGTCACACAACATTTTGGTAATACAATAATAAAAGAATTGTTGATATTTTATAATCAAGAATTACAAAAAACATTGCACGTGACGATTATCGGGAAGTAATTGAACTATCCATTATATTCCTAGGAGGAGATAATGAGAAAAAAATTAAAATCAGACCTCCTGGATCCTGGCGATGCATCAAGCAAGGTGGATGGCTAGAGCTATTTACTCTTTAAAAATATGTTTGTTGCAATCCCAATCCAAAATTAGCGCCAAGGATAAACGAGTACTTCAATACGTTTGTTTATTCATAGCGGTTATATATATTACGTGAAATAGCTTGAATGTAGTCTGGTGGTGAATGCACCAAATCAAGATTTGTGCTTATTAAAGAGGCTCAAGGAATAAAAATTAATTTTATAAATTATAATTTTATCAATTTATTTAGCTACATAAAGGTTAGGGTCAACAACAGCAATTTTTAAAATCTTAGTGATAATTGAATGTTAAATCTAAATATTTTCCATAAATTTATAAATCTATATCATTAGATGAAATTAATCATTATAATTTATTCTTTCGAAGGATACCCTAAAATATTGGTTGTGTTTTTTCACATTTCGCTGATTGGATTCCAAGTGCTTGATAAATTTTTGGTAAGGGTTAAATTTACATTTAATGATCAAAATATACAATTTCTTAATCATTTAGGTACGCAATCTTTCAGTAGATACCTGAATGATATATTCGTCGATGTTAGGTATGACGCGTGAAAGTTGTGTAGATGCCGTATACCATTTTATGCACTAAAAGTTGCTAAAAGCTTGTAATAAAATGTTTACTCTTCGTGCTCTAAAAATAGCATTAAAGGTATAACGTAGAGGGGCTAAAGTGTGTGTTATAAGTTATAGCCCTTAACTTCTTTGTAAAGAAAAAAATCCTGGAGGTCACATTATGTTAATGTGTTGCGAAGATTATATAAAAACTAGTAGTAATAGCGGGAATACTTTCTCTAATTCAATCTGATATTTTTTATTTCGAATAAATAAGAGAAATAAAATTATCAGATTGAATTAGAGAAAGTATTCCCGTGTTTACTCGGCGCTATCCGCCATTATGACACTCGAACATATGTGCCCGAATCAACAAATGACCCGCTTTAGCCTCTCGATAAACAATGTTGTATTATGTAGCTGGTGTTTCATTCTTCTTAAGGGAGATACATGCCGTCCAGTGGCGCCTCAAGGAATAAAATATCGTATCATAGCGTGGAAGATAAACATTATAAAGTCCTGTGTTGCGTGTGTTACAAATACAATAACGTACTTTTACGTCATTAAACCAACAATTGAAATGTTTTGCTTTCGTTGTTATAGGCATAATTGCCAAAAACGGCCTCTTTTAGCACTTTTGCTTATAACAACGATAGTGGAATATTTTGAGTGTTGGTTTAATGACGTAAAAATACTTTACTATCTTCGTAATAAATGCAACATAGGATTTCATAATGTTTATCTTCTATGCTATGATATGATTTTTTATTCGATGAGGGCGCCACTGGACGAGACCTAAGTAAGAACAACATAGATACCGAGACATGTTAACTTGTAGAGATATAAACATAAAACGATGTCATTGATTTCTCTTTCAATAAACTTTTAAAAGTGAATACGTTTCTGTAGTTTTTTATTACTATTATTACTATTGTTTTTCGTCTAGCTTAAATAAATATGTTTGGTTCAGTATGTATAAAGCTATATAATAATTAAATCAATATTTTTTTATTAAATATTGATATTATAATTTTTTTTAGGTGTGACGCGACTCCGTAGCTTTTCTGTTCGTTTGCATTGACTATACGTTGACCCCAGGTTACCTATTAGGCGCTAATTTCAAATTTTACAAATCGAGCGTAGAGTGTCACTTGAGGGGCGCGGGGTGATTGGGCGGAGCCATTTTAAAGCTTCACGATCGAGGTGTCGCCTTAATCTTGAAACAAAGAAAGTCAGCGGAAACCGATATGATCAAACTAGTTGACAGTATAAAAAATTCGGCTGGAAGACCATTGTAGATGAAGTGTGCAGCAAAATAGTTTACCTACGCACCCATGATTTACCAATTGTAACTAGGCGTGCTCAGGTATAGCTGTCCAGTTGAGGAAATGGCATATAAAGCAATCAAAGAGTCAGTCCCTCTGTTACCTGTCTACAGATGCGTAAGCGTTGCTGGTTATCGAGTCCACTGACTCGGAGTCGTCCTGCAACTCGATGATGGCAAGTTTCAAGCGCAGGTCGTCCAGAGCGCGCCAGCACTCCTCCCGGTCGGCCTCCTCGCGGGACATGGCGACAGCCATCTGCAGCTGCATTTCCTCCTCAGCGGCTGTCAGCGGCATCGCCTGCTCCCATATGCTGGCCGGCTCATTGTTGAACTAGAACAAAAATAAAGCCTTTTAATTACAATATAATTTAACAAGATTGCAACGAAACAAAATTCTTGAAGTATACATTTTTTTTCACTATTGATTTTAAACACTCATGAATGTGTCTATACATTGTAAAAATGTTAATTAAAATAAGATTTAAGACTATGATATTTGAAAAGAAATTTTAGATTCAGTAAAATTATATTTTTATTTCGAATTTAATGTCTATCTATTAAATATCGATGGAACGAAACCTCCTCTACACGTGTACATAGAGACGGAATGACCAAAAAAGTGTGATTGATTTGATTGTAAGCCTTCAGAACCCGTTATATACCTTTTCCCATACATTTCGCGGTCATATATGACCACACGGGTTTCGAAGGGATAGACGCCTTTTTTCTCTCTCTGCCTTCCCCGCAATAGATTTGACGGGAAGTTATAGATAGATAGACGTCTCCGAAATACTATAATGGATACATGTGGATGATTGCTGGAAGGTTTTGAAAGAAAGTATGGTTACCCCGCTAGCTACAGGTCCATCACACTACTCGCGCACGGCTCCCAAGTTGCTGGAGAGGTTGTTGCTGCGCAGAATCTGACCCTTTCTGACGCCGAGGGAGGAATAGTTCAAATTCAGTGCGCACCATTCAACGACTCTGCAACTGGCGCGCGTACTGCAATATTGTGTTGAACACCGAGACCGTAGCTACACAACGGTTGGGGTCTTTCTAAATGTAGTAAAATCTTTCGACCGCGTGTGGCATGACGGTCTCATATACAAACTGTTGGAACACACAAGCACGCCGCCACAGCTAGTGCGCGTAGCAGTTGAGGATACACAGTCGCAGGCCCGCTCCACACTAGCAGGCGTACCACGAGCGTCGTGTCAAAGTGATATTCCCGAAAAATATGTTGGCTATTGAAATAATCTTGTGCTATTCGTTCTAAAATTTGTCAAATGATTTTAAATAATGGAAATTACCACCCCGCTTGGGTTCGATTCCCACACAAGGCAAACATTGTGTGCATGAACATGTCTGTTTGTCTTGGTCTGGATGTTTTAAGAGAGGTAGAGCGCATCAAAGCAATGTCTGGGGAAGTACCTCCACCTCAGGGAAAATAACAACTCGCTGTAGAGTTGTTGTGTTCATGCGTGTGAGTGAGGTCACCAGTAAGCTCCCAAGGAGTTGCTGCGTAAACAGCAGAGGTTAATAGGCTACGGTACCCGCTTTAGGTGGGCCGTATGCTTGTATGCCTCTCGACGTAGTATAAAAAAAAAGAATCAGGTATCGACTACAGAAAATTATGTATTTAATTCAGGCACAACTGCAGATAGATTTACAAGGACTGCTCATTTAATACGCTTTCCTTGTGATGGCAGTACAAAATTGCATTGTCAACTCGTTATCAATTATTCGATAAGATATTAAATAGTTGTTGTATATAAAATCCTCACAAATTGATTACGATTCTTTTTAATTAAAGTTTTATTGTTTAATTTATGTATATGTTATCATATTTATTATCTAATGATGTTAAGAATGAAAACAGGACCGTAGTGAATAGAAATATGGATTTTAAAGGAACGCGTTTGCCGCCCCCGCTGCTAACACAGCTTAGGTGCTTACTGTTTAGCCCATTTACTCGCAAGAACAGAACTGCCCTCTAGGGAGTTGTTATTAGGTTGTGAGGTGCAGGGGCTTCCTCAGACGGGTTGCATTAATGCGCTGTAATTCTCATAAAACATCTAGATCAAGACAAACCATAGATAACAGAAACAACGGGAGATGTGACAAGGGGGCGTGGTTGGTGTCGCCGCAATATGCTCAAAACGAGAACATTGCCAAGAACAGTTAGTTAGTTGCAATCAAGTTCGATTGAGATACGTTGCTCCTTGTTTTAGCAAAATGCCAAGTTGTGCTGTTGCCTTTTTGCAAAAATAGAAGTGCAGTGGTTAACTTTAAATCAAATGGAATCATTTATCACCTATAAGTACAAATAATATTACGTTTTATAAGCATAAATACAGAATTAATTTCAAAAATTCTCTGACGTCATTTCTACGAGTACCTTACCACGATACAAATTATAAATATCAAATATCTTATTCTTAAATCATACATTACTTTTCTACCATTACGCAGTCGCCACCGCTCGTTTACCAACACGCAATGTAAAGCGAGTAATATTATTCGTTCACTGTGTGTGCAGTTTCGAGATACGGCCGCTTGTTTCTGCCGCTTTATAAATGTAGTAGTGCGTGCTTACTTGGGTGTTGTTTTAATAAACGTCCAATGACAGCATCTTAACAAATGTGTGTCGTTGTACTTGTGTGCGTAGAATGACATCTTTTATTTATTTAAGTGTGTGAGTGTTTTATGGTATGGGTGAAACTAGGCGACAACCGTCCCGGTGTAAATTCGCTTAGTATGTCACATCTCCCGTTGTTTCTGTTATCTATGAGACAAACAGTCATACACAGACATACAAGTGTTTGTTGCATTTTAGCGCCTAAATGTATCAGCGATTCAAGTGTACTGGTTAATAGGAGAACATTTTAACCAATAAGCCGATAAGTGCCGTGCAGTTCCCAATTCCCATTCGCGTCGCTCCAAAACTTTTAGTGCTCCATGGACTCGTACCCAAAATAAGAAAAATAGCTCTTTTTATCGAGCCACATCGCACTTCAACGAAGTACGTAGTAAGAATTAGCATCTTTATATATTTTGCATTAGCAAAACATATAAAACAAAACAGATACCGGCTGAAACATTTAGCGATGATTGTGCTCCATAATAATGCATTATTATTTTATTTTATATTTTATGGGAGTCTTACAGGAAAATAATTTAATATTATGTAACAATAAATAACAATATGCTAATAACACGACATAAGAATAAGAATAAATAAGAATAAATTTATTTCACAGAAAGAACATTACATTTTACAGATTTGCTGGCGGTCCCCACACTAGGTCAAGCCTGTCTCGTGGGGGCCTTTGGACCAAGTTAACATTTAAAATAGTCACATTTATGGGTATAAAACAAACAAACTTGGCTACAGTGATGAGGCTAGCTAGAAAAATGAAACAGTAGTTGAGTCGCACTGTCCTTGGTTATAAGTTACAAAAATATAACAATTCCTAAATCATAAAAGCTTACAAGTTCACATACTACTACATTACTTACTGACATAAAAATATATGAACGCGACACAACAAAACGGAACAAGAAGTCTACTTCTTGCCTTAGTTTCTAAAGAATACTAAATCGTTATTATAAAATAAGAAATAATAAGTAGTGACTGCATCATCTATTCTGCTGCAAAAAAAGCTTTTGACTGCGTTGTACATTTGCTGCTGGTGCAAAATATCCAGGATTGAGTTGTTAATTGCAGTGGACGTTTGAAAAATAAACGAATTCAAATACAAATGCTTTATTGTTAACAAAAACTTCTATTACATTTACAATAATTATTGAGCTACCTTTTTAGGTAATATATTACCCGTGCCAGGGTTGCCCGCTCTTCTATAGTTAACATAAGCAGTAACTAAAATATGACCATTTCATGTATTTACTTATATTCTATGTATTTACCTAATAATTCTAAGATGAAAGACTTTATCCGTCCTATAAAAAAATATAATGCAAACTTAATACTAAACAATCAATTAAGACATGACTCCTCCCTGACATTGTGTGTGTGCCTCCAGCCATGCAATTCTCTAAGCGACTCGTAATGGCTGTGTGCGTCGCTGTGATCACAGATGTCACAGCTTTGACATCGTCTACTGCGATCACGGCTAAATTATTTGGTATTCTATAAGGCTGTAAGCGTACGCGAGGCTGTTTGCCTTGTAGAATTCCAATTCCAAACGCAGCCTTGCGGCGCTAGTGTCGCACAACCATGAAAAGCGACACCAAAGAATTGCAATTTTGTGTTCAAGGCTGTAAAAGCCGATGTTTCCGAGGATGTAAGGACGTTTGCTCTTACAGAATTGCATGGCAGGACATTCAAATTACGCCTGTAATGTAACGAAAACTGGCATACGTTGTATCAAGCGAGGCCCGCTACAACGTAAGCCGACCTTAGATAATATTCAGGACTATCGACGGAACCATTGGCAATATTGAGGTTCAGCCACAATTTCAGTGGAAAGAAGTGATAATGCTTACATCGCTAATTATAGTCGATAGATGTGCTTTAAAGTCAAGGTAACGTATAAATCGTTTCTGAATGCCTTCAATACGAGAATTATATAATCATGTACTGAGGATACCATATCTATACATTAAGTACATATTTCCTGTTTATTGTTCATCTGTAGTATGTAAAGCATGTGCAGTGATAAGGAATTACTATTGTTAAGTAGTAAACAATTGATAAACTATCTGTTGTATTTGTAATTGGCTGATATTCATCAATTTAGATGTTCGCATTGTAACAATAGCTGTAACCTTCCCTCAGAATAATAAAATAAATGAATAAATATTGTCCGCCAACTACCCAATAAGAGCTACGTGTTCTACTTAACCCCTGACACGTAGCTGTGAATTGAGTTACTATATCGGTATAACTGGTTCTTCATAGGTTATTTTCATCACGGTATGGATGCATGTCGGCGGCTACGGGCTGGGTACATACATCCACATAATAGTGGAATAAAAATACGCTTGTAGGACAATTTTATTAATAGCCGAGAAACAACAGAGTTCTACGGGATTCACTGTGGTATACAACGCAACGAGGCTTAAAACGATGACAGTAGATGCTTGGTGGGACGCGGAGGTTGAATCCTCCGTAGCATGAATGAGGAAAGCGTGGCTGGATTAAAGTATCATTATGATAATAGTAAAACTTAGAAACAGAAATAGATTCAATTTTATTTATGGAACTAAATTGGCTAACAAGCATGCGGCCCGCATCAGATGGTAAGCGGTCTCCGCAGCCTATTGACGCTCGCCATACTACGGGTATGTTAAAAAATAACTAGTGCTAATATAGAAAGTTTAATAGTAGTTTGTTTCAATTGCTTTCATTGTACGAATAGCTTTTTTAAGTCATATTATTGAACTAGGGATGTTACGGAATTAGTTTTATCCGGATAGAACCGGAATCGAAGTCGGTGGTGGAGGAGGCAGAAGAAAGATGTGTTAAGGGCAGGTCTAATAATATAATATAAACATTATTTAGCCCCTTTAATTTCAATTCAAAAACTAATGTAAAAACACTTAACAAGGCACTGAAAATACAAAGAGTCAAAGGAGAATGACCAAAAGTGGGCCCACCTTGCGTCTTCACCAATTATACTCTAAAAAACCTTTTCCAAATTGAAAATGTTCACGTATTTTTTTCAGTCCTATTGGAACAGGGGTTTAAAAGTTGAGTATTAAAAGTTATTTGCATTTCCGCTTATGACTACAAATGGAGAATGACAGGTAAATCATGAATGAGTTTAGGGTTGCGATGATTATGTAATCGATCATCGATTATAAAATATACTAAATAATCGTTTGTAATTAAGAACCTAAATCATTGCTTATAAAGTGAATAGCTTCTATTCATTTTAATGGTTAGCCTTCATATAAAAATGTTTATAAACTATCATGATGCATGAATAACACCACTACTCGAAATATTTCTTGAACAAAAGTTGTTAATCATAACATAATCGATTTCACATATATTATTCGGTTAAAGAAGCGAGTGAGGTGTGTCAGAACTGTAAGGATCGAGTCATGTGGCGCTTGGTTCTCTCTGCCTACCCCGCAAAGGATTTGGTGTGAAGTTATAGATAGACAGAGGAGTCCTGTTAATCCCATTAGTAGTAAGATACAGGCCTATGTTTAAGCCCCGTTCATACTATGTCAAAGTGTTAGATTATTCGTAATTATTTAATCGATCGTTTTTTTACTTTCAATTTATTAATAAGACGTAAGTATTACGTAGTTCTCAAAAGGTACATTATGTTATGTCATCACAAACAAATAACTTGCAACATTATTGTATTTACGTGAGATCAGAAGTAAAAGGTAAAGGGATAACGGTACATTCCATTTTATTTCGTGGTAGCACTGTATAGAAACAATAACACAGTAGGTATTGAGATCAATGCCAGATATAATGAAAAACTGTACTATTATTATGTTTTTGATGCGTACAAATAATTGTATATTTCAATGCCGATTGAATCGATTTTCTTAACCCATTGAAATCGATCTCCAATCGCATCCCTATACAGCGACGTGTCCATAGACCAGAGTCAAATCTTTAATCTATTCTATTTCATTTTTCGTAATAAATATTATTTTGTTTAATTTCTGTACTTATGAAATCAAAGTGTGTAAATATTATAAGTATCCATCCATTGATCATACCAACAACTAGTACATTCCTTGGATGAACAACTTGTATATTCCTTGAATGGTGCTCAGTCCGGTAAGTGTTACGTTATTATTAAGTTCACATATATATTAGTAACCTTTTATTAAGTATGAATAAAAGTATAGATCGCGCCTAGATAAAATTGTGAACACATATCTACACTCGCCCATGTTAGAAGCTGCAATTTTTAATTGTTACAGATCACAAGACGGTAGCATCTTATGCCGGGAATTATATACACGTTAATATGAGCTTAAGTAATATTTGAAGTCAAACCTTCAAATGAATTTGGACATCAACAAATATGCCTTGAATGTGGGATGTTGACATAATGATAATAAGATCACAATTATACAGAGTTATCACCAGAATATCAGAAATGGAATGTTATAGTTAGATAGATTCCAGTTCATATGGTACTTAATTTCTTAAACATATTTTTTTATGATGTTTCCCTATAATTATATATATTTTTTTTATAATTTGTACATTGTTACTTTATCTTTATCTAGCTAGGATCTTTATACTTCCATTCAAATCATTTTAATCATTCTGATACTCCTACGGTATACACATATTTAATTTTCTCCACTTAACATATATTCTATTCTATAATTCTAGGTATCAAGAATGGAAAGAGTTTGTAAGGTCTGTTGACGAGCAGCTGAGTAATACAAAGACAACAGTACCATGATAATAATTGATCACTGCTAGAGGAAATTAACCGGAAATTCATCGAGGCTGCACCTAAAGTTCCAGTGCCTTCATCATTTTTTTGTCAACCCATAAGATCTATAACTGCATGGATCTTAAATACATGTATCAACATGATGCACATGTTTTTGGCGTGACGAGAAACTGAATGGTTTAATGGTCCCAAAAATCATTAGAGATATATTATTAATGTACAACATATTATAATGTACCTAGCTGTGCTAGAATATGCTGTCATCAGTTATGCAATGGAAATTAGCATGAATTTACATTAAATATATGTATTATGTGCCCTTGGGATAGCAGTTTTACTTTGGAGAACATATTCGTAATGAACTGTATGCTGTGGAGATTAATTAAAAAGTAGAAAATCATATTAGGAAAAATAATTATCAGAGCACATATAAAGTGGAGGCACATCAGTTCAACAACACATTTGTTTAAATGTCTAGAGAGGTATTGGTCGGCTACTGCTGCAATTGCTTTGTAGGAAAATTAACAATACAGTGCGCACATAATGTTGGTAATTTGGTATTTAAGTTAGGGTAGATTTAATGATGTACAGGCTCCTACTCTATTTTTATTTAATGTATTTATTGACGATAAAAATTGTAATAAACAATTTAAAGAAATATTTTTTTTATATATAAGAACCTAATAAATATAAATAAAAGTGTCAATATACTAGGTGTTGTTCTTATTTATCTCCAAAGAATATTCTGTCATTAAAAACAATGTAAGTAAGTAATAAGCATACAATCCGCCTGATGTTAAATAGTTACCATAGCCTGCCAATGCTTACAACCAAGTAATGTAAGTCGCACATTGCCACCTTGACTGCCAATGTAGGTGCTATATGGTTACCACACTCACCCGAGGGAACAACAATTCTCCAAATAATCTTTTGCTGCGTTCTTCCCCAGTCAAACTATTGTTCCATCAGTATCGTGGGGTGCACAATGTCCAGGTAAGGTTTGTTTCAGTCAAAAGTGATGTTAAAGGTGATGTTGAGCTACTTCGCCCATGAAATGTATAATACATATATGAACATAGAAAGTTGAAAATAAATATCTACTACTTATCTTTGGTTTAATTAATTGAAGATGCATTTAACGTAGGTGTATAGTGCGCTTGATCTATGCACATAGCATCGTATTTACAAACACATATAATTCTTACTAATTACCTTACCAAGCCTTTTGGGTGCGCTAGTACTTGCTAGTAGATACTATTCTATGGGACTATCTTTCAGATCTAATGTCTGGTTATTCCTCCATTTGTTGTAAGTCTGGTTAAAAAGGCTAGATATTAAAAAAAAAACTAGCCATAAAATATAACATGCCCTCTGTATAGGTACCTTGTATAAGTAACCTCAAAATTGTATAAATAACCTCAAAATGCCTAATTTGATTTAAAAATACTCGATAACCCCTGTTCGTATTGAAATAATATTTCTTTTGAGTCATCTACAATATATTTCCTTTGTTTTGCCGATGGTTTGGTCAAGACGCATGACTGACGCAAGTGGGCCGAACTCCCATACAAGTTTGGTCATTCTCCTTTACTTAAATGTTAAACAATTCTAGTAGGTAGTAAATTAAATCAAATTGACTCTAAAAGCGAACTGTATTCAATGAACAAAAGCGTTACAGCTTCATCTCCGTCCAATCTATTTCTCAACGGGTAGATTAGGCCAGCACCACTAAAGAGTTGTTCGCTTGCTACGGAGCCTTGTGGACATGGCCAATATTTGCGGGCAATCGAGTTCAGTTGAAATTTTGTATTCACTTTCCACCGTAATAAGGGATCGTCACTTAAAGGAATACGTTTCTTCTCTATTGTACTCATTAAGTAAACCCCTCAACTTAATAAATTTGTCTAAACCTACATATTCGTTGAATGTAGCATTTATTTTCATCATCTACATCTCTACTCCACAATATATTTGATAAAATTGTTTGGACATTGTTTTCAACATGTTTTTTGCTAAACTTGCATATATCTCACCACAAATGTATTCGATAAAAAACTGTCTTCCCCTTGACTGATAATTCGGCGCGATGAACTGCACAAGTCGTCTAAAACCAATACTTTCCACGAAATTGACGGAAAGATCTTGTAAAGAAATCATTTCAGAAATCAATCTATCTATTCCTTTGATTTAGGATTAGAACTACACAATTTCTGATTCTTAATCAAAGTATCTCTGGGAGTAATTTGTTTTTTGGGCTCTTGTAGAGGCGTTGAAGTCGAAGGCTGGGAGCCTGTAAAATACAGATTTTTCAGTTTCTAATGTATTAAATATTCAGTAACATGTACAGAGTTTAAATGACCTTTAAACGAAGTAGTCGTACCTCCCTTTCGTGAATATATATTCTCACAAAGTTTACACTTTGCCGTATTCGCAGAAACTTCATTGCAGTAGTTCCAAATAACATTATTGAATTTAAATAAATTTGTCACACGTTAAATGAAACACACTAACATTCATTAAAAACTGGAATAAGTTTAATTGAAGCGCAAACGCACAAAACAAAGAAATGAGCGCGAAATGACAAATGGAGCAGTAATCAACAGAAAGCATGCGGGGGAGGGGGTTCCCCGTGCGACAAGCATAAACTTGTTCGTACGCGCTACGCTGATCACGTTCGCCGCCACCGCTGTGCTTCGACCTCCGATTCTAACCACCGATTTAAAAGTATCGAAGCATTCGAAGCCGAAGTTGAAATCGGAGGTGTAATACCTATCAATCGGATGTTCCGACGCTTCGGAATCGGAGTCGAATTTCTGTAACATCCCTATCTATGAAACGTTACGGTATATGTTACATTGACACGTTATAACAAGAAAGGAGAATGACCAAATGTGGGCCCACTTTGCGTCTTCACCATTTATACTCTAAAAAACCTTTTCCAAATTGAAAATGTTCACGTATTTTTTTCAGTCCTATTGGAACAGGGGTTTAAAAGTTGAGTATTAAAAGTTATTTGCATTTCCGCTTATGACTACAAATGGAGAATGACAGGTAAATCATGAATGAGTTTAGGGTTGCGATGATTATGTAATCGATCATCGATTATAAAATATACTAAATAATCGTTTGTAATTAAGAACCTTAATAATTCATTGCTTCTAAAGTGAATATGAAAAGCTTAATTAATTATATATTAATTTTAATAGTTAGCCTTCATATAAAAGTGTTTATAAACTATCATGATGCATGAATAACACCACTACTCGAAATATTTCTTTAACAAAAGTTGTTAATCATAACATAATCGATTTCACATATATTATATTATTCGGTTAAAGAAGCGAGTGAGGTGTGTCAGGACTGTAAGGATCGAGTCATGTGGCGCTCGGTTCTCTCTGCCTACCCCGCAAAGGATTTGGTGTGAAGTTATAGATAGACAGAGGAGTCCTGTTAGTCCCATTAGTAGTAAGATATAGGCCTATGTTTAAGCCCCATTCATACTATGTCAAAGTGTTAGATTATTCGTAATTATTTAATCGATCGTTTTTTTACTTTCAATTTATTAATAAGACGTAAGTATTACGTAGTTCTCAAAAGGTACATTATGCCATGTCATCACAAACAAATAACTTGCAACATTATTGTATTTACGTGAGATCAGAATTAAAAGGTAAAGGGATAACGGTACATTCCATTTTATTTCGTGGTAGCACTGTATAGAAACAATAACACAGTAGATACATATTGAGATCAATGCCAGATATAATGAAAAACTGTACTATTATTATGTTTTTTGATGCGTACAAATAATTGTATATTTCAATGCCGATTGAATCGATTTTCTTAACCCATTGAAATCGATCTCCAATCGCATCCCTATACAGCGACGTGTCCATAGACCAGAGTCAAATCTTTAATCTATTCTATTTCATTTTTCGTAATAAATATTATTTTGTTTATTTTCTGTACTTATGAAATCAAAGTGTGTAAATATTATAAGTATCCATCCATTAATCATACCAACAACTAGTACATTCCTTGGATGAACAACTCGTACATTCCTTGAATGGTGCTCAGTCCGGTAAGTGTTACGTTATTATTAAGTTCACATATATATTGGTAACCTTTTGTTAAGTATGAATAAAAGTATAGACCGCGCCTAGATAAGAATTGTGAACACATATCTACACTCGCCCATGTTAGAAGCTGCACCATTGATTGTTTATAAAGTACAGCGGTATTATTATCTGGTATAGTAAGACTAAGTACATGACTTATGTTTTTAGATTATTGTGTTTATCAATTAAACAACAATTTTTAATTGTTACAGATCACAAGACGGTAGCATCTTATGCCGGGAATTATATACACATTAATATGAGCTTAAGTAATATTTGAAGTCAAACCTTCAAATGAATTTGGACATCAACAAGTATGCCTTGAATGTGGGATGTTGACATAATGATAATAAGATCACAATTATACAGAGTTATCACCAGAATATCAGAAATGGAATGTTATAGTTAGATTCCAGTTCATATGGTACTTAATTTCTTAAACATATTTTTTTATGATGTTTCCCTATAATTATATATATTTTTTTATAATTTGTACATTGTTACTTTATCTTTTACTAGCTAGGATCTTTATACTTCCATTCAAATCATTTTAATCATTCTGATACTCCTACGGTATACACATATTTAATTTTCTCCACTTAACATATATTCTATTCTATAATTCTAGGTATCAAGAATGGAAAGAGTTTGTAAGGTCTGTTGACGAGCAGCTGAGTAATACAAAGACAACAGTACCATGATAATAATTGATCACTGCTAGAGGAAATTAACCGGAAATTCATCGAGGCTGCACCTAAAGTTCCAGTGCCTTCATCATTTTTTTGTCAACCCACAAGATCTATAACTGCGTGGATCTTAAATACATGTATCAACATGATGCACATGTTTTTGGCGTGACGAGAAACTGAATGGTTTAATGGTCCCAAAAATCATTAGAGATATATTATTAATGTACAACATATTATAATGTACCTAGCTGTGCTAGAATATGCTGTCATCAGTTATGCAATGGAAATTAGCATGAAATTACATTAAACATATGTATTATGTGCCCTTGGGATAGCAGTTTTACTTTGGAGAACATATTCCTAATGAACTGTATGCTGTGGAGATTAATTAAAAAGTAGAAAATGCTCCCCTCATATTAGGAAAAATAATTATCAGAGCTCTTATAAAGTGGAGGCACATCAGTTCAACAACACATTTGTTTAAATGTCTAGAGAGGTATTGGTCGGCTACTGCTGCAATTGCTTTGTAGGAAAATGAACAATACAGTGCGCACATAATGTTGGTAACTTGGTATTTAAGTTAGGGTACATTTAATGATGTACAGGCTCCTACTCTATTTTTATTTAATGTATTTATTAACGATAAAAATTGTAATAAACAATTTAAAGTAATATTTTTTTATATATATAAGAGCCTAATGAATATAAATAAGTGTCAATATACTAGGGGTTGTTCTTATTTATCTCCAATGAATATTCTGTCATTAAAAACAATGTAAGTAAGTAATAAGCATACAATCCGCCTGATGTTAAATAGTTACCATAGCCTGCCAATGCTTACAACCAAGTAATGCAAGTCGCACATTGCCACCTTGACTGCAAATGTTGCTATATGGTTACCACACTCACCCGAGTGAACAACAATTCTCCAAATAATCTTTTGCTGCGTTCTTCCCTAGTTAAACTATTGTTCCATCAGTATCGTGGGGTGCACAACGTCCAGATAAGGTTTGTTTCAGTCAAAAGTGATGTTTAAGGTGATGTTGAGCTACTTTGCCCCAAAGGAAATGAATAATACATATATGAACATAAAAAGTTGAAAATAAATATCTACTACTTATCTGTGGTTTAATTATTTGAAGATGCATTTAACGTAGGTGTATAGTGCGCTTGATCTATGCACATAGCATCGTATTTACAAATCCATATAATTCTTACTAATTACCTTACCAAGCCTTTTGAGTGCGCTAGTACTTGCTAGTAGATACTATTCTATGGGACTATCTTTCAGATCTAATGTCTGGTTATTCCTTCATTTGTTGTAAGTCTGGTTAAAAAGGCTAGATATTTAAAAAAAACTAGCCATAAAATATAACATGCCCTCTGTATAGGTATCTTGTAGTTTTACACTCGCAAAACATAACCTCAAAATGCCTAATTTGATTTAAAAATACTCGATAACCCCTGTTCGTATTGAAATAATATTTCTTTTGAGTCATCTACAATATATTTCCTTTGTTTTGCCGATGGTTTGGTCAAGACGCATGACTGACGCAAGTGGGCCGAACTCCCATACAAGTTTGGTCATTCTCCTTTACTACAAAATATAAACACGTATATTATTATGCCTATTGCGGACAATAATTTTCTTAGCGATTGTGTATCTGGCATATTAGTCATCGACAACTACATCCTTTTACTTTATCGTGTTTTATCAGACGGTAATGTCAGGCGCTTTAGAAACCGGCGAGCGAGCATGAGAAGAGCAATGAATGTAAAAGAAGCGAGTGAGGTCTGAAAAATCGAATCATGTGGTGGTCGATTCTCTCTGCCTTTATCATATCTTATATAAATTATACTATATCTACTATATCTACTCTATCTTGTCATATTTGTAATTGTACAATTATCAGTTAATTATATGTATATATTAGCCAAGTGACTAAATTAAATAAATAAATACTAAACGGATTTATCCATTAAAATGAGCAGATAAAAAATAATAATCGTACAATATTTTTTTTACTCAAATATTCATCAACTGAATAGAAACATTTTCCCAATAACAGATTGAAAAGGTATCTTTTTAGCCAAAGAAGATTATTTTCCTTAACTGTCTCTTGTAGATTATTTTACTCCCGTATTGCCATTAGTAAGCTCAATTTGCTTACTCATTACATTGCCAAAGAGGAGGTCGCTCTCGTCACGCCGTTGGTCGTCCGGTTGTCATCATGATCATGATCACGGTACGTACAAATCGCTCTGGGAATCGAGTTGCTACTCATGACTCGGGTAAGTCTCCAAGGCGAGAACTTCCCCTGCGTTATACGGGTGTGCATGAAGGGTTAAATTCTGTGCTATGCCTGATGATATTGCTTCGCAGAAAGTTAATAATTTTGGTAAGAAGTATTAAAAACAATACCGAAGAAGGAAGTGTTGAAAAATAGCAACAATTAAAACCAAGATTTGTCTCGATTGCAGGAATTCGACACGCAGGCGTCACTACCCGGGTCCTACGCAGCGGCCTCTCCCGCGGAGTCAAAACACTATATTAACTTAGCAAGATTGAAAGGGGTCCAACCAAGATAGACTGCGCGGTTGCCCGTCAGTGGACCCGACTGTACACGACCTGTGTGGACGAGCCACCGGCACCAAGCGTCTTCCTTCCGTCTACAGGCGTCCTCTCGTGGGGCTGATTGAACCCCGCGATTAGAGCCCACTAGAGTGAAGCCCCAAGTCATGCCAAAGTCACGCCCACACGACACAAATTGAATGAGTACGGGTCTACGGCGTGTATGTGTATATGCCCCTTGGAGCTATAGACATCGCCTTTTCCCCTTAAAAACGGAGACTGCTGAGCACTGTTTGGCATAAAAATGCGCTAAAACAGGGATTATAACCAGTCCGGCCATAAGCTCTATTACAAATGTATATGCATTTATTTTTTATGAAGTAATGAAGGTAATCATAATAAAACATATGTACATATTTATGGAAGTCTCAGCAAAAAATAAAAAAATGATTCTATTCGAAATGACCACCTTTGACTTTGATACAGGCCTTTAATCTATCTGGCTACGAATCCTATTACGAGGATTTGCGCACTGTTTCCATGGGAAATTTAACTACTGCTTGCTACAGAGATTTCACAGACACAATGTCGTCGTATCGTTTCGAGCAGGCCATGTCCTCTGAAACTGACCATAATCTGTAGTCTAAGGGGTTCGAAACTGGGTCAGAATCCGTTAAGCTGTTTTAGCGTCAAACAGATAGACATACAAGCTTTCGCACTCATAGACGTAATAAAAAAAGCAGACACCGTCTCCCGAACTAAACACTGAAGCACCTCCATAGTAAGTCAGTCGCTATATGTACGAGCCGACACGCACACATTCACACCATAATAAGTCTACCGCCCGCCATTACACACCGACACCTCGCCACTTGATAACTTTGTCGAAAAAAAATAATAATGCCGTCGTGCGTAGTGAAGAGCAGGTCGGAACCATAGTGGTACAATTTAAAAAAGCCAAGGGATTACTGTTAATAGGTAAGCAAGTAATTTTTCTGATTAACTAATCGTTTTCACTTAAATTAATTTTTCAAAACAATAAATCGACCGGTGTTGCCATAACTCACATTTCCAAATTAGCGTAAATGTGGGAGATCATTTTTTAGGGTTCCGTACCCAAAGGGTAAAACGGAACCCTATTACTGAGGCTCCGCTGTCCGTCCGTCCGTCCGTCTGTCACCAGGCTGTATCTCATGAACCGTGATAGTTAGACAGTTAAAATTTTCACAGATAATGTATTTCTGTTGCCGCTATAACAACAAATACTAAAAAATAGAATAAAATAAATATTTAAGGGGGCTCCCATACAACAAACGTGATTTTTTTGCTCTATTTTGCTCGATATTGATAACGGCAACAGGCAGACGCTTGAAATATTCACAGAATATTTAGTTATATATTCACTTTAAGAACAAATAATTAAATTAAAAGAAAACAAATATTTAAGGGGGGCTCCCATACAACAAACGCGTTTTTTTGCCGTTTGTATAGGTAATGGTACGGAACCCTTCGTGTGCGAGTCCGACTCGCACTTGGCCGATTTTCTTTTCTTCTCTTGTAATTCTTACTTAATTCAGATACCTAATTTTGTTTAAATAGACATATAAAAATAATAAACATCCTTTGATTCTTTTACTGAACAACTAGGTATTATTCATACCTTTAATATTTTTCGATTTCCATCGTCAAACGATGCATGGAAGAATGATTGGATACAAATCATAAGAGAGTCCACAAAAGAAAGCGGCTGGATTCCATCTAGATCCAGTGTAATATGCAGTATACATTTTGAGGAGTGTGACGAGTGGCTGCCGTCTTCTGTGAGGTGGAGGTACTTCCCCAGTCAGGCTAACGTGCCCTACCTCTCTTACGCCAGAGTCGCGTCTGGTCATTAAAATTGGTGTATTTGTTTGGGCATTTTTTATTTCAAATAAGTATGCATCTGTTTGTCCTACATAATAAAAGGAATATGTAATGTTATATTTCATGTGTTTAATTTATTTTCATCAATACCTATTTTAAACAACACAAGTTATAAATCAACGATCCATAAAATTCGAGTTCTGAAGACAGTAAAGAATCATTATCATATTGACGAGCTCGGTGGCGCAGTGGTGAAATGCGCTGTTACGCTACTTTGACACCAACGCTCGTGGGTTCAATTCCCACACAGTACAAACATTTGTGTGCATGAACATGTCTGTTTGTATTGGTCTGGGTATTTTCTATGTATAATAAGTATGTATTTACAAAAAAAAATGTATTTACGTATATTTATCAGTTGTCTAGTACCCATAACACAAGCTTCGCTTACTTTGGGGCTAGGTGGCGCTGTGTAATTTGTCCGACAATATTTATTTATTTATATTTATATAATTTTTTATTGCTTTTTAGTTTAAGAAATGGGAAATTTTCTTCCATTTGGCAACCCACTTGATACTCACACATAGTTAAATGCCGCCATTGTGGTGCTTCAGTTGTTTCTCAGCGAGATTCCGTCTGACTATTTTATTACGTCTATGTTCGCACTTATAATGTTAGTGAAATTAGTGTAAATAACATCGATGTATATGGATAGGTTCTATCGACAAAAAAACGCACCCACAAACGGTGATTTTTAGTATTCTTTCTCCGTAACCGCACGGATCTTCTGCGCAGCCTAGTGGAATTCACTGCGATTATGAGTGAAGCGAATTTTCGCACTTATGATCAAATATCCTACTGATACTACGCATTATAATATTACTTACATTACAACATTATCTACATTTGTTGTGAAGTAATATCAGAAAACAATAAATTACAAAGATTTGATAAGATTTTCTAGTTATAGGCGGTACCACGCGAGTAATTTTGTGTTTTGTGTGTTTTATAGAAATTGGAATAATAAACAATTCTGGTTTAGTATAATATATTTGTATTTATAATGCTTACATTATCTTCTATATTAATAAAAATGGAGTTCCTGACTAATTCACTGACTCATCAAGGCCACACACTCGAATCTAGAAAGCTCAAATTTTGCATAGAGGTTAATTTTGTAATGCTCACGAGAGATAAGAAAGAATTTTTTAAATTCCACCTTTAGGGGGCTGAAAAGGGAGTTGACAGGTTGTATGGAGTACAAATAATTTTTGAAGTTGTATGTATGTATATCTTCACGCTAAGTCCCTTGCGGGGTAGGCAGAGAGAACCGAGCGCCATAAGACGCGGTCCTTGCATACTTCACTCGCTTCTGTAACATTCATAGCTCTTTTCATGCACGCTCGCCGGTTCCTGGGGCTTCTGACATCACCTTCTGATAAAACACGACCAATTTGGTCATGGTAGGTTAGTCTCGGCCTTCCTCGGCTCCTACATCCTTCCACTTTTGCATTGTATATCTGTTTCGTCATTATTTCGTCCCGCATTCTTTCTACATGTCCGAACCAACGGAGCATGCCCTTTCTTATCTTAACACCGACACTCTCTTTTAGACCAACTCTTTCTCTCACGTCTTCATTACGAACGCGGTCAGCAAGCGTTATGCCACAAATTTTGCGCAATGCTCGCATCTCGACCGCATTTATTCTACTTTCATGCTCTCTCTGCTATACCCAGCAAATACAGGATAAACAGCCGAGCCGACAGCACGCATCCCTGTCTGACACCAATGTTGACATCAAACCAGGGCGACAAGCTGCCGTCCACCCGCACACATGCTGTACAATCCTCATAAGTGGATTGCACAGCACGGGGTAGGTCACCGTCAACCCCATATCCGGGCAAAATGTTCCAGAGATTCTTTCGCACGACTCTATCAAATGCTTTCTCAAAGTCCACAAAACCGCAGAAAACCTTCTGGTCCAAAGCCAGTTGCTTCTCTACGATGTTGCGGAGTGAAAAAACTTGATCCGTACATCCTCTGCCGCTTCGAAATCCACCCTGTTCTTCCCAAAGCATTCCATTGGATTTCACCCTCATTCTCCTTTCAATGATTTTTCCATACACTTTAGCTGCTAAGCTGATCAAACTGATGGCCCTATAGTTGGCGCAGTCCATACGTGAGCCCTTGCCTTTATACAAGGGCACGATGACTGCGCGTCTCAAATCGCTCGGGAGCCTTCTGGTTCTCCAGCATAATTTGCTCAAAAACCAGAAGGCGTCCCTAACGCAGGTACCACCTAGCTTGATCATCTCAGCTGTTACCATATCGATTCCCGCTGACTTTCCATCTTTCGAACTTTGTATCGACCATTCAATCTCATCCATAGTAATGTCTTCATGGTACGCTGGCACTGCCGAGTCAATCACAGACTCATTCACAATGCCAGCGTCATGGACATAATCATACATTTCTCTAAAATATTCACTCCACCGTTCTAACACTTCCTGAGTGTTAGCAAGAATGCCACCAGCTTTACATCTTATCTTGTCCATTCTGGATGCTGACGAACCACTTCGAGACTTCTTTACCTCTCTCCAGAAGAGTTTGGTATTTGCCTCGAAGTTCTTCGTCAGCTTCTCTTCCTCAATCATATGTAGTCTTTCACGCTTCTCTTTCACTAAAGCTTTGGAGTCATTCTTGCATCGACGGTATATTTCTTTCTTCATTTCTTTCATACCATCACTCTGGTGCATAGATGATACGTAATCCAGCCACGCTTTCCTCTTTTTTTTCCACGGAGGATTGGACCTCCGCATCCCACCAGGCATCTCCTCTTAGTGTTCTACGTCTCTTTGCGCATCCACATGCTTCTTTCGCACTGTCCACCATACTTTCTTTCAGAACTTTCCAACATTCGTCTACATCTGAGTCGGAAAGACTCGCGTTCGCAAGTCTTTCACTGACTAGACGTACATACGTACTCCTCACACTTTCATCTTCCAATTTTTCACTTCTTATTCTTTCATGGTCTCCGAAAGGAATACGCACTCGCCAGTGCCTCCACTTCTTGAAAAGGCCCACAAATCGGCTTATCACCAGATAGTGGTCCGTTTCAAGAGTGGGATCTCTAAAGGCTCTTGTATCCATTAACGACTTTCGGAGAAGTCCATCTATCAAAATCAAATCAATCACACTTTTCTGTTCATTCCGTCTCCATGTGTAAGTGTGAATATCCTTGTGATGGAAGAGCGTGTTCGACACAAGGAGGTTTCGTTCCATACATACGTCTAAAAGTAACTTACCAGCATCGTTCACTCTCTTATCTCCGTGTGGACCAAGCACAGCCTCATAACTGCTTCTGGTCCCAACCCATCCATTCAGATCACCACACATAATTATCCGTTCATTCGCTTCGGCCAAATCCAGAATACCCCTTACAGTCCCCCAAAACTTCTCGAGCTCCTGGGGATCAGCAGAGCTCACAGGAGCATATGCTGCAACTAAAAACACTCGCGTAATCCCGAGTTTTATCTTAACCCAGAGAAGTCTTGGACCTACTAAATCGTAATCTTTCACACCAGCGGCCAAGCGAGATGAAAGCACGACATCTACGCCAGCGCTGGCATGAACGTCCTGGTCCACCCCGGACCACAGGGCCATCATGCCACAGGGCAGATCTTCGGTGTCGCTTCCCTTTCGCTTGGTCTCTGACACACACAAAGCATCTAGGCATCTCACGTTCATTATATCTATCAACTCATTCATCTTATCTTTTAGACCACCTCTCACATTCCATGTGCCTATACGACACTCAGCTCTCCTCGACCCGCCGGGATGGGCGTTGCGTGGTGGGTGGCGTCCCCCACCGCCGCATGCCCTAGATTTCGCACCGACGGGGGCAGATCGGTGCGCGTCGCCTCCGGGGGACGCCCTAATCCGCGCGTCTGTGCGGCTTGGGTCCAGAATTGCAGTCCACAGTGTTGGACTGGCAGGGTCGCGGCGTGCACGCTTCTGGTACCGACCCTAAAACCCGTCGGAGACTTAACATTCTCTGGAACTTGAAATTACGTCTGATATGTGGATGAGTGTCGTCTGTAATTGATATAAAATGCATCCTGCCTCCCATTGGGTCCCGGACGGTGCCCCTCACGGAAGAATGACTAACGCACACCCGGGTGTGGGTTAGTCCTTTTGTGGATCTACATTTTCATGGGCGAAAATAAAAAAATAAAAAAAGCGAGGCTGCTCATTATAAATGCAACCGTTTTCTCGGTAAATATGTATGCGCTGCAATCATTTGCGACATATTATACTTAGATTATACAATTAGATTGTTTTTTTTACGCATACCTTGATTGTATTAGTATTATTTATCTTTTTACTCACGGGTATTAATCCCGGTCATTTGATAGGCTTGCGCGGGGATAAAGATCCAACGCGTAGAGGCCCCTTAGAAAAGATTGTATGTAATGTTGTACACCTGCCGTGATCCGCTCCAGGGGATATCAATGGGGCAATATACCAATGAACAGGCCACGGCAGGTATTGGGACTATTTGAAATATGTCGGGGAAAAGTGGGCTATTAAAGTGAGATTTGGAGGTATTATTAGAATCGGGCTATTGCAGAAGAGGGACGGACACCTGCCATAACTATCACATCTGACTGTTACTTTTGGCAGGCGGTGGCTCGCCACTCACTAGATGGACCCCCGAAATGCCAGAGAAAGTCGGCCGGGGGCAACACCGGTGTGAGTGACTCAGGGGTGTTGAGAGGTGTGCTGCGCTTTCTCCGAAGTTACTCGCGGCGTTATGCCCTTTAACACTTCCACCCCTGGAGCATATCACCTGCTAGAGCAATATACTCTATCGACTCCTCTCTGGACGGCCAATGAAGGCAAGCCAGAGCTGAGAGTCCTGCGGGCGTTCTTGACTTTCCACTCCGACCGACGAAGACACGCCGGAGACGAAGGCGCTGATCGACTCTCTGGAGCACTCGGGTACCCGTGGTGTCGTTACGCACCAACAGCTCGCCACAAGCTGCCCTGCGGGGGGTATTAGTATTATTACATACATACATGATATACCGATAATTCTCACAACATAACAGCAGGGAATACGCATTTGTTATCTACCTTCATATTATACATTACGTACCTACTAGAACCAAACTACAAGCGGAAACTGAATGTCTTATTTATTACGTAAGTAGGTACAGTGTAATAAGTTATATTGTATGTCAAACGTGGTTAATATTGTAACCTGTTTTTGTTGTTGTAAATAAATATTTTTGTATTTTTTTTTGTATTTTTTTGTATTTATCACAATGACTGTTGAATCATTGACAGTTGGGAGACTATGGTGCCTCACACCTTAATACTCATTAGGTATACAGTCAGTATCAAAAAGTTAACGAAAACCAAACAATTCGTGACATATCTTCATTACTACATAAATAAGAATATTTGGTACTTTTACTGACTATTTAATGCTGACTGTAAAAATAAGAAGTAAAATAAAGATAAGTAAAACTGCCGAAATTTCAAAATCTATGCGAGCGAAGTCACGGGCAAAAGCTAGTTATGTATAAATATAATATAGTTTACATTTTATAGCTTATATAAAATATAACTGGGTGCCATATTCTGCCGCCAGATGCATATGACATAAATAGCGTCAAAGCAATTTTTCTTTATAGAACGATGGGAAGCCTACAAGCATACGGCCCACCTGATGTAAAGTGGTTACCGTAGCCTATGAACGCTAAGTAACACTCACGCGATGCCACCTCTGCTGCTAAAACAGCAACTTCTTAGAAGTTTACTGGTGACCTCACTCCCACGCAGGAACACAACAACCTCCCAGGGCGTTGTGATTTGGCTGCGGTTTTCTGTGAGGTGGAGTTACTTCCCCAGACGGGGTGATTTGATGTGCCCTACCTCCCTAAGAAATGATAGGTTAATAATACGGTGGATAAAATTTCCTATTCTAGAGGTTGTGTAGATACTGCGGCCGTTCCAACATCTCGATCATGGCTACGGTGTTGGCGACGTGGTTCGCGAAGATACACAAGTCGCGTGGGTTCTCTGTGAGTCGAGGTAGCGTCTTCATTTTCTCCATTTCATTTATAAGCAGGGCGTCGGGTCTTCCAAATCTTCTCTCCAACGAGTTCACGACGTCTTCTGGTTGAGGCTTACTCATGAGGAGGGCGCCGCCTGATTCCAAGGCGACTCCGTGTAGGCTCTTCCTTATTCTGGCGACGTTCTCGCCCGCCGTGAAACTCGGTGCAGACTCGACGAATGCTGCTTTAAATGGTAGCCAGTCACTGTGGCACTGGCCGCTGAACGGAGGCAGGTCTGGTATGAATTCCTTCCTGGATTTGCTCATATGGATAGCTTCTGCAAACGCGGCGGACAGCGTTGTGACGTCTATCGCGGAGACTTGTGGGGGCTGCTTCGTCTGCCGCTCGTGTGTCTTCTCAACACGGGCGACTAGCCCTTGTTCGTCCTCGTTGATGCGACGTTCCTCTGTTGTCGTATTCTGCTGGGCCGTGAGTGCGTTGATGTCTTCATCCATAGGTGGCACCCGGTTCTCGGGTTCGGGTTGTCGATTAAACCAATCGAAGATTCGTTGCGGCGCTAAGTCGTTTTCCTCTTCAGACTCCGATGACTCAGCTTCTCTTCTCGCTCGCCTGATTTTTTCTAAATGTGCTTCGGCGCGGATACGCTATAGTTCCAGCTCGGCTAGCCTTTCTTTAGCCGCCAACTCAGCGAGGAGCTTTCTGCTTGAGGCTGCAGATCGGCGTGACCGAGCGGGTTTAAGCGTCCGTGTCGAGGCCGGTGGCGGCGGCGGCATCAACTGCGTTGACTGGCGTTCGACGACTGTGGCTATAGTACTGGCCGCGGGCGTGGCTTGAATTCCCGATGTGTCGGCCGGGCCGCCTTTACTTGTAGACGGCGTCGTTGTGGCGCTGGTGTTCATCGTGGCGTCGGTGGCAGTTGTGGCGTCGGTGGCAGTTGTAGCGTCGGTGGCAGTTGTAGCGCCGGTCTTGGCTGTGACGACGGTTTCGCTGCTGCCGGTGGTTTCTGTAGCAGACTCATTCTCCCTGATGTGGTTGCTTCTTGTAAAGACCATTTTCTCGATATTTTTCTTTCTTGTTGCTCAGTAATCCGGCTCGAAGGACGATTCAATGTTGGCGGTTGCGTCGAGCCGCCAGAGTGGTGGACTGTATATGTGGGGTGTTCATTCAATGTTTCCAAATAAACACGGCGAGGTTTCTTTCTTGAAACTGTACTGGCTGAGGTTAGGAGAGAGGCTTCTTATTTTATGAGACGTCCGCTTGTGCTACTCTCGATCGGTAGAATGACAAATTTGAGTTTTTTTGATTTTCGCCCAAGAAAGTTGAAGACCCACAAAGGAAGGACCAATCCACACCCGGGTGTGCATTGGCCATTCCTCCGTGAGGGGCACCCTCCGGAAAACGGGAGGGAGGAGGTGAAATCTTTCAAAGATACCATTTCGTGCGAACGAACTGATTATGTCGGATTTCCACCGACTAAAACACCCCCTGGGACTGCCTTTAGCCGGGAAGGCTACAAAGGCTTCATCTGAAGCGATCACCCCAGGGGAACGGGGTGACGCAAACAAATTTGAGGCGGGGCACCGGTATTTCTATGCGCGCGTCGGCGCGCCGCCAGGTACTCGGCTAGCCATACAACGCGCTTATAGATTCACGGCGTTATTCCCAAACCCTCTCTCCATACCTCACCCCTTCGATATCTCGTTTATTTATTAATACAATTTTTCTTAATTCTAGCATCTACAATTATACGTATTCAATTTACTTTATTTATATGCGTTTTCAATATAGTCTGCAAATGTTTTCCGTCGCGGACAAGTATAATAACTATACATATTCATGTTTACTTATGCTAAACATTGATACGGTGGCTATATATTTACATATACACGTGGTCAATTTGTCTTCACTCGCAACACGTGGTCAATTTGTGTACGAGTGTTTTCGTCGTGAACACATATAACGAGATAATTGTAGATCGATTTTCTTCTTATCTTCCTGACTGGTACTAATAACAAATTATTTCATTGCAACGTTCACGCTGCTGCTGCCACTGGCACTTTTGGCGGATTGATAAGTAGTAACAACAGATTTGATAGAATAATCATCTGAAGACCGGGAACACTCAGCAGCACTAAGCAGCAGCGTGAATGAAGTGTTCCCAAATTGGATTTTTTTTACGTCTCGGAGTTGACATTGTTGACAAGTGCTATTATCGACACGAATTCCGAAAATGATATGATTAATTGTTAGGTAATCCGTCCTATATATGGTGTTCTTAAATAATATGCCCAAATTGAAATGGGAAATAGTATTATGTATTCTGATTATGACAATAAATATATTTTATGCCCCACGTGTTACAACTTCTTTCATAGAAAAAATTAATCCATCTTAAAAAATAGCTTTCTGTTGTATAAAACCAACCAGCTAGGAAAATACTACAAGCAACTACCATACCATAGCGGTCCTATGACGCCGACCGCGTCTGCGCAGATGTTCTGCGCAGACGTGGTGTGCGCGCCGATGCTCTGCGCAGATGCGATGTGCGCGCATTAGTTCTACGCATCAGTCTGTTTACGCGCGTCGTCGCGAGTACAATAACATCACTGTGCACAAGCGGTGATCTTGTACGAGCAAAGGTTCGGAATACGAGTGAGGCATCATACCATTCTCGGCGCTGTATACAGGTTTCGTGAACATGGTCATTTTGACCCGCCTCTGGTGAACGTGGGTAGAGGTCGGTATCCTGCAACAGTTACGTGTAGCAGTTACTCAACGATGAAGGGGTACATCCATACCACTTCTTAATCCTTGAGTAGTACGGGCCGATCATTTCCAACGCAGATTTAGTGTGAACGTGTGGGCAGATATACTCGGTGACAGTGTTAGGACCAGTTTTTTTAGAGAGACGTCGTGTCGTGTCGTGATTGTGATGTGTAAATAACTTGTAAATAAACTGATGAACTTTTAAACACGCAATGTTAATGTAATAAACGTTATCCGATAGCTTTTTATTTTTTAAGAAAAGTGGATCAGCTGTTATATCCGGTAAGTGTTCTAAATTTCCATTTTTATTTAACTAGATAGGTAGCTACTCTACCGGCGTTAACTAAGTAGGTACTCACCGAATATCACATAAGCGACGTTTCTGGTGTTAAAAATGTCCAAATGCTACGATAACTGCTTACAATCAGGAAAGACCTAAGCTTGTTTGTCACCTTAGTGGTGTAAGTTTACTTTATATCAAACCTCGTACACAATTACCAACAATAGACATATCAATTTTTTTATCGTTCCCATAAACAAACTTAGAATAATATTCTAAGTAAACAAACCACTCAAAGTGAAATTACCTACCTAATTCGTTGAAAATGTATCGCAAGTGTAAACTAATCAGACTTAGTGACGGATGTTTGTCATCTCGGACGAATCAATCAGCTGTTTCATCAATGTGATTGAACGAAAAGCAATATTAATTACGAAGCATTTTGTAAAAAAATATTCAATGCATACCTAACAATGTGGCCTGACTGCTTTGTATCAGGCACATCGTTTTTTTTTACTACGTCGGGAGACAAATAAACATACGGCCCACTTGATGTAAAGTGGTTACCGTAGCCTATGAACGCTCGCACTAAGGTTTATCGCACGCGGGTTGCCACCCCCGTTGCTCACACAACAACTCCTCTTACTGCTTTCTAGTAACATCACTCACTCGCATTAAATCAACAACCCTCCAGTAAGTTGTTATTTTGCTGCGGTTTTCTGTGAGATGGAGGTACTTCCCCTGTTGGATTGCTTTGATGCGCCCTACCTACCTATGAAAAAAAAATTCTTAGCTGGCATAGTTACAGCTGCCATAGGTATTTTTAGGGTTCCGTACCCAAAGGGTAAAACGGAACCCTATTACTGAGGCTCCGCTGTGCGTCCGTCCATCCGCCCGTCTGTCACCAGGCTGTATCTCATGAACCGTGATAGCTAGACAGTTGAAATTTTCACAGATGATGTATTTCTGTTGCCGCTATAACAACAAATACTAAAAAATAGAATAAAATAAATATTTAAGGGGGCTCCCATACAACAAACGTGATTTTTTTGCCGTTTTATAGATAATGGTACGGAACCCTTCGTGCGCGAGTCCGACTCGCACTTGGCCGATTTTTTTTGTATACAATGTTGGGCGGCGTACAGTCGACTTGATGTAAAGTGGTTACCGTAGCCTATAAACGCTTGCAACACAGAAAGTATCACTTGCGCGTTGCCACCCCCGCTACTGATACAGAAAATCTTCAGGAGCTCACTCGTAACCTTACTCGCTCGCAGGAATAGTTGTTCTTTGGCTGCAGTTTTCTGTGAGGTGAATATACTTCTCCAGACGGCCTGCTTTGACGCGTCCTTCCTCTCTTAACTGAGCTTTACGTGATGATGGCGGGGCAATCATTATGCACCATGAACCAAGTAGGCACTTTATTTATTTGATTTCCCAAATTTTTTATAACGATGCCGGAACACGAAGTTTCTTGTCTATTGTAACAAATAAACGATATTCTTTCTCCCGTTGAAGTTCGGGCATATAAAAAAAAAAACACCTTATATATACTCTCCATCAGTAATTCCCCGCCGGTAAAGTCCCGCCGGGAAAATTCCGTTCAGTCGCCCCGCGCCCGCCACCCGACTACTGCGCCGAGTTCCGCCTGGCCGTTCCGAATGCCGAATCACTGGTGAAGTGGTGAGGATATAATTCCCCGCAACTCCCGCAAGTATTCTACTATTTAGAATCTCAGACCAAATAAAAAAGTTAAGACGGAACTCGGCAAACAGCAAAGTGAGGCCAGTTATCTAAACATGTGTTGTGTGGGCCGGTGTTGCCATGATAATACAAATTACCCCAAAAAATAAAAAATACTGTTATTAATTAATAGACATCGTTATCACGCGGGCAGTTTCGGGGCAACGCATGGATGACGGCTAATAGGGTTACCATCACGCGGGAATAACCATTATTGTATCTTCATAAAAAAAATTTTTTTTTTATTTAATCCTGTTTTTAGTTATTTCATTTCATAGGCGGTAACAAACAGGTAGAAATTCGCCTTTAGAATATTAATTAACTTATTAATATGAATATAATTGACACGTTCATAGAAATTACATAAAAAGTTTAAAAAGAAAAGTTATCATTTGAAAAGTCAAAAATAATACTTATCCTTGAGCCATCAAATTCGATTGAATAACACCTATATATATTTTAATCATAGAAATTGATAGCACGACAAGGTTTGCTCGTTGAAATACGGTATAATATCGCGGATCTATTCATTTACTAGCATTTCCGATCAACTTGTTATGATACGATCAAATTTTTGTTGCAAATCTAGTTACATTGGGTGTTAGATTGTTAAGTCAGGGAGCATTATGAGTATGCAATTTTAACAATTTTAATTTTAGCTATTTAGTTATCTTTGTACTTTAAACTTAGCGGTACCCCTGCCGCGATATTATAGCGCCATTTCAACGAGCAAACCATGTCGTCCCATCAATTTATATGATTAATATATATATATATATATATATATATATATATATATACATATAATATATGTGTTACTTAATCGAATTTGATGGCTCATCGATAGGTATTTTTTACTTTCTACGTTACGTTGCGTGTCATTACCCAATAATAGGGTAAACAAAAACACTTCATAATGGCAACACTTGTGTTCTAAGCAATAGCGTCAAAATTTTATTTTAATTTATTGAATAATATTGGTTTCCAAATTACTTACGTGTGAAATGCGATTCAATCCTGCTTTTTATCTTTTGAAGATTGATTTGTACACCCTTTCACAACACAATTCGGCATTTTCAAAGGTAAATTTATTACTTCTCAAAAGGTATTGCTCCCCGCGCCGCGATAGCTACACTGACAAGGCAAGGCGTAGTTTTGTTGTACGTGTGTGCGTGTAACTGTGTATGTACACGGCAAGGCGTAGTTTGACCGGCCTCACTTCGCTGTTTGCCGAGTTCCGTCTTAACTTTTTTATTTGGTCTGAGTTTAGAATATACTTTTCGGTGTTTCCCCTACTACGAACGAACATCAGAACAGGATGCTCAAAAATTAAATTAAATTATAATTAATGGGCCCGTTTGATTTGAAATTGACGATTAAGTACTCATAAGAAAAAAAAAACATATTAAACAAGAAAACACGTTTTTTTTTTATACTACTAAGGTGGCAATCAAGCATACGGCCTGCCTGATGTTAAACAGTCACCGTAGCCTATGGACATTTGCAACACCAGGGGCGTCACTCATGCGTTGCCGACCCTCTAAAAACCTCTTCACGCATTTCTTGAAGAACTCCATGCTGTAGTTCCTTGGAAAAACCTCGGCTGGGAGCTCATTCCACAGCTTGAGTGTTCTCGGAAGAAAACTTCTCTGGAACCGCACCGTACGCGACCATAGCGGTTCAAGCGTGTGAGGGTGAACTCCCCGCCGTCGGCGAGCGGTGCGGTTATAAAAAGTAGCCGTCGGCATCATTTCGAACAACTCTTCAGAACACAACCCGTTGTACAATCGGTAGAACACACAAAGGGAGGCAAAGTCTCTCCTTAAACTTATGGGTTCAATAAAAAAAATTGTTAAAATTGTTGGTTGTTTAAAACATTTTGAACTGTTTGTTTTATAAAATAAAAAATAAAACTGTTTTTTTTTACACCCCTGGAGTGAGGTCACCAGTAAGCTCCCAAGGAGTTGCTATGTAAGCAGCAGACGAGGCACCGCACGAGTGATAATTAATATATCGCAAGCGTTAATAGGCTACGGTACGCACTTTACATCAGATGGGCCGTATGCTTGTATGCCTCCCGACGTAGTTAAAAAAAAAGCTGGACCGGTTTATCAGTTTATCAATAACGCTATCCGTTTTATCTTTTGTCTTCGCAAATTCGATCATGTCTCTTCCTATCGGTCTCAGCTCAAATGACTTCCTATTCGTCAGCACAAGCATAAGCGGCTGCTTTGTTGACTTCACCCTATTCCTTATAATCATCTCGCTCCTGAATACTTGAAGTGCAAATTTAAAAATCTCTGCAACTCCCATGATCGACAACTTCGATCTTAGAGTCCTCTAACGCTCTCTACGCCTCTTCATCATTCTGGCTTTATGTTGAACTTCTTTACGTTATTAACTTCACGTCTCTGTAAAGCGCTGCCTGATTCTCTTAGCCATATCTCCAACAAACTCGGTTTCAAGAAGAAAATTCATGCCTACTTACTGGACAATTTGCCAAGACCATAATCCATTAACCCTTCGAAACCCGGGTGGTCGTATACGACCGCGAAATGTATGGGAAAACGTATATAACGGGTTCTGACTGCTATCATCGTCGTAGTTTTTCTATTGAATTTTATTATAATTAGTTAGTGGTCCAACCATCTAATGTATAAATATGTTTCTATTACTAAAAATATTCCTCCACCATGTGAGCACCCTTCTGGTCGCTCGGTTTAGGCGCTTATAGGGTCCAGGGTCGGCGTCCTCAGGAGGAAGTCG
Organism: Pyralis farinalis; assembly: GCA_947507595.1. Taxonomy (NCBI): domain Eukaryota; kingdom Metazoa; phylum Arthropoda; class Insecta; order Lepidoptera; family Pyralidae; genus Pyralis; species Pyralis farinalis. Next base: position 8,996,594 of record OX382281.1, read on the forward strand.
AATAAAGCGTATGCTCTTATTAGAGTGACGCTTGCGTCACCCCGTTCCCCTGGGGTGATCGCTTCAGATGAAGCCTTTGTAGCCTTCCCGGCTAAAGGCAGTCGCAGGGGGTGTTTTAGTCGGTGGAAATCCGACATAATCAGTTCGCTCGCACGAAATGGTATCTTTAAAAGATTTCACCTCCTCCCTCCCTTTTTCCGGAGGGTGCCCCTCACGGAAGAATGACCAATGTACACCCGGGTGTGGGTTGGTCCTTCTTTTGTGGGTCTTCAATTTTCTTGGGCGTAAATAAAAAAAAAAAAAACTAAAAATATTGAAACGACCAGTCAGGGCAGCCACACATGTCACGTATTTTCAGGAACTCGTTGTTATCTATGTCTACGTTTAGTTATTATATATGTAATGTTTGAGTATGTATTTACTGTGTGTAGTCATTTTAATGAAGTATATCTAAATAATTTGCTTTCTCACTTTGTGTATCGATTACCTGTAATGTTCTCTTCCATAAGGTTGTCTGGTAGAGAATACTATTAGCGTTAAGTCCGCCTTTGTACCCTATATATGTGGTAAATAAAGTTTAAACAAAGAAATAATGTACTAAACCACTGTTTTACGTCAACATAACATAGCTTTACAACAGTTAGACCGATCTAGCTGATGTAAAGCGGTTACTTAACGTTATTTAAAAAATAATAAATAACGTCTGGCGGGAACCGCTAATGTGTGCACTTCAAAATCGAAAATGTTTTTTTTTTTCAATTTCTGAATATTTCATATTTATTTTTTTATAATTTTTTTTTAATTTTTTTTAATTTTTATATTTATTTATTCAAGTAACAAGACTCATTTAATTAGTAACAATGATAAAACTTAAGAACTATGTTAGTAATACGTGGTTTTAAAACATCAAAATCACGTGATGGCCACAGAAGAGGAGATCCTACAGTAGCGATTTATATAAGAGCAATCCAGTCTGCTCGCGATTGTGCTCAAGATGATGTTGGGGCCGCCCCACACCCGACGCACCAGGGATGCGCATCTTTTACGCATGACAGTAAAAAAGCAATCAACGCGGGCTTCTGCAAACATCCCTGATGCGCTGCAGAAACGAGGCAGCCCCATCAGTACCCGGAACGCATTGTTGTATTGAACACAAAGGGCGCCGTACGATTTCTTCGTGTAACGAAGCCAAAGGCTGCACGTGTAGAACGATGTATACCTCCGAGCTATCATATTCGCCCTAACCGATAGCACTCTCCGCTCTCTCTCTCAATATCGGCATCGTCTTTGAGGTCAGCGGTCAGTATATGCCCTAAGTATTTAAACTTATGCACACGATTTAATGAACACCCATTCAGTTTAACTGGGGGTACATGTTCAGGATATCCACCGCTGGCTCCAAAGACCATAAACTCGCTTTTCTTCACATTGTATATTAGCCCATGAAGACTGGCATACTTTTCACAAATGGCTATCAACTTTCTAAGCCCGCAGACTGAGGCGCTCAGCAACACCATATCGTCAGCGTAGCTAATATTGTTAACACATATGCCGTCTGCTGCTGCTGAGCGTCTCTATCAGCTCGTTGATATATAAATTGAAGAGCGTGGGAGAGCTCAGTCCGCCTTGTCTTACCCCACACTCTAAACCGTATGGTCGTGATAAAACCCCTGCCCATTTTACATAATTGATCTGGTTTCCGTACCAATACCTAAAAATATTAATTAGCTCAGATGGCAATTTAGCTTTCTCTAGTTTCTTCCAGAGGATATCGTAAGAAACCAGATCAAACGCCTTGGATAAGTCGAGGAAATATGCATACGTTGGTAGGTTATAAACTTTATAAAGGACATTTCTACCATCACAAGTTACTTTTTCCGCACACGTCACTTTTTTATACCACTAAGGTGAAAACAAGTATAGAAGTTGCCTGACGGTAAGCAGTTACCGTAGCCTATAGATATTTGCAGAACCAGAGCTGTCACTCTTGCGTTGCCGACCCTGGTAAAACCTCCTCACGCCTTTCTTGAAGATCCCCTTGTAAAAACTCAACTCAGCGACTCGGCAGGGCATCTCATTACACAACTTTAAAGTTCTCGGTTGAACCTTCTCTGGAACCGCGCAATACGTGCCCATTGTGGCTGCAGTGTATGAGGATGACTCCCAGCCGTCTCGGCGAGAGGAGCCATTGTAAAATGAGGCTGTGCTGTTCTCCTCTTTTTCGTCGGTTTCTAAAAGTTCGTATCGTGATTATTCGTGATCTGGATACCCCATAAACTTTCTCAAGAATTATTTGGCAATAAAATACAAAAAGAAAATCCTATCCGACAGGTAGTAGATCCTCAGATCAGCGCGTTCGAACAGTTATATATACACTCTGTATACAATATACCTGACTATCCTCCGTGTAGGTAAACCTCGTCAGTATTATGACATCCATAGAGTTGCATCTCAGTTCAATCCCAATATTCAAAGCGGCAACACTTGCCATAAATTATTAACATTACTATTTTCCTTTATTATAAGTTAAATCTGTGTATTGACGAGCTCGGTGGTGCAGTGGTGAAACGCGTTGTAACGCTACTTTGACACCAATGCTCGTGGGTTCGATTCCCACACAGTACAAACATTTGTGTGCATGAACATGTCTGTTTGTCTTGGTCTGGGTATTTTCTATGTATAATAAATATGTAATTACAAAAAAAAGTATTTACGTATGTTTATCAGTTGTCTAGTGCCCATAACACAAGCTTCGCTTACTTTGGGGCTAGTGTAATTTGTCCGACAATATTTATTTATTTATTTTCAAATAAATGATGTCATAAAAAACCTTTTTTTTTTAAACTCTGTATTCAAAATCCGTGTAACAGAACATAAAAGTACTTTTTCCACTTTATATTATTAGTACACGTTAAGAGTAGTAATAGCCCAGTCGATAAAGATCCGACTTATTGATCAACTGATCCCCGGTTCGAATTCTGGCATATACCACTAAATTAGTTTTTTCAAATTTATGTACATATTTGTAATTATCACTTTCATTCACTCGGCGGTGAAAAAATACCATAAAGGAAATCCACATTCAAGAGAATAAATACATTTTGAAAGACGTGTGACCCAACAACAAACGTTTGGTTACAAGAAATAACATCCGGTTCGATAAACCACAAATCCTCGCCAAGGAGAATCGCTACATGCCGAGAATGTTGCGCGAGGCTATTGAAATAAGAAAACACCTCAATTTCAATAGAGAAGATAGTTGGCAAGTACCACCTGCTTGGGATCCAGTCCTAAAAATAATCAAGTCCCAAACCCAAAGATCTAAAAAATGTTCGGACACTGTGAGCGATTTTTGTGTGAATCGGAACATATACAATTAATCCATCCATGTCGGTAGATGTAATAATTGAATAGCTAATGTAAGACAAATACCACCTTAGTCTTCCTGCGACCACGGACGCTGCATAGCGTTCGAAATGTTAGGTTCAACAAAATAAATAAAATACGCGATACTTCCGTTAAAAATTGTTTAATTCAATGTGTAACAATCGCGAAAACCTAAGACAATATTAAAAAAGATATATTACTAAAGATGAAATTAATTGAAATTGCACAAAATATTATACACACAGACATAAATACAATGCACATATAGTCTACTATAATACACATACATTTAAAATTGAGATTGATAGACACATCATTATGAATAATACTACATTGATATACAATAATAATAATTATTATTAAAATTACAATAAAGCCCCTCTCCCATTGCAGCGCCCCTCGGGGTCCTTGACTGCTACTTAACTCATAAACTAACACCTTTGTACACATCAAGGATGCAATAAATGATTAAGTGTTGAGTTTTTAAGTTAATACGAATGTAACACCTTACTTACGGAATATTCAGCCATAGGATCTCTTGTGGCACACGCACAACAGATACGCACACACACATCACAGTATGAAACAAAAACTGCACACACTTTATCATTTTTAAATATGATTATGATTTATCACTCTGATAGCGATATCGATTACGACGGATAAGCCCTTAAGTAAAAAAAATAAGACTTTTCCGTTTGGATAACTTTGCGTTTCGTTATAGCATATTGTTATGTTACCCTCGTTAAATACCTACATTGCCGCTAGATGGCGCTGCCTAGTGTAAACAATGAATCTAGTACTGCTGTAATTACTTTCAATTAAAACCAGTTGAGAATGCGCAAGCTTGCATTGCCACAGGAACACCTGGCTCGTCAATTATATAACAATTCAAGTTTTTTTTTAATTAGTCGGCCATTTTGACCATGTTCGTTAAGTTAAGTTAATGTTCGTTAAGAGATAGGAACGGTGTTCCTCAACATTCCTATTTTATGCTGAATCCGAATCTGAAGTCTAAATTCGAAAAAAAGCAACAGACAAACGCACAGACAAACATATAGAATTCATATAGGAACGGTGTTCCTGATTAGAAATTGTTGAAAGTTACTAATATAAAGTATTGAAAAATAAAACTATAGCGAGGATCTATCATCATGATTGTAGTCTGCAAAATGCGTTCATCTTTATATAAATATTCACCGGTATTTTATAACTCCAGTGACGCACAATCACTGGAGTTATTTGTACAATTTGTTTCCACATTGATTACGGTTGGCTGGAAGAAATCTCTTGAAGAAATAAGCTCGCCTTTGTACATTGTATTCGACACTCATTATTGACGTGATAACGTCTTATAAATCGATGAACGCCAGGTGAGGTGTACGCAGGAAATAGTGTCACATTCCGCCTGAGCCGAGCGTGCAAGCGAGAGCGCGGAACAAGCGAGAACGCGGAACAAACGATAGAGAGGCACGATCGGCCTAAGCGTTCGGCTTGTAACGCATCTATCTCTCTTCCACTCCATCGCCCGATGCGTCCGAGTAAAAGAGAAACAGCGGCAGCACGCAAACCTACACGTGAACTGTTTTGTCAACTGTTGAATGGTTTCTTATGACGTTATTACATAAAATTATCGTCCGTAAACAGACTTTACAGACAACCAACTTTTTTGAAGTTATACTCGTACTTCTAATGCGACTTGCAAAAAGGTTGCGTTAAACGTTTAACGCTACCATGGAGGGGGAATAGAAAGAGACAGAGCGTTGCTAAATGTTACAGGTAGAAGTTGCTAAATGTTTCACGATATAACCGGTAGATGGCGCTATAGCTAAAAATGTATAACATTTGTATTTTACATTTGACTTGTATGTAATACATTCCATAAACATCGCCGCTACTACTTGATAGACGTTTTTTAATTTAAGTTATTAATGTTAAATATTTATTTAATGATGCCAGAGAAGCACAACTACGTTAGTACTTATACTAATCTATGAGCACAACTTCTCACGCGCGTACATAAGTACACGCACCCATTTTTTTGTTTTATTTGTGTGCAATAAAGAATATATAAAGTAAATTCGTGACGTTTTACGTGAACAATTGGTTGCAAATGCAATAAACAGAAGATTGATTCAGTGCTTTAAATTTGTACATTATAATAATTGTGAACCAGAAGTTGTGCTATTCTCTAGTCTAGAAGATTTATTTAGATTTTTGCTTCTTCACGATAATCAATACTTTACTGCTTTTAGCGACATCTGTTTACCGTTACTCACACTAATTGCTTCAGTTATTTTTCTATGATCAAGCACTGCATGTAGCAATAGTGACACACGCACCTCAGCAGGATTAATGCAATTACACTTAGCAGCAGATCGCGGTTATTTAAATTATTTTAATTGATTCTTGTCAATTTGGCGCCATCTGTCCCAACCAACCAGCTGACTGCATACTTCACGACAGAGGGCCTTAGTATTACGTAAACATAATAATAAATTATTGAGACAGACACTATGTCCGATTGCAGTTGACGCCTGATTGCTATTGCATCCAATAAACATCTTCAATTTCAAAATTGCAAAGGAGACTTTCATCATAAATGTCTTAATATGGAGGATGAGCTATTATCGTCAGTTACACTGGCGCACAAGGCTGAGTGGATGTGCCCCTCATGCAGTAATGTTTCTCACAGGTGTAGAACTAATTTGAATACAGCGGTCCGACAGCGTCAGGTACCTGATCACAGTGATCACTTAATGAATAATATGTCTTTCGAAGTGCACGATAACAGTACTATTATTGTTTCAAGTTCCCGTTGCTTGTCACTCCGGTTGTAGCAGCGGTGTCACCGTGGTGAAATTTAGCGCCATGTTCGATCAGAAGTTTAATGCATCCCTATCCATCATTCATGGTTGAGTTCCGCAGTGCACTGAAGGAAGACGTAGCGGATATGGTTTGGGCCGAGATGGGCTGCGTAGTACAGGAAATTAAAGATGCCTTCAATGCTGCCACCGACTTTTTAACTTCGGAGCATCCTTAAAATGCATGCTGCTGCTAGAAATTTTGCCAGAGTATAGTAGTACAAATACGTTTGGGTGAAGTATGGCAGAGTTTAGAGAGTAACCACGAGGCTCTGCAAAGGCTGGCTTAGGGGTGTATTTTATTTGTTATTTGGCTGCGGTTTTCTGTGAAGTGGAGGTACTTCCGCAGACCGGCTGCTTCGATGCGCCCTACCTCTCTTTATGCATCCAGACCAAGATAAACAGACATGTTCATGCACACAAATGTTTGTCTTGTGTGGGAATCGAACCAAACCGAACTTTTTTCTTGTAGAAGTTGTGAATACAATCATGCTCGATACAGTTGCTCGACATATGGACTAAAATGATCAAAATATGGAAAATGAAGCATGTTTAGTCAAATGTAATTTTATTTTATTTTAAGGATAACTTACAGCTAATCATACAAATAATGCATAGTAGAGTACGGTCTCTGAAGACCAATTATATGTTTCCGCAAATATACTAAAATATATTCGCAAACAATAACAAGCGGCCGCGAACAAACAGGTAACGTCATAATTATTTGATAACGCAATATGTAACTTACCGCATAAATACGTTATGCACTGCGATTACACCCATCCAATACGTGTTATAACCGGGTCAAATAGTCTATATAGGACAATATTTTTTATCTCAAACACTTAACAGAAGAAGTGCTTAGACATATGTTTTAAAATTTAGAGTCAGTAGTGTTGAATAGGTCAACAATTCACAATATTAAACACTTAATTAAAAGTCTAGCATGTTCTTATTATATACGAGTTTTGCCTATAAGTACATATCGTTAATGGAACACAAAGTGTCGCTCTTGTGCGTCTAGCAGGTGCACGTAGAGTTATCATACTTAATAGGTCAGAGCAATATATCGAACCATTTGCTAATTTAAGAAGGCATGTAATGTCGGTCATTCTCCTTCTCTCAAAAAGAGGAAATCTAAGCAACTTTCTACACCGTGTATAAAGATTGCCTTGCACAAAGTAGGTATGGAGCGGTCGGTCATATTCAACACACTTCAAATACTTGATATCAGCCGTATGTTTGTACATTGTACTATCGACAGATACACCAAAACTTCCTCTGTTGTATGTATGTATGTATATCTTCACGCCAGGTCCCTTGCGGGGTAGGCAGAGAGAACCGAGCGCCACAAGACGCGGTCCTTACATACTTCACTCGCTTCTTTCACATTCATAGCTCTTTTCTCTCCTGAATGTGGGTTCTGGCTCTTCCCAGAGGCACAGCCCTGTGCCACCCCCCATCTCGCAGATTGCGGATAGCGAAACGGACTTCAGATATGGAGACCAGCTGCGTTAAGTCGCGGACAATAGGGTCATTTACCTAGAGGGGTGCTGGGAATTCTCATGGCAGAGGATTGTCTATAAAATAGCACTAAACCAAATGCGATCCGACTACCACCCGGCGCTTGCAGGTACCCGGGCCTGCAGGTGAGAAATTAAGTGGGTGGGTACCCAGGCCCCCTTACCCGTGAATACTATGCGGTGATTTCAATATTGATATATTAGTAGAAACACAAACAAGTATTAGGTTTTAAATTTATTTAAATCCTTTGATCTAGAAAACTTATTTCTGGACCCTACCCGTATAACGGCCACATTTGCAACTTGTCTTGATAATGTTTATTGTAATTGTGACCATATAAATAAAACAATAATTGGCAGCTTGCCCTCGGATCATTGCGGTCAGTTGGTAGTTTATCAAGGTTCATATAATGCAGATTTGAGAAATCATCTCTTGTACAGACCAATGACCGAAACAGACTTATTAGATACAATAATGTATTGGAGGACAGGTTGCAATTGTTGGATTACATTGTAGATGATCCAGATTTTCTTTATACCAATCTGTTTCATGCTATATCCAGTGAATATCAAAAAATATTTAAACGTAAAAAAATTGATATTACATATAAATTTGAGTTTAATGATTGGGCAACTACAGGTATTCTGCGAAGTAGAAACAAAATGTTTGATTTGTACGCAGAAAAGTGTTACAGATTTGACCCGGTCATTGTCAATTATGTCAAGAACTATTCCAAAATATTTAAAAATGTTTGCAGAGAAGCAAAGTCTATGTATATTAAAAACAAAATTAAGCAATCATCAAATAAAATTAAGGCTGTATGGGATATTGTTAGTAAATAAATAGGTAAATATAAGCCACAGGATAATGAGTGTTCTATAAAATATGTGTTCTATATATGTTTTTCAGTTTACACATATTGAACCCACTAAATTTATTAAAACTTTTAAACAGTTGAACATTAAAAACTCAGAAGATCACTGAAATTTCCATCATGGCAAGTTCATGATGGAAATTTCAGCTTCAGCTTCACGAAAGATTAGATCTAAAAGTACCTCTTAAAATCAAGCATGATATTGACGTTGCTACTGAATCAATAATCTCAGTGATACAGGAATGTTGCTGGATGGCTACCCCTGTTACTGTGAGTACACAGAGAGCCGCCTACACAAAGTAGAACATACTCAGATTACACACGGCAGAAGATTCTTGAAAAAAGACGACTAAGGCGAGTATAGCATATATATATATATATACCTAGAGAGGCTATCAGCAACAAAAGCTTCCAATTACTCACTGTAGAAAGCCTGCAAAATCTTTGATAGATCATGACAGCAAAAGCCACCGCTGCTAAGGCATAACGAACAATGGATGAAAACAGCGCAAGCCCACGCTATTGCTTTTGCGAACCACCTCAATAAATATTAAAGTCAAATGAACCTACTTCTAATGCAGATGAATCAGATATCAACTTAATCCTAAACTAAGACCATTAGCTAGACTTACCGTTGAAACCAGTGACACCGAGAGAAATATACAAAAACATTCAGTCAGTCAGCGGTTCGTGCGTCTGTGAGTTACAGACGCGAACGGGCCTCGAGCTAGGCGCTCTTTGCCCGGGCAGTCTCCGATAGTGACAACAACCGGGTAATTCTACACTTGAAAAAGTATGTGGAGGCAGTATTTCAGCTTAATATAATGCTGACTGGCTGACATAGGACGTGCAGGGGAACAGACGATCACTTCGCATATCGACAATCATAATGCACTTATTGTGCAGAAGAATGGACAACGCAGGACACTAAAGAACTCGTAGGAACGAGTGGTACCAGACTGTGGGCTGCATACAGGCGGATGAGTCGTGAGATTAATCCGTCTGGATGCAGCCCCCTACCAATGAGTAGCACTGTGGCCGTTGGGACGCCCGTGGACACGCTCCGCCAAATACGTACAGCACCACAAAAACATTATGTCATTAGAAAACAACAAAGCTCCTGGATATGACCTTAACGACAGAAAAATCCTGGAAAGATCCCCACGTAAAGTAATGGTATATCTCACCATGTAAGTATTACAAGTTAACATGATAGGTACATAAACGTGTAAAGCCTATGCATGAAATTACCTCGTACAGGGCAATCAGTTTAAAATAAATTATAAATTATATACCTTTGAGTAAAAGCCGCTTAGAAAGATTTAAGTCTAATATAGCAGAAAAAATTGTATTGTTGCCCTGTCACGGTACTCCGGACCACTTGTACAGTTCGTTATTTAACTTAATCACTAGTGAATTTAATACAATCTTTACTCCAAAACAACTGTCTGTAAGTGACCGTATGACATTCAGTGATTGGGCAACTCCTGGTATTTACAAAAGTCGGAATAAATTGTATGAACTTTATGAAGAAAGGACCTGTAATCACAATCCGACTTTTCAAGAACTTGTAAAAAATTATGCCAAAATATTTAAACGAGCCTGTTCCAATGCCAAGTCTATATATTTAAGAAATAAAATTAATGGTTCAACAAATATTATTAAATCTGTTTGGGATATGATAAATAATGAGACGGGTAGAGCGAAAGTACGTAGTCGAGACTTTCAGTTAAAGATAAATGATATAGATATCAAAAATGATGTAGAAATTGCGACTGAGTTTGAAAAATATTTTTCTAACATTCCTCTTATTACTACAAGAAATCTTATGTCTTCTTCTATATCTGCTGAACAGGTTCTCAAACAGAGCGTGGTAGAATGCGACACAATATTTGAATTTTCAACTGTAAGCCCAAAAGATGTTTTGAACGCTTTTAAATCAATAAATATGAAAAACACTAAAGATCTGTGGGGTCTATCTGTCAAAACCATTTCTTCTATTATTATTTCAATCGCTCCACATTTAGCTACAATTTTCAATTGTTGTGTGGCATCTGGTGTATTTCCTGACTTGATGAAACATAGTAAAATCATTCCATTATTTAAATCTGGTGATAGTTCGGACCCTTCGAATTTTCGACCTGTTTCCATACTGCCCATTCTCAGTAAAATTTTTGAAAAACTAATGCTTAGCCAGTTGCTTAGACATTTCAATACACATAATTTGCTTCATAGGAAACAGTTCGGATTTACGAGAGGTTGTTCAACTATAGACGCAGGGATTCATTTGCTTAAAAGTATATTCGCGGCATGGGAGGGTTCGCAAGATGCCTTGGGAATTTTTTGTGATCTGTGTAAAGCGTTTGACTGCGTGCACCATGACACTCTTGTCAGAAAATTACACCACTACGGTATCAGGAACAAGGCTCTCGAACTTCTGTCTTCTTATCTGGGCAATAGGATACAGAAGGTCGATGTTAATGGTAAAAGATCTTCGGGGTCCCCTGTAGTTATGGGAGTCCCACAGGGGTCAATTCTGGGTCCATTCTTGTTTTTGGTGTATATAAATGACTTACCTTATTATGTAAGGGATAAACATGAGATTGTGTTGTTTGCGGATGATACCTCTTTGACATTCAAAATTAATAGACGGTTAGGTAATTATGACGAAGTTAACGATGCTCTCTCTAAAGTTATTCATTGGTTTAGTGTTAATAATCTGCTTTTAAATGATAAAAAGACTAAAGTAATTAAGTTCTCAACACCTAATGTAAGACAGGTGGCTACCAATGTACATGTTAATGGAACTAATTTAGCCCCTGTGGAGACAACTGTGTTCTTGGGTATAACAATTGACTCCAGACTACAATGGGGCCCACAAATTGAAAAATTATCAGGAAAACTAAGTTCTGCAGCCTATGCAGTGAAAACTATTAGACGGCTCACTGATATTGATACGGCTAGAATAGTTTATTTCAGCTACTTTCATAGTATTATGTCATATGGAATTCTTCTCTGGGGTAACTCCGCGGACATTAACACCATCTTTTTATTGCAAAAGAGAGCCATAAGAGCTATCTACAAACTTGGTCCCCGGGAGAGCCTTAGAGAAAAATTCAAAGAAATAAATATTTTAACAGTCGCATCGCAATATATCTATGAAAATCTTTTGTATGTCCATAAAAACATAGACTCATTTCGTAAAAAGAGTGATACTCATAGCATAAATACTAGATATAAGCATAATCTTGTCTTACATGCAAGCCGTCTCCACAAAATAAGTAATTCTTTTATGGGGCAATGTATACGGTTCTATAACAAACTTCCCAGCAATATAAGAGAATTGTCAATTAACAAATTTAAAACTACTATTAAAGCCAAATTGTGTAGCAGGGCATATTATAAAGTATCTGACTATATTAATGATAAAAATGCCTGGGAATGAGTCGATCCAATTATAATGTAATTAATAAAATATGTAAATTTGTTTGGATACCAAAAGAGGGATGCCTGAGTTTTTTGGCAGTATTTTTATCAGTGCTCACCTAGTCATAAACTGCACGGTAGGGAAAAAAATTGTGACGATTCCAAACAAATGTAGCCATTTTTACGGAATAAAAAGATTTTGACTTTGACTTTGACTTTGACAGTTTTCAAAGCTACTCGAGAAGTGCATATTACACACAATGTTAATAGAAATCAAGGATAGATCGAATATTCCAGATCACCTATTTGGATTTCGAAAAGAGCATGCAACAGTCGAGTAAGTACTTCACGTATGCAGAATACTCAGATCATCTTTTGAGAAAAAAGAATACTGCCGCTCGGCATTCCTGAATATTCTACAAACTTTTGATAAAGTTGGCACAAGGGTTTGATGCACAAAATAAAACTTCTCTTACCACATTCATTTTTTGAGATTCTCAAATCATACATAACGGACAGAATATTTCAAGTAAAGAAAGCAATTGTACGTCAGGTTTTCATAATATATCAGCAGGCGTGCCACAAGGCTCTGTTTTTGGACCTGTATTGTACACGCAGTATACGTACGACTTACCGCAAAGCTCAGGGGTTAAAGTTGCGACCTTTACCGATATCCCGGACACTCTCGCCTCGAACAGATGTCTAATTCAAGCATCAGACATCTTTCAAGAGAGCTTAAATAAAATAGAAGCATGGCTTGGTAAATGGAGAATTGCCGCTAGTGTATCTAAGTCAGTACATGTGACTTTCACTCTTCGAAAGGAAAATTGCTCTCCAGTTACCGTTGACGGTGTCCAACTGAACCTTGACACAGTAAATTACTTGGGTATTCATATGGATCGTAGACTAACCTGGAATAAGCACGTTCAAATAAACAGAGACGAGAACAACCTAAAATACAAGGGCCTCTATTGGTTACTAGGACGAAACTCAAAACTTTCTGTCGACAATAATTTACTTGTATACAAAACTATTCAAAAACCTATTTGGACATATGGTATACAGTTATGGAGTTCCGCTAGTGCTTCAAATATAATGATTATACAAACGGCACAGAACTACATTCGAAAACATATATCGAATATACATTGGTTCACAAGAATAACAGAGATCCACGAAAATCTAAATATGGCTACTGTAAAAGAAGAAATCTCGTGGAGTTAGTTACTAACTAATACTCCAAAAACACCCGATCCAACTTGCGGGACAACTCACTATCCCTAAAACAATATGCCGACTGAAAAAGCGTCGGTATATATTCGACTAAAAAAGTTAGCTCTACTGACTAGTTTAAAGACAGGGCTGATTGCACTGGGAGTAGCGCCCTCAACGAGAAAATCTCTCACCTCATCTGCTAATGACTATACTATATTGACTAAGTTGCAAGAAGATTGCAAGATAAAGACACAAACAAACAAAAAAAAAACCATTATTGAACTCTGGTGAGAAAGTGAACTGGGAAGTTACAGACCCATATCTATTGCCAGTATTGAGCAAAGAATTCGAAAAGATAATTATTGATCAATTGCAACTCTATTTTAAGACCAATGAAGTTTTTCATAATGCACAATACGTCATTATTTACAGCAGGTAAATTCACTACAGATGCAGGAATAACATTGGCCAAGCATGTTCTTAGCGTATGGGAGAGATCCCAGGATGCTATTGGGTTATTCTATGAGCTCTCCAAAGCTTTTGATTATGTTAATCATCGGACATTATTTCTCAAGCTATGCTATTACGGAGTTAGAGGTAAAACCCATAGTTTGATCGTAACTATTATATTACTTATAAATGGGGTCAAATATAAAGGCAGTAATGTTAATATTGGGGTGCCCCAGGGCTCTATATTGGGACCCTTTTTATTTTTAGTATGTGTAAATGATCTGCCCTACATGGTGCAGAAAATGGGGGATATATGTTTGCCGGTGGTACTTCTTTAATTTTTAATATTGCTCGTCGGTGCGAAAATATTGACAAAGTAAGTAGTGTTCTATCTGCCATTCTAAATTGGTTCACGTGCAAATAATCTTTAATTAAAATTAAACTCAACTAAAACTAAATGTATAAAATTTAGTCTTCCAAAAGCGGCTTCTGCCAATACAGAAGTTTTCATTGAAAATAACATATATCAGTTTATTAATGATACTGTAATTGTTGGAACTACAATTGACTCAAAATTGCAGTGAGGCGGACCCCATATAAATAAACTGACCAATAAGCTCAGATCTGCCACATATGCATGACAGAGATGTCTGAAAATTATTCAGCACATGGATTAATATATCTTTACCTGCACCACTTGACACCGTTATGTATTTACTGTCATAAATTTATAGTAATAAACATTGAAGATTTGTAAAGAGACCTAATTTGCAAGTTTCTTTGGTATTTCTTCTTCACCAATGGTCATTTTTGAAATGCTGGTAGATTAAAAAAGATAAATCAAAACTATGCAAAATTAAAAAGATACAATAATGAGTATACGTATATAAGACGTGACTAAGTGTCCGTGAGAGTCCAATGGCAAATAAATATTTTTTTTCTTAAAACCAACTCTGAACTCAGGTTAATAAATGTTTTATCGAGTTGTACATAAAATCTATAATAATATAAATAATAGGAGTTGAATAATTTCTCTTCATTTCTGCCATTCCGTTTTCTATCCAATCTTGGCCCAACTCTTCGAGTTCCCTGTAATAAACAAAAAAAATTATAAAGCTCCTTTGTTAAAATCAAAGACAACGTTATAATGAAGTGCTTTTTGGAGTTTCTCAAACAATTTATGTCCAAATTGTATACATTTTGGTCGGTTCAAATGTTTAGTTCTACAGTTTTCAATTAGATGACGCCACATTCCAAAATAGATCGCGCTATGGTTTCGCTTTCTTATTTTCAGTATATCTTTCATGTATTTGAGTAATAAATTGAGTTCTTCGACAGTAGGTAAAGTTTTATTTGTGTTGTGATCAAAAGTGCAGTGCTAACATCTGGTGCCGAAACCCGGGAAGAAAAGTTTCAAGGACTTGTAAAAAAATCGTGAGTAGAGTGAACTATCAGTGAAAATAAACTAAGTGCTGTGAATTTAAGGACTTAGAAAAATTTACGTCGATTTCCAAATTCTAAAATTTCTATGTTCTTGGGACTTGTAAAAATTTCGTGATTTTATCTAAAGACTTAGAAAAATTTGGATTGATTTCTAACTTCAAAAATTTAGTGAGATTTATTTATCTTAGATTGAAGAGTAAATATTGTAACATAGTTTCCAGCAGTGTTTTCTGAAAATCCGAACTGTTGTACGAATGTACAGGGTGACTTGGAAATAGTTCTACATAATTTCACATGAGGTAGTAGTATCCGAGGTATAGAACTGTTTTAACCATTATAACTTTCAAAATGGAATCCAAATGTTTGAGACAGGAAGATCAATTGGAACATTTAGAAAAGTCTTTCAAAAATTATAAAAAGTCGCCAAAGGAGAGAATTACACAATCATATGTAGAAACTAGACTCGAGCAATTAGAGAAACTATGTACAATATTTTTTGAACAACATGCGGAAATAATATCGCAAGTAACAACCGCAGAAAAATCTAAATTAGATTACTTCAAGAAAGACATGTATTACGAATTTGAAGAAATCTATATAGAATATAAAGTAAAACTGAAAGACGATTTAAGAAAATTTGCCCAATCAACGGCTGACCTCTCAAGTAGTGCAGCTACTAATCCAACTGCATCAACAAGTGAATTGAGACTACCTCTGATCAATTTGCCTTCATTCTCCGGTGGTTACGATGAATGGCAAACATTTTATGACATGTTCGTGTCTCTTATTCATGATAATAAAAGTTTGAGTGCCGTGCAGAAACTACACTATCTAAAGAGCAGCTTATCAGGAGAGCCTTCTAATCTTCTAAAAAATTTGTCCACTACAGAAATGAACTATATGGAAGCGTGGAAACTCTTGACTAAAAGATACAACAATCTTAGATACAATACTAATGAGATAATGAAAAAACTCTTTACTCAAAGAAGTGTGGTAACAGAATCAGCTGCTGGTTTGAAACAGCTTTTAGATACGACTACTGCGTGCCTGAAATCTTTGAATAACTTAGGGATTAAAGTTGAAAACTGGGACGTAATTATCAATTATTTGGTTGTATCTAAATTAGACCAGGAGTCTCGCAAGCAATGGGAGGTGTACGTTAGCCAATCTGAATCTGAGATGTTACCTACTTGGAATGATTTAACAAAGTTTCTAGAAACACGCTTCAGGACGTTAGAAATGATCAATCCACCGCAAAATCCAATGCAAGTAGTTAAACAAAAGTCTTTTCATTCCACGATCGGAAAAAATGAAGTTATACAACGCAATAATGCCTGCACTTTATGTACTGGACCACATTTATTATATCAATGCAAGCAATTTAGTGCCCAGTCTCCAGAAAAAAGAACTGAGTTTGTACAATCAAGGAGACTGTGTTTTAATTGTTTAGCACATAATCATGCTGTTAAGTTTTGCCGCCAATCAACCTGCTGTCGACGTTGTGGCAAAAGACATCACTCTTTATTGCATCTTGAGCGAAAACAAGAATCAACTCCTACTGAGTCTAAGGAGAATAATGAGCAGAATACTAATGAGAGAGAAACCCAAATATCAACTCATTTTGCACAAGAGATACAATCTGAAGTTTTATTAGCTACGGCCATAGTAAAGATTAGATCAAACAATGGCTATTCTCAAATTGTACGCGCGTTAATTGATCAAGGCTCTGAGGCGTCATTTGTGAATGAATCTACTGTACAAGCCTTAGGCCTCAAAAAGATGTCTGTAAATGGTCTTGTATCTGGAGTAGGCGATGGAAAAACGCGTACACAAAGCATGGTGTCATTCACACTTGAATCACGTTATAATTCATTCTCATTATCAGTAAATGCCTTCGTTTTGAGTACACTAACATCCTTTTTGCCAAATAACACAACTATAATCACGGACTGGCCAGATATGGAGAATTTATCACTGGCAGATCCACAATTTGGAATACCTAATAGAATTGATGTTATTTTGGGTGTTGACATTCTAAGCGAAATCATGTTAGAGGGTCTTAAGAAGCATCCATCTGAGTGCGGTCCAATTGCACAAAACACACAATTGGGCTGGATATTATCAGGACGAGTTCAAAAGACGAGTCGATCAAATCCTAGAATCATCAGCTTACATCTACAAGTGAAAGAAGATCAACTATTAAATAAGTTCTGGGAAATAGAGAGAGGACCTGAGAGTATAGAGAAAAAAATGACAGCAGAAGAAATAAAGTGTGAAGAGTTTTTTGAGAAAACAACAACCAGAGATGAGGAAGGACGTTACGTTGTAAGACTACCGTTCAAAGACGTAACTCCCGAATGCTTTAAAGGTCAAACAAAAGAGATTGCATTACGGAGATTTAAACTATTAGAGAAGAAACTGATAAAAAATTCAATTTTGTATGAAAACTATAAAAAAGTTATAGAAGATTACATGCAACAAGGTCACTTGGTAAAAGTATCTGACATAAATGATAACACTAGAGCAATCTACCTTCCTCACCATGCTGTTGTGAAAGAAGATAGAGAGACAACAAAACTGCGTTGTGTTTTTGACGCGTCATGTAAAGGATCCAATAATGTTTCTCTAAACGAATGTTTTATCGTAGGTCCTAAACTACAACAGGATCTTAGGCACATTTTAATGAGGTGGAGACTTCATCCGTACTGTCTTGTGGCTGATGTTGTTCAGATGTACAGACAAATTCGTGTACATGATGATGACACAGACTGTCAACGAATTATATGGAGATTTGACCCAACCAAGCCAATTGAAAACTACAAGCTGGTTAGACTTACATTTGGTACCTCATGTGCACCATATTTAGCTGTGAAATGTCTTCAACAACTAGCAGTAGATGAAAAGACAAAGTATCCAATAGCGGCCGAAATAACATTAAATGATTTTTACGTTGACGATTTATTAACTGGTGGTCAAACTGAAGCAGATACCATCGAAATATATGAACAGCTAAACAAATTAATGAATGCTGGAGGTTTTCATTTACAAAAGTGGAGCACAAATAGTGAGATGTTACGAAATCATCTAATAAGAGATAAACAGGCCGTTCAGTTAGAGAAATCAAATCAGTCATTGATTTTTAAAGAGAATGATATGATTAAAGTTTTGGGTATTTCTTGGAATAAAGCTACGGATAAATTTGAGTATATGTATCAGTTACCTGAATTGGTAATGCCCATCACTAAAAGGAAAGTATTATCCGACATAGCAAGACTATACGATCCCTTGGGTTGGATTGCGCCCGTTATTATTACGGCTAAAGTTTACATGCAAAAATTATGGAAGTCAGGCCTATCTTGGGATGATATTCTTACAGCAGAGTTGTTAGAGGAGTGGTTTGAGTTTCGAAGAGATTTAGTGAACGTCAAGGACATAATAATTCCAAGATGGTTGCAAGTGGAGCGAGACCACCATATAGAGCTGCATACGTTCGCAGACGCTTCGAAATTAGCATACGCCGCAACGGTGTATATCAAAATCAAGGACGAGTCAGGTAATATTAGAGTACATTTGGTCACAGCTAAGACCAAAGTTGCACCTGTGGAGAAAGAAGTGTCTATCCCACGATTAGAGCTGTGTGCAGCCCTGCTAGCAGCCCAACTAATATCTGAGGTGTCACAAGTTCTGAATGTCCCTAAACAATATTTACATGCTTGGTCAGATTCTACTGTGGTTCTGGCATGGCTTCGAGGCGAGCCTAGTCGGTGGACGACTTTCGTTAGCAATAGGGTTTCTGAAATCTTGACCATATTAGATCGAGATCAATGGAACCACGTCAATACAAGACACAATCCTGCTGATTGTGCTTCACGAGGAATTTCAGCTAAGGAATTAAAGAATCACAAGTTATGGTGGTATGGCCCTCAATGGCTACAGAATATTGAAGGGCCAAATGAACCAAATGAGCCAATACATTTTGTCACCAATGAAGAGCAAAGGCCTATTAAAAGTATGATTGCTCTAATTCAACGGAAGGAGGAGTTTTTATGGACAAAGTTTTCAATTTTACCGAGAATGTTGAGAGTTTTATCCTATTGTAAAAGAGTGCTACTGTGGAAGATACCTAAAGAAGTGAGAGAAAATTATGGAATCATATCTGTAAAAGAGATGGAGAAGATTTTAGAATTATGTATAAGAGAAACTCAGAATTTCTATTTCAATGATGATATTAAATTGCTGAAATCTAACAAGTCCGTGTCAAAGTCTAGCAAACTACATACACTTTGCCCCAATTTTGATGAAAATGGTGTGCTAAGAGTTGGAGGCCGTATCCAGCAATCTCAAGTAGGTTTTGATAAGAAACACGCTATAATATTGCCTGGTGAGAGTCATCTATCAAAATTACTCGTTTTAGATGCTCATTTGAAAACCATGCATGGAGGTCCCCAAGCAATGCTGAATTATTTACGATCAAGGTTCTGGATACTAAGAGCGAGAGCACGCGTTAAGAAGTGCTATCGTGAATGTGTAGTCTGCATTAGACACTCAAAGCAGAAAACAAATTTATTCATGGGCCAACTTCCATCGGTCCGACTTAAACCAGAAAGAGCATTCAAATCTACAGGAGTAGATTTTACAGGCTTCATTAAAATCCGATTCTCGCCAGGGCGAGGTTCAAAAGCCTACAAAGGCTATATTTGTATATTTGTATGCATGGTAACTCGTGCTATTCATTTGGAAGCAGTTTCTAATCTGACATCAGATGGTTTTATAGCCGCTTTTCGAAGATTTGTGTCCAGACGGGGCTACTGCAAGGATTTATATAGTGATAACGGCACCAATTTTGTTGGTGCCGACAAAGAATTGCGGGATATGTTTAACAAGGCTATGTCGAATTATCCAAAAGAGATCAGTGCACTGTTAGCAAATGAAGGAACGACGTGGCATTATATACCACCACAAGCGCCCAATTTCGGAGGACTATGGGAGGCCGGCGTTCGATGTACTAAAAATCACCTCAAAAGGGTCGTAGGTGACAATACACTGACATATGAAGAACTTTCTACTGTGCTGACGCAGATAGAGGCTTGTCTAAATTCACGGCCAATATGTCAACTGAGTGACAATCCGGATGATCCCATGCCTCTTACTCCTGGACATTTCCTTGTAGGAGAACCGCTAATTACCATTCCAGATGAAGATTATTCTACTAAACATGTCACAGGCCTACAGCGATGGAAATTAATCCAGAAAATGTTAAATAATTTTTGGAGGAGATGGTCAGATGAGTATTTAGTTACACTAAATCAACGATTTAAATGGACTACTAAGAGAAATGAGCCAGAGATTGGTGATGTTGTCATTATCCAAGATTATAACTTACCACCAGCAAAGTGGCTGCTTGGAACTATCGTAGAGAAACACCCTGGAAAGGACAATATTACTCGAGTAGTTACGTTGAAAACTAAGAATGGTATACTTAAACGAGCTTGTAATAAAGTATGTTATCTACCGAAGACAGACACATAAGGATAATTCGTTCACGATTGCTTTTAATTTTCGTGTATTTCTATGAAAGTATTGTTATTAATTAGCGTTATTTTATTTTGTCACGGTGGGTGGTCATTATTATTGTATAAATGTTTTCACGTGCGTCTACAGTTTTTAATGTTTTTATCTTATTATTGTATAAGAACAAGTTCTTGGTGGGCGGAATGTCCAAATTGTATACATTTTGGTCGGTTCAAATGTTTAGTTCTACAGTTTTCAATTAGATGACGCCACATTCCAAAATAGATCGCGCTATGGTTTCGCTTTCTTATTTTCAGTATATCTTTCATGTATTTGAGTAATAAATTGAGTTCTTCGACAGTAGGTAAAGTTTTATTTGTGTTGTGATCAAAAGTGCAGTGCTAACAATTTACAAAATCATAATAATCATGGAAGGTACACCGCAGATGTGGAAAGACGAGTGAGTGCTGGGAATAGTGTGAATGGAGCGTTGGGAAAATTTATTGGCAGTAAAATCCTGAGCCAGAAGGCACAACTCGCTATACACAATGCAGTGCTGGTCCTAACGCTAACTTATGGAAGCGAGAGCTGGGTATGGCAGAAAGAGCATGAAAGTAGAATAAACGCGGTTGAAATGCGAGCGCTGCGCAAAATTTGTGGCGTAAGGCTTGTAGACCGTATTCGCAATGATGATGTTAGAAATAGAGTCGGTCTGAAAGAGAGTGTCGGTGTTAAAATAAGAAGAGGCATGCTCCGATGGTTCGGGCATGTAGAAAGAATGCAAGATGAAAGAATGACGAAGCAGATATACAATGCAAAAGTGGAAGGATGTAGGAGCCGGGGTAGGCCAAGACTTACCTACCATGATCAAATTGGTCATGTTCTATCAGAAGGTGATGTCAGGAGCCCTAGAAACCGGCGACGTGCATGAGAAGAGCAATGAATGTTAAAGAAGCGAGTGAGATATGTAAGGATCGAGTCACGTGGCGCTCGGTTCTCTCTGCCTACCCCGCAAGGGATTTGGCGTAAAGTTATAGATAGATAATAATCATAACGTTATCAAAATACTAATTTTTATCCAAATCACTAGAGCGGTTTCTGATATAGATAGCAGTGATAAAGTAGCGGCCTTGTGACCAACAGGTCACCGGTTCCAATCCCGGCGTGTATCACTAAAATTAGTGTTTTCGGATTTATGTACATATTTGTAACTAGTAAATAACAGCAAGCTGTGTAGGCAGAACTGATATTTTTTAAATTAAAAAAATATTTAATTATTTTATTTTTAATTTTTTTTTAATATATGGAACCCTGTACGACATCTAGCGACGAGTGCTGTTACTTTTTCTGTTGATGGGAGTGCAGTGCAGACTCTGCACTGCAGAGTGGCCGGCCATACGTTTTCCCATATGTTTTTTTTTCTAATTGGAACGATTTTGGACCTTTCTTCCTCACCAACGAACATTTAAATTTCAAATTAAAGGATACAAAACTACAATATGTTAGCTATTAGTGTGTCGATTTTGGAGTTTCTCACTATTACCGTCTAAACGCTAGGTGGATGACATCAGTCTACCCCAAACGGCAATTTTGAGGGTAATGTGGCTCCGCTGGCTATCGCAGCTCTGCCAATTATCACTCATGCTCGGCGGTGAAGGAAAACATCGCGAGGTAACCCGCACTTCCAATAAATTACATTTCGAAAGATGTGTGACCACCTAAGAAAGGTCTGGCTTTACTTTTGTTATTGTAGAGGTCTGACGACAGTCGCTCCATGTAAAATCAGTATCTTCGCCAAATCCTTAGTCTTGGGTAGCGTACCCCGACAGTCGTAATGGATTAGGAAACGGGATACCGCTTAGAAGAAGAAAGGATTGACGAGCTCGGTGGCTCAGTCGTGAATGACGCGACTTTGACCCCAACGCTCGTGGGCTCGATTCCCACACAAGGCAAACAAGAACATGTCTGTTTGTCTTGGTCTGGATGTTTTCAGAGAGGTAGGGCGCATCAAAGCAACCCGTCTGGGAAAGTACCTCCACCTCACAGAAAACCGCAGCTAAATAACAACTCCCTAGAGGGTTGTTGTGTTCCTCCGTGTGAGTGAGGTCACCAGTAAGCTCCCAAACAGTTGCTGTGTAAGCAATAGATGAGGCATCGTGCGAGTGATACTGAATATATCGCAAGCATTAATATGCTACGGTACCCGCTTTACATCCCGGTGGGCAGTATGCTTGTATGTCTCCCGACGTAGTATAAAAAAAAAATGTTGTCGCGAACAGTATATACGTGGGACACTCAGAAAGCTTTGCGAAAATAGAAAAAAAAGTGTTCTACAGGTAAATATTTTTTTATTAAATCTTTTCAAAGTACTCTCCACCAGCCTCTATATAAAGTTTCATGTGTCTGAACCAGTTTTCGAAACACTTGTTCCAGTCCGCCGCAGACACCTCATTTACAGCCTGCTCGAACGCTGACAGCACATCTTCCGGCGACGAAAATTGTATCCCTTTGAGCTGATTTTTTATTTTTGGTAATAAAAAGAAGTCATACAGTGCTAGGTCAAGGCTGTAAGGAGGGTGATCCAGGAGTTTGACCGGCGTGCTGTCCGGAAAGTCCCTCGTTTCGAGCGCAGTGTGCGCGGACGCGTTGTCGTGGTGGAGCAGTAGGCCGCGGAGCCATGTGTTAGGTCGCTTGTTGTTCACAACAGAAAAAACTTCTGCCAAGCATTTGGTAGTATACCATTCAGCGTTGATGTATCTTTGGTTCTGTAAAGAAATTAACACCAGGTAGCAAGTCAAATTGACAAAGCTTGCTATCAAAATCTTACCCCACTTTTAGATGGCTTCACTTTGGTAGACGTTGATTCGTTTTGAAACACGCCAAAGTGATAAATCCAGGACTCATCACCTGTAATGATGTCGTAAACACGCCAAGACGAGCCTGCTTCAAATTTGTTTATCATATCACGGCACCATTCCACCCGGGCCTGCTTCTGAGCAACGGTGAGGTTGTGCGGCACCCAGCGCGAAACTATCCTCCTCACGCAAAGATGCCAGTGTAGTCTCGTGAAGGCTTCCCGATATAATCTGCAGTTTGTGCTGAATTTCTTGATACGTAACTTGCCTAGTGTCTTGGATTAAATTGTTCACTGCTACCACGTTATCTTCCGTAACAGCCGTCAAAGGGCGACCACCATAGATAACAGAAACAATGGGAGATGTGACATACCACGCGAGTTTACACAGGGACGGTTGTCGCCGAGTTTCACCCCACCATAAAACACTCACACACTTAAATAAATAAAAAATATCATTCTACGCACACAAGTACAACGACACACATTTGTTAAGACGCTGTCATTGGATGTTTATTTAAACAACACCCAAGTAAGCACGCACTACTACATTTATAAAGCGGCAGAAACAAGAGGCCGTATCTCGAAACTGTACACACAGTGAACGAATAATATTACTCGCTTTACATTGCGTGTTGATAACGAGCGGTGGAGACTGCGTAATGGTAGAAAAGCAATGTATGATTAAGAATGAGAAATTTGATATTTATAATTTGTATCGTGGTAAGGCCCTGGTAGAAATGGCGTCAGAGAATTTTTGAAATTAATTCTGTATTTATGCTTATAAAACGTAATATTATTTGTACTTATAGGTGATAAGTGATTCCATTTGATTTAAAGTTAACCACTGCACTTCTATTTTTGAAAAAGGCAACAGCACAACTTGGCATTTTGCTAAAACAAGGAGCAACGTATCTCAATCGAACTTGATTGCAACTAACTAACTGTTCTTGGCAACGTTCTCGTTTTGAGCATATTGCGGCGACACCAACCACGCCCCCTCGTCACATCTCCCGTTGTTTCTGTTATCTATGGCGACCACTTATTTCTTCATCCGCCAAAATTAGTTGATCGCACGTGAATTCGTTATACCAACGATACACGGTCGCCTTGGAAGGGCCTTCATCCATGAATGCCATTTGAAATCTATCGCACGATTCGTCCGGTTTCAGGCGACACTTGGAATCGTAAAAAATCATACCGCGAAAATGTTCCCGGCGCAGATCCATTTTTTAATAAGACACGATAATTTAAAAATGTGGAGGGAAATTTGAAATTGGAACGTACCTATTTTTACTTCTAAATAATCATATTTTGAAAATAGATTATAACTGGCCAGTCTCTCATACTAACACAAACTTTTTTCGCAATACTTTCTGAGTGGCCTGGTATTATATATGAAGCAGTGATAGGCCAGTGGATAAGGAATCAGCCCATTGACCACCTGCTCCCCGGTTCGAGTCCTGACGGGGGCATGGACCACTAAATGCGTGTTTTTGGATTTATGTACATATTTATCACTTGCTTGGCTCGGTGAAGGAAAACATCGTGAGGAAACACACGCCTTCAAGAAATTATATTTCGAAAGACGTGTGACCTAACCTAAGAAATATCTGTTATTCCCTCTGGGTAGCGGAGTTCTGACTGCTGTCGCTCTATGTAAAAATTCGGCAAATCCCTAAGAAGAATAAAAAGACATATGCAGTACCTGCAAAGTCATTCTTAAGCAGCCGATTCCCGACAGTTGGGGCATGTTTGCTGCTCCCGCAGCCAGGGTGTGATGCAATTCTTGTGGAACTGGTGTGCGCACGGCAGTGAGGTTACTTCATCGTCATGCCGTACGGAGCGTAGGTCTTCAAAGCATATGGAGCATTGCTCGGAAGACGAAGGACTTTCTCTCTGTTGTTGTTGTTGTTGTCTGTTGAACAAAAATTAACCTTATAGCTAGCCATACGGTATTATTTGTCATGCTCTATTTTTTGTTTGCCCTGTGGCTAATACAGTAAATTATTAGGAGCACCTCACTCACTCACAGGAACCCAACAACACTAGGGAGTTCTTATTTGGCTGCGGTTATCTATGAGGTGGAGGTACCCCGAATTTCTTTAATGGACCCTACTTGTCTTAAAACACACATATTCAAGCACACAAACATTTGTCCTGTGTGGGAATCGAACCCATAAGCGTTGGTGTCAAATAAACGTAATAACCACTCGATTATCAAAATCGTGAAATTAAATATATGCGATTAAGTTATGAAAACATTAATTTAAGAACCGGCTGATACTCCTTTACCGTCTTGAAAATGAGATGACATGTTTAGTAAGTAATGTAGAAACTGTTAATGTGAAAATTTGAATTTAATATTTGATTTTTATTATGAACATTACAAAATATTGCAAACATTAAAAAAAATATTAGATCCATTGACCTACCGGTGAATGTGCACGGAGGGTGCACGTTGCTCGCTCCTTTGACGGTGCCGGCAAAAAAATGTGGCGCGACGAAGCAAATGTGCCAAGCGCCGCCCGAGTTGCGTCTTCGTTTCCTGTATCGTTCTAGTGTTGCTTTGATGACCACCGCTCCCGCCAGCGTCCACGCGCCCTTCAGCGGCGACGCGCCCGCCATTCACTACGTTACTGGAACTTGAGTTGGAGGTAATAAGAGATACTGCAGGGATATGGATCCCTTCAATTTCATATCCCTGCAGTGGGATGAGTTTAGGATTGGTAGGTGTATTAAGCTTTTGAAAAATAGAAAGCAGAAACCGACAAACAATCAAACTAGTTTCCAATTAATGAAAAATTTGGATCGAAAAAAGACCATGTAGATAAAGTGTGCAGTAGAAATAACAATAAAAAAAGATAAGCTTACCTACGCACTCATGAAATTGACCAGTAACAACCAGGACTGCGACTACCACGGTACTGACTCGACCTAGTATTTATTGAAGCCCTGGTGCATATTGACTGGACTGTACTCACTTGTAGTCGCCTTGCAACTCTCTGATAGCGAGTATTAAGCGTAGGTCGTCCATAAGGCGCCTGTACTCCTCCCGCTCTGCCTCGTTGCGAGACATGACGAATGCCATCTGCAGCTGCAGTTCCTCCTCGGCAATCGTCAGCGGCGTCACCTGCTCCCATAGGCCGCCCCTAGCGCCGTACTCGGCCGGCTCATCGTCCCACTACAACATAACGATTCAAAACTTGAAAAATAGCAAGTCATAAGAAGTTCACATACCCGCTGAGATGATCAAACTAAGTGGCACTTGCGATGGAAGGTGCACCGGTAATGTACGGGGACGAGAATGCAGGGAATACTGTGAATAGGGTGTTGGAAGACCTTAAGAAGACAACGCTTTGAAGGGATTTTCACTGGCTTGCAGAACGTAAAATTAAAATAGCCTAAGTTATTCCAACTTAGGTTATTTTAATTTTAATATACTGCAATTCCAATTACACAAATTCTGATTCCACGCGGACGAAGTCGCTGGAACGCCGCTAGTTGTACAAAAGCTATTTCAGCGCTCTCTGTCTTAACGTTTTAATCCACTGCCTACTTTGCACTTTGACATGATTTTGAATGTCTCATGGTATTGCCAAATTAAAATGTATAATATTTATGAACTCCACATCTGTCACGACGTCTATAGGAATTATTAGACATTTTTCCGTAATTACGTTCCAATAAACATCATGGCATCTACTACTTAAACGATGTTTTTAATTTTAACGCTTTAACGCAACAAAAAATCATCATCCCTCCGAGCAATACAGTCACCGCCCATTTGGTCATTCGAACCGGATTTATGAAGAATCTACTTGTGGAAAATTGGAAATACTGTTTTCGAGATTGCGCCGTGCCGTTTCTTCCATGTCGACTGCGTGGGCCCGCGTGGTTGAATTTTTGGTAATAGTTGCCTGGTTGGACTTTCTACATTGTGAATTTTATTTCCACTGCTATTTGCATTTGTCATGCGTTAACGTTTGTCATACGTAATGTCGGCGTACTTCCAGTACTCCAACGAAATAGAGGATCACCTGGTGAGAGCACTAGTCGCCCTAAGAAGAGAGGTCGTAGTGATTGGAGTCGACTCCAATGCTCATTGCCCGCTGTGATTCAGCGACACAAGGCACTTCGTAGGCAGAAGCCTTTTCCCTGAACACTGTAGACAGCAAATGGAGGGGTTTATTCAATCAAGGCCCAATACGGGAGCCAACCCCATACATTTAGCGATCTAAATAAGGAAAGTAACACGACCTTACTGTCACAGCGGGGAATGTCAAGATCTTGGACTGGCGCTTTTCACGGCTGCCAACGGTTCCGATCATCGGTTGATTACATTCACTGTGACGGGGAGAATTCAGAACCAAAGCGGCCACAGTCAAACGTGGACCCGCCGCCATACACGGCATACGGCGAGCTCGGTGGCGCAGTGGTGAAACGCGTTGTTACGCTACTTTGACACCAACGCTCGTGGGTTCGATTCCCACACAGTACAAACATTTGTGTGCATGAACATGTCTGTTTGTCGTGGTCTGGGTATTTTCTATGTATAATAAGTATGTATTTACAAAAAAAAAAATGTATTTACGTATGTTTATCAGTTGTCTAGTACCCATAACACAAGCTTCGCTTACTTTGGGGCTAGATGGCGCTGTGTAATTTGTCCGACAATATTTATATTTTTATATATTTTATATTATACAGGGATCACGGATCAGGGAGTCGATTGATGATGAAGCGCTGATCGGAAGACATGGCATGAGTTTCATGCTGCTCGAGAAAGGTATTATATATAATGGAGAGAACTCAGCAGGAATTTTTCCGTAACTTGGCCGAGTCTGGCAACAGGGATCCCTGGGGTTAAGAGAGTCGCCAGCGGGAGGGTCAGACCGCCCGCCAACATATTGAACGGCACTAAGTTTGCTGAAAGAGATGCGGGGTGCCTGGAGGGTGCCTTGCGCGGTCTCCTGAGTGACGACTGACGACGACGACGACTTATTGGCGTCCTTCATGCCCTCGGACTCTGCCTCGTTTTCTCCGACCCTTGAGGAGCCCGAAGCGATGGTAAAGGCACTGCCGAACATCGTGTTCGGCAATGATGGAGTGAGCGCGAAAATCTAGAGGCATGTCTGGGCTGCCGCACCAAGGAATGGATTTAATACAATGGAATCCCATTTAGTACTGGCGGCATGTGTGACATGTGGGGCATATTCCGCCCCAATGTTCTGAAAGACGTAAGACTACTTGTACTGCCCAATATACTAAATATGTATGTATGTATATCTTCACGCCAGGTCCCTTGCGGGGTAGGCAGAGAGAACCGAGCGCCATAAGACGCGGTCCTTACACACTTCACTCGCTTCTTTCACATTCATAGCTCTTTTCATGCACGCTCGCCGGTTCCTAAGGCTCCTGACATCACCTTCTGATAAAACACGACCAATTTGGTCATGGTAGGTTAGTCTTGGTCTTCCTCGGCTCCTACATCCTTCCACTTTCGCATTGTATATCTGTTTCGTCATTCTTTCATCTTGCATTCTTTCTACATGTCCGAACCAACGGAGCATGCCCTTTCTTATCTTAACACCGACACTCTCTTTCAGTCCAACTCTCTTTCGTACGTCATCATTTCGAACGCGGTCAGCAAGCGTTATGCCACAAATTTTTCGCAGTGCTCGCATCTCGACCGCATTTATTCTACTTTCATGCTCTCTCTGCCATACCCAGCTCTCACTTCCATAAGTTAGCGTTGGGATTAACACCGCGCTGTGTACAGCGAGCTGTGCCTTCTGGCTTAGATTTCGGCTGCCAAACAGTTTACCCAACGCTCCATTCACGCTATTCTAAATAATAATAATATATACTAAATAAATATATAATAACGCTCCTCCCGATATTCGGGAAGCTATTTTTTTTATATAACTTCAGGAGGCATACAAGCATAGAGCCCACCTGATGTAAACCGGTTTCCGTAGCCGTGCTTGTCGAGCATACCTCCTCTGCTGCTTGCACAGCAACTCCTTAGAAGCTTACTGGTGACCTTAATCACACGGAGGAACACAACAACCCTCTAGGGAGTTGTTATTTGGCTACGGTTTCTGTGAGGACTTCCCCAGAAGGCCTACTTTGATGCGACCTACTTGTCTTAAAACATCCAGACCAAAACAGACATGTTCATGCACACTGTATCTCTGAGCATCAGCATCGGTTCTCTCAGGGTAGATTAACAGTCACGGCACTACAGGAAATACTCAGTACAGCAAAAGATTCCGTTTGTAAGTATGTTTAGTTGATATTCTTGGACATCTCCGGGCCCTGTGACAACGTTTGGTGGCCGATGATGTTATGTTACAAGATGCTGTTGGATTACTTTACCGGATGCAATGTGGGTCTCATCGTGGGCGACGGGGTGATGTGGAAGACTACCACCATGGTGTGTCCGTAGGATTCTGTACTGGGCCGTCGTTGTAGGACATCCTTAAGGATGCTCCTTCCAGAGGGTGTCAATAAGGTAGCATATGCGGATGATGTGACGATCGTGGTTGAGGCCAACTCTCGAGTAATTGAACGATTAGCAAACAATGCACTGCTTAGTTGACGCCTGGGGGTACCGCAATAGGCTGACCTTCTCTCCAAACAAGTCGGTTACGATGTTGGTGAAGGGCTGCAGCGCCCCCCGGTCTTCGGGTAGTCTTCGATCAGGAGCATCACATCTGCCACCCTGAGGATCTCTCTTTGTCTGAGGACTCTACCAGGGAACTTATGTGACTACGTTGACGTGTGCCGCCGCAATCTGGTGCCACAGAGTATGTATGCTCGTCGTAGTGTTGTACTAAGAAGTCAGAAAGGGGCACTAGTTCTCTTGACTAAAGCGTATCGATCCACCAGTGCTGCAGCCCTGCCAGTGCTTGTTGGAGTCCTCCCAGCTGACCTGAAGATAACTCTTGGTGGGCACATGGAAGGAGCGTGTAGTACCGCGCCCGAACATGAGTTGAGCCGTTGGAAGCGTGAAATTTGGGATGCCACAGTGTGTGAGTGGCAAACTCGCTGGGACACGGAGTTCAAGGGCAGGGAACTCTATCAATTTATCCCCGACGTATCGGTAAGACCCAGGTTACACTAGGTCGAACCGGATCATCCAACCTCACAACTCCTGGGGGTCACGAATGTTTTAGGAAACATTTGGGCGAGATGAAATGTTGTGAGAGTAGCATGTTTGTGTGCTGAAAGTGAGGAGGACGGAGACCATGTTCTGTGGTCATGTCCAAAGTATGGTGATCTGCGTGATAGAGTGATGGACGATATCCAGCGCAGCGAAGAGAAAACGGGATAGATGCATTTCCGTAACCTTGTGGTTCGCATGGAGGAGCGCCGAAGAAAAGGCGGAACAGGCTGAAGCGCGGGAAGAGGGAGCACAATACACAAAACTTAAATAAATACCCACGAACGCCTTCGGACGACAGTAACGGTGTATACGCGTGCGTTGCCGCGCCATAAAGGGGGAGAAGGCGAAAAAAGATACATGTGGAGACAGATTAAAAAAAAATGTAGGGTGTCAAGAAATAGCCACGGCACGGCAGAGAGCCTCAGAGGAGCAAGTGCCGTGCTGCATCTCCCGCGTTTCGGCTCAAATAACCGTAAGGTCGGTGGAGCCATGGGATGGTGCTGGGACATGTTATTTGCATTGCTGGAGAATGTCAGAAGACGAGAAACAAAGCCTACGGCGATATTTGAGGGGGCACGTCACCCATACAGATACAGAACGAGGTGACAACCTCTGCCGTCACGTCGCTTGCGGAAGGTCAGACGGCCAGTGACAGATTGCAGGAGGTATTTTCGCGTCGACGCAGCCTGTGAGCGATCTTTTGTTGTATACGTGCATCGTGATGACAGGGGCCGATACCATGTAGACTTGCCCGTCATTGAAGATCTGTTGAATAAATTGGGGCGTTGTATCAGCAAATGAAGTGAAGTGTGAAAAAAGTGCGTCGCTGCATGGTGATTTAGTTCGACGGGAGTGGAACTTCACGGCTTTGCAGATCATTCCACGAAGGCTTATGGCTGCGTATACACTCGCTGCTGTGAGAATAATAACTAGTAAATAACAGCAAGCTGTGTAGGCAGAGCTGATATTTTTTAAATTTAAAAAATATTTAAATATTTTATTTTTTATTTTTTATTTTTTAAAAATATATGGAACCCTGTACGACATCTAGCGACGAGTGCTGTTACTTTTTCTGTTGATGGGAGTGCAGTGCAGACTCTGCACTGCAGAGTGGCCGGCCATACGTTTTCCCATACGTTTTTTTTTCTAATTGGAACGATTTTGGGCCGTTCTTCCTCACCAACGAACATTTAAATTTCAAATTAAAGGATACAAAACTACAATATGTTACCTATTAGTGTGTCGATTTTGGAGTTTCTCACTATTACCGTCTAAACGCTAGCTGGATGACATTAGTCTTCCCCAAACGGCAATTTTGAGGGTAATGTGGCTCCGCTGGCTATCGCAGCTCTGCCAATTATACAGGCCACTTAATTCATTGAAAACAGGTTAACAGAATAGGCGAGACGTATAACGGCCAGAGTAATGAAACTTCGAAATTGGCTCCGTCTGGATGTCGTTCTGGGAGCGGTGGAACCTTGGGAATGAGCCCGCCTCACGTGTCCGTTACCAGTGTCCAGTGCCAGTTGTACCAGTGTCGTGTTACCAGTGTTCAGTACCAGTTGTACCAGTGTCGTGTTACCAGTGTTCAGGGTTAAGGAACATGGCTCTCGGTTAGCCTTCAAATACTTCATAATTCTTCTTTTGCGTGCGTCATTTTAGAAATACTTCCTTTTCTTATCATTATAATTGTAAAAAGAGCTATGAATGTTAAAGAAGCGAGTTAAGTGTGTAAGGACCGAGTCTTATGGCCTCTTGGTCCTCTCTGCCTACCCCGCAATGGACCTGGCGTGAGGTTATACATACATAATTAATATATCACATTACACTGTCAATTCATTCGATTAAATATCTCATTCGATTAGATATCAAAGAGTCGTATCTAAATCCTCAGAATTGATAAGTTCATAATGGTTTTTTTAAAATTAAAATTTAATTATTTCAATTTATGTATATGCTTTCATATCAAAAATATTATTTTTAAGAGAGATAAGACGCATCAAAGCATCCCATCTGGGGAAGTACCTCCACCTCACAGAAAATCGCAGTCACATAACAACCTCTTGGCGAGAAGTTGTATTCCTGCGTTTGAGTGACCAGTAAGCTCCTAAGGAGTTGTTGTGTTAGCAGCAGAGGTGGCATCGCGCGAGTGATACTTAATGTACTAGTAAATAACAGCAAGCTGTGTAGGCAGAGCTGATATTTTTTAAATTTAAAAAATATTTAAATATTTTTTTTTTTTTTTAATTTTTAAAAAATATATGGAACCCTGTACGACATCTAGCGACGAGTGCTGTTACTTTTTCTGTTGATGGGAGTGCAGTGCAGACTCTGCACTGCAGAGTGGCCGGCCATACGTTTTCCCATATGTTTTTTTTTCTAATTGGAACGATTTTGGACCGTTCTTCCTCACCAACGAACATTTAAATTTCAAATTAAAGGATACAAAACTACAATATGTTAGCTATTAGTGTGTCGATTTTGGAGTTTCTCACTATTACCGTCTAAACGCTAGCTGGATAACATCAGTCTACCCCAAACGGCAATTTTGAGGGTAATGTGGCTCCGCTGGCTATCGCAGCTCTGCCAATTACAAGCGTTTATAGATTACGGTAACCGCTTCACATCAGGTGGGCCGTATGCGTGTAAGCCTCCTGAAGTTGTATAAACAAAATGATCGTGTTTCATCAGGTGACATCAAAAGCTGTGGGGTGTCGTGAATAGAAATATGGATGTTAAAGAATTAAGGTTGCCACCCCTGCCGCTAACAATCTTCTTAGAATCTTATCAGTAACACCACTGAAGTACCTCGCAAGGGTCTTTGTTTGAAATAGTAAAATTAAAAAAAAAGTCATCTATACAGATCTACGAATAAATCTTATTATTTAAATAATAATATTGTCGGACAAATTACACAGCGCCACCTAGCCCCAAAGTAAGCGAAGCTTGTGGTATGGATACTAGACAACTGATAAACATACGTAAATATTTTTTTTTTGTCAATACATACTTATTATACATAGAAAATACCCAGACCAATACAAACAGACATGTTCATGCACACAAATGTTTGTACTGTGTGGGAATCGAACCCACGAGCGATGGTGTCAAATTAGCGTAACAACGCGTTTCACCACTGCGCCACCGAGCTCGTCATTCGTCATTTATTCGTAGTTACGGGTGGATAAAATTGGAGTAGACACTCCAATTTTATCCACCCGTTTGTAATATTAAAATAACCGCTTTTTACTAAACGCATATGGATGTATACACGGTACATATACCAAAATGAATATTTTTACAATTTTTGGCTGTCTGTTTGTTCTGGCTAATCTCTGAAACGGCTGGACTAATTTTGACGGGACTTTCACTGGCAGATAGCTGATGTAATAAGGAGTAACTGAGTCTACTTTTATTTTAGTAATTTTATTTATTTTTATTAATATAAATAAATAACAAGAAAATAACTACTCCGCGCGGACGAAGTACGTAATACATATCTATTATTATTTCGCTGTTCGCTATTTTACTCTGTTTATTTAGGTACTTATATTGATTATATATCAAATAAATAAAATTACAAAATAAAGTAATGTTGCAATACAGTTTGCAATCGGGATGAAATGGTTAATTACCCAACAGAATTTTTAAACAGTATCTACAATTGTGCCTAACCTATCAAATCAAATCAAATCAAATCATTTTATTTTCAAAGAATAGGATCACAAGGTCTTAGATGTCAGATATGTATGGATACACTATTCTGCTAACATATATTAACATGCAAATTTTGAGTCAAGAAATTCTTGGACGCTATAGAAACACGAAGTTATTAACAATTGTCTAAGTTTGTTTGACATAAGCCTCGTAGGACCCATCTTGAAAGTTTCAGGTATTTTGTTATAAATTCTAAGGCACATATTGTAACAACCTTTACTAAATAGCGATGTTTTAGGACAAAATTCAAGTGCGAGTCTATTAGGACCTCTGGTATTTCTGGAATATACTTCACTGGCCTTTTTAAAAAGATGAGGGTGTTGTTTTACAAATTTAAAAATTTCAAGAATGTACATTCCAGGCACAGTTAGTATTCCTAGTTTGCGGAACAGAGGCTTACATGTATCATATGGTCCTTTACAACATATAGCTCTTACACATTTTTTCTGGGCTATTAAAACTCTTCTAACCTCTGTGCTGTTGCCATATAAGAGTAGGCCATATAGGATATTTGAGGCAATATAACCATGATAAGCGCTTAATGTAACATTTAGTGAGGTTATTTTTGTTAGCCGTCGTAGGACATAAACAAATCTATTTATTTTATTGCATACTTTACTGACATGAGTAGTGAAATTTAAGTTTTCATTTAAAAATATACCCAGAAATGGTATATTACTGCAACTATCTATGGTTGTTCCATTATATTGTATATTAAGTTTAAGTTGTTTACGTCCCTTTACATTAAATTGTACATATTTAGTCTTAGAGAGATTAGCGTTCAAATTATTATTTTTAAGCCAGTCAATAACCTGTTGAATTGTATTGTTAATGTCATTTTCATAAGTAGTTAAATTATTAGAATTACATTTAATTATAATAGATATGTCATCTGCAAACATTATACATTGATGTTTGGTTATATTTGTCAAATCATTAAACTTGTCAACCTACCCCCTCACAAACTAGAACTTAAGATTGGCGCCCATCATACTATCCCGTAATTTAAACCCACTGACACTTTGCAATGGGACTAGATCGCGAGTAGTGTCGTTGCAAAGAAATGTTATAGAAGGTCGTATAATATCCGGATGCGGAAAAGGTGAGATACTAGTATTTACCATGGATTCCTATAATACCGTCGAATATTCCATTTGAAATTCAAAATTTTGCAATTCCCTATCAATGTCAGTTTTGTTATGACAATCAACAAGTAACAAGGGCAAACGTTAAGCAAAGCTGGTATAGATTTAACTAAGGGTTGCTTTACCCATGGGCAACTATACGTGGCATGTTCACGTGCTAGAAATGCCAGTAGTGTTGTTGTTTTAGCCCAAAATAATCGTACACGAAATATTGTATATAAAGAAATTTTTCAATAAAGCTAATACTAAAAACTGAAAACAAATAATAATTAAACTAAAAATGCAAAAACGATAAATGTAATGTATGGAGAAATATGTACAAAAACAAAATATCGATTCACAAAATAGAAGAAATTTCATTAAAATTAGCATTGGTATTTCTATACGCGAAATACATAAATAATAAGATATCGTAAACTCTGCGAACTAAACAATAACTTTTTTGTTAAATTCCACGCGGACGAAGTCGCGGGCAATTTTTCTTTCGTATAGTATACGATAATGGAGACAAAATTACCAAAACGTGTGATAGATTTGATTTTGAAATATGGACGTTCCCGACCATCCATTATAGTACAATGGATGGACAAGAGCTTTTAGAGGTCCCACTTTGGAAACGGACCATTACTTGAGCCGGCTTGTGGGACTTTTCAAGAAATGGAGACACTGGCGAATGCATATCCCTTTCGAAAGGTTAAGGAGGAAGAGGAAAAATTACAAGATGAGTACAAGTGTAAGGAGTACGTACGTACATCTGGTAAGCGAAATACTTGCGAATGCAAGTATTTCGAATGCAAGTATTTCCGACTCGAATGTGAATGATTACTGGAAAGTTCTGAAAGAAGGTATGGTGGATAATGCAAAAGAAGCATGTGGATGCGCAAAGAAGCATAAAACATTGAAAGGAGATGCCTGGTGGGATGCTGAGGTTGAATCCTCCGTAGCGAGAAACAGAAAAATGTGGCTGTATTATGTATCCTCTTTCCCCTAAATGAAGTATGAGAGAGAAGAAGAAAGAAATGTACCGTCTACACAAGAATGAAACCAAGGCTTTAGTGAAAGAGAAGCGTGAAAAACAAATAATGAACGATTATAAACGGGAAAGAGAGGCTGGCGAAAAACATCGAGACAAATATCAAACTCTTTTGGAGAGAGGTAAAGGAGTCTCGGAGTAATTGATCGGCATGTAGAATGGACAAGATAAAGTCTACAGCTGGTGTCGTTCTTGCTAATACTCAGAAAGTGTGAATGTGAATATCCTTCTGATGAAATAAAGTATTCCATACGAGGAGATTTCGTTCCATACGTAAATTGACTTACTTGCTTTCTTCACTTTCTTATCTCCCATAGGCACCAAGAATCCCATCCATCCAAATCTCCGCACATAATCACTCTTTCATTCCCTCAGCTTCAAAACATCCCTCACATATTCCCAAAACTCTCTCTTGTTCTTTTGAGCATACGCTGAGTTTACGGGAGCGTATGCTGCAACCAGAAATACTGGCGTGATGCCTGTGAGTTTTATATGAACTCAGTGAAGTCGAGACCCTACCAAACTATAACTATAATCTCTTACACCAAAGGCTAAGCGGGAGGAGAATACGACGCCTATACCGGCACTGGCATGATCGTCCGGTCTACTCCAGACTAATAGGGCTATCGTTCTATATAGGGCAGAATTGGTGGCGGTCTATATCGCCGCATGCGCTTTAATATTCGCATCGACGGGAGCCTTAATCCGCACATCGGTGCCCTTTGGGGTCAGAATTGAAATTTGATTGATTGTCAGAGGTCACGAACGAGCACGCTTCTGGCACATGAACTCCTGAATCAAAATCAAGTATCTGACTGACACTACATATTATAAGTACTATCTATTACCATGGTTTTGAAGCAATATAAAAACAATAAATTATTAGCACTCGATAAGAATGTTCCCTAAGTCATAGTCGACACCGCCTAATAACACAATGCGAGTAATTACGTGTTTAGGTTGTTTTATAAAAATTAGAATAACACAGAGAGTAATACGTTTATAATAACAATATATCAAGAATTAGGAAACTAATATACAACGCGAAAGTAGAGGGACGTAGGAGTCGAGGAAAGCTAAGACTTATCTACTGCTACTTTCCAAACAGAAGAGACGAATAGGAAATTTCAAGACTTCTAACAGTTTGACATTGTTATATAGATAAGGAAACAGCATATTAACCTGTAACTTGACTGGGTTCAAATACTAGTGAGGGCATGTAATACTAAATGTGTGTCTTCGGATTCATTATACATTACCAAAGAAAGGTCTAATTATACCTCCACGTCATTGGCATATCATCGCCAAATCCTTAGGACTAGCGTAGCGAACCCCACCCGATATAAGAAATAATAAACAGTATAACACAAGGCAGAAGATAATGTAATACTTAACTTACATAGTATTCCATAGCAGCACTTGGCACAGCACAAACGCACACACAGATCACAGTAAGAACTAAAACTGCACACACTTTAACATTATTAATAATCCGTCACTCTGATAGCGATATCGATTACAACGGATATGTACTTAGGTCACAACACGAATAAATAAAATATATAATATACGTAATATATATTAGGAGTTAAAGTATGAAATTGCCGATTTGTACATAAAAATTAATACTCGTTTTTTTTCTACGATGGAACATATTTATTTAATCAAAATATGTATTCTCATTATTTATACATTGCTGCCATCTAATCGGAAGTTTATTTATGCCTTTGCGATAGACCTCTGTTGAGTTTAATGCCAAGAAAACTCAGGTGTGCGCGTTTTCAACAAAAATGTCGCAATTCCACCCCTCTTCATCTTCTGAATGTGCTAGGCGTGGATATTCGTTGCGATCTCCAACGATAATACACCGAGATCCTCATCTTAATAGCTTCAAAAAATCTCGGAGTCCAGAACAGGGCGCGCCAGTTCTTCAATTCACGCTGGACCAGCTTTGTCAGCTTTATAGGACTCAAGTTCGGGCCTGCGCGGAGTACAGTATCTTCTTGAGGCTCTCGATAGGTTGCAGCGACGGGCTATCCGCATAATCGACGACGAAGAGGCCACCAAAAACCTAGAACCTCTGCAACTTCGTAAGTACATTGGTTCGCTTAGTGTATTTTACCGCCTGCATCATGGTGAGTGGCCTGAAGAACTGTTTTCCCTTATTCCACTCTCTGCCTTTCGTCATAGAACCACATGTGTAGATTTGCGATGTCATCATTCCACTGTTGAGGACATTTATTCTTCTCGTACTTAAATGTTCGGCAACTTCTATCTCTGTCGTACTATTAAAAAGTGGAATGACTTGCCGGCACATGTGTTTCCTCCTTCCTAAAATATGGGATCCTTCAAACGAAGCGTGAAGAAGCCCGCGCCAGCATGGTAGCATCAATTGACAGGAAATTGTAGTCCTTTGTCAGTTGCCGCTGCAATTTGGGCTCCTCTTTTCGTTTACCATCAGGCGAAGCGGAGCCATTATGCTGAGCTAATATAGAAAAAAAAACAAAGAAATGGATCTACCAGCACGGCTGCCCTACCGGTACTGACAGGAGGTCACTCGTTCTGAGTACTTGAAGGAAGCGCGTAGGATTGCGACTGATTTGGAGTTGAGCAGCCGAAAGCGCGAAATTTGGGAGGCGACTGTGAACGACTGGCAGGCTCGCTGGGCACTGAGCGGAAGGGGCCAGGAACTCTATCGGTTTTTCCCTGATGTGGCGATGAGACTCAGGTCCCACTAGGTTGAATAGGATTATCCTACCTCGCAATTCCTTCGGGATATGGGTATTTTAGGAAGCGAGTAAACTGATATGTTTCGAGAGCAGCACGTGTGTCGAAAGTGAGAAAGACAGACACCAAGTTTTATGGTCCTGCCCTAAGATCCGCATACTTATGCGGATTTTCGTGAAAGAATATTATACGGGATCCAGCGTAGCGAAGTAGAAACAGGACTGTACTTTGCGAATCTGATATAGTCGGCGACGAAACTTGCAGCCTTCTGCAAACCCGCGGAGGGCTGCAAACTGAAAAACGCCCACGCATGTTTCGCCCGTAGGAATGCGGTGCCTTCGGACATTACTGAAGGTGTGTGTGTGTGTGTGTGCGTTGCCGCCCGACGAGGGGAAGCCTGGCTTATACAGAGATATTGTTAAAAAGAATTAAATAACTAGTAGTGCGTCAAGCGTTGCCAACATCACGAAGAGAATCGAAAAATGCCGTGCATAACTGCCGCGATTCAGCTCATATGACCGAAAGATCGGTGGAGCTATGGGAAGGTAGTGGTGGGACAATTTTTGTGAAATCGTGCCATCTATACAGATAAATAAAATTGAAGTTTAAAATAACCGCTTTTTACTAAATGCATATGGATGTATACATGGTACATATACCAAAATGAATATTTTTACAACTTTTGTCTGTCCGTCTGTTTGTTCCGGCTAATCTCTGAAACGGCACGACCGATTTTGATGGGACTTTCACTGGCAGATCGCTGAAGTAATAAGAGTAACTTAGGCTACTTTTATTTTAGAAATTTTATTTAATTTTATTAATATAAATAAATAATAAAAAAATAACTATTGCGCGCGGACGAAGTCGCAAGCACAGCTAGTTTTATATATATGATAACTCTGTCTTTTTTTTGCATTTTTCGCACTATCGTAACCAGAAAAAAATTGATAACAACCAAAAGAAAATTTGTTCCCAATTTTTTTATCTATTTTCGTTAATTACTTTATTATTTTTCGTTCTACGGCTGAAAGTTACGGATCCAAAGTTGTAGAGAATTTAATTTGCAACAAAAAAATTTTTCACAAATTTTTCTGTGCGATGAATTATTTGCCCGATATAGCGTAAAAGCCATTCGCAGCCTTTTTTACATGATGGCGGCCACGGGACGAGGGTTGCAACCTCACAAACATGGATTCTTTACACAAACCTCCTGTTATCATCCAAAGAACAAAATTACGTGCTCTGACTTTTGGGACCCCACATGTAACTTTACAATGGACTATAACTATTTTGATAAATAATCAAATTGCAATCTCGTTAATTCGCGGTCGTCATGCCATATTTGACACCAGTAGACTCAATTTTGGACCTTCACAATTGTATTTTATAATAGACAACATAGATTACATGTTAGTTTCAAGCTTTTAAGGAGTTACTGTATTAGCAACAGAGGAGGTAAAACGTGAACAACACTGCCGTATTGTCTATAAACATTATACATCAAGAGGCCACATGCATGTGACTCCCGATACTTAATGAAAAAAAAAAAACTGTAACATTGGCGTAGGTAGACACGGAAACTTCTTCCCGCGCTTTCCAAGTATCATAATGTCTCTCGTTAAAACGAGTGACATTGTTATTATACTTTTACAATTCAGTATGCAATTAGTTTTATGTGACAATTTTGATAGTTAATAGATTCAGGCGTTATTTTGCGAAAGTCAAATTTACATGCAATTTTTTCTTCATTGACTTAATCACGTTTTTCAAAAAGTGCATAGGCGTGTTTGGGTTTCTTCATTACTGTATAAGTTCACTAGCACTCTTGTTACAAAATACTATTAAAATTACATGCACTATGATCTAACTTGCTTTGTGTGCTTCCGCCACCAATTAGTTCATGCGGCCTAGCGCCGGCCGGCACCCACCCACTGCCGTTAGTAGATGCAACATTCCGACGCTGCCATGGCTGCTCCGGTAGTCTCTGCCTCGGCTGCTGCGGTCGTCCGCCATCTGGAACAGAATCCGTGTTTCGCCTCTCCACGAGGCATTATCAGGCGCTGTAGTCGTTACTCGTTAGAATAACATGCTACAAGTAGAGAGGCGAAACACGTGTCGCAGCGACGACCAAGCCAGTCGTGGCAGCAACGGTGGCGGGAGCATGCGGTTACTGTTCCAGATAGCGGACGACCGCAGCAGCCAAGGCAGAGACTACTGGAGCAGCCATGGCAGCGTCGGCATGTTGCATCTACTAACCGTAGTGGGTGGGTGCCGGCCGGCGCTAGGCCCCATGAACTAATTGGTGGCGGAAGCACACAAAGTAGGGTAGATCATATTGCATGTAATTTTAATAGTATTTTGTAACAAGAGTGCTAGTGAACTTATACAGTAATGAAGAAACCCAAACACGCCTATGCACTTTTTGAAAAACGTGATTGAGCAGTCAGAACCCGTTAAATACGTTTTCCCATACATTTCGCGGTCGTATTCGACCACCCGGGTTTCGAAGGGTTAAGTCTATGAAGCAAACCTTGTAAAATTCGCTATCGTTTTACGGGTGATATTTAAACTGCGGTATTGGGTCTGGGTACCCTTCCCAAGTATTTTTTCAGCACAGTTCCTGAAGCTGGAACATCTAGAATCAAAATTAAGAAATGGTTCTGAACTGAAGACTTGGCTGTATGGGCTGGATCCCTTTGCCTTTCCCCTCGGAAATAAAAAGAATAAAGAAAAAGTAGGCAGAAATGGTTGTAGATAAAAAAACGTACTTGATCGTTTTATCAGTAGCCTTATTTTTCATTATAGCCCATTATCAGTGGCAATCGCAAGAATTTTTCAGATTCATCTGTAACAATGTTCATATCGTTTTAATTAATTAGATAGATAGATAATAGCTTTATTTAAACACTGAGACACATAATATAAAACTACGTTAGATATTACGAGTATATATGCTAATAAACAAAGGCAGACATAAACAACTTACAAATAACCAACGAGATAACAGTTTTCAATGTGTCAACACCTTGTTTGTTGGAGCGTGTGTCGCAGTGATACAAATGGGCAATAGCTCAGTGTTGGGTTTGAAAACACTACACAACACTAATTTTCAGTTATTGCCTGTAAATAGGTGCTAGGCACATTCGAAAGATACAGATGTGTCAGCCATATGACTACATTTGAAGATGAGAAGTGATCACAATAATTATCAACGTCATACAAACTAAACCGTCAATACTACCATCAACATGTATTAAATATTACCACACTCTGAGTTACCGCTACGTAAGCTATTGAACCAAATCTTCTCTTTGATTATCTAGCAAAAACATTTTGAGGTGGTTTCTAAAATTTGGTGTTTAGGTTAGAGTTCTTATCGGTGGAGGAATATTGTTCCAACATTTGGTCGCTTGGTAACGGAAGTGCCAGTAAAGTCAACTGTTTTGTACTTGTGTATCGCCAATGGTGGACGCGTCGACCGAAAAGCACCGGATCTATACTTTAATCACAATTGTTACAAGCGACTGCAAAATATTAAGACCTTTAAAACTTAAATTTCACAAGTTAATGCTAAAGTTTTTAGAAAGTAACCTTGACATATCTGTTCACTGTTCATATCGAAATATTATTTGAAAGTATACCTACTACTTATCTAAATTTTTGTATTTTGTGGTTATGGCGGTTTTCAGAGGTAAGACGATCGCTGCTTTTAAATCAAGACCCAGATTTCAAAATTCTAGGAGAACACCGGTCGCAGTAGAGCGTGCGATGTTCTGGTTTGTGCAATGACCTTGTTCGCGTGTACTTTTATAGTGAGCCACCGGTCGATGTCAACACCTATATAGGACTCTGAATCATGCCAGGCTTTTTGCTCACCATAAAGGTAGAGGGCAGCTGGCTTCTTTACGGAGTAATTCACCAGCATTGCTTGTACTTTTTGCACGTTTACATTTTTCTATTTGTCGAGTCACTCGAGAAGCAAGTTAAGTACGCGTTGCATTTTCAACACTGCCAATCTAAAATTTTTGTTGTATGTTAGATACGCTGCGTCGTCAGCGTACAACGCTGAAGTAGACTCATCTGACTTCGGGATATCATCGGTGTAGCGTCCATACAATGCTGGGGACAGGCAGCTTCCTTGCAGTACACCAGTTAGGGTTATTCGGGAGGTTGAAGATTCTTTCTCTACTGCTACATGGAACCATCTGTCGGTCAGGAAGGAAGCGTTTTGACGCGCTGGACGTCGCTAGTTTGTACAACAGACGGTCGTGCGGAACTCTATCGAACAGTTTCTCTACGGCGAGAAATAAAGCGGCCGCATGCTTGTTTGCCAATCTGATTGTATAAAAAAATGTGCAGACTCTTCATAACTGAAGAGTCGCCGAATGTTCCATTCTAAAACCATTCTGCTCGTCTCGTGGAACAATGTGCAAGGCAAAAATCAAAAGTGTTTGAACAGCTCTTGCTGTTCAAACACTTTTGATACGAGTATTATTTGACAGGTATTCCAAGGGGAGACTGTTCGTCTTTCCATTAGATATGTTAGTTCGGGATTCTCAGCGTAATAGACTCCTTGAGATGCGTCTCGTACACCAAACAGACTTTCAGAGATCTATGTCTTGCTCTCGGAGCAGCGGTTTCAGCAGAGCGATACTTAGATATAGGCCGTCTGCATTCCAGTGCAATACACGAAGAGCCCCCACACGAAAATCAGCTGAGCTACTACGTCTACTCGAGGTTGTAGAGGCACCGCTGTACTCTTCTTCCGATTTCGGCGTGAAGCGCACTCCTCCGACAAAAGTCCTCGCATAATCCACAAAACTTTGAAGTGCGTCGTCTAATCCGGGAGAGATCCCACTTTGAGTGGCCGATATCTATCAGATTCAAACTTTAATTAGATAGGGGGTCTACACAGAGCAGAAAATATATAGGGCCAATATATATGTATATATATATAGGGGACAAAATTGGTTGAAAATATCTCGATTAGAACGGCGCGCGCTACAACGCTACCGAGCTATCAATAGTGAGATACGCCGATTATTAATTATGATCGAAAGTGATGCCACTAACGAGCGATAAGGCCTATCGACCAACTGGTCCCCGGTTCGAATCCTGGCGGGGCATGTACCATTAAATTCGTGTTTTCGGATTTATGTACATATTTATCACGTGCTCGGAGGTGAAGGAAAACATCGTGAAGAGACCCACACGACCGAGATATTATGTTTCGTAAGACGTGTGACCTAATCTAAAAAAAAGATCGGATCTTTCCTCTGGGTTGTGGAGGTCTAACGGCAGTAGCTCCATGTAAAAATCAGGGGCATCACCAAGCCCTTAGGCTTAGGTAGCGGATCCCGCCAATCCTAATGGATTAGG
This sequence comes from Pyralis farinalis, assembly GCA_947507595.1. Lineage (NCBI taxonomy): Eukaryota > Metazoa > Arthropoda > Insecta > Lepidoptera > Pyralidae > Pyralis > Pyralis farinalis. Next base: position 9,041,314 of record OX382281.1, read on the forward strand.
AAACGGGATAGCCCGAAGAAGAAGATCAAAAGTATTACCACTAGGTACTTTATACGGATTGTAATTTTAATATTGGTCTCCTCTTTCGCTTACTGCTTACAGGCGAAGCGAAGCCAATATGTTGAGCTTTTATAAAAAAAAATCTAGACGGTTAATCAGTTGGTGTTCAATGTGGATATTACACGAATGGTAATTTTAATCTTGATAACTAATCAATTGGTATTCAGTGTGGATATTACACGGATTGTAATTTAAATTTTGATGGCTAATCAGATGGTGTTCAGTGTGGATAGTCACAGATTAAAAATTTAATACTGATGAAGTAGTCTGTTAAATATCGTATATATCTAATCGGTTCGTTATCTGAACTTGTTTGTTTCAATCAGATAATCCTTTGTTAATGGTTATAATCTCACACTTTTGCCTCTCAATGCAACTCATTTCTTTATTAACTGCAAACCGTCTCATCTTGACTTAATCATGGTGTCGTCTCCTGCGCATATTGCCAAACATGGACAATGTAGCGCTGATGCTTTCTCATTCCATGAACTCATTTTCCTTTGCTATAAAATTCGTCCTAGGCTAAAATTTTTGTACAACGTAATTTTAGTGCCATTGATAGATTAGAATAGAATACACTTTATTGCACTAAAATAAATACATTTGAGTCACATGTTATTGCAAGAGTGTACTCTAATAATAATAAGCAGTCTTATCTCTTCCAGACAACCATATTGAAGGAAGAAAAACAATAATTAAGATACAGGTTAGTAGTGACGCATTTATAACTATACCTATTTCTACACATAGATACATATACTCAACATAGTATACAATCGAAAAAAAAATTAAAATGTGTGTTATGGGCAGAAAAGTAACAAGGTAAACAACAGACAACAATGTACGTATGGCGATGACAAATACACATATACATATATATGTATATATATACACATACATATATATTTTGATGATGAAATACGAATGTATGAAGGAAGGCTTACTATTGAATGCGAAGAAAACAAAGATAATGGTATTTGAAAGAGAAGAAACCAGAACCAATGTAAGGATTACGGTAGATGATGACGTGTTGGAACAAGTGGATGAGTTTGTATATCTTGGATACGCTTTCAGCACGGATGGAAGGTACACCGCAGATGTGGAAAGGCGATTGAGTGCTGGGAATAGTGTGAATGGAGCATTGGGAAAACTTCTTGGCAGTAAAAACCTGAGCCAGAAGGCGCAGCTGGCTATACACAATGCAATGCTGGTCCCAACGCTTACTTATGGAAGCGAGAGCTGGGTATGGCAGAGAGAGCATAAAAGTAGGATAAACGCGGTTGAAATGCGAGCATTGCGCAAGATTTGTGGCGTAACGCTTGTGGACCGTATTCGCAATGATGAGGTCGTGAAAGAGTGCGTCGGTATTAAAATAAGAAGAGGCGTGCTCCGTTGGTTCGGACATGTAGAAAGAATGCAGGATGAAAGAATGACAATGCAGATATACAATGCAAAAGTGGAAGGATGTAGGAGCCGAGGAAGGCCAAGACTTATCTACCATGATCAAATTGGTCGTGTTCTATCAGAAGGTGATGTCAGGAGCCCTAGAAACCAGCGAGCGTGCATAAGAGCAATGAATGTTAAAGAAGCGAGTGAGGCATGTAAGGATCGAGTCACGTGGCGCTCGGTTCCCTCTGCCTACCCCGTGAGGGATTTGGCGTGAAGTTACAGATAGATATATATAGACAGATAGTGAGATTTTACAAGGTTTATAATTTTTGTGATTGTGCAAAGCTAATAAAAAGTGGTTAAGCATTTCATAGTTGCACAGCCCGTACAGAGAACGATTTAGAGTAATATTGCGAAGAGTGAGTTGGCGTTGTCAGATGAAGGGAAAGAGTACTGCGTGCTTCCGCTACCACTGCCATGGCAGCGTCGGCATGTTGCATCTGCTAACGGTAGTGGGTGGGTGCCTGCCGGCGCTAGGCCACATGAACTAATTAGTGGCGGAAGCACACAAAGCAGGTTAGATCAAATTGCATGTAAATTTGACATTGACGTAACCTGATAGGGAGCCACTTAAGCTGAGAGTGAAACTAGGAAACGTGATCATATTTGCGAAGCCCAAATATATTTCGTATACAAAGATTTTGAAGGCGCTCAAGTTTGTTTAGTGAGGCTAAGGTAACAAGAGTCAGTATAGTCAAGAATATGAAGTAGTAAGGACTACGAGAGAAATTTTGGTGCCAATAGGAAGTAAATTACGCAAACGACGAACGGAGCCAATTGCAAACAACTTTCTACTGACGTTGGCTATCTGCACCGTCCGTGTTCACATTCATCGCAGAACAGCTTATAGACGACGGATTTTATTAGGCGGAGTATCGTCTACAGCGCCTGATGATGCCTCGTGAAGAGGCGAAACACGTGTCGCAGCGACGACCAGGCCAGTCGTGGCAGCGACGGTGGTGGGGGCATGCGGTTTCTGTTCCAGATGGCGGACGACCGCAGCAGCCGAGGCAGAGACTACCGAAGCAGCCATGGCAGCGTCGGCATGTTGCATCTAATAACGGTAGTGGGTGGTGCCCGCCGGCGCTAGGCCACATGAACTAATTGGTGGCGGAAGCACACAAAGCAGGTTAGCTCAAATTGAATGTAAATTTGACTTTCGCAAAATAACGCCTGAATCTATTAACTATTCGTCCTGTATTGTCCTGTACTGTGTTGTCTTCGGAGATAAGATCTACGAATGTGGGATTGTTTTTTTTTTTTTTATACCACTAAGGTGGCAATCAAGCATACGGCCTGCCTGATGTTAAACAGTCACCGTAGCCTATGGACATTTGCAACACCAGGGGCGTCACTCATGCGTTGCCGACCCTCTAAAAACCTCTTCACGCATTTCTTGAAGAACTCCATGCTGTAGTCCCTTGGAAAAACCTCGGCTGGGAGCTCATTCCACAGCTTGAGTGTTCTCGGAAGAAAACTTCTCTGGAACCGCACCGTACGCGACCATAGCGGTTCAAGCGTGTGAGGGTGAACTCCCCGCCGTCGGCGAGCGGTGCGGTTATAAAAATCGGTCAAGTGCGAGTCGGACTCGCGCACGAAGGGTTCCGTACCATTATCTATAAAAACGGAAAAAAAATCACGTTTGTTGTATGGGAGTCCCCTTAAATATTTATTTTATTCTATTTTTTAGTATTTGTTGTTATAGCGGCAACAGAAATACATCATCTGTGAAAATTTCAACTGTCTAACTATCACGGTTCATGAGATACAGCCTGGTGACAGACGGACGGACGGACTGACGGACGGACAGCGGAGCCTCAGTAATAGGGTTCCGTTTTACCCTTTGGGTACGGAACCCTAAAAAGTAGCCGTCGGCATCATTTCGAACAACTCTTCAGAACACAACCCGTTGTACAATCGGTAGAACACACAAAGGGAGGCAAAGTCTTTCCTTAAATAAATAAATAAATAATAATAAATATTGTCGGACAAATTACACAGCGCCATCTAGCCCCAAAGTAAGCGAAGCTTGTGTTATGGGTACTAGAAAACTGATAAACATACGTAAATATTTTTTTTTTTTGGAAATACATACTTATTATACATAGAAAATACCCAGACAAAGACAAACAGACATGTTCATGCACACAAATGTTTGTACTGTGTGGGAATCGAACCCACGAGCGTCGGTGTCAAAGTAGCGTAACAGCGCGTTTCACCACTGCGCCACCGAGCTCGTCTCTCCTTAAACTTAAGGGTTCAATACCGTGTGTAAGCTTAGGATTGTCGACAATTGTGAATGGGTGATTCAGTAGAGAACATGTGTAATCCAATCGCTGCCAACAAGGTGCCTTCTCACCGTCATGTGACCTCTCGGGTGACCGTGTACTCCAACGATGTTTTTCGTCAGACCCTTAGCGACGTCGGATTCCGGACAACAGACTCATGCATAAACATAAAAACAACAAATGTAAATTCCGACGTACACAAAAAAAATCCATTGTATGTGACTTTTGAAAATAACGCCTGAATCTATTAACTAAATAAAAATACGTGACATGTTTAGCTGTCCTGCCTGGTCATTTCAATATTTTTAATAGTAGAAACCAGCGCTCGTATGCATGTATTAATCTGCTCCTACCAGAGATATATAGCTACATTGGATGAACGGACCACTAACTAATTATAATAAAAATTAGTAGAAAAACTCAACCAACGAAATAGGACTTACATCTTCATTGCTATACTGTCTTCAGATGTAGATCGACGATTAAATTATTGTATCTTCACGCCAGGTCACTTGCGGGGTAGGCAGAGATATTACCAGTATTAGTAGACATATGCAAATGCTATTAATACTATGTGTATATATATAGTTTTCAATTAAATCATTCATTTTGCTTAAGTTTACAGAGGATGAATATAAATTATATACATATACATAGTATATCCTACTAATATTATAAATGCGAAAGTTTGTATGTATGGATGGATGTTTGTTGCTGTTTCACGCTTAAACGGCTGAACGGATTTGAATGAAATTTGGCACGTAGATAGAATAAGATCTGGACTAACATATAGGCTACGTTTTTTGACTCCACGCGGGCAGCAGCTAGTATATATATATATATGTATATATCTTTATATATAAGGTATATATTAAACAATACTCCACCTCACAGAAAACTGCAGTCAATAACTCCCCAGAGGGCTGTTGTGTTCCTGAGTGTGAGTGAGGAGTTACTGTGTTAGCAGCAGAGGTGGCATCGCGCGAGTGATAATGTATCACAAGCGATCATAGGCTGCGGTAACCGCTTTACATCAGGTGGACTGTATGCTTATGCACCCCGACGTTGTTTAAAAAAAAAAAAGACAATCAGAACGAACACGAAACTTTGTAATTAAACATCAGGTATCGTAAAGCATTGTCCATTCGTAATTTTACCAGGATAAACGAAATGGACTATAAGGGTTCAGGAGTCGTTGGCTTGCCACTCACTGGACGGACCCCCGAAATGCCAGAGCAAGTCCACTGGGGTCCAGACGTGGAAGTGTTAAAGTTATGCCCTTTAACACTTTACAATTCCTGCGTGCCTTCTTGACTTTCCACTCCGACCGACGAAGACACGCCGGAGACGAAGACCCTGATCGACTATCTGGAGCAATCGGGTACCCGTAGTGTCGTTACGCACCAAAAGCTTGCCATAAGCTGCCCTGCGGGGTTATTGTTATTATTATTAAATAACGATACTTACGATATTGGCGGACCTAGCGGTGACGTGGTAATGCTATTGGGGCTATTGGAATATGTCGGAAAAAAGTGGGCTATTAAAATGAGATTTGGATTTATTATTAGAAACGGGCTATTGCAGAAGAGGGACGGACGCCTGCCATAACTATTATATATGATGTTACTTTCGGCAGGCGGTGGCTCGCCACTCACTAGATGGGTCCCCGAAATGCCAGAGAAAGTTGACCGGGGCACCACCGATGTGAGTGACTCAGGGGTGTCGAGAGGTGTACTGCGCTTTCTCCGAGGTTACTCGCGGCGTTATGCCCTTTAACACTTCCAACCCTGGAGCATATTACCTGCTAGAGCAATATACCTACTCTATCGACTCCTCTCTGCACGGCCAATGAAGGTAAGCTAGAGCTAAGAGTCCTGCGCGCCTTCTTGGATTTCCACTCCGACCGACGAAGACACGCCGGAGAGGAAGGTCCTGATCGACTCTCTGGAGCACTCGGGTACACGTGGTGTCGTTACGCACCAACAGCTCGCCACAAGCTGCCCTGCGGGGTTATTGTTGTTATTATCAAATAACGATACTTACGACATTGACCAGCCTGGTGGTGAAGTGGTTAGTAATGCTACTTTAACACCAAGGATTGTGGGTTCGATTCTCATACATGACAAACAAACGTGTCCATGAACATGGCGGTTTGTTTTGGTCTGACTGGTTTCTTTTAAGAAAAAAAAAATCGTCCAAGTGCGAGTCGGACTCGCGCACGAAGGGTTCCGTACAATTATCTATAAAAACGAGCAAAAAAATCATGTTTGTTGTATGGGAGCGCCCTTAAATATTTACTTTATTCTATTTTTTAGTATTTGTTGTTATAGCGGCAACAGAAATACATCATCTGTGAAAATTTCAGCTGTCTAACTATCATGGTTCATGAGATACAGCCTGGTGATAGACGGACGGACGGACGGACGGACGGACAGCGGAGTCTCTGTAATAGGGTTCCGTTTTACCCTTTGGGTACTGTAGCGTTTGTATCTATACAATAGATATGACGGCGCTTCTATGATTTTCGATTATCGATATAACTTGATCGACTATGGGAAACAAATCGAGTGACAAGAAAGCGAATGACAGTATCGATTCGCTTGACGTAACGCAGAGCGCTGGACGCATGTGGCCGTTGCGCGGGATTCATTATCCTTTTGCATCGGGTGCGCGGACCACGGGTTCTGCGGAACGTTGTCGATTTATTTCGGATAAATGTATCATAGTTAATTGTACTAACTGATTTCTGTAATTATTTGCATAAATTAAAGAAGACAATCATTGTAATTACAGTATTGTGCAATTATTTCTCCTCGCCCGTTTACCTACGCCTGCTTCACATATAATGGACAATAGTGGTACTCCTGACATGGACCAGGTGCCTATATCAGAAGTGGGATCCAGAGGGCCTTTGCAAGAGGAGCAGGGGCACAACAGTCAAACAGCCGCACCACCAAATCTACTTCAAAGTATGGAGATGCTTCTTACGCGATTATTGGCTGCACCCCAACAAACTGCAACTGCGACTACGACGCAATTGGTTCAATTTGATCCCGATAGCATGGACGCCGATGTTGAAGGTTGGTGCAGAATTACCGAAATTATTGTAAATAGTAAATACCTGAAAGGGGCCGATCTGTTATTGGCATTGACACATGCATTAAAGGGAAGAGCTGCGGCTTGCTTGACTAAATTGGACGTGTCACAGCTTGAATGGCCGCGAATCAAAGAAATGTTATTGGTGAAATTCGCTAGACCCATGCTGCCCCAAGATTACTTTGATAATATTTTACGGTTTCAAATCGGCGCGAAAGAGACAGCTGGTGAGGCCGCCATGCGCCTCTGGAGCATGATCGAGTGCATTCCGCGTATAGAGATGGCGGAAGATATGATAACCGGATTTATAACATCTTTACTATGCCAAAAAGACAACACCATACGTCGTGAACTTACTTCGCATGCTGTATCGACCAGATCCCAATTACTTCGTATTTTAAGTGGCATCACATTAAAAAGACGCATGGACAGCAGCGATCATCTCGAAATAGAAATGAAGAAGCCACGATACATTGAACCGCGATTTGCAGGTGTATGTCATAATTGTGGGACCTTAGGACATAAAGCTGTGGATTGCCGAAAACGAAGGCAAGAGATCTCAACTACATCAAGACCTATTAGCCAGACAAGGGGACCCGTCGAGAAGATGCAACCTACCCTGTGCTATGTCTGCGGACGAGCTGGACATGTGGCTGCGACTTGTGCAAACCGAAAAGGCGACACCGACGCGACTACGTCAGAAAAGGAAGTGCACCTCTGCGATCGGAGACCAACCACAGGCCAATTAACAACATCATCTGGTGAGACTGTTTCTTTTCTTTTCGACAGTGGGTCGGCCTGCTCGCTTGTGACTGAGCGACTTTCTGAAAAGTTTCTGGGTACTCGGCACAAAGATATAGTTCTTTTAAAGGGAATTGGGAAGTCAAATGTTGAGTGTACGACACAGATTTTAAGTCCTATTATTATTAGTAATATTCCCGTATCTCTCCTGTTTCATATTGTTCCTGACGGTATTATTTCTGAATCCGTTATTATAGGAAGGGATCTTTTAGATCAGGGGATTAAGGTAGAGATAAACCAAGATCATATCGAGTTTTCGAAGCCAGAAACAACTTCGTTACATAATACCCTAGGTGGTCTCGATATTTCAACAATTGACACAGATTTGGAGGGCAATGATAAAGTAGCATTATTTCATATTCTACAAAAATACAGTCCGTTTTTCATTGATGGTATACCTAAGCGTAGAGTCAAGACCGGAATTTTGCATATTGATCCCATAGATCCAGCTAAAATAGTGCAAAGAAGGCCATACAGGCTATCTCCTGCTGAAAAAGATATTGTAACGGAAAAAATAAATTCCTTACTCGAAGCGGGTGTGATCAGAGAAAGTAGTTCACCTTTTGCGAGCCCCATTCTGCTTGTAAAAAAGAAAGATAACACTGATAGGATGTGTGTGGATTATAGAGAACTAAACTCTAACACAAAACCCGAACATTATCCGCTGCCCATCATTGATGAACAGATAGATAGGTTGAATGGTGCTCACACATTCTCTTCGTTAGACATGGCATCAGGGTATCATCAAATTCCCATAGATACAGAGGGCGATAGCATTGCACGTACTGCCTTCGTTACTCCAGATGGTCAGTACGAGTACTTGACAATGCCATTCGGGCTCCGAAATGCGGCTTCTGTGTACCAGCGCTGCATTAATAAAGCTTTAGGCCATTTAAAAGATGAAATAGCCTTAGCGTACATGGATGACGTGCTCTGCTTCGCTAAGGATGTGCCTGAAGGTTTAAAGCGGCTGGATTTAACCCTTAAGGTACTCTCGGAAGCCGGTTTTTCTTTCAATATACGCAAATGTAAGTTTATGAAAAAGGAAATTGACTATCTTGGTTTTGTAATTAAAGCGGGTGAAATAACTCCGAACCCTCGTAAAGTACAAGCTTTAGTTGATGTGCCTGCGCCTAAAACAGCTTCGCAGGTGCGGCAATTTCTTGGCCTGGCTTCCTATTTCCGACGTTTTATTCCCAATTATACTCGCATAGTCGGTCCATTATACCCTCTCACTAAATTGAAGGGTCCGATTAAGTGGTCCGAAACACATGCCAACATTCACAAACAAATCGTTCAAATTCTTACAACCGAACCTGTTCTGACTATATATAATCGTGAACTTCCTATTGAATTACATACAGACGCGAGTGCTGAAGGATACGGCGCTATTCTTATCCAAAGAAAAGAGGGCATTCCCCACGTTATTTCATATTTTAGTCGCCGAACGACTGACACGGAATCTAGGTATCATTCGTATGAACTTGAAACCCTGGCAGTCGTCCGAGCTGTTGAAAACTTCCGTCATTATTTGTATGGTCAACACTTCACGGTGTACACGGACTGTAACTCATTGAAAGCCTCCAAATCAAAAACAGACTTAACCCCAAGAGTACACCGTTGGTGGGCTTTTCTTCAAGCTTACGACTTTGATATTATCCATAAACAAGGCAGTAATATGGAACATGCTGACTTCCTTTCTAGAAACCCACTTCCAGATCCTATGCCGAGTACTTCTAAAGATGATAAACACATCACTCACAGATCAAATAAAGTCGTCCATTTTGTAGAGTTACACCAAGGTTGGTTAGCTGTGGAACAGAAACGAGATGCGTTTATTCAAGATCTCATTCATAAACACTTAGGGCACGAGCTTCCTGAATCTGTTAGTAACACCTATGATGTCAGGAACGAAATTCTTTATCGTAAAGTAGAACGCAATAAAATCAGCCGCTGGTTGCCTATAGTACCACAGTCACTTATATGGACACTGATAAATCATGTTCATACCGAAATTAAACATTTAGGTGCTGATAAGACTCTCGATAAGTTATATGAACAATATTGGTTTCCACAAATGGCTAAGCAAGTGCGCATGTTTGTAGACTCTTGCATCGTATGCAAGGCTTCGAAAGGTCCCTCAGGAGCTCAACAGGTTCGCCTTCATCCGATCCCTAAAATAGCGTCCCCCTGGCATACTGTTCATGTAGACCTTACAGGAAAATTAAGTGGCAAGAGTGATAGGAAGGAGTATGCTTCAGTAATTATCGATTCCTTTACTAAATACGTTCTGTTGGAGCACACCCCTTCTCTCGATGCAGCTTGCGCTGTAAAAGCTTTGCGAAGGGCTGTGTGTCTTTTCGGTACCCCTAAACGTATAGTGTCGGATCAAGGGAGATGTTATATAAGCTCCGATTTCAAGGAATTCTGCAGCACTCACGGTATAGAACTCCATCTTATAGCCACTGGTTCTAGTAGAGCTAATGGCCAGGTAGAGAGAGTAATGCGAACTTTAAAATGCCTTCTAACGATAATTGAAAACGACCCCCACAAGACATGGCGTGATGAACTACCTGAAGTTCAGCTAGCCCTAAATACGACTCGTTGTAGAGTAACGGGATATACTCCCACGGAATTGATGTTCGGTATATCCGCCCAATCTCTAGGTATTGCCGCCATATGCCCAAATAACGAGTCTGAGCCAAGGCTTAACCTAGATTCGATTCGAAGTACAGCTTCCGAAAATATTAAAAACGCGGCACAAAAAGAAGTAGTTCGATTCAATAAGGGAAAGGCTAAAGTTAAACCATTTGCTGAAGGCGAATACGTCTTTATTAAATGCAGTGAGCGCAATCAAACAAAACTTCAGAGAAAATTTAAAGGGCCCTATGTCATTAACCGAGTATTAGAGAACGACAGGTACGAGCTCAAACATATTGACAATCCCAACCGTGTCCTTAAATATTCACATGAAAATTTACGTGCGGTACCCAGGGGCTTCGAGGGGTTAGTTGACATAGCTTCCATTTTGAATAATGATGGGGCCGAGACGGCGGCTCAGGGTCGGGAAGGAGAGAACGAAGTGTCATCAGGGGATGAAAGTGACACGCTTTCTGTAGCAAGTTCTCATACCATAACCGCCAGCTCGGCAACTCTTACAGCTTCTGAGCTAGACGAACCATAATTTAATAGGTAAGAATTTGTGCACAGCAGAAATACGTCTCTATCGCTATGCATGTATGTGAGTGTGTAGTGTGCATAGTGTACATGAATTGATATCGTGGCAGTAAAGTACTTGACTGGAGAACCGGCGTTCAAACATATACGACTAAATGGGAGGACAGTTGATTGGAGGAGCTGGCTTAGCGGCCGACGTTCCCGGTTATACTGGTCCTACGTAGTGTACCTAATGTGACGGGGGCAATGGGCCACGTATTGACGAGGATGTAGGGACTAGCTCAGAGGAGTCTACGTCCGGGCCATCAGATATGAGGATGTAGGGACTAGCTCAGAGGAGTCTATGTCCGGGCCATCAGACATGAGGATGTAGGGACTGGCTCAGAGGAGTCTATGTCCGGGCCATCAGAAATGAGGATGTAGGGGCTAGCTCATAGGAGTCTATGTCCGGGCCATCCGTTATGAGGATGTAGGGGCTAGCTCACAGGAGTCTATGTCCGGGCCATCTCAAATCATCTAGGAGTATTTGCCAATGAATGCGAAGGGTTGATATGCTCGGTGGGAAATGTAATGCCATTCTAAAACGATATGTAATGGTGGTGTCAGAGATGGACGAGCAAGGGAGCGACAATAGTGTATCTACCAGACTCTCATTTTGTTGCAGGTGTAAAGTTTGATGCTCCGCGTACCTAAGACGCACAGGGACGTGCGTATGTCAGTATGGCCGTGACGGCGCTTCTATGATTTTCGATTATCGATATAACTTGATCGACTATGGGAAACAAATCGAGTGACAAGAAAGCGAATGACAGTATCGATTCGCTTGACGTAACGCAGAGCGCTGGACGCATGTGGCCGTTGCGCGGGATTCATTATCCTTTTGCATCGGGTGCGCGGACCACGGGTTCTGCGGAACGTTGTCGATTTATTTCGGATAAATGTATCATAGTTAATTGTACTAACTGATTTCTGTAATTATTTGCATAAATTAAAGAAGACAATCATTGTAATTACAGTATTGTGCAATTATTTCTCCTCGCCCGTTTACCTACGCCTGCTTCACATATAATGGACAATAGTGGTACTCCTGACTTGGACCAGGTGCCTATAGATATAATACATTGTCTCACGTGCACCAGTAGAGGCGCTGGAGGTCTATCGGGCATTCGGGCGTTAGACGCCGTGCAGATAAGACGTGCGCTAAAGCTGCCTCGGAGCTGCGTGTAGTGGTGAGCCAGTGAAACACCGATACTTATAGATTGAAGATCTCCTTGTGTGATAGCGACTGCTACAAGTGGCGACGAGAATAAAGGTCAGTAAATAGGATACACTTATTTGTTTAAAATGAAAGGAAGGTGACAATAAAAGTGTTTCAGTGGTTATAGAATTAATAGAAGTATTACATTGGTATTTGGTTACTGGATGATCTCTACAGTAAATTAGTAAAGTAATCTGTTTAAATGTTATGATGTGTTTACCCAGAATAACACCAATGAGTCATTTTATTTCATTTCACTCAAATAGTCAGAATGGGTACGGATTGGCGGGAAAAATAATGGAATCAAAACCATTACATGCAGCATTAACTTTCAACGAAAAAAAAAATTAGAACAGGAAGGTCACCGGCTGTCAATATTAAATTACATAATTAAGAAAAAATTAACAACTAGTGAATTCATTGTCATTGAATTATAGGTAGTTCTGATTTGTTTTCCACTATATTAGAATATGTACAATAATTTTAAATAACTAGATTTTTTATAATATTAACCTCAGACTTTCCATTAAATTGGAAATATGGTTCTACAGTAAATAAATTGCTTATAGATTTTTATTGAATTTAAAATAAAGATTTAATTTTGATTTCCATTAAATTGGATGAAAGTACCTACACAAATTAAAATAATTCCAGATTAGATTTTCATTCAATTGAAAATAAAATAAAATTTGGATTTCCATTAAATTGGAAATATGTACTTACGTACAGGAATTAAAATAATTCGGATTTTCATTCAATTGAAAATAAAATAAAAATTGGGATTTCCATTAAATTGGAAATATGTACTTACGTACAGAAAAAAAAAATAATTCAGATTTTCATTAAATTGAAAATAAAATAAAATTTGGATTTCCATTAAATTGGAAATATGTAATTACGTACAGAAATTAAAATAATTCGGATTTTCATTCAATTGAAAATAAAAATAATTTGGATTTCCATTAAATTGGAAGTATTTTATGAAATAAGAAATTCATTTACTTGAATTTACAACAGTTGGACTTCTTTTAAATAGGAAGTGTTTACAACAGTTGGACTTCTTTTAAATAGGAAGTGTTTAGACGTCCATTCAATTGGGTGTATTTTCAGGTCGCCAAATACTATCAATAATGGCAAATCAGCTACCGCCACCTGAAAAATTAGATATCGAGGGAGACAGTACATCGGTTGGTTTGAGATGGGAAAAATGGAAACGATCCCTTCGAATATATCTTGAAGCCACCGATATCACAACTTCAGCTAAAAAGAGAGCTACTTTGCTAGTCCTAGGTGGAAGTGCACTTCAGGAAATCTTTTATAATTTGCCTGGAGCAAGCGTGGAACCCGCGGAAAACGTTGATATTTTTGAAGTAGCTATTAGTAAACTAGATAACTACTTTCTCCCCAAACAAAACAAAACCTTTGAGCGGCATATTTTCCGTCTTATTAAGCAAGATGAAGGGGAAAGTTATGAAAAATTTCTTATTAAACTAAGAGATCAGGCAGCGAAATGTAAGTTTGAAAAACCTGATGACCACATAATTGATCAAATACTGGAAAAATCATTGTCCCCTGAGTTAAGGAAAAAAATGTTAACAATGGGTGACGAAATTACATTAGACAAAGTAATTACTGTAGCTAATACCTTAGAAATTGTAAACTACCAGCTTCATAGTTACGAACAAAAAGATAAAAATAAGACAAATGAAGTTAATATGATAAAAAGTAGAAATAAGAATAATTTAAGATGGTCGGAACAAGAAAAAGAGCCTAATCAAGAAGAAGAGAAAAAGATGGCAAAATGTACGAGATGTGGAAGTTCTGTACATATCTCTCAAGGTTTTCCTTGCCCGGCGAAGGATAGGAAATGTAACGGCTGCGGGAAATTAGGTCATTATCAAAGATGCTGCAAAACTAAATCAATTCAACAAAAGCGTAAACTCGCACAAAATCGAGATAAAAGCTAAAACAAGCGACAATGGAATGAAACAACAGTAAATTCTCTAGAAATTGAAGAAATACAATACATATTTAATTTGAACGACGACGCAACAATCAAATGCGAGATAGGAGGAGTAAATTTGGAAATGTTGATTGATTCAGGATGCAAATTAAATCTAATATCTTATAAAACCTGGGAATATTTAAAGAAAAATAGTGTAATCTGTAACAAACAAATTAAAGAGCCAAATAAAATATTACTAGCATATGGAAGTAGGACTCCTTTACAAATCAAAGGTTCTTTTGAAGCTGTATTAAAAGCAAACGGAAAAATCGAACAGGCCACTATTTACGTCATTGGAACTTACTTGGAAAAGACACTGCATTGCGATTGGGTGTTCTAAAGTTAGGCATGGATGTAAATCAAGTTGAACAAAAAACAAAGGAACCTTTTCCCAAATTTAAAGATACATTAATTGAAATTCCTATTGATCCTTCAGTAAAACCAGTTATGCAAGCTTGCCGGAGAATACCAATACCACTAGAAGAAAAGATAAATAAGAAAATCAAAGAACTATTAAATTTAGAGATAATTGAAGAGGTTCATGGACCTTCAACATGGGTTTCTCCGTTGGTTCCAATTCTTAAGGATAATGGTGATGTACGTTTATGCGTTGATATGCGACGCGCTAATGCAGCAATTTTAAGAGAAAACCACCCATTACCCTGTATGGAAAACTTATTACCAAAAATAAAGAAGGCACAATATTTTTCAAAACTTGACATAAAAAATGCATTTCATCAAGTAGAACTACACCCGAATTCACGATATTTGACCACATTTATTACATCTAATGGCCTGTACAGATATAAAAGGCTTATGTTTGGAATCACATGTGCTCCAGAACTCTTTAAAAAAATCATGGAGAAAATGCTAATAAAGTGTGAAGGAACTACAAATTTTATCGATGACATATTAATCTGGGGAAGTAACGAGAGTGAACATGACACGCGACTTTCCAAGGTGATGGAGGTATTAAAGCAAAACAATGTGTTGTTAAATCATGAGAAATGTATTTACAAAGTACAGACAATACATTTTATAGGACATGAACTAAATCCGGAAGGAATAAAACCGCTACCTAAATACATGAAAAGCATATCTGAATTTAGAGTACCAAAAACAATAGAAGAATTACAAAGCTTTTTAGGTTTAGTAAACTACATCAATAAATGGATCCCGAATTTGGCTACAGCGACAGAGCCTCTGAAACAAATACTACGGCAAAAACTAGGAAAGAAAGCAAACATAGAAGAATACTGGCGAGACAATCAAAATGAAGCATTTGAAAAGTTAAAAGAGATGCTGTCTGAAATAGGAACACTAGGATATTATGACGCCAAAGATAAGACACAAGTAATAGCAGACGCAAGTCCTGTAGGACTGGGAGCAGTCTTAGTGCAGATTGATAGCAAAGGACCAAGGATTATTGCATACGGGAATCGGACACTCAGTCAATGTGAAAGAAAATATAGCCAAACGGAAAAAGAGGCTCTTGTTCTGGTATGGGCTATCGAACATTTTAATACATTTCTTTTTGGTAAGGAATTTGAGCTAATCACGGATCACAAGCCATTGGAATTCCTATTTAGTTCAAAATCAAAACCATGCGCTCGTGTCGAAAGGTGAGTTTTGCGACTTCAGGCGTATCGCTATGATGTGAAATATAAATCGGGTAAGACCAATATTGCGGATCCATTATCGCGATTATGTAAATATTCGGATCAGTCAATTCAGACATCAGAAGATAATTATGTTCATCAGATAGTCGATCTCGCGAGACATGGCGCGCGCGCCATGTGAAATCTCAATGCAACAAATAATAAAGGAATCGGAAAGCGATCAGGAAATTATCAATGTTAAAAAGGGAATTTATAGTCAAAAATGGGAGGAGTCTGTGAAATCATATGAAATATTTTCGGATGAATTGTGTTTCTATGAGAATATACTTCTGAGAGGAAACAGAATAGTTATCCCACGGAATCTCAGGAAGCAGGTTTTACTAGCAGCACATGAGGTCCACCCGGGAATTGGTGCCATGAAGAGTCGCCTTCGTTCTAAAGTTTGGTGGCCCAGAATAGATAAGGACGTCGAGTTAATGGTAAAGAGCTGCAAAGGATGCACCCTGGTTAGCTTACCAAATCCTCCAGCACCAATGAAACGTCGAGAGCTTCCATCCGAACCTTGGGTTGATATTGCGATGGATCTTTTGGGTCCATTGCCGAATAAGGACTACATCTTACTAATTATTGATTATTACAGCCGCTATAAAGAGATCAAGATTACTAAAATTATAACAAGTTCGGAAATAATTAAAATCCTTAAAGAACTCTTTAGCCGACTGGGATATCCATTGTCGATCACTGCTGATAACGGCCGGCAACTCGTTAGCGAAGAGTTTAAGAATTTTTGTGGTGATTGTAATATTAAGCTTTTTAATACTGTGCCATATTGGCCACAAATGAACGGAGAAGTGGAGCGCCAAAACAAGGACATTGTAAAACGACTCAAAATTAGTTCTAGTGAAAATCGAGATATGAGAGACACACTATATGAATACCTAATGATGTACAACTCCACTCCTCATTCCGTTACGGGAAAGACACCGTCAGAACTTTTTTTTCAAAAGAATGAACAGAGATAAAATTCCTATGTTGAAAGATATAAATGAAACAGATGATGACACTGAAGTTAGAGACCGAGACAAGTGGCAAAAGGAAAAGGGAAAGGAGTATGGCGACCGGAAAAGAAGAGCAGAAAACCCAGAACTGCTAGAAGGTGAGAAAGTGTACGTAAAAGAAATGGAAAAGGCAAATAAGCTTTCAACAACTTTCAACCCTGCACCACATGTTGTGGAACGATCAGTAGGAGGGGATATTACGATAAGGAATGAAGAAACTGGACAAAGACTACGAAGAAATGTAATTCATTTAAAGCGTGTGGAGGGGAAATGGAAACCAGTAGAAGAAGAAACAAATGGGAATGAGGATCAGACAATCAAAGAAAATACAACTACATAAATTATTATTTAATATAGGATTTAACGCGATTAAGTATTACATTAGGAATATTGTATGTATGTGTGTGTGTCTTCGCGCCGGGTCCCTTGCGGGGTAGGCAGAGAGAAATTACAATGTAATGTTAGGAATATTGATTACATTAAATAAATACAATTTGTTAAAAAGGAAGGGATGTAGCGTTTGTATCTATACAATAGATATAATACATTGTCTCACGTGCACCAGTAGAGGCGCTGGAGGTCTATCGGGCATTCGGGCGTTAGACGCCGTGCAGATAAGACGTGCGCTAAAGCTGCCTCGGAGCTGCGTGTAGTGGTGAGCCAGTGAAACACCGATACTTATAGATTGAAGATCTCCTTGTGTGATAGCGACTGCTACAGGTACGGAACCCTAAAAAAGGTCAAATCAAAGTTGTAAAACTGCAACAACATGAATAAAAGACGAATTATTTCAAGTATTTTAATTAAACAACGATTTCTTAAAGATATATGTCGAATAACATTTATTTGCACTTTCAAATTAAATTCATTCACTGTAATAACTAAATAAACATTCTACTGAAAAAATAACTGTCTTCTTCTTAATTTTTTTGTTTGGCATCTCATCGAAACGAAACAAACTATTATGGTATGAAGGACTACGGGACATTTACGTAGTAGAGAAAACATGGAGAGAATTGATAAAATTCAACAAAATTTCAGGAAATTTATCGGCACAATTATAGACTTCATTCACTTTTGTAGCGCACAAGTTGTAAAATCCACGGTTTCATTATTTGTCTTTTTTGAAGATGTCTTCTGGTAATTCTATTAAAATAAACTAGACAAATTGTGTTGCGTCCGAACGTGATGTGTCCACGATTCTATATCTGGAAACCCCTGAAATAAATTCGTATTATGTGGTTATTACTTTAAATCGTAAATATTTGAAAGTATCAGACTGGGCAAACATTTACTTTGTCTAATTCAATCCCATTAAGACACAAGTTTGCATGTTTACCAATAAGAGAACAACATATGCCGTAGTTTCTCAATTCGATCATCTATCATCATTTATCATCTTATTTACTCTCTCTCTCTCTCTCTTACCGTCGCCAAGAGCATTGAGATTCTTAGTAGCGAGATCTCCCGCAATGTTTAGTTCCGAAGTAACCTGATGGAAAAGGTCAAGGTACCGCCCAAGAAACTTACATTCGGCAAAGACGTATGCATGTTTCAAGTTTAAGGAGAGACTTTGCCTTACTTTATGTATTCCATGTACAGTGTGTTTATACAAGTTGTGTTTCTAGAAGTTATTCAATACGATGACAACTGCTTTCTTCTACAATAATTCGCCGTCAGCAGGTAATTCTTACTGGACACACTGAAGCCATAGTCTATCTATCTATAACTTCACGCCAAATCCCTTGCGGGGTAGGCAGAGAGAACCGAGCGCCACGTGACTCGATCCTTACATATCTCACTCGCTTCTTTAACATTCATTGCTCTTCTCATGCATGCTCGCCGGTTTCTAGGGCTCCTGACATCACCTTCTGATAGAACACAACCAATTTGATCATGGTAGGTAAGTCTTGGCCTTCCTCGGCTCCTACATCCTTCCACTTTTGCATTGTATATCTGCTTCGTCATTCTTTCATCCTGCATTCTTTCTACATGTCCGAACCAACGGAGCATGCCTCTTCTTATTTTAACACCGACGCTCTCTTTCAGACCAACTCTGCTTCTAACCTCATCATTGCGAATACGGTCTACAAGCGTTACTCCATAAATTTTGCGCAACGCTCGCATTTCAACCGCGTTTATCCGACTTTCATGCTCTCTCTGCCATACCGAGCTCTCGCTTCCATAAGTAAGCGTTGGGACCAGCACTGCATTGTGTATAGCCAGCTGCGCCTTCTGGCTCAGGTTTTTACTGCCAAGAAGTTTTCCCAACGCTCCATTCACTCTATTCCCAGCACTCACTCGCCTTTCCACATCGGCGGTGTACCTTCCATCCCTGCTAAAAGCGTATCCAAGATATACAAACTCATCCACTAGTTCCAACACTTCATCATCTACCGTAATCCTTACATTGGTTCTGGTTTCTTCTCTTTCAAATACCATTATCTTTGTTTTCTTTGCATTCAATAGTAAGCCTTCCTTCATACATTCGTCTTTCATCATTGTGACTAGTGTTTGCAGCTCAGATGGTATTTCTGCTAACAGGACGGCATCATCTGCATACAGCAGACAATTTACCACTAGGTCACCAATGCGTAATCCTACATTCGTCGATCTTATTCTCTGTAGACAACTATCGAGATACAGAATAAACAGCCTAGCAGACAACATGCAACCCTGTTTGACACCAATTTTGACATCAAACCAGGGTGACATGTTGCCATCTATTCGCACACATGCTGAGCAATCCTTGTAGGTGGACTGCACAGCACGCAGCAGTGAGCCGTCAATCCCATATCCTGGCAATATGCACCACAGTTCCTTTCGCACAACCCTATCAAATGCTTTCTCAAGATCCACAAAACCGCAGAAAACCTTCTGGTCTGTGGCCAGATGCTTCTCTACGATATTGCGGAGCGAGAAAACTTGATCCGTACATCCCCTTCCATTTGGGAATCCTCCCTGTGCCTCCCACAGCATTTCGTCAGATTTCACCCTCATTCTCCTTTCAATTATCTTTCCATATACTTTTGCTGTTATGCTGATCAAACTGATGGCCCTATAGTTGGCGCAGTCCATGCGTGATCCCTTGCCTTTATACAAGGGTACGATGACTGCGCGTCCCCAGTCTATTGGGACCCTTCCGGTTCTCCAGCATAGGTTGCATAAGTACCAGAAGGCGTCCCGGACGTAAGTGCCACCTAGTGAAGCCATAGTGATCTATTTAAGTTTAAAACTATTGACGCTGAGGTATGACCTCGCTTCCGTGGTTTTTTTCAAACGACTACAGCAAGAAGTTCTTCAAAAAATCGTGGGAGATTTTTCGGGATCGGTATTCCATGACTGAGAAAGACGTTACTCCGGCAGTTTAAACGACGTTTGCAACAACAAGGGGTATAACTCATGTCTTGACCAACGACTTCTGATTCTCTGGATATTATTGTGAGTTTTACTTATAAGCAACACGTATTTGGAGTGTGCTATCCGTCACTCTCAGTGGAATTAATAAAACAAGGGCTATTATAATACTGGAGAAACGAATTGTAACATGCTAATGTATTGTTTTCTAATAAGGGTGGAGTTAGCCGCAAAATTTAAGGAGGATTAATTCCATTGACATTTTGTATTAATGTCACGTGTCAAAGGCTTTGTAAAGGCAAAATATACCACCATTATGTTTACTACTTAAGTACGAGTATGTACTAGATATTGTAATTCAACGTGAATAAATGAATATAAATTCATTGATGTGAACCTTAAATTCTGCTGCAAAAGGGGAAAAATAGGAAACGTATCTCGCTAAGAAAAAGACTGTCATTTCTTTAGACCTCGGTAACAAACAAACTAGCGGCGTGCATCTGTGGAGTGAATGGGCCGTTTAAGGCGACACCTCGATCGTGAAGCTTTAAAATGGCTCCGCCCAATCACCCCGCGCCCCTCAATTGACACTCGACGCTCGATTTGTAAAATTTGAAATTAGCGCCTAATAGGTAACCTGGGGTCAACGTATAGTCAATGCAAACGAACAGAAAAGCTACAGAGTCGCGTCACACTTAAATAAAATTTATAATATCAATATTTAATAAAAATTATTGATTTAATTATTATTTAGCTTTATACATACTGAACCAAACATATTTATTTAAGCTAGACGGAAAACAATAGTAATAATAGTAATAAAAAACTACAGAAACGTATTCACTTTTAAAAGTTTATTGAAAGAGAAATCAATGACATCGTTTTATGTTTATATCTCTACAAGTTAACATGTCTTGGTATCTATGTTGTTCTTACTTAGGTCTCGTCCAGTGGCGCCCTCATTGAATAAAAAAACATATTATAGCATAGAAGATAAACATTATGAAATCTTATGTTGCATTTATTACGAAGATAGTAAAGTATTTTTACGTCATTAAACCAACACTCAAAATATTCCACTATCGTTGTTATAAGCAAAAGTGCTAAAAGAGGCCGTTTTTTGGCAATTATGCCTATAACAACGAAAGCAAAACATTTCAATTGTTGGTTTAATGACGTAAAAGTACGTTATTGTATTTGTAACACACGCAACACATGACTTTATAATGTTTATCTTCCACGCTAAGATACGATATTTTATTCCTTGAGGCGCCACTGGACGGCATGTATCCCCCTTAAGAAGAATGAAACACTAGCTACATAATACAACATTGTTTATCGAGAGGCTAAAGCGGGCCATTTGTTGATTCGGACACATATGTTTAGTTAGCAGATACACCATCTAAACTGCAAACACTGGTCACAGCGATGAAAGACGACTGTATGGAGAAAGGCTTACTACTGAATGCGAAGAAAACAAAGATAATGGTATTTGAAAGAGAAGAATCCAGAACTAATGTAAGGATTACGATTGATGATGAAGTGTTGGAACAAGTGGATGAGTTTGTATATCTTGGATGCGCTTTCAGCAGGGATGGAAGGTACACCGCAGATGTGGAAAGACGAGTGAGTGCTGGGAATAGTGTGAATGGAGCGTTGGGAAAACTTCTTGGCAGTAAAATCCTGAGCCAGAAGGCACAACTCGCTATACACAATGCAGTGTTGGTCCCAACGCTAACTTATGGAAGCGAGAGTTGGGTATGGCAGAAAGAGCATGAAAGTAGAATAAACGCGGTTGAAATGCGAGCGCTGCGCATAATTTGTGGCGTAAGGCTTGTAGACCGTATTCGTAATGATGATGTTAGAAATAGAGTTGGTCTGAAAGAGAGCGTCGGTGTTAAAATAAGAAGAGGCATGCTCCGATGGTTCGGGCATGTAGAAAGAATGCAAGATGAAAGAATGACGAAGCAGATATACAATGCAAAAGTGGAAGGATGTAGGAGCCGGGGAAGGCCAAGACTTACCTACCATGACCAAATTGGTCATGTTCTATCAGAAGGTGATGTCAGGAGCCCTAGAAACCGGCGTGCGTGCATGAGAAGAGCAATGAATGTTAAAGAAGCGAGTGAGATATGTAAGGATCGAGTCACGTGGCGCTCGGCTCTCTCTGCCTACCCCGCAAGGGATTTGGCTTGAAGTTATAGATGTTCGAGTGTCATAATGGCTGATAGCGCCGAGTAAACACAGGATTTTTTTATTTCGAATAAATAAGAGAAATAAAATTATCAGATTGAATTAGATTGAAATTGAAATAGAAAATTGGAATTTTTTTTGCAACTCCCTCCTGGTGAAGATTCACAAGTTATTTTACACAGTTAGGTATAGCTCTGGTAGGGATCCTAGCTTTTTCCCTAAATATAATACACTCTCGAATGACTAGGTATGCGCTTTCACTAACAGTCAATTTAACTTCGCGAATTTTATAAAAAAGTACAGGAAGAACTTGACGGTTAGACGGTAATTTTGCGCCTATTATTTGATAATTTACGTCTCCAACTAAGAAAATACTTGATTTATTGCTTCTCAATTCCACTGCCATCTTATAAAAGTTAAAACATTACGTATTAATCACGAGAATAACTGACATTCAAAATTAATAGACGGTTAGGTAATTATGACGAAGTTAACGATGCTCTCTCTAAAGTTATTCATTGGTTTAGTGTTAATAATCTGCTTTTAAATGATAAAAAGACTAAAGTAATTAAGTTCTCAACACCTAATGTAAGGCAGGTGGCTACCAATGTACATGTTAATGGAACTAATTTAGCCCCTGTGGAGACAACTGTGTTCTTGGGTATAACAATTGACTCCAGACTACAAAGGGGCCCACAAATTGAAAAATTATCAGGAAAACTAAGTTCTGCAGCTTATGCAGTGAAAACTATTAGACGGCTCACTGATATTGATACGGCTAGAATAGTTTATTTCAGCTACTTTCATAGTATTATGTCATATGGAATTCTTCTTTGGGGTAACTCCGCGGATATTAACACCATCTTTTTATTGCAAAAGAGAGCCATAAGAGCTATCTACAAACTTGGTCCCCGTGAGAGCCTTAGAGAAAAATTCAAAGAAATAAATATTTTCAGTCGCATCGCAATATATCTATGAAAATCTTTTGTATGTCCATAAAAACATAGACTCATTTTGTAAAAAGAGTGATATTCATAGCATAAATACTAGATATAAGCATAATCTTGTGTTATATGCAAGCCGTCTCCACAAAACAAGTAATTATTTTATGGGGCAATGTATACGGTTCTATAACAAACTTCCCAGCAATATAAGAGATTTGTCAATAAACAAATTTAAAACTACTATTAAAGCCAAATTGTGTAGCAGGGCATATTATAAAGTATCTGACTATATTAATGATAAAAATGCCTGGGAGTGAGTCGATCCAATTATAATGTAATTAACAAAATATGTAAATTTGTTTGGATACCAAAAGAGGGATGCCTGAGTTTTTTGGCAGTATTTTTATCAGTGCTCACCTAGTCATAAACTGCACGGTAGGGAAAAAAAATGTGACGATTCCAAACAAATGTAGCCATTTTTACGGAATAAAAAGATTTTGACTTTGAATTTGAACAAATGAATACCGCGAGTACGTGCGGCACTGCCGCGCAACTTGTATGAACATGTTTCGATGTAATTCGGCACGGATTATCGTAATCCAAATAAGTTAAAAATTAATTTCCGAGTGTTTTAAAAGCAAATGAACAAAACTAAGACATATGCGTTAGAAAATAAAAACTTTGAAAAATAAGGGACACCCTAATATACATATATACAAATAGATTTTATAATCTATTCATATTTAAAAAAAACATGTGACAAATGATTTTCTTGCTGTTTCATAACTTTAACTTCAGTATAATGACATTTATTGTATTTTACTTATGTATACTCTGTGTTTTGTATTGTTGTACGTTTCCTTGTTATTTATTAAACTCTCAAGAAGAAAGAACCAGGACCATCTCTGATGTTGCAAAATAAATCTAATCCGTACAATAGTTCAATACTAACCACAATGTATAGAATAAATGATTTTTTTGTGTTTTCAGTGTTGGTTCATAGTAAATATTATTTGTTTTCACGAGTACCATGGGTATAAGTATACTATCTATCTATATCTTCACGCTAAATCCCTCGTGAGCGCCACATGACTCGGTACTTACACACCTCGCTCGCTTCTTTAACATGAAACATACCGAGTTTTTTTAAAAACTATCAAAATATACTATTTTACTAGTAATTATTTTAATACAAAAAAAAAAAAAAAACCTCCACTGGTTTTCTATCTTCTGATTGGATAAATTTCCAACGTAAACTAACCTTCACCTACGTACAATGTCTAAGTCGGAGTTCGGTGAGCTTATAATGAGTTTGTCGTCCCGTATGACACTTACGTTAAAGTAGCATATAAATCGAGTAGTGATTCTTCTAGTGGAATATGTTTATTTAGTAAGTTTCTCCTAAAAAACAAAACAGCAAAAATATTCTATTTTATAAGTTTTTATTTTAATACAAAGAAATAAAGAGTCTCCACTGGTTGCTATGTGCTGAGAACGCGAACCTTATTGGTATAAATTTCCAACGTAACCTGACCTCCACCGACGTACAACTTCTAAGTCGGAGTTCGGTCAGATTATAATGGACATAATAGGAGTTTGACGTCCTATATAGGTACGCGGTCAGCCTGTGAATAATGTATACCAATTATCAAATGTTACTGTTTATTCCTGCAAAAAATAACTCTTATTTAATTAATGCAGTTTTATATAGAGTTATTAAGTAAGCAAAATTAAAAAAAAGTTTGAAGAGGAATTAAATAGCTTGGGCCAACCATACCTAGGAACTGTTCTAAAAACTAGAAATATGTCTACACAATGTTATTATAATATGTTTAATGAATATAATAATTAAAAAAAAAAAATACCTTGTCTTGTTCGCCTCCCCCATTCTACGAACATTTTCTTTGTATTTTTATTCTATATATTTTCTTTTTAGTGTTCCCCATTATTACAACAGTATAATAAATATATATAAACCTATAATATTATTTACTACTTATATCTAATAATAATACACTTACGCTAAATACTATAATATTGAATATTTACAACTATTAATTATAAAAACTTCGGTGTCGCGATGTAAATGGAGCGAGCTCGAGCAGACAGTCGACATAGGTCTTACCTCGAAGCGGGCTGCAGCCGGACTGGCTGGATGTAGTTAGTCAACGCGTTTATAATCCTCATTACCGCACAATAAGGTCGAAAACACGTAGCACCCAAGACGAATGTGATCGCTTAGAAATTGTCAGAAACTTAAAATATTTTAAAAAAATTTCATGTTTCACTTATCAAAATATGCAGCAAGCATATTATAAACATAGATATTACTAATAGATTTAAGTAATTTTGAAGCGTATAAACAGAACAACTTCGTTGTAATTTCAAAAATAATGAATTTCAGGAGGTGTTTTCGAAAGTAATTATTATCGAATCAATTTTACACAATCGCGTATTTGAGCAAGCAAATTCAAGATAAAGAAATGAAGTTATTTATATTAAAATCTTAGATCCGTCAGTTTAGTCATTAGCCTATACTATTCGATGAAAGTTGGTCTAATTTTTCGATGTGTCGCCTTAATGAGAAAACTTTACTGTGTCGTCGAGATGTAAAGTTGCCGTCACCCATTTTTCTTTAATACAAACCATAACATTTTAGTGCGGTGGTAAACAGGCTTAACCATGCATTTTTGCATAAGTGTTGAAATTTGGTACACTCATTCGAAATATCCTACTATTCGACATGAGCAATGTTGCTACAGTCGAAAACTGTAGGTTACCTATCTTTAGACATAAATTAATATGGTTTCGTTTATTTACGTGCTAAAATTTACCATATAAAAAAATGAAAGTTGCCAATTGTTTGACACGTTTAAAGCTACAAGGTGGACTGTAAGAAAAAGGTTAAATTACTAAAAAAAGTTGCTCTAACGTGTATTTTCGAGTGAGATTTCATTTAAAAAAAAATCCTGTTACTTTGTAAAGTTTTGGCAGTAATATTGTAACAGTAAGAGGAAGAAAAGTTACGTAGAACGAACGCACCACACAGGTTCACGCGGTCCCTTCGTGTGCATCCTCTTGCGAAATCCAAACACAAGATTAACCTACTTAGCCCTCGATGCATCGACTAACGATCGACTGGTGATGATGCGCCACTGCGGTTAAGCGTCATACCCCCTTCCCCCGTAGACCTTCACTCCAGGGGTTTAAACACTATATTAACCTAGCAAGATTAAACCCCGGGAGTAGAGTCAGTTTCCTATAAATGGTAAAGTTGTTTTTAACATACCTCTTCGCAGTACTGGCACGGGAACATGTGCATTCCATGGCTGACAGAATGATGTTTGAAACTGTCGCTGTCCAGAAAGCCCATGCCACACGTATCACAAATCCACGAGGATTTATTCGGGGCATCTTCTTGTGGATCTTGACATTTGATTTCGCAGTCATCTATGGTTTGCGTCTCTATTTTAGGTTTCTTTGGTTCGCGGGGCTCGAAATATGGGCAGGCTATTGAAAAAATTAAAGAGGAAATTTATTTTTGTTTATTGAAGTGACATTTCTTTAGGTATAATGTTTTAGATCTGATGAAAAGAAAAAGAAATTTCACGATTGGAAAAAAACCATTCGAAGTGAAGACATTTCAATTTCTTCTTCTATTTGGTCCGTCTATAGAAGTTATAACAATACCATATACTTTATAACCAATAATGCCTATTCTAGGCCTAAGCAACCTACATGCTGCCACTGCAGTGTCGGCCTACCTCTAAATCTAATTTCCCATATCATGTCTTAGTCGGCCACACATTCTCACCGCTGGGACCATCTGCCTCTAAATATATTTCCACATCCCAGGACTAGATGGATCACATTCTCCTCCAGTCGGATACTTTAATCAAATTACCCTCAATTTCAGACCCAAATTAATAGCAGCTTTTCTTCCCAAGGGAATTATCTAAATCTGTTTCCCCATCCCAGGCATTGTTCAACTCTTCCTCAACCTCCCACTCCTCTTTTTCTTCTTAGCGTTATCCCGTTTCCTAATCAATTAGGATTGGCTGGATCCGCTACCTAAGCCTTCTTCGCCAAATCCTTAGATTTGGCGAAGATATTGATTTTTACATGGAGCGACTGCCGTCGGACGTCCACAACCCAGAGGGATAACCATACCCTTCTTAGGTAAGGTCACACGTCTTTCGAAATATAATTTCTTGGACACGCGGGTTTCCTCACGATGTTTTCCTTCACCGCCAAGCAAGTGATAAATATAAATATGTACATAAATCCGAGAACACGGATTTCCTTCCAACATCCCATTCCTCTATCCACCTCTAAATCTTACAGTGCTGTTTTTAGGGTTCCGTACCCAAAGGGTAAAACGGAACTCTATTACTGAGGCTCCGCTGTCCGTCCGTCCGTCCGTCCGTCCGTCTGTCACCAGGCTGTATTTCATAAACCGTGATAGTTAGACAGTTGAAATTTTCACAGATGATGTATTGCTGTTGCCGCTATAACAACAAATACTAAAAAATAGAATAAAATACATATTTAAGGGGGCTCTCATACAACAAACGTGATTTTTTTGCTTACTTTTGCTGGATATTGATAACGGCAACAGGTAGACGCTTGAAATATTCATAGAATATTTAGTTATATATTTACTTTAAAAACAAATAATTAAATTAAAATAAAACAAATATCCCCCTTAAATATTACAAACGTTTTTTTTTTTGCGTTTTTATAGATAATGGTACGGAACCCTTCGTGCGCGAGTCCGACTCGCACTTGACCGATTTTTTTTAGACAACGTCGGGAGGCATACAAGCATACGACCTACCTGATGTAAAGCGGGTACCGTAGCCTATTAACACTTGATATATATATATATAAGCGCGATGCCACCTCTGCTGCTTACACAGCAACTCCTTGGGAGCTTACTGGTGACCTCACTCACGCGCAGGAACACAACAACCCTCTAGGGAGTTGTTATTTGGTTGCGGTTTTCTGTGAGGTGGAGGTACTTCCCCAGACGGGCTACTTTGATGCGCCCTACCTCTCTTAAAACATCCAGACCAAGACAAACAGACATGTTCATGCACACAAATGTTTGTCCAGTGTGGGAATCGAACCCACGAGCGTTGGTGTCAAACTCGCGTCATTCGCGACTGAGCCACCGAGCTCGTCCAGGATTTCAGTTACAATTATTAGTATTGGCTGTACTTACGGCCGTGTCCGACGTGGGTCTTGTAGAACGTGACGAGAACTCTGTCCAGGGTCTCAGTGACAATCATGTGTGCTGGACACGCTTTCCCGGTTTTGTAGATTTGCCGTTCGGGAGCCGGCCTCTTGCCTTTACCCTGGCAAATAAATTATTACTGTAATAACAATCGGGAAGAAGCCTCGCGCTTCGGAGATAAAGCAACAATCGAATATTGCCGACCGAAGAGAGTTAACAACCAATAGTCCATCTGATGAAGCCCGAGCACCATAGGATTTTGACACTTTTACATCTAGGATTATCGCTTACGCTTTAACACCCCTGTTTTTCTAATAACGTAGCAACTCCACACATTTGACTACGTGGTTCACGGAACACTATAACTCTCCAGTGACTAGTTATTAGCTGCGGTCTTCTTACAGGGGGAAGGTTCTAGGTCAAGAGGAGTGCTTACTAAATACACTACCCTTTTTTAATAAGGTCCTGTTTGCTCGTATGCTTTTCTGTTCCTCTGAAGACTCTGCTCCACCTCAATAGCGAATAAATTTACTCCGTTTGGCCTCAAAGAAGTTTCATAGCGGAAAACCAGCTGCGCTACGCATTATTGGAGTTTCATACTCAATAAAACTGCTCTGCTCGGCTTCTATAGAGTTTCATAGCAAATAACACAGCTCTGCTCGGTCTCAATAGAATTTCTCAGTGGGTGAAACTTCTTCTCTGCGCCCATCGGGGTTTTCATTGCGTATAAATCAACTCTGCCTCACCTCAATGGGTTTCATAGCGGAATAAAACTGCTTCGTTCCAGCTCGATGGTGTTTCATTGCAAATACACAGGTTCGGCTCCACCTTATGCAGCTTTATAGCGGTTGAAAGTGTTCCCCTTCGGCTTAGTGGTGTATTAAAGCGGGTGAAACTGTTCCACTACCACTCAATTAGTTTTATAACGGATGAAACGATTCTACTCCGGCCCAATGAAGTTCCATAGTGAATGAAACTATTCCGTTCCGACTCAATGGAATTTCATTGCGAATACACCGGTTGCAGCTCAATGGAGCTTTATAGTGGATGAAACTGTTCCGCTCCGGCTCAGTGGTGATTCATTTGGTATGAAACTATTCCGCTCCGGCTCATTGGAGTTTTATAACGGATGAAACTATTCCGCTCCGGCTCAATGAAGTTTCATTGCGAATACACTCTAGCTCAATTGAGCTTTATAGCGGATGAAACTGTTCCGCTCAGGCTCAATGAAGTTCCATAGCGGATAAAACTGCTCCACTGCGTCTCAATGGGAATTCATAGCAGATGAAACAAATCCGTTCCGCGGCAATGGGTTTCATAGCGAATAAAAGCGCTTCACTACCCTTCACTAGCGTTTCATAGCAAGTAAATTGTTCCACTCATTCTCAATTGAGTTTCATATCAAAAGTGTATTCCTCCTTCAAGGTGTATCGCCGTTTGACTCATTGCGTGGCGAGCGGTTTGATCGAACCATGAGCGTTATGGCAACAGATATATAACGGCCTGTGACGGGTTTATGAGCCGTTAGCACTAGTTTGAACAGAGAAACCATTAATTTTACCGTATACCTACTTGGTAGACGTAGACACCGGACTGGCTGCACATGTAGTGCGAGCGGACGCCCTCTATGGTCTGCTTGCTGGCTGTGGTCTTCCGAAATCTGTACTTAGTTTCCTCTTGTATGGCACTTTTGAATAACATGAAATCTGCAATCATTTTTTGAAGTGAAAACTTATTTAGCATCGTTGTGATGACGATGAAATGTAAAAGCGACAGTAAAAAGAGACAACCACATAAATCTACAGGATTTAACGTACGAGAGAATAAGATAGAAGACATACAGTGTTTATTACAGGGTCCGAGCGTTGTACGTGTGTGTGCGTGCCTACGTATTACGAAGCTTGGGATAAGGCGTCATAACAACCGTGGTGTACACGTGTATTGTTTACACAAATATTTCATTATTTTAATAAAAACATTTTTCACTACGATACATATGTTTTTGTATATTTTCACCAATTTTTCTGTACACATGTATTGTTACGAGACTAACCTACCATGATCAAATTGGTCGTGTTTCATCAGAAGGTGATGTCAGGAGCCCCAGGAACCGACGAGCGTGCATGAAAAGAGCTATGAATGTCACAGAAGCGAGTGAAGTATGTAAGGACTGCGTCCGTTTCTTGACTGTGACATTTTAATAAATTTTAAAAATAACTTTTACGTACAGAATAAACACAGCAATAGTATAAGCCAAGGAAGGCCAACGCTCACCTACCACGTCAAAATTGGTCGTGAGTTATCATCAAAAGGCGGTGGGAAGATCGGCGAGCGTGCATAAGCAATGAATGTTAAAGAGATCGAGTCATTTGGCGCTCGGTTTTCCGGACCCACCCCGCTTGCCGCCGGGAGAATTTTTCTCATACCACGTCTGGAGGTACACAAGCATACTATAGGAGAGTCTATAAATACGGCAGCGTCACTTGAATTATAGTTTATTATCACCCAATGGTGCAACGATATAATTAAACAATAAACTTTTAAAAATATACAGTAATTATGACCGGTAATTATGTGAGCAGAACCTCTGCTCTCTTGAATGCTAGATTAAAAAGTCGCCGTTCTGTCCATTTGACAATCCGTTTTATAGCTATTACATTGGCTTCTTCCCGCGCTTTTGACGAGTGACATTGTTCTTATACTTGAAATTTTTACAATTCAGTGTAAAATTAGTTTTATGTGACAATTTCGATAGTATTTTGTAACATAAGTGCTAGTGTAATTATGCAATAATGAAAAAACTCAAATATAACACGTTTATGCACTTTTTGGAAGACGAGAATAAGTTCATCAAGAAAACCTTGTAAAATTACTATCGTTTTACGGGTGGTATTTAAATTGGGTTGATTGGGTCGAAGTACCCTTCCCAAGTATTTTTTCAGCACAGTTCCTGAAGCTGGAACATAGAATTAAGATTTGCAAATGGTTCTAAACTGATGACTTGGCTGTATGGGCTAGATCCCTTTGCCTTTCCCCTCGGGGATAAAAAGAACCAAAAAAAAAACAGTGTTCCCTCCACAAGGAGATAGTAATCAAAACCATACCAATTGCTTATAGTTATATGAATAATTACAGTATCCAAATTAAATTAATCCTTATGATAAGTAAGGAGTATAAACATGTACAATACATTTTAATAACAAGTAAATCAATTTACAATTTGGTACCGGAACTAATCGGTATTCTTGTAAATCATTATTACACTCCCGTCCAAAGTAACAGCAATGTATAAGTACGTGTTTGTTAGTGCATAACTAGTTATAAATAATATGTTTATTTTAGCAATAAGTACGAGTAGTTCAATCTATACATCTATACATATAAATAAAATTGAAGTGTCTGTCTGTGATTTCAAAATAAAGCCTTTATCTTAAGCTCATATTATTATTTTCACGTTACCAAAGCCTAAATACGCATTTTTAACTTTTTTGTCTGTCTGTCTGTTTGTTTGTCCGGGCTAATCTTCGAAATGGCTGAACCGATTTGAACGGGACTTTCACTGGTAGGTACTGTTCAGAGCAGAATATAGGATTGTTCAGAGCAGAATATAGGGTACTTTTTATCCCGTAAATATTTAGGGTTGCTGCGTAAAAATGAAATACTGTTAAAATTAGGGGGAAATTTCTTCCCCTTCGGGGGACTTTGCAATTTTATTTTTATTATTTTTATAGAATACGTATTTTTTGTCACATAAAATAACTACGCATTTTTTATGTAATATAAATAAAATACATATACGTTGCCTCCTGTAAAGGTCAATAGATGGCGCTGTACGAAAATTGAATCGCTCTATGGTTGCATCTACGACCCTTACTTTGTTTTTTTTTTTTAACAGAAACAATTTCATGTCTATGGAGAAATAAAGGCTACTAAAAGCCGAAATCTCATGCGTGCGAAGCCGCGGGCTTCTGCTAGTTCATAATAAAAGAAGCAAAAGAGTACGTGAGGATATTGAAAACCTCACAATACGGCTCACCTGATGTAAACGGTTACCATAGTCTATAAACACTTGCAATACATTAAGTATCACTCGTGCGATGCCACCTCTGTCGCTAACACAGCAACTCCTTAGGGGCGTACTGGTGACCTCACTCACACGCAGGAACACAACAACTCTCTAGGGAGTTGTCATTTGCATGCGGTTTCCAGTGAGATGGAAGTACTTCCCCAGACTTGCTTTGATGCGCCCTACCTCTCTTAAAACTAGAACTAGATAGACATCGAAATCAAGCCCACGCATATCGTTATTTTAATCAACGTCTAAAGACAAACAGGCATACGACCCACCTGATGCATATCGATTACAGTAGCGATACATAAAGTATCACTCGCGCGTTGGCACTTCCACTTCTAATACGGAGACTCTTTGGTCTCATCATTTCTCCATAGGTTATTTCACTATTTCATTACGTCCAGCTCTCAGAAGTCGTCTAGGTTGCTGTATTTTTGCGAGTTAGTGTCCCTTACGCACTCACAAAAGTGTAGCATTCATTCGTATTCGGAAAACTGTTATTTGTCTGCGATCTCCTGTGAGGTGTGTACTTCACCAGGACTGTTTCGATGCGCCTATGGAGGAAATAACCTATGGAGGAATGATGAGACCGATTTTGAATAGTAAACGCGCTGTTACGCTACTTTGACACCAACGCTCGTGGGTTCGATTCCCACACAGGTCAAACATTTGTGTGCATGAACATGTCTGTTTGTCTTGGTCTGGATGTTTTCAATAGAGGTAGGGCGCATCAAAGCAGCCCGTCTGAAGACGTACTTAAACCTTACAGGAAACCGCAGCCAAGTAACCACTCCCTGGAGGGTTGTTGTCTTCCTGCGTATGAGTGAGGTCACCAATAAGCTCCCAAGGAGCTGCTGTGTAAGCAGCAGAGGAGTCATCGTGCGAGTGATACTTAATATATCGCAAGCATTAATAAGCTACGGCACCCGTTTTACATCAGGTGGGCCGTGTGCTTGTATGCCTCCCGACGTAGTATAAAAATCAAAAAATAGAAAAGAGACCGATTTTGAATAGTAAACGCGCTGTTACGCTACTTTGACACCAACACTCGTGGGTTCGATTCCCACACAGGTTAAACATTTTTGTGCATGAACGTGTCTGTTTGTCTTGGTCTGGGTCTTTTTAAGAGAGTTAGGGCGCATCAAAGCAACCTGTCTGGGGAAGTACCTCCATCTAACAGAAAACTCCAGCCAAATGATAACTCCTTAGAGTGTTGTTGCGTTCTTGTCTGTGAGTATGCGACGGTATGCTTGTACGTCATCCGACGTTGTTTAAAAAAAAGAGACGGCATGCATCTACAAACGGAAGAGGGTTTCCGCCGGCCGGCGCTGCTTCGCATAAACTAACTGCTAACTTTAATACGACACTGCTCACCATCCATGCTGTAGAACTCGAGCTGTTCGACCTGCTCACTCACGCGGTGTACGTACAGGAGGTGAGCGCTGAAGTGAGACCCGTAGCTCACTCTCTCCTCGCACAAGGGGCACGTGAACGCTTTGCGCTTTTCCACCTGAAAATAAATCAAATCAACTCACAAACTCAACTCAAACTAACAGAACCCCAATCTCAGCCATGCTATGTTAAAAGCAAAGTTGAAATAGTACATTGTTCACCGAGGGGAGAAAGTGACCGATTACCAACGAGGGCGAAGTTTTAGCCCGAATTCGCCCAAGTTGGGAATCGCACTTTCTCGCCGAGTGATACATAGTGCTTTATACTACACCTGCGAGTAAAGTATAAAACAAAATCTCTATTAATGTCAAAATTTAAAAAAAAAACAACAGGTTAACAATGAATTTTCATATACTTTTTCTTCCCGCTTAGCACGTTAACAATGGATTTTCATACAGTTTTGCCGCCCGCATATTTGTAGGGCTACAAAGACGAACTTTCTGACCCATTATTACGCAAGTAACAACCTACTTTCCGACCAGGTGTAGTATAAAATATATTGATTGTATTGTCTTAGGTTTTCGCGATTGTTATACATTGAATTACACAATTTTTAACGGAAGTATCGCGTGTTTTATTTATTTTATTGAACCTGACGTTTCGAATGCTTTGTAGCGTCCGTGGTCGCAGGAAGACTAAGGTGATATTTGTCTTACATTGCTTATTCAATTATTACATCTACCGACATGGATGGTTTAATTATATATGTTCCGATTCACACAAAAATCGCTCACGGTGTCCGAACGTTTTTGAGTAGATCTCTGGGTTTGTGACTTGATTATTTTGTGGTACTTGCCAACCGTCTTCTCTATTGAAATTGGGGTGTTTTCTTATTTCAATAGCCTCGCGTAGCATTCTAGGCATGTAGCGATTCTCCTTGGCGAGGATTTGTTTTTTCAATATTGCTTGATTCTTAACAATATTATTATGTTTTTCAACCATGTTATGGATAGATTCATTTTTCTTTTATTTATTGTGTATGTATGTACATATCTTCACGCCGGGTCCCTTGCGGGATAAGCAGAGGGTATCGAGCGCCATGTGACGCGATCCTCGCTCGCTCCTTTGACATTCATAGCTCTTTACATGCACTCCTGCCAATTTCTTAGGGTAATATCACCCTTTGATTAAACGCGACTAATTTGGCCGTGGTAGGTTAGTATAGTTTTTTAAAATTTTATATGTCTTTCCACTCACGGGTATTAATCCCGGTCATTTGATAGGCGTGCGCGGGGATAAGGATCCAACGCGTAGAGGCCCCTTCGTAAAGACTGTATGTAATCTTGTACACCCGCCGTGACGTTCAGGGGATATCAATGAGACAATATACCAATGAACAGGTAATGGTAGGTATTGGGACTATTGGAAATATGTCGGAAAAAAGTGGGCTATTAAAATTAGATTTGGAGGCATTATTAGAACCGGGCCATTGCAGAAGAGGGACGGAAATTATTTTAATAAATAATTTCTGTCCCTCGTTCGTCCTAAATTTTATTATTATTATTTTTATTTATTGGTTAAAATGTCTCTTTCTGGCGAGACAGCGCGGGTGTTGCAGGATATGTTTCTACAACGGTGCCTGCGACCCCGCCGTTGGTGTCCCCACCCAAAAACATTTTGTTTAGTGTAAATGCTTGGTAGGTATAAATAAACCAATGTGAAGAGCGCATACCATGCCAACAAACTGTTTTACAGTTTGGCATATACTGTATTATGAAAACATGTACCTATCATAAGTAAAATAGAGGAAAAAATAAAAAAAAGCTCAAGTTAAGAGAGGTAGGTCCCGTCTAGGGAAGTACCTCCACCTTACAGAAAACCTCAGTCAAATAACAACTTCCTGAAAGGTTGTTGTGTTCCTGCGTGTGTTTGAGGTCACGAGCAAGCTCCAATGGAGAAAGGAAAGGCAGCAAGCTCCTAAGGAATAGCTGTGTTCGTAGCAGAGGAGGCATAGCGCGAATGATACTTAACGTATTACAAGCGTTCATAGGCAAAGGTAACCGCTTTATGCCTCCCTCAACGGGCAGCCCCTTTTGTGTTCCCTGCCTCTCATTTGTATGTGTACATATTATGAGGTTTGTAAGGATCGAGTCTTGTGGCGCTAGGTTCTCCCTGCCTACCCCGCAAGGGTCTTGCCACGAAGTTATACATATATATATTACATGCAATTTGATTTAACCTGCTTTGTGTGCTTCCGCCATCAATTAGTTCATGCGGCCTAGCGCCTGCTTTGTGTGCTTCCACACAAAGCAGGTTAGATCAAATTGCATGTAAATTTGACTTTCGCAAAATAACGCCTGAATCTATTAACTATATATTACACAGTTATATTAAACTATCCTGCTGACTGAAATAGTTTTTTCAAGAGATGTGTTAAGCGAATTTTTGAACATTTCATAATATTTCTTTTAGTTTAGGCTAAGACTTACCTACCATGACAAAATTGATCGTGTTCTATCAGAAGCTGATTGTCAGGAGCACTAGAAGCCGGCGAGCGTGCATGAGAAGCTACAAATGTTATAGAAGAGAGTGAGGTGTGTAAGGACCAAGTCACGGCGCTCGGTTCCCTCTGCCGCCCGCAAGGGATTTGCCGTGAAGTTATAGATATATTTCTTTCATATTTTGACATAAATAACCAATGGAGATCCGGTTGACACGATATTGCTTTGTAATTCAAATGGGGATTTGAGTTACAAAGCAATACGGGGGCTAAAGTAAAACGTGCAACTCTCATGTGGTGCTCTACCTGCCCTGCAAGAAATTTGGTGATAGACAGACCTCGAAGCCATGAGCCTTCCACAGATGCTTGTTGAGAATCTGCTTCTGGCTGAAGTCCCGGTCACACATGTGGCACTTCTTGCGTTCTCGAGCTATGCACTTCGGAGTTTGGTCGTTGCATAGCTTCACTGTAGGAAGAATAACGTATAAGTCACATGTTAATTATTATTTTTTGACATAAATTGTGTTATTAAGAGGGCATAGAAAGCTAAGTGGCCCTCATTTTGTTTATATTAATAACGCTGAATTTAAGACCAATTCCAAAAAACGCTCAATACAGCCACTGTAGAACCATATTACGTTTTTTTAAACATATCTTGTGTTTTCGTCTTAGATTTTCGCGATTGTTATACATTGAATTAAACAATTCTTAACGGAAGTATCGCTTTGCAGCGTCCGTGGTCGCAGGAAGAGAAGAGTTTTCCTGCGACCACGGATGCTGCAAAGCGTTCGAAACACCCGATACTTCCGTTAAAAATTGTCTATTTCAATATCTCGTGTTTGTTATCTATGTACTCGTACAAGTACTTAACCAAAATTTTATTTATTGTTTATTGTGGCCACTTGTAGTAATAATCCAAATTATCAGTAAGTATACATAAATAATAAATACAGAATACCACATCAACCCTTAATCATCCCATTGCAGGGATATGGGTCTGCATTCAACCGAAGGGGTTTAGAGCATACTCCACCACGCTGCTCAAATGCGGATTGGCGGAGGCCAGTGTTTTCAAGCCTATCTATCGACAACAGCCGGGACCGACGGCTTAATGTGCCCTCCGAAGCACGGAGAAACTCGAGATAGATAAACCCATCAATAGACAGGCAGCGGACGAGGTTGCTTAACCTGCGTGTTTGGTTAGAATGATACGCGCAACGACACCATCGAGCTCTCCTATAAATACAGAATATGTCTCAAAAACATTACATATTCTTCTACAGCGGCAGTATTGAGCGTTTTTTTTTTTGGAATTGTTCATCATATGACAACGATATTCTAGTGTTTAGTAGCATATCAAAGAACAATTTGCAAGGCATAGGATTACACTGCTTAATTGTATCAAATAGTTTAAAAGCGTATATATCCCTAGAGGGTTGTTGTGTTCCTGCTTGTGAGTGAGGTCACCAGTAAGCCCCCAAGGAGTTGCTGTGCAAGCAGCAGAGGCGGCATCGCGCGAGTGATACTTAATATATCACAAGCGTTAATAGGCTACGGTACCCGGTTTACATCAGGCGGGCTGTATGCTTGTATGCCTCCCGACGTAGTATAAAAAAATATCCGTCGATAGATGTCGCTGTTAATACTTCAATTATTACTGATTCACGCTGTTTAATAATTTAGAAATTTAATGACCTCAAGTTGTAATAAATCCAATAAAGGTATCCTCGAAACTTGCATTGTTGTCAATACATGCTAAAACCATTCTCAATAAATACCAAAATCATTCTCAGTACATACCAAAACCATTCTCAATACATAATAAAACCATTCTCAATACATAACAAAACCATTCTCAATAAATGCCAAAACCAGTCGCAATACATAACAAAACTATTCTCAATACATAACAAAACCATTCTCAATGCATAACAAAACCATTCTCAATAAATGCCAAAACCAGTCGCAATACATAACAAAACTATTCTCAATACATGACAAAACTATTCTCAATACATACCAAAACCATTCTGAATACATACCAAAACCATTCTCAGTACATACCAAAACCATTCTCAATACATACCAAAACCATTCTCAATACATACCAAAACTATTCTCAATACATACTAAAACCATTGTCAATAAATGCCAAAACCATTCTCAATACATAACAAAACCATTCTCAATGCATAACAAAACCATTCTCAATGCATAACAAAACCATTCTAAATAAATACCAAAACCATTCTCAATACATACCAAAACTATTCTCAATACATACTAAAACCATTGTCAATAAATGCCTAAACCATTCTCAATACATAACAAAACCATTCTCAATGCATAACAAAACCATTCTCAATACATAACAAAACCATTCTCAATGCATAACAAAACCATTCTGAATACATACCAAAACCATTCTCAATACATACCAAAACTATTCTCAATACATACTAAAACCATTGTCAATAAATGCCAAAACCATTCTCAATACATAACAAAACCATTCTCAATGCATAACAAAACCATTCTGAATACATACCAAAACCATTCTCAGTACATACCAAAACCATTCTCAATACATACCAAAACCATTCTCAATACATACCAAATCTATTCTCAATACATACTAAAACCATTCTCAATACATACCAAAACCATTCTCAATACATAACAAAACCATTCTCAATAAATGCCAAAACCATTTGCCAAAACCATTCTGAATACATACCAAAACCATTCTCAGTACATACCAAAACCATTCTCAATACATACCAAAACCATTCTCAATACATACCAAATCTATTCTCAATACATACTAAAACCATTCTCAATACATACCAAAACCATTCTCAATACATAACAAAACCATTCTCAATAAATGCCAAAACCATTTCCAATACATACCAAAACCATTATCAGTACATGCCAAAACCATTCGTAATACATAACAAAACTATTCTCAATACATACCAAAACCATTCTCAAAACATAACAAAACCATTCTCAATGCATAACAAAACCATTCTCAATAAATGCCAAAACCATTCGCAATACATAACAAAACTATTCTCAATACATACCAAAACCATTCTCAATACATAACAAAACCATTCTCAATGCATAACAAAACCATTCTCAATAAATGCCAAAACCAGTCGCAATACATAACAAAACTATTCTCAATACATGACAAAACTATTCTCAATACATACCAAAACCATTCTGAATACATACCAAAACCATTCTCAGTACATACCAAAACCATTCTCAATACATACCAAAACCATTCTCAATACATACCAAAACTATTCTCAATACATACTAAAACCATTGTCAATAAATGCCAAAACCATTCTCAATACATAACAAAACCATTCTCAATGCATAACAAAACCATTCTCAATACATAACAAAACCATTCTCAATGCATAACAAAACCATTCTGAATACATACCAAAACCATTCTCAATACATACCAAAACTATTCTCAATACATACTA
This sequence comes from Pyralis farinalis, assembly GCA_947507595.1. NCBI lineage: Eukaryota > Metazoa > Arthropoda > Insecta > Lepidoptera > Pyralidae > Pyralis > Pyralis farinalis. The sequence continues at coordinate 9,081,328 of OX382281.1, forward strand.
AAACCATTGTCAATAAATGCCAAAACCATTCTCAATACATAACAAAACCATTCTCAATACATAACAAAACCATTCTCAATAAATGCCAAAACCATTTCCAATACATACCAAAACCATTATCAGTACATGCCAAAACCATTCGCAATACATAACAAAACTATTCTCAATACATACCAAAACCATTCTCAAAACATAACAAAACCATTCGCAATACATACCAAAACCATTCTCAAAACATAACAAAACCATTCGCAATACATAACAAAACCATTCTCAAAACATAACAAAACTATTCTCAAAACATAACAAAACCATTCGCAATACATAACAAAACTATTCTCAATACATACCAAAACCAGTCTCAAAACATAACAAAACCATTCGCAATACATAACAAAACTATTCTCAAAACATAACAAAACCATTCGCAATACATAACAAAAATATTCTCAATACATACCAAAACCATTCTCAAAACATAACAAAACCATTCTCAATACATACCAAAACCATTCTCAAAACATAACAAAACCATTCGCAATACATAACAAAACTATTCTCAATACATACCAAAACCATTCTCAAAACATAACAAAACCATTCGCAATACATAACAAAACCATTCTCAATAAATGCCAAAACCATTCCCAATACATACCAAAACTATTCTCAATACATACCAAAACAATTCTCAATGCATAACAAAACCATTCTCAATAAATGCTAAAACCATTCGCAATACATAACAAAACCATTCTCAATACATGCCAAAACCATTCGCAATACATAACAAAACCATTCTCAATTCATAACAAAACCATTCTCAATAAATGCCAAAACCATTCGCAATAAATGCCAAAACCATTAGCAATACATAACAAAACTATTCTCAATACATGCCAAAACCATGCTCAATACATAACAAAACTATTCTCAATAAATGCCAAAACCATGCTCAATACATAACAAAACTATTCTCCATACATAACCAAAACCACTCCACCCTAATGTCATTCTCACTGAAAAGCATGGCAAGAAAAGCAAAAAAAAGTGTATTAATAATACATATGTACATCGCAACATCGTTTGCACCATTCAAGCAAGTTACGAGGGAAGTTTAACTCACATCCATGCTTCATGCGGAGATGCGTGAAGCAAGCTTTCTTAGTCTTGTAGACGTTGTCGCAGAAGTGGCAAGGGTATTCCCTGCCCTCCATCTCCGATTTCTCTTTGTGGCACCTGGAGACATCCAGATACTTTGAATGAAGACCCAAAGATGAGCTTTCACAGCTAAGAAACCTTTAATTACTACACATAACTATACAATCCAATACTTTTTATTGCACCAAGAGAAAAATACATAAGAAAATAACAAAGTATCAGTACAACGGCGGCGGTTATCGCGATGCGATCTCTTCCAGACAACCTTAGGGTAGAGGAGAAGTAAAGAAACAAGGTAGGGTGGCGAAGAGCATAACTTAAAGGAAATAAAGTAATTATTTAAATAAATACATAAACATACATAACTACATAAAACCAAGTACACATATACACACAAATTATCAAATTGATGAATACATTGAATAAAATCACTAAATGAGACTAAGGGGAAAAACAAGAATATAATGCTAATTAGGTAATTTTAAGGGAAAGATAATGAAGTTCGATAAGATGTTTGAAGGATTGGAGTGATTGAGCATTCCGGATATCGAAAGGCAGAGAATTGGTGCAGAAATCAGTGGAGTGGCATGGTGTTTTAAGACGGAGTAACAGTGCGTTACGCAGGGTACGATCATGCGAATCGCTATGAAAGATAAAACGTTCCTTTAAAATATAGAGTAAAGAAGCGAAAGGGTGTACCAGTTGCGACGAAGTCTTATAGGGAGCCACTTGCGCTAAAAACAAAACTCAGAAACATGGTCATATTTACGAAGCCATGGGGTTCATGGTGTCAGTGAGTCCAGAGACGTGCTGTTCTGAAGACACCTAAATGAGAAGACCAAACTAACGTGTAAAAAACTTGGCGAGGTCAACAAAGCGAAGTACTTCCAAGTCCCAAGTTCGATCCCAACTAATTATTTCTAGCGTTATCCAGTTTCCTAATCTATTAGGTTTTCGTTTTGACGAGCTTGGTGGCGCAGTAACGCTGCTTTGACACCAGAGCTCGTAGGTTCGATTCCTACACGGTGCGAACATTTGTGTTGGTACTATTACTACAACATTTGTGTGCATGAACGTAATTGTTTGGGTCTGGGTGTTTTAAAGACAAGTACGGTGCATCAAAGCAGCATGTCCGGGGAAGTACCTCCATCTCACAGAAAACCGCAGCCAGATAACAACTCCCCATATGGTTATTGTGTTCCTGCGCCGAGTGAGTTCACCAGTAAGCTCCTAAGGAGTTGCTGTGTTAGCAGCACAGGTGGCATCGCGGGAGTGACACTTAATTTATTACAGGCGTGCGTAGACTACGGAACCACTTAACATCAGATGAACTGTATGCTTGTATGCCTCCCGACGTTGTATATAAAAAAATGCATTACTGGGATTCTCTACAAGCTTAAGATTTGACGGAGATACCGATTGCGACATGGAGCGACTACTGTCAAACCTCCACAACCCAGAAGGAAAACCAGACCTTTGTTAGGTTAGGTCACCCACCTTACTCATCCCACTAAGGGATAAACTAGTGTTTTCAAGCCGCCGCGGCCCGAGGGCCACTGACTTAGCTTAACGACTGTCATCTATCGACAACAGCCGGGACCGACGGCTTAACATGCCCTCCGAACACGGAGAAACTCGAGATATACTCGTACAAACCCACCCATAGACAGGCTGCGGTAGACGTTGCTTAACCTGCGTGTTTGGTTAGAATGACACGCGCAACGACGCCATCGTCTTTCAAAATGCAATTTTTTGCTTATCGCCGAACCGAGCAAGAGACAATCGCAGATTACGAAATCGCACATTAAAAAACCGCGAACTTAGTGGTACATACACACCAGGATTCGAACAAAGAGACCGTTTGGGTAGTAACCTGCTATGTCCAATAAGCTATCACTGTTCTTAACGATAGTAAACTTCCTAAAATAAAAATACTTTTAAAAAATGGTGTAAAGATATATACAGACGGACTGTACGCTGACTGCTTGCGTCACCCCGTTCCCTGGGCTGATCGCTTAAGATGAAGCCTTTATAGCCCTACCGGCTAAAAGCAATCCCGGGGGGTGTTTTAGTCAGTAGAAATCTGACATCATCAGTTCGTTCGCAGTTCGGAAGATCTTACCTCCTCCCTGCTATTTTCCGGAGGGTGTCCCTCACGGAAGAATGACTAAGTAATTAATGCACACCCGCGTGTGTGGGTTAGTCCTTCTTTTGTGGGTCTTCAAATTTCTTGGGCGAAAAAAAAACGCTGACTGCAAAATTTCAGTTGGGATGCACTTCTTGTGCAGTTGGTACGACTGAATAGGAACTGTCAAGTGACTGCGCAGTCCATTCGCCGTCGTCGTATAGTCGGCTGTTCTAATGACTATACTCTGACTGCAAACTAGTCGCCAATTTGTAATGCAGTTGTGTCAACTACAATAAAACTGCATTTGATATGCATTGCTGCCGAGACAATTAAATACTTTAAAAAATTTAGATTTAAAAATCTCATTTCTAAATAAATTAAACTGAAATTTCCACGATCCTTGAGAAACGAACACTCTAGCGACTGTGCATCTCGAATGCGGTTCTATTGAAGCTGATTTAACTGCAATTAGGCTGCGTTATAAATATGCAGCTAACATGTAGTAAGCTAGACTGTACGATGACTGTTTTGCAGCCCGTCTGTATAGACTCTGAAATAGTCAAAATCGTTATCTGAATCGTCAAATTTAAGTCAAAACTAGTTCATGCGAACTAGCGCCGGCCAGCACCCACAAACTAGTTAATAGATGTAACATGCCGCCACTGACATGACTGCTCCGGTCGTCTCTGTGACACGTGTTTCGCCTCTCTATGAGGCATCCTCAAGCGCTGTAAATGTTAGAATAACATGCTACAAGTGATACCTCGTTGAGAAGCGAAACACGTGTCGCAGAGACGACCTGCCATGCAATTCTCTAAGCGACTCGTAATGGCTGTGTGCGTCGCTGTGATCACAGATGTCACAGCTTTGACATCGTCTACTGCGATCACGGCTAAATTATTTGGTATTCTATAAGGCTGTAAGCTTACGCGAGGCTGTTTGCCTTGTAGAATTCCAATTCCAAACGCAGCCTTGCGGCGCTAGTGTCGCACAACCATGAAAAGCGACACCAAAGAATTGCAATTTTGTGTTCAAGGCTGTAACAGCCGATGTTTCCGAGGATGTAAGGACGTTTGCTCTTACAGAATTGCATGGCAGGGCAGTCATGGCAGCAATGGTAGCGGGTGCATCCGGTTTCTGTTACAGATGGCGGGCAATCGCGAGGACATCGAGTACGTACCCTAATAGAGACGAAATGTTACTTATTTTGTTTGACAATAATTCCGCCAAATCATTGTAGTGACCGCTTTGATCCGATTGGCCGACGCTAGGTCATACGTCACTGTAAAGTTGGGCACGCGAATATTATTATCGATATCGGTAAATAGACAGGGTGTATGGGCATGCCATAGAATATTAATACTAAAATATTTGTTTTGCTATGGTAACCATGTAAACATGTAACAATAAATGTTATAACTGAAACAGTTTTGTGACATGTTGGAATTAACACAAAAAAAGTGTCGCATTATGGTCAGTGCGTCTGGAAACCAAGATTCAGATCTTTTTATCTTTCGAATACTGATAATACGTACTGCACATATTTTCCCTATGTTTACCCGGAACGGTGACTTATTGTACATAGTATATAACTCAAATGGGAAAATGAAAACTTCGTCGAAGGTTATATTTAATTTAAAATCCTTGTTCAGTTCAGATTACGTTTAATATTATAAAAAGGTTAAATAAAAAAGTGTATGTGCTTGTTACGCACGTAAGAAATCTACGCGTAATAAAATTAAAATAAAACTCCATAAATTTAAAGACACACACGAACAGATACATATGTATACATGAATATATTTTATCTGTATTGGTATAAAACACGTGTTGTAGGGTACGTATTGGATGCGCGAGGACGACCGCAGCAGCCGAGGCAGAGACTACGCAGCGCCGGCATGTTGCAACTTCTAACGGTAGTGGGAGGAGGCTGGCCGGCGCTAGTTCGCATGAACTAATTGGTGGCGGAAGCACACAAAGCAGACTAGATCAAATTGCATGTATAGACCCTAACCTGTTAACATGATCAGCTGCATCTCGCATCAGTACTCCACACAGCGTGCACTCCTTCAGCCGCTGCCCAGTGTGAGGATCCAGCTCATGGACTGTCCTGACGTGATCGTGGATCTCTTCAGCAGTCGGCAGTTGTAAGTCACAATAGATGCAGCTGGTCTCATCCAGGGCTTGGATGGCGTGGTCTTCATCAATATCTGTACAATTGGACAGGTTGTTTATACTACTTAGGTTGCAAACAAACATACGGTTCGCGTGATTTAAAGTGTCTACCTGAACCTTTTTGTACCGTAACCTTCAACATAAGAAGTGTACCAGCATCCAGCACAGTTGCTAACTTACTACCTCCTTAAGAGAGGTACGGCACTTCGAAGCAGCTGAAGTCTGTCCGTCCGGGGAAATACTCGTACCTCCACCTAATACAAAACCGCTGCCAATAATAAATCCCTGAAGGGTGAGTGAGTGAAAGTGAGTGAGGTCAGTTTGACGAACTCGGTGGTACAGTGGTGAGTGGTATTTAGACCCAACGCTCATGGACACAGAACAAACATTGGTGTGCTTGGACATGTCTGTTTGTCTTGGTCTGGATGTTTTTAAAGGTAGTGCGCATCAAAGCAGCCCGTCTGGGTAAGTACCTCCACCTCACAGGAAACCGCAGACAAATAACAATTCCCTAGACGCTTGTTGTGAATGTGCGTGTTTGTGAGGTCACCAATTAACTACCAAGGTGTTGCTGTGTTAGCAGCAGCGGTGGCATCGCGCGAGTGATACTTAATCTGTTACAATTCATAAGCTACGGCAACTGTTTTACACCAGGTGGACCGTATGTTTGTGTTGTGCTTGTACAGAGGTATCTCTTGCACGTTGCCATCCCTTACTTCTAATACAAACATCTCAAGACTACTAATAGAAACTCCTCAGAACCTTATTGGTAACCTCAATCTATATCTTTTTTTAAGGTATGGAACCCAAATAAAAAAATGCTATGGAATGTGTTTAATAATTTTTAACAATCATTGACGCAGTATTAAACCTGCTGTTTGATAAATTTGTGAATAGTCTTTATAACCTCCTAGTAGGAGATCATAAAGACTCAAAAAGTGTGCTACATTTGATTTTCGAATTTCAATTGTTTTTTTTTATTCAGCTTAGACGGGAAAGATGAATACTTGGAAAATCCGTGTAATTTTTGAATACAAGTTCTGACGCGGAACTAACGCGGCAGAAACGACTCGCAACATTAATGATGTGTTTGGAGAGAAGACTAATGCTAATGAACGCACGAAACTTCGACTTGGAGAATGTGGAAGACCGGTGGTGAATAGGTGAACAGCGCTGAATTAATGGAGATGGTGGAAACTCATGAATTACCGGCATGGTTTAACGTTAACTTCTATCTATCTATCTATAACTTCACGCCAAATCCCTTACGGGGTAGGCAGAGAGAACCGAGCGCCACGCGACTCGATCCTTACATACCTCACTCGCTTCTTTCACATCCATTGCTCTTTTCATGCACGCTCGCCGGTTTCTAGGGCTCCTGACATCACCTTCTGATAGAACACGACCAATCTGATCATGATAGGTAAGTCTTGGCCTTCCTCGGCTCCTACATCCTTCCACTTTTGCATTGTATATCTGCTTCGTCATTCTTTCATCCTGCATTCTTTCTACATGTCCGAACCAACGGAGCATGCCTCTTCTTATTTTAACACCGACGCTCTCTTTCAGACCAACTCTGCTTCTAACCTCATCATTGCGGATACGGTCTGCAAGCGTTACACCACAGACTTTGCGCAACAACTCGCATTTCAACCGCGTTTATCCTACTTTCATGCTCTCTCTGCCATACCCAGCTCTCGCTTCCATAAGTAAGCGTTGGGACCAGCACTGCATTGTGTATAGCCAGCTGCGCCTTCTGGCTCAGGTTTTTACTGCCAAGAAGTTTTCCCAACGCTCCATTCACACTATTCCCAGCACTCACTCGCCTTTCCACATCTGCGGTGTACCTTCCATCCCTGCTGAAAGCGCATCCAAGATATACAAACTCATTCACTTGTTCCAACACTTCATCATCTACCGTAATTCTTACATTGGTTCTGGTTTCTTCTCTTTCAAATACCATAATCTTTGTTTTCTTCGCATTCAATAGTAAGCCTTCCTTCATACATTCGTCTTTCATCATTGTGACTAGTGTTTGCAGCTCAGATGGTGTTTCTGCTAACAGGACGGCATCATCTGCATACAGCAGACAGTTAACCACTAGGTCACCCATGCGTAATCCTACATTCGTCGATCTTATTCTCTGTAGACAACTCTCGAGATACAGAATAAACAGCCTAGCAGACAACATGCAACCCTGTTTGACACCAATTTTGACATCAAACCAGGGTGACATGTTGCCATCTATTCGCACACATGCTGAGCAATCCTTGTAGGTGGACTGCACAGCACGCAGCAGTGAGCCGTCAATCCCATATCTCGGCAATATGCACCACAGTTCCTTTCGCACAACCCTATCAAATGCCTTCTCAAGATCCACAAAACCGCAGAAAACCTTCTGGTCTGTGGCCAGATGCTTCTCTACGATATTGCGGAGCGAGAAAACTTGATCCGTACATCCCCTTCCATTTCGGAATCCTCCTTGTGCCTCCCACAGCATTTCGTCAGATTTCACCCTCATTCTCCTTTCAATTATCTTTCCATATACTTTTGCTGCTAAGCTGATCAAACTGATGGCCCTATAGTTGGCGCAGTCCATGCGTGATCCCTTGCCTTTATACAGGGTACGATGACTGCGCGTCCCCAGTCCATTGGGACCCTTCCAGTTCTCCAGCAAAGGTTGCATAAGTACCAGAAGGCGTCCCGGACGTAAGTGCCACCTAGTTTGATCATCTCAGCTGTAATCATATCAATTCCCGCAGACTTTCCATTTTTCAAACTTCGTATCGACCATTCTATCTCATCCATATTTATACCTTCATCGGACGCCGTCAACGCGGAGTGAGCGTCAGACTCACTCTCATTGTCAGCGCCCGAGGCATATTCGTACATTTCTTCAAAATATTCACTCCACCGTTCTAACACTTCCTGAGTGTTTGCAAGAATGATACCAGCTTTAGACTTAATCTTGTTCATACTGGATGCCGACGAACCACCCCGAGACTTCTTTACCTCTCTCCAAAAGAGTTTGGTATTTGCCTCGAAGTTTCTCGTCAGCCTCTCTTCCTCATTCATAATTTGTCTTTCACGCTTCTCTTTCACTAAAGCCTTGGTTTCATTCTTGCATTGACGGTACATTTCTTTCTTCTTCTCTCTCATACTTTCATTTAAGGGCAAAGATGATACATAATCCAGTCACGCTTTCCTCTTTCTTGCTACGGAGGATTCAACCTCCGCATCCCACCAGGCATCCCCTTTCAATGTTTTATGCCTCTTTGCGCATCCACATGCTTCTTTTGCACTATCCACCATACTTTCTTTCAAAACTTTCCGGCAATCATCCACATCTGTGCCGGAAAGACTTGCATTTGCAAGTCTTTCGCTTACCAGATGTACATACATTCTCCTTACACTTTCATCTTGCAATTTTTCACTCCTTATCCTTTCATGATCTCCGAAAGGGATACGCACTCGCCAATGCCTCCACTTCTTGAAAAGTCCCACAAACCGGCTTACCACCAGGTAGTGGTCCGTTTCAAGAGTGGGACCTCTAAAGGCTCTTGTATCCATTATAGTATTTCGGAGACGTCTATCAATTATAATCAAATCAATCACACTTTTTTGGTCATTCCGTCTCCATGTATACGTGTGAATATCCTTGTGACGAAATAAAGTATTCGACACGAGGAGGTTTCGTTCCATACATAAATCTAGAATCGACTTACCTGCTTCGTTCACTCTCTTATCTCCATAGGGACCAAGAGCAGCTTCATAGCCGTCTCGTTTGGTCCCAACCCATCCATTCAAATCTCCACACATAATCACTATTTCATTCCCTTCAGCTAAATCCAGAACATCCCTCACAGGCTCCCAAAACTTCTCTAGTTCTTGGGCACACGCTGAGCTTACGGGAGAAATACTCGCGTGATGCCCAGTTTTATACGAACCCAGAGAAGTCTAGGCCCTACCAAACATATCATATAATAATCTTTCACACCAGGGGCTAAGCGAGAGGAGAGTATGACACCTACACCAGCACTGGCATGATCGTCCCGGTCTACACCAGACCATAGGGCCATCATCCCATCGGGCAGATCATCGGTGTCGCTCCCCTTGCGCTTAGTCTCTGTCACACACAAAGCATCTAAGCGTCTCTCATTCATTACATCCATCAGCTCATTCATCTTATCACTCAGTCCACCTCTCACATTCCACGTGCCTATGCAGCACTTGGCTCTCTTCGACCCGCCGGAATTGGCGCTGCGTGGTGGGTGGCGGCCCCCACCGCCGCATGCACCTATGTTCGCACCGACGGGGGCGGATCGGTGCGCGTCGCCTCCGGGGGACGCCCTAATCCGCACATCGGTGCGTTTTCGGTCCAGAATTGCAATCTAATCGATTGGCAGGGGTCGCGAACGAGCACGCTTCTGGCACATGACACCCCAACGTTAACTTACCTATAATATTGACTCATTTGCATCAAATCAATAAGATAAAAAATATGAAAAGGATGCCTCATGATTTGACTGATCTGCAGAAAGAAACGCGTGTTGAAACTTGTGTTGCCTTGTTGAATCGGTACAGAAATGAAGGAATATTGGATTTGTGACATGTGACAAAAAGTTGATTCTTTACAATAACCGTAAGCAAAAAATGCAATGGCTGACCCCAGGTCAAACGCCGCATCAGTGCCCTAAAACCAAAGCTTACCAATAAAAAGGTAATGTTTGGTGATCTCTTCATGGCGTTATTCGCTATAGCTTTTTCAGGTCTGGTCAAGCAATAACAGCAGATGTTTATTGTGTTGTAACTTCAAACAATGATCGGGAAAACTGGCATCACTGCCACCGTCTAGACTCGTGAATCAATCTTCACCATAATTGCTCCATGATAACGCAAGACCTCACACTACACGAGAAGCGAACAACGAAAAAAATGGTAGTCACATTTTTTTCGTAATTTGGAAAATTTTCTACGTGGTAAAAAATTTTCTTTCCAGGAGGGAGTAGAAATTGCTTTCACACAGCTTGTCGAATCTAGATCCTCTATGTTCTATCGCAAAGGCTTAAATAAACTTCCCATTAGATGGCAGCAATGTATAGCTAATACATACATACATATAATCACGCCTCTATCCCGTAGGGGTAGGCAGAGACCACTTCTTTCCACTTGCTACGATCCTTACATACTTGTTTCGCTTCGTCCACTCTCATTATTCCCTTCATACATGCTCTTCGGTTTAGGGTACTCTTGACCTGGCCTTTTTTCAGGACGTCCCTGATTTGATCTCGAAACGTCCGCCTAGGTCTACCCCTTCCAACAATTTCATTCACACTCGCCTTATACACTTTTTTCGTCAATCGTTCTTCATTCATTCTCTCGACATGGCCAAACCATCTCAGCATACCTTTCTCAATTTTTGTCACTACATCTTCTTTCAGACCACAACGTTTCCTTATCTCACTATTTCTTATCCTGTCACTCAGTTTAACTCCTATCATACTTCTTAACGCTCTCATCTCAACTGCATTTATTCTGCTTTCATGTTTCTTCTGCCATACCCAACTTTCACTTCCGTACATGAGCGTCGGAACCAACACCCCCCCATGCACAGCCAAACGAGCCTTGTTAGACACCTACCGACTGCTCATAAAGGAGTGTAAAGCTCCATTCACCATGTTCCCTGCATTCACTCTTCTTTCAATATCACTCTCACACTTTCCATCTCTTGTAAACTTTGAACCCAGATACACAAACTCATTATAAATAATGATATAATGTATAGATGATGACGGTAAATATTTTGATTAAATAAATATGTTACATCTTAGAAAAAAACGAGTTTTAATTTTTCAGTACAAATAGGCTATTTCATACTTTAACTCCTAACATTATTCCATTAATGAATTTCTTGGACACATAATTTACGTTGTAACCTTTGTTATATGCAATGATTATTATTGTAAAATACCTACTGATATAATCTTTTTTTGTTTTAATTATAATAATTGTGATATCGTGCATAAAACACGAAACAAACAGAAAATAACCTATGGAGAGACGATCAAACAATTTTGCGTCGTGACTAAACTCACCGCAGCGGGTTGGGAGGTAAAGCAGAACGCGCTGCTCTTATTGGTCAGCTCACGGATCAATATCGCGTTTCGTATCGTCTTATTGGTTAAAATGTCCTCGTGTGGGTGCTAAAACTAAAAACTAAAACTACGTTTACGTGAGGGGTGGCTTTATATACCGACAATTGGTTTATTCGTAGCATGTTATTCTAACGACTAACATCTACAATGCCTGAGGAAGCCTCGTGGAGAGGTGAAACACGAGACCACCAGAGGGAAACTTTGTACAAAAGTCGTATGCGTGGGTACCTCTGTCTCACCCATTTCTACCGCCAAGCAGATATATTTATATAGCTGTGTTCCGGTTTGAAGGGTGAGATATGGCAGAGAAATTACTGGGTACTGTGACGAAACAGCCTTGGTTCACAAGATTGGCAGCGCGCGAGTAACATCCCCGTGGTGTTGCGAGTCTCAATAGGCTGCGGTGACCGCTAACCATCTGCATGCGTGTTTGCACATCTATCTTCATAAAAAAAACAGGTGTGGCAGAGACGACTGGAGCAGCCAGGGCAGCAACGATGGCGGGTGCGTGCAGTTCACATTCCAGATGGCGAACACTCGCAGAGACGTCTGCAGCAGCCATGGCAGCAGCGGTATGCATCTACTAACGGTAGTGGTTGGGTGCCGGCCGGCACCCAGTTGGCATGAACTAATCGGTAGCGGAAGCACACAAAGTAGTTTAGATCAAATTGCCTGTAAATTAGTTTATTGGTTTGCTCTTTAATAGTTTAGCAGTATCTCAATTATTCCGTCAGTAAATCCTACTCAATATATACTTTACCGTCGATGTCATGTTCCTTCCCCCCATCAGCACGCTTGGTGAAGGCATTCAGATCTTGGGCAGTAACGTCAGCCTCTTCCAGGATTGATTCATCGAGGTATTCCTCCGCTGTTACAGTTTCAATAATATTTCATTAAATTCTATGTACCAATATCTTACACAAACCACGCGATTCTTTAACATTTATAGCTCTTTTCAAACCTTCATTACTACCTAGTCCGGCCATAAGTTCCGTTACAAATGAATATGCATTAATTTCTTTATGAAGTAATGTAATCTTAATAAAACTTATATGTACATATTTAGGGAGACCGAGCAAAAAATAAAAATGATTCTATTCGAAATGGCCAACTTTAGCTTTTTTTTTTAAAGCGTTTATTCAAAGTATAAGTACCTATTTAAAATGTTTACAAATGCTGCGGCACGAAAACCCACAGGGTTTATCTGTGTACATCGAGTCGTTCATCAAATGAAATTATTTATGTACTTAATAGTTTTTGAACTTCCCTTTAACTTTACATAAGTTATATTTAGCATTTTGTAAATATACATTCTGCAACTGGTCTGACAATTCATTTAGATAAGTTGCAGTAAGATAATTACACGTTCTAGCGCCATATACATTATTTATTTTTGGTAGAAGATATTTATTTTTATGAGATATGTTACGCAGATGGCTCGGCCTTGTTTTTTTATTTACTATGACCTCCGAATTATCATCTTCGGTTAATATTGAAAATTTAATTTTGTTTCTAATTGACATGACCTTACAATATTTAAACAGCCCATTTTCATCTTCTTTGAATTTGGTCTTTATATTCTTGGGAAAGATTATTTTCAAAAGTTTTAATTTAATATTAATACAGGCCTTTTTATATACCTATATATAAGTTCAGCATAGTGGCTCCGCTTTGCCTGATGGTAAGCGAAAGAGGAGCCCAAATCGCAACTGCAACTGACAAAAGACTACAGTGTCTCCTGTCAGTTGACACTGCCATGCTGGCCTTTAATCGGTCTGGCCACGAATCTATGGTTATGTTTCCATGGGATTTAGCGACTGCCAGCTCCAGAGATTTCTTAAGAGACACAATGCCGGCGTGTCGTTTCGAGCAGGCCATGTCCTCTAAAACTGACCATAATTTGTAGTCTAAGGATTTCAGGTCTGGATTAGACGAGGGCTTCAGCTTTTATAATGTCCGGAACGTTGGTTTCGAGCCTGGCCTGAGTAGTTCGTGTTTTGTGCGTATCGGGACAGAAGGCGTTTTGATCGATTCACTCTCTTCAACTGTAGGCATTGATTTAGGGCATGTCCTGTATATCGACGATAATCGCCGAGCTTCAGGTCTTGTTTTATTATACGCGAAAGAGTCCTAGCGGGAATCTTCAATTCTCGCGATAAGATTATTTGTTTCTGAATAGAATTCGGCAATTTCTAGCATTAACAGCCTTTATAGTTCTATCAGCACGCGTTCGCCTCGGTCTTCTATAGTCTTCAAGAGAGGAGAAAACATTCAGCTGATACCAAGCTTTTGAAGGGTCTTGAATATGACCGACAGCTACATACGCACTTTGTATAAGGTGATCACTGCAATCCTATTTTCTTTAACACCCCATTCCATATTGTAATTTGATAATAAACACGAAACAAATATGTAAAACGGCAAACAAGTTTCATTATTAAAGAGTTGAAAAAAAGAAAAGTTACAATGTACTTAACAGTATTCATGGCCAGACTAGTTAGAACGCGAGCTCCTATTGGCTACTTCACGGGCTAACATCGCATCACCTATTGCCTTATTGGATAAAATATCCTGCCATTGGTCAGTAGGCTCGAATCGCTAAGTATTCAGGCGCTAAAGCACTACGTTTTGGTGAGTGAAGGGTGCCCACATGCGCGGACAAGTCATTTCTTGGTTTGTGGCAGAACGTACCTTTTATACTTTGCAGTACTGTGATGTTCTTCAGCGTCTGCTCCTTGAAGACCATACCCAGTTCTAACTTCTCGACGCACATGGAACACACGTATTTCATATCAGTCGTCACCTGAAATAAGTAACCATCATTCGCATTAAACCTACCACCTATCTATCTATCTATCTATAACATATCATACCGCCTGTCTCCCATTGTGGTAGGCAGAGACTGTGCAGCAAACATACCTCTCTCGCCTCTTCCACACTCATCGACTTCTTCCCGCATGCTCTTCGGTTTCAGTTTTTTCATACTACGTCGGGAGGCATTCAAGCATACAGCCCACCTGATGTAAAGCGGGTACCGTAGCCTATTAACGCTCGCGACATATTAATTATCACTCGCGCGATGCCTCCTCGGCAGCTTACACAGCAACTCCTTGGGAGCTTACTGGTGACCTCACTCACACGCAGCTACACAACAATCCTCTAGGGAGTTGTTATTTAGCTGCGGTTTTCAGTTTGGTGGAGGTACTTCCCCAGACAACTGCTTAGATGCGCCCTGCCTCTTTTAAAAATAAACATACCATTAAAATTGTGACAATCATTTCCATCATTTTGTACACAACATAATAATTTGTTAATAGATTCAGGAGTTATTTTGCGATATTTACAACATTTTAAGGTCTTTTATAATACCAACTATTATGAAACTCAATTAATTATCAAATTATTATATGCAATTTGATCTAACCTGCTTTGTGTGCTTTCGTCACCAATTAGTACATGCGAACTAGCGCCGGCCGGCAACCACCCACTACCGTCAGCAGACATGCAGTATGCCGCTGCTGCCATGACTGCCCTAATTACGGCAACGGTGGCAGGTGCATGCGGTTTCTGTTCCAGACGGCGGACGACCGCAGCGGATGAGGCGGAGACTACCGGAACAGCCATGGCAGCGACGGTTGCATCTATTAACGGTGTTGGGTGCCTGCCGGGGGTAGTCCGCATGAACTAATTGGTGGCGGAAGCACAAAAAGCTAGTTAGATCAAATTGTATATAATAATTTGATAATTAATTGAGTTTCATAATTGTTGGTATTATAAAAGACCTTAAAATGTTGTAAATCTAAATAGGAACTCATTATTATAGTACCCAATTAACACCAACCAATTGCATATACAATGTATGAAAAACTAACAACTTTTGAATTTACCCGGATTATATCCGCCATTCTTACTTTTGATTTTGACAAAAAATTATGAAATGGCAATAATAATCAGCGAGACAAAACACTCGCCGATTATTTTTACCATTGCTTATTTTTTTTCTGGTTAATGTTGTCATTTTTGTTAAGTATTTTTGTGTTCCGTTTTCATATTTTATTATTATTTAGCTTCTGTTACCAAAGTGTTGTTTCGGTGAAAATGAGCGAACCTCAGCCGAGCAGTACTCTCATATTACTTATTACTTTCCATCTATCTATAACTTCACGCCAAAAAAAAAACGCCTTACGGTGTAAGCATAGAAAACCGACCGCCACGTGACTCGATCCTTACATACCCCACTCGTTTCTTTAACATTAATTGCTCTTTACATGCACGCTCGTCGGTTTCTAGGGCTCCTGACATCACCTTACAATAGAACACGACCAATTTGGTCATGGTAGGCAAGTCTAGGCCTTCCTCAACCAACCACCTACCAACGGACGAACCAACGGAGCATGCCTCTTCTTATTTTAACACCGACGCTCTCTTTCAGACTATCTCTGTTTCTAACATCATCGTTGCGAATATGGTCAACGCTCTCATTTCGACCGCGTTTATACTACCTCCATGCTCTCTCCGCCATATCCAGCTCTCGCTTTCATAAGTAAGGGTTCTATAAGTTGGGACCAGCACTGCAATGTGTATAGCGAGTTGGGCCTTCTGGCTCAAGTTTTTACAGCCAAGAAGATTTCCAACGCTCCATTCACACTATTCCCAGCATTCACACGTCTTTCTAAATCAGCGTTGTACCTTCCACCCCTGATGAAAGCGCATCAAAGATATACGATCTCATCCACTTGCTCCAACACTTCACCATCATCCTCATATTACTTTCGTCGAACAAAACCCGTTTCACCCATACTCCTGTGCGTTCTTCGAAAACATAGACTTTCTTAGCATATTAAAGCATGTAGAACAAAGCTAAGAGAGGTACGGCACATCAACCCAGTCCGTCAGTACTGGAAGTACCTCCACCTCACGGAAAACCGTAGCCAAATAACAACTCCCTGGAGGGTCGTTATGTTCCAGCGTGTGAGTATGCTCCTAAGGAGTTGCTGTGTTCGCAGCGGAGGAGCCTTCGAGCGAGTGATACTTTAGAGGGGCATAAAGCTAAGTGGGGCCCTGATTTTGTTTTTATTAACAACGCTGAATTAAGACCAATTCCAAAAAACACACACTGCAGGCACTGAAGAATCATATTTTTGTTTTTTTTTAAACAAATCTTGTATTTATTGTCTATGTACAAATAACCAAAATTTTAATTATTACTTATTGTGGCCGCTTATAGCAATAATCAAAATTATGACTAATTGTACATAAAATAAAAACAGAATATGTCCAAAAAAAATATAAATATGGTTCTACAGTGCCTATATAGAGCGTTTTATGGAATTGGTCTTAAATTCAGCGTTATTAATATAAACAAAATGAGGGCGCCACTTGGCTTTTTGCCCCCTCTTAATGTATTATTACAAGCGTTCATAGGCTACGGTAACCACTTTACATCAGGTGGGTCGTATGTCTAGCGACTTTGTATAAAAAAGAGAGTATTCCAGAGCTCCTGATTTTTCTATTATATCAATATTACATTATTAAAATTATTAGATATTGTATTCGATTATGTTCTTTTTCGACATTATAAATTAATACGACTATTAATATTGTGCACCTTCTAAAGGTAGATTGTGAAATTGATCAATTGAATTGTATAATTTAACATCTGTAATATCAACAATAAATAAATCCTGATGTGTTAAGTTGACAGCGAGAGTTGGTAATGCGCCTAAGATGCCGTTTCCATTCTTTTATCACCACTATTTAACCGAGATTATGTGATACGAGTAACTATGACAACACTTAATAACCAGCCATATCATTATTATTCAACTCGTTAAAGTATTATCCTAGATGTGCGATAAGTGATTTTTAGATTAAGTACTTAAGTTATACTTTGAAACGGCAATAAACAGAATTATCAGATAAATTGTACAGTGTTGTCAGTCAATTTTGTATGTAAACGATAGTTTCAAATTGTAATACGGTCGTTTTTTTTTTTGCATTCAGATACTCTTCCTGTCTTTCCTACAATCCGATACTGCCCCTATCATTTTGCAATTCGATATTCCCGCTGTTTTTCTTTGCAATCCGATATTCCCGTTATCTTTCTTGCAATCCGTACTCTCCCTATCGTTTTGCAATCCGATATTCCCCCTGTTTTTCTTTGCAATCCGATATTCCCGCTATCTTTCTTGCAATCCGTACTCTCCCTATCGTTTTGCAATCCGATATTCCCCCTGTTTTTCTTTGCAATCCGATACTCCCCCTGTCTTTCTTGCAATCCGTACTCTCCCTATCGTTTTGCAATCCGATATTCCCCTGTTTTTCTTTGCAATCCAATATTCCCGCTATCTTTCTTGCAATCCGTACTCTCCCTATCGTTTTGCAATCCGATATTCCCCCTGTTTTTCTTTGCAATCCGATACTCCCCCTGTCTTTCTTGCAATCCGTACTCTCCCTATCGTTTTGCAATCCGATATTCCCCCTGTTTTTCTTTGCAATCCGATATTCCCGCTATCTTTCTTGCAATCCGTACTCTCCCTATCGTTTTGCAATCCGATATTCCCCCTGTTTTTCTTTGCAATCCGATATTCCCGCTATCTTTCTTGCAATCCGTACTCTCCCTATCGTTTTGCAATCCGATATTCCTTCTGTTTTTCTTTGTAATCCGATACTCCCCCTGTCTTTCCTGAAATGTGATACTCCTGCTGTCTCGATTTCTCATTATAACATGTGACCATGAAGGAAATAACCTGTGGAGACCCAATGCCACGATTTTGCATAGTAAAAAACTCACTGCGACGGGTCGGGGGGTAAAGTAGAACGCGCAGTTCTTATTGGCTAGTTCACGGATCAGCATCGCGTCGCTTATCGGCTTATTGTTTAACATATTCTCCGGTTGATCAATAGGCTGAGATAGTTAGCTGCTAAAGCACAACATTATGTGAGGTATTTATGAGTACATATTTGTAATTAGACTAAGTTTGTCTGTTTGTCTGAATGCGAAGAAAACAAAGATAATGGTATTTGAAAGAGAAGATTCCAGAACTAATGTAACGATTACGATTGATGATGAAGTGTTGGAACTAGTGGATGAGTTTGTATATCTTGGATGCGCTTTCAGCAGGGATGGAAGGTACACCGCAGATGTGGAAAGACGAGTGAGTGCTGGGAATAGTGTGAATGGAGCGTTGGGAAAACTTCTTGGCAGTAAAAACCTGAGCCAGAGGGCACAACTAGCTATACACAATCCAGTGTTGGTCCCAGTGCTAACTTATGGAAGCAAGAGCTGGGTATGGCAGAAAGAGCATGAAAGTAGAATAAACGCGATCGAAATGCGAGCGCTACGCAAAATTTGTGGCGTAAGGCTTGTAGACCGTATTCGCAATGATGATGTTAGAAACAGAGTTGATCTGAAAGAGAGCGTCGGTGTTAAAATAAAAAGAGGCATGCTCCGTTGGTTCGGACATGTAGAAAGAATGCAAGATGAAAGAATGATGAAGCAGATATACAATGCAAAAGTGGAAGGATGTAGGAGCGGGGAAGGCCAAGACTTACCTACCATGACCAAATTGGTCCTGTTCTATCAGAAGTTGATGCAGGAGCCCTAGAGACCGGCGAGCGCGCATGAGAATAGCAATGAATGTGAAAAAAAGAAGAGAGTGAGATATGTAAGGATCGAGTCACGTGGCGCTCGGTTCTCTCTGCCTACCCCGCAAGGGATTTGGCGTGAAGTTATAGTTAGATATTCCTCCATTTCGCGCGGTCTTCCGCATGCACCTATGTTCGCACGACGGGGGCGGATCGGTACGCGTCGCCTCTGGGGGACGCCCTAATCCGCACATCTGTGCCTTTTCGGGCCAGAATTGCAATCTAATCGATTGGCAGGGGTCGCGAACGAGCACGCTTCTGGCACATGACCCCCTAAAATTTCTTAGTGTGCGGGTTTCCTCACGATGTTTTGTCTTCAATGCCGAGAAAACGATAATTACAAATTCTATTAATATTATAAATGCGAAAGTTTGTATGTATGGATGGATGTTTGTTGCTCTTTCACGCTTAAACGGCTGAACGGATTTGAATGACATTTGGCACGTAGATAGATTATGATCTGGATTAACACATAGGCTTCGTTATCTGACTCCACGCGGGCGGAGCCGCGGGCAGCAGCTAGTATGTACATGAAAACAATAATTTAAGTTTTTTTTTAATGTGGCCTGTCAAAATGTCCACATCGCGCCTGATGGAAAGCGTCAATGAGAGCCAGATGTGAGAACAGCCATCACAGTGATTAGCGCTGTGCTGGCTGTCCCCCCCTTGACGGCCCGCTAAGGTGCCTCTTCACACCTCGTCTAAACGACCCGGGATTATAGGAAGTGGGGAACACATGCACCGGCAGCGAATTCCACATTTTGATAGTCCAACAAAGAAATAGTCGCCGAACTTCTTATTACGGGAGGTAAGCAACCCTATGTGGATGTGATCTCCGTACAGCGCAAGTGTTCCGGAGGAGGAGGGACGAAGCCAAAAAGCTGCTCATAACATTCCCCATGATAGATACGGTAGAGAAAACTCAAGCAAAAGTTGGTTGCACTTGCCAGGATTCAAATCGGGGACCAGTTGGTCAATAGGGGGCGGTTCTTTATCCATTGGGTTGTCATTGCTCTTTTTATTAATATGTATATATTTGCACAATTTGGAATCCAAAAATATAGCTAAATAATAAAGGAACATATAAAAATATTTTCTCATATTATTTTATACAACTAGATTGGCAAACAAGCATGAGGCCCACATCAGATGGTAAGCGGTCACCGCAGCCTATTGACGCTCAACAGCACGTGGATGTTACTCGCGCGCTGCCAATCTTGCGACCTAAGGATGTTTCGTCACCCAGTAATTTCTGTGCCATATATCACCCTTCAAACCGCAACACAGCTATATAAATACAGCTGCTTGGCGGTAGAAATAGGTGAGCCGGAGGTACCCATGCAGACGACTTTTGTACAAAATCTCCTTCCGGTAAAATGTCTAAAAATATGTCTATAAATATAATAATAAATATACTGTAGACGTTTTGGGGCAAATATGGACGTAACTACTAATAACTTGCAATAAAGCTTACCTACTTATTTAATTTTAAAAAATAATAAAATGTAGGTAACCTTAATATCGAAACAGGTTTCAAACATTTTTGCATAAGTTTCTTCGTTTTCAGAGTAAATAGCAAATAGGTCGCATAAATCGTTGCTACTCATGCAACTTATGCAACATACAAACTCCTCGTCCTCCATTTTCCAAAGGTTTTATTGAAAAATATTTACAACGACGCTACACGAAAAAGGCCATTTTCAAATTCGCGAAACAGTTGACTAACACTGAAAATAAGGTCGTACCTAACCAAACAAAAATACACCTATTTGTAATCGATGATCTGAAAAAGATTTGACGTTAATAATTAAATGTTTAATAGTACTGTAGTGGTAGGCCAGTTATTTTTTTTTTTGTTTTAACAAAATATAATATTACCTTTGAATTAAACAATTTTTAACGGAAGTATCTATAACTTCACGCCAAATCCCTTGCGGGGTAGGCAGAGAGAACCGAGCGCCACGTGACTCGATCCTTACATATCTCACTCGCTTCTTTAACATTCGTTGCTCTTCTCATGCACGCACGCCGGTTTCTAGGGCTCCTGATATCACCTTCCGATAGAACATGACCAATTTGGTCATGGTAGGTAAGTCTTGGCCTTCCCCGGCTCCTACATCCTTCCACTTTTGCATTGTATATCTGCTTCGTCATTCTTTCATCTTGCATTCTTTCTACATGCCCGAACCATCGGAGCATGCCTCTTCTTATTTTAACACCGACGCTCTCTTTCAGACCAACTCTATTTCTAACATCATCATTGCGAATACGGTCTACGAGCCTTACGCCACAAATTTTGCGCAGCGCTCGCATTTCCACCGCGTTTATTCTACTTTCATGCTCTTTCTGCCATACCCAACTCTCGCTTCCATAAGTTAACGTTGGGACCAACACTGCATTGTGTATAGCGAGTTGTGCCTTCTGGCTCAGGATTTTACTGCCAAGAAGTTTTCCCAACGCTCCATTCACACTATTCCCAGCACTCACTCGTCTTTCCACATCTGCGGTGTACCTTCCATCCCTGCTGAAAGCGCATCCAAGATATACAAACTCATCCACTTGTTCCAACACTTCATCATCAATCGTAATCCTTACATTAGTTCTGGATTCTTCTCTTTCAAATACCATTATCTTTGTTTTCTTCGCATTCAGTAGTAAGCCTTTCTCCATACAGTCGTCTTTCATCGCTGTGACCAGTGTTTGCAGTTTAGATGGTGTATCTGCTAATAGCACGGCATCGTCTGCATACAGCAGACAGTTCACCACTTGGTCACCCATGCGCAATCCCACATTCGTTGACCTTATTCTCTGCAGACAACTATCGAGATACAGGATAAACAGCCTAGCAGATAGCATGCAACCCTGTTTGACACCAATTTTGACATCAAACCAGGGTGACATGCCACCGTCTATCCGCACACATGCTGAGCAATCCTTGTAAGTGGACTGCACAGCACGGAGCAGTGAACCGTCAATCCCATATCTCGGCAATATGTCCCACAGTTCCTTTCGCACAACCCTATCAAAGGCTTTCTCAAGATCCACAAAACCGCAGAAAACCTTCCGGTCTATGGCCAGATGCTTCTCTACGATATTGCGGAGCGAGAAAACTTGATCCGTACATCCCCTTCCATTTCGGAAACCTCCTTGTGCGTCCCACAGCATTTCATCGGATTTCACCCTCATTCTCCTTTCAATCACCTTTCCATATACTTTTGCTGCTAAGCTGATCAAACTGATGGCCCTATAGTTGGCGCAGTCCATGCGTGATCCCTTGCCTTTATACAAGGGCACGATGACTGCGCGTCGCCAGTCCATTGGGACCCTTCCAGTTCTCCAGCATAGGTTGCATAGGTACCAGAAGGCGTCCCGGACGTAAGTGCCACCTAATTTGATCATCTCAGCTGTGATCAGATCAATTCCCGCTGATTTTCCATTTTTCAAGCTTCGTATCGACCATTCGATCTCATCCATAGTTATGCCTTCGTCGGACGCCGTCAACGTGGAGTAAGCATCCGACTCACTCTCATTGCCAGCGTCCGACGCATACTCATACATTTCCTCAAAATATTCACTCCACCGTTCTAACACTTCCTGAGTGTTCGCAAGAATGACACCAGCTTTAGACTTTATCTTATCCATTCTGGATGCCGACGAACCACTCCGAGACTTCTTTACCTCTCTCCAAAAGAGTTTGGTATTTGCCTCGAAGTTTTTCGTCAGCCTCTCTTCCTCATTCATAATTTGTCTTTCATGCTTCTCTTTCACTAAAGCCTTGGTTTCATTCTTGCATAGACGGTACATTTCTTTCTTCTTTTCTCTCATATTTTCATTTAAAGGCAAAGATGATACGTAATCCAGCCACGCTTTCCTCTTTCTTGCTACGGAGGATTCAACCTCCGCATCCCACCAGGCATCTCCTTTCGCTGTTTTACGTCTCTTTGCGCATCCACAAGCTTCTTTTGCACTATTCACCATACTTTCTTTCAAAACTTTCCAACAATCATCCACATCTGAGTCGGAGAGGCTTGCATCTGCAAGTCTCTCACTTACTAGATGCACATACATTCTCCTTACACTTTCATCTTGCAAATTTTCGCTCATTATCCTTTCATGATCTCCGAAAGGGATACGCACTCGCCAGTGCCTCCACTTCCTAAAAAGGCCCACAAACCGGCTTACCACCAGGTAGTGGTCCGTCTCAAGAGTGGGGCCTCTAAAGGCTCTTGTATCCATTAAAACATTTCGGAGACGTCTATCTATTAAAATCAAATCAATCACACTTTTTTGATCATTCCTTCTCCATGTATACGTGTGAATATCCTTATGATGAAATAAAGTATTCGACACGAGGAGGCCTCGTTCCATACATAAATCTAGTATTGACTTACCTGCTTCGTTCACTCTCTTATCTCCATACGGACCAAGAACAGCTTCATAGCTGTATCGCTTGGTCCCAACCCATCCATTCAAGTCTCCACACATAATCACTCTTTCATTCCCTTCAGCTAAGTCCAGAACATCCCTCACAGACTCCCAAAACTTCTCCAGTTCTTGAGCACACGCTGAGCTTACGGGAGCGTATGCTGCAACCAAAAATACTCGCGTGATGCCCAGTTTAATACGAACCCAGAGAAGTCTAGGCCCTACCAAACAGTAATCTCTTACACCAGTGGCTAAGCGAGAGGAGAGTACGACACCTACACCAGCACTGGCATGACCGTCCCGGTCTAACCCAGACCATAGGGCCATCATACCACCGGGCAGATCATCGGTGTCGCTCCCCTTGCGCTTAGTCTCTGTCACACATAAAGCATCCAAACGTCTATCATTCATTACGTCTATCAGTTCATTCGTCTTATCTTTCAATCCACCTCTCACATTCCACGTGCCTATGCGGCACTCGGTTCCCCTCGTCCCGCCGGAATTGGCGCTGCGTGGTGGGTGGCGGCCCCCACCGCCGCATGCAGCTATATTCGCACCGACGGGGGCGGATCGGTGCGCGTCGCCTACGGGGGACGCCCTCTTGTGCGCTCTTGGTCCAGAATTGCAATCGACTGATTGGCAGGGGTCGCGAACGAGCACGCTTCTGGCACATGACCCCCATAACGGAAGTATCGCGTATTTTATTTATTTTGTTGAACCTGACGTTTCTTCTTCTTGCGTCTTCCTGCGACCACGGACGCTGCAAAGCGTTCGAAACATCAGGTTCAACAAAATAAATAAAATACGCGATACTTCCGTTAAAAATTGTTTAATTCAATGTGTATCAATCGCGAAAACCTAAAACTATAATACTACCTATTGTTTATTAGTAGATTAGCACGCCCACTGGTACTTTTGTTAGTGTATGCAGGCATTGTGAATTTTTTTGTACGACGGAGGGCAGATAAGCATATGGCCCATCTGCTGTAAAACGACTATCGCAGTCTATGAACGCTCCCGATACAAAAAAACATCCATAGTAAATGCTTTCAACGGCATACGCAGCAAACTTCTCATAAATTAACTAGTACCTTGGTACCAGTTAAAAAGTTTAGGTAGGTCGTTCAGTCGCAGTAACACGACAACTCTATGTAATGTTCATAATGCCATAGACAACAGGATTGTTTTCGTACTTAGCAGAGTGCACGACCAGCAAGTAAGGTTCGGCTTGGTCTCTATAAGAGATAAAACGCACTAACCCAAGAGTATATCAAATTATGTTTATGATATTTTATTAAACTTTTGAAATAAATGAAGAAACCTAACAACGCCATTACCATTACAAATAAAAGAGCAATTTAAACCACAATAGATTCATTAAAGGTTAGTAAAACAAGCAGAGTTATCGATCGATCGACTTTATTTTAACTAGTCCATTGTCATTTCTAAGCGAACTTTCATGTTTTTTTTTCAGTTATTAAGTATATATTTTTTATTTATATATATAAAAATAACAGGAATTTGTTTGCAAATGAAAGAGATATGATTTAATTAAAACAAAACCGATCGATCGAAACCTTTCTTAAAACCCATCTGATGTTTAAGAATGGACGTTTTTCCGCGTAAATGATATTAATGAAAACATTGAGTTTATTCGCACAAATTAGTAATTATGTATGAAACCACACCACAATTTCTCGATTTATATTCATTGCCTCACTACAACACTACGTGACAGATAAAGGAATTAGAGAAATGTTATCAGTCAGTCGTTGTTTTGACGCGACTTGCGTCTCTCTCGTCTATGTAAATAAAAATAAACTTTATAATATTGCCTTGGGCGATAATTTTATGTAATACAAGAATAGAAAGCGTAGACTCGATCATGTTCATGTGTTTAAACATTCATTCACCCGAAAATTTTCCACAAAGGCGAAATGAAGAATGATTTACTATCGTTGATTTTGTTTGTCGCTTTGTGAAGATTGAATTTCTTTGTTCTTGCCTTGGTTTGATTTAAATACTTGAAAATGAAGTTCAAGATCGACAGGGGGCTTTTGCCAATAAAGGCCCATTACTTCTTCTTTTTTGCTGGTAAGTTTAATATTTTTAATTTCATTTTTTGGAGTTCACTGACCATTCTAAATCTTGCGACTAAAAGAAAGAAAATATTGTCAACCCACACAGCCTACATCGTTCCTCAGACCCCAAACTAAACTATGCCAATGTTCATCAATATTGAATAAAAAGTCTAAAACTAAACACGCATTTATTTATAGATATCTAATCACATATGCTTGCTAGGACCAGTAAGTCTTTTCGTGTAAATCGTATTTTATCCCATAATAAATTGCCTGAAACAATTCTGCCCTTTTCTGATAATCTCTTCAAAAGGCATATCAGAAATACTCTGTAAAAAGACTAATAAATTTATGAATAAGTATGTAACTGACAAAGATACCATACCACATCAACCCTTACTCACCTCACTGCAGGGATACGGGTTTCCCTTCAACCGAAGGGGTTTAGAGCATACTCCACCTTGCTGCTCAAATGCAGATCAGCGGAAGCCAGTGTTTATAAGGCGCCCGTGGGCCACCGACTTAGCTTAGTGACTGTCATCTATCGACAACAGCCGGGACCTTAAACTTAACCTTAACCTTAACATGCTCTCCGAAGCACAGAACTGACAAAGGTGTATGGAAATAATTCAGTATAGGCAAACACATATCCTTAATTCTACGCCTGGATATTATTACACTAATATACTGATGTGAATTTATATTAATATTTTATTGTAATATGAAATTGACAATCCGAAAAGAGACCTATATTGTCAGTTTCTTTTTCAGTATATCTTCTTTACCAGTGGCCATGTCCGAAATTCCAATAAAAAAGATATGAAACTATGAGATCTGATAAAAACATAAGACGTGTCAAAGTACCCGCGAGGGCCCAATATCAATAATAAGAGACTGTTCATCAGACAGTTTTTAAAACAGATTTAAAGAACACTATATTTCTCTAATAGTATTATAAATGTGTATTTATGTTATGTATGTATTTATTTATTCGTAGATGTATGTATCTGTGTATAGGTGTATATATTTATTTATTGATCAAGATTTGTAATATTCAATGTATATGAGTTAACTTTGTAAATATTAAGTTTAATATTGTTATTATTAATGATTCTTAACACTGCTTTGCACCTGTTGCTGGTCACCAGTCCATTGACAATTTCTTTAACTATTTATGGGGTTGGTGGAGGAGATCTCTGATAAAGATATAGGCTCTATAGATAGGCTCACCCACGTACACATCTTATGTAACAATATCCTGTATATTAATGTGCAATGAAGAATACATGCCTCCGCCAATCCGCATTTGAGCAATGCGGCGGAGTATGCTCTTAACACCTTCGGTTGAAGGGGGACCGGTATCCCTGCAGTGGGATGAGTAAGGGTTGATGTGGATGTGCTAAAGCACATGTGGGCAACACCCACTGTCAGTGTGGATCCGGCCCGCTGTAAGGTTTGATCCGGCCCACGAGACATTTTGAAAAAACCCAATTAAAAAAAAATTAAGTACACTACTTATATATACTCACGGAATCTACTTATATATATGCACTACTTTTAAACGCGGCCCGCGAACGTATTTGCATGCTAAAGTTTGACCCACAACATGTCAAAGGTTGCCCATACCTGTGCTAAAGAATACATAATATCAAATATATAATTTTTATCTTTTTATTATCTTACAATTAAAATAATACAAAGCAACAAATATAAAATGAAAATGTTACATAGTTTTTTTAAACAGTATTGAGCAGTCAGAACCCGTTATATACGTTTTCCCATACATTTCGCGGTCGTATTCGACCACCCGGGTTTCGAAGGGTTAAACTCTAAGATGCTTTAATTGCATACTAAAGCATTATTAACCCCTGAGTGACTGATATCAAATTAGTTAATAGATTCAGGCGTTATTTTGTGAAATGTTATTTTCGAAAGTCAAATTTACATGCAATTTGATCTAACCTGCCACCATTGGTGGCGGAAGTACACTAAGCAGGTTAGATTAAATTGCATGACTGATATCAGTCATGCGCGTTACAGTGGAAAGTATATAACAGGACCTGACAGTTAATATAACACCATGGACCCCTCATGGCCGTGTCGGCCAGTGGTTTCT
This sequence comes from Pyralis farinalis, assembly GCA_947507595.1. Taxonomy (NCBI): domain Eukaryota; kingdom Metazoa; phylum Arthropoda; class Insecta; order Lepidoptera; family Pyralidae; genus Pyralis; species Pyralis farinalis. Next base: position 9,109,216 of record OX382281.1, read on the forward strand.
AGTGGATTAGAGCAATCACAGGACAATGTTTCAGCTGATATCTATAATTATGTTTAGCAGCACATCACTCTACATTATCCATTCCATATTAACCTTTATTTTGTCCTGTAAGAGTGGTGAAAGTTCAGTGTTCCGTACACTTTCCAAGCTCAAGGTAACATTTACCAAACTAATTTAGATGTACATTAGATATACAGTACATTAGAAAATCAAATTCTTGTTTAATATTTATTTATCATTAAATTCAATGAATATAATGTGAAAAGATGAAATAAAATATATTATATCTCATATAGGAGCCCAAGGAACTGACGAGCATGCATGATAAGAGCTATGAATGTTAAAAAAGCGAGTGATGTGTGTTAGGAGCGTGCCTTATGGCACTCAGATCTCTCTGTCTACCCCACAAGGGACCTGGCATGAAGATATACATATCTCATATTATTTACAATAATGCTTTTAAAAAGTGTGCTTAAAACTAAACTCAAAAAGCATAAGCAATCAAAATTTGGAATAATAATTAATATAAGTAATAGTGTAGTGTGAATCCTGGCATATATCACTAAATTTGAGTTTTTTTTATATAATGTCACTAAGATGCAAACAACGTACCTGATAGTAAGCAGCTTTTTGGTACAACCTCGGAGGAGGAGGAACTCCTTAGAAACTTACTGGTGACCTCACTCACTCGCAGCAACAACAACCCTCCAGAGAGTTGTTATTTGGCTGCGGTTTTCTGTGAGGTGGAGGTACTCCCACAGACAGGTTGCTTTGATGCGCCTTACCTCTCTTAAAAACATCCAGACCAAGGCAAACAAACATGTTCATTCTCAAATATTTATCCTGTGTGGGAATCGAACCCACGAGTGTTAGTGTCAAAGTCGCGTCATAATTGAATTGTATATTTGCCTCCGTCACCTGTCGTGTTATCTATTTCTATTTTGAATCATATTTGCACGGAATGTCAACAATAATTATCATTAATTCATTAAATAACGTATGCTAATCTTTCTAATGACAAGAGATAATGAGGTAATTGTCATTACTCTGTGACAATATAATGTTATGATGAAGGCTTAGCAAGCAATCGACGTCTATCCACGCTAATCCTTTGTATCCGGATGCAATTACCCAGCGTAGCCTATACAGCTAACGCATTTTTTAAAGAACCTCATGATGCCCCTTAGGAAAACCCCGGCAGCGAGTTCATTCCGAGACTAAGGGCCTGTCCGCACAGCGATATTTCACCGCTAGGTTTTTATTCTCACGTATTATATTTCGCGATCGGAATTACACCTAGTACGCACAGCGAATAAAATTTCGCACGATTCTTGTCAGTTTAATGCAGGTCCCGACTGTGACGCACGTCTAAAATGGACAACAGGACTATAATTATAATTTATCTAATACTACGGCGGCGTAAACGACATATCAAAAGATGCAATGAACATTGAATTCACCCATTTACAGCATTGAGACCCATGAAAGGATTTTTCTACATAAAACATTAAGAGCTGCGAAAATACAGTAAAAAGTTTTTCAGATATGCAATTTGATCCAACCTGCTTTGTGTGCTTCCGCCACCAATTAGTTCATGCGGCCTAGCGCCGGCCGGCACCCACCCACTACTATTAGTACATGGTACATGCCGACGCTGCCATGGCTGCTCCGGTAGTATCTGCCTCGGATGCTGCGGTCGTCCGCCATCTGGAACAGAATCCGCATGCCCCCACCACCACCGACACGTGTTTCGCCTCTCCACGAGGCATCATCAGGCGTTGTAGACGTTAATCGTAAGAATAACATGCTACAAGTCTACAAGGCCGCATGAACTAATTGGTGGCGGAAGCACACAAAGCAGGTTGGATCAAATTGCATGTAAATTTGACTTTCGCAAAATAACGCCTGAATCTATTAACTATTTTTCAGATATTACAGAATGACAAAAAAATCATTCGATAATTTACTACAACTAGTTGCTCCGGCGATAACCTATCAAGACACGAATTGGAGAAAAACAATTTCAGCTGAAGAGAGACTCTCGATAACTCAATAGCTCCATTGCACGACTGAGCGAAACGCGCGAATTTTATTCCGCAGTGCGGCCATAGCCATAACTACTTTATAGTGCACAAAACATACACACATGTTTAATTATGTTGAATTTGGAACGCGTTTATTATTTTTTCGATTTCACGCCGTTTTACATTTTTTTTCGTGTTTATTATCAAATTACAATATGGAATGGGGTGTTAAAGAAAATAGGATTGCAGGCAATCACTGCCTGTGCAAGGCAGAGTGGGTAGGGATCCGTCGGTCATATTCAAGACACTTCAAAAGCTTGGTATCAGCCGTATGTTCGTATATCGTACTATAGACAGATATACCAACACTTCCTCTGTTGAAGACCATAGAAGATAGGGGCGACCGCGTGCTGTTAGAACTACAAAGGCTGAAACAAAAAATATTATCGCGAGAAATTAAGATTCCGGCTAGGACTCTTTCGCGTATAATAAAACAGACGTGAAGCTTGGCGCTTATCGTCGATGTACAGGACATGCCCTAAATCAATTCCTGCAGTTGAAGAGAGTGGACCGATCCAAACGCCTTCTGTTCCAATACGCAGGTGAAAGACACAGAAATATTCTCTTTACTGATAAAAAATTGATACGATTGAAGAGCACTACAACAAGCAAAATGACAACGAACACAGTTCTAAAGAAGCCGCCCAAGTGGTCGGAAAGGTACAACATGGTCATAATCCTGCGTCTGTTTAGTGGCGGGTGTCTTATCATGGAGTCACAAAACTTCATTTTTGGGAAAAAGGAGTGACGACTTCAGCCAAAGTGTATTAAGAGACTGTCTTTGATCGTGTCATGAAGCCTCTCAGCAATACACTTTTTAAAAATGTACCGTGGACTTTCCAGCACGACTCTGCACCTGATCACATGGCATGAACTACCCAAGCCTGGCTCGAAACCAACGTTCCAGACTTTATAAGAGCTGAAGACTGGCCCTCGTCTAGCCCAGATCTGAACCCCTTAGACTGCAAATTATGATTAGTTTTAGAAGACATACCCTGCTCGAAACGACACGTCGACATTGTGTCTGTAAAGAAATCTCTGGAGCAAGCTGTGGCTAAATTTCCCATGGAAACAGTACGTAAATCCATAGATTCGTGGCCAGGCAGATTAAAGGCCTGTATCAAAGCCAAAGGTGTCCATATCGAATACATTTTTTTTTATTTTTTGCTGAGACTTCCACAAATATGTACATATAAGTCTTATTAAGATTACATCTATACAGATAAAAAAAATTGGAGTGTCTGTTTGTAATATTAAAATAGCCGCTTTATACTAAATGCATATGGATATATACACGGTACATATACCAAAATATTTTTTTTTTACTATTTTTGCCTGTCTGTTTGTTCCGGCTAATCTCTGAAACGGCTACACCGCTTTTGACGGGACTTTCAATGGCAGATAGCTGATGTAATAAGGAGTAACTTAGGCTACTTTTATTTTAGAAATTCTATTTATTTTTATTAATATAAATAATTAATAAAACAATAACTATTCTGCGCGGACGAAGTCGCGGGCACAGCTAATTACTTCATAAAACAAAAATGCATATTCATTTGTAACAGAAATTATTACCGGACTAGATATATAGTTAGAAGGTTAACCTATTAATGAGAGAGAGGGGGGGTCTAGTGAGCCCAGTGTCACTGCCAAGGCCCCCACAATTCGTGTGCGGCATCCGACAACTGATTGAATAATGACAGTCAGCCATCCATTCTCACACTTCAATCAATTTATAATATGCCCCAGTAACCTAGTGGAACAGGCTCGGCTGGGACTAAATTCGAATTGGCGAGGCCTTTGTCAAAGTGCACAGTTACTCAAATTAATAAATCACCTCATTGGTATATTCACATTGACACGGAAAATTCTGAAATCGAAAGTTGTTACATTTAATCAAAGTCGTTTCTAGTGAAATGGATTTCATAGTTAAGATATTCAGTTGTTATTTTGCGAAAGTCAAATTTACATGCAAATTGATCTAACCTGCTTTGTGTGCTTTCGCCACTAATTAATTCATGCGGCCTAGCGCCGGCCGGCACCCACCCACTACCGTTAGTAGATGAAACATGCCAACACTGCCATGGCTGCTCCGGTAGTCTCTGCCTCGCTGCTGCGGTCGTCCGAACAGAAACGCCATCTGGACCAGGCCAGTCATGGTAGCGATGGTGGTGGGGGCATGCGGTTTCTGTTCCAGATGGCGGACGACCGCAGCAGCGAGTTGGTGGCGGAAGCACACAAACCAGGTTAGATCATATTGCATGTAAATAGATTCCATTTTCATTTGCATTGACACGGAACGCCATAATCGTCACTAAATCGAAAAGTTACCTGGCCTAATGTATGGAATCTTATTTTTTTAGGCGATGTCGGGAGGCATACAAACATTCCGGCCAACCTGGTGTAAAAAGTATTATTCACGCGATACCACCTCTGCTGCTAACACAGCAACTCCATAGGAGCTTACTGGAGACCTCACTCACACGCAGGAACACAACAACCTTCTGTTGTTATTTGGCTGCGGTTTTCTGCGACGTGGAGATTCTTTCCCAGGCCGGCTGCTTTGATGCGCCCTACCTCTTAAAATATAAGTGATAGTTCTATACTAGTAAATAACAGCAAGCTGTGTAGGCAGAGCTGATATTTTTTAAATTTAAAAAATATTTAAATATTTTATTTTTAATTTTTTAAAAATATATGGAACCCTGTACAACATCTAGCGACGAGTGCTGTTACTTTTTCTGTTGATGGGAGTGCAGTGCAGACTCTGCACTGCAGAGTGGCCGGCCATACGTTTTCCCATATGTTTTTTTTCTAATTGGAACGATTTTGGACCGTTCTTCCTCACCAACGAACATTTAAATTTCAAATTAAAGGATACAAAACTACAATATGTTAGCTATTAGTGTGTCGATTTTGGAGTTTCTCACTATTACCGTCTAAACGCTAGCAGGATGACATCAGTCTACCCCAAACGACAATTTTGAGGGTAATGTGGCTCCGCTAGCTATCGCAGCTCTGCCAATTAAAGATATATGAATATACTTAGTAGTAAACAGTTATAGCCATGGTTCGATTCCTGATATGGGCATGTGTCTCCAAATTCGAATTTAAGTAACATATTTGTCTGTATGAGAATGTATCTCCAAATTCAAATTTAAGTAACATATTTGTCTGTATGAGTATGTATCTCCAAATTCAAATTTAAGTAACATATTTGTCTGTATGAGAATGTATCTCCAAATTCAAATTTAAGTAACATATTTGTCTGTATGAGAATGTATCTCCAAATTCAAATTTAAGTAACATATTTGTCTGTATGAGAATGTATCTCCAAATTCAAATTTAAGTAACATATTTGTCTGTAACTATCACTTGATCGACAGTGAAGGAAAACATGGTGAGGAAACCCTCGCGTCCAAGAAATTATGTTAGACGTGTGACCTAACCTAAGAAAGATCTGGTTTTCTCTCTGGGTTGTTGGAGGTCTGACACGGCAGTCCATCTTAAAATCAGTATCTTCGCCAAACCTTTATGCTTAGGTAGCGGACCCCGCCAATCCTATGGACCAGGAAACGGGATGACGATAGGAATAAGATTGACAAGTTTCGGTGGCTCAGTCGTTAATGACGCGACTTTGACACCAACACTCGTGGATTAGATTCCCACACAAGGCAAACATTTGTGTGCACGAACAAGTCTGTTTGTCTTGGTCTGGATGTTTTAAGAGGTGCATCAAAGCAGCCCGTCTAGGGAAATACCTCAACCTCGCAGAAAACCGCAGCCAAATAACAACTCCCTAGAGGGTTGTTGTGTCCCTGCGTGTGAGTGAGGTCACTAGGAAACTCCTAAGGAGATGCTGTGTAAGCAGCAGAGGAGGCATCGCGCGTGTGATACTTAATATATTACAAGCGTTAATAGGCCATGGTAAACGCTTTACATCAGGTGGGTCGTATGCTTGTTTGCCTTCCGACGTTGTATAAAAATAAAAAAGAGTATATATGAATATGGCCTTGAATTTGAAAGCAATAACACATTGTATGCAGTACTCAGTGTGTTTGTCTTTACGTACCAGCAATTGTATAGCATTAACTATAAGGGTGCAATAAACTCTTATCAATCCAGTTGTGTACACATACCATTTATTATACCAGAGGGAGACTTTGTACAAAAGTCGTCTGCGTGGGTACCTCTGTCTCACCTATTTCTACCGCCAAACAGCTATATTTGTACAGCTGTGTTCCGGTTTGAAGGGTGAGATATGGCAGAGAAATTACTGGGTACTGTGACCAAATATTCTTAGGTCACAAGACTGGCAGCGCGCGAGTAACATCCCCGTGGTGTTGCGAGCGTCAATGGGTTGCGGTGACCGCTTACCGCGGGGGTGCATGCTTGTTTGATAGTTGTATAAAAAAATATGAATGATGTCTTTGTTCGAGACGAGCTCGATGACGCAGTGGTTAGTAACGCTACTTTGACACCAAGGCTCGGGGGTTCGTTTCCCACACATGACAAACAGTTGTGTGCATAAACATGTCTGTTTGTCTTGGTCTGAATGTTTTCTATGTATCATAATTATGTTGGTCTGTCTAACTATAACTTCTCGCCAAATCGGGGTAGGCAGAGATGATGTTAAAATAAGAAGAGGCATGCTCCGTTGGTTCGGACGTGTGGAAAGAATGCAGGAAGGAAGAATTACAAAACATATACACAACGCAAATGTGGAAGGATATAGGAGCCGACGAAGGGCAACTTTGATCTTTTTTTTTTATACCACTAATGTGACATTCAAGCATACGGCCTGCCTGATTGTAAACAGTCACCGTAGCCTATGGACATTTGCAACACCACTGTCACTCATGCGTTGCCGACCCTAATCTCCTCTGATCTGATCCTGATCCTCTTTTTATTGTCTCCAGGCCTTGGTCCTCTCCTGCCTCAGCTGAACGTGTTCGGTCGCCAGCTAGGCGTGTCCCCTGGAGTCATGGGGCTCGTCACGGCCGTGCTGCCCCTCCTCTGGGCGGCTGCTAAGCCACTCTTCGGGTATGTGGTAGATTTTTGGCCGGTAAGTCCTAACTTGTATCTTGTCATATCACTAAGATGTAAACAACGTACCTGATGGTGAGCAGCTTTTTGGTACAACGTCGGGAGACATACAAGCATACGGCCCACCTGATTTAAAGCGGTTACCGTAGCCTACGAACTCTTGCAGTACAACAAGTATCACTCGCGCGATGCTGCCTCTGCTGTTAGCACAGCAACTCCTTAGGAACTTGCTGGTGACCTCGCTCACTCGCAGAAACACTTCAAACCTCTAGGGTTTGTTATTTGGTTACGGTTTTCAATGAGGTACTTCCCCAGATAGGCTGCTTTGATGCGCCCTAACGTTCTTAAAAACACCCAGAGCAAGACAAACAGACATGCTCATGCACACAAATGTTTGTCCTGTACGGAAATCGAACCCAGGAGCGTTGGTGTCGAAGTCGCGTTAATAACCGCTAGGTCAACGAACTCGTTCCGTAACCTATAATCTCTTGCTGCGCGTTACCATCTCTCTATTAACACTTGTAGCTTCTCAGCAGCTTACTTGCAACTTTACTATTTAGGAACACAATAAGTCTCCAGGGAGTTGTTATTTGGCTGAGGTCTTCCGTGAGGTGGCGGTACTTCTCCAGTCGTCCTGCTTTGGATGCATCCTACCTCTCGTTCTGTGGGCCAATTCTGCTAAATAACTGCAACTGCACGTTTACGCCTGTCACTTGAATCGTGCAGGAATAGTGCAGTGCCGATAGGTGTATTCTACTAAAATTTCCTGCACTGCAACTGCGCTGGAACTGCGCGTATGCTGCACTGCAACTACGCTGCAACTGTGCGTATCCTGCAAGTAAACTACTTAAAACCTGAAATGTTGCCATATTTCAATCTAATAAAACTGATTTTTTATTTAATGTTGACTCCTATAGTTTCACTATTGACCTTGGTTGCCGGAGTGGAGGTATTTCTAACCGAAAAGAAGCTTTACTTAATTATATTTATCCACAAACATCTCCCAAAACAAAGCAAATATAATTCACCGCCTCAGAATATTAATTTCACTTCGCAAAAGTTGCTGAAGAGTAACGTTAACAAAACTGCAAGTAAACTCCTTCAAAACATCTGTCACCGGTATACAAATGTCAAAACAATTTATCAGAATACGATTATATTGCAGGAAACGTGCAGTTGCAGTGCAGGTTTTTTAACAGAATAGCGATTCATTTACTGCAACATTCCTGCAACGTCGCTGCTGTCAGATCGTTTATCAGAATACCGAAACGTCAAAAGGTACGCATTTTGACACACGCCGCGCTGCAGTGCAGTTGCAGTTTTTAGTAGAATCGGCCCACTGCTTTGGATGTATCCTACCTCTGTTTCGTTGTTCTCCTTTCACAGAGTCGACTCATAATCAATCCATTTTAAGAGAGTTAGGATGCATCAAAGCAGTTCGTCAGGGGAAGTACTTCCACCTCAGTAGAAAACCGCAGCTAAATAACAACTCTCTGGGGGGCTATTGTCTTCTTGCGTGTGAGTGAGGTCATCAGTGAGCTCCTAAGAAAATAAAAAATCTCACGGTGTTAATGAAAGAAAATGTTCTTGTTAAGTACATTTAGTAATGCTTGTTCCAGGCACACAGGAAACTTGTCTTTATGATGCTGATCACGACGATGACAGGATCTTACTGCTGCCTGTGGTTCCTGCCTGTCCCGGAAGTGTTACCAGTGACAGAACCCCCCATCGTAGAATACGTGTACTATCTTAACGACACAATATATCTAATGGAATACGACAGAAACCCGTTCTTAGAAAAATACACTTGCAAATGGAACTGTTCTTCCGAAGAAAGAAAAGAAAAATTTGATTTTTATCTACCAAATTCACCATTCATCAACACATTGCATATTGATGGAGTTGTTACCAATAATACATGCTCTCGCTTTCATATGAAGTTTGATGATGTCAGAATGGGGGAGGTAACTTGTGTTCACATTAAAGATTGTGATTTACTGTGCTTCGAAGATAACTTAACAGAGTTTAACAGGACCAAGAGAGAAGTGAAAAGTGATTTAGGTGTAAATAATATAGATAAAGCAGATAACATTGAAGTTACCAATGATCTTGTAAAAGATGAGATTGTAGATAGAACAGATTTGAATGATTTGAATGTCGTCTATGTAGATAGAACAAGTTTAGATGAAATTAAGGATGACACAAACCAAAGATCGGTTGTAGATGAGTCAATAAATAATACGAATCGAGTAGATAGAAAAGATCCAACCCCTAATTTGGAAGCATCCGAAGATAAGACTGAAATTGCAAAAGATAATTTTTACATGACGGGAGTGTTCTGGGCGTTTGTTGTGCTGATGTGTATAGGTACTGTTGCGTTCAATGTTGCCAACTGCATCGGTGATGCGGTCTGCTTTGATGTTTTGGGTAAGTTTCGAATATGTTAACTCTAACTTTTGGTTTGTTAATAAAAAAGTGATTTTATTATGCTTCATGCTAGTGTTACATCGTTTCTTAACCCATTATGATTCGCGGTCTGCTTTGACGTTTTGGGTAAGTTTCGAATATGTTAACTCTAACTTTTGGTTTGTTAATAAAAAAGTGGTTTTATTATGCTTCTTGCTAGTGTTACCTCGTTTCTTAACGCTTTATGGTTCGCGGTCTGCTTTGACGTTTCGGCTAATTTTGATTTGGGTTTTGGGAGTAACATTTTTGGAGAAAAATGTCGTTCAAGTCAGGCAGCTATGTTATTTTTTATCGAATGTAAAACATACAAGTCGTGAGAGATTAAAAGCAGCATCGAACTATTGATAAAACTTATCAATCATCAGTTTTTTTTTTATTTAAAAGCAGATTTCCTATCTGTGGGTGTAGTGTTTCTTAGACATAATTAGCAGATAGAAGATAGATAGTAGTAGGTTCCTAGACATGTTTTATCAAACTCTCGGTTCAACCGTTTCGATATGGAAGAACTTATGGAAGCGAGAGCTGGGTATGGCAGAGAGAGCATGAAAGTAGGATGAACGCGGTTGAAATGCGAGCGTTGCGCAAAATTTGTGGTATAACGCTTGTAGACCGTATTCGCAATGCTGAGGTTAGAAGCAGAGTTGGTCTGAAAGAGAGCGTCGGTGTTAAAATAAGAAGAGGAATGCTCCGTTGGTTCGGACATGTAGAAAGAATGACGAAGCAGATATACAATGCAAAAGTGGAAGGATGTAGGAGCCGAGGAAGGCCAAGACTTACCTACCATGATCAAATTGATCGTGTTCTATCAGAAGGTGATGTCAGGAGCCCTAGAAACCGGCGAGCGTGCATGAAAACAGGAATGAATGTTAATGAAGCGAGCGAGGTATGTAAGGATCGAGTCGCGTGGCGCTCGGTTCTCTCTGCCGCGTAAGGGATTTGGCGTGAAGTTATAGATAGATAGGTTCAACCTTTTGAAGGTCATCAGCTCTTTTGTTAGCTGCGGTAGGGATGTTAAACGCATAATGTATTTACTTTCAGACATATGTTTTGTGTGACCTAAAATTTGAATCTCGTATGAATGTTACACAACTATGCAAGATTATGGATTTTTATTTTACTTTTTACAGGTTTTATTATGTAAGGCTTACTGATGATCTAACGCACAGGAACACGGCAATCCTCCAGGGACTTGTTATTTTCTACGGTCTTCTGTCAGGTGGAAGTACTTCCCCAGAATAGTTCTAGTCGAATGGTTGGTAACATTGGCTAATTGGCTATGGCGGGGTTGCCATCTATGTGCGTAGTGACATACCTTGTCGAGTTCTCTCCCTTTCCTCCTCTGAGTTGCAAGCGCCGGAATATCTCTTTATGGAACTCAATATTTCTCATAGCAAGGTTCTGCTAGGGGTCTGCTTTGATGTGCCCTGTTGCTGACAGATCCGGGGCACCTCACCAACGCGGCCGATGCCATTTCGCGGGGTTGTTTAGTGGGTATACCGTCGGGCAGTAACCGACGGGGAGTCCCACACTACCACCGGAGGCCACCCAGGCGCCGGTGGTGTGCGTAACGCATTTTTCCCCGCGTCACAAAAAAAAAAGGGGTCTGCTTTGATGCGTCTATCTTTCTTTCGCATTGCCTCCTTTGTTTTAATTTTTGAACATGGTTTTCTTTATTACACTAAGGTGGCAAACAACCGTACGGCCTGTCTGATGGTCAGTAGTTACCGTAGTCTATTAGCATTTGCACCACCAGGAATGTCACTCTTGCGTTGCCGACCCACCCCATGCTGTAGTCCCTAGGAAAAACTTCGGCAGGGAGACACAATTTTAAAGTTCTCGTTAGAAAACTTCTCTGAAACCGCACAGTACGTGACCATCGCGACTCCAGTGTATGTGGATGAGCTCCCGGCCGTCGGGGAGAGGTGCAATTGTAAAATGGTAACTTCTTTCCATCAGGCCCTGATCGAGGTTCTAAGTACGGAGCCCAGCGGGCCTGGGGCACGGCCGGCTACGGGCTCACGGCGCTGCTCGGCGGCTGGCTCATCGATGAGGTTTCTGGAGATGGAGTGAAGAACTTCACTCCTGCTTTCATTGTGGCCATCGTCGCCACTGGTATAGATCTAATTAGCTGTCGGGCGCTTCATGTAAGTACGTACATTTTCCTGAGAGAGGTAGGGTGCATAAAAACAGCCCTTCTGGGGAAGTACCTCCACCTTTAGACGAGCTCGGTGGCGCAGTGGTGAAACGCGCTGTTACGCTACTTTGACACCAACGCTCGTGGGTCCGATTCCCACACAGTACAAACATTTGTGTGCATGAACATGTCTGTTTGTCTTGGTCTGGGTATTTTCTATGTATAATAAGTATGTATTGACAAAAAAAAAATGTATTTACGTATGTTTATCAGTTGTCTAGTACCCATAACACAAGCTTCGCTTACTTTGGGGCTGGGTGGCGCTGTGTAATTTGTCCGACAATATTTATTTATTTATTTACCTCGCAGACAACCGCAGCCACAACAACTCTCGCGAGGGTTACCAGTAAGCTTTTTATTTGTAGAACGTCGGGAGGCGTACAAGCATACTGCCCACTTGATACAACGGTTACCGTAGCCTATTGACGCTTGGAATACCTCTGCTCCTAACACAGCAACTCCTCAGGAGCTTACTGGTGACCTCACTCACACGCAGGAACACAACAACCCTCCAGGGAGTTGTTATTTGGCTGCGGTTGTCTGTGAGGTACTTACTTCTTCAGACGGGGAATAGGAGTTGCTGTGTTAGCAGCAGAGGTGGCGCGCGAGTGATACTTTATGTATTGCAAGCTTTCATAAGCTACTGTAACCGTGGGCCGTATGCGTGTATGCCTTCCGACGTTCTATAAACAATAATTGGCAGAGCTGCGATAGCCAGCGGAGCCACATTACCCTCAAAATTGCCGTTTGGGGTAGACTGATGTCATCCAGCTAGCGTTTAGACGGTAATAGTGAGAAACTCCAAAATCGACACACTAATAGCTAACATATTGTAGTTTTGTATCCTTTAATTTGAAATTTAAATGTTCGTTGGTGAGGAAGAACGGTCCAAAATCGTTCCAATTAGAAAAAAAAACATATGGGAAAACGTATGGCCGGCCACTCTGCAGTGCAGAGTCTGCACTGCACTCCCATCAACAGAAAAAGTAACAGCACTCGTCGCTAGATGTGGTACAGGGTTCCATATATTTTTAAAAAAATTAAAATAAAATATTTAAAATTTTTTTAAATTTAAAAAATATCAGCTCTGCCTACACAGCTTGCTGTTATTTACTAGTAATAATAATGACCTGCCCGATGAGTAGATCTGACGAACGCGGTAGTTAAGTGGTTAGCCAGTCGACTTTAAGACCAGGGCGTTCGTGGGTTCGATTCCCATAAATGGCGCAGTTGTGTGATCATGCCTGGATTATCTTTGTCTGTTTTTAAGAGGGGTAGGCATCAAAGTTGTAATTATCACTCGCTCGACGGTGAAGATAAACATCTTGAGGAGACCACGCACGTCCAAGGAATTATATTGACCATGTGATCTGACCTAAGGAAGATCTGGTTGTGGAGGATCTCTGGGTTGCGGAGGTCTGCCGGCAGTCGCTCCATGTGAAAATCAGTATCTTGGCCAAATCCTTAGGCTTAGGTAGCGGACCCCGCCAAATCTAACGGGATAACGATAGTAAAGAAGATAATTTGGGTGCTTCTACCCCTACTACAAACACAGCAACCAAACAGCAGCAAACTAATGACCCTAAACCCCCCCCCCCCCCCCCCCCCCGTTGTTATGGATATGGCTTTCTACAAGGAGGAGGTACTTCCTGGGACTGCATTGAATATTATTCCAGTACCAGAATGCCTTAGTTTGGTATTTAACTCTTGAGTTTAAGTTTGTTTTTATTAATAACGCTTTATTTAAGAACAATTCCAAAAAAAACGCTCTATAGGGCACTGAAGAGCCATATTTATGTTTTTTGAGACATATTCTGTTTTTATTATTTATGTAGTCATACTTTTGATTATTGCTATAAGTGGCCACAATAAGCAATAATCAAAATTTTGGTTACTTGTCATAGATAATAAATACAAGATATATTTCAAAAAAACGTAAATATGGCTCTTCAGTGCCCTATAGAGCGTTTTTTTTTTGGAATTGGTCTTAAATACAGGCGAGATTTTGCCTTTCTTTGTGTGTTCTACCGATTGTACAACGGGTTGTGTTCTGAAGAACTTTTCGAAATGATGCCGACAGCTTTTTTCTACAACCGCACCGCTCGCCGACGGCGGGGAGTTCACCCTCACACGCTGGAACCGCAAAGGTGGTGTACTGTGCGGTTCCGAAGACGTTTTCTTCCGAGAACTCTCAAGTAGTAGAATTAACTCCCTGCCGAGGTTTTTCCCAAGGGACTACAGCATGGGGTTCTTGAAGAAAGGCGTGAAGAGGTTCTTACAGGGATGGCGACGCATGAGACGTTGCAAATGTAACTGCTTATCATTAGGCAGCCCGTACGCTTGGTTGCCAACTTGGTGATGTGGAATAGAGTGGTATAGAGTGTAGGCTGTAATTTTGACGCGCTCGGTGGCGCAGTAGTGAAACGCGCTGTTACCCTACTTTGACACCAGCGCTCGTGGGTTCGATTCCCACACATGACAAACATTTGTGTGCGTGAACATGTCTGTTTGGTGGCGGAAGCAGACAAAGCACGTTAGATCAAATCGCATGTAAGTTTGACTTTCGCAAAATAACGCCTGAATGTATTTTATTATGTCTATCTGTCTTGGTCTGGGTGTTTTTAAGAGAGGTAGGGCGCATCAAAGCAGCCTATCTGGGGAAGTATCTTCACCTCACAGGAAACCGCTGCCAAATAACAACTCTTAGAGGGTTCTAGTGTTCCTGAGTGTCAGTGAGGTCTCCAGTAAGCTCGTAAGGAGTTGCTGTGTTAGCAGCAGAGGTGGCATTGCGCGAGTGATACTTAAAGTATTGCAAGCGTTCATAGGCAATGGTAACTGCTTTACACCAGATGGGTCGTATGCTTGTATGGCTCCCGCCGCCTTTGTATAAAAAAAATATGTGTATATTTTTTCAGCTTCCATCACTAACAAGCCCTGATGACTCGGGGAAGGCCCTTCGCGAGGTCCTCCGCATACCCAGGGTTCTGGTCTTCATCACGTTCGCAGTGGTGGCTGGTACCTTCGACAGCTTCATCATATATTATATGTTCTGGTGTGTATTCTGTTTGACCGACTAATAAAATGAGAGGTTCTATGTTCGCCGAATATAATTTTGTATTTATTTTCACAAAAGTCGTGAATGATGCGAGTTTAACATCAACGCTCGTAGGTTCGATTCCCACACAAGGCAAACATTTGAGTACATGAACTTGTCAGTTTGTCTTGGTTTGGATATTTTTAAGAGAGGTAGGGCGCCTCAAAACAGCCTGTCTGGGGAAGTAGCTCCACCTCCAAAAACCACAGCCAAACTAACAACTCCCTAGAGGGTTGTTGTTTTCCTGCGTGTGAGTAAGGTCACCAGTACGCTCGTAAAGTGTTGCTGTGTTAGCAGCAGAGGTGGCATCGCGCTAGTGATACCTAATATATTACAAACTTTCATAGGCTACGGTAACCGCTTTACATCAGGTGGGCCGTATACTTTCCGACGTTGTATAGAAAGGTGCTAATACCAACGCTAACTTATGGAAGTGAGAGCTGGGTATGGCAGAGAGAGCATGAAAGTAGAATAAATGCGGTCGAGATGCGAGCATTGCGCAAAATTTGTGGCATAACGCTTGCTGACCGCGTTCGTAATGAAGACGTGAGAGAAAGAGTTGGTCTAAAAGAGAGTGTCGGTGTTAAGATAAGAAAGGGCATGCTCTGTTGGTTCGGACATGTAGAAAGAATGCGGGACGAAAGAATGACGAAACAGATATACAATGCAAAAGTGGAAGGATGTAGGAGCCGAGGAAGGCCGAGACTAACCTACCATGACCAAATTGGTCGTGTTTTATCAGAAGGTGATGTCAGAAGCCCCAGGAACCGGCGAGCGTGCATGAAAAGAGCTATGAATGTTACAGAAGCGAGTGAAGTATGCAAGGACCGCGTCTTATGGCGCTCGGTTCTCTCTGCCTACCCCGCAAGGGACTTGGCGTGAAGATATACATACATACGTTGTATAGAACAAATTTATGTAGGAGTCGAGAAAGGTCAACTCACTCATTTTACTATCACAAGCGTTGTATCAGAAGGTGATATCAAGGCTTAGAAACCGACGGTCGCTTATGAAACAAGCCATAAATGTTAAAGAAGCTTGCGAGGTGTGTAAAGACCGCGTCTTGGTGCGTTCCGTTCTCTCTGTCGACCGCGCAAGAGACCTGCCGCGGAGATAAGTTTCTAATAAAAAAAATCGGCCAAGTGCGAGTCAGACTCGCGCACGAAGGGTTCCGTACCATTATCTATAAAAACGGCAAAAAAAAAAAACACGTTTGTTGTATGGGAGCCCCCCTTAAATATTTGTTTTATTTTAATTTAATTATTTATTCTTAAAGTAAATATATAACTAAATATTCTGTGAATATTTCAAGCGTCTACATGTTGCCGTTATCAATATCCAGCAAAAATGAGCAAAAAAATCACGTTTGTTGTATGGGAGCCCCCTTAAATATTTATTTTATTCTATTTTTTTAGTATTTGTTGTTATAGCGGCAACAGAAATACATCATCTGTGAAAATTTCAACTGTCTAACTATCACGGTTTATGAGATACAGCCTGGTGACAGACGGACGGACGGACAGCGGAGCCTCAGTAATAGGGTTCCGTTTTACCCTTTGGATACGGAACCCTAAAAAAGATATAACTATATTTCCTGCGCCATAGAAAAATACGAGGTGTGGCTTTATCGTGGACGACCGTCAGTTTTACGAGGATACGTCTTCGTAACGTGACGGAAGTTACACTAAAACGGAAATAGATGCAGCGAAATTATCCCAAAATGGTTTCCTCCCCTCCGCCGCGCGCGGTGCGTCACAGTCCTCGCTTGACGTAACGAATTCTTTGATTGTTTAACTATTAAGTGGTGTAAATGAGTTTTGGTTTCGGATATGTATCTACACTAGATATGTATCTACACTAAATATGTATCTACAATAGATATGTATCTACACTAGATATGTATCTACACTAGATATGTATCTACACTAGATATGTATCTACACTAGATATGTATCTACACTAGATATGTATCTACACTAGATATGTATCTACACTAGATATGTATCTACACTAGATATGTATCTACACTAGATATGTATCTACACTAGATATGTATCTACACTAGATATGTATCTACACTAGATATGTATCTACACTAGATATGTATCTACACTAGATATGTATCTACACTTGATATGTATCTACAGCGCGAAACTGTATCCCCCAACTTGGTTAACATCGGTTTTGTGAATTGTCTCCAACTATGGGAGCGAATTTAAAGACGACGGGACGCTCGGTTTAACATTCAAATAAACACCAGTTGGGAGGCGTACAGTTCGAACGTAACGTAACGTTTTGACGAGCTCGGTGGCTCAGTCGGGAATGACGCGACTTTGACACCAATCGTGGGTTCGATTCCCACACAAGGCAAACATTTGTGTGCATGAACATGTCTGTTTGTCTTGGTCTGGATGTTTTAATTAAGAGAGGTAGGGCGCACCAAAACAGCCCGTCTGGGGAAGTACCTCCACCTCACAGAAAACCGCAGCCAAATACCAACTCCCCAGAGGGTTGTGTTCCTGCGTGTGAGTGAGGTCATCAGTAAGCTCCCAAGGTGTTGCTGTGTAAGCAGCAGAGGAGGCATCGCGCCAGTGATACTTAATATATTACAAGCGTTAATAGGCTACGGTAGCCGCTTTACATCAGGTGGGCCGTATGCTTGTATGCCTCCCGACTTAGTATAAAAAAAAAACGAAAAATTGAACACGTTTTTGTAGGGCAGGAAGTATCTGCGGGTACAGTAACTATTCTATGATGGGATGCTCTTCTTACAGGTTCCTGGAAGAAATGGCGGAGGAAACAGGACACATGGCCAAAATAAAACTCATTGAGGGCGTCGTAGTAGCTGGACAGAGCTTCCTCGGAGAACTGTTGTTTTTCTACTTCTCTGGTCTGTAAGAGCCACCTTGTTATTCGTTATTTCTTCTTCTTACCATATTTATCTCGTCCCCTAATCCATTACACCAAGTGGATAAAGGTTGGTCTTTGATTCGTAAGTGATAGCCTAGTGGATATATTTGTGTGGACCTTATAATAATATATTTGTATGTATATCATCACGCCAAGTCCCTTGCGGGGTAGGCAAATAGAGCCGAGTGCCATAAGACGCCCTTACATACTTCACTCGCTTCTGTGACTTCTCTATTCATGCACGCTCGCCGGTTCCTGGGGCTTCTGACATCACCTTCTGATAAAACACGACCAATTTGGTCAGGGTACTCGTAGGTTAGTCTTGGCCTTCCTCGACTTTTGCGTTGTATATCTCTTTAGTCATTCTCTCATCCTGCATTCTTACCAGAGCATGCCTTTTCTTAACACCGACACTCTCTTTCAGACCAACTCTTTATTACGTCATCATTACAAGCGCGGTCAGCAAGCGTTTTGGCACAAATTTTGCGCAATGCTCGCATCTCGACTGCATTTATTCTACTTACCTCCTTTCCACACCCAGCTTTCACTTCCACAAATTAGCGTTGGCATTATCACCGGAAGTACAAAGTGTGTTGCATTATATATTTAAAATTAATAGTTAATTTTAAAGTTAGTTTTGACGAGCTCGGTGGCTCAGTCGTGAATGACGCGACTTTGACACCAACGCTCGTGGGTTCGATTCCCACACAAGGCAAACATTTGTGTGCATGAACATGTCTGTTTGTCTTGGTCTGGATGTTTTAAGAGAGGTAGGGCGCATCAAAGCAGCCCGTCTGGTGAAGTACCTCCACCTCACAGAAAACCGCAGCCAAATAACAACTCCCCAGAGGGTTGTGTTCCTGCGTGTGAGTGAGGTCACCAGTAAGCTCCTAAGGAGTTGCTGTGTAAGCAGCAGAGGAGGCATCGCGCGAGTGCCACTTAATATATCGCAAGCGTTAATAGGCTACGGTATCCGTTTTACATCAGGTGGGCCGTATGCTTGCATGCCTTCCGACGTAGTATAATAAAAAAGTTAAGAAAAAGATTAACTTTTGTTTTGTGCTATCAAATTCCTTCATATTCCAGGTAAGATAATTAAACGATGGGGCTACGGCACTACGATGACATTCAGCCTGCTTTGTTACGGCATCCGAATGGCGTTCATATCGTTTATACGGAACCCATGGCATTTGGTGTTCATCGAGGTGAGTTGTTTAACTTTTGTATTCAGATTAAAAGTGTGTGTATACTTATGTACGCACGTGAGAAGTTGCGGCGCATCCCGTCTGGAGAAGTACCTCCACCTCACGGCTACGGTAACCGCTTTACATCAGGTGGACCGTATGATTGAATGCCTGCCGACGATGTATAAAAAAAATCTATTTTCAAGGTTATTTAAATACTTATTTATAAATAAATAAATATTGTCGGACAAATTACACAGCGCCATCTAGCCCCAAAGTAAGCGAAGCTTGTGTTATGGGTACTAGACAACTGATAAACATACGTAAATACATTTTTTTTTTTTTTAGTAAATACATACTTATCATACATAGAAAATACCCAGACCAAGACAAACAGACATGTTCATGCACACAAATGTTTATACTGTGTGGGAATCGAACCCACGAGCGTTGGTGTCAAAGTAGCGTAACAACGCGTTTCACCACTGCGCCACCGAGCTCGTCAATATTTATGAATCTGCATCACATGTTTTATATCAGTACACGTAATATATTTTTTTCTTTATACTACTTCGGAAGGCATGCAAGCATACGGCCCACCTGATGTAAAGCGGCTACCATAGCCTATTAACGCTTGTAATATATTAAGTATCACTCGCGCGATGCCTCCTCTGCTGCTTACACAGCAACTCCTTGGTAGCTTACTGGTGATCTCACTCACACGCAGGAACACAATAACCCTCTAGGGAGTTGTTGAAAATGTGATCAATTGCATCCTTGAACATACGTACCCTTGGCTCATCATATCAGCCCGTATTCGTCCAATCCTGAATATAAGCCTCTCCTCTAGAGAGCCATTCGTCTCGATCCTGTGCCACCTGCATCCATCGGCTCCCTACAAACCTCTTGAGGTCGTCCCACACTACGTGCACCAGTTCGTGGACGCCATTCGAGAACCTTTCTTCCCCAGCGGCTGTCTGTTCTATGAACTATGTGGCCGGCCCACTGCCACTTCAGCTTGTTTATCCTGTGGGCTATGTCGGTTACCTTAGTTCTGTTGCGGATATTCTCATTTCTGATTCTATCACGCAGAGAAACCCCGAGCATAGCTCTTTCCATAGCACGCTGAGTGACCTTGAGCTTCCCCATACGGCCCGCAGTGAAGGGCCACGTCTCAGTTCCGTATGCCATCACTGGCAACACATTGTTCGAAGATCATGCTCTTCAGGCGTTGAGGTATTTTGGACGAGAAGATGTGTCTAAGTTTCCCTAACGCTGCCCGAACAAGTTGGATCCGTCTGTTGACCTCTCGGTCGAAGTTGGGCTTCCCTAACCCTGTACCCTTGGTTAACAATCTATGTTTATTGCAGTCTATAATGCAAGGGCCCACGTACGCACTGTGCTACGCAACCATCGTGGGCTACGCGGCCCACGTGGCGCCCGAGGGGTACTCCGCCACCGTGCAGGGCATCGTGGCAGGGATGGACGACGGAGTCGGTGAGTTACAGCGGCATGCTTAAGACCTGGCATTGCGCATACATAAACAGGATGGGACCATTTCGATTTGCTTCATAGCAACAAACCATTAAACCACTTGCGTTTGAAGGTACACCGCATTCACAAGAACGTGAATATCTCAGCGATTGGAATCTACTGACCAATGGGAGGATATTTAATAAGTCAATAAGTGCCGCGATATTGATCTATGAACTAGCCAAACAGACTTGCGCGTTCTACTTTACCACCGACTCGTTGCGGTGAATTCATTTACTACGCAAAATCAGTCTTATCTATTCTCCATAGGTTATTTCCTTCATGGTGCGTAAGTAAAGAACCAGACTATGTAACCAACTAGTTCCCGGTTCGAATCCTGGTATGTGCAATTTGTAATTATCACTTCCTCGGCGGTGAAGGAAAACATCGTGTGGAAACACGCACAGTCAAGAAATTGTACTTCGGTTGACGTGTGACCTCACCTTAGAATGATTTTTTACCCTCTGGGCTGCGGAGGTCTGACGGCAGTCGCAAAAAAATAGTACCTTCGCCAAATCCTTAGGCTTAGGTAGCGGACCCCGCCAATCATAATGGATTGGGAAGTCGGGATAACGCTAGGCATATATTCTGAATAAAATTACATAAGTTTCAACAAAATTTGTTTCGGCAAACGAATGAATTTAGTGAGGCTTTTGCGTTGATGCCCGTGTGGCTGAATTCCGCCATGCGCGCTACGGCGCCAACTATATAACGGGCCTCAAGGCGTCAATACACGAAATAATTAACGTAATACGATTGTTTCTGGGCGAATGTCGAGTAGTATCGATATATTTAAAAAAAAAATCGATATATATCGTCGATATACCTAGTCAGGTCATAAGTTGTCTCAAAAACTTTTGATGTAATTAATGATACACTTTTTGATATTTATGTAAAATTTATATATGTAATGAAAGGTAATTAAATGTACAATAAAATTTTATTTATATTATTCGAAATGCCCTCCTCCATTTTGAATACATGCCCTTAATCGACGCGGCCAGTCATCGATCGCAGCACGCACCACATTTATATCTATTTCTGCCGCTGCTTTAACCAGAGATGCTCGGAGGGACTCCAAATTCTGATGAGGTTTAGCGCAGACTTTCTCCTCCGAATGTTGCCATATCTTGTAGTCCAGTGGGTTTAAATCTGGACTAGAAGAGGGCCGGTCTTCATGCCCAATGAAGTCAATTCCACGGGCGGTCAACCAGTTTTGAGTGATTCGTGCCTTATGAGCTGGTGCAGAGTCCTCTTGGAATATCCAGTGTCTGTTTTTGAACATTGTTTGAGAAAGAGGTTCTACTATATTTGTTAGGACGGTATTTTGGTAAACCAAGGCACTGGTTTTCACACCTTTTTCACAGAAAAATACCTCAGTTAAGCCTGAATATGAGACTCCAAGCCAAACCATGATTGATGAAGGATAATGCCCTCGCTGGACCCTCGGAATACGCGCGCTCGCTTCTTCACAACTGTGGGCATACATCTTACCATTTTGTTAGTTGTAACTTTCTTCGATGGTAAAAACTTTTTCATCCGAAAACAAAATTTCGCGTAATTTTTTTCCCGCGTACCGCCGTAACAAAGCGCGGGATCTTTCCATCCTAACTTTTTTCAAACGCTCGTTCAAAATGTCCGGTTTTTTTTACGACAAGCTCGTAGTCCCAGGTCTTCATTTAACACTCTTTTGACAGTGGTTCTACTTAATCCCATCTGAAGAGCTAAGATTTTTGTTTACGCACGGGATTTCTTTGGATTCGCGCCTTCACTGCTTTGATGACCGCTGGTGTCCTAACTGTGCGAGGTCGGCCGCTCCTCTTACGATCTTCAAAGGTTGAATCTTTAGTATATCGTTTGTTAGTGCGATAAATAAACCGAAGTTTTCAATTTTTGTAGAATGTTGAAAATCTCTTTTGGCGCGTAACCACAGCGGTGCAACGCGATAACCGCGACTCTTATCTTCCTTCTTCGACCACTCCATATCTGATAATGAATTTATTTTTATTTTCGGCAAGCAAGGCAAGGCAAGGGAACGTTCTATTTTTAAAATTAGTCAAATTATTTCTGGCCAGTATTCCGAAATTAAAATAATAAGGTTTTGACAGAACTTATGACCGACTAGGTATTTAATTTCGAACTATCGATATTTATTTCACAGTATCAAATTTGTATATTATTCGATATTTTTAAGACCGCTGACAATACTTTAAGTATTACCATATCTACCCCTGAAAATATATCGAAAGATCGTTTTTTAGGGTTCCGTACCCAATGGGTAAAACGGAATCATATTACTGAGGCTCAGCTGTCCGTCCGTCCGTCTGTTACCAGGCTGTATCTCATGAACCGTGATAATTAGAAAGTTGAAATTTTCACAGATGATGTATTTCTGTTGCCGCTATAACAACAAATACTAAAAAATAGAATAAAATAAATATTTAAGAGGGCTCCCATACAACAAACGTGAATTTTTTGCTCATTTTTGCTTGATATTGATAACGGCAACAGGTAGACGCTTGAAATATTCACAGAATATTTAGTTATATATTGACTTTAAGAATAAACAATTAAATTAAAATAAAACAAATATTTAAGGGGGCTCCCATACAATGACGTGATTTTTTTTTTGCTGTTTTTATAGATACGGAACCCTTCGTGCGCGAGTCCGACTCGCACTTGGGCGATTTTTTTTATTGTACATGTATCGATATCTTTAAAAATAATCTCTCACTCGCTACGGTGGTGGTGCGTTCGTCTCTCCTCCCTTCTTCGCCCCCGCTGGGTCCAGGCGCCGCTACAATGCGGACGGCGTGAACACTAAGTAATGATTAACCATTTCTTAAGAGCTGCGTGTTCTTGGCGGCAGGTTTTGCGCTGGGGTCCCTGGTGGGCGGGCAGCTGTACGCGTGGGCGGGCGGGCGCGGCTCGTTCAGGATACTGGCGGTGACGGCGGGCGTGGGCTCACTCGCACACGCCGCGCTCTTCGCGGTCGTCACCAGAGCCGACAGAAACAGTAAGTACATGCATCTTCCCACATCACATTAATATCCTTAATAAAGAAATGTAGGCCGCATCAAAGCGGCCCGTCTGGGGAAGTACCTCCACCTCGATGAAAACCGCAGACAAATAACAACTCCCTGGACGGTTGATGTGTTTCTGCGTGTGACTGAGGTCACCAGTAAACTCCTAAGAAGTTGCCATGTATCTGGTGAGAGATACTTAATGTAATATAAGCGTTTCTAGGCTACGGTAACAGCTTTACCGTATGCTTATATGCCCCAGGAAGTTATTTGGCTGCGGTGATAAAGTTACTTCCGCAGACAGCCTGCTTTGATGCACCCTACCTCTGTTAAAAATACCCAGACCAAGACAAACACACGTTCATGCATACACATGTTTGTCCTGTGTGGGAATAATTTATATATTTATTTATCTTCACAGAAGAAAAGCAGCAGCCGCAAGAAACACTGGAAGAAGACGAGAAAATGTTGCCGGAAGTGCACAGCGGCGCCATCTACCAAGACACCGTGGTGCCGCTGAACAGCGAGAAGGCAGTTGCGTTATAAAAAAAAACATGTCAAATACATCCCAGATGTATATATATATTTGTTTTTATATGTGGCTTTGATACGAACCTGCGTACTGAGTTTGACATGCTCTGTCAATTTTATCAGTCTGTTGATCAGTTATATTGTGAGATAGAAAATGACAATTACATTTTGGCGGGAAACGCGTCCGGATTCAATTAGCTTCGTGAGATTTTCATTTCTAGATCTTTCTTGCTCTGGCTTGTTGTTTATACAGACGAATCGAATGTTCTCGTCGCTGTCGTGCGCAGCCAAGATTGGCAGCGGCAACCGCCAGAAAGGCTATGAAGTTTATTAATATTTATTTATTACAGAAGTAACACTATGGCTGTCTTGGAATAAACAACGGTTATTTTATTTTTATATATTGTTAGGAGATATACAAGCGTGCGGTACACATGTTGAAATGTGGTTTACCTTACCCTATACTATACATTATCACTTATTATTATCACACGCTCTATGCTAGCTCTGCTCTGCTTCACATTGCAACTTCTTAGGAACTTTCTGGTGACCTCATTCACACATCGACACAACCACTCAGGGAGTTGTTACTTGGCTGCGGTTTTCTGTGACGTGGAGTTACTTCCACAGACGGGCTGCATTAATGCGCTCTACCTCTCTTGAAAATACTCAGAGCGAAACAGATATGTTCATAACCACAAATGTTTGTCCTTTGTGGGAATCGAACCCACGAGCGTCGGTGTCAAAGTAGCGTTACTAAGCACTTCGCCACCGAGCTAGTGTTACTGATGCTTATATATACATTTTTAATACTATAAATCAAACAGCATAATATAAATATATATAATACATAAGTGTGTATTATATATAGCTCATTATTCTGGCAACTTAAAAGGCATTACGCAACTTGTAACTAGTCTATATCGCTTTATCTAGCAAATTGCACAATGAAGTAGTACATAGGTTGTTTATTTCATTTGCCAAATAAAGCATCATAATTAGCACCAGTGAAACATTGAAAGTTCATAATGAAAAATATGGTCTTCGAGTAAGAACCAAGAGCCCGAACAAAAATTAAGAAGATGATGAATACAGATCGTTCGTTATATCTTGGCCCTTCCCCTTGAAGATGGCATCGCTGCCTGCATGAACATTTGTGCACACAACAAGATGCCAACATCACGGAAAAATAACAAGTTTATAGTAAACGGATCTGTAAACAGTAATATTTAAAATGATAGAAAGGGACAAGTTATGATCAAATGTAACGTATTTTTTTTATATATCTGATGAATCCGAACGAGATAGATAAGTGTGTTTAGAGAGTATACTATATATACAGGTGGCGATTGACACATTTATTTTACACTCTGTATACTTTTGTAATAAGAATTAGTTAAATATTTAATTAGCTTTATAGAAACATGGATAACAATGTAACAGATTACCGTGAATGTGAGAGAGAAATTAAACTCAAAATGTATAATTGCAACACAGAAAGGAGGGAATTATGGGGAATTATGTAAACATGAAGATGAATCGTATTCCCAAATATCAAAATTATTTAAATATTTTCGGGTTCCGTACCGCATTCGGTGTAAAAACGAAAGCCTTATTGGATCACTTCGATGTCTATATGTATGATGCTTTTTCTCAGGAACGCGTGGAGGTATAAAAAAGTGTGTCTTTGTGTGTATTTATTTACGCACGAAAGTAGCTATATTTCTTTCGCTTAACAAAACAAAAATAACTCTAAAAATATCTCGCGTGCCAGTACTCTACGTTTGTAAGACAAAACAAAACGTGGTGTCGATTTTAGATGTCGGTGTGCCCACAGATTGTAACCATTTATTTTAATACATCGCAAGTAAATCAAAGCCTTACAGGGTTTTTATACAACGTGGACCTACAAGTATACGGCTCACGCGCTGTGAAGTGGTTACTGTAGCCTATGGACGCTTGCGATACATTAAGTATCACTTGTGCGATGCCACATCTGCCAAGACAGCAACTCCTTATGAATTTAATGGAAACATCACTCACTCGCTTGAACACAACCCCCCAGGCAGTTGTTCCTTGCCTACGGTTTTCTGTGAGATGGGGGGTGCTTCCCGAACAGACTGCTGATGCAGTCTACCTGTCTTAACAGCTTCCCTTTGACTTATAAGCATGAAATTTGGCAAGAAGTCGCAACGTCTTAAGTTGAAATTGATTTGTGTATTTTTTTATAAAAAATATTACAAACTTACATTTTCCGTTCAGCAATCAACAGTGGCTTACACCGATGTATGCACGAACACTTTTTTCAACTGCAAAGCTAAGTTTATTCTTCCATTGTAGAAAAATAGATGTTCACCACTTATATTGGTACGGAACCCTCAGTGCGCCCAGCCTCGCACTTTTTTTTAATTATATAATATTTTTTTATTATATAAAGTACGTAACATTAATTCTGCTAGTTACATATTCCTTTTTCTTCTGTGACAAAAAATAACCACACTGTATTTCAATATATAATGAAAAGACTGTTGTATATACTAGTTGTTATATGAATTATATTAATGTTGAATAATAATTATAACCATTTTAATGAAATCGTCATTTTATTGCTTAGTTTATAAAATTAATGTTTAAAATGATCATCATCATCATCCGAGGGTTAATTCCGGTCGCGTCCCACGCTTTCTTCGGAGCCCAGGATCCGCTTTCCTGCATTTATTCCTCCATTATTCTATAAGCATATACACCATCTGAACTGCAAACACTGGTCACATCTATGAAAGACGAATGTATGGAGAAAGGCTTACTACTGAATGCGAAGAAAACAATGATAATGGTATTTGAAAGAGAAGAATCCAGAACTAATGTAAGGATTACGATTGATGATGAAGTGTTGGAACAAGTGGATAAGATTGTATATCTTGGATGCGCTTTCAGCAGGGATGGAAGGTACACCGCAGATGTGGAAAGGCGAGTGAGTGCTGGGAATAGTGTGAATGGAGCGTTGGGAAAATTTCTTGGCAGTAAAAACCTGAGCCAGAAGGCACAACTCGCTATACACAATGCAGTGCTGGTCCCAACGCTAAGCTGGGTATGGCAGAAAGGGCATGAAAGTAGAATAAACCTGGTCGAAATGCGAGCGCTGCGCAAAATTTTTGGCGCAAGGCTTGTAGACCATATTCGCAATGACGATTTTAGAAACAGAATTGCTCTGAAAGAGCGTCGGTGTTAAAATAAGAAAAGGCATGCTCCGTTGGTTCCGACATGTAGAAAGAATGACGAAGCAGATATACAATGCAAAAGTGGAAGGATGTAGGAGCCGAGGAAGGCCAAGACTTACCTACCATGACCAAATTGGTCGTGTTCTATCAGGATGTGATGTCAGGAGCCCTAGAAACCGGCGAGCATGCATGAGAAGAGCAATGAATGTTAAAGAAGCGAGTGAGATATGTAAGGATCGAGTCACGTGGCGCTCGGTTCTCTCTGCCTACCCCGCAAGGGATTTGGCGTGAAGTTATAGATAGATATTCCTCCATTTCGCGCGGTCTTCCGCATCCCTTATAGTAAGACCATTTTTTTTTTTTCTGTTTATAAAAATTCTATATTTCACTAACAGACAGTTACTTACAGCTAGATGCCGAGGTCTCCTTTTAGGCATATTAATACCTGTACCAGGAGACCCCGAACGTCCTCCGAACGTTAAATAATATAATGAATTACAATATTTGCGTGTGTATGTATGTATTTATGTATATTTGGGTGTATGTGTGATTTGTGTTTAATTTGACGAGCTCGGTGGCGCAGCGGTGAAACGCGCTGTTACGCTACTTTGACACCGACGCTCGGGTTCGATTCCCACACAGGACAAACATTTGTGTGCATGAACATGTATGTTTGTCTTGGTCTGGGTATTTTCTATGTATAATAAGTATGTATTTACAAAAAAAAAAAATTATTTATGTTTATCAGTTGTCTAGTACCCATAACACAAGTTTCGCTTACTTTGGGGCTAGATGGCGCTGTGTAATTTGTCCGACAATATTTATATTTATTTATAATTGTATATTTTAATACATATATAGATATAATATGGTATGAAAATTATTTACCATTAGCATACACGTCATCCTTTACGACGTCAAACCAGCACTTCTTGGGTCTACCCCTTCTACCGGGACCCGGCGGAGGTGGCACGGCTAGACTTGTTCGCCATGTAACTTGCCGGTTTTCAACCGTACCGGCACCACCGTACGCGACGCTCTTGCAATTTGTCTGCTATGTCACGGACACGAAGGCTACTGCCAATGCGGGAGTTCCTTACGCGAACCTTCCACGTCACTCCTCACATCCAGCGCAGCATATTCATCTCCGTGACACGTAGCTCCAGCTTGTGCCGCTCAAGTACAGGCCACGCTTCGCTGCCGTATAATGCCAATGCGAATTGGTGTAGGATCTGAGATATTGCTGGCTAAGTAGACAGAAGACAGATCCAGACCGCTGTGAATGCTTGGTGTCGCTTGAGAACGCTCAAGCGACTCCAAGAATTCACTCGTTACACCAGGCGCCCCCTGTCCACGGCCGCGCACAGCGCAATATCATCAGCATACATGAGCAACCACGGAAGCTGCTCATGTGTATCTCTAATGCTGTTCGACACTACGTCTAATACTACGCTGAACAAAAACTGACTAATGACGGATCCCTGGTAGATCCCGACGGTGATTGGAAAGGGGTGCGTATCGCCAACGGCAGTCCTAACAATGGAATTTGAATCGAAATGCATGTCCCGGCAAATGTCAATATAAGCTTCTGGCACCCGTCTGGACTTCAGTGCCCACTAGATCATCGCACGAGGAACACACTCGAAGGCTTTCTCCATATCTAATAAGAGAAGACCGTGACCGTTAAGATCACCACACAAAACGATCCCCTGTGACAACGGGATACCACAAAGCACAATACCGAGTTGATTCCAGAACGTTATCCTATCAGCTTCGCTATAACCGGCCTGCAGCGCGTAAGCACTTGTCAAGTGGGTCACAGTTCCATCTATGAGCACCTTTACGGTCATAAGCCGGTCGCTGAAGCGATTCACCTCCAAGTGGTCGTCCTGAAAGTCCTCGGAGAGCGCTATGACTACCTCGTTCTCCCCACCAGGTGTACCGGTGTAGATCAGCTTGTAGCCATTCCCAATAAACCGGCTGCCTTTCCACCGAGTCTCCTGCAAAAACACCATGGCCACTTTACGCCTGTATAGTACATCGGCCAGCTCCCTCGTGCGTCCATTCAGCATGCCTATATTCCAGGTCACGAAACAGATTTTCCTGTAGGCTTGCGTCTTTAACCGTGCTCGCCCATTGCACGATAGCCGTTGTCCACTTATCGCAGGGATCGGACGAGGCTCCTGCGCGCCGTTTTGCGGCTGCGCCCTATCCGTGGCACAAGATCTTTTCATACTTTTCATTATAAATTCGGCCTAAATTATGACTTTATCAAAGCGACTGCCTTCCGACCTCCCAACCCCGAACTCAAAGCCTGCGCTAAAGTCTCGTCTGTCAATCAGCAGGTGCACCAACTTGCAGGTGAGGTTGACTTGGACGCCGAAGATGTTAGTGGGGCCCCATGCACCCATGTTCAAAATGATCGTACACATATCTGAAATGTCCATAGGCTTCTGTAACTTTTTATTCCACCAGGCGTACGGTTTGCCTGATGGCAAGCGGTTACCGTAGCCTACGGACAGTTACAACACCAGAGGTGTCACTCTTGCGTTGCCGACCCTGTAAAAAAATCTTCACGCCTTCTTTGAAGAATCCCATGCTGCAGTCTCTAGGGACAACCTCAGTTTCCACAACTTGAAGTTTCTCGTAAGAAAGTGTCTCTGGGACCGCACAGTACGCATTGTGGTTCTAATGGAGGACGAATTCTTCGGAATCGCGAAGCGGTACGGTTTTAGACAAAAATACTTACCATCAGGCAGGCCGTATGCTGGTTTGCCACTTTAATTGTATATAATCTATGAGATATTAAAAATTAAAACGATTCACCATTTTGCGAAAAACAGAAATACAATCAGAAACTATTCTTCTGTCACCTGCTTAAAAATGACATTAGCCTGGAATATGTCAATCCTTGCGGGTCCTGTAACCCCTAGGGCGGCGGTCGCTTCAGATGAAGCCTTCCCAGCTAACGGCAACCCCTAGGTGGCGTCCGGACCCGTGCAACTTCAGCTTACTTAATCCTTTGTACTATGTCGGTTACCTTAGTTCTACTGCGGATATCTTCATTTCTGATTCTATCACGCAGAGAAACCCCGAGCATAGCTCTTTCCAAAGCAGGTTGAGCTTCCCCATACAGCCAGCAATGAAGGGCCACGATACAATTACGTGTCGATGAATATTTGTGATCACACTGATCGTTTTTAGGGTTCCGTACCCAAAGGGTAAAACGGAACCCTATTACTGAGGCTCCGCTGTCCGTCCGTCCGTCTGTCACCAGGCTGTATCTCATGAACCGTGATAGTTACGAGTATATAGTTGAAATTTTCACAGATGATTTATTTCTGTTGCCGCTATAACAACAAATACTAAAAAATAGAATATGATAAATATTTAAGGGGGCTCCCATACAACAAACGTGATTTTTTTGCTCGTTTTTGCTCGATATTGATAACGGCAACAGGTAGACGCTTGAAATATTCACAGAATATTTAGTTATATATTCACTTTAAGAATAAATAATTAAATTAAAATAAAACAAATATTTAAGGGGGGCTCTCATACAATAAACGTGATTTTTTTTGCCGTTATTTTAGATAATGGTACGGAACCCTTCGTGCGCGAGTTCGACTCGCACTTGGCCGGTTTTTTTATATATGTAGGTACAACATCGGGAGGCATACAATTATTAATTATATATATAATTAATAATTATATTTTTATTAACAAGAAAAATATAGTATATGAACACAGATTTTCTTTATGCAACGTCGGTAAGCATACGACCCACCTGATGCAAAGCGGTTACCATAGCCTATGAACGCTTGTAATACATTAAGTATCACTCACACGATGCCATCTCTTCTTCTAACACAGCAACTCCATAGTGATATCGCAGCGGTATGGATACCGGAGTCGTTGGGTCACCTTGGGGCTGGAAACGGTGGTATCGACCACAAGGGTTCTTATACGAATTTCGCACTATGACCCTTCCAATTTCATAAATATAGATATTATGTAGATAGATGTACCATAGTGTTTTATACTCGGTTACATTGGCGCAGGCGGTGGTATCGAAACGACGTGTAGGAATTTTTATCCGTTTTTATTACAATATTGTTATTTTTAGTAGCCATTATTTTGGTTGTCAATGGAGGACGACAGTGTGGCAAGGTAGTCGAGAGCCCGTTGTATCGCCGGCGACACAGGTGGCGTATTCAGTAGTTGGCCACCTTGGAGCTGGAAACCGTAGTACCGGCCACAACGGTTCTTATACTAAGTTCGCACTGTAACATTTCCAATTTCTTATTTAGGTAGATTTATAAGTATTTTATACTCAGTTACATTGGCGCAGGTAGTGGCATCGAAACGACATGTATACATTTTTATTCGTTTTATTACAATATTGATATTTTTTAGTAGTCATTATTTTGGTTGTCAGTGGATGACGGCAGTGTGGCAGGGTAGTTGAGAGTGCGTTGTATCGCCGGCGGTACATGTGGCGGATTCGGTAATTGGCCACCTTGGGGCTGGAAACCGTAGTACCGGCCACAACGATTCTTATTCTAAGTTCGCACTGTAACCTTTTCAATTTCTTATTTAGATAGATGAAACATTGTATTTTATATTCAGTTACAATGGCGCAGTCGGTGGTATCGAAACGACGTGCAGGTATTCTTATTCGTTTTTATTACAAAGTTGGCATTTTTAGTAGTCTTGGTTGTCAGTGGAGGGCGGCAGTGTGGCGAGGTAATCGAGAGCGCGTTGTATCGCCGGCGGTATGGGTGGCGGAGTCGGTAGGTGGTCACCTTGGGGCTGGAAACCATTCTCATCTGCTCTGTACAGCAGATTTATCACCTGAAATACATTAATGTGATTATTAATTATTTTATAACAGTTTAAGTGAATGTACTGGTTAAATAACATCGTCTTCAGCTTATGTACGGATTCGCGTCTATGCGTTGATGCTAATAAGTAATCCAATCCATTTTTGACCAGTTCGGTGGCGCAATGGTTAAACGCGCTGTTATGTTACTTTGACACCAGCGCTCGTGGGTTAGATTCCCACGCAGGACAAAATGTGTGTGCATGAACATATCGTTGCGAACGCCCCCTACCTCTCCCCCTCCGACTCCAACCCCAACACTCCAGACACACACCGCGCTCGGCGAATCCGGGCGCGAAGAGTTAGGAATTCTGCGCGATACACCAGGTACCGAGTAGCCCAGGTACCTGGGTGCCTCTCTCCGTAAGGCCCTTCAGGCACGGACCCGCGTGTTCGATTAGTTTCCCCAACGACGTCCTAAGCCGAGGTTCGACCCCTCTCGGGGGCCCTTAGGCTGTTGTTTTACTTAGTTTGCTAGGCTCTGGCGCCTCACGCCCGCCTCTTTAGTCCGGTGACGTAGTAACAGCCCACTCGGGGCTAATTACATAGTCAGGTCAACAAAAAAATATATATATGCTATGGTAACCGCTTTACATCAGGTGGGCCGTATACATGTATGCCTCCAAACGTTGTAGAAAAAAAATCTGGATAAGTAAATTCATCTATCCTTCGGTCGCTGCTGTTGTCAATGGAAGGTTATCATTAAGCCAAGCCAGTGGTCTGGTATAGTGGTCGAAGTTTTCTTCCGAGAACTCTCAAGTGGAATGAACTCCCAGCCGAGAATATCCCAAGGGACT
Source organism: Pyralis farinalis (assembly GCA_947507595.1). Classification (NCBI taxonomy): domain Eukaryota; kingdom Metazoa; phylum Arthropoda; class Insecta; order Lepidoptera; family Pyralidae; genus Pyralis; species Pyralis farinalis. The sequence goes on from OX382281.1 coordinate 9,142,181, forward strand.
ACACCATGGAGTTCTTCTAGAACTGCGTGAAGAGGTCCACAACCCACGAGCGATAACCCTGAGTTTGCAAATATGCATAGACTACGGTAACCGCTTATCATCAGGCAGGCGGTACACTTGTTTACCACCTTAGTTCGTATAAAAAAATGACATGGTTTTGATCCATGAACTAGCCAATTAGACGTTCTACTTCCCGTCCCCAGTAGCTGTGAGTTGAGTTTCAAAGCAAAATCAAACTATCGGTTCTCCATTGATTATTTTCCTAATGGTTAGGACATTTCCTGTTCTCCAGCATTTATAGAACAGGAATCAGAAAGCGTCCCGGACACAAGGACCTCTTAGTATGGTCATCACAGCCGCAATCGATTTCCTCAAGACTCCAACATGTTCACACACCTGGCCATCTGGTGCTGTGTACTGGTACTGCCCCTCCACCACCAGGCTCGGCTCCTGGCTGCGGCCCTGCTGCAGGGAACCACGCTGCTCGTGGAAAATGCCACCCTCTGGAATAAGAGAAGAAGATGCTAAAAAGTCAATTACGCAACTCTATATTTTATAAAGATTTAGATATGTAAACTAGTGTTATTTATTCATTATTTATTTGTATATTTTTTTATACCACTCAGGTGACAATCAAGCATACGGCCTGCCTGATGGTAAACAGTCGCCGTAGCCTATGGACATTTGCAACACCAGGGGTGTCACTCATGCGTTGCCCACCCTCTAAAAAACTCTTCACGCATTTCTTGAAGAACTCCATGCTGTAGTCCCTTGGGAAAACCTCGGCTGGGAGCTCATTCCACAGCTTGAGAGTTCTCGGAAGAAAACTTCTCTAGAACCGCACAGTACGCGACCATTGCGGTTCCAGTGTGTGAGGGTGAACTCTCCGCCGTCGGCGAGCGGTGCGGTTGTAAAAAGTAGCTGTCGGCGTCATATATATGTAGGTATATCGCTTCATGGCAGGTCCCTTACAAACAAATAAACCACTTGCCTGCGAAAAAAGGCGTCCTGCGCTCACGGGACGGAACGGGGTAACGCTAAGAGGGAGAAGATAGCAACTACTATCACCATACTTGTGGGTGGTCAAAGAAGAGGTAATTCAAAGAGAGGTAGGGCGCATCAAAGCAACATGAGTGAGTTGTTGCTCTCAAATCCCATAATTCACTCAAGTCACTTTGTAACACTAAAGATAAAATCCCGCCCAATAAAAAATCCGGCGTCTTTAAGCTGTTCTGCGATGAATGTGAACACGTTTATATCGGTCAAACGGGTCGAAACTTTATAACACGATTTTACGAACACGTATCGGCGTATAAAAACAATCGCCCAGAAAGGTCACACTTCGCCGAGCATCTCATAGACAAAGGACATAACTTATCCCCCACTAATACATATCAAATTTTACACACCATAGACAAAGGTTTAAAACTAAATATTAGGGAACAATTAGAAATTAATAAACATAAAAATTCTAAAATTACTCTCATGAACAAACAGACTGACGTAAACCATTCCCCACTATTAAATATCTTTTCGCTCACACCATCCACCCCCACCCTCAATTCAATATAAGGGACGGCACTGCGATGGATTTGTCATTTGTAGCATGTTATTCTTACGATTAACGTCTACAACGCCTGATGATGCCTCGTGGAGAGGCGAAACACGTGTCGCAGCGACGGTGGTGGTGGGGGCATGCGGATTCTGTTCCAGATGGCGGACGACCGCAGCAGCCGAGGCAGAGACTACCGGAGCAGCCATGGCAGCGTCGGCATGTAGCACGCACTAACAGTAGTGGGTGGGGTGCCGGCCGGCGCTAGGCCGCATGAACTAATTGGTGGCAGAAGCACACAAAGCAGGTTAGATCAAATTGCATAAGACTCACCTGTTTGCAACGCCCATTTGTAAGAACCATCAGGATTGGGGCCTTCGAAGTCGTTTCTCACTATCTCTTCGTTCTGCGCCCAGCACACCGCTACTACCACCTGGAAACAAGAAACCTCTATTAAAGGTCAAAGAGCAGCTCCGACCACTTTCTTTTTTATACAACGTCGGGAGGCATTCAAGCATACGGCCCGCCTGATGCAAAGCAGTTACCGTAGCCTATTAACACTTGTAATATATTAAGTATCACACGCGTGATGCCTCCTCTGCTGATTACACAGCAACTCCTTAGAAGCTTACTGGTGACCTCACTCACACGCAGGAACACCACAATCCTCTAGGGAGTTGTTATTTGGCTGCGGTTTTCTGTGAGGTGGAGGTACTTCCCCAGAGGGGCTGCTTTGATGCGCCCTACCTCTCTTAGAACAACTAGACCAAGACAAACAGACATGTTCATGCAGACGAATGTTTGTCCATCCAGAGAGTTACGAGTATTTGTCTCGGTTTTCTGTGAGGTGTGTATCTCCAGACGCACTTTTAGCTTAACTGACTCCGTGTGTGACGTTACCAGTAAGCCACCAAGGAGTAGCTGTGTGCGGGGTGGCAATACTTCATGTATTACACGCGTTCATAGGCTACGGTAACGGCTTTACATCAATGGGCCGTATGCTTGCATGCCTTTCAACGATGTAAGACAAGACGAAGGAAATTCACAGGCCGACTTGAATAAGACCTGTTTTTTTTATATTTCCGTGTTATAATAAATATCTATCTATCTATAACTTCACGCCAAATCCCTTGCGGGGTAGGCAGAGAGAACCGAGCGCCACGCGACTCGATCCTTACATATCTCACTCGTTTAACATTCATTGCTCTTCTCATGCACGCTCACCGGTTTCTAGTGCCCCTGACATCACCTTCTCATAGAACACGATCAATTTGGTCATGGTAGGTCTTGGTCTTCCTCGGCTCCTACATCCTTCCACTTTCGCATTGTATATCTGCTTCGTCATTCTTTCATCCTGCATTCTTTCTACATGTCCGTACCAACGGAGCATGCCTCTTCTTATTTTAACACGGACGCTATCTTTCAAACCAACTCTGTTTCTGACATCATCATTGCGTAATTATAATAAGTAATACAGTGTTATTATGAAACTAAGTGCCACATAGCGACCTCGAGAAGGCTGAATTGAGCAAATAATTTACATAAATATTTCCATCCATCCATCGCGGTATTTCGTCTAAATAAATCGAATTGTTTGTAAAAATTATCAGATACGCTATCCTAATAAATTTGATTAATTATGCAGAAAATCGGCAGCGGGCGTAGGCCGCATTAGGCAAGCTTCAACACGACTTCGTTGAACGAATTCCACAAAGAGCTGAGAACAAAGTCGTGTATTTCATTTTTTTTTATTGCCTTCTTCAAAGGCCAGTAAACACATAATAATGTAAGGGTACACTTTAGACATTGTAGAGCCTTATAGGGCACAGCAAATGAGAGAGAGTATGGCTTTTTGTTTCGCATAATGTCTCCGAAAATAATAATATAACACCTATGATGAAGTTTATTTTTTAACTACATAGAAAAAAAAAAAGACAGCTGCTGTCATTACAAGAACGAGCTAATCCGTTAATAAAAATTAATTAAAATTAAAATAGTGAAAATACAGTGACAAAAGCGAGTTCTGCGTGTTCAATGTATAATAAATATATGTGGCTATCATTATTATTACGATCCAATAACTAATCATAATGAAATAAAGAAAAATCAAAGTGCAAACAGTAACCTGGAACAAAACAGCGAGGATCTAGGTAAAAAGGGGTACAGCATATTGAAGCAGACCGACATAGAAGTACCACTACCTCACAGAGGACTGCCGCCAAATAATAAAGCCCTAGAGGATTGATGTAAGCTTTTCGAGTCATTGAGACGCGGTTGCTAAGGCCGCCATCGGTTGTCCTAGCGACGACATGCGTCGCTAGGTCTCTTCCACTGCAGCGTCCAATTGCAAGAGCATCCTGTGACGCACCTACGTAACGACGCATGCGTCTTGTTACCAAAACAAGCAGCCGTCATATTTTGACTTTGACTTTTTTATGTTTTCAGTGTACATTTTAAGTAACTTTATTGTGTTTTTCTAATTTGTTTTAAGTTATTCTTTTTTGTGAATGTATTTAACTGTTGTGAATGCAGTCCGTGACTCAATCTTGTGATGGCACGTCGAACGCGACCCATACATGTACACAGTGCAACAAGTCTTTCAAATCTTTGAAAGGCCTCAATATACACACTACAAAAACACACAGGAAATGTATTAGCCAAAACAGTTCACCTTTAGACATCCATCCCATTATTCCGAGTGCGCTTAATTATGTAGCCACCGATCCAACTCCTTTCCACACATATCTTAGCCATTTGAAAAATAGTATACCCATAGTCAAAAGAATCCCTCGAGGAGCTCGAATAACTGTTGCTACACATTTGTCACATTTAATCCAGAAATGTTACATAGGCAATTGTACTCAAGACTGGCAGAACCTATTTTTATTTTCATACAGCACACTACATATAATAAAAACTGATGAACCGAATTTATCATTGACGCAAAAGATTAAGAATAACTGTGCTGTAAGCTCCTCGCCTTCTCCCGCACCTCTAATCAAACATGATGCCACTCGTAATCACAACAAACTCATCGAAAACAAAATCTGTGATGGAGATCTCAAAGGTGCCGCTCGCCTTTTGTTCTCCAACGACGTGCTATCACCAGATACCCCTGACACCCTTCAGGCCTTACGGATAAAACATCCTCCAGCTCCAGTAAACCCATTTTTTCTCGACCCACCAACAGCAGGGCAAGCTTGCCTTCAAATTCAAAACAAAGATGTTATGGATGCCATTTTATCTTTTAAACCAGATTCGGCTGCAGGTTTGGATGGAATCTCACCCCAACATTTGAAAGACTTAACATCGCATTCTGTGGGTGATGCAGGCGAGCAACTTGTAAATTCGATCACTAAATTAATCAACTTTATGTATTCCGGTAATGTCAATTCAGAAATTGTTCCCATTCTTTTCGGCGCGAACCTCATTGCCCTCACCAAAAAGGACGGAGGGGTGAGACCAATTGCTGTTGGATCAACACTACGACGTCTGGCCTCCAAAATTGCTGTTCGACATATTTCACCAAAATTAAATTCGGAATTTGAACCCGTACAGTTAGGCTTCGGTGTAAAAGGAGGGTGTGAGGCAGCCGTCCATGCCCTACGCTAACCTACGGAAAGCTATCTAACTTACGGAAAGCCTGACGTGTTGCTCAAAATTGATGTCAAAAATGCATTCAATTCGGTAAATAGGGATACAACGGTATCGAGATCTCCAGCGATGTTCAGTATCGAGGTCACCTGGAGGAGAAGGTTAAGCTGGCGTCCAAGAAACTCGGTGTGCTCAACAGAGCTAAACAGTACTTCAGCGCGGGGCAAAGGCTTATGTTATATAAGTCCCAAGTCAGACCGCATATGGAGTACTGTAGCCACCTTTGGGCGGGAGCACCTGGATACCAGCTAGGACCTTGTGACTCGATACAGAGACGAGCTGTGAGGATTATCGATGATCCTGGACTCACACACGGCATTGAGCCCTTGAGTTTGAGAAGAGATTTTGCTTCCCTTTGCGTGTTCTACCGGCTGTATAATGGGTTGTGTTCTGAGGAGTTGTTCGACATTATACCAACAGCCTCGTTTTACAATCGCACAGCTCGCCGGCGGCTGGGAGTTCATCCGCACACACTGGAACCGCAATGGTCGCGCACTGTGCGCTTCACGAGAAGTTTTCTACCGAGAACTATTATGTTGTGGAATGAGCTCCCTGCCGAGATTTTCCCAAGGGACTATGTACTATGACTATGACAGTATGGGGTTCTTCAAGAAAGGCGTGAAGAGGTTCTTACAGGGTCGGCAACGCAAGAGTGACACCCCTGGTGTTGCAAATGCCCATAGGCTACGGTAACTGCTTACCATCAGGCAGGCCGTACGCTTGTTTGCCACCTTAGTGGTATAAAAAAAAAAAAAAAAAACCCTGCTGACGGAAATAAAACAACATATACCGGAAATATACAATTATCTTCTTCTCAGTTATGCTGACCCAACAAAATTGTTATATCGTTCTAATGAACTATCCTCGGAAGTAGGTTGTCAACAGGGTGATCCCCTTGGGCCTGCAATTTTTAGTTTGGCTATAAATCCGATAATCAAAAATTTAAATTCTAAATTCAACGTTTGGTATTTGGACGACGGAACCCTAGGAGGTGATGTGGATACTGTGTTTTCGGACCTTTTTTTAATCAAAAATAATTTTGAAGCCATTGGTTTGGAGCTTAATTTTAGCAAATGCGAACTTTTTATAAATAACTGTGACTTAAATTTAAATGACGTAAAACAAAAATTTTATATTTTGGCTCCAAATATTAAAATAGTTAACAGTAATTCCCAATTAAATTCAAAATTGGAGCCAAATCCAAATATTAAAATAGTTGAAATTAAACTATTTTTAACGGAAGTATCGCGTGTTTTATTTATTTTGTTGAAACCTGACGTTTCGAACACTTTGCACGTTAGGTTTCAACAAAATAAATAAAACACGCGATACTTCCGTTAAAAATAGTTTAATTTCAATGTGTAACAATCGCGAAAACCTAAGACAATACTATTAAAATAGTTAACAGTAATTCCCTTTACCTTTTAGGTTCTCCAATTTTTGATGAATCTATTTCTGAATATATTAATAATTCAATTACTAAATTTCAAAATTCTGCTGACAGTCTCCTTGAAATTAGTCCACATTATGCACTTTGCATCTTAAAATTCTGTCTTTTCGTCCCAAAATTTACGTATGTGCTCCGTTGCTGCTCCTTTTGGAATCACCCAGATCTTTTGACACAAGTAGACGACTCAATCAAAATTTGATATTGATATTTTACTACATAGTAGATATATATTTATATAGAGTTAGTATTTTATTTTTTTAGGGTTCCGTACCTCAAAAGAAGAGATTTTTTAAGAGAGGTAGGGCGCATCAAAGCAACCCATCTGGGGAAGTACCTCCACCTCACAGAAAACCGCAGCCAAATAACAACTCCGTAGAGGGTTGTTATGTTCCTGCGTGTAAGTGAGGTTACCAGTAAGCTCCTAAGGAGTTGCTGTGTTAACAGCAGAGGAGAGGACGAGTAAAACTTAATGTATTACAATCGTTAATACGCTATGGTAACTGTTTTACATCAGATAGGCCGTATGCTTGTATGCCTCCCGAAGTTGTATACAAAAAACAAGTTTTCTCAATATTTGCCGAGTGGCTGAACATGTGCTCACTGCATGGGCTGGCTCTATCATGATAAAAAAGCACACCCTTTCTGTTGTAGATGTTTCCTCTATTTGGTGCTTTAGTCTAATTGAGTCCATCCAATCCAAAATGTAATTAATAAATTATGTAAATTTGTTTGGATACCAAAAGAGGGATGCCTGAGTTTTTTGGCAGTATTTTTATCAGTGCTCACCTAGTCATGAACTGCACGGTAGGGAAAAAAATTGTGACGATTCCAAACAAATGTAGCCATTTTTACGGAATAAAAAGATTTTGACTTTGACTTCATCAAATGTTGGTAGTAGAGTTCTGAATGGATGGATTTGTCCCTGATGGATGCCCTCCCAATCCCACCATACACACAGCTTCGCTTTATTGCGAGTTAACCCGGTTTCACTATAGTCTGTGGAGCTTGAGACTGCCCTTTGACCATGATATTTATCGCTGTCGTTGTTCTGTGGTCAGCCTACATAATTCCCAACTCTTCAGCTATGTCGTAACTACTAATATGCTGAATTAAACAATTTTTAACGGAAGTATCGCGTGTTTTATTTATTTTGTTGAACCTGACGTTTCGAACGCTATGCAGCCAAAGGAGAATCGCTACATGCCGAGAATGTTGCGCGAGGCTATTGAAATAAGAAAACACCCCAATTTCAATAGAGAAGATGGTTGGCAAGTACCACCTGCTTGGGATCCAGTCCTAAAAATAATCAAGTCACAAACCCAAAGATCTACTAAAAAATGTTCGGACACTGTGAGCGATTTTTGTGTGAATCAGAACATATATAATTAATCCATCCATGTCGGTAGATGTAATAATTGAATAACTAATGTAAGACAAATATCACCTTAGTCTTCCTGCGACCACGGACGCTGCAAAGCGTCAGGTTCAACAAAATAAATAAAACACGCGATACTTCCGTTAAAAATTGTTTAATTCAATGTGTAACAATCGCGAAAACCTAAGACAATACTACTAATATGCTGATCTTACTCCACTTTCTCAAAAATGGTTGACGATGGATGCTCCAATGGTATGGATATCAATGCTGGCGTCCCTCAGGGTTCTGTACTGTCTCCGACGCTGTTTCTGCTGAATATCAATGATATGTTGTCAATTGACGCGGCATTCATTGTTATGCAGACGACAGCACCGGAGACACTTATTATACAGGCCGTGCAAACAAAACATGATTGATGTTAACCAAATGCTGTCTAAAGAATTGTGAAGAGATCGTATAAGGTGAAAATCTGGTGGTGCAAGGTCAGGACTATATGTTCAATTTTTTTTACAATGTTGGCATTCAGGCATACGGCCCACCTGATATAAAGCGGTTACCGTAGCCTATGAACATTTGAAATACCTTAAGTATCACTTGCGCGATGCCAGCTGCTAGCAAAGCAATTACTGGTGCCTCACTCACCCACAAGAACACAGCCTCCGGGAAGTTGTTACTTGGCTGCGGTATTCTGTGAGGTAATAACGTCACTCACTCGCATAAACACAATAACCCTCCAGGGATTTGTTATTTGCCTGCAGTTTTGAGCATATTTTTCGTGACTTAATGAGCGGTTTAGCGGGCAGCTTCAACCTGTTACTTTTGTGTTACAATATCTTAAAATTTAACTCATCATTTTTTCATAACGCGCCTAAAGAAGTATAACTTCAATACAATCTCATAATCATTTAATTTTATTTGAATAAATACATGATTCAGTAAAGCCACGTTTGAATTAATCCTATTTCAACCGTAATTTTTCAAATCACTAAACAGATAACATGACGTAGGTAATTAAAAAATTGTAATAAGCTCCTGGTCTATGTACAAAAAATAGTTAAGAAAAACTTTGTATTATAGATCCCTGATGATTCCCCAACAGGGGAAAATTGTTTTGTATGTAGATAGACTATGCATTTTTGACGATTATATAAACTATAAGCGACATCCCTACGTGTTTAGGCTATTATCGTTCGCTCGGGGCTCAAGTCGGCCTACTTATTTGATTTTACTATCGTGAAGATATACATCAATAGATATTTTTCATGCGAGCATTGCACAAAATGTGTGGCATAACGCTTGCTGTGCGCGTTCGTAATGATGACGTAAGAAAGAGTTGGTCTGAAAGAGAGTGTCGGTGTTAAGAAAAGGCATGCTCCGTTGGTTTGAACATGTGGAAAGAATGCAGGATGAGTGAATGACGAAACAGATTTACAAAGCGAACGCAGGAGCCTATGAAGACCAAGACTCACCTACCATGACCGAATTGGTCGTGTTTTATCAGAAGGTGATGTCAGGAGCCCTAGGAACCGGCGAGCGTGCATGAAAAAGCCGTGAATGTTTTTGAAACGTGTGAGGTGTGTAAGGATCGGGTCATGTGGCGCTCGGTTGTCTTTGCCTACCCCGCAAGGACCTGGCGTGAAGATAACAATAACAAATTCCTTTATTAAGTAATATTGTCATTGCATAGAGTACTGCCATGCAATTCTCTAAGCGACTCGTAATGGCTGTGATCACAGATGTCACAGCTTTGACATTGTCTACTGCGATCACGGCCTTGTAGAATTCCAATTCCAAACGCAGCCTTGCGGCGCTAGTGTCGCACAACCATGAAAAGCGACACCAAAGAATTGCAATTTTGTGTTCAAGGCTGTAACAGCCGATGTTTCCGAGGATGTAAGGACGTTTGCTCTTACAGAATTGCACGGCAGGTCAGGGTTTCCATTTAGGTAACAACTCACCTGTGTTTGGAATACCCCGCTCTTTTACAACTAGATCACATGCTAAGGTATATACATTATCTATGAGTTTAATAATCATTTTTAGGGTTCCGTACCCAAACGGTAAAACGGAACCCTATTACTGAGACTTCGCTGTCCGTCCGTCTGTCACCAGGCTGTATCTCACGAACCGTGATAGTTAGACAGTTGAAATTTTCACAGATGATGTATTTCTGTTGCCGCTATAACAACAAATACTAAAAAATAGAATAACATAAATATTTAAGGGGGCTCCCATACAAGAAACGTGATTTTTTTGCTCGATATTGATAACGGCAACAGGTAGACGCTTGAAATATTCACAGAATATTTAGTTATATATTCACTTTAAGAATAAATAATTAAATTAAAATAAAACAAATATTTATGGGGGGCTCCCATACAACAAACGTGATTTTTTTGCCGTTTTATAGATAGTGGTACGGAACCCTTCGTGCGCGAGTCTGACTCGCACTTGGCCGATTTTTTTTTTGTTTATGGAATTTGAGCATGCGTGCGTGTACGTGTATTTATGAATTTTGAAGTTATACGCATTTTTTTTATGTATTCGATTAAGTATTTAATGTTTAATAATGTTAAATAAACATATTTAACACTGCCAGAATACTTTGGCCGTGAATTTGTATGATTGCAGAACAAATAATGTTTAATACTACCGATCTTAAAGTAAAGTAAATATTTAATGATCATCGATTAATACTTATTGATATAATTCGACTGCAGCAATTAACATTGTCGGAACTGCATTTTGACGATTTTTATTTTAATGCACTACAAGTCTTAAAATATCAATTAAAATATCAATATCTATGCGCCCGCAAAGTTTCATATCTTAAACTAGACTCCATATCTATTTTTCATACTGAAAAAAGTAGAAAGTTTTCGTAGATATTGATATTTTAAGACTTGTAGTGCATTAAAATAAAAATCGTCAAAATGCAGATCCGACAATGTTAATTGCTGCAGTCGAATTACTTATATAGGTGTGTGTGTCTGTGAAGGAAAAAGATCGTGGGGAAGTCCGCACGTCCAAGAATTTCTTATTTAGAAAGACGTGTGACCTAATTCTATGAAAAATTTTACTTTTGAGTTGTGGAGTTCTGACGATAGTCGCTCCATGGCAAAATCAGTATCTTCGCCAAATTCTGAGTCTTAAGTGTCGGACCCCGCTAATCATAATGAATTAGCCAGAATTACCCAGAATAATGTGATGTCAGGAGCCCTAGAAACCGGCGAGCGTGCATGAAAAGAGCAATGAATGTGAAAGAAGCGAGTGAGGTATGTAAGGATCGAGTCGCGTGGCGCTCGGTTCTCTCCGCCTACCCCGTAAGGGATTTGGCGTGAAGTTATAGATACCCAGAATAACTTTAAGAAAAAGAAGGAAAGACGCATTTTTTGTTGTAAACTGTCCCGTGGTACTGTGATTAAGAACCTCGACGGTGTTGCATTATCGAAATTTCGTCTGGCAGTACCGTGGATGGATTTGAAAGAAAGGTCTAATTCACCCTCTGTGATGAGAAGGTCTGACGACAGTCGCTCCATTTTATAAATCAACATCTTCACCAAAGCCTATATATTATACAGTGACCTGCAAAAAAAAGGGTCACCAATGATTTCCTCCAATTTTTTTTCATACAACGTCGGGAGGCATACACGCGTACGGCCCATCTGATGTAAAGCGGTTGCTGTAACCTATAAATGATTACAACACACACAATTTTCAATATCTTTTAGGCTTGGGTAGCGGACTCCGTCAAGCTTAATGGATTAAGTCAAAGTCAAATGTTTATTCGCATAACTAAGTGTACAAAATGATCTTAGATTTAATTAAGCACTTACTACTTAGTCACCTTTGTCAGGTATTGCAAAGATGTAAGACTCTACTACCTCCTTACAGAATAGTATATTCGTACGTCGAGCATTTCGTCATGTGTACCTATATATCAATAACAGAATAATTTCTTTTTTATTAATCCTTCGCTGTTTGTCGTCATTTGCTTTATAAATTAATTCTCATTTTTCTTTTTGTAAATTGTATTGAATTTAAGTATAATAATTAGGAAACGGATTAGGAAATTCAGTTCCTTCCCAAAACTATGTAGGTGTTTTGACGAGCTCGATGGCTCGTTGGTTAGAAACACTACTTTGACACCAACGCTCGTGGGTTCGATTGTCACACAGGAGAAATATTTGTGTGTACCATGTCTGTTTGTCTCATACTGAGTGATTTTAACAGAGGTACGGCGCATCAGAGCAGCCCGTCTGGAGAAGTACGTCCACCTCACAGAAAACCGCAGCCAAATAAAAACTCCCTACAGTTGTATTCATGCGTGTGAGTGAGGTCACCAGTAAACTCCTAAGGAGCAGCTGTGTTAGCAGCAGAGGTGCCATCGCGCGAGTGATACTTGTGTGTTGTAATCATTTATAGGTTACATCAACCGCTTTACATCAGATGGGCCGTACGCTCGTATGCCTCCCGACGTTGTATGAAAAAAATTGGAGGAAATCATTGGTGACCCCTTTTTTTTGCACGTGACTGTATATGTTGACCTTTGTTGCGTACAAATTTTCGTCGAAAATGTCGTAAAGTGCTAATATGAAGAGGTTTAGTGGAGAGGAGTGGCGGCGTGTTGAGTTATTTTAACCACAATGTGCAATATTTGCACTAGATATCAATGGCGCAGTGGTGACTCTCCTGGTCCCTACTTCGAATCCTAGCGTTAACCACTAAATTTGTTTTCAGGAACACCGTTCCTATTTGATATCTATACGTTTGTCTGTGTGTGCGTGTGTCTGTCGCTTTTTTTAAAATATTTGAATTTTGACTTCAGATTCGGTTTCAGCCAATGATATTGTATTAAAAAGAGGTAGATGTCGTACTAGCGCGCAAAAACTGAGGCAATGAAATTAACCCAATTGGTCTAATATGCGCTATTCTATGATGCGCTGACGTATTTCAAGCGCAACTCTTGACAGATAGCTATCTCTCTCTATATCATGCGTTCCGTATTATCTATCCCCTTCTTAAGTAAGTAAGTACTATAATGTCGTAGTGGAACAATAACAAAACGACGCGCAGTATGAATATACGTCATCTTTAAATACAATATCATTGGTTTCAGCACAAAAACGTAGAATAGGAATGTTCAGGAACACCGTTCCTATCTCTTAGGAGCATGGTCAAAATGGCCGACAAAAAAAAATATTGTTATATGTTTTTGAAGTGATCCTCTGGCAATGCAAGCTTGCGCATTCTCAACTGGTTTTTTTTTTACTATGTCGGGAGGCATACAAGTATACGGACCACATGATGTAAAGTGGTTACCGTAGCTTATGAGCGCTTGCAATACATTAAGTATCACTCGCGCGATGTCATCTCTGCTGCTAACTACAGTAACTCCTTATGAGCTTACTGGTGACCTAACTCATGCAACAACCATAATGAGAGTAGTTATTTGGTTGCGGCCTTATGTGAAACGGAGATACTTCACCAGACGGGCAGATTTGATGCACCCTACCTCTTAATAACATGGAGTTCAAGACAAACAGACATGCTCATGTACACAAATGTTTGTGTGGGAATCAAACCCACGAGCGTCGGTGTCAAAGTAGCATTATTAACCACTGAGCCACTCTGATTGCCTCCGTATCCTATTTGACTATAATTTACGTAGTAGGGCACGCGTTATTCATTGCGCATGCGTTGCGTTAAGTTCCATGTGTTACGTTTTGCAATGAAACCGTCAAGTCTGAGTCAGTCGCCTGCACCGGGTTCCGCGGTACACAATACAATTAAGATGGTGGTGTTATTTTGCAAAAGTCAAATTTACGTGCAATTTAATCTGAGATGGTTTGTGTGTTTCAGCCGCAATTATTTCATGCGAACTAGCGCCGGCCGGCACCCTCCGACTAGGATTAGTAGGCAACATGCCGTCCCTGCCAGAAAGGTCACACTTCGCCGAGCATCTTCTAGATAAAAGGCATTCATTTATACCCCAATAACACATATGAAACTTTACACACAACAGATAAAGGTTTAAAACTAAATATTAGGGAACAAATAGAAATGATTAAATATAAAAATTTTGAACAAACAAACAGATGAAACAGAGATGGATTTGTCACTTGTAGCATGTTATTCTATCGACTAACATCTACAGCGCCTGAGGAGGCCTCCAGGAGCAGTCAAGGTAGCAACGGTGGCGGGTGCTTGCAGTTTCCGTTCCAGATAGCGGGCAATCGCGAAGACGACCGCAGCAACTGAGGCAGAGACTACCTACCGAAGCAGCTGCGGCAGCGACGGCATGTTGCAACTAGCGGTAGCGGGTGGGTGCCGGCCGGCGATAGTTCTCATGAACTAATTGATCGCGGAAGCACACATAGCAGGTATAACCAAATTGCATGGAAAAAACAATTACATTTCACTTCTAGCGACCCGGCTTTGCGCGTATACATAGAAAGAAAAGAACCTTACGTAGACAAATAGGACATGACAACAATTCCTTAATTATTTATAGAGCTTATACATACAGAATATACATGTATATTCTGGGTCTGGATGGTATGTATGTACGTATACATACATACCATCATGGATATCTCCCATTGTGGTAGGCAGAGACTATGGAACGCCAGGAGCACCGATCCAAACATACCTCTCTCGCCTCTTCCACACTCATCAACCTCTTCATGCATGCTCTTCGTTTTCTGGTGCTTTTGATTTGGCCCTTGTTCAGCACATCAGCTATTTGATATACAGTAGAATATATAAATAAATATTGCACACTGCTATTCAAATAAATTTACAAAAAATTAAATGTGTAAATATTTGAATAGGGCTGTTCACTAAAACCGCCGCCATTTTTCTTATAATCACGCCGAAATATAATCTTCATTTATAGATAAAATAATTTAGCTTGATAAACTTCGTTTATTGTAAAAATATCTAGTATAGCTGTGCCCGCGACTTCGGCCGCGCGGAATTTGACAAAAAAGTTATTGTTCAATTATAATTTTATTTATTTGATTTGATTATAAGTACCTAAATAATCAGAGTAAAATAGCGAACAGCAAAATAATAATAGATATGTACTTCGTCCGCGTGGAATAGTTATTTTTGTATTACATATTTATGATAATAAAAATTTCTAAAATAAAAGTAGCCTAAGTTACTCCTTTTTACATCAGCTATCTGCCAATGAAAGTCCCGTCAAAATCGGTCCAGCCGTTTCAGAGATTAGCCGGAACAAACAGACAGACAAAAATTGTAACAATATTCATTTTGGTATATGTACCGTGTATACATCCATATGCATTTAGTAAATAGCGATTATTTCAATATTACAAACAGACACTCCAATTTTATTTATCTGTATAGAGTATAGATGTAAGCATAGAGAAGAGTTAGTCTCGTTACACATACTCGTCGCGTTTTCACCCTATAGATACGGATCCCTAAAAAGCTTAGCTCATATCATTCGTGACGTGAGTTAGGAAACATACGTATATAAAGGTTTAATGGATGAAAAATAACTCGTAACTACTTTAATTTGTATGCATAACGATAAAGTAATTGGTTATTGTAGATAAGTGTTTGTTAACTTGTTATCGTATTGCAGGTCATTGCACAGAGGTTTACGTAAACCTATCTACTCTGCACGGTGAGAGTTCAAGTGGCCGTAATATCGTATTGGCTTATACAGGTTTAAAAATAACAAACTTCCCTTATGTAGGTACGAGATGTCGACATCTGGAGGCCAAAAACATATCACCTGATGTAAAGCGGGTACCGTAGCCTGTTAACGCTTGCTATATATCCCTAGAGGTTTGTTGTGTTCCTGTGGGTAAGTGAAGTCACCAGTAAGTCCTAAGGAGTTGCTGTGTTAGCAGCAGAGAAGGCATCGCGCGAGTGATACTTAATATACCGCAAGCGTTAATAGGCTACGTTACTGCAATATAAGAGAATTGTCAATAAACAAATTTAAAACTACTATTAAAGCCATTACTGTGTAGCAGGGCATATTATAAAGTATCTGACTATATTAACGATAAAAATGCGTGGGAGTGAGTCGATCCAATTATAATGTAATTAATAAAATATGTAAATTTGTTTGGATACCAAAAGAGGGATGCCTGAGTTTTTTGGCAGTATTTTTATCAGTGCTCACCTAGTCATAAACTGCACGGTAGGGAAAAAAATTGTGACGATTCCAAACAAATGTAGCCATTTTTACGGAATAAAAAAATTTTGACTTTGACTTTGACTTTACCCGCTTTACATCAGATGAGCCGTATGCTTTTGGCCTGCAGATGTCGACATCTTGTACCTACATAAGGGGATAGTTTGTTATTTTTAAACCTCTATAAGCCAATACGATATTACGGCCACTTGAACTCTCACCGCGCAGAGTAGATAGGTTTACGTAAACAGCTGTTCAGTAACCTGCAATACGATAACAAGTTTACAAACACTTATCTACAAAAACCAATTACTTTATCGTTTACTACAAGCGTTAATAGGCTACCGTAACTGCTTTACATCAGGTGGGCCGTATGCTTGTAGCCTCCAGATGACAACATCTTGTACCTACATAAGGGAAAAGTTTGCATGTAAGAAAAAGTGATATATATGTACATAAATCCGAAAAAACTAATTTCGTGGTACATGCACGCGCTAGGATTCGAACTGGGGACCAGGTGGTCGATAGACCGCTTCCTTATCCACTGGGCTGTCACTGCTAGAGTCAGTAGTCATTAAGTGTTAAAACAAATGACATAATTCCTTCCCTGAGGCACTATCAAATCGAACAGTTTCAAAGCAATGTAGGTAATGTTGACGAGGCTTGAGAACTTCTTGGCATTTAGCTGATCGTTCCTTTCACAAATGGCTCGTGCGAGCTGCCGCGGTATGTGGAGTACGTGCCCCGCAGTGCAAGGCTGTCGTCTTTGAACTTGTTTTTGAAAAATTATGACGATGGCATTCCACGTCTAAACTGAAGTACCTAAGTAGCTGAAGGGTATAGTAATATTTATTAAAAAATAGAAAGCGCCGCAAATGATCCTATCTTATAAATATAAGTAACAATATATTCCAGTTTTTATAGTGATAATTATTTTGGATGAAGGTAACAAGACCATTCCTATCCTACTGGACTACTCGAGATCTTTCCACTCTTTCAAATATTCCTCTCTTTTATCCAAAATGAGTTTAACACAGGGACAGTGAATTGGTTACATTCTCATTTGAGCCCTCCCACCGTAGTGAGCTACTACGTAATATCGGTCTTGTGGGCTCACCAATAGGTTATTTCCCAAATAGATACAAATTTGATAGATGCGACGGGCCTAAATAGCGTAAGTACTATTTTCTCTAAACATACTATACAATATTCATTATTGTACCACATAAAACAATAAGATACATGAAATAAAGTACAAAAGGCGGTCTTATCGTTTAGCAAGCTCTTCCAGACAACCTTAGGGTAGAGGAGAGGAAAATAAAGAAATAAATTTAGCAGATAGGTGGCGCAGTATAAACTAGAAAAACATACAAAAGATTATATATATTGATTGTATATATATATATATATATATATATACATATACATACATATGCATACATATATTCATTCATAATATATATTAATTCACTTAAACAATGTTAAATAGCAGCGACAGCCAGATTAACAAAAGAATCGAATTAAAACGAAATCGATTAAAACAGCATCGTTGGTACAATGCCGCGCGGGGCACACTTTTCAGATTTATATTAGGTTATTATTATTATTTAACATTTATTAAATTTTAGATCTAATTTAGTTTTAGTTTTATTGTGTCTTTATTTAATTTTAATTAAGTAATTATCTGTTGTTATTTTGTAAAAATCTAAATACTTATATAATTTTATTCCAATTAAAAAAAAATAAGATGAAAGAAAGATAGTGAGTACATATATATATAATATATACACACACATATATATAACATCATAATGTCTAAAACCACAAAGGATTATGTTAATGCTTACGTTATAAAAAAATAATTTGATATGTCCCAAGTCACAAACGAATGCACATTTTTGTCGGCATAACGTTGCTTGGACGGTTTTTATTATAATGTTTTTAGGGTACGGTGACAAGATTGACAGTTGCAGTGTCATTAGGCTGCGGTGACCGCTTACCATCTAATGCGGGTCACATGCTTGTTTGTCAATCTAGTTGTATAAAAAAAAACTTCCGTAGAAATTTTCCCAAGGAACTACAGCGTGAGGTTCTTCGACAACTGCGATTTACACGCCTGGTACTGTGCAATAGGCTACGGTAACCGCTTACCATCAGGCTGTACGCTTGTTGTTTGCCACCTTAGTAGCATAAAATGTAGGAATTAAATTGAAGTATTTTTATGGGGTAATACAGGTAAACAATACAAAAAAGTTACCCATTGCAAACGTCAAACAAACGCCAACTTTAAGCCAATTTTGCGCAACACTCGCATTTTGTGTGTTTTCTACTTTCATGCCCTCTCTGCCACACCCAACTGTCGCTTCCATAAGTTAGCGTTGTATATATCGTATATATATATAACGAGTTCGTCGTTCTGGCCCGAGCATTTATTGCCTATATACATATTTTTATGATTTGATCGTAATCATATTAAATAACTGTCGTATTATTACTATAACATCGTATTCAAAAGCTATTTATTACATTCAAGCATTTAAAAAAGATAAAAAATAAGTTTCCAATGTCTAATTAATGTAACACCGCAAAGGTCAGATTGCAAGGTGAACAAACTAAAGATGAGGAACTCTAAATAACCACTTATTATTCCTATGAGGGTTTATTGGCAGTAGCAAAATAAGTATAGGACGTAATTAAGTCAGTTATCTTTATTATACAAATACGATCAAATGGATATCAATAGAAAAACCTTTGTATGTATTACATGCGAGCTCGGTGGCTCAGTCGTGAATGACGCGACTTTGACACCAACGCTCGTGGGTTCGATTCCCACACAAGGCAAACATTTGTGTGTGTAAGAGAGGTAGGGTGCATCAAAGCAGCCCGTCTAGGGAAGTACCTCCACCTCACAGAAAACCGCAGCCAAAAAACAACTCCCTAAAGGGTTGTTGTGTTCCTGCATGTCAGCAGTAAGCTCCCAAGAAGTTGCTGTGTAAGCATCAGAGGCGGCATCGCGCGAGTGATACTTAATATATCGTAAGCGTTAATAGGCTACGGTACCCGCTTTACATCAGGTGGGCCGTATGCTTGTATGCCACCCGACGTAGAATAAAAAAATATGTGTCAAAGCACATATATCTAAGTTCGCGCCACGAGATGCTAGAAATTTTGTAAACATACCTACTTGTACTAAATTATATACAAAACAAATAATGCAACCAATTTAAATAACACGACGATAAAGTTAGTATTATGACATTAGTGAACATTTTGAATTGGGTGGGTGTTACGACACCGTAACGTAACGCTGTCGTTTATTGTATTATGGTACCAGAAATGCGGTCTGCTAATGTCAACATTTGGTCCGTCTACCATTTTGAATGACACATTCTTATCTTGACTCTTGATAAATAATTTTATATTTTTGTTACTAAATTCTTTTTATTCATAAATTGATAAATTGATGGATAATGCTAATAGTTCGTTTTATTATTAATGTCACAGAAGATTCATCTGAATATTCTGAGAACAACTGCAGTTCTAGTGATGACAGTGATAAATATTTTTGGTATTTTTACTTCCTCTTCATAGCGTTATTCGGTATTCTAATCCATTACGATTGGCAGGGCCTGATATTTACTACTACTGATAAATACTGATTTTTACATCGAGCAACACTGCCTTCAAACCTTCACAAGGATGGAGGGTAAACCAACCACACCTTTCTTAGGTTAAATCACACGTTACAATCGCACGTTTCAAGAGAGGTAGGACCCAGCAAGGGCTCATGCTGTGCTCCGTCCAGTCAGACAATCTGTAGGGGCGAGCCATGGCAAGACCTCTTGCTCTAATTATCCGTCTGGGGAAGCACGTGCACCTTACAGAAGACCGCAGCTAAATAGCCAGTCCGGGAGGATTGTTGTGTTCCTGTGTGTGAGTAAGGTACGCTAGTTAGTTGAGAAGTCGTTGTGCGGGCAGCGGGAGGACCGGCGGATATCAAACCGCCACTGGCGGTGTGGGCGCGGAAGACTAGCACGGCGGTCAGGAAGACCCGGTGAAACGGCTGACCGCTGGCCGCCCGCATGTCAGTATGGTTCCCGAGCCCGGGGATTACTTAATCATCGCCCCGGGAGGCTGAACCGCCAACCCGCCGTGCCAACAAATCGCATAACCTGCATTATCCAGTGGTGGAAGATACCGTGTTTTTGTCCTCTACTCTGTCGGCTCGATTGTGAGATGTGGATTTTTGCAACATCAGGGGACTTCACTCCAACATTAATGCGATTCACTACCACCTTGAGACCGCTCGGCTGACCCTTCTTTCCTCACGGAGACACAAATATCCTCACCGGCCGACACATCTTCCTTACATTACCCCGGGTACAAACTCGAACACCTATTTGTACGTCGTGCCGGGGTATGTATGTATGTTCGGGAGGATATTTGTTGTCGCCGTCTTCATAGCCTGAAAGACAGGGACCTGCAATAATTATAGGTGCGCGTGAATCACGGCGCCCACACCCGAATCTACGCGTGCCTTTACAGGTACTATAGCGATGATACCAACACAGCTCGTTTATTTGAGCACCTGCAATTGGCGACTGACAAAGTTATCGAGCAGTATCCTCCGCGAAGTTAGTGATTTTAGGAGATTTTAATGCCCACCACACCGAATGACTTGGCTCTCGGTGCACCGATTCCGCGGGGAGATCTCTTATGACTTTGCTTTGGTCTATGGTTTCTCCCAACTGGTACATTCTCCCACGAGAGTACCAGATATAGAGGACCATACAAGCTCCTTACTGGACCTTCTGCTGACCACACGTCCAGGTGAGTACAATATCTCAGTGAATGCGCCGCTTGGCTCTTCGGACCAGTCTCATCTGGACCCAAGCGCCCTGTATCAGGCGTGACCCACCTCAGCCTACCGGAAGGCGTCGCGTATGGCACTATAAGTCAGCAGACTGGGACGGATTGCGTGAATTATACGCGTCGTACCTGTGGAGGCAGCTTTGTTTCAAAACAGATGATGTCGAATCCTGTGCGACTGCGGTAGCTACGGCTATATTGGATTGCCATCCATGGAATGCTACATTCCCAGTCGCTTTGTAGCTGCTGCGGGAGCTAAAAAGCAACCGTGGTTCAATCGGCCTTGTAGAGAAGCCAAACTTCTCAAACAAGCTGCTTTCGAGGCTTGGACCACGGCACGTGCTAATAGAAATTCAGATGTCTCGGTTTTGAAAAGTAAACTAAACGCTGCCTCGAGGTCCAGTAAGAGGGTAATCGCCAGACCAAAGTTTGATTTCGTCGGTAGAGTTGGCGAGCCGCTTGCAATTCTTCCGTCTGGGTACCGTGCTTTCTGGTTGCTGGGTGCTGGCTAAAGCTGCCGAGAAAAACTTTTGTCAGTCGTCCATGCCAATATTGCAAAAACTGGATGGCAGTCTGGTCTATAGTTCTAAAGAGAAAGCCGATTTACTGGGTAATCTCTTGCCTCTAACGCGGCTTTGAATGACGGGGGAGCTGTGCCATCTACCATCCCGAGGTGCAGTAGCTCAATGCCGGAAATCTTAATTACACAGCGAGATGTCGACGAATAACAGGCTTATTACCATAACCTCCCTTCTAATATAACACACGACTCCTGGCATACTTAGAGAATCACGATTTGATCAGCGACCGTCAATACGGCTTTCGCCGCGGTCGTTCGACTGGTGACCTTCTAGTATATCTTACACACCGCTGGGCTTCGGCGATCGAGAGTCAAGGTGAGGCATTGGCTGTCAACCTAGATATGGAAAAGGCGTTCGATCGGGTTTGGCATCGGGGTCTTCTATCGAAGTTACCATCGTACGGGCTGCCCGAGAGTTTGTGCAAATGGGTGGCCAGCTTCTTATCGAGCAGATGCATCAAAGTCATGGTTGTAAGTAGTAGCTCCGATAGTATGGATATTAATGCTGGCATCCCACAGGGCTCTGTATTGTCCCCGACACTGTTTCTGCTGCATATCAATGACATGTCAATTGACAGCATTGGGGCGGTTGAACTTGGTTCAATTCAACCCTACCAATACATAAATCTGCGCGTTCACCGCTAAAAAAATCCATTTGCTGTGTCCCCCAACTCCAGAACACACCACTAACCATTGCCAAGAGTATTGGGATTCTCGGTGTCGAGATGTCCAGCGAAGTTCAGTACCGAAGTCACTTAGAAGAAAAGGTCAAGCTGGCATCAAAGAAACTTGGTGTGCTCAACAGAGTCAAACAGTACTTCAGCCCGGGGCAAAGACTTATATTATATAACTCCCAAGTCAGACCGCATATGGAGTACTGTCGTCATCCCTGGGCGGGGGTACCTGGTTACCAACTAGGACCGTGACTCGGTGCAAAGACGAGCTGTGAGAATCGTCAATGATCCTAAACTCACACACGGCATTGAGCCCTTGAGAGAGATTTCGCCTCCCTTTGTGTGTTCTACCGATTGTACAATGGGTTGTGTTCTGAGGAGTTGTTCGATATGATGCCAACAGCCTCGTTTTACAATCACATAGCTCGCCGACGGCTGGTAGTTCATTCTTATACACTGGAACTGCAATGGTCGCGTACTGTACAGTTCCCGAGAAGTTTTTACCGAAAACTATTAAGTTGTGAAATGGGTTCCCTGCCGAGGTTTTCCCAAGGGACTACAGTATGGGGTTAAGAAAGGCGTGAAGAGGTTCTTACAGGGTCGGCAACGCAAGAGTGACACCCCTGGTGTTGCAAATGTCCATAGGCTACGGTAACTGCTTACCATCAGGCAGGCCGTACGCTTGTTTGCCACCTTAGTGGTATAAATAAAAAAACATGTCTTTCGAAATATTATTTCTTGGACGTACACGACGTTCCTCACGATGTTTTTTTTCACCGTCGAGCAAACGATAATTAGATAGATAGATAGATAAATGATTTATTTGTACTTACACTAACACACATGCTACAAAGAAACAACACAAAAAAACCACGCACAAAGAAATAAAAAATGAACATAACACACAGATAAGACAGTAGACATTACAATTACAAATATATACATAAATACGAAAACACAAATTTAGTGGTACATGCCCGGACTCGACCAGTTGATCAATAGACCGGTTTTTTATCGACTGGGCTGTCACTGCTAGTAAGAGTTGTGTGACAGTGTCACACTGTTATCATGAAATTTGATTATTTAGATTTATACAGGTTTCACCAGATACGACTCATTCACAAAAGGAGAATTTAAATTGTGATTGATTCAATCATTTTTGGTATTTTTACATTTAGTAATAAACTAAAGACCCATTGGTAATCTAGTGTTTTCTGTTTCATACTTCGAGAAAAATGTTTAGGAACCCTGACGTTTGTTTACAAAATTTCTTTGTAGCAAGTGACAATTAGAAATATGTATAAATACGAAAACACGAATTTAGTGGTACATGTCAGGATTGGAACCTTAAGTAGGTACACTACTGAAGAATACATAGTATATCTAAGTGTGTTCTTTGTACTCGTACCTAAGATGTTTTTATAGTCATAGATACGTCGTACACGCTCTAGAATGGCAATACGAAAGTAAGGTAATTGCCTACCTCGCATTCAGTTGGGCACGCTCTCGCGTCACGTCTATACGTACTTCGCCACAAAGCGTAAATAAGTTATTTCTGGCAAAAATGCCTTCCTGTGTTTATAGATGGTCCACAAATTACACGGCAACTGTTAAAGACAAGGAAAACATGTCATTTCATTTGTAAGTACAGTTTTCTTTATTAAAAACATAGTTAGTTTTTAGCAATATTAGAGCGGGTCTAGTGGCAGCCGTTGCTAGGGGAAGTTGAGGAAAATTTAACTATCACGTTATGAACACAGAATTGTGAATTAAATTTATTCCTAACTTTGTTTTATATTATGTAATATGCCTACCTACCTTATTTTCAATTATTAGATACTAGTAATACTACACGTTCTAGAAAAGAATGAAGCGAATAGAATATTACTTATCATTTATTTCTTTCCATTTTAGATTACCTAGATGGTTTGATGAAACAAATTGTTAAATATTTTTTTTATGCTACGTCGGGAGGCATATAAGCATACGGCCCACCTGATGTGAAGCGGGTACCGTAGCCTATTAACGCATGCGATATATTAATTATCACTCGCGCGATGCCTCCTCTGCTGTTTACACAACAACTCCTTGGGAGCTTACTGGTAACCAAACTCACACGTAGAGACACAACAACCCTCTAGGGAGTTGTTATTTGGCTGCGGTTTTTCTGTGAGGTGGAGGTACTTCCCCAGACGGGCTGCTTTGATGCGCCCTACCTCTCCTAAAACATCCAGATCAAGACAAACAGACATGTTCATGCACACAAATGTTTGCCTTGTGTGGGAATCGAACCCACGAGCGTTGGTGTCAAAGTCGCGTCATTCATGACTGAGCCACCGAGCTCGTCAAATTTTGAGTCGTCATTTAAAGTCTTTCCTATATCGCAATGATGTATTTTCCTCTTTAAATTGTCATTCCCTAGAGCAATATCCGACTTATAACCACAGGCTAATATGCGCTATTATAGTGAAGTTAAAATATATTTCGCGCATAAAAATAATCTAGATTAGAAAACTGATTAAAAAAGACAAAAAAGAATAAGTTAAGTTTATTTGAGGGAATAATATTTTATTAAATACGTATTTTTTGTACTCACTCACAGACTGACTCGATATTATTTTATAATTTCATTGTTCACAATTTATATTACGAAAATAGATGTTTTGTACATAATTGGTTTTATTATTTTAAACACTAATTAAATCCAGAGTTTTTCCCCAGTCTCCTCCATATCGGTAAATCAGTGCTCGCGCCAATGAGCGCTCAGCAGCAATCAATACGTAACTAAAGATGTATATTCATCTCTTTCTAACGACAGGTATTCCCTAACATTTGTCTCTTTTTAGAGCAAAGTGTGATAATAAATAACTGTACGTAGATATAGTAGTACTTGCGCCATTTTAAAATACAATAATGTTCGTGTATAACGTGTCTACCTTTGATACGTCGCTGACTCGTACAGATTACATTCACGCTGAGAAATGGAATGAGAAATGTCCTCCTGTAAAACTTGGAAACACGATACTCCCAAACCAAGACACTGCGCTATCTCGATTTGCAATTAACCGACGTCCCACACAGAAGGCAATGTCGAAATGACGTAGGCATTATGTAAGAAATTTGATAATGACAGCAGATGTATATAAAAAATTGGCCAAGTGCGAGTCGAACTCGCGCACGAAGGGTTCCGTACCATTATCTATAAAAACGGCAAAAAAAATCATGTTTGTTGTATGGGAGTCCCCCTTAAATGTTTGTTTTATTTTAATTTAATTATTTATTTTTAAAATGGATATATAATTAAATATTCTGTGAATATTTCAAGCGCCTACCTGTTGCCGTTATTAATATCGAGGAAAAACGAGCAAAAAAAATCACGTTTGTTGTATGGGAGCCCCCTTAAATATTTATGTTATTCTGTTTTTTAGTATTTGTTGTTATAGAGGCAACAGAAATACATCATCATTGAAAATTTCAACTGTCTAACTATCACGGTTCGTGAGATACAACCTGGTGACAGACGGACGGACGGACAGCGGAGTCTCAGTAATAGGGTTCCGTTTTACCCTTTGGGTACGGAACCCTAAAAATGACATAAAGACCAACACATGAGTGACTGAAAGCTGTTGGAAGCACCTACTTGAGCACTGGTGGGCGGGCACTTCTTGCTAATATGAAGCTACTTAATTTACTATCAAAAATATCTTAAGTGCACTTATAACCGTTAACTTAGCTCTCCATTTATTTCTGTGGAATTTCGTGTATTCGCAGTCCATCCCTGTTCAGTACGTCATGTAGTATTGTCAAGTATTGTCAACGATGTGACATTTTGTTCGTGTCACAGTTCCCGCCAAAATGTCGCACGGCTGCGTTCAGAAGTTCCGATTTAACTAAATCGTGATATATTACTCGCACGTGCCCTTTTAAGGTCGATGATTTGCGAAATATCGAAAGCAAATTGGATTAACCTACGTTTACAATGTGATCAAGATCACATCCACAAATGTTTACAAAACCTGACCGAATTATTAATAAAGAATAATGCCGCTATTGCGTATGTATTACAGCCACTTGAGAATCCCCAATTCATCTTTTTATATTTTACTACTTTACTATTATTTATTCAGTAGATTTTACAGTTTTATGTCGAAAAAAAAAACTGCAATGTTCACATAGTAGCACAAAGCATAGCACACAAAAAGAATATTTGTGTTATTTTTTTTTTTTCAATAATTAGTCAATTTGTCTGTAAATTGAAGCGCGTATCAATTAACTGTCACATAATATTTAGTAATGGGGAGGGACCCCGCGGAAAAACGGCCGCCATTACCAACTTATTCGCATTAACTGCGTTCACAATTTGAAAAATTATGCGTAGTTAGCATCTCGTCAATGTTAATTGCACTTGTACAGATTCCACTTCACAATTTTATTTATTAATTATTTTTACCGACCGGTTTCGCCTTTACGGCATTATCAAGGTATTTTTATATGTTATATACGAGATGTCTTCAAAATTCCACCAAGCGCCTACAATCTACAGTCTCAACATAAATGCATAGTTAGCCTTTTTACGTATGAATATTAATAGAAATCAAGTGATATTGGCAAAAAAATACATGTTGTATAAGCTTTGCATGCGTCTATATATAGAATAAAATATAATAGAACACTATTGCACAAATACATATATGTAGAAACACAAGTAAAAAGAAAACAAATGTATTGTATGTAACTGACTAAGGTCTTATCGCCAAGCGATCTCTTCCAGACAACCATACGACACGAAAAGAAATAATCATAAGTAAAAAGTAGGTAGGTAAGAGCTCGGTGCCTCAGTCGTGAATGACGCGACTTTGACACCAACGCTCGTGGGTTCGATTCCCACACAAGGCAAACATTTGTGTGCATAAACATGTCTGTTTGTCTTGGTCTGGATGTTTTAAGAGAGGTAGGGCGCATCAAAGCAGCCCGTCTGGGGAAGTACCTACACCCACAGAAATCCGCAGCCAGCAAACAACTCCCTAGAGGGTTGTTGTGTTCCTGCGTGTGAGTGAGGTCACCAGTAAGCTCCCAAGGAGTTGCTGTGTAAGCAGCAGAGGAGGCATCGCGCGTGTGATAATTAAATTATAATTAATTATGAATGATGACAGTCGCTCTTAATATCTGCCAAATTCTTACTCTTAAGTATCGGACCCCGGCAATTCTACCGGATTAGAAAACGGGAGAACTCCGAAAAGAAAAAACAGATAGTGTCAGTGTAACCTGCCAAATATTATTTAATATTTTTTTAAATATATTTTATTTCTGCCTGGGATTACGCCTACTCCATTTACGCACAGAAGCACTAAGTTATGCTAGACTCCAGGGCCGTTCGCTCCGATCTCATTTCAACATGGCGCTGGCGTCTTAGCCATAAAATATTTAATTGGTGTACAATTTATTGCCGCAATTAAAGATTTGCGAACTGTGAAATGTAGATTGCTGTTTGTGATACGATATTTGACATTTGATATACCTATTTTTTAGTTTTTAGTGTTTATTAATTTGACGAGCCTGGATACCACTGGTGGTGGAATAGTTTGCAATGCAACTTTAACACAAAGGGTTCGATAGCCGCAAACAAACACTTTAGACGAGCTCAGTGGCGCAATAGTTAGTTAGTTAGCTACGTTGACACTAAAGCTCGTGGGTTCGATTCCCATACAGGACAAACGTTAGAGTGCATGAATAAGTCTGTTTGTCTTGTTCTGGGTGTTTTTAAGAGGTAGGGTGCATCAAAGCAGCCCGTCTGGGGAAACACCTCCACCTCACAGAAAACCGCAGCCGAATAATAACTCCACTGGACGGTTGTCGTATTGCTGCGAGTGAGTCAGGTCACCAGTAAGCTCCTAAAGAGTAGCTGTGTTAACAGAAGGGATGGCATCGCGCGAGTGATACTTAATGTATTGCAAGCGATCATAGACTGCGGTAACCGCTTTACAACAGGTGGGTCGTACGTTTACAGGTATGCCGCCCGATGTTGTATAAAAAAAATATTAGTGTGCATGAACATGTCTGTCTGTATTTAACTACGTGTATATAAGAGGCAATACGTATCAAAACAGCCGAACTGAGGAAGTAGTTCACAGAAAAGGACAGCCAAATAACAACTCTCTGGAGGGTTCTTGTGTTGAGCTTGTCGGTACAACACTCCCTGTTGTTGTTGACAAGCTCTTAAGGAATTGTTGTGTTAGGAGCGGGGGTGGTATCGCTGGAGCGACGAAGCATTACTTCGTAGGTTATAAAAATGTATAAATCGGTCAAGTGCAAGTCGGACTCGTGCACGAAGGGTTCCGTACCATTATCGATAAAAACGGCAAAAAATCACGTTAGTTGTATGGGATTTTAACAATAAAATTTTTGTTTCACGTTAATTTAATTCTTTATTTATAATAAATATTTGTTTTATTTTAATTTAATTATTTATTTTTAAAGTGAATATATAACTAAATTACCTGTGAATATTTCAAGCGTCTACCTGTTGCCGTTATCAATATCGAGCAAAAACGAGCAAAAAATTCGGCCAAGTGCGAGTCGGACTCGCGCACGAAGGGTCCCGTACCATTATCTATAAAAACGGCAAAAAAATCACGTTTGTTGTATGGGAGCCACCTAAAATATTTATTTTATTCTATTTTTTAGTATTTGTTGTTATAGCGGCAACAGAAATACATCATCTGTGAAAATTTCAACTGTCTAACTATCACGGTTCATGAGATACAGCCTGGTGACAGACCGACGGACGGACGGACGGACGGACAGCGGAGCCTCAGTAGTAGGGTTCCGTTTTACCCTTTGGGTACGGAACCCTAAAAATCACGTTTGTTGTATGGGAGCCCCTTTAAATATTTTTTTTATTCTATTTTTTAGTATTTGTTGTTATAGCGGCAACAGAAATACATCGTCTGTGAAAATTTCAACTGTCTAACTATCACGGTTCATGAGATACAGCCTGGTGACAGACGGACGGACGGACAGCGGAGTCTCAGTAATAGGATCCGTTTTACCCTTTGGGTACGGAACCCTAAAAATCACGTTTGTTGTATGGGAGCCCCTTTAAATATTTTTTTTATTCTATTTTTTAGTATTTGTTGTTATAGCGGCAACAGAAATACATCGTCTGTGAAAATTTCAACTGTCTAACTATCACGGTTCATGAGATACAGCCTGGTGACAGACGGACGGACGGACAGCGGAGTCTCAGTAATAGGATCCGTTTTACCCTTTGGGTACGGAACCCTAAAAATCACGTTTGTTGTATGGGAGCCCCTTTAAATATTTTTTTTATTCTATTTTTTAGTATTTGTTGTTATAGCGGCAACAGAAATACATCGTCTGTGAAAATTTCAACTGTCTAACTATCACGGTTCATGAGATACAGCCTGGTGACAGACGGACGGACGGACAGCGGAGTCTCAGTAATAGGATCCGTTTTACCCTTTGGGTACGGAACCCTAAAAATCACGTTTGTTGTATGGGAGCCCCTTTAAATATTTTTTTTATTCTATTTTTTAGTATTTGTTGTTATAGCGGCAACAGAAATACATCGTCTGTGAAAATTTCAACTGTCTAACTATCACGGTTCATGAGATACAGCCTGGTGACAGACGGACGGACGGACAGCGGAGTCTCAGTAATAGGATCCGTTTTACCCTTTGGGTACGGAACCCTAAAAATCACGTTTGTTGTATGGGAGCCCCTTTAAATATTTTTTTTATTCTATTTTTTAGTATTTGTTGTTATAGCGGCAACAGAAATACATCGTCTGTGAAAATTTCAACTGTCTAACTATCACGGTTCATGAGATACAGCCTGGTGACAGACGGACGGACGGACAGCGGAGCCTCAGTAATAGGGTTCCGTTTTACCCTTTGGGTACGGAACCCTAAAAAGCATGCCGAAAACTCCGCCAAATGCGAATCGTACTTGCACAAAGACTCATACACGCCGGTAAAAAAATGCGCTACTCTATGGGAGATGTATTATTTTTATCTAGTATTTGTTATTACATACAAAGTAATAACAAATAGTAATAATAATAATAATTCTCTCTGCTTATGATAGTTATGGCCGGTGTCCGACCTTCTTCTGCAATAACCCAGTACCAATAATCCCTCCAGACCTCATTACAATAGACTACTCATTTCCTACACATTCGCAATAGTCCCAATACCTGCCGTGACCTGCTCATAGATATATGGTTCTATCGATATTTTTAGGAGCGGGTCTCGGTGGGTGTACAACATAACATGAATCTTCTTAAAAGGGCCTCTACGCGTTGGATCCATATCCCCGCGCACGCCTATCAAATGACCGGGGTAATACCCGTGAATAAAAATAAAATAAATATAATAATTCTCTCTGCTTACCCTCTGATATATATACATACATATATACAAAGTGTTGTGTCCTGAATAACTGTTCGATATGACACCAACAGCTTTATACTGCCGCACCACTCGCCATCGGCGGGGAGTTCACTCTCACATGCTGGATCCGCAATGATCCCGCGGTTAATACTGTGCGGTTTCAGAGAAGTTTTCTTCCGAGAACTCTCAAGTTGTGGTTACAGCATGGGGTTCTTCAAGAAAGGCGTGAATAGGTTTTTAGAGGATCGACAACGCTGTTGCAAATGTTTGTTGTACGTTAATGCCACAAAAATCTATCTGGCCCTCGTAATACACCCTCTTGCCTATCGGCAGTCCGGGATAAAGCTAGGAAAAAGAAGAAGAAATAACTCATATTCTGTGAAAATATCAAATGTCTATTACTATCGAAAGATATGGCACAGTGACGGACGGACACACAAACTTACAGCGGAGCCTTAATAATTGGCTCGTTTTGGATACGGAGTAAAAGAACTTATACATACATACGGACATACATACAGCATGCCCACATACGTATATACATACATATCATCACACCTGTCTCCCATTAGGATAGGAAGAGACTAAGGAACGCCAGATGCATCGAGCCATACACACTCTGTCGACTCTTCCGCACTCATCAACCTCTTCGTGCATGCTCTTCGGTTTTAGGTGCTTTTAATTTGGCCCTTTTTCAACACATCACCAATTTACCATTTACGAACTCCCAGCCGAGGTTTACTCAAGGGACTACAGCATGGGGTTCTTCAAGAAAGGCGTGAATAGGTTTTTAGAAGATCGACAACGCTGTTGCAAATGTTTGTTGTACGTTAATGCCACAAAAATCTATCTGGCCCTCGTAATACACCCTCTTGCCTATCGGCAGTCCGGGATAAAGCTAGGAAAAAGAAGAAGAAATAACTCATATTCTGTAAAAATATCAAATGTCTATTACTATCGAAAGATACGGCACAGTGACGGACCGACACACAAACTTACAGCGGAGCCTTAATAATTGGCTCGTTTTGGATACGGAGTAAAAGAACTTATACATACATACGGACATACATACAGCATGCCCACATACGTATATACATACATATCATCACACCTGTCTCCCATTAGGATAGGAAGAGACTAAGGAACGCCAGATGCATCGAGCCATACACACTCTGTCGACTCTTCCGCACTCATCAACCTCTTCGTGCATGCTCTTCGGTTTTAGGTGCTTTTAATTTGGCCCTTTTTCAACACATCACCAATTTACCATTTACGAACTCCCAGCCGAGGTTTACTCAAGGGACTACAGCATGGGGTTCTTCAAGAAAGGCGTGAATAGGTTTTTAGAGGATCGACAACGCTGTTGTAAATGTTTGTTGTACGTTAATGCCGCAAAAATCTATCTGGCCCTCGTAATACACCCTCTTGCCTATCGGCAGTCCGGGATAAAGCTAGGAAAAAGAAGAAGAAATAACTCATATTCTGTGATAATATCAAATGTCTATTTTAAATGTCTACATATTAGGTTTTTTTTTTACTACGTCGGGAGGCATACAAGCATACGGCCCACCTGATGTAAAGCGGGTACCGTAGCCTATTAACGCTTGCGATACATTAAGTATCACTGGCGCGATGCCTCCTCTGCTGCTTACACAGCAACTCCTTGGGAGCTTACTGGTGACCTAACTCACACGCAGGAACACAACCTTCTAGGGAGTTGTTATTTTGCTGCGGTTTTCTGCGAGGTGGAGGTATTTCCCCGGACGGGCTGCTTTGATGCGCCCTACCTTTAAAAGACAAACAGACATGTTCATGCACACAAATGTTTGCCTTGTGTGGGAATCGAACCCACGAGCGTTGGTGTCAAAGTCGCGTCATTCACGACTGAGCTACCGAGCTCGTCAAACTAACTTCTAACTAACGTCGAAAGATACAGCACTGTGACGGACGGACACACAAACTTACAGCGGAGCCTTAATAATTGGCTCCCTTTGGATACGGAGTACTAAAAATATAATAAATAAATAATAAATATTGTCGGACAAATTACACAGCGAAGCTTGTGTTATGGATACTAGACAACTGATAAACATACGTAAATACAGTTTTTTTTTGTAAATACATACTTATTATACATAGAAAATACCCAGACCAAGACAAACAGACATGTTCATGCACACAAATGTTTGTAATGTGTGGGAATCGAACCCACGAGCGTTGGTGTCAAAGTAGCGTAACAACGCGTTTCACCACTGCGCCACCGAGCTCGTCAAAAAAGGACTTATACATACATACGGACATACATACAGCATACCCACATACGTATATACATACATATCATCACGCCTGTCTCTCAATGGGGTAGGCAGAGACTATAGAACGCCAGGTGCACAGATCCAAACATACCGCTCTCGCTTCTTCCACACCCATCAACCTCTTCATGCATGGTCTTCAGTTTTAGGTGCTTTTAATTTGGCCCTTTTTCAACACATCACCAATTTACCATTAACGAACTTCCAGCCAAGGTTTTCCCAAGGGACTACAGCATGGGGCTCTGCGAGAAAGGCGCGAAGAGGTTTTTAGAGGGTCGCACGAGTGACACCCCTGGCGTTGCAAATGTCCATAGGCTACGGTGACTGTTTACAATCAGGCGGGCCGTATGTTTGTTTGCCACCTTAGTGGTATAAAAAAAGCTACGTTTATGACAGCGTGAGGTGTCTCGATGCGCAGTCCATTGATTTATTGGTATGTATTACACACCTTACTCGCGTAGTCACTTCATATCATCGCATAAATACGCAAACAATATTGTTCAGTGTCATACATTAAAATGGACAATGCGTTAATTTTTCATACAAATTTGATTTCTAAATTGCTCAGTCAACAATTGTTCTGCCTTACTTTTATTTGGCTTATGTATTTAAACGCGTAATGTATACACGACTGGATGAGCTCGGTGGCGCAATGATTAATAAAGCGACTTCGACACCAACGCTCGTGGGTTCGATTCGACACAATCTCGCCGTATACAACGTAAGAAGGCATACAAACATACGGCCCACCTGATGTAAAGTTACCGTAGCCTATGAACGCTTGTGATACATTTCGTATCATTCGCGCGATGCCACCTCTGCTGCTAGCACAGCAACTCCTTAGGAGCTTACTGGTGACCTCACTCACACGCAGGAACACAACAACACTCTAGGGAGTTGTTATTTGGCTGCGGTTTTCTGTGAGGTGGAGGTACTTCCCCAGACTGGCTGCTTTGATGTGCCCTACCTCTATTAAAACATTCAGACCAAGGCAAACAGACATGTTCATGCACACAAATATTTGTCTGGTGTGGGAATCGAACCCACGAGCGTCGGTGTCACGTCTACAACGACTGCGCTACCGGGCTCATTAAAAATATTAAAGGGACGGGGAAAGCGGGAAAATGGCAGCGGTCAGTCAGTCAGGTCAGTTTAGTAGCGTTCGTGTTTAGATGTAGTATGAACTAGTCTGGCCATAAATACTGTTACATAAACACCTTTCTTTTTTTTTCAACTCTTCAATTATTTTGAATTTGGAACACGTTTATTATGTTAATAACTACTTTCGGTTCTTCGCGCGCTTTTGACGAGTGACATTGTTGTTTTACTTGAAATTTTTACAATTCAGTATAAAATTAGTTTTGTGTGACAATTTCGATAGTATTTTGTAACATAAGTGCTAGTGAAATTATACAGTAATGAAAATACTCAAATATAACATGTTTATGCACTTTTTGGAAGACGTGAATAAAATCATCAAGAAAACCTCGTAAAATCCTATCGTTTTACGGGTGGTATTTAAACTGGGTTGATTGGGTCTAGGTACCCTTCCCAAGTATTTTTTCAGCACAGTTCCTGAAGCTGGAACATAGAATTAAGATTTTCAAATGGTTCTAAAACTCAAGACTTTGACACTGGCATAAAGTAGCAACACTATTGCCATATATATACAAAAAAAAAAACTTCTTTCGATTTCCCGCCGTTTTACATATTTTTTTTCGTGTTTATTATCAAATTACAATATGGAATGGGGTGTTAAAGAAAATAGGATTAGGTATGGAGCCATGGGTTCACTTCTAAAGCTTATTAGCCGTATGTTCGTGTATGTCGATAGTATCGACAGATATACCAACACTTCCTCTGTTGAAAACCATAAAAGATCGGGGCGATCGCGTGCTGTTAGAAATACAAAATTGACGAGCTCGGTGGCCCAGTTGTGAATGACGCGACTTTGACACCAACGCTCGTGGATTCGATTCCCACACAAGGCAAACATTTGTGTGCATGAACATGTCTGTTGGTCTTGGTCTGGATGTTTTAAGAGAGGTAGGGCGCATCAAAGCAGCCCGTCTGGGGAAGTACCTCCACCTCACAGAAAACCACAGCCAAATAACAGCTCCCTAGAGGATTATTGTGTTCCTGCGTGTGAGTGAGGTCACCAGTAAGCTCCCAAGGAGTTGCTGTGTAAGCAGCAGAGGAAGCATCGCGCGAGTGATACTTAATATATCGCAAGCGTTAATAGGCTACGGTACCCGCTTTACATCAGGTGGGCCGTATGCTTGTATACCTCCCGACGTAGTATAAAAAAAATACAAAGACTGTTAATGCTGTTAAAGCCAGTATTCGCCGAAATCCCATTAGGAAACAAAAAATCTTATCGCGAGAAATGAAGCTTCCCGCTAGGACTCTTTCGCGTATAATAAAACAAGACCTGAAGCTCGGCGATTATCGTCGATATACAGGACATGCCGTAAATCAATCTCTACAGTTAAAGAGAGTGGATCGATCAAAACGCCTTCTATCCCGATACGCTGGTGAAAGGCACAGAAATATCCTCTTTACTGATGAAAAAAAAAATCACGATTGAAGAGTACTACAACAAGAACAATGACAAAGTGTATGCACACAGTTCTAAAGAAGCCGCCCAAGCGATCGGAAAGGTACAACGTGGTCATCATCCTGCGTCTGTAATGGTCTGGTGGGGGGTGTCTTATCAAGGAGTCACATAGCTTCATTGTGAAAAAGGAGTGAAGACTTCGGCCAAAGTGTATCAAGAGCCTGTCGTAGACCATGTTGTAAAACCCCTCAGCTATACACTTTTTAAAAAGTGCCGTGGAGTTTCCAGCAGCACTCTGCACCTGGACACAAGGCACGAACTACCCAAGCCTGGCTTGAAACCAAAGTTCCGAACTTTATAAGATCTGGCGACTGGCCCTCGCCTAGCCCAGATCTGACCCCCGACTACAAATTATGGTCAGTTTTAGACGACATGACCTGCTTGAAATGACACGCCGACATTGTATCTCTTAGGAAATCTCTGAAATAAGAAAAGCAAGCAGTGGCG
Source organism: Pyralis farinalis (assembly GCA_947507595.1). Classification (NCBI taxonomy): domain Eukaryota; kingdom Metazoa; phylum Arthropoda; class Insecta; order Lepidoptera; family Pyralidae; genus Pyralis; species Pyralis farinalis. The sequence continues at coordinate 9,178,301 of OX382281.1, forward strand.
TAAATCTATAGATTTGTGGCCAGACAGATTAAAGGCCTGTACCGCCAAAGGTGGCCATTTCGAATAGAATACATTTTTTATTTTTTCTGAAAACCATAGTCGAATAACAACTCCATAGAGGATTGCTGTATTCTTGCGTATGAGTGAGGTCACCAGTAACCTCCTAAATAGTTACCGTGTTAGCAGCAGAGGTGGCATCGCGCGAGTGAGACTTAATGTATTGCGAGCGTTCATGGGCTACGGTAACAGCTATACATCAGGCGGTCCGTATGTTTGTTTGCCTCCCGACGTTGTATAGGACAAAAAAAGAAAAACTAACAGCCCGCTCACAACAGAAACCGGCGCCTGAACATAAATTATGTAAACTCAAAAATTCATCAAAATTGGTTAAACAAACATTGCATACGATTGCAACCATCGATTCAAGAATCTTAAAGTTACATAAAAGAGACACGAATTTATGTAACTTGTTTTCTGATCGATCAGCATCAATGGAGATCCCTTCTTAATAGTTACATTCACAGACCAATAAATCACTTGCCCGCCGCATGAGGGTATCCCGCGCTCACAAAAACTATATTCAGGAACACCGTTCCTATATGAAATCTATATGTTTGTCTGTGTGCGTTTTTTTCGAATATTCGAATTTTGACTTCAGATTCGGATTCAACATAAAAAAGTAGAATAGGAATGTTCAGGAACACCGTTCCTATCTCTTAAGGAACATCATCTTAAGGTCAAAATGGTCGACAAATAAAATAAAAAAAAATGTTATATAATTGACGAGCCAGGTGTTCATCTGGCAATGTAAGCTTGCGCATTCTCAACTGGTTTATATATGACAGCGATTCGAGCCTACTGACCAATGGGAAAATATTTTAACCAATAAGTCGATAAGTGACGTGACGTCGATCCGTGAATTAGCCAATCAGAGCTGCGCGTTCTACTTTACCTCCCTACCCGTATTGGTCAATTGAGTTACTACGTATACCACTAAATTCGTGTTTCCGGATTTATATATTTCTAATTATCACATACTCGGCGGTGAAGGAAAAACATTGTGAGGAAACATGCAATTTGATCTAACCTGCTTTGTGTGCTTCCGTGCGCCGGCCGGCACCCACCCACTACTGTTAGTAAGTGCAACATGCCGACGTTGCCATGGCTGCTCCGGTAGTCCCTGCCTCGGCTGCTGCGGTCGTCCGCCATCTGGAACAGAATCCGCATGCCCCCACCACCACCGTCGGGCTGGCCTGGTCGTCGCTGCGACACGTGTTTCGCCTCTCCACGAGGCATCATCAGGCGTTGTAGACGTTAATCGTAAGAGTAACATGCTACAAGCTTGTAGCATGTTATTCTTTCGATTTGACTTTCGCAAAATAACGCCGAAACTATTAACTATTGTGAGGAAACTCACACTTGTACATGTCACTTGTAAACACCAACTTAACGGTACATGCCCCCGCCAGAATTTGAACCGGGGACCAGGTGGTCGATATGCAGGTTTCTTATCCACTGAGCTATCACTGCATTCGTATATCTATGTATAATTTATTTAATGAGAATCATTATTCTGTGCATATCGGTATAATTTATGGGACAGCAAAGATGAGGTGAAGCAAACAAATGACTATTATGCATAAACATGTTTATAGGTTATTTGTCAGGGACACGGAGCACAAGCTTTTACCTTTTGAAATATTATTATTAATATTTATTTATTCATGCAACGTTTAGACCAATACATTGTTAAAATTTATATAATATAGATATACTTAGTCTGGCCATAAATACTGTTACAATTAAAAATAAACAAAATATTACATTTGAATTTGGAATCTGTCATTTTTATATGATTGTTCATTGAGTGTTCTCATTTTGGCGCCAATACATTGTACAATATTTTGCGATATTAAAATAGAGTGGGGTGATAAAGAGAACCGAATCGCTGTGATTGCATTACACAAAGTAGGTATGGAGCCAAATGCAATTTTTAAAACTCTCCATACGCTTGGTATTAGTAAAATGTTTGTGTACCGGGCTATTAATAGGTACAATGAGACCTCCTCTGTTTGTGACAGAAAAAGATCTGGCCGTGCACGTAGTGTTCGTACGAAAAAGGTGGTCAAGCAGTAAGGGAAAGAATTCGAAGAAATCCTGTCCGAAAGCAAAAGATTTTATCTCGGGAGATGAAGATAGCACCTAGAACCATGTCGCCTATTTTAAACGATGACTTAGGACTTACAGCCTATAAGAGGCGTACTGGTCATTTCTTAACTGATAATTAAAAAAAAAATAGGATGGTAAAATCGAAACAACTACTGAAGCGGTACGCAAAGGGAGGTCACAGAAAAATTTTGTTTACGGATGAGAATTTTTTTACAATTGAGCAACATTTTAACAAACAAAATGACCGTATTTATGCTCAAAGCTCTAAGGAAGCTTCCCAATTAGTCGACAGAGTGCAACGTGGGCACTATCCGACTTCAGTGATGGTTTGGTGGGGTATTAGCTTTGAAGGAGTGACTGAGCCATACTTTTGTGAAAAAGGTATCAAAACATCGGCACAAGTGTATCAAGATACCATTCTTGAGAAGGTAATGAAGCCGCTTAACAACACCATGTTCAATAACCATGAATGGTCCTTCCAGCAACACTCGGCGCCGGGTCATAAAGCTCGGTCTACGCAGTCTTGGTTGGAAACGAACGTTTCGGACTTCATCAGAGCTGAAGACTGGCCGTCGTCTAGTCCCGATCCTAATCCGCTGGATTATGATTTATGGTGAGTTTTAGAGAGTACGGCTTGCTCCAAACGCCATGATAATTTGGAGTCCCTAAAACAATCCGTACTATTGGCAGTGAAGAATTTTCCCATGGAAAGAGTGCGTGCTTCTATTGATAACTGGCCTCAACGTTTAAAGGACTGTATGGCAGCCAATGGAGACCACTTCGAATAAGCTTTTTATGTTTTAAATTGTTTTATATTTATGTACTAAACTAACATACTGTAAAAGTAATAAATGTTATTTGCAATAGATTTTTTTTTCTTTGTTACACTATTTATGGCAAGACTAGGTATACCACAACTCCAACGTACAAGATTACAATTATAATTACGTACATTGAACTTTTTGCACATGTATTCCTATACAGTGATTCGTGTAGAAAGAATCCAGCCTGTCACTTTTCAACGCCAGTAGGCCGATTCTGCCAAAAAAATGCAACTGCACTGCTGCGCCGCGTGTGTCAAAATGCGTACATTTTGACGTTTCGATAAACGTCGCTGCTGTCAGATCGCTTGACGAAACGTCAAAATGTACGCATTTAGACACACGCCGCGCTTCAATGCAGTTGCCGTTTTTTTTAGTAGAATCAGCCTACAGGATCCTGTGTACTGCTGAACTTATGTTATCTTTTACGTGTTAATTTATCGTAAACGAATGTAACAAAACTTAAACTAGTTATAACTAATAAATATTGGCAGATGATGTTTTTTTTGTGAGTGAGATTATGATATATGCTTATGCTTTTTTTATACAAAGTCGAGAGGCATAAAAGCATACGGTCCACCTGATGTAAAGTGGTTACCGTAGCCTATGAAGTAGAGATGTGCCGAGTAGACAATTTACCGAGTAACGAGTACAAAGTGCTCAGCTGAGTTATTCCGTTATGTTCAGGTAGTACAGCGACCTCATCGCCCTCACCTCTCGCATGATCGCCTCTCGAAGCCAGAAAGATGTTTAGCTAGTATTCTTGTATCGTAATTTGCCTATGTTAAATTTCCAATATTAATTATCCTGTACGAGATTAGGATGGTTCTTTAACAGCTTAAGAACAGAAAAGCTCCGGGTGATGACAAATTCACATCGGAACTTCTGAAAGCAGGTGGAAACCCCGTATACTTAGGGTCCTTCAGAAGCTTTTCAATTCCGTACATCCTCGGGGGCAAAGCGCTACAGACATGGGGCAGAAGCGTGGTGGTGTGGTTTTTCAAGAAGGGTGATAAAGCCTTATTGAAAATCTATAGACCCATCTCTCTTCTGAGGCATGTCTATAAGCTGTTTTCAAGTGTTATCACGAATCGTCTTGCACGCAGGTTTAATGGCTTCCAGCCTCCTGAACAATTCGGTTTCCGGAAAGGCTTCTCAATCATAGACCACACACTTACGCCGTGGCAGGTTATACAGTAGACCGAAGAGTATAACCAGCCCCTATGCTTAGCGGTTGTGGACTATGAGAAGGCTTTCGATTCGATCGAGACTTGGGCTGTGCTCCAGTCTCTCCAGCGGCGCCGCATTGGTAACAGATATATCGAAGTGTTGAGGAGTATATCTGTAAACGCAACCATGTCTCGCCGACTGCAGGACCAGAGTACGAGACCTTCCCAATTGCAGAGAGGAGTGAGACATGTAGACGTTGCTTCTCCGAAACTGTTCGCTGCTCCATTGGAATACATTTTCAAGCTAATGGACTGGAAAGGATACGGCTTCATTATCAACGGCGAGTATATCACTCACCTTCGATTTGCCGATGATATAGTAATCATGGCGAAATCGCTGGAGAACTTGAACACAATGCTTGAAGATCTCGACAGAACATCCCAATGAGGGTGTCTTAAAATGAACATGGACAAAACGAAGATTATGTCGAATGAGCACACGTTGTACCCACTACAATTTCAGTTGGAAGCTTGGTTCTCGATGTTGTTAATCAGTTGATGTCTACCTAGGACAGACAATCTAGGTAGCTAGATCCAACCTCGAGAAAGAGGTGGATTCCACGAGCGAATCCAATTCGGATTCGCTCGAGCAGCGTTTGGGAAGTTGTGAAAGATTTTCTCGTCCATAATACCTCAATGTCTCAGGACGAAAATGTTTGACTAGTGTGTGTTACCAGTGATATCTTCGGCACAGAAACGTGGTTGCTTACTGTGGGCCTGATACGGAAGGTCAAGATTGGAACGGAACAGCGTGCAATGGAGAGCCATGCTCGGAGTTTCTCAGCGAGATATACTCAGAAATGAGCACATCTGTAGCAGAACTAGAGTTACCGACGTGGCTCTAAGGATCATCAAGCTGAAACGGCAGTGGGCAGGCCACATAGCTCGGAGAACAGATGGCCGTTGGGTTGGGGCAGAAAAGTTTTCGAATGGCGACTACGTACTGGAAAACGTATGACGGGCCCCCACAAGATGGACCGATGATCTTGTGATGACGTACGGGGCATCAAACCAGCCCGTCTGAGGAAGTACGTTCAACTCACAGAAAACTGCAACCAAATAACAATTCCTAGAGGGTTGTTGTGTTCCTGCGCGTGAGTGAGGTAAACTCCTAAGGAGGTGCTGCGTTAGCCGCAGAGAATACTTAATGTATTACAAGCGTTCTTAGGCTACGGTAACTGCTTTAAATCAGGTGAGCCGTATGCTTGTATGCCTTCCGACGTTGTATAAAAAAATAAGTTACATATTCATCTATTCTATAATAAGCACTTTTACAAAGAGTAATGTGCCTTTTGAATACTTTAATAATTTGTCAATAAAAGACAGAACTATTTAAGGCAACTTATTATAAAACCGAATACAATTTACAAAAATTGGCCAAGTGCGAGTCGGACTCGCGCACGAAGGGTTCCGTACCATTATCTATAAAAACGGCAAAAAAATCACGTTTGTTGTATGGGAGCTCCCTTAAATATTTGTTTTATTTTAATTAAATTATTTATTCTTAAAGTGAATATATAACTAAATATTATGTGAATATTTCAAGCGTCTACCTGTTGCCCTTATCAATATCGAGCAAAAATGAGCAAAAAAATCACGTTTGTTGTATGGGAGCCCCCTTAAATATTTATTTATTTCTATTTTTTAGTATTTGTTGTTATAGCGGCAACAGAAATACATCATCTGTGAAAATTTCAACTGTCTAACTATCACAGTTCATGAGATACAGCCTGGTGACAGACGGACGGACGGACGGACAGCGGAGCCTCAGTAATAGGGTTCCGTTTTACCCTTTGGGTACGGAACCGTAAAAAAGGATATACCAGTCCTAGCAAGCCGATGTACCGGTATATACAACTTCTAAGTTTTTCGCTGAAGTTTGAAAAATATTATAAATTTTTACGGACAATAAGTATACTGAGTTGTAACAGAGAGGATGTTTGTTTCTTTGAACAGTTACCGGAGTGACTCTCTGGAGCCCATGTTATATTTTTTTTATACCACTAAGGGGGCAATCAAGCATACGGCCTGCCTGATGGCAAACAGTCACCGTAGCCTATGGACATTTGCAACACCAGGGGTGTCACTCATGCGTTGCCGACTCTCTATAAACCTCTTCACGCATTTCTTGAAGGATTCCATGCTGTAGTCCCTTGGAAAAACCTCGGCTGGGAGTTCATCCCACAACTTGAGAGTTCTCGGAAGGAAACTTCTCTGGAACGGCACAGTACGCGACCATTGCGGTTCCAGCGTGTGAGGGTGTACTCCCCGCCGTCGGCGAGCGGTGCGATTATAAAAAGTAACTGTCGGCATCAATTCGAACAATCAGGAAATAGAGCTTTTTTTAAGCTCAACAAAAGCGTAGCGTCCTACTCCCCCCCCCCCCCCCCCCCCACACACACAGTTCATGAGTTGAGGTACTACTCAAAATCATATTATGCAATTTACCTTCCTGACGTTACATTATTAGCATCCATTTTATGTAACTTTATGAAACTTGAATCGATAGCATCCATCGCAATCGTGTGCAACTGTGCAATGTTTCTTTAACCATTTTTGATGAAATTACATAAATTATTGTCATGTGCTGGTTTCTTTTCCTTTTTAACGTCGTTTTTAAACGTAGTTACCGTAGCCTATGTACGCTAAGTAACACTCGCGCGATGCCTCCTCCGCTGCAGCAACTCCTTAGGAGCTCACTGGTGACTTCACTCACACGCAGGAACACAACAACTCTCTATTAAGTTGTTATTTGGCTGCGGTTTTCTGTGAGGTGGAGGCACTTCCCCAGGCGGGCTGCTTTGATGCGCCCTACCTCTCTTAAAAACACCCAGACCAAGACAAACAGACATGTGACGCAAATGTTTGTCTTGTGTGGGAGTCGAACCTACGAGCGTTGGTGTCAACTACTGCGCCACCGAGCTCGTCAATTCAAGTGGAAAGATGTTTCTTTTATACTCGTATCATTAAGATGAATAAATAGGTGAAGGTATTATAACATTATAAACATACATATATATTTTTTTTTACTTTTTGTACATACTTCATTCGGCATGTCATTTTAAAATTTAAGATACATTACAGTCAATCTGGCTAACTTTGGCCCAGTTTGCACATAAAAAGTTAGACCAATGTTTAAAATAATACGTTACTCAAAAAGATACACTTGTTATGGTGGCTTTATGTAGCCTACTTCCAAAAAATTTACTCATTTACCAATAATCTCTAGGAAAATAGTTTCAAAAAATCCATTTAACCACTGGGCCAATGTTAGATTGTGAGCTGGGCTTGGATTGGCCCAGGTCCCAATTTTAGGTTGTTTTTGCTTATTTTATTTTATTTAAAGCATTTTGCTAACATTGGGCTGCATATTTACCATAAAAACTACAGCTGAGGGCCATAGACAATAATTATGTATACATTCGGTTTCCTTTATTAGTACTAAAATGGGTAAATAAATTATTGCCTTAGGAAAATCAACACAGTTTTTATTCAATCTTATTTTTTTGGTGAACAATGCGTTTTTAACTTATTTACTGACTTACCATATAGCTAAGACAATGAAAAAAGTATCAAAATAATTAAAATTTTATTTAATCCTAAATCTACATCTACATCATGGGGTTAAACTTTGAAAAATTTCCATTCCATTCCATGGCCAGGAAGTCGTCTTATATGATAAAATACCTTTCTTTCTTTGAATATTAGTGTCATTCAGCATTCGTATGATATTTGTATCATTCATTATGCAAAACTGAGCCACGCCCTTTATCACATTATCACTAATCATCTGAAGTTCCAGTCTACCGTCATGTACTTCGTATGTCTCTATAGAAAAAAAATCCTCCTGTGCTATATCCAAACCACATTCTTCTTCATGTGTTATGTCTCCTTCCTCTGCCCTTTCGTTACACTTATCGAATATATCTCCTCCCAATATTTTGAGAATTTTGAACTTTGGCCCGGGCTCAAGTTACCCTTATTCACCGGTAATAATTTACCTGTTCAATATTTATGGCAATATCATGGGAATTAGCTAAATAACTCTCGTAATTTTTGAAAGAAATAATAGATAAACACATATGAGACACTTTAAAATAACACTTGCCTCCTTAAGTATTCAAATGACAACACAGCAGACAACTTTTTGGCGCTTTCGTAACAAACCGCTCTATTCACACCACAGAAAAAAGCAACTGACGTCTCAACAATGATAGATGTCAATTATTTGGCAGAATCTGAGCATTTACGAAGATATATTAGAATCGATGTTTACAAATCTAGTTTGAAATACATAAAATCATAGCAAAAAAAAATCTATAATATGCATTTGAAATTTTGGGCGAATTTTATATTGAAGGCTTAAGTTACCCTGATCGACTGTAATTTTTTGTTGGACCCTTTTTTTAATCAGTAATGTTACATAGTATTGTCTTAGGTTTCCGCGATTGTTACATATTGAATTAAATAATTTTTGGCAGAGCTGCGATAGCCAGCGGAGCCACATTACCCTAAAAATTGTCGTTTGGGGTAGACTGATGTCATCCAGCTAGCGTTTAGACGGTAATAGTGAGAAACTCCAAAATCGACACACTAATAGCTAACATATTGTAGTTTTGTATCCTTTAATTTGAAATTTAAATGTTCGTTGGTGAGGAAGAACGGTCCAAAATCGTTCCAATTAGAAAAAAAAACATATGGGAAAACGTATGGCCGGCCACTCTGCAGTGCAGAATCTGCACTGTACTCCCATCAACAGAAAAAGTAACAGCACTCGTCGCTAGATGTCGTACAGGGTTCCATATATTTAAAAAAAATTAAAAATAAAATATTTAAATATTTTTTAAATTTAAAAAATATCAGCTCTGACTACACAGCTTGCTGTTATTTACTAGTTAATGGAAGTATCGCGTGTTTTATTTATTTTGTTGAACCTGACGTTTCAAATGCTTTGCAGCGTCCGTGGTCGCAGGAAGACTAAGGTGACATTTGTCTTACATTGGTTATTCAATTATTACATCTACCGACATGGATGGTTTAATTATATACATTTCGATTCACATAAAAATCGCTCACAGTGTCCGAACGTTTTTGAGTAGATCTCTGAGTTTGTGACTTGATTATTTTTAGGACTGGATCCCAAGCAGGTGGTACTTGCCAACCATCTTCTCCATTGAAATTGGGGTGTTTTCTTATTTCAATAACCTCGCGCAACATTGACATAAAAGTTTTTTTAAATAATAAATTATCAATTAACGATTAAATTGTATATTATCCTGACATATCATAATAATCATTGACATTCTATGTATTTTTAATTTATTCAATGGTTTTTATAAATTTAATTGTGTCTTTTATTAGGTGCCGACATGGACAGCATTAATTTTATAGAAATATTATTGTGTGAAATCTTAAATGTAATTATCTTAACTAGTTAGAAATATTTATGTTCATATGCTAATAAGGTGTATCATGACTGTACTTACTGTTTTCATATTATAACACCAATGTTTACCCATGTTAATGAACGATTAAATGAATTATGAAATTATGAACATTCTCGGCATGTAGCGATTCCCCTTGGCGAGGATTGGTCCAGTGTTTGTTCACATACTGCAGAGTTTTTATCACGCCTATTCTTCATGTCAGCTTCAACGAAATCAATAAAACACGCGATACTTCCGTTAAAAATTGTTTAATTCAACAGTAATGTTACAGTTTGGCGGCCAAAGTAGGGCCCAAACAACATGTGCAGGAGGTTACAGGCGCAGAAGAGAATAAATCGTGACGCACCGTGCACCAGTAAGCTCAGGAGTTGCTGTGTTTGTAGCACAGGTGGCATCGCGTGCATGGTACTTAAGTTCATGAGCTACGGTAACCTTTTATGCCTTCGAACTTTTATAAAAAAAAAGATGGGCTACTTTTTCGATCTTTTTGTGGGCGATGCCACGTTAAATACCAGACTATAACCGGTTGAAAATGCGCAAGCTTGCATTGCCAGAGGAACACCTGGCTCGTCAATTATATGTATAAGGTATAACAATTTTATTTTTTTTAATTTGTCGGCCATATGACCATGTTCCTTAAGAGACAGGAACGGTGTTCCTGAACATTCCTATTCTACTTTTTTATGCTGAATCCGAATCTGAAGTCAAAATTCGAATATTCGAAAAAGAAGCGACAGACAAAGACAGACAAACGAGCATAACAAACATATAGATTTCATATAAGAACGGTGTTCCTGAAAATGAGACTATTAAATGGTCTTAGCTATCTTTATTTAAAACTAATATACTGCTTAAAGCTGTTTTAAGACTCTCTCAGATTGTCGTAAACACAACCTCTCCAAACTAGATTATTCATGGTCAGATTAACGATAAATATTGAATTAAATATAATGGTATAGAAATATAAATATTTTAACGACAAAAAAACCTATATATTCCGGCAATCTATATAAAAATAATATTTCAATCTGTTTTATGACTCTGTGAAACGAACAAAAAATACATTTGATCGGCGATTCTTTTTGTTTTGTTTATGAAAACGTGTCATTTCGGCCAAAGCTCAGCAGACGTGGTTCGTTAATAAATTATAGCCCCAGTTTTTTTTTATTTTCCTCTAAAACATCAGATATCTATTAACTCCTAATAAAAGCATTATTATTAAGTAATAACAATATTTAATACTAGCTGTGCCCGCGACTTCGTCCGCGCGGAATTTAATAAAAGGTTATTGTTCAGTTATTATTTTATTTATTTGATTGGATTATAAGTACCTAAATAAGCAGAGTAAAATAGCGGACAACAAAATTATAATAGATATGTATTATGTACTTCGTCCGCGCGGTATAGTTATTTTTTATTATTGATATTAATAAAAATAAATAAAAAAGAAAAAATTAATTTTCTAAAATAAAAGTAGCCTAAGTTACTCCTTATTACATCAGTTATCTGCCAGCGAAAGTCTCGTCAAAATCGGTCCTGCCGTTTCAGAGATTAGCCGGAACAAACAGACGGACAAAATTGTAAAAATATTCATTTTGGTATATGTACCGTGTGTACATCCATATACATTTAGTAAAAAGCGGTTATTTTTATATTACAAACAGACACTCCAATTTTATTTATCTGTATAGATGTACCAAAGAAATTACTATAATGAAAATTTGGAAACTTCGTGGGGGAGTGATAAGCAATTCTACTTTAACACCATCGATCGTGGGTTCGATTCATACATAGGACGAACATCTGTGTGCATAAACGTGTCTGTTTGCCTTGGATTGGGTGTTTTTAAGAGAGGTAGCATCAGCTGCCTGTCAATGGAAGTACCTCCGACTTACAGAAATCCGCAGCCAAATAGCAACTCTCTAGAGGTTTGTTGTGCTCCTACTTGTGAATAAGGGCACCAGTAAGCTCCTAAGGTATTGCTGTGGTAGCAGCAGAGGTGGTATCGCGCGAGTGTTACTTAATGATCAGGAGTGCTGTATACTATAACTACTGCAATGTTATATTATCTTTGCTATAACCAAACAGTTAGTTGGGTATATTACCCATGATCAGGTTTTAATAGATCTTAGGAATATTGTACGTGTATAGGAAATATTGATATGCTGTGTATTGACATTGCCTAGGGAAGCCATATTCAGAAAGAATTCGAAGAGATTTTACTCAGATTTCATACATTTTGAGTGAAAACTTTCTTGATTCCGATTTGAATGGTGTTTCGAGGCAATGTAAAACGTATTCTGTTGAATTGGCACGGAAATGTCTCATACGAATCGAAAAATTCACACCAAGTGAAGCGAAATTCATTTTCTTTTTCCAGGGGGGGAAGGCAAAGGGTCTAAGCCCATACAGCACAAGTCTCTAAATGTCCCAGCTTTAGGGTACACAAAATTTTGAAATTTCAATACCACCCATTACACGCTGTGGAATTCCACAATATTTATTATAATTTTAGATAATAAATATGGACGTTGGGAAAGTTTTGCGAGTCTATAAGCTCTCGAGAATATTTATAGTAAACATGGCGTAATTTTACTAATGCAGAAGCAGAAATGGTTTTTGACCCGAAATCGTAATGTGCATGGATTCAAATTGCATTGAAAAGACTTCGATTTCGTGACTAATGTTGTTTTCCGTGTCAATGTGAATGAAAATACATACATACATTTCACTGCGAAATTCAGATTCAGTGTAATTTTTTCGAATGAATATTTTCCGTGACAATGTAAATACACCCCTGCAGGACGGATTGCTGGGTTATTACAGAAGAGGGACGGACGCCTGTCATAACTATCACTAAATTCTTGTTAACTATTTCTTCTTAATTTAATTTGCCCCCGTAGACGGATTTTCCTCTAAGTAACTACATGACGATTTGACGAGCTCGGTGGCACAATAGTTAGTAACGCAACTTTGACACTAACGCTCGCGGGTTCGATACCCACACAGGTCAAATGTGCGTGCATAAACATATCTGTTTATCTTGGTTTCGATGTTTTTAGGAGAGGTAGGGTCGCTTCAAAACAGTCCGTCTGGGCAAGTACCTCCAACTTACAGAAAACCGCATCTAAATAACAACTCTCTGGAGGGTTGCCGTATTCCTGATTGTGAGTGAGGTCACCAAGGTCACCGGTAAGCTGCCAAGGAGTTGCTATGGTAGCACCAGAGGTGGCATCGCTACGGTAGCTGTTTCTCATCAGAAGGGCCGCATACTGTTATGCCACCAGACGTTGAATTATACTAAAAAAAAATATGTCGTATCATAATAAGTAGAGTTTAACTCAGCACCTTTCTCTTGTATTGGAAACATGAGAGAGAATTAACAATACAAATTATTATCATTTCTTTTACTACATGATTTGATAACATATTTAGTCTTACTTGTTTTCACAGAATAGAAAATCTCATAAACCCGTCAAGGAAGGAATTAAGTACCTACCAATTCATTTAGTGAATTAACACTTGGAGATTAAACCAGTTGAAAATGCGCAAGCTTGCATTGCCAGAGGAACACATGGCTCGTCAATTAGATATCAATACAATTATTTTTTTTTATTTAGGCCATTTTGACCATGTTCCTTAAGAGATAGGAACGGTGTTCCTGAACATTCCTATTCTACTTTTTTATGCTGAATCCGAATCTGAAGTCAAAATATTCGAATATTCGAAAAAAGGCACAGACAAACATGTAGAATTCATATAGGAACGGTGTTCCTGGAAATAATTTCGAGATGTAGAAAATAATTTCAACTTTATTTCCTTCCTAATATATATGATATCCTGATATCCCAGATATATGTTAGTTCCATCACAATTCAGTTCATATAATTTATTATTGCTGTTGCGAAATGATATAAAAATATGAATGTATAATTATACATTATAATTATACCCCTACCCCGCAAGGGACTTGTATAATTAATTTATAATTAATATATTAAAAAAATAGTTTCCAATTATGTGTTCGTAGGTATTATTAATGTCACGGAGTCTTATAATTCATGGGTTTTATTACTAGGAGAGCATAAGTAACAATGTGCTTTCAGAGATTTTAAAATTAATAAGAAAAACGGAAAGTGGAAGAATGTAGAAGCCGACGAATGCAAAGACTTACTCTACCACGACCACAATGATGGTGTTTTATCAGAAGGTAATATCAGGAGGTCTAGGTACTGGTCAGCGTGCATGAGAAGGGCTTTGAATGTACCAGTACAATAAGCTCCTCAGAAGTTGCAGTGTTAGCAGCAGGGGTGGCATCACGCGGGCGACACTTAATGTATTGCATACTTGCAACAAAATAGCTTGCAACTACATCCGATGGGCCGTTGGTATGCTTGTATACGACCCGACGATATATCAAATTAAAACAACTAGATTACTAGACTAACTGTTCTGTTCTACAAATTCAAGCACTGACTTAACTAGAAGTGTGTGTTTCAAACACGCACTAATGGGTTGTCGTGGGCACACATTTTATTATTAGACACGTCGTGTTAGTTATTATTTTGTTGTTTTAATTTACTTATACTAGTATTTCAGAAATTACTCTTTCCAAATCGTCAATTTGATTCTACGATAAATTCATGTCGGCATATCAATGTAAAATTGAAGATATATGGTTGCTTTAGCTGCATTATTTTTAAATATCTTTGTCAGTTGCGTATTCATCAATTATCTTGTAAGCCTTTTACAAAGAGTATTTTTGATATGCCTATTGAAAATATTGTTAGGAATGGACGGAATTGCTTTTTTATATAATCGAAAAAAAATTACAAGGAGAGAGCTACCAGTTTTAGCAAGCATATGTACCGGCATACGCAACTTATTTCTATACGTAAGACTTTCACTGATTATGCTATAGTTATTATACTTTTACACTAAATGAATATTAATTGCAATATCCAATCAATTACATGTATTATACAATTTACCATACAATTTTTACATAGTTTTTATCTCTGTTGTATTCAAATTGGAGTCCATTATTTCTTATGTTTATTTTACGAACGACATTGTCTTCTCTTTCCGTTAGTTGCAATAAGTTTCACTCTAAGAATCAATACACTTGTTTGTTAACTTAATATATAAAACAGAAAACATGTTTTTACCTATGTCCTTTATAGACTTTGAAACCATTCATCCGATTGTGATGAAACTTCGGGGTTATATTCAACAGTTTCTACACATTACCGAGGTTTGGAGATAACAAAAGGAAAAAAAACCGCCCTGCGAAGCAGTGCCGGGCATAGAAAATCTTTGGTAAAAAATATATACATATAACTATCACATTTCCTCGCGATTATTTGCAACCTAAAAACAAAAGATTTTAGTTAGTAAATACGGGATCACTTACCATAAACAATCCAGCGACCAATTTCATCTTCAATTCTCTTTTAACACTTGGAAACTGTGAACGTTCTTTATGACATTCAGTCGTCAACCCCGACGCTTTGCTAATTTTAATAGTTTAACTTAAGTTGTTAATTAAATATTAATTCAAAACCTTGATCGATGCATAAAATTAAAAAAAAATTGACAAATTCGAAAATTTCCCGCTCGATTTTGACAGATACGAAATTTACTCGTTCGGCGCGAAATTTATTTGCAATTTATGACACGCGAATAATTTTATTACGCTTTGAACAATGATTTTATTGTATTTAACGACACGAGACCAACCAAGGAGGACTCTCAACATTCACTAATACACGAGTAGGTAATAGTGAAGACGTAATCAGGTGATCAGGCCGCGACCTCTCTCTGCGTGATGCCGCGTTTGGTTATGTATTTGGTAATTTTGTCATAACTCGGGGGCTGTGAAAGAATCTAAATTGATAGATTTAATAAAAATAACCGGTCGCGTCTCGCGTGGGCGATTATAATTGGCAGAATATTTAACTTTAATAACTGCTGCTGTGTACGTATTTGATGAGACTGTTCCGTAGGTCATCGATTCAATTAAATTTATTCCTTATTAAATATGGGTAACAAAGATCTTATATACTTAAAGCTTTTGCATATGAACAAGCCAAATCTCACCTGCAGTATGGGCATGTGAGCTTTATTTTTAACATAAAATACATTAATACATGTCAATGTTGAGAACATTATTAAACACAAAATTATTAAATTCGCATCAATTAATTAATTAATATATAACGATAACAAAATTTTACATAAATATTGTCACCTTGTATATATCTAACTATACTATTTTACATAACCAATCATTTATTCCCTTTTCAAATTCCAAATGGAACGTTTTATTTATTGTATAATTTATTCTAAATTATTTTCTGTAATTTTCTCATGGAATTTGGCAAATGATTGGTGTTTTTTTTAAATGGCAAACACGTGGTGGAGCATTTCTCATTTTCTATACAACGTTGGGAGGCGTACAAGCACTCACCTGATGTAAATTCATTACCGTAGCCTACGCTTTTGATGCTGGAAGTGTCGCTCGGGTATAACTACCGCTAACACAGCAACTCCTTAGCAGCTTATTGATAACCTCACTTACTCACATGAACACAGCGATCCTCCAGGGAAGTTGTTATTTTGGCTGCATTTTCTGTGAGTTGAAGGTAGTTCCCTGGGGAACTGATTTGGTGCGCTACCACTCTTAATTACCCTGTCCTTTACAATAAAATAGCACAATACAATATACGTACATTTTTTTTATAAAACTCATAATTGGCAGAGCTGCGATAGCCAGCGGAGCCACATTACCCTCAAAATTGTCGTTTGGGGTAGACTGATGTCATCCAGCTAGCGTTTAGACGGTAATAGTGAGAAACTCCAAAATCGACACACTAATAGCTAATAATATATAATAGTTTTGTATCCTTTAATTTGAAATTTAAATGTTCGTTGGTGAGGAAGAACGGTCCAAAATCGTTCCAATTAGAAAAAAAAACATATGGGAAAACGTATGGCCGGCCACTCTGCAGTGCAGAGTCTGCACTGCACTCCCATCAACAGAAAAAGTAACAGCACTCGTCGCTAGATGTCGTACAGGGTTCCATATATTATTAAAAAATTAAAAATAAAATATTTATATATTTTTTTAAATTTAAAAAATATCAGCTCTGCCTACACAGCTTGCTGTTATTTACTAGTTATTTTGTGTTTTATTAGGTTATCTGTGCTTTGTATGTATAATTAGTCTGGCCATAAATACTGTTAAGAAAAGTTTTAAGAAAAGTTTCTATAACTTTTCTTTTTTTCAACTCTTTTATTATTTTGAATTTGGAACGCGTTTATTATGTTATAAACTTTTTTCCATTTCCCGCCGTTTTACACATTCTTTTCGTGTTTTTATCAAATTACAATATGGAATCGGGGTGTTTAAGAAAACAGGATTTCAGTGATGATTGCCTTGCACAAATTGGGTATGGAGCCGTCGGTCATATTCAAGACACTTCAAAAGCTTGATATCAGCTGTATGTTCGTATATCGTACTATCGACAGATATACCAACACTTCCTCTGTTGAAGACCATAAAATACGGCGGCGACCGCGTGCTGTTAGAACTACAAAGGCTGTTAATACTGTTAAAGCCAGAATTCGCCGAAACCCCATTAGGAAACAAAAAATCTTATCACGAGAAATGAAGCTAGGACTCTGTCCCGTATAATAAAACAAGACGTGAAGCTCGGCGCTTATCGTCCATATACAGGACATGCCCTAAATCAATCTCTGTAGTTAAAGAGAGTGAATCGCCTTCTGTCCCGATACGCAGGTGAAAGGCACAGAAATATCCTCTTTACTGATGAAAAATTTTCACAATTGATGAGCAGTATAACAAGCAAAATGACAAAGTGTACCCACACGGTTCTAAAGATGCCGCCCAAGTGGTCGGAAAGGTACAACGTGGTCATCATCCTGCATCTGTAATGGTTTAGTGGGGGGTGTCTGATCAAGGAGTCCATAGCTTCATTTTTGTGAAAAATGGAGTGAAAACTTCAGCCAAAATGTATCAAGAGACTGTCTTGGATCGTGTTGTGAAACCTCTCAGCGATACTTTTTAAAAATGTAGGTACCATGAACTTTCCAGCAGGACTCACCTGGTCACAAGGCACGAGCTATTCAAACCTGCCTCGAAACCAACTTTCCGAACGTTATAAGATCTGAAGTCTGCCCTGGATTTGGGCTAGACGAGTAGTCCAAATCTGAACCCCTTAGATTACAAATGATGTTCAGTTTTAAAGGACGTGGCCTGCACGAAACGACACGCCGCCATTGTCTCTTAAGAAATCTCTGGAGCAAGCAGTGGCTAAATTTCCCATGGAAACAGTGCATAAATCTATCCATAGATTCGTGGGCAGACAGATTAAAGGCCTGTATTAAAGATCTGTATCGAATAGAATCATTTTTTTGCTGATACTTCCTTAAATATGTACATATAAGTTTTAATAAGATCACATTACTTCATTAAAAAAAAAAGATATTAATTTGTAACAGAACTTATCGCCGGACTAGGTTGGTATGTATATAATCATTGACGTGCTCAGTGACGCAGTGGTTAGTATTGCAGTGGTTATTATTGTTACTTTGACACCAACGCTTCGATTACCACACAGGCTAAATGTGTGCATGAACATGTCTGGTTGTCTAGAGAGCTAGACAAACACCGAGGGATGTTTTAAGAGATGTAGAGCGCATGAAAACAGCCCGTTTGAGGAAGCACCTCCACGTCACAAAAAACCGCAGCCAAATAACAACTCCCTCGGTTGTTGCGTTCCTGCATGTGAGTGAGGTCACCAGTAAGGTCCTAAGCTTCTTCAAAATACAGGCGAAGATCACTAATACATCAATCATACAAATTATAACATTGTATTTTATGTTAGCTTACGTACAAAAAAGTTCAGGTGCCTGCTCTTCATTGAT
This sequence comes from Pyralis farinalis, assembly GCA_947507595.1. NCBI lineage: Eukaryota > Metazoa > Arthropoda > Insecta > Lepidoptera > Pyralidae > Pyralis > Pyralis farinalis. The sequence goes on from OX382281.1 coordinate 9,196,916, forward strand.
CTTAATATATAAAATTCAAAGTCCTGACTGACTCATCAACGCCCAGCCCAAACCCTTGGACCTAGGAAGCTGAAATTTTGCACAGATATTGTCTTTATGACGTAGGCAAGGAATAAGACGGGATTTTTCGAAATTCCCACGGGAACGGGAATAATAAGGATTTATATTTTCGCTATAAAAGTTGCCCTATCTCCGTTATTATATTTATTAGAGACTTGAAATTTGGCATATAAATATGTGATTGCAATCACTAAAAACCGTTTTTAGGATTTTTCGAAATTCCCTTGGGAACAGGAATAAAAAGGATTTAAAGATATATAAAATTAAAAGTCCTGACTGACTCATCAACGCCCAGGCCAAACCCTTGGACCTAGGAAGCTGAAATTTTGCACAGATATTGTATTTATGACGTAGGCAAGGAATAAGACGGGATTTTTCGAAATTCCCACGGGAACGGGAATAATAAGGATTTATATTTTCGCTATAAAAGTTGCCCTATCTCCGTTATTATATTTATTAGAGACTTGAAATTTGGCATATAAATATGTGATTGCAATCACTAAAAACCGTTTTTAGGATTTTTCGAAATTCCCTCGGGAACAGGGATAAAAAGGATTTATTTATATTTTGTCGCTTTAAGCTAGCAGTCTGGTCATCTTAGCACCTGAGGGCAGAACCGCTAATGTAGTTTATAAAGAGGTACTATAAGTTTGGTATAAGCTCAAAAAATAGCCTTACCCCTTTACAATGGTTTTAGAATTTTGGTGTCTTTCAATCTGTATGTTATGGCATAACACAAAAACCACTGAATGGATTTCGATAAAATTTTCACAATTTTGGTAGTTTGGGGGTCCATCTTAAAATCTAAGCCACGTATCATTTAATTTCGTTAAAAAAACAGAAGATATGGTGCATAGGGTGATTTATTCTGTAGTCTACGCGGACGAAGTCGCGGGCAAAAGCTAGTAAATATATAAAAATGAATGTTTGTCTGTATGACTCAAAAACGGCTGGGCAGATTTTGATGAAATTTTCAGTGAATCTTCAGGTTAGCCCAGCAGGTGATCCTGTGAAGTTTGGTAGCGATCATATCACCCGCGCGAAGCCGGGGCGGATAGCTAGTTGATAAATAAATACTTTTTGCATTTCAAAACTAAGGTTTTTTTATACAACGTGGGGAGGCATACTATAACACGGCCCACCTAATGTAAAACGGTTACCGCAGCCTATAAACGTTTGCAATACATTAAGTATTACTCGCGCGATGCCACCTCTGCTGCTGACACAGAAACTACATAGGAGCTTACTCACCAGTAACTCACTCACACGCATTTGTTATTTTGATCCCTCAGAGGAGCTGCAGCCATGCAATTCTGTAAGAGCAAACATACTTACATCCTCGGAAACATCGGCTGTTACAGCCTTGAACACAAAATTGCAATTCTTTGGTGTCGCTTTTCATGGTTGTGCGACACTAGCGCCGCAAGGCTGCATTTGGAATTGGTATTCTACAAGGCAAACAGCCTCGCGTACGCTTACAGCCTTATAGAATACCAAATAATTTAGCCGTGATCGCAGTAGACCATGTCAAAGCTGTGACATCTGTGATCACAGCGACGCACACAGCCATTACGAGTCGCTTAGAGAATTGCATTGCTGAACAAGCTGGAACACCTGCAAAACCTTGCCATCCCGCTCGTATTTGTTGTCAGAAAATTTGATCATGTGTCCGAATTTACTTATGTTATATAAATCCCAAGGCAGACCGCATATCGAGTACTGTAGTCACCTCTGGGCGGGGGCACCTGGATACAGGCTAGGACCTTGTTGGTTTTCAGATTTTTTCCTTTACTTGTACTACATGACGTTGCTTCTTACCAAACTTCGTGATTCTAGGTCATCGGGAAGTAGCCTAAAGGTTTTGATTCTCTTGCGAAGTTGAACTTGAGATTTTCACTGCTCCAAGGGATTGCAGACTTGAGTCTTCTTCTTTGTAGCGCTATCTCGTTTCCTATTTTTTTTTTATACTACAACGGAAAGATAACAAGCATACGGTCCGCCTGATGTAAAGCGGCTACCGTAGCCTATGAACGCTAGCAACAAAAAGAATGTTGCTAGCGCGTTGCCACCTCCGCTGTCAACACAGCAACTCCTCATCTTCTGGTGACCTCACTCACTCGCAGGAACACAAGAACCCTCCAGGGAGTTGTTCGTTGGCTGCCGTCTTCTGTGAGGTGGAGGTACTTCCCCAGTCGGGCTAACGTCGTGCCCTACCTCTCTTTCGCCAGAGCCTCGTCTGTTGATAAGCAGGGTGCACCGCGTCCAGGTGAGGTTGGCTTTGGCTCTAAAGGTGACATCGAGCCACTTACACCCCAACTAATCCATTAGGATTGGTGGGATCCACTACCTAAGAATAACATTTTTGCGAAGATACTGATTTTGAGAGTATGGACCCGAGCTGGCACGGAGTGACTGCCGTCAGAACTCCACAACACAGAGGGAACATCAGAATTTCCTTAAAACTTATCCCTAACCCATAAAATAGTACAGTTTCTCCCTCTATTTCTCTGCACTGACATTTTGGCCTCTAGAAATAAAACTATACATGCGATTGAAATGCGGTTTTCACCAGAAAGTCAAACTAGATTGCATCTTTCTAATGGTATCAAAATGGAGTTAATTTGATAACCGGAAGTATTTAAAAAAGTACATTTTGTAAAAGTAGTGGTGGGATTTGCGCGAAGCGCTAGCTCCAGCACTTGTTCTTTCTATAAAAGAAGAAGCCTATTAATCAACTGACTCGAATCCTGGTGTGCGTCATCAAGTTTGTGTTTTCGGATTTATGTACATACTAGCTTTTGCCCGCAGATTCGCCCGCGTAGATATTGGAATTTTGGTAATTTAACTTATTTTTATTTTACTTTTTATTTTTAAGTAGTCAGCATTACATAGTTAATAAAAGTATCAAATATTCTTACTTGTGTAGTAATGAAGATATATCACGATCAGTTCGGTTTTCATTAACTATTTGACACTAGACAAACAGATGACGATAGACAAATAAAACCAAGTTCCTTGAGATAGAAAGAGGTCAGCGTTGACTACTTAAAGTAATGTACTTTAAATCTTAGATTTGCCACACATGAACTGTACTCACTGTGTCAACTATTATCAATAAGAAAACTTTATGTATCTACTACAAGTTATTTTAAAAAAACACAAATCCTACCTTATAATATAAACCGTAAGCATAAATAAAGCTAAAAGAAGGAAAGAAAATGTGGCTCATTGTTCTCATAAGAAATCTAATTTTGCAGTCCGCCAATATGAAGCACAATTAACATATCTATATATAACAAAGTCAATGAAAATCTCGACATTTATCCCCTGCGATTACGAGAAGTTAAAGAAAAAGTATCCATCTGGTTAAAAGGTCTAAGCTACAGTGATGCGGAAGTACTTATTGCAGAGCTGCGTTAGCCAGCGAAGCTATATAACCGAGAAAATTGTCTTTTTTGCAGTTTTGCGGTTTTCGACTGTTACACGTAGTACTCCTTCAGTTTTGAAGCTAGAGAGCTGATTGTTCGACGTGAATGTACCTTAAGTATTGTAGATTCCCCTAAAATAGATTAAATTTCGATTAGCTCAATAAAGGATATCGATAAGTGATGTTATCGCCCCAAAAACGATCCACGATCACTACCGCCGGTTAGGGTTAGCAGCTCTGCTTACGCAGCTTGCTGTTATTTACTTATTGTGCAAAAGCAGCTCTGCCCATGCACCGCAAGCCCAGCTCCCCTAGTTTATTAAATAACACAATCTTACAGTGTTACAAACTAAGCTAAAATGTTTAAATTCAATATATTTTTCTTTATTTAAATCCCAAATGTTGTTGCGATATTCTTCTATTTTGAAGTGTGTTTAGTAATACCGTAAGTTAAGAAAGAGCAGGTATGTCTGGCACAAGCATTATTTGCTTAATAGGCAGTCCTCGCAATTATGTTTGTAAACACAATTTTTGTTAACGAAATAAAAACATTTTCATTTCATTTCATACTGACTGTATACACTCAAAGCACCTCTTTATTCACAGCATTGCCTATTTTAAAAACATAAATGTTTCACCCTTTAAGGATTGGAATTTTTGTAAATGCTGAAATCACTTTTTTGAATTCTAATAGAGAGTATCTGTACAAAGTTTTAAGTCACTAACTTCAATAAATATTTATACACCATACTGTCAACCCCCTCCCTTTGACGTTTTGATTGAGAGTATATTTACAAAGTCTAAAGTAGCTCACTTTAAAAAAAACTATTTCTTAACACTATAACTTATATCTCAAGAAATTCTTTTGCCCCCATTACACTCTTTAAGCGGTGGAATTTTTGAAAACGCTGAAATCACTTTTTTGAGATCCTAATAGAGAGTGTCTGTACCTACAAAGTTTCAAGTCACTAACCTCAAAAAAATATTTTTACTCCATTCAAAGCGTCAATCCTCTTTTCAGCCAAATCCTTAAGATTTGATAGCGAATCCTGGTTTCGACGCGACCGGTATTAACCCTCGGAGGTTGATGCGGGTTTCCTAGTGCCTCTTTTGTCTAACCTTAAAAAGCCAAAAGAGTACCTTGGGTGTGTCTCATATTATTTACATGTAAATCGATACAGCCTTTTGCTTGTTACGACAATGTTTCGACACTGACTTATAAATAACTTGAAATGTTATGGTTAATTATGATCAGTCAAGGTTAACAACCTTTTGACATTAAAATATTTAAAACAATGATGTTAATTAAGTTCATCGTGTCGTATTATTTAACGCTCGTTGGGAATTGTTTTCCCAACGTGTCACTTTTTTAGGTACCAACACAACTCTATTACTGAAGTTTTGAAAGCGCAGCACACCTCGTGAACACTTGAGTGACTCACGCCGGTGTTAACCCCGGCCCAGTTTCTTTGGCATTTCGGGGGTACAACCAGTGAGTGGCGAGCCCCCGCCTGCCGAAAGAATATTCAGATGTGTGTGAATTGTTATGGCAGGCGTCCGTCCCTCTTCTGTAATAACATGGAAATGGAACCCACAGCAATTACTCCCACCCACAGTCTCACCCCACCGTCTTTTTTGGACATGTTCGCATCATTCACAATAGGTACTATGATGAGAATAACGTTCCCTGGTAGCATTTGATTAATTAATTTCGTAACAGCCAAAAGTAGCTTTTTACCTGCATCACCCACATTTAGCGCTGTTAAGTCCAAGTGTCGGGGTAGATACCATCTAATCCTGAGGCTGAGCCGGCTTTAAATGACTTGATGCCAGCTAATATACAAGTTAAATTTATTTTATAAATAAAAATTGACATTATAATCTGATTATTCACAAAATATGAGAACATAACATAAGCTAACTTATGGAAGTGAGAGCTGGGTATGGCAGAGAGAGCATAAAAGTAGAATAAATGCGGTTGAGATGAGAGCATTGCGCAAAATTTGTGGCATAACGCTTGCTGACCGCGTTCGTAATGAAGACGTGAGAGAAAGAGTTGATCTGAAAGAGAGTGTCGGTGTTAAGATAAGAAAAGGCACTCCATTGGTTCGGACATGTGAAAAAATGCGGGACGAAAGAATGACGAAACAGATATACATTGCAAAAGTGGAAGGATGTAGGAGCCGAGGAAGGCCGAGACTAACCCACCATGACTAAATTGGTCGTGTTTTATCAGAAGGTGATGTAGGAGCCCCAGGAACCGGCGAGCGTGCATGAAAAGAGCTATGAATGTCACAGAAACGAGTGAAGTATGTAAGGACCGCGTCTTATGGCGCTCGGTTCTCTCTGCCTACCCCGCAAGGGACTTGGCGTGAAGGTGTCTATTTTCAGAGTATTATTCAATTTTATGTGCATTAAACACGTTAACACAGTAATAACAATAAATTGATTATAAAAGTGGTTTTATACACTCTCATAAGTAATCAAACTAAAGTATTTTCCAACAAGCTCAGAAAATACAAGATAAGGGAGGGGCGACATTGTCTGTTTTGCACGCGGGTGCTGAAGCGGCTACGGCGGGCCTGAGTATATTAAATAAGGTAATGTTGTCTAATAAAGATCATCTTTATAAATCAAATAAGGGAAGTGTTAGAAACTGCAAAAATATTGGGCATGTAAATTGTTTTTAATTGAAGTTAAAATGGCGTATAAAATATCACATACAGTATCACAAGTAGTACAATAGCAAAAAAATATTTTTAAAACCATATCGATTGACCTTTTTGAGCACTCATGATCAAAATAAGGTCCATAACTAAACTACTAGCTTCCTGTGAACAGTCACAGTTTTTGAACGTGGCGGCGTGTAAATAACATTATAATCGTATTTTTCGAATAATTAACCAAAAATATAACACAATTTGAAGTAATGGTTCTAATTATGACTAAGGAAAATTATTTGTGCAATCATTCGTCGGTGTTATGTTGTGTTGCTATGAATTAAACAAACTAATAATAATAATAAAACTGATATCCCCTGGAGTGGGTCACGGCGGGTGTACAACATTGCATAGTCTTTTCGAAGGGGCCTCTACGCGTTGGATCCTTATCCCCGCGCACGCCTATCAAATGACCGGGATAATGCCCGAGAGCGAGAAGAAGATAATAATAAAAAATCTAATAATAATAATATAAAAACCAAACTAAAAATATGAAAACCATCATAACTAAAAACAACACCTATTTTACAATTACCTATAAAATCAAGATTTTTCATAATACCACTAAGACGCGGCTTTTATACTATGTAATTCGGACAAATAAATTCACCGAAATCATCTTTAACAAGACCCACACATTCTTCGTGGTACCACACGGGACAGTTTTCGCATTGCCACATATCTGCAACTCTGTCCATTTTACAATCTGGACAATACCAGTTTCTCTTGTCCTTTCTTCCCTTTTTGTTTTATGCCTTTTATGTCTTCTTAGGTTTTGCTCCGAGATTCACTTCTGTCTTTTTATTTTTTTATTTTCAGGGTATTTTTTTCGGTTAAAATTTATTTTTTTCGATTCATTTGTCAATTTCTTCCGACCGTCCCGTTTCTTTTTTGATTAATTTTCCTTCAATTTTCTTTGCTTTTTTGTCGATCACAGTGTTGAGTAAATCTTTGGTAAAATGTTATCCTATATTATTTAATGCTTTACGCCTTGGCTTAGTCTTAGTTTGAGCATAATTAGGAGTAGGAAGAAATTCTTGAAATGCTTTTTTTGTAATTTCTTAATTTTTATTATGAGCCTGAAAGATTTTTGATAGTGGCGTGTCATCGTTGGCAGAATCGGCCTGGACTTTATTTGAAATAAAATTGGTTTGAATAGGTATTTCACTTTGAGAAAGATGAAGAATAAATTCTTATGTTCCTTGCCGGATATTTCTTACGTATTAGCAAAGTGTAGGTACTCAATTTCAGATATATCAGATGGAGAGGATAGTGATGTAGGAACGTGTTGGCCAAGTTTAATATTCAGACCTAAAGTGCTTGGATAGGGTGTACTGTATAGAACGTACTCGACATTCAACATATTTGACCTAGAATGTATTTCATTTTGAATTACCTCAATTGAAATTAAAGATTCTGGGGAAGAATTGTAATCAACTAATTTTTGAAATCGTTCTTCTTTCATGAATTCGTTGTTCAGTAGGTGTTAAGTTATGAGTGGTGAAACCACCTTGATAAAACGTTATATTTGGGTCGGTATTATGTGTAACTTGAAAGCAGTCCGCAGAATTTGGTTTTACCATTGAACATACATTACTACATTTGTGTGCATCAACATGTCTATCCGTCTTGGTCTGGGTGTTTTTAAGAGAAGTAGAGCGCATCAAAGTAGCTCGACTGGGGAGTACCTCAACCTCGCAGAAAACCGCAGCCAAATAATAACTCTCTAGAAGTTGTTGTGTTCCTGCGTGTGAGTGAGGTCACCAGTAAGCTCCGAAGGAGGCGTGAGTAATACATATTACAAGCGATCAAAGGCTACCGTAACCGCTTTACATCAGGTTGGCCGTATGCTTGTATTCCTTCAAACATTGTATAAAAAAAAAGATTCTCCAATTCAAATGTCGTAACTACACCTTATAAGGACCGGCATTTATCAAGTAACAAATGAATGGACCTTCTTAGGCAATAAACAATACCTGCAGGTAACAACCCAAAACCGAGATAATAAAAAAATATAGCAGATACTTCCACAATTCAAGTTAAGAAGATATTTTAACACAGTAGGTATCTATAATTGTTCAAAATCACCAATTATTTTATAGAAGTCAACAGAAAAGTGCTACCAAATTTAATAAATCGAGTGTCGTTGACCTCAGTCAGGAGCAGGTACTCAGAGACCTACTTGACAAAATGGCCATGCGAAAGTAATGAACCGCCATTGCATTATGATTGGTGAGGAAATTAGGCGCGAGATTTAATTTAATTTAGACATCGAGAGCGGGAAGTTGTAAAAGATGGCTCTTATTGGGGACCGGCTCTTATTAGATGCACCTACTTAGTTTTTTGAAGTAAAACTTCTTTACGCACGCTCGACTTGGGGAGTAAGCTAGTGAATGCGTGACGAGAGCGTTACGAAAAGTGTGATCTGGTGAAGCGAACGGAAGTTGAGAGGGAGGTATAAGTTAGTGAAGGTAGAAAGAGAGAGAGTTACCTTTTGTATATTACTGTAGGGGCAAGAGAGTGAGGTGCGAGCACACATTTTCTTTCTGTCTTTCTCTCATAGCGAGTTATGTTTCGTATATGTAAGACACAGTGCGGGCCTATTGTCTGTATCACACTATGGAGCTAAAGAAGTTTTACTTCAGTCGTGTGGTCTAGAGCACACTATTTTTTTTTTAATGATTTAGGTACTCGCATTGCGGTTTTCGCACATCTTATCAATTTAGTTCTTCATTGAAAAGCCACCAGATAAAATGAATTTACATTGGAAAGTCTGTCAAAAGTCAAAGTATGTGTAAAATGTTTAGATATAATAAAAGCATGTTTAGATAACTAAATATATAAATAGTAGATCCTTCAAACGAAGCGTGAAGAAGCATCTTGCGGGTCAGCATGACAGCGGCAACTAACAGGATACTGTGTAGTCTTTTGTAAGTTGTAGTTGAGATTTGGGCTCATCCTACCCCGCAACGGGGTTGTCGTGAAAACGTATGTACGTATAATCGAGGTCATTGGAGATTGGGAGAGTGAAGTGTAAACATTTAAAGTGTTAAACAAGTATGAATAAGGCGTTAATTGGACGAGTGAGCCAATAAGGAGGTACTAGAAAAAAAAATGTAATTCTTGAAAGGCTTCTTCCCGCGCTTTTGACGAGTGACATTATTCTTATACTTGAATTTTTTACAATTCAGTATAAAATTAGTTTTATGTGACAATTTCGATAGTATTTTGTAACATAAGTGCTAGTGAAATTATACAGTAATGAAGAAACTCAAATATAATACGTTTATGCACTTTTTGGAAGACGTGAATAAGTTCATCAAGAAAACCTTTTAAAAATCACTATCATTTTACGGGTGGTATTTAAACTGGGTTGATTGGGTCGAGGTACCTTTCCCAAGTATTTTTCCGGCACAGTTCCTGAAGCTGGAACACAGAATTAAGATTTTCAAATGGTTCTAAACTGATGACTTGGCTGTATGTATGGGCTAGATCCCTTTGCCTTTCCCTCGGGGATAAAAAGAACCAAAAAATAAAGTTACCAGTGACTTTCCACATATATGTGCAGGTATCACATATATACAACGCAGTAAGCACCTAAGGAGTTGCTGTGTTAGCAGAGGTGGCATCGCGCGAGTTGACACACCAACGCTTGTGGGTTCGATTCCCACACAAGACAATTATTTGTGCGCATGAACATATCTGTTTGTCTTGGTCTGGGTTTTTTCTCGACTGGGGAAGTACCTCCAACTCACAGAAAACAGCAGTCAAAAAACAACTCCCGAGAGGGGTGTTGTGTTGTGAGGTTACTAGTAACCACCGAAGGAGTTGCTGTGTTAGCAGCAGATGACACATCGCGCAAGTGATACTTAATGTATTGCAAGCGTTTATAGGCTACGGTTACCGCTTTACATCAGTTGGACCGTATGCTTGTATGCCTCCTGCCGTTGTACATAAAAAAAACGCACCGCGTGCGTTGGCTCAGCACTGCTGTCTCAAAACACACGGTTTGTGTTGGGCCGGTACTGTCGTATCAAAACATACCTTGTACTAAGGTCAGCACAGCTGTAGCGGAACACACGGCGTGTGTTGAGCAGCACTGCTGTCTCAAAACACGCGGTTTGTGTTGGGCCGATACTGTCGTATCAAAACATACCTTGTACTAAGGTCAGCACAGCTGTAGCGGAACACACGGCGTGTGTTGAGCAGCACTGCTGTCTCAAAACACACGGTTTGTGTTGGGCCAGCACTGTCGTATCAAAACATACCTTGTACTAAGGTCAGCACAGCTGTAGCGGAACACACGGCGTGTGTTGAGCAGCACTGCTGTCTCAAAACACACGGTTTGTGTTGGGCCGGTACTGTCGTATCAAAACATACCTTGTACTAAGGTCAGCACAGCTGTAGCAGAACACACGGCGTGTGTTGAGCAGCACTGCTGACTCAAAACACACGGTTTGTGTTGGGCCGGTACTGTCGTATCAAAACATACCTTGTACTAGGGTCAGCACAGCTGTAGCGGAACACACGGCGTGTGTTGAGCAGCACTGCTGTCTCAAAACACACGGTTTGTGTTGGGCCGGTACTGTCGTATCAAAACATACCTTGTACTAAGGTCAGCACAGCTGTAGCGGAACACACGGCGTGTGTTGAGCAGCACTGCTGTCTCAAAACACACGGTTTGTCTCGGCGCCGAAGAGGCGCACGAGGCCGGCACAAGCCAAAGGGCGCTCGCACACGCGCCTCCCTCCGCCCTCCCAGAGCCAAACGGCTTACCCTCAGCTTCGGCCCACTCGGGTCCCCCAGCCGTTTATTCCGGCACCCATCCCCGCAGTGTCTGCATGGGCTTCACCCAGGCAGCCTCTTGCGCCCCTACCCACACCGGTTGAACCCGTAGAGACTGCCCCAGCAGCTGCAACCCAGCAGACTCCCCCTCTGGGAGGACGCAAACCTCACTTGACGGACATAGTGTTTGACATGGCGAGTAAAATCGACATGTCAGAGCTATTCGTCCTAGCCCGCGAGCTACATGACTTCCAAGACACTGGAGTGGGAAACCAATTCCAGATCGTCTGTAAACACATCGCTGTGTTTGAGTCCATCATGGACTATCGCGCGCCTGCCCACCTTCGGCGCACAAACCTCTCCCAACAATAATGGGTTCACGGAATCAAAGAGTGAAACCACGCTCCCTTTCCCTTGCGTTCTATAACGCAAACGGCCTTGCGTGGCAACGGGATGAAGTACGCCAGTACCTAACCGACCACCAAGTTGATATCCTCCTAGTGCAGGAGACCCTTTTGAAACCATGCAATCGCGACCCGCGCATTGCAAATTACAACGTCATCCGTAATGATAGAGAGGGCCGCGGGGGCGGAACCCTAATCTATTACAAAAGGTCCCTGCACTGCATCCCACTAGAACCCCCATCTCTCGAAAACCTCGAGGTCACCATCTGCAGGCTAGGGATGACCGGCTATCAGCCGATCAATATCGCGTCCGCGTACCTCCCCCCAAGCAAGCGTATCCTTCAGAGCGACTTGCAAGCCCTCTTTGCCCTAGGAAACTCCACCATTCTGGCTGGAGATTTCAATAGTAAGCACATCCAGTGGAATAGCCACTCGTCTTCACCAAACGGCGTAATCCTGGAGAGCCTACAGGACTCCCTAGGATTCGACGTCATAGCTCCCATGTCTCCCACCCACTATTCCGCAACAGTGGGACACCGCCCGACCGTTCTGGATTTTGCACTTCTAAAGAACGTAGCCTTACGGATGCGTTCAATCCAAGTGCACACAGAACTTAGCTCTGACCACCGGCCAGTTCTGATCGAGTTCGGGCAACCAACTGACTTACCGACAGACGAGGACACCAGACGGGTAACGGACTGGCGAAAACTCAAAAGAGTGCTCGCACAGACTTCCACACCCGAACTGGAGCAAGTACCCGAACAGATTCTCACAAATGACGAGACCGACCTTGCGATCGACGCCCTCACTAGCCACTTGCAAACGGCAGCTAACAACTGCTCCAGAGAGGTTTCAACGGCCGACTTAGCTCGGCGTTGGGAACTCCCTGCTTACTTGCGAGAACTAGTGTCGGAAAAGAACGCAGCGACACGCGCCCATGACTCTTGTCCCACCGAACAGAACCGTTCTCGGATGCGCTATTTACAACGCCAAGTAAAGAAGCACATCAAAGAGTTCAGGGATGAACGGTGGGCCAACTTTGTTGGAGAAATTAAGCCCTCGCACACGGCGTACTGGCGAGTTGCTAAATCTCTCCGTTCCGACCAAATAACCCAATGCCCTCCCCTGACCCGACCAGACGGTACGATAGCGTTCGATGATGACGAAAAGGCTGAATGCTTTGCAGACAGCCTGGAGAGCCAATGCTCTCCTAGTCTAGAACCAACCGACGACGAACACGTTCAGATGGTTGACTCCGAGGTGGAACGAATCCTCGCGACACCTCCCACGATCCCCCTCGAGCCTACAACGGTAGAGGAGGTCCAAACGATCATCAGGGACCTTCGGAGCCGGAAAGCTCCCGGAGCTGACGGCATCACGAACTCGGTCCTCAAACTCCTCCCAGGCCCCCTGATAGTCCTTCTCGTGGCGATATTCAACGCTGCTCTCGCGAACTGCAGATTTCCAGACTCCTGGAAAGATGCAGACGTAGTTGGCATCCCCAAACCAGGCAAATGCCTGAAGAACCCCGCCTCTTACAGGCCCATTAGTCTCCTCAAATGCCTGGGGAAAGTCTATGAACGCATCATAGCCATTCGCCTCAAAAAGTTCGTTGAACTTAGAGGCATTCTCATAGACGAGCAGTTTGGGTTCCGTCCCAAACACTCGGCAGTCCACCAAGTGCACCGCATCACGGAGCACGTCCTCTCCAATTTTCAAACAGGGCGCCATACCGGTGCCCTGTTTTTCGACGTCGCGAAAGCGTTCTACAAAGTCTGGCACAATGGCTTAATATATAAGCTACACCAAATGGAAGTGCCAGACAGTCTCGTGCACATCTTACGAGATTACTTGTCGAATCGCTCCCTCCGCGTCAGAGTCCACGGCACTCTCTCGAGGCCGCACCCTATCCGAGCCGGGGTCCCTCAGGGCTCCGTGCTCGGTCCTATCCTATACACGTTGTACACCAACGATGTTCCCAAGACTCCCTTCGTGGAGCTAGCCCTCTTTGCCGATGATACGGCACTTTACACTTCCGAACGAGCCAAATCCAACATATCGGATAGGCTCCAGAGAGCGGCTAACGCTCTAGGCGAATGGTTCCGACGTTGGCGAATCGAGGTGAATCCGGAGAAAAGTGCCGCAGTGTTCTTTTCTCGGGATCCACGAGGTCTTACGAGAACCGATTCCCAACATAGGACCGTGCGCCCCATCTCATTGTTCGGCCGACCCATCCCATGGGTCGAGAAGGCCAAATACCTAGGTGTCATCCTAGACTCCAGAATGACGTTTGGACCACACATCACCGCTGTTAGGAACAAAGCCGCGTTCTATCTAGGCCGGCTCGGTCCGATATTCAGGAATCGTAGAATGTCACTTAGAAATAAGTGTACACTCTACAAAGCCTGCATCCGCCCCGTTCTCACATACGCCAGCGTAGTGTTCGCACACGCTGCGCGCTCCCATCTGGCTAAGCTCCAGATTATCCAAAACCGGTTTGCCCGTAATGCAACCGCCGCCCCTCACTATCTCAGGGTCGCAGATCTCCATCTCGACCTTGAACTCCCTTCCATCATTAGTTTCATGAAGAAAGCGTCTAGACGCTACTTCGAAACTGCCTCCCAACACCCTAACCCATTGATAGCCCGCGCTGTCAATTACACCCCGCGGATCGACGCCCGGGGGTTCCGGCGCAGACCGCGAAATTCACTCTTTGATCCCGATGATCGCATTACTGTTGCGAACGCCCCCTACCTCTCCCCCTCCAACCCCAACACTTCAAACACACACCGCGCTCGGCGGCTCCGGGCGCGAAGAGTAAGGACTTCTGCGCGATACACCAGGTACCGGTAGCCCACGGTACCTGGGCGCCTCTCTCTCCGACAGGCCCTTAAGGCACGAACCCGCGTGTTCGATTTGTTTCTCCAGCGACGTCCTGCGCCGAGGTCCGACCCCTCTCGGGGGCCCTTAGGCTGTCGCTTAACTTTGTTTTTCTAGGCTGTGGCGCCTCACGCCCGCCTCTCTAGTCCGGTGACGTAGTGACAGCCCACTCGGGGCTAACTACATAGTCAAGTCAAAAAAAAAAAAAAAAAACAAAATACTAAGGTACAGCACAGCTGTAGCGGAACACACGGCGTGTGTTGAGCAGCACTGCTGTCTCAAAACACACGGTTTGTGTTGGGCCGGTACTGTCGTATCAAAACATACCTTGTACTAAGGTCAGCACAGCTGTAGCGGAACACACGGCGTGTGTTGAGCAGCACTGCTGTCTCAAAACACACGGTTTGTGTTGGGCCGGTACTGTCGTATCAAAACATACCTTGTACTAAGGTCAGCACAGCTGTAGCGGAACACACGGCGTGTGTTGAGCAGCACTGCTGTCTCAAAACACACGGTTTGTGTTGGGCCGGTACTGTCGTATCAAAACATACCTTGTACTAAGGTCAGCACAGCTGTAGCGGAACACACGGCGTGTGTTGAGCAGCACTGCTGTCTCAAAACACACGGTTTGTGTTGGGCCGGTACTGTTGTATCAAAACATACCATGTACTAAGGTCAGCACAGCTGTAGCGGAACACACGGCGTGTGTTGAGCAGCACTGCTGTCTCAAAACACACGGTTTGTGTTGAGCAGCACTGCTGTCTCAAAACACACGGTTTGTGTTGGGCCGGTACTGTCGTATCAAAACATACCTTGTACTAAGGTCAGCACAGCTGTAGCGGAACACACGGCGTGTGTTGAGCAGCACTGGTGACTCAAAACACACGGTTTGTGTTGGGCCGGTACTGTCGTATCAAAACATACCTTGTACTAAGGTCAGCACAGCTGTAGCGGAACACACGGCGTGTGTTGAGCAGCACTGCTGACTCAAAACACACGGTTTGTGTTGGGCCGGTACTGTCGTATCAAAACATACCTTGTACTAAGGTCAGCACAGCTATAGCGGAACACACGGCGTGTGTTGAGCAGCACTGCTGTCTCAAAACACACGGTTTGTGTTGGGCCGGTACTGTCGTATCAAAACATACCTTGTACTAAGGTCAGCACAGCTGTAGCGGAACACACGGCGTGTGTTGAGCAGCACTGCTGTCTCAAAACACACGGTTTATGTTGGGCCAGCACTGTCGTATCAAAACATACCTTGTACTAAGGTCAGCACAGCTGTAGCGGAACACACGGCGTGTGTTGAGCAGCACTGCTGTCTCAAAACACACGGTTTGTGTTGGGCCGGTACTGTCGTATCAAAACATACCTTGTACTAAGGTCAGCACAGCTGTAGCGGAACACACGGCGTGTGTTGAGCAGCACTGCTGTCTCAAAACACACGGTTTGTGTTGGGCCGGTACTGTCGTATCAAAATATACCTTGTACTAAGGTCAGCACAGCTGTAGCGGAACACACGGCGTGTGTTGAGCAGCACTGCTGTCTCAAAACACACGGTTTGTGTTGGGCCGGTACTGTCGTATCAAAACATACCTTGTACTAAGGTCAGCACAGCTGTAGCGGAACACACGGCGTGTGTTGAGCAGCACTGCTGTCTCAAAACACACGGTTTGTGTTGGGCCGGTACTGTCGTATCAAAACATACCTTGTACTAAGGTCAACACAGCTGTAGCGGAACACACGGCGTGTGTTGAGCAGCACTGCTGTCTCAAAACACACGGTTTGTGTTGGGCCGGTACTGTCGTATCAAAACATACCATGTACTAAGGTCAGCACAGCTGTAGCGGAACACACGGCGTGTGTTGAGCAGCACTGCTGTCTCAAAACACACGGTTTGTGTTGAGCAGCACTGCTGTCTCAAAACACACGGTTTGTGTTGGGTCGGTACTGTCGTATCAAAACATACCTTGTACTAAGGTCAACACAGCTGTAGCGGAACACACGGCGTGTGTTGAGCAGCACTGCTGTCTCAAAACACACGGTTTGTGTTGGGCCGGTACTGTCGTATCAAAACATACCATGTACTAAGGTCAGCACAGCTGTAGCGGAACACACGGCGTGTGTTGAGCAGCACTGCTGTCTCAAAACACACGGTTTGTGTTGAGCAGCACTGCTGTCTCAAAACACACGGTTTGTGTTGGGCCGGTACTGTCGTATCAAAACATACCTTGTACTAAGGTCAGCACAGCTGTAGCGGAACACACGGTGTGTGTTGAGCAGCACTGCTGTCTCAAAACACACGGTTTGTGTTGGGCCGGTACTGTTGTATCAAAGCATACCTTGTACTAAGGTCAGCACAGCTGTAGCGGAACACACGGCGTGTGTTGAGCAGCACTCTGGTCTCAAAACACGCGGTTTGTGTTGGGCCAGCACTGTCGTATCAAAACATACCTTGTACTAAGGTCAGCACAGCTGTAGCGGAACACACGGCGTGTGTTGAGCAGCACTGCTGCCTCAAAACACACGGTTTGTGTTGGGCCGGTACTGTTGTATCAAAACATACCTTGTACTAAGGTCAGCACAGCTGTAGCGGAACACACGGCGTGTGTTGAGCAGCACTGCTGTCTCAAAACACACGGTTTGTGTTGGGCCGGTACTGTTGTATCAAAACATACCATGTACTAAGGTCA
Source organism: Pyralis farinalis (assembly GCA_947507595.1). Classification (NCBI taxonomy): domain Eukaryota; kingdom Metazoa; phylum Arthropoda; class Insecta; order Lepidoptera; family Pyralidae; genus Pyralis; species Pyralis farinalis. The sequence continues at coordinate 9,213,885 of OX382281.1, forward strand.
GCACAGCTGTAGCGGAACACACGGCGTGTGTTGAGCAGCACTCTGGTCTCAAAACACGCTAGGCGCGCAACCGCACTGGCGTACAGAAACACCGTGCGTGATTTACAACGCACTCGCAGGTCTACAAAATTTGTGAATCGTGTGTGCTGAAAATACACTTTCGTGTTTTACTAGATATATATGCGAGTATAAGATAGGTATTGGTATATGGCCGCAGTCAATGTGTTCAAAACACCCAGACCAAGACAAACAGACATTCTCATGCACACAAATGTTTGTCCTGTGCGGGAGTCGAACCCACAAGCGTTTGTGTCAAAATCGCGTTATTCGCGACTGCACCACGGAGCACGTCAAATCTGAGAAAGGTCTGGTTTTCTCTCTGAATTTGACATGAAGAGATCCATGTCAAATTCAGTATCTTCGCCAATCCTTAGTCTTAGGTAGCGAACCTCGCCGATTCTAGTGGATACCTCTTCGGCGCCACTAACTCAACTATGCGCCATGAAAAAAGCACCATATGCGCGGCCGTCGTAGATAATATTCATAGTCATAACTTTAAGCGGAATTTTAATACGTTACATAAAATTTTGGATTTCTTTAGTGGTATCCACATGTTCTATTGCCAAATAACAACTCCCTAGAGGGTTGTGTTCCTGCGTGTGAGTGACGTCACCAGTAAGCTCGTAAGGAGTTGCTGTGTAAGCAACAGAGGCATCGCGCGAGTGATATATTACAAGCGTTAAAAAGCTACGGTAACTGCTTTACATCAGGTGGGCCGTATACTTGTATGCCTCCAGGCGTTGTATAAAAGAAAAATGTTCAAGCTACCTATAATCGGTCATTGCAAAATTTAATTCACAAAAAATCTTGATTATTTTTAGAACTGGATCCCAAGCAGGTGGTAGGTACTTGTCAACCATCTTCTCTATTGAAATTGGAGTCACAAACCCAGAGATCTACTCAAAACATTCTGACACTGTGAGCGATTTTTGTGTGAATCGAAACGTATATAATTAATCCATCCATGTCGGTAGATGTAATAATTGAATAACTAATGTAAGACAAATGTCACCTTAGTCTTCCTGCGACCACGGACACTGCAAAGCATTCGAAACGTCAGGTTCAACAAAATATATAAAACACCCGATACTTCCGTTAAAAATTGTTTAATTCAATTCCTCCTACAAATTTCTTCTGATCAAATTCGTTGTGAGTTCCACGGCAGCTATAGTTTAACCCCCGGGACAGCAATGAACTTCACTGTTCATTGCCTTTTTGTAGGTCGTCGCTGTTAATTCTGGCTACACAGGAGACACAGTAGTGCGTATGAGTGGTGGGCCTGTCCCGTTAAAAAAAACCGGCCAAGTGCGAGTCGGACTCGCGCAAGGAGGGCAGTACCATTATCTATAAAAACGGCAAAAAAAATCATGTCTGTTGTATGGGAGCCCCATTTAAATATTTATTTATTCTGTTGTTTAGTATTTGTTGTTATAGCGGCAACAGAAATACATCATCTAAAATTTCAACTGTCTAACTGTCACGGTTCATGAGATACAGCATGGTGACAGACAGACGGACGGACGGTCGGACAGCGGAGTCTCAGTAATAGGGACCGTTTTACCCTTTGGGTACGGAACCCTAAAAAAAACTATTCAACCCAACTGACCAATGAGAGAATATTTTAACCACTAAGCCGATAAGGAACACGTGTTGACCAGTGAACTAGCCAATAAGAGCTGGGCGTTCTACTTTACCACTGTCTCGTAGCGGTGGGTTGAGTTACTACGTAAAATCGTGTCATCGTCTCTCCATACATCATTTCCTTCATGCACCCGACGTAGTAAAAAAAAAAAGAGTCGTGTTACTTTATACCTTAGTATATCCCAATAGTAAATTATGGTATACACATAGTAAAATTGGTATACAAATGAAACAACACATATGGCACGTGGTATAAATATAATATATACATCACTATATACAATTTCACTTATTTACAATTGTCAACTTAACATACATAAGAGTAATAACTTACACTAATTATTGCTGTACATATTGAATATGACACCAGTACTTGCACGCCGCCCACCCAAGTACAGTATCAAACTGTAGGCCGAGTCTACTAAAAAACTGCAACTGCACTGCAGCGCGGCGTGTGTCAAAATCAGTACATTTTGACGTTTCGTTAAGCGATCTGACACGTCAAAATATACGCATTTTGACACACCCCGCGCTGCAGTTGCAGTTTTTTAGTAGACTCTGCCTACTGAACCTCAGTATCTGGCGAGCAAGTACTGATAGGACTCTTGATTAAATAAAAAAAAAACAACCCCTAATCAAATTCACCACTATGCATACCTATTTCTATACATAAACATAATCAAATACAAACTCATAAAAAAATACATTAAACAGTAAAAAAATGGTGTAAAACTGTGTGTCATGAATTATACTGAAAGGAAGTTATATGATTCAGCGAAATGATCTCAAAATGGCGGCGCTTTCGTCCCAGCCGCGTGCGATGCGTCACAGTCCTAACTCAACGTAACGAATTCTTTAATTTTGTATGTAAACGATACACATGTAACTACATGATTAAACTGTACGCTCGTGGGTTCGATTCCCACACAGTACAAACATTTGTGTGCATGAACATGTCTGTTTGTCTTGGTCTGGGTATTTTCTATGTATAATAAGTATGTATTTACAAAAAAAAATGTATTTACGTATGTTTATAAGTTGTCTAGTACCCATAACACAAGCTTTGCTTACTTTGGGGCTAGATGGCGCTGTGTAATTTGTCCGACAATATTTATATTTATTTATATATTTATAACTTAATCTATAGTTGACTGTACGACGAGAGTTTATGTATTAAATATTTTCCTGGGACATAAAATTGGAGCATAACGTATACCTACTCCGGCCATAAGTTCTGTTACAAATGGTGATGATATGCATTTATCAGGAACACCGTTCCTATATGAAATCTATATGTTTGTCTGTGTGTGCGTTTTTTTTCGAATATTCGAATTTTGACTTCAGATTCGGATTCAGCCTAAAAAAGTAGAATAGGAATGTTCAGGAACACCGTTCCTATCTCAAAGAAATTGGTCAAAATGGACGACAATTAAAAAAAAAAATTGAATTGTTATATAATTGACGAGCCAGGTGTTCCTCTGGCAATGCAAGCTTGCGCATTCTCAACTGGTTTTTTATGAAGTATCTATCTATAACTTCACGCCAAATCCCTTGCGGGGTAGGCAGAGGGACATAGCGCCACGTGACTCGATCCTCACACCCCTCACTGGATTCTTTAAGATTCATTGCTCTTCTCATACACCCTTCCTACATCGCTCCAATTTTGCGGTGCATATCTGCTTCGTCATTCTTTCATACTACATGATGACAGGTGACATGAAGCTTTTTTCTACATGTCCGGACCAACGGAGCATGCCTCTATGTCCTCTAAAACTGATCATAATTTGTAGTCTAAGGGGTTCAGATCTGGATTAGACGAGGGCCATTCTTCAGGTTTGGTTTCGAGCCAGGCTTGGGTAGTTCGTGCCTTGTGGCCAGGTGCAGAGGCCTGCTGGAAAGTCCACGGTACATTTTTAAAATATTGCTGAGAGGATTAATAACACGATCCAAGACATTCTCTTGATACACTTTGGCTGAAGATTTCACTCCTTTTTCACAAAAATGAAGCTTTGTGACTCCTTGATAAGACTCCATTACAGACGTACAGACGCAGGATGATGACCACGTTGTACTTTTCCGACCACTTGGGCGGCTTCTTTAGAACTGTGTGCGTACACTTTGTCATTTTGCTTGTTGTAGTACTCTTCAACTGTGAAAATGTTTTCATCAGTAAAGAGGATATTTCTGTGCCTTTCACCTACGCATCGAGACAGAAGGCGTTTTGATCGATCCACTCTCTTCAACTGCAGGGTTTAATTAAGCTTTGGGTCTTGTTTTATTATACGCGACAGAGTCCTAGCGGGAATTTTCATTTCTCGCGATAAGATGTTTCGTTTCCTAACGGTATTTCGGCGAATTTTGCATTTAACAGTATTAACAGCCTTTGTAGTTCTAACAGCACGCGGTCGCCGCCGTATTTTATGGTCTTCAACAGAGGAAGTGTTGGTATATCTGTCGATAGTACGATATACGAACATACGGCTGATACCAAGCTTTTGAAGTATCTTTAATCAGACTGACGGCTACATACCCACTTTGTGCAAGGCAATCGCTGCAATCATATTTTCTTTAAACCCCCATTCCATATTGTAATTTAATAATAAACACCAAGAAAATATGTAACACAGCGGGAAATCGAAAGAAGTTTTTAACCTAAACGCGTTCCAAATTCAAAATAATTAAAGAGTTGAAAAAAGAAAAGTTTCTATGTAAACAGTATTTATGGCCAGACTAGTTATATTTGCAAGTGAATTTTGACGACCCCGGTGGCGCAGTGGTGAAACGCCCTAAAATGTTACTTTGACACTAACGCTCGTGGGTTCGATTCCTAAACAGGACAAACATTTGTATGCATGAACATGTTGTGTCTTGATCTGGGTGTTTTTAAGAGAGGTAGCAGCGCATCAGAATCTCCCAAATAACCGCAGCCAAATAACAACTAACTGTAGAGTTGTTGTGTTCCCGCGTGTGAGTGAGGTCCCAGTAAGCTTCTAAGGATTTCCTGTGATAGTAGCAGAGGTGGCATCGCGTGAGTAATACTTGAACGTATTGCAAGTGTTCCTAGGCTACGCTACGGTAACCGCTTTACATCAGATGGGCCGTATGCTTGTATATATTTTTTTACACCAGTAAGGTAGCAAGCAAGCATACGGCCTGTCTGTTGCTAAACAGTCACCGTAGCCTATGTACATTTGCAACACCAGGGGTGTCACTCATGCGTTGCCGACCCTAAAAATATCTACAGACGTTGTATGAAAAATACCTAGTTAGTACATTTCTTAATTTAAACCTATACGACCGAGTGCCCCTGGTTGTTTTTAATCGAACACACGGCCTTCATGTTCGGTTCATGTTGGGCCATTATGAAGCACTCGCTAGATCGCAATGAATGTGTCCGCGAAATTCCATAATTTCCATAACCAAAGTGGATTGTCGGTACCACCACTTTTACCCATCAGGATACTAACGGACACGACATGCCCTTATACCATTCGGTTTAAGTAGGCGTATGAAGCTAAGCGGCGCCCTCATTTTATTTTCATTAACAACGCCGAATTTAAAATCAATTAAAAAAAATGCTCAATACTGCCACTGCAGAACCATATTTATGTTTTTTTGAAACATATTCTGTACATATTATTTATGTACAATTAGTGATAATTTTGATTATTGCCCAATAAACAATAATTCAAATTTTGGTTATTTGTACACAGATATACAAGATATGTTTATAGAGACTAAAGAAATTACAGAATAAATACAAGATATATTTCAAAAAACATTAAATGTGGTTCTGCAGTATTGAGCGTTTTTTTTTTTAATTTATCTTAATTTCAGTGTTATTAAATGAATAAAAACAAAATGAGGGCCCACTAAGCTTCATACCCTCCTCTGCCCTCTTAAGGATCTAATACAGCTAGAACTACAAAATGAGAGTACTAGCTACCCAGCACCTTGATTTTGTACCTTTCAGAAAACTAGCGATTATAAAAGGTAACATCAACGGACCTTAGGAGCTTACTGGTCACCTCACACGCAGGAACACAGTAACCCTACCGCGAGTTGTTATTTGGCTGCGGTTTTCTGTGAGGTGGAAGTACTTCCCCGGACGGGCTGCTTCGATGCGCTCTACCTCACTTACAAAATTTTTGGTTTAGGGTACAAAATGAGACCCAACCAGAACCATCATTTTGAACCTTTCAGCGTATCAGCGACATTGAAACCATTTAATTTTTATCACTAGTACCGATTACCCTCACGGGTACAAAGTGAGGGTGCCGGCGATCCAGCTCGAATTTGGAAGCTTACAGAATAACATACGTTAAAATAACAAACAAACAATAACGAAAAGGCACATTAAATGATAGTTGGGATTAATTTGATAACCACAAAACATGCTGAATATATACCGCAGTCTTTTTCACATACACTGTAATTCACACAACATATAAAGATCTATTTGGTCATTGATATAAAATAACTAGACTGGTCGTTAAATAGCAAGGTACAGCACGTGCAGGTGAGGATGGCTTTAACACTAAAACATCTTTAGAATTAAAGCCACTGTTCAGTGGTGGGGTGTACCTAATACTGGATAATATACAAAATAACATATAGCAAGTACTGGACACACGAATTTTATATCGCGAAATACGGACCACTAAGAACTGTGCCTTTATAAAAGTAATTTGTAAACTTATAAAAAACAATACGTTATTTTACAAGTACTATTTGACTACTACATTGCGAGCTTCCGCCACCAGGTATTTCATGACAATTAACACCGGTACCTGCGCGCTACCGGCAGTTCGATCATCTCTAATCCATGAAGTAACCGGTGGCGAATGAACACAATGTAGTTTAGATCAAATTGTTAGTTTTGTCTTCCTGGCAGTAACAAGAAATAAAGTAGATATAACAAGGAAATTAAAACGGTTTGCACATTGTTTCGGTGTCTCACTGTAAAGAAAGTTCTATGACTATGAAATCAGTCTAGTAATTTTATATCAATGGCATTAAATAAATCAAAATTTGCAACTAATCACTATCTAAGTTAAATACGGAGTAACTATAGTGTATAATCCTGAAAGAAGTGTTTCAAAATGCACACACACACACAAAACTTTTGTGCACTGCAGTCAGAGACAATAATTGGGGGCATACGCTGTTGAAAGTTTCATTCGCACTTGTAAATTGATAACTAAATCGCAAGTGAATTAAAGTTGAAAATAACATGAGAAAAGGCACTAGTTTGTGTGCGTTCACGATGCCCACTTTAGTCGCTTAGCCCGCACAGACCAGAAAATCATGGCCGACTTTTTCTTGGATACCATATTAAAATACATATCTAGAGACGTTGACTTGCAACATATGACGTCGGGGCCGCGTTCAAATGTGTTCGGATCAAAAGAGAAACAAAACGCAAAAAGAGAGACAATGGAGTGCCAGTCTTTATTTGGACTCCCGGCTTAATACACGTACATACATGATACCGCCAACGTATCGTGAAACTATTCTCGGACGTGTTGCTCGGCACATGTATATCGAATCGACACAATGCAATGTCAATCGTAATACATTCACATCAGTCTACGGCACACCGATAACCTTGTGCCGAGACAATGTTGCGATATAATGTGCACACTAATGTGCGGACGAGGCTTTAGATCTCACAAGAGATCAAGGTTGAGTAATATATATGTTTATTACGGACATTAGCCAACTAGTTTAGGTTAATCCTAGAATTGACTAATTGGGTCCTTGAAAGTCGAACTCAAATCAGAACCGTTCAAACTATAGACGGTTCGGTGAAGGTGGCTTCAGAAGGGATAAAGTTACATTCATGCACATCCTCAGAAAAATCTTTCTAGGATTTTTTGTGTGTCTGCATTTTGAAAAGGCTGCATTCGGTTCACTTTAGATACACCGGCACTAGTCATACGAATTTTCCAAGAATGTAAACAATTATCAAAGTATTATTTACATCATTGGAAACCTTTAATATTATTTATTTAATTCATAAAAAAATACAATAAATATGTTCGTTACAAAGGCACTATTAAAATTTACAATTACATTACACTTTTTTTTTTGGCTTTTTCCAAAAATTTTTAATTTCTCTACCTAAGTCATTTTAAATAGGAAAATTTTGTTATTCTAACTACACAACGTATGGTACAATGTTATTTACAATTAAAAACAAAAACTATCCCACGATCTTTGTACATCTATCAAGTTATAAACACTCGCATCGAAATCGGACCAGCCGTATTTCAAGAAAACAAAACATTGTATGATATTCAAAATTGATTTCAAGAACTTACATGTAGTAGTAAGCTAATGGAGAGTTCAAAATTAACAAGATACCTCGCTGTTGGTCGCCCCGACCCAGCGTTAGATACTATATTCGATACCACTCTAAACTTAACCTTATCATATTTGGCGTACGGCTCAAATTGGTTTCTATAGTAAATCCCACAAAGCAGCTCATGATTTCGTTGTGTTGACTTGTGGGCCAATTTCAGCCGTACATCGAACATGGTTAGCATAAGTTTACATTGTTACCCAATGTAGTCACTTCGCCGCTGCGCTGTCGGTCTGCGCTGACCCTTACACACCCAAAAGTAGTGTTGTGAATATGTTGAAGCTCCGATATGTGATATGTGCCTAACGCAAGTATAAAAGGACCCCTAAACCTCTAAATATGACTGGAGTTTTTAAATAAAGTTAGGTGAACTTATTTTTTTTGTTAAATACTTTCCATGAGCAAAATTAGCATTTATTTCAAGAAGATAATGTGATATGAAAACATATTAAATATACAGTATTTTCCATACAAAAATTAAGAAAAGTAATTTAGGGAATCTTACGCGAGCCTTTAAGGTTTAAATTGAAATGTAGCTGGCTACTGACTCGAGCCTTCACAGCACGCGAGCCTTTACAACTCGAGCGTTAAGGGGATGATCTTCTAACTCATTTTTCACAACAATACCCAAAAGGCTGTCAGGTTATTTTAAGATCAAAGGAGTGCAGATTTTTAATCACATAAGAAAATCCTCAATTTTAACCCCCATTAGTTTCTTCCTCCACGACTTTAAACATCCAAATGTTTTTGTCATTTTTCATTATTAAATAAAAAAATTGCTTTATCTACATACTAGTAAGCGGTTATGGCAGTGTTTCTAAAATTATTTATTCTTATTTCTTATTTACACGTAACGTTATAAATTCATAGAATCGTTCTATTTGCAAACGTGCCGGGTAATGTCCGCATGGTTAGGGCTAGTACTACCCAGGCAATGTTACAAAGCCAAAGCATTAGTATATACATATCCCAGTGCTGTATCTCAAGCTGTTTCGTCCTTTGAAATGGCGTCAGCGGAAAACGGTGTCCTAAGTTGCTTGAAAAAACTGGTGTTTTGAAGTATGCTTTACACGTCTTAGCTGAAGGGCGACCCCCCAGCAATGGGATCTATATCAGTCGGTATGGTGGAAACTTTCTCATCATTTGTTCACGGATAAAAGCAGAGCTGCTATTGCTCGTGCAATTAGCGAATTTGAAATCCGGTCAATGTTGAGATTGGCCCGCAAATGTGGGCATTACCCGTCATACAGATTGTCTTCGATAAAGACGTTTTCAGACCACGCAAACTATTCGAGAACCACGCGCCATATCTACGTCGTCTCAAAATATCTCGTACAAAGGCAATAATTAAAAAAACTAGTGCTTAATGTTAAAATATAAATCTTAAGACTTCTAATACAATATCGGGCTGACTTTGACAAATATGGATGACTTTTTGAAGTGAGTGCAATGAGGCTACACATTTGTATCGAGGGTAAATAGTAAAGTATCTCCGACACGAAAAATATGTCCTTTTGAAATCCTCGTGGTAATAAAGTGTTTTAAGCTATAAAGGCAATAGATATATTATTATAAAGGTAAATCTGTTAACATTTAATAGGGAATATGCATGTGATTAATAAACTTTATTACTTCAGCGTTATGAGTTCTTCCATATTTTTGATTATGATTTCTTTAAACCGCAAAGAAACCGCGAGATATTCAAATATTTGAAAAGGTCAAAACCTATGTGAAGTAAAAGTTCACGATAAGAATGTAATTGTCTAGGATTGGTCCGTAGAAGGTAGTTCCATATAAAATATAAGTAAAAAATAAAACGCTATAAAATTGCAGCAGAACACAATGTTTCATCAACATAATCTCTCCATTTGTGTGTTTGTTGTCATGGACAATGACGTCACATCAAGCGCGCCAAAATGGCGGGCGTTTAAAATGTCCGTATGGACTGGCTATTTTTAACTTTAAAAAAATACTTTAGAATACTTTTTGGTGTTGAAAATGCTTTTGCTGTTATATACCGATGTTAATTATTTAATAAAAAAAATACATGCATACTCCCTACTCAAACCATGACGTCATGATTAGTGCACATGTGTGCCTTAAAAATGTGGTATCGCGCGGTTGTCGCCAATTAGATTAGCTCAAGACATGGAGTCTGATGAATATAGGCTACTTAGTATTGTCATTAATTTATGCATTGTATCATATGATCCACGCTGATGAAGGCAGAAGCAGACATCTACGCATAGATTTACATAATTATTATTTATTATACATTATATATATTATACATTACAAAAATAATTCCCTCTCTGGCACATAGACAAGTCCTTACAACTTTCAAATATAATCTTATTGTATCTTATATTCAATTCTCTTACGTTATTACTTTTCTTATTTAATTTGCATTTCGGAAATGACTATTGAAGGAGAGGAACTTGTTAATACAAGATCTCTTTTCAAATTATCATATGACAATAAATTCATTGGTACAATAATGATGGCAAATGGTAGAATTAAATATTATTAAAAAAGGTGGTGCGTGCTAAATTATTTCCAGACATCTTTGTCAGGTACATATTCATCAATTTTATAATAAGCCATTTCATAGAGTGTACTTTTGATGTGCTTTTTGCACACAATGTCAGGTAAGGACAGAACTGTTTCAGGCAATTTATTATAGAATCGTATACAATTTACAAGAAAAGATATACCTGTCCTAGCAAGCCGATGTACCGGCATACGATTAATGTCCAAAAAGCTGTTTGTCAAAGTTTACCAAATAATTTTGATGAGTTGACTCAAATTTAAAATTGAGTAATAACCGCGAGCTACCTACCACATTTTTAATGCACACCTACGCTATGACGTCACAGGGCGTAATTAAACTTTAATTAATGACAACGTTTTTATGTAACACCATTAGACAGACAAGGAAAGACCAGTGATAAGCCTAGTGGACAAAGAACCAGCCTATTGACCAACTGCTCTCTGATTCATATCCTGGCATGTACCACTAAATTCATGTTTCCAGAGTTATGTACATGTTTGTAACACTTGCTCAACTAGCTCAGCGGTGAAATAAAACATCGTGAGCAAACCCGCGCGTCCAACATTTTGAAAGACGTGAAATTATATTTCTTAAATAGTTAATAGATATTAATATATAATAAGTATAGTTTGTTTTTTTATTCATATTGCCATTTTTACCTTCCAATTTTTGTTTTTTTTTTAACGTTTTTTTTGTTACCCGGCCGACAATTTTTTATTTTACCGCCTGTGGGGTTGGCTGGAAGAGATCTCTTTTAATGATAAGCTCACCTTTGTACACCGTTGTAACAATGGTATGTGTATATGCAATAAAGAATATAATAGATTCAGGCGTTACTTTGCGAAAGTCAAATTTACAGGCAATTTGATCTACTACTCTGTGTGCTTCCGCTCTAGATCGGGAGCGGAAGCACACAGAGTAGTTCAGATCAATATTTCTTAGTCACTACTCGACTCTGAAACACGGCCAAAATCACAAAGATCACGGACAAATCATCCACGGTACTGCCAGACGAGAATTCGACAATGCAACACCGTCGAGGTTCCACAGTACCACGGGACAGTTTACAGAAAAAAAAGTGTCTTTCATTCTTCTTCTTAAAGTTATACTGATTCCTAATTCATTATGATTAGCGGGGTCCGACACTTAAAGACTCAGAATTTGACTCACACCTTTTGAATCAAACAATTTTTAACGGAAGTATCGCGTTTTATTTATTTTGTTGAACCTGACGTTTTGAATGCTACAAACCCAGAGATCTACTCAAAAACATTCGGACACCGTGAGCGATTTTTGTGTGAATCGAAACGTACATAATTAATCCATCCATGTCGGTAGATGTAATAATTGAATAACTAATGTAAGACAAATACCACCTTAGTCTTCCTGCGACCACGGACGCTACAAAGCATTCGAAACGTCAGGTTCAACATAATAAATAAAACACGCGATACTTCCGTTAAAAATTGTTTAATTCAATGTATAACAATCGCGAAAACCTAAGACAATACTAGGTCACACGTTTTCCAAAATATAAACACACGGACGTGTGGATCCCCTCGCGATGTCTTCGTCCACCGTTGAACAAGCGATATTTACAAATATATACATATGTATATCTACACAGACGATTTTAATGGTACATGGCCACACCAGGCCTTGAATCATGAGCGAATTTACTGCTTACACGTCTCTACTATATTAATGAAAAACGATTTAGCCCATGAAAATAATTAATAAACATTATAATCTAAAAATTAAAAACACGCAGTAAATAGATATCGTTCTATGAACTATGCAACTAACTTTAAAACCATGATTCCTCGCGCATCTATGCCAGAAGTGGCGTCACCTGGTGGCCACAGTTCACCAGCACTGCCGCCATTATAAGTTGAAGCCGCGGAGATTCCGCAGTCTCTTCTCCAACTCCTCGACGGCGGACTCCTCGTTCGGCCACGACGGTTGTTTCTTTCGTTCTCCCCCCGGTGCCATTTGGAAGGTGCCCGCGGTTTTACCCGGGCTTTCTGAACTGTGAAAGAAAGCAAGTGTTATTTGGCCTACCTCATGGATCATAGTTTTATTTGCCCTGCCTCATGGATCATAGTTCTATTCGGCCTGCCTTATGGATCATAGTTTTATTTGGCCTACCTCATGTATCATAGTTTTATTTGGCCTACCTCATGGATTATAGTTTTATTCGGCCTACCTCATGGATCATAGTTTTATTTGGCCTGCCTCATGGATCATAGTTTTATTGGCCCTGCCTCATGGATCATAGTTCTATTCGGTCTGCCTTATGGATCATAGTTTTATTTGGCCTACCTCATGGATCATAGTTTTATTTGACCTACCTCATAGATTATAGTTTTATTTGGCCAGCCTCATGGATCATTGTTTTATTTGGCCTACCTCATGGATCATAGTTTTATTTGGTCTGCCTCATGGATCATAGTTTTATTTGGCCTGCCTCATGGATCATAGTTTTATTTGGCCTGCCTCATGGATCATAGTTCTATTCGGCCTGACTTATGGATCATAGTTTTATTTGGCCTACCTCATGGATCATAGTTTTATTTGGCCTGCCTCATGGATCATAGTTTTATTCGGCCTACCTCATGGATCATAGTTTTATTTGGCCTGCCTCATGGATCATAGTTTTATTGGCCCTGCCTCATGGATCATAGTTCTATTCGGTCTGCCTTATGGATCATAGTTTTATTTGGCCTACCTCATGGATCATAGTTTTATTTGGCCTACCTCATGGATTATAGTTTTATTTGGCCTGCCTCATGGATCATAGTTTTATTTGGCCTGCCTACTAGTCTTAGACGTCTGGTATATCAGATGTTAAAGACAGCCTATAAGGTATTGCCTCGAGGGTTCTAAGCAAACGCAAAAAAGTCGAATTGTGAACTCCAGCGATTGAACCATTTTACGAATAAGACTAATAAATCAGCGATCCAACCTGGGATTTAATTTCTACAGTCCACAACATCAATATTTTGGAAAGCTCGGTGACTAGCAGTCGTAGGTTCGATTCATACACACGACAAAGCTTTGTGTTATCATGGTCAGGGTGTCAAGCACCCCGTCTGGGGAAGTACCTGCACCTCACAGAAAACCGCAGCCAAATAATAATTCCCTGGAGGGTTATTGTGTTCCTACAAGCGAGAAATTACCAGTAAACTTAAGTTACTGTTTTAGCAACAGGGGTTGCAACTGTTTTGCAAACTGCATGGCTACGACAGCCACTTTACATCAGATGGACTGTAAGCGTCTATGGTTCCCAACGTTGTAAAACAGAAAATTCTCGCTGTGTCCTTGGGGAGAAGTCACTCCCTAACGTGCCTTCCCTTATACATGTACATACCTGAAGTACTCAGTACTAGCGCCAAGACCAGCATCGACATTGCTGTTGGAGTCTCTTGGTGCTGAAATCCTCGGGGAAGTGGGGAGAGGCCGCTCCTTGCTGTTGTACAGCCATACTCCGCCGTCAATTTTGTGATCTTGAACTTGAAACTCGGTGTTGTAGAGTCGGGGAGGCGACGTGAAGTCCACATCCAGAGGTTGGCCTGGTAGTGGAGTCGCCAGGTTAAAAAAATCAGATGTATTTTTTTTATACAACATCATCGTCATAGAATTGCCAGGGTAAAACACAGCAGTTTTTTTTTAATATTTAAAATCGGGGTAATAGAGTTGCCAGGATTAAAGAACATCTGAGGGTTTTATACAACATCAGGGTAATTATATTTAAAATTAGTTTAAATAACAGTTATTATTTTCATATAACCTTGTAGTAATACAGTTGCTAGGTTAAATTACAGCTGAGATTATTTTTATATAAGATCAGGGTAATTGAGTTGCCAGGTTAAATAACAGCTGAGATTATTTTTATATAGATCAAGGTAATTAAGTTGCCAGGTTAAATAACAGTTGAAATTATTTTCATACAACCTCAGGGTAATAGAGTTGCCAGGTTAAATAACCACCCATAAGCACTAAAAACAGTTCCTAATTGTTTATACAACGTCGAGAGGCATACAAGCATACGGCCCACCTGATATAAAGTGGTTACCGTAGTCTAGCTCCTAAGGAGTTGCTGTGTTAGCAGCAGAGGTGGCATCACGTGAGTGATAGTTAATGTATTGCAAGCGTTCGTGGGCTACAGTAATCGCCTTATTTCAGGAAGGCCGAATATCTCCCAATGTTTTGTGTATTTCTTAGAATTACAATAGACTCCAATTTGTAGTGGAGTACCATATAACCATATAACCCACATAAGTCCCGGGTCGGCAACGCAAGAGTGACACCCCAGGTGTTGCAAATGTCCATAGGCTACGGTAACTTCTTACCATCAGGCAGGCCGTACGCTTGTTTGCCACCTTAGTGGTATAAAAAAAACGAACATAAATAAACTTATCAGTAAGCTCATCTCCGCCGCATATACAGTTAGGAGAATCGACGGATGTGAATACAGGAAGTCGTTATTTTTGTTACCGGAATGTTGTTTTTTTTTTTTAAACCAATCGCAAGTTCGCACATCCAACAGGTGTAGATCGTCTGTTGGGTATGCGAAGATCGGCTTACTTTGTACATACTGGTTCCTCCGGCATGGGGTAACCGGAATTTTTTGTTACTTTATTTAAAAGAAAAACAGTCATGGGATTACAATAATGTTAACATACAATTTGTTCTTACGTCTATTATGTTAGTTTCCTTTATATTGTTGTACTTATCTATTTTTACACTGGTAACTTATTTGATATATATGTAATATATCTAATAGTTTATCCTTTCAATTACTTATTTCTATCACCAGAGCTAGTTTTTTACAGTAGTTTAGGAATCTATTTCTATTGCTTTTACAGTATATTATTTTATTTATATTTTCTGTTGTTATCTTTTCTCTCATTTCGTTTTCTATGTCCATTCGTTCCCTCCCATACATCGGACACTCCGTAATTATATGTATGATGTTTTCGGATGTTTCAGGGTCGCAGGGGCACGCCGGGCTCTCCTTGCACTTAAATCGGTTCAAGTACTCAGAGAACCCGCCGTGGCCCGTCAACACCTGAACTAAAATCGGGTCAAGTTTAAATTTTTTAATTACCGGGTACGCTGTTGCGGTGTCTGGGAAAAATATCTTGCTCGTGCTTGCCGTGTCATTTGTTGGACCAGAATGTTGTTGTAGGTAAATGCAGTAGGGACCACATAAATAAACTTGCCAGTGAGCTCAGCTCCGCCGCTACGGTTAGCGGAATTTTGGGGTGAAAATGAAAGTATTTTTTTAACCGGGGTGTTTTTGTGGGTGGGTGTTTCTGTGGGCGGGGGTGTACCTGGGTGCAGGCGGTCGTCCTGCCTGAGCTCGGCGAACACGTCGTTGTTGTTCCCCCACGTGTCTCGGAGGGTCTGCCTCGCGGGCGGGTACCACGGCTTGGACGCGCGAGACGCTGGCGATGGCGGCTTCTCTGTTCACAATCACAATCGCACGTAACATAACATAGTTTAAGAGAGGTAGGGCATATCAATCGCGATGCTGATTGCGGAACATTTTTTTACAATTATATTTTTTTTTAAAGGCGTAAAGTGAGTTTCCGGGTTGAAGACACAGCTGGGATTTTTTATACGACGTCGGGCTAATTTGAGTCACGGGGTTGAAAAAATGACTGAATTTTTTTATACGACGTCCGTGTAATACGAGTTGCCAGGTTGAAGAAACAACTGAGATTTTTTTATACGATGTCGGAGTTGCCGGGTTGAACAAACAGCTGAGATTTTTTTATACGACGTCGGGGTAATACGGGTTGCCGGGTTGAAGAAACAGCTGAGATTTTTTTATACGATGTCGAGTTGCCGGGTTGAAGAAACAGCTGAGATTTTATTATACGACGTCGGGGTAATACGTGTTGCCGGGTTGAAGAAACAGCTGAGATTTTATTATACGACGTCGGGGTAATACGTGTTGCCGGGTTGAAGAAACAGCTGAGATTTTATTATACGACGTCGGGGTAATACGTGTTGCCGGGTTGAAGAAACAGCTGAGATTTTATTATACGACGTCGGGGTAATACGTGTTGCCGGGTTGAAGAAACAGCTGAGATTTTATTATACGACGTCGGGGTAATACGTGTTGCCGGGTTGAAGAAACAGCTGAGATTTTATTATACGACGTCGGGGTAATACGGATTGCCGGGTTGAAGAAACAGCTGAGATTTTATTATACGACGTCGGGGTAATACGGATTGCCGGGTTGAAGAAACAGCTGAGATTTTATTATACGACGTCGGGGTAATATGTGTTGCCGGGTTGAAAAAACAGCTGAGATTTTTTTATACGACGTCGGGGTAATAGGAGTTGCCGGGTTGAAAAAACAGCTGTGATTTTATTATACGACGTCGGGGTAATAGGAGTTGCCGAGTTGAAAAACAGCTGAGATTTTATTATACGACGTCGGGGTAATACGTGTTGCCGGGTTGAAAAAACAGCTGAGATTTTTTATACGATATCGGAGTTGCCGGAATCGGAATTTCAGGAGTAGGAGAATTGTAGGGTTTAATTATGATGATATTATATTGATCATACTTGAAATTTTTATTAAAATAATGAAATATTTATGTAAACAATACACGTGTACAATACACCACGGTTGTTATGACGCCTTATACCAAGCTTCTTATTAAGTATCACTCGCGTGATGCCTTCTCTGCTGTTAACACAGCAACTTCTTGGGAGCTTACTGGTGACCTCACTCACACGCCGGAACACAAGAACCCTCTAGGGAGTTGTTATTTGGCTGCGTTTTCTGTGAGGTGGAGGTACTTCCCCAGACGGGCTGCTTTGATGCCCCCTACCTCTCTTAAAACATCCAGACCAAGACAAACAGACATGTTCATGCACACAAATGTTTGCCTTGTGTGGGAATCGAACCCATGAGCGTTGGTGTCAAAGTCGCGTCATTCACGACTGAGCCACCGAGTTTGTACTAACACACGTATAACGCACGGATCCTGTAATAAACACTGTACAATGCCTTCTATCTCATTCTCTCGCACGTTAAATCCTATAGATGTATGTGGTTGTTTCTTTTTATTGTCGCTTTTTTGTTTCATCGAGTTTCAAATCACAACGATGCTAAACAAGTTTTCACTTCAAAAAGTGGATTTCCAATACTTATGTAACACTCACCAGCGACCCACTCAGCGACGGCCACTTTGGCAGATCCCTTCACGTCGGTCTTCGGCTCTGGACTGGAGTCCTCCAAGTCCAGTTCATTCAGCTCGGCCAAGATCCTCTCCTCTCCGTCGAACACGAAGTCTCGTTCGGAGACTTTCCGCGTCGGTTCCCGAGGCGGCGATAAAACTGAAAACCATTCGATAATCTATATAAAATCCATGTGTGTATGTCTGTTTCCTCTGTTCTTCCTGGCGTTACTCGTTTCCTGATCCATTAGAATTGGCGGAGTCTGCTTTTTTTTTATACAACGTCGGGAGGCATACAAGCATACGGTCCACCTGATGTAATGCATTTAAGTATCACTCGCGTGATGCCACCTCTACTGCTAACACAGCAACTCCTTGGGAGATCACTGGTGACCTCGCAAACACGCAGGACCACAACAAACCTGCAGGCAGTTGTAATTTGGCTACGGTTTTGAGTGAGGTGGAGGTACTTCTTCAGTAGGGCTGCTTTGATGCGCCCTACCTCTCTTAAACACGCCCAGACCATGACAAACACACATGTTCATGCACACTAATGTATGAACCCACGAGCGTTGGTGACGATGTCGCGTTATTAACCGCTGCGCCACCGAACTCATCAGAGAGTAAGCCTAAAGATTTGGCGAAGTAATGATTTCGACGTGGTGCGACTGCGGTCAGACCTTCACAACCCACAGGGTCTGGTATTCCACCAGACCCTCCTTAGGAAAGGTCACACGTCTATCGAAATATAATTTCTTGGACGTCCGGGATTCCTCACGATGTTTTTCCTTCACCACCGAGCAAGTGATAACTATAAATAAATAAATAAATAAATATTGTCGGACAAATTACACAGCGCCACCTAGCCCCAAAGTAAGCGAAGCTTGTGTTATGGGTACTAGACAACTGATAAACATACGTAAATACATTTTTTTTTGTAAATACATACTTATTATACATAGAAAATACCCAGACCAATACAAACAGACATGTTCATGCACACAAATGTTTGTAGTGTGTGGGAATCGAACCCACGAGCGTTGGTGTCAAAGTAGCGTTACAGCGCGTTTCACCACTGCGCCACCGAGCTCGTCAAATATGTACACAAATCCGAAAACACGAATTTAGTGGTACAAGACCCCGTCAGGATTCAAACCGGGGACTACTAGGTCGATATCTATAATATATATACATATATAGGCTCCTAATCCACTGCGCTATCACTGCTACATTCCCACACAGGACAAACGTTTGTGTGCATGAACATGTCTGTTTGTCTCGGTCTGGATGTTTTAAAAGAGAACACATCAGTAGGGCACGTCAAAGCGGCCCAATTGGAGAAGTACTAACGAGCTCGGTGTCTCACTCGTAACTTTGACACCAACGCTCGTGGGTTCGATTTCCACACAAGACAAACATTTGAATTTTAAAAGAGGTAGGTCGCACTAAAGCTGGAGTATTATTAGCGTCTGGGGAAGTACCTCCACCTCACAGAAAACCGCAGCCAAATAACAACTCCCTAGAGGGTTGTTGTGTTCCTGCGTGTGAGTGAGGTCACCAGTATGGCTCCCAAGGAGTTGCTGTGTAAGCAGCCGAGGAGGCATCACGCGAGCGATAATTAATATATCGCAAGCGTTAATAGGCTAAGGTACCCGCTTCACATCAGGTAGGCCGTATGCTTGTATGCCGCCGACGTAGTATAAAAAAAAGTACCTACACCTCCTCCCCTGTAGGGTTGGTGTGTTCCTGCGAGTGAGTAAGAGCTGCAGATACTTTCTGTATTGCAAGCGATCATATGCTACGGTAATCATGTTATAATAAGTGAGCCTTATGTGCTTTTTAGAGTAGTATTAAAAAATCATGGATCAAGTACTGACCTGAATTTTTATCCCCCTTTTCAGTCTTGGCCTTAGCAGGCGTCTTCTCTTTCGCCGGAGCTCCACCAGGTGGTGGTGGAGGTTGCTCTAGTAGCTCCTTCAACTCCTCCTCCAGCTCAGCGGCGTCGAATTCATCGACTGTGGTGCCGAGGGCCTTCTCTATTTCGTTGTAAGAATCAAGCACCTGAAAACAAAGAAGGAAGGCTAGCTAGAAGCTTTTTGACCTTAGGTTTTTTTTTATACAACGTCGGGAGGCATACAAGCATACGGCCCACCTGATGTAAAGCGGTTACCGTAGCCTATGAACGCTGGTATTACATTAAGTATCACTCGCCCGATGGCAACTCTGCTGCTTACACAGCCACTCCTTAGAAAACTCTAGGGAAACTCTAAACTCTAGGGAGCTGTTATTTGGCCGCGGTTATTCTGTGAGGTGAAGGTACTTCCCCAGACGGGCTGCTTCCCGAGAGGGTTGTTGTGTTCCTGTGTCTGAGCGAGGTCACCAGTAAGCTCCTAAGGAGTGCTGTGATAGCAGCGGAGGTGGCATCACGCGGGTCATACTTTATGTAATACAAACGTTCATAGGCTACGGTAACTACGGTAACATCAGGTTTTGACGAACTCGTTGGCTCAGTCTTGAATGACGCGACTTTGACACCAACGCTCGTGGGTTCGATTCCCACACAAGGCAAACATTTGTGTGCATGAACACGTCTGTTTGTCTTGGTCTGGATGTTTTAGGAGAGGTAGGGCGCATCAAAGCAGCCCATCTGGTGAAGTACCTCCACCTCACAGAAAACCGCAGCCAAATAATAACTCCCTAGAGGGGTGTTATGTTCCTGCGTGTGAGTGAGGTCATCAGTAAGCTTCCAAGGAATTGCTGTGTAAGCAGCAGAGGAGGCATCGCGCGAGTATACTTAATATATCGCAAGCGTTAATAGGCTACGGTACCCGCTTTACATCAGGTGGGTCGTATGCTTGCATGCCTCCCGCCGTTGTATATAAAAAAGTGAAGTGGTTCATTGGTTGGTCGTCACTTACGTCCTTCAAATCGTCCAATGTGTCGTGCACGGCGCCCTCTTCTAAACCGCCTTCTTTCATACCGCGCTTCATTGCCTCCGTTGTCGACCTGAAATAAATACAAATAAATAAACATAGGATTATAAACGCGGCCGGAATGCGAGTGTTGCGCAAAATTATATGCGGAGCTCGGTGGCGCAGTGGCGAAACGCGGTGTTACATTACATGGACACCAACGATCGTGGGTTCGATTCCCACTGGGTGTTTTTAAGAGAGGTAGGGCCCGTCCGGGTAAGTACATCCACCTCACAGAAAACCGTAGGCAAAATAACATCTCCCTGGAGGGTTGTTGTAGTCCTGCGTGTGATTGAGATCACCAGTAAACTCAGCAGAGGTAGGCAGTGGCGGCTGGTGGGTTATCGAACTGGTGGTGCACTTTACTTGCTCACCAAGTATTAATATTAGAAATTGCAACAAAACAACAATTTATACAATAGATGTAAATTAAAAAAAAAAAAAAACAATTACTTAATATAAACAAACAATAATTAACGCGTTACAGATACAGCGAAACTATACTGATAAGGAGAGGTCCATCATGGCCGCCGTCGAACATCGGGTCATCATCGGGTGCTCTCGGTAATCTTCGATTCGCACGTGCGGCGCACGAGAACCGACTCATTTCTCGGTACATTTCTATGAACTATCTTTTGTTTCACGCGTCAGGCATATTAGCTCGTAACTCATACAAGTTATACTAGCAGTCCTCGTGCGCTCGCCGAAGCGCACGAGAATTTTTCTTTACAGGGAAAATAAGTCTTAATAGTTTAGCAAAGCGTTCAAATTGTTTTGTCTTTTATTTGTTATAATTTTAAATTTTATTTGTTATGTTTTTGTATGTTTCAAAAATAAATATTAACATGGTAATTTAAAGATGAAGTAATATTTTGTAATTTTTAAATCTTTTAAATTGGTGGTTCAGCGCACGAGCGCACTTAAGGTACAGTCGCCACTGGAGGTAGGATCGCACGAGTGATTCTTAAAGTACTGAGAGCGTTAATAGACTGCGGTAACCGCTTTCGGTGGGGCGTATGCTTGTAAGAGAGCTCGATGGCGTCGTTGCTTGTGTCATTCTAACCGAACACGCAGGTTAACCAACGTCCACCGCAACCTGTCTATAGATGGGTTTAACTATCTCGAGTTTCTCCGTGTTTCGCCGTCGGTCCCGGCGGTTGTCGATAGATGACAGTCGTTAAGCTAAGTCAGTGGCCCTCGGGCTGCTTGAAAATATTGGCCTCCGCCAATCCGCATTTGAGCAGCGTGGCGGAGTATACTCTAAACCCCTTCGGTTGAAGGGAGACCCTTATCCCTGCTGTGGGATGAGTAAGGGTTGATGTACATACGTCTTTTTTTTTATACTACGTCGTGAGACATACAAGCATACGGCCCACCTGATGTAAAGCTGGTACCGTAGCCTATTAACGCTAGTAATATATTAAGTATCACTCGCATGCCTCCTCTGCTGCTTACACAGCAAGTACTTGGGAGCTTACTTACCTCTTAGGAATTGTTAGTTGGTTGCGGTTTTCTGTGAGGTGGAGGTACTTCCCCAGACGGGCTACTTTGATGCGGCCTGCCTCTCCCGTAGTATATATATAACAACCATACCTATACGTGTCCACGATGGCGGTGTTAACGTCAACCTCCCTCATCTGCTGCAGCAGCTGCCTCACATTGTCCAAGGCCGCTTCACAGCGCGTCAAGCGCTGCTGGAACTTGTGTTTCCGTCTCAGATGATTTTTAGCCTGGAAAAACATATGACATCATTATGTTTTTTATACAAAGTCTGAAGACATGTGACAGACATTACTGATCAATGTAGTGGTTGTGACAAGTAGAAGACTGTGGGAGACTGATGACCGATGGCCAGGCAAGGACCTGTGACTCAGAGCACCAGCGCTCTCCCCGAGGAATACACATGGATATGACTGTGCTCAAAGTTTACTGACTAAACGTAGAGAAATGTGGATTAGAATGTGTTATATGCGAGTGTGCGCAACACACTCTCATACAACACATTCTAATGTGTGTATGTGTCTGTATATGTTTGTGTGTATATATGTCTGTGAGTGTGCGTGCGGGCGTGCGAAGGACGTAGATATACATAGATATAACAGTGATAAAGCTTACTAACTAAATGTAGAAAAATGTGGATTATACACATACATACATATAATCACGC
The DNA here is from genome assembly GCA_947507595.1 of Pyralis farinalis. Lineage (NCBI taxonomy): Eukaryota > Metazoa > Arthropoda > Insecta > Lepidoptera > Pyralidae > Pyralis > Pyralis farinalis. Next base: position 9,236,839 of record OX382281.1, read on the forward strand.
CTCTATCCCGTAGGGGTAGGCAGAGACCACTTCTTTCCACTTGCTACGATCCTTACATACTTGTTTCGCTTCGTCCACTCTCATTATTCTCTTCATACATGCTCTTCGGTTTAGGGTACTCTTGACCTGGCCTTTTTTCAGGACGTCCCTGATTTGATCTCGAAACGTCCGCCTAGGTCTACCCCTTCCGACAATTTCATTCACACTCGCCTTATACACTTTTTTCGTCAATCGTTCTTCATTCATTCTCTCGACATGGCCAAACCATCTCAGCATACCTTTCTCAATTTTTGTCACTACATCTTCTTTCAGACCACAACGTTTCCTTATCTATTTCTTATCCTGTCACTCAGTTTAACTCCTATCATACTTCTTAACGCTCTCATCTCAACTGCATTTATTCTGCTTTCATGTTTCTTCTGCCATACCCAACTTTCACTTCCGTACATGAGTGTCGGAACCAGCACCCCCCCCCATGCACAGCCAAACGAGCCTTGTTAGACACCTTCCGACTGCTCATAAAGGAGTGCAAAGCTCCATTCCCATGTTCCCTGCATTCACTCTTCTTTCAATATCACTCTCACACTTTTCATCTCTTGTAAACTTTGAACCCAGATACACAAACTCATTCACCTGTTCAATTTGTTCATCTCCAATCACGATATTGCAGTCTGTCACTGCCTCATCTCTTTCAAACACCATCACTTTCGTCTTCTTTACATTCATCTTCATTCCCTTTCTAACAAAAGCTCCACTCATAGCAGTTACCATCTCCTGCAACTCCTCGGCCGAAGACGCAAGTAATACTTGGTCATCAGCATAGAGAATACATTTGACGAGTAACTCATTCATTCTCAACCCACTTTCATTCTCTTTTAAATCTGTCAAGCAATTGTTAATGAACAGATTAAACAGCCACGGTGACGCTACACATCCCTGTCTAACACCTTTTTCGATATTAAACCATTCAGTGTATGCCCCGTTTATCCTTACACAAGCACTAGAATCCCTATAAAGAGATTGCAATGCTCGTATGAGGATACTGCTCACACCGTTCACGGACAATGCTGACCACAACTCATTCCTCACCACTCTATCATAGGCCTTTTCTAGATCCACGAACGCGCAATAGACCTTCTTGTTTTTAGCCAAACACTTTTCGGCTATGGATTATAATGTGTTAATGAACTGTGGCTGTTTGTGTGTGTCCGCGCATGCGTGAATGATGTATTGATAGATAGGGGATTTATGTGGTTAATTCCTCGATCAAGGATCAACATCAGAAAACAAACAGACTGGCGAATTTGTGTCAATGTATGCCTCGCGGCGTTGTATAAAATAAAGTATTAATAACGCTCGTGGATTGCCGTGCCCCTGCTGGTAATATAGCGACTCCTCAAAAGTGTACTGATAATGTCAATGAGAAACACGACTCTCCGGTGAGTTGATGTTCAGCTGCAGTTTTCCGTGAGGTGTAAGTACTGTGGTTGCTTTCAAGCGCCCCATCTCACTCACGCTTGTTTGCATCTTGTGGTTTTATATAAAAAATCGGCCAAGTGCGAGTCGGACTCGCACACGAAGGGTTCCGTACCATTATCTATAAAAACGGCAAAAAAAATCACGTTTGTTGTATGGGAGCCCCCTTGAATATTTGTTTTATTTTAATTTAATTATTTATTCTTAAAGTGAATATATAACTAAATATTCTGTGAATACTTCAAGCGTCTACCTGTTGCCGTTATCAATATCGAGCAAAAATGAGCAAAAAAAATCACGTTTGCTGTATGGGAGCCCCCTTAAATATTTATTTTATTGTATTTTTTAGTATTTGTTGTTATAGCGGCAACAGAAATACATCATCTGTGAAAATTTCAACTGTCTAACTATCACGGTTCATGAGATACAGCCTGGTGACAGACGGACGGACAGCGGAGCCTCAGTAATAGGGTTCCGTTTTACCCTTTGGGTACGGAACCCTAAAAAGGAAGCGTGACCCATTGAATTATTATGTACTAGAGGAGGTAACCTAAGTACAAGTCTTGCTCCATTTTGGTAATATTAAAACTAATGTCCGCTGCAGCGCTGAAATTATTTACATGTCTATACCAAAGATGGCATGGCATGCTCCGTTGGTTCGGACATGTAGAAAGAATGCGGGACGAAAGAATGACGAAACAGATATACAATTCAAAAGTGTAAGGATGTAGGAGCCGAGGAAGGCCGAGACTAACCTACCATGACCAAATTGGTCGTGTTTTATCAGAAGGTGGTGTCAGAAGCCCCAGGAACCGGCGAGCGTGCATGAAAAGAGCTACGAATGTCACAGAAGCGAGTGAAGTATGCAAGGACCGCGTCTTATGGCGCTCGGTTCTCTCTGCCTACCCCGCAAGTGACTTGGCGTGAAGATACATACATACATACATACATATACCAAAGATTCGAAGATACAGCACTAAAACGCTTCTAAGGGGTATTTTTCTCGCGACCAAAAGGTCAAAAGCGCCGTGATTTTCATGGCGCTTACGCGTTTCGTTCAACGTAGTACAGCAATGAGTTGTTGCCGATCGGCAACAAAGCATAGCGCAAACATTTGATTCGCGGTTTCGGTTCTAGTACACTATCTATCTATCTATAACTTCACGCCAAATCCCTTACGGGGTAGGCAGAGAGAACCGAGCGCCACGCGACTCGATCCTTACATACCTCACTCGCTTCTTTAACATTCATTGCTCTTTTCATGCACGCTCGCCGGTTTCTAGGGCTCCTGACATCACCTTCTGATAGAACACGATCAATCTAGTACACTAGTTAGTACATAATAACTGAATGGCGTGACATCGATATTTCATAAGATGAAACGTAATCTGACTTCTTATTTTCACCGTTATAGCGTTTCCTAACCCACTTTTGACGAGCTCGATGGCGCAGTGGTGAATGACGCGACTCGGACAACAACGCTAGTGGATTTGATTCCCACACAGAACAAACATGTGTGCATGAACATGTCTGATTGTCTTGGCCTGGGTGTTTTTAAGAGGTATTTGGCGCATCAAAACAGCCCAACTGGCGAAGTACCTCCACCTTACAGAAAAACGCAGCCAACTAACAACTCCCTAAAGGTTGTGTTCCAGCGTATAAATGAGGTCACCAGTAAGCTACTAAGGAATTGCCATGTTAGCAACAGAGGTGGCATCGTGCGAGTGATACTTAATGTATTACAAGCGTTCATAGGTTTTGGTAAACCGCTTTACAACAGGTGGGCCGTATATTTATAAAAAAAAACCATTAAAATTGACAGGGTTCGCTGCCTAAGTCTAAGGATTTGGCAAAAATACTGACTTTTTACATGTAGCGGCGACATCCGCCGTCTGACATCCACAAACCAGAGCGAAAACTTCTTGAGAATACATTCTTGGATGTGCGGATTGCCCCGCGATGTTTACCTTCACCGCCGAGCAAGCGATGATTACAAATATGTACACAAAGCCGGAAACACGAACTTAACCCACGACGCGTCCTGTAGACTGACGCCGGATATAAGAACCAGTTGAGAATGCGCAAGCTTGCATTGCCAGAGGAACACCTGGCTCGTCAATTTGACGAGCTCGGTGGCGCAGTGGTGAAACGCGCTGTTGCGCTACTTTGACACCAACGCTCGTGGGTTCGATTCCCACACAGTACAAACATTTGTGTGCATGAACATGTCTGTTTGTATTGGTCTGGGTATTTTCTATGTATAATAAGTATGTATTTACAAAAAAAAATGTATTTACGTATGTTTATCAGTTGTCTAGTACCCATAACACAAGCTTCGCTTACTTTGGGGCTAGGTGGCGCTGTGTAAGGATCGAGTCACGTGGCGCTCCGTTCCCTCTGTCTACCCCGCAAGGGGTTTGGCGTGAAATTGTAGATAGATACTTCATAAAAAAAACCAGTTGAGAATGCGCAAGCTTGCATTGCCAGAGGAACACCTGGCTCGTCAATTATGTAACAATTCATTTTTTTTTTTAATTTGTCGGCCATATTGCCCACGTTCCTTAAGAGATAGGAACGGAGTTCCTGAACATTCCTATTCTACTTTTTTATGCTGAATCGGAATCTGAAGTCAAAATTCGAATTATCGATAAAAAGCGACACACAAACGCACAGACATACATATAGATTTCATATAGGAACGGTGTTCCTGAAAATGTGCTCACAGCGTCCCATATGCGGCCTCAGTCTACATATTAGATCGTTCATTTTTAGAAATAAACTACTTTATTGAACTTATCAAGTAAGTGAGGTACTTTTTTTTATATACAACGTCTGGAGTCATTCAAGCATACGGCCCACCTGATGTAAAGCACTTACCTTAGCCTATTAACACTTGTAATATTTTTAAATTCGGGCAGGAGTGCCATGTCTGCAGGTGCGGGTATCCGCGTCATCGTGAGGATATGATATCGAGCCTTGAAGATATTCTTGGATGTGCTTTTAGGCATTCTCAAGTCGGTCAATCTGTTAACTTCTCTTTTTTCTTTTTTTTTCTACTACAACGTCGAGAGGCATCAAGCATACGGCCCGCCTGATGTAAAGCAGTTACGGTAGCCTATTAACACTCGTAATATATTAAGTATCACTCGCGCGATGACTCGTCTGCTGCTTACACAGCAACTCCTTAGGCGCTTACTGGTGACCTCACTCACACACAGGAACACAACAACCCTCTAGGGAGTTGTTATTTGGCTGCGGTTTTCTGTGAGGTAGAGGTACTTCCCCAGACGGGATGCTCTGATGCGCCCTACCTCTCTTTAACTTGTAGTTCTTGTACAGTGTACTGTGAAGGCCTATTATCGACAATAATTGTCTAGTGCGTCACATATAATTATTCAAAACAACTCTAAAATTGGATATTTCTAACGAAAACGGGAAATGTTCAAATGTATGCTACATTGTAGGATACATTTTTGTTTTTAGTACCGCGATGCGTCACGAGTTAATGGTACATGTCAGGATTCCAACCGGGGACCAATAGGGAATATGCATGAAATTTAGTTTTCGTTTTAAATCACTGAATTATCATATAAATACACACATCAAAAGTGTCTAGGGATCAACATATATTTTTGCAATAACTTTTCTCCTGATTGATATTAATTAAAATTTTCTTTAAGGATTCATCAAATAAAGTGTTTTCGTTTGTCTACAGTAACGATAAACCAAGTCACCTTTGCATTAATAAAGAAATTTGCCATTTTCATAATAAAGGGATTTTTGACATTTGAACCACTAACATTAAAGTTCGAAAAAAAGACTGAAATAACAGTTTTCTTTAAAATTTTATTGGGTAACTTAAACAATTAATAATCCGTGTTTCTACCGCGAACACTAACAACACAAGAACATCGGTTTGGCATACTCAAAATGAGTTCATCCAAATCACGCTGTGGAATGGCCGCCCATGTTCGTTGCAACAACAAAAAAAGGTCTTGCGACTGGATACCCTCCATATTCGGCAGAGCTCTTCTCTGTAGCATATCCCATGCATGCTCAATCGGGTTCAAGTCTGGCGACTGAGCAGGCCAGGGCATGACATTGATGTTAGCTGCGGCGAGAGTCTGTCCTACAACTCTTGCGGTGTGCGGTCGTGCATTATCATGCATTAACTGAAATAAGGGACCGATTTGCACTTGTAGAGGAACGATGACGTCTGATACAATCGTCTCAGCATAAATTTGAGCGTTGAGGTTGCCTCTGATCCAAATCAACTCAGTTCTTCCGCCGATCCAAATACCCGCCCATACCATGATGGTTCCACCACTATAAGGATGGACTTCCTGGCAGGATTTTAATCGCTGTTTTTTTTTTAAACTTTAATGTTAGTGGTTCTAATGTCAAAAATCCCTTTATTATGAAAATGGCAAATTTCTTTATTAATGCAAAGGTGACTAGGTTTATCGTTACTGTAGACAAACGAAAACACTTTATTTGATGAATCCTTAAAGAAAATTTTAATTAATATCAATAAGGAGAAAAGTTATTGCAAAAATATATGTTGATCCCTAGACACTTTTGATGTGTGTAGTAAAACAAAAATCATTTTTTTGTAGTTTAGTATTGTGTAGTTTTTTTGTTAAAAACCGTAAAAAAATCAAATCATTTCTATAACAAAAAAAACTTCATAATTTGAATCATTGTCACATTTTGTTTTACTATGACAGCATCAATGATTTTGCTTGAATTGCGGAAATACAGCTAATATTTAGATGAAATCCATACATTTCTTTCAAACAGCATTATCTCGCAAACTATTTATCGTAGAAAAAAAATACTTTGAGATATCTTCCGGTCTCTATCTTCTCTTTTAAGATCAGTCCTAAAAAAATTCATGCATGTTCCCTATTGATCACAAAATTTAAATTAAAAATAATTTTATTTAAGTTTGTATCATGACAACGCATAATTATACTGTCCAAGTTGGTCACTACTGGATACTGGACTTTCTTTATCCTCACAAAACAGACATACAACACGAAAGTAGAAGAATGTAGGAGCGGAGGTAGACCAAGATTCACCTACCATGACCGAACTGATCGTGTTTTATCAGAAGGTGATGTCAGGAGCCTTTGAAACCGGCGAGTGTGTATGAGAAGAGCTATGAATGTTAATGAAGCGAGTGAGGTGCGTAAGGATCGAGTCACGTGACGCTCGGTCTCTCTGCCTACCTCGCAAGGGATTTGGTGTGAAGTTATAGATAGATAGCAAGATAGTAGTGCTTACAACAAGTCTGAAGGTGATGTCAGGAGCCCTGGAAACCGGCGAGTGTGTATGAGAAGAGCAATTAATGTAATGAAGCGAATGAGGTTGTGTAAGCTCTGCCTACCCCACAAGGGATTTGGCGTGAAGTTACAGATAGGTAGTAACATAGTAGTGCTTACAGCAAGTCTGTTGCCCAGTTGCAAAGCGGCCCTCGCTTCGTTTTCTGTCGCGGCGATGTCGCGCGACAGTCGCGTCGCGTCGCCCTCCAGTCTCGTCTCAGCTGATATCAACTTCACCAGCGCCTCATCGGTCTCCGACACTGGACTTGCCTTCTGGTCGGGCTCCGCTGAAAAAATTACAAATACTCATGTACGCTTGGTTAAGCAATGTTGATCGTGGCCTATCTACGGCTGTATTTATCTCGCGGGATTCTTCGTACGTCGGAGACTTCGGAGCCAGATGTTGTCAATAGATGACAGATAAGCAAAGTCAGTGGCCTTCGGGCGGCTTTCCAATCCACAGTTGAGCAGGATGGCGGAGTATGCTCTAAAATTCCGTCCGATTTAAAGCAGTTTTTTTTTTCTTATATCGGCAGACATACAAGCATACGGCCCACCTGATGTAAAGCCGTTAAACGTACCATATGAACGCTTGCTACACATTAAGCTACACTCGCGCGATGCCACCTCTGCTGCTATCAAAGCATCTCCTTAGTAGCTTACTGGTAACCTCACTAACTCGCAGGAACGTACCTCCAAGTAGCTGTTATTTGGCGGTTTTCTGCGACGTGCAGGTAGGCACTTTCTCGGAGGACTGCTTTGATGCGTCCTACCTCTCTTAAAACATACAGACCATGACAATCAGACATGTTCATGCACACAAATGTTTGTCTTGTGTGGGAATCGAACCCACGAGCGTCGGTGCTAAAGTCGCGTCATTCACGACTGAGCCACCGAGCTCGACGAAACCATGCAGCGATCGCGCAGCGGCACTGCAACTGCTCCAACTGTGCGTATCCTTCAAATGAGCTACTTAACACCTGTCATGTTACCATATCAGTCTAGTAAATTAGACTTTTATTAAATGTCGACATGTCATTGGTCGCTGGAGATATTTCAAATTGAAAAGGGGAAGCTTCTTAATCATATATTGCCACAAACATCTCCAAAAACAAAACAAATATGTTGTAATATAAATCACCGTTTCAGAATATTAACTTCATTTTACAAAGTTCGCTTATGACTAGTGTAGCAAAACTTCAAATAAACTTCATTATAATGTCACCGCTATACAAATGTCAAAACAATTTATTCAGAATACGATTATATTGCAGGAAACGTGCAGCTGCAGTTTTTTAACAGAATAGCCAGACATTCACTGCATCGCAGCTGCGACGTCGCTGCTGTCAGATCGCTTAACAGAATAACGTAACCTCAGTTTTTTAACAGAATAGCGAGACATTCACTGCATCGCAGCTGCAACGTCGCTGCTGTCAAACCGCTTAACAGAATAACGTAACGTCAAAATGTACGCATTTTGACACGCCGCGCAGCTGTGCAGCCGCAGTTTTTCAGTAGAATTTATATTTACCATAACATCTATGTTTACACTGCGCGCTTACCCAGTTTAATGACATGGTCTTTCTTCACAGCTGCACCTTGCGAGACCAAGTATCCGAGGAGCAGTTCAAATGTCTCCCTTCCATGCTCGAAGCTGGTCACGCGCATCAGTTCATCTATTGTTCCCATCCGTTCCACCCCTGGCGGGAAGTTTTGGAGGAGTTCTGTTGCTTGGTCCTGGTGACAACAAGGGTGACAATAATATAGTACTAAGTAACTAATCTTAAGGATTTGGCGAAGATACAGACTTTTGAGATGGAGTGACTGCCGTCAGCCCTCCACTACATAGAGGAGGTCCTGGTGACAACAAGGGTGACAATAATACAGTACTAAGTAACTAAGCTTAAGGATTTGGCGAAGATACAGACTTCTAAGATGGAGTGACTGCCGTCAGCCCTCCACTACATAGAGGAGGTCCTGGTGACAACAAGGGTGACAATAATACAGTACTAAGTAACTAAGCTTAAGGATTTGGCGAAGATACAGACTTCTGAGATGGAGTGACTGCCGTCAGCCCTCCACTACATAGAGGAGGTCCTGGTGACAACAAGAGTGACAATAATATAGTACTAAGTAACTAAGCTTAAGGATTTGGCGAAGATACAGACTTTTGAGATGGAGTGACTGCCGTCAGCCCTCCACTACATAGAGGAGGTTCTGGTGACAACAAGAGTGACAATAATATAGTACTAAGTAACTAAGCTTAAGGATTTGGCGAAGATACAGACTTTTGAGATGGAGTGACTGCCGTCAGCCCTCCACTACATAGAGGAGGTCCTGGTGACAACAAGAGTGACAATAATATAGTACTAAGTAACTAAGCTTAAGGATTTGGCGAAGATACAGACTTTTGAGATGGAGTGACTGCCGTCAGCCCTCCACTACATAGAGGAGGTCCTGATCACAACAAGAGTGACAATAATATAGTACTAAGTAACTAAGCTTAAGGATTTGGCGAAGATACAGACTTTTGAGATGGAGTGACTGCCGTCAGCCCTCCACTACATAGAGGAGGTCCTGATCACAACAAGAGTGACAATAATATAGTACTAAGTAACTAAGCTTAAGGATTTGGCGAAGATACAGACTTTTGAGATGGAGTGACTGCCGTCAGCCCTCCACTACATAGAGGAGGTCCTGGTGACAACAAGAGTGACAATAATATAGTACTAAGTAACTAAGCTTAAGGATTTGGCGAAGATACAGACTTTTGAGATGGAGTGACTGCCGTCAGCCCTCCACTACATAGAGGAGGTCCTGGTGACAACAAGAGTGACAATAATATAGTACTAAGTAACTAAGCTTAAGGATTTGGCGAAGATACAGACTTTTGAGATGGAGTGACTGCCGTCAGCCCTCCACTACATAGAGGAGGTCCTGGTGACAACAAGAGTGACAATAATATAGTACTAAGTAACTAAGCTTAAGGATTTGGCGAAGATACAGACTTTTGAGATGGAGTGACTGCCGTCAGCCCTCCACTACATAGAGGAGGTCCTGGTGACAACAAGAGTGACAATAATATAGTACTAAGTAACTAAGCTTAAGGATTTGGCGAAGATACAGACTTTTGAGATGGAGTGACTGCCGTCAGCCCTCCACTACATAGAGGAGGTCCTGGTGACAACAAGAGTGACAATAATATAGTACTAAGTAACTAAGCTTAAGGATTTGGCGAAGATACAGACTTTTGATATGGAGTGACTGCCGTCAGCCCTCCACAACATAGAGGAGGTCCTGATGACAACAAGAGTGACAATAATATAGTACTAAGTAACTAAGCTTAAGGATTTGGCGAAGATACAGGCTTTTGAGATGGAGTGACTGCCGTCAGCCCTCCACTACATAGAGGAGGTTCTGGTGACAACAAGAGTGACAATAATATAGTACTAAGTAACTAAGCTTAAGGATTTGGCGAAGATACAGACTTTTGAGATGGAGTGACTGCCGTCAGCCCTCCACTACATAGAGGAGGTCCTGATGACAACAAGAGTGACAATAATATAGTACTAAGTAACTAAGCTTAAGGATTTGGCGAAGATACAGACTTTTGAGATGGAGTGACTGCCGTCAGCCCTCCACTACATAGAGGAGGTCCTGATCACAACAAGAGTGACAATAATATAGTACTAAGTAACTAAGCTTAAGGATTTGGCGAAGATACAGACTTTTGAGACGGAGTGACTGCCGTCAGCCCTCCACTACATAGAGGAGGTCCTGGTGACAACAAGAGTGACAATAATATAGTACTAAGTAACAAGCTTAAGGATTTGGCGAATATACAGACTTTTGAGATGGAGTGACTGCCGTCAGCCCTCCACTACATAGAGGAGGTCCTGGTGACAACAAGAGTGACAATAATATAGTACTAAGTAACTAAGCTTAAGGATTTGGCGAAGATACAGACTTTTGAGATGGAGTGACTGCCGTCAGCCCTCCACTACATAGAGGAGGTCCTGGTGACAACAAGAGTGACAATAATATAGTACTAAGTAACTAAGCTTAAGGATTTGGCGAAGATACAGACTTTTGAGATGGAGTGACTGCCGTCAGCCCTCCACTACATAGAGGAGGTCCTGGTGACAACAAGAGTGACAATAATATAGTACTAAGTAACTAAGCTTAAGGATTTGGCGAAGATACAGACTTTTGAGATGGAGTGACTGCCGTCAGCCCTCCACTACATAGAGGAGGTCCTGATGACAACAAGAGTGACAATAATATAGTACTAAGTAACTAAGCTTAAGGATTTGGCGAAGATACAGACTTTTGAGATGGAGTGACTGCCGTCAGCCCTCCATAACATAGAGGAAAATCTAGACTTATACAGCGTCGGAAGGCATACAAGCATACGGTCCACCTGACGTAAAGCGATTACGGTGGCCTATGAATGCTTGCAATAAATAAAGTATGACACGCGCGTTGCCACCTCTGTTGCTAACACAGCAACTCCTTATGAGTGTGCTGGTGACGTCCCTCACACGCAGGAACACAACAACCCTCTAGGAAGTTATTATTTGGTCGCGGTTTTCTGGGAGGTGGAGGTGCTTCCTAACGGGCTGCTTTGATGCGTCCTACCTCTCTTAAAAACACGCAGATCAAAACAAACAATAAGTTCATGCGATCAAATGTTTGTCCTGTGTGGGAAATGTTCTCACGAGCGTTGGTGACAAAGTATAGCAACAGCGCATTTCACCACTGGGGGCGCAGTGATGAGCTGTTGCGATACTTTGTCGCCAACGCTAGTGGTAGGAAAACAATGTTGTGTAATGCTCGTACCTTGCACACTTTTGTAAAAATAAAAAACAATAATACACGGTATATAAAAAACTGATTTTGGAATGTGCAAATGGAACCCTTAGCCCGTCTGGGAAGTACCTATAAGTAGGCCCTACTTATAGGTACTTCCCAGACGGGTTGCTTTGATGCATTTTACGTCTCCTAAAAACACCGAGACAGTAGTATAGTGTAAGCTTAATACCGACTAATTCAAATTAAGAATAACGCTTGAGCTAATCCTTAGAGCAGTAATAGCCCAGTGGATAATAAACCGGCCTATTGAGCAACAGGTACCCGGTCGAACCCTGGCATCGACTGACGCAGTATGGGGTGGGAAGTTTGGAAATAGCTATAATCGTTCACCGGCGTTCTAAAATGGGAAAATCAGATTTTTTTTTCCTGAAAGATGATGAATAGGAGATGATTTGTGGAATGAAAGAGAATGTGATGTATGTATGGGTTTATTTATATTGTAATGTAACGATTTAAAAAATGTTTTAAAAATATATATATTGTTGTACAAAGTCCGTTGCCCACGGCAGGGGTGTAAGTATAAAAAAAAAAGAAAAAAACCCTGGCATGTACCTCTAAATTCGTGTTTTAGGATTTATGTACATATATGTAGTTATCACTTACACGACGTTGATGGAAAACATCGTGAAGAAACACGCACGTCAAAGAAATTATATTTCGATAGACATGTGACCTAACCTAAGAAGGGTCTGGTTTTCCCTCTGGTTTATGCAGGTCTGACGGCAGTCGCTCCATATCAAAATCAGTACCTTCGCCAAATCTTAAGGCTTAGGTGGCGGACTCCGCCAATCCTAATTGATTTGGAAACGGGATAAACGCTAAGAAGAGAAGCTTAAGGGTCCGTTCACACAGACCGGCTCGGAGAGCATCGGCGCGCACGTTTCTTTTCACACAGACCGGATCGTATACGCTTGGAGTTGGTCTGAGCGGAGCCGCCAACTATTTCACATAGACCGGCTGGAAGCGATCTGAAAGCCGAACGGCTGCGCGAACGAGAAAAAGTACGCGATCGGAGCCGGTCAGCTCCTCTTATTATTTCACACCAAGCGCGTTCAAGCATTCTTAATGATAAAAGCAGTGCACATGCAAAAATAAACCTTATTACAAATACTAAAAACTCTGTTTTCAACGTGATAAGAATCTGCTCTCCTCTCCGAGCCGGTATGTGTGAACGGACCCTAAGTGAATCCTGAAACATACCTTCACAGCGGACTCCAGGACGAATCTCTGTGTGGACTGTATACTGGCTTTGGGCAAACCGTCGTTGTCAAGCTGCTGCCTAGCTGGAAGCAGCGACGTCACTGCAGTCAGGGCAAACGCTGCCGGCTTGAACGCGAGCCGGGCACCCCAGCGGACCCAGCCCTCGGGCCCGTTGTGGAGGATCTGCTGATATTTTGAGACAGGGCAGAGTTCGCCGCTCCTGTAAAAAAATCATTTAAAATCTCAAGGGAGCAGAAGGAACAAGTATATTCCCCGTAAACCTGTCATGGTAATACCGTTCATTCATTCACGATAATAAAATAGTGAAGATGATTTGGACAAGCTTTCATATCCCCTACGGGTGTAGGGGATTATCTACACTATCCCTTACTCATTCCAATGCATGCCATGTTCGTTTGACGAGCTTGATGGCACAGTGGTTAGTAGTTCCCTCACAGGACAAATATTTGTGTGCATGAACATGGCTGTTTGTCTTGGTCTCGGTTTTTTAAGAGAGGTAGGGTGAAGTACCTCTACCTCAAGAAAATCGCAGTCAAATAACAACTCCCTAGAAGGTTGCTGTGTTCCTGCGTGTGAGTGAGGTCACCAGTAGATGTGTGAGAGACATTAACCCTTACTCATTCCACTGCATGGCATGGTCATTTGATGAGTTCAGTTGCGCAGTTGTTAGTAACGCGACTTTGACACCAACGCCTGTGTGTTCGACTCCCACACAGGACATACATTTGTGTACATGAACGTGTCTATTTGTCTAGGTCTGGAGGTTTTTAAGAGAGGTAGGGCACATCAAAGCAGCCCGCCTGGGGAAGTACCTCTACTTCACAGGACACTGCAGCAAAATAACAAATTCCTGGAGGGTTGTTGTTTTTGCAAGTGAGTGAGGTCACCAGTAAGTTTTTTGGGATTGCTGTCTGTGTTAGCAGCAGAGGTGGCATCGCACGAGTGATACTTAATGTGTTGCAAAGGTTCTCAGGCTACCGTAACCACTTTATGCAGGCTGTATAACCACCCACTGTTGTATAAATAATATTGATGTGAGCCTCCCTTCAACCCTTTTCTTCTTTTGTTGAGCGTGGCGGTGGAGTGGTGAATAACGCGACTTCGACACCAACGCTCGTGGGTTCGATTCCCACACAGGACAAACATTTGTGTACATGAATATGTCCGTATGTCTTAGTTTGAGTGTTTGTATGTGCCCTCCGAAGCTTGGAGAAGCTAGAAATAATAAAAAACCCACCCACAGACACACTGCAGTTGATATTGCTTAACTTGCGTGTTCAATTGGAATGACACGTGCAATAACGCCATCAAGCTTTCATATAATGTACTAAGAAGCAAAAACACATTTACCAAATTTGTTATCCCATTAACGTCACAACCTGCATGATGGTGAGCACTTATAATAGCCTAAGAAAGCTAAGGATTTCGCAAAGGAAAATCTACCTCTTCAGTCCCATTTATTTAACTTAATGAAAAATGTAACTAAAAATATAGACATTATAGATACAACAGCAATGTTTTCTGATATGAGCAAAGCCTTTGACTTTGTCTCACATGATATGCTTTTGTAAAATGCAAAAATTATGAACTAAGAGGTATTGCTCCAAAGTGGTTAAAAAGCTATCTTCACAACCGCCAATAGTATGTAGAAATGAAAAATGTTGATCAATCAAATATTGAAAATCGAGGGATGCAATAAATAAAAAATAATTTGGGCGTTTCCCAAGGTTCCATATTAGGACTATTATTATTCATTATATATATACATGTATATATATATATATATATATATATATATATATATATATATATATATATATGAATAACTTGCGTAGCATAACAAACCACCAACGTAACCTATGTAACCTATTTGCAGATGACATCTCAATAATAATAATATAATACGGCATTCTTTTATGGGGTAACTCTGTAGACATAAATAAACTATTTTTTCCCAAAAACAATGTACACATGCGATATGTAAGGTACCACCCATGACATTTTCATTATTTAACTGACTGAAACTGAATATCCTGACCGTCCCATCCATATATATACTTGAGTGTAGTGTGTTTGTAAAAATCACTTAATTTATTTGAAGTAGTTGCTCAAATAAATCAATAACCACCATGATAAGAAATAATTACGACCAATATGCGGACCCATTATTACAATACAAATTGTTATCCTAATTATGTACGAATTTTTAACCAACTACCAAATTCATTGAAGAATCTAACAGTGAAACAGTAGATTGGCAAACAAGCATGCGGCCCTCATCAGATGGTAAGTGGTGGTCAGACTATTGACGCACACAACACCTTGTGACCTAAGGATGCTTTATCACAGTACCCAGTAATTTCTCTGCCATATCTCACCCTTCAAACTGGAACACAGCTATATAAATCTAGCTGCTTGGCGGTAGAAATAGGTGAGACAGAGGTACCCACGACGCACGCAGACGACTTTTGTACTAAGTCTCCTTCTGGTAAAAATTGACATATTGTAATAGTAATATGATTGTAATTATTGCTGACGTATGTTTTCTTTTTTTATTTTACTTTTCTCTTATTTTTTGTGTAGTACTGACATACTGACATAATGTATATTTTACGATAATTTTGTAGTTGCCTGTAATTCAATTTATCATTTAAAGTCAATTTTATGATTTGCATGCCATCATAATATTGGCTGAATGTTCAGGAACTATGTATTAAATTTGTTTGTTGACACTTTGTTTTTTAACTACATTCAAAGCAAATAAATAAATTCAAACTCTAGAACACAAGGAGCAATTCATACACATTGCCGACTTTATAATAAATTCTTCCCGTAACTCTTAGTCTTTTTTTTTATACCACTAAGGTGGCAAACATGCGTACGGTCTGTCTGATGGTAAGCAGTTACCGTAACCTATGGGCATTTGCAACACCAGGGGTGTCACTCTTGCGTTGCCGACCCTGTAAGAACCTCTTCACGCCTTTCTTGAAGAACTCCATACTGTAGTCCTTGGGAAAACCTCCGCAGGGAGCTCATTCCACAACTTAATAGTTCTCGGTATAAAACTTCTTGTGAACCGCACAGTGCGCGACCATTGCGGTTCCAGTGTATGAGGATGAACTCCCAGCCGTCGGCGAGCTGTGCGATTGTAAAACGAGGCTGTTGGCATGATGTCGAACAACTCCTCAGAACACCACCCATTATACAACCGGTAGAACACGCAAAGGGAGGCAAAATCTCTCCTTAAACTCAAGCGCTCAATGGCGTGTGTGAGTTCAGGATCGTCAATGATTCTCACAGCTCGCCTCTGCTCCGAGTCACAAGGTCCTAGCTGGTATCCAGGTGCTCCCGCCCAAAAGTGGCTACAGTACTCCATATGCGGTCTGACTTGGGACTTATATAACATAAGTCTTTGCCCCGCGCTGAAGTACTGTTTAGCTCTCTTGATCACACCGAGTTTAAAGTCTTATGTCCAGTGTCTGGGGAAAGAGGATAACGCTTGTGGGTTCGAATGTTTTAAGAGAGGTAGGTAGCATCAAAGGCGCTAGTCCGCATGAACTAATTGGTGGCGGAAGCACACAAAGCAGGTTAGATCAAATTGCATGTAAATTTGACTTTCGCAAAATAACAACTGAATCTATTAAATACTTAATATTAATTTGCAGGTTAAAAATGACCTCTCAACCTCTCAATGACGCAAACGAGGGAGATACACGCACGCGTGGTACGTCACTGACTGCGGCCCGCACCATTCACACGAAATGCAACACCCCTAACACATTTAACTTGTTAATAATTTGTTAATAATAATTAACACACTTTCACACTTCCATCGATAGTGCTTATTTAAATAAGCACTATCATAGTATTTGTCTTAGGTTTTGCGATTGTTATACATTGAATTAAACAATTTTAACAGTATCGCGTGTTTTATTTATTTTGTTGAACCTGACGTTTCAAATGCTTTGCAGCGTCCGTGGTCGCAGGGAGAGTCTTCCTCAAAATAAATAAAACACACGTGTGATCCTGTGAAATTTGACAGCGATTGGATCACCTGTACGAAACTGGGACGGGTAGCTAGCATTGCTATAAAAATAGTGTTTTATGCATTTGCAAATGCATATAATCGGAGGTGTAGTGATAGATATTCATTATGATTAAATTTAATGACTACCTATTTCCTATTTTGTCTGTGTGTGCAAACAACACAAGACAAACCTGTGTGTGTCTGTCGCTTTTTTTCGAATATTCGAATTTTGACTTCAGATTCGGATTCAGCATAAAATGGTAGAATACGAATGTCTAAAAACCAACCTCCTATCTCTTAAGGAACATGGTCAAAATGGCCAACAAATTAAAAAAAAAACAATTTTGAATTTTTATTTCAGATTCGAAAAGTTAATTAAAAAGTAGAATAGGAATGTCTTAAAAACCAATATCATATTTCTTAAGGAACTAGGTGAAAATGGGCGACAAAGTTTTAAAAAAAATTATTGTTATATAATGGACGAGCCAGGTGTTCCTCTGGCAATGCAAGCTTGCGCATTCTCAACTGGTTTAATTTGCAAACTCTCACAGCCAATTTCGGTATCTCTTCTTCTTTCATCTTTGTTATCTGTACCTCAGAAGTAAAAACAAAACCCTTATAGGATCACTTTGTTTTTTGCCTGTCAAAATCCTTTTTTCAGTAACAAATGGAGGTAACAACTACTAAATCTCGTCTTCTAATCTACTTCTAGCAAAGATACACCATTTATGCTGTGTATTTTGACATTCCCAAGGGAATCAAAACCTATTATGGTACTTCCCGTTGACCTAGAATCATGAAATTTGGCAAGAAGCAAGGTCATGTAGGACAAGTAAGGAAAGGGAAAAATTCGAAAATCATACATTTGTATTTGCATCACATAAAAAAATTGGGAATACAAAGTTATTTGCAGTTGGTAAACTAACTGTGACCTATGTTGATGTATGGAGACAACAGTTTTCCAACGATAAAGTTTCTTACTCAATCCAATTTATCTCTTCCTTAGATCAATGTTCAGTGCTTTGATGATTTATTTTCCAATTTTCAATTTCACCTATAAAGACACTAATAGGTTAATTATACGATAAGTCTGATTTTGGGAAGAAACTTCAACATAAACAGTTGTTTAGTTGGTTGGTTGCATGTGATGTGGTCACCAGTATATTGCAAGAGTTCATAGGCTTACAGTAACTGCTTTACATCAGATGGGCCGTATGTTTGTATGTCTCCCGACGTTATATAGAAAAAAGCATGATCAGTTTTTTATACAACCTCGGGAGGTATACAAGCATAATCGACTGCAGTAATTAACATTGTCGGAACTGCATTTTGACGATTTTTATTTTAATGCATTACAAGTCTTAAAATATCAATTAAAATATCAATATCTATGTGCTCGCAAAGTTTCATATCTTAAACTAGACTTCATATCTATTTTTCATACTGAAAAAAGTAGGAAGTTTTCGTAGATATTGATATTTTAAGACTGGTAGTGCATTAAAATAAAAATCGTCAAAATGCTGTTCCGACAATGTTAATTGCTGCAGTCGAATTATGACCAAACTTATGCAAACAGGTTACCATAGCCTATGAATGTTTGCAAAACATTATAGACGAGCTCGGTGGCGAAGTGGCGAAATGTGCTGTGCGGTTACTTTGACACCAATGCTTGTGGGCTCGATTACACACAAGGCAAACATTTGTGTGCGTGGACATGTCTGTTTGCCTTGGTCTGGATGCTTTAAGGGCGGTAGAGCACATCAAAATCCATCTGGATAAGTACCTCCACCTCACAGAAAACTGCAGCCAATTAACAACCCCTGGAGTGATGTTGTGTTGCTACGTGCGAGTGAAGCCATCGGTAAGCTTCTAAGGAGTTGCTCTATTGGCAGCAGAAGTGGCATTGCTCGAGTGATACTTAATGCTCATATCATATCATAGGCTATGGTATCTGCTTTCCATAAAGTGGGCTGTATGCTTGTTTGCCTCCATGCATTGTAAAAAAAAATATGTATCAATCGTGCGATGCCACCCCTGGTCATGTCATGACTACATGTAACGTCATGGATTTGTTTTTAAAATACAAATGGCTTCTACTGATTCTCAAATGTATAGTACCTATATAGACAGCCTGATGGTAAATAGTTGCATAATTTAAAGGAGCTAATAAAGACACATTTAAATTGTGTATCTAACAAAAGTTTCTCTCCGGGATAGGCTCAGAAATAAGCACATCCGTAACAGAACTGGAATTACCGATGTGGCTCTAAGGATCAGCTAGCTGAAGTGGCAGTGGGTAGGCAACATAGCTCGGAGAACCTATGACCGTTGGGGCAGAAAGGTTCTCGAATGGCGATCATAAATCGGAAAACGCAGCATAGGACAGCACCCCACACGATGGACAAACGATCTTGTGAAGATCGCAGGGAGCCGTTGGATGCAAGCAGTACAGACCGATTGCTGTGGAAGTCTAAAGGGGAGGTCTATTTTCAGCAGTGGACGACTTTCGGCTGATATGATGATGATGTATAAAAAAAAATATCATTGACATTGTAACATTTTTCAACATTCGCAAATACAATGCTATTTTCTCCAGGGCCAGGGATTTAAGACGAAACAGTCAGCTTTGTTACATGTCCTACATAAAGGTGTCCAATTTTTAATCTTCGAAGTGTACCCTAAGTCACTGATGTTTATTTGAATTTTAAATGAAGAGCCATGTTCTGAGTGTACTTTTAGTGAAGATCTGTGCAAACCACAGATATCAGTGATCTGTGTATGGAAAAAAAATTAATTAACTGCAACTTTTCTCTTTTCTTTCTCGAGTAAATTGATAACTGATGATTTTTATTATGCCGTACCATTGTATGTTCAATGTACATGTAAAAGAAATTTAAGGCTTTCTTATTGTTATTTATTTTGCAGAGTCTGAGAGCAGACCAATACCATATGTGCACAATGAAACAAATATTGTGGGACTTATCAATACCATTGGTGTTACAGCTGTGAAATACAAAAATCGGCCAAGTGCGAGTCGGACTCGCGCACGAAGGGTTCCGTACCATTATCTATAAAAACAGCAAAAAAATCACGTTTGTTGCATGGGAGCAACCCTTAAATATTTGTTTCATTTTAATTTAATTATTTATTCTTAAAGTGAATATATAACTAAATATTCTGTGAATATTTAAAGCGTCTACCTGTTGCCGTTATAAATATCAAGCAAAAATGAGCGAAAAAATCACATTTGTTGTATGGGAGCCCCCTTAAATATTTATTTTATTCTATTTTTTAGTATTTGTTGTTATAGCGGCAACAGAAATACATCATCTGTGAAAATTTCAACTGTCTAACTATTACGGTTCATGAGATACAGTCTGGTGACAGACGGACGGACGGACGGACAGCGGAGCCTCAGTAATAGGGTTTCGTTTTACCCTTTGGGTACGGAACCCTAAAAAGGATATTTGTGGTAGTATACTGGTCCAGCATAAAACACTGACAACGCGCTGTGAGTTTATGAGCAGTGATAGCCCAGTGGATAAGGAACGGGCCTAGTGAACAACCGGTCCCTGTTCGAATCCTGGCATGTACCACTAAATTTGTATTTTCAGATTAATTAAAGGGTTTTAGCTCATACAGCCTAGTCTTCAGTTCAGAGCCATGTATTTGTATATATCACTTGTTCCCCAGTGAAAGAAAACATTGTGAGGAAACCCGCAAATTCAAGAAATTATATTTCGAAAAGTCAAATCTTTTTATTCCGTAAAAATGGCTACATTTATTTGGAATCGTCACAATTTTTTTCCCTACGTGCAGTTTATGACTAGGTGAACACTGATAAAAATACTGCCAAAAAACTCAGGCATCCCTCTTTTGGTATCCAAACAAATTTACATATTTTATTAATTACATTATAATTGGATCGACTCACTCCCAGGCATTTTTATCATTAATATAGTCAGATACTCTATAATATGCCCTGCTACACAATTTGGCTTTAATAGTAGTTTAAAGACATGTGACCTTACCTAAGAATGATTTGGATTTCCCTGTAGGTTGCGGAGGTCTGACACCAGTTGCTCCATGTGAAAATCAGTATCTTTTCCAAATCCTTAAGCTTAGGTAGCGGACCCCGCCATTTCTAGTGCATTAGGAAACAAGATAATGCTAAGAAGAATGAGCTGTGAGTTATTAAAAATTACTTCATTTTTATTAGCAGTCATGATTATAATAAGATAACAAATGTACAGTAGAGCTTCAATAATCCAAACCTGTAAATCAGAACAACCCCCTGGTCCTTCAAGCCACTGTCTCCCAATAACGTGCAGTGGCATTTAATATTAGATTTTTCGTTATTTCACAACATTCCACCATTTTTAGGGTTCTGTACCCAAAGGGTAAAACGGAACCCTATTACTGAGGCTCCGCTGTCCATCCGTCCGTCCGTCACCAGGCTGTATCTCATGAACCGTGATAGTTAGACAGTTGAAATTTTCACAGATGATGTATTTCTATTGCCGCTATAACAACAAATACTAAAAAATATAATAAAATAAATATTTAAGGGGACTCCCATACAACAAACGTGATTTTTTTGCATTTTTTATAGATAATGGTACGGTGCGCGAGTCCCACTTGCACTTGGCCGATTTTCTTTATTTTATTTGTATACATTCAGAGTGATGCATACCTTTGATAATTTTTTGAACACTTTGAACAATGTCTTCAATATCAAGAGATAAAAGCCATTGACAATACCAGAAAAGTGGGAGATTTTATAAAAGATTAAAGTATTTACCTTACTACTTGTGCAGCAGAGTAATATTGTAAATTTGACTATTTTTACAAAATAATAGTTTTCAAAATATTTACATAATGTAATTCAAACAACGGCAATAAATTTTGGGTGTTTGAATCAAGACCACTAGATATAGAATGATCTACCTATATCTATAAATTCACGTCAAACCCCTTGCCAGGTAGAGAGAAACTAGCGCAGCACGACTTGATCCTTACATACATCACTCACTTCCTTAACATTTATGCTCTTCTCATACACGCTCACCGGTTTCTAAGACTCCAGATTGATATAGAAGGTCCTACAGATAAAACACGATCGATTTGGTGCTGGTAGACAAGTCCAGGCCTTCCTCGGCACCTACACCCTTCTATTAGGTAGGCATAATATAGAATGGTGCCTACAATTTTATATTGGTACACTATCTCAATTTAAGGGTTCAAAAATCTTTAAGTGTTGAAAGTTCATGACCTTAAAGCAACGACTGACCAAACATTTACATGCTTACCGATACATCTCTTCAATGACGATGTCCATGCAAGCGCAGGTCCTGCCTTTTCTCTGAAACGCAAACTTCGCGTCAGACGACGACACTATTGGATCCTTCTTCAGTTTACACCACTGCCGTAGCATATCGGACCAGAACTTCATCTTCATATCCCAAGACTCCGGATTCGCAGATTTTATACGAAAAGGAGCGAACAGCGCGTTCATACGGATGTCGTCCGACCAGCATTGTGGCAGCTTGTCTTCAGGTAACCCACCCCCTGGCAAACCCATTTTGAGCACGAAACTATATCGGCAATATTATTGGTGATGTTGAAAATATTTTCAACAAGACAAAATTTCACACAACACAATGGCGTGTAAATGTAGGTTTTTATTTTTGACGTTTGGTTTGGCTGGCTAGTGTCAGTGTTGCTAGGGAGCAATGTAAATTTCAACCCTAACCCACCCTAACCGAACATAAAATCTCCATAAAAAAAGTAAAACAAAATGTCTATCTCAGGTGAAGTCCCTTGCGGGGTAGTTAGATAGGATCAGTGTTCCTGAAAATCTTAAATGTTTATATCGCCATGGTCACAACATATCAATGCAACCAGTAGCAATAAGTATGTTGAAATCTTTTATCGAACTTTTGAGTACTGGGTTTGTTATATATGTGTCGTATTTGTATGATTTTCGGCCTATCCGATATTATGCGGACATATGGTGGATAGTTGTGCAATGAGAAATCCAATGCAATTCGTATCACACTATAATTTTAAATCAACACTAATAATCAATGTTCAGGAAAATACGAAACGACAGGACAGTCCCAAGACGTCGTCACTTGCCGCCGTTTGCACTAACTCTATCTTTTTCCCAATGTCGGCAGTGTCGGCCTCTTGATTCTGCCAAAGCACGTCACCGTTTTGTTTCGATTTTAAACATCCATACTCATGACCGGATGCGACATATGTAATATATTATGCATCAAGTATGGGATTCGAAGCAAATAGAGGCATAGACCAAATATGAACAAAAGTGTCTTTGACATGAAAAGAACAACTAACTGGGACCTGAATTTGATTTCAGTAGGTCGATAAGGCATATTTACTTAGCCATCAACTCCATATACGAATTAAAATTGAAAAGTTTTTACTCAAAATGTATTTGAGTGAAATTCGAGTCGGTTTCGAAATGGCTTTCCAAGGGAATAGGCTATTGGCTTAGTTATACGTCCCGTAACTGGACAGTTGTCTTCAGAGAATAAGAACTATGAATATGAGATTGCGAATGTATTAACTTAGTGCAGAAAGGTTTGCTTTATGTAGACGATGCAGTATTATTAGCAGAATCACCAACCGAACTGCAAACATTACATACAGCAATGAAAGATGTTTGTACGGAGAAAGGTTTACAATTGAGTGCGAATAAAAGCAAAGTACCTAATGATATTTGAAAGAGAGGCATGAAGAGATTACGAAAGATTATGTAGTGTTGAAACAAGGTTGTATATCTTGAAAATACCTTTAGAAGCGATCCTGAAAGGATAAGATGTGAAAAATGGAAAATGAAAGTGTAAGGAGTACGTATGTGGTTATGTACGTCTAGTCAGTGAAAGATTAGAAAATGCTAAACTTTGCGACTCAGATACAGACGAATGTTGGAAAGTTCTGAAAAAAAGTATTGTGGATAGTGTGAAAGAAACTTATGGATGCCCAAAGAGGTACAGACCACTGAGATGTGAAGCCTGATGAGATGCGGAGGTCGAATCCTCCGTGCCAAAAAGAGGAAAGCGTGGTTAGATTATGTATCAACTTTGCACTAGAGTGATAGCATGAAAGAGAAGAAGAAAGAAATATACCGTTGATGTAAGAATGGAACGAAAGTTTAAGTGAAAGTAAAGAAGCGGGAAGAAATTACTATGAATGAGGAAGAGAGGCTGGCGAATAACTTTGAAATGAGTGAAATACGTACGGACCGCGTCTTAGCCGCTCGTTTCTCTCTGCCTACACCGCAAGAGATCTGTGAAGATGTGCATACACAATATAGGGAAAACTTGTACAAAATGATGATAGCCATTTTGTGTACGTTTGTATGACTGTCGATTAGCACGTGGACTGAAAATTGTGCAAAATGGAATATTGTATACTGTTAATTCGTTAATTTAATAAACGGTTTGACCACACGCCTAGAGAAAGAGGGAAAGGGGGAGCAAGGAGTTAAGTTTGAAAAAACAATTACACGAATTAATAACGAACAGTACCACATGAAAGTTTTAAATAACACATTCTTAAACAATTTTGTTTTATTTTCATGTAAGGTAGTGGTACCAAAAGATGAACGGCCCCCAATAGATAAACGGTCGATCAAAAAATCAAAAAATAAAAAGCGCCCCGGTACTTACACGTCTGAGATATTTTTTCTCGCTTATGGTAACATTCTTTCTTCCCGATTCTGTATCACTGTATCAACGGCGACGGTGACGTGACTACTTATACACGATCGTGGCTTGTCTAAAGATTCCCGTCAAAAATCTGTTTTACATGGAAATCTAGTTAAGGTAACTGCCCTCTAAATTTAAGAACTTTGTCATCTGGTAGAGAGAATTTACGACAGAAGTTTGATTGGAATCAAATCTTAGAATATTCGGTATTGATTATATTGTATAAAAAAAATACAATAGGTATTGTATTTTTTTTTCAATATTATTAGAGAAATTCACTATTCAAGTAATGGTTTAATATTTTTTTGCTTGAACCAATACATGAACGGTGTCCAACTAATGGAGAAAAGGCTTTTTATTGTATCAATCCTAATCTATAAACACTCGCTCAGGGATGAAAACAAAACGACTGCGATGAATTTCAGTTAAAGTAAGAAGCTAGTAGGGATGTTAAATAATAATCGATTTTTCTTTTAATCGATTATTATTTTCGTATAATCGATTTTCAATGTATTATTAATCGATTTTTAATAAATCGATTAAATAAATTACGCGATTAAATCGATTTTCATAAATAGCACCATCTAAGGACTGAATGAAAAAACTCGAAGCATTATTACTTACAAGTTGATTATATAAAAAACGGCGACATCTGTAGGTGTGTATGCGTGTAAAGTAGTTTCAGTGTAGTGAGTGAGATCTGAGATAATATAGTTGTTGGTAAACAATATAAATGTCTTCTAACCGTAAAACACCTAAAAGCGGCTGGCGAAAGTATTTTGTAACGAAGAAGGATAATACCACAGCAATATGCATGTACTGTTCGAAAGAATTAAAAACTTGTAATAATACTACAAACTTAAAACAGCACATAGAACGAAAACATCCCACTGTCTTACAGGTAACATGAATTTTTTAATTGTTATTTTAAGTATTTTATTTTAATACTAGTCAAATGTAAATAGGGCGGAACATTTGTGACAATAATTATTTTTAATTTTGTTATTGTTTAAATTTAAAAATTAACAAAAGAATTGTTTTATATTTTTGTTTTTGAGACCATAACGTCGTCGTTTAGTTTTTTTAATAGTTATTTTAAGTAAGTATTTTATTTTAATACAAGTCACATGCAAAATAGGACTGGACATATGTGACATTTTTTTTTGATTTGATTTCTATTTTATTTTTTGCGACAATAAGGTTGTCATTTTGTTGGGGTGCTGAGAGACTGAGAATTTGTATCAATAATGATATTTGGTTTCATTATTCCTTACCTTGAAAGTTTAACAGAACATTTGCTTTGATTTTTATTTTTGAATTGGTTATTTTTTTATTCATATTATTTTATTTGATAATCTGATTAATTGTTAATATGAATCTCTTAGGTTTATTATTGGAATATGAAAATCATGTAGGATTTTAAATGATAGAAAAAATCGATTTTTTTCGCAAAAATCGATTATTTATTTTCATTAAAATCGATTATTGACAAATCGATTAACATTGAATAAAGAAAAATCGATTTTTATTAAATCGATTCTTTTCCATTACTCTCACATCCCTAGAAGCTAGTTACCAAAAGTTGAAATTTTGATTTTAACATTTTCGATTATTTTATAGGCTTTATTTTACTTTGTAATTTTGTACTGTTCAGCTTTAGAATTTATGACCAAAAGTTGAACTAAGCAATGTGTGTACAACTTCTTTGTACATTTTATGGTTATGAATCTAAAAAAATGAACGAATGGAATACATTGTTTAGATTTTAGATCTTGTTTAACTTATGTACTTATGTACGCGCGTGAGAAGTTTTACTTCTCTGGCATCATTAAATAAATATTTAACATTAAACATACAAGTCAAATGTAAAATACAAATGTTATACATTTTTAACTATAGCGCCATCTAAAGGTAATATCGTGAAACATTTAGCAGCTTCAACCTGTACTTTTGCGTTCGAGTGCCACGCATTCACTCTCGCTCTGTCTCTTTCTATTCTTCCTTCATGGTAGCGTTAAACGTTTAACGCAACCTTTTTGCAAGTCGCATTAGAAGTATAACTTTAATATTGTGTATCTTATCTTAATTTACAGATGCCTACACAGTAAAAAAATAATACTACGGTTAAAGCTATAAAAAATATATAAAGGTAGGTACCGGCGGATTAGTTCTTTCCACCCCGCTTGTAGGGTGTTGGTTGGAGAAATGAAACGCTGTTGTGTAATATGAGGCCGGAGGCAATGCTTCCAGAAGGCGACGCGACGGCTGGCTACCGGTGGAAATGACTTTCTTGCACAGTAGCGGGAGATGCTTGTCCAATGGCGGCTGACTGCAACTGTGTCGATCGATGATCACGAGGCATACAGCTTGAAGCTGTGAATACGAGCATGTATTACATATTCCTATCAAGCCTATAAAGGTTCAGGCTCCAGGGCGTAGACACTCCCGCGCAATTACTTTTTGTTGTAGATTTTACGTGATCAAAAGACAACTCAAACACTTGTAAGCAAGAAGAGAGACTGCACTCACCGTACTTCACATTATATAATGTACTAAGTTCAAAAGAAAGGGTTGAAATAATTGTTTCCGAAAGTAAAAACAATGAAGTAGTAAGCAATTAGTGATGGCCAAATTTCGCTTTCAGGGACTACAACGCCGGACAAAAGGGCTACATCGCAAAGGTCCTACACTGCCCCTCCACCAGCGCGCTCCCTCCCTCGAAGTCCAGACACTGGATTACCATAGCAAGACTGGACCCCGAGAGACGGACGACCGGAAGAGGCCGCGCGGTATTCCGCCGAAGCACCCGCCTGAACCAACCTGGTGAATGCGCCACACGACGCCAAGCGTAATCACTCCCTTGCAAGTGTCCACTCCGTGAGCCCACACACTATATTAACTTAGCAAATATGGACCCCTGGAGCAGGTCTCGCCGGGAGCGAAGCGCCGGTCAATCGGTATCGCACCCACATGAACAGCACGAAGTTTGTAGGTCGTATGCGTGCAGGCGAAAGGGCTCTTTCGAATGCTACCGCCCGCGCACACAGGCCCGTGTTCCTAAGTGAAACGAAGTTTGACTCGATGTATTTGGCACAAGAACCCGCAAATACAGAGATGATGTATGTGTCAAACAACCATGGTTGTTTGACACACACCATCCGCCGAGTTCAGGTGCTAAATTCGTGCACGTAGGCAATTTTAGGCGGATGCAATACATAAATAATAATACAATTAATGCTGTACACATGCACCCGCTCTGCGCTGAAAGAGAGGCGGTAAGGCTGTTTGTTCACCGGTGTGCCCACAGTTAAGCCGGCCCTTGTGTACCCTCTCACGCTCAAACGGCCCGTAGGTGAATTTAGTGTTGCGTCACAGTAACCGGCAGATCAATATACCGTGAAAAACAGATTCACCATAAGATAGTAAAATCATGTACTTATGTATATATGTATTCGACATTTAGTACATAAATTGAAAAAGAGACAATATGACTATTTGGGAGACTTTGTAGAAGGAGACAAAACAATACCGAGACGAAACACTTCTATAGAATGGGACAGAACAATACTACAGATAAAGATAAAAACCATTTATCTGCCATTAGGCCCTTACGGGAACTTAGTCACGTCTTACATTCTTTAAATTAAATCATATTGTATCTTAATAATTTTCTAGTTGTTTTTTTTACTTTTAATTTCTCTTTTTTAATCTACCAGCATTTCGGAAATGACCTTTGGCGAAGAAGAAATGCCAAAAGAAAATTGCCAATATGGGTCTTTTTTCATCGTTAATTTATATTACAATAAATATATGTGAGTGTACACATAGTGAAATCAAGTGATACAATTAAAGATATATTAATACATGTGCTGAATCATTTCCAAACATCTCTATCAGTTAGATATTCATCGATTCTATAATAACCCTTCCTGCACAGAGTATTTTTGATGTACCTTTTGAACATATTCTCAGGCAAGGACATAACTGTTTCAAGTAATTTATTATAGAATCGAATACAATTTACAATAAAAAATCTACTAGTCTACTAGTTAGCAAGCCGATATACGCAATCTATTCGTGCTTCTAAGATTTTCACAAAATTTTGAAAATGACTCTGTATTTTTACGAGCATACATTATGTTCTCATAAATATACTGAGAGGTAACCGTGAGGATATTTATTTATTTAAATAGTTCTCTAAGAGATTCCCTGGCGCTCATGTTATAAATAGAGTGGATGACTCTCTTTTGTAATATAAAAATAGTTTCAATGTCAGCCGCTTTACCCCACAATAGTATACCATACGACATAATGCTATGAAAGTAGCTGAAAGTCTTTAGCTCTTCTAGTTTAGAGCTCTTAGTCTGTAAGCCCGCAGTAGCCACATCCATCAATTGTCTAATTCTCCTAACCGCATATGCGGCGGAGCTGAGCTTACTGGTCAGTTTTTTTATGTGGGGGACCTACTGTAATTTGGAGTCTATTGTAATTCCAAGAAATACAGCATCATTAATAAATTCTAGTACATTATTGGCAATGAAAACTTCTGTATTGGCAGAAGGCACATTTGATAGACTAAATTTTATACATTTGGTTTTGGTTGATTTAATAAAAGATTATTACATGTGAACCAATTTCGAATGGCAGATAGAACACTATTTACTTTGTCATTATATTCGCACCGGCGAGTAACATTAAAAATTAAAGTAGTATCATCAGCAAACAGTAGTATATCCGCCATTTTCTGTACCATGTAGGGCAGATCATTCACATATACTAAAAATAAAAAGGAGCCTAATATAGAGCCCTGGGGCACCCCAATATTAACATTGCTGCCTTTAAATTTGACCCCATTTATATTATATTTAATTTAAAATAATTTTTTTATTTAACAGTCTGTATTCTGTTACTTATATAAGTTGCAATCAAATTATAGGCTTTATCTCTAACTCTATAATGGCACAGCTTGAGAAATGTCCGATGGTCGACACAATCAAAAGCCTTGGAGAGATCACAGAAGACCCCAATAGCGTCCTGGGATCTCTCCCATGCGTTAAGAACATGTTTGACTAATGCTACTCCTGCATCAGTAGTGGATTTGCCTGCTGTAAATCCGTATTGTGAATTATAAAAAATTTCATTGGTCTTAAAATAGAGTTGCAATTGGTCAAGCATTATCATTTCAAATATTTTACTCAATATTTTACAATACAAATAGATATGGGTCTATAATTTCCCAGTTCACTTTTTTCACCAGACTAAAATAATGGAATCAATTTACTAAATTTCATCAAGTCTGGGAATACACCCATATCTATGTAATTGCAACCTGATCAAATTTTCTAAGCCGTGACTGTTCCTATCTTCATTGTCGGGGTAAAATTCTGGAATAAAAGATGCCGCTCGATGCTCTTTTGAAGACATTCACGTGTTCACTAATTGCTTTATTGACTACTTCCATGATTGCTTCGCAGATGGTGATGACGGAACGTTTTTTCTTGTCTTCAAGGTTACTGGTCTCCTACTTAAAACAATGTTCACCTGAGCTCTCGGACGTAGTGAAGTTTCATGACCAGCGGCGTAGCGTGGGTGTCGGCCGCCCGGGGCGGAAGACAATTTTGCCGCCCCCTTATTTAGTTATTTTAATTTAATGTACACTATACATTACATACGTTAATTCTAGAGAACTTTTCGGCAAGAACAGTCATCATTATTTTGCATTAATCGGGTTAGATTTTAAATTAAAAAGTTACAGTTCAATGTGAACTGTTGATGTGTTGAATGTAGAACACGTAGCGGAAAAATTCAATTTTTCAATAAGTTCAATAATTTCACAACCACTACACGTACTCATTTATTTGCACAGAAATTACAGTTTTAAAGTGTAAAATAAATTACGATACGAGACAATGACAATGTGAAATGGACAACAGACGATCCGTCAATAAAACTTTCTTTGAATTGTCAATGTCAAAGCAACAAGTACTTTCTTGAAGGGACTTACCCGTACCTATAGTTTCTAAAATAAAATACCCGGGGAATCCCCGCAAGTCAGTATAGACGGTGTTGCCAGCAGTCGCTACAAAATATTTAAAGAAAGAGGATTCCCCGAATTCGACACAGAATAAGTAATGAAAAATTTCGTGCTCTTTTCAATTGCTCCAAATTTGTAGTTGCGCTAAAAATATGAAATGGTTCAAATATTTTTATTATTTATTGGCAAATTTTGCCGCCCCCTAAAAAGTGCCACCCGGGGCGGGCCGCCCCTGCCAACCCCACTACGCTACGCCACTTCATGACGTAGTGTTTAGCCTGTCTTTAGTGTTTAGCCTGTCTTTGAGAGATTTGGGAAGCCACGGTCAGCGAGTGGCAAACTCGCTGGGAATCGGAGTCTAAGGGTAGGGAACTCTATCAATTTTTCACCGACGTGTCGGTAAGACTCAGGTCTCACTGGGTCGAACCGGATCATCCAACCTCACAGCTCCTGGGGGGTCACGGATGTTTCAGCAAACGCTTGAGTGAGATGAAATGTTGTGAGAGCAGCATGTGTTTGTGTGGTGAAAGCGAGGAGGACAGGAACCACGTAGTGTGGTCCTGTCCAAAGTATGCCGATCTGCGTGATAGAATGATGGACGGGATTCAGCGCAGCAAAGAGGAGGGACCGGTTTGCTTCGGGGATCTTGTGTCGTCGCCGGGGAATTTCGCGGCTTTCCGCGGGTTCGCCCACGCGTGGTGCGCGGAGGAGCGCCGAGGAAAAGGCCGAGAAGGCTCAAGAGCGGGAGCAGGGAGAGCGCAACTAGGAAGAAGACAGGAATACCCACGAGCGCCTTCGGACGGCAGTGAAGGCGTAAACGTGTGTGTTGCCGCCCCAGAAAGGGGAGAAGGCGAAAAGAGAGATATGTGGACAGAGATAAAAACAATTTGTAGGGAGTCAAGCAAATGCCCACGGCACGGCGAAGAGCCTCAGAGCAGCATGTGCTGTGCTGCATCTCCCGCGATTCGGCTCAAATGACCGTAAGGTCGGTGGAGACATGGGTTGGTGGTGGGACATGCTTAAATATCTGCCGTAAACAGACTATCTACGAAACCGAATACACATGTTTAAATCAACTTGACTGTGGCGGCGCGCCATTGACTTGTTATGGCTTATGGCAAATGTGACTCGGCAAATTTTAGCGCTGCGTTACAAATACATAAATAATCAAAGCCTGCATGAATATGAAACTCTTGCCTGGTATTTATTTTATAAATTGTTATCATCATCATCCTGTGTCAATTCTGAAGTTCTGAATCCTGTCATTTTGTTTTGTGGTTCTTGTCTATAATTTGTAGCATTTGTGATTTTATTGAAAGTGAATATAATTTTTGCCATTTCTTTTACGTGTAATATCTTCTGCAACCTGTCTCACCTAAACTAACAGTAAGTGTGTAAATTATTTTAATATGACATTGAAAACATAATTTTTCTCACATGTTATTGGACCGCGACCGCGGCACACTTTCCAGAGAGATTACAATTCTCTAAATTTGAATTTGCGAATACCTTGACAACGTATACGTATAACTGATTGTTCTAACCAAACTTTGCTTGAGCAAGTCTTTAAAAGTCTCCAGAGGAGTTTCGTTCTAAATTAACGTTTCCTTTTAATTTCCTAAACCTACTTTGTAGAACCAGTTTTCGCCAGAAGTATCTTATTATTTGCACAGACACCTACTTTGATTTGCTTTTTTTTTAAACCGACTATCATATAAAATACACTGTATTCATACAACATTTGAATTTGTCAGTAATTATCTATTAAGTACATATATATTTTGTTTTTAAAACTTCATTGCTTATTTAATTGCTCATGAACATGTAGGGGTAATAGGTATTAAACCTTAACTGCTGTACTTATCTGTGCTAGGGTTTAGTGTGGCTTACAACAGCATCATAAATAAATGATACAATGATAAGGATTGCATGCTTATTGACACTTAGATTTGTACTAGATTTTATTAAATAAAATCTAATTTGAATCCCATTACCTTTTTACACCATCAAGGTGGTAAACTAGTGTGTAGCCTATTCGATGGTAAGCAGTTACTGTAGTTTATGGACAGTAGAAACGTGTCCAGAGATGTCACTTGTGCGCTGCAGAGCCTAATGACACAAATTTCTCATAACTTTAATTTTCTAATCAACAATATCAAAAAAAAAAACAAAAACAACATAATCAAAAAAAAAAGCTGAAATGTGCCAATGTGTCTTTTTTTAAATTGTCAATTAGATATTATGTTAAATTACAATGGTATGTACATTAATTTAATATGTCATACCATTGCTTTATTATGTTCATACTGTTGGTTGTTGCGCTTGGTGGAATTTTGAAGACATCTTGTTAATGCTAACACTTGTACAGATATCACCTCGCAATGTTACTTATTTCAACTGACCGCTTTCACTTTTACAACATTATCAAGGTATACATCTATACAGATAAATAAAATTGGAGTGTCTATTTGTAATATTAAAATAACCGCTTTTTACTAAATGCATATGGATGTATACACGGTACATATACCAAAATGAATATTTTTACAATTTTTGTCTCTCTGTCTGTTTGTTCTAGCTAATCTTTGAAATAGCTGGTTAGATTTTGACGGGACTTTCACTGGCAGATAGCTGATGTAATAAGGAGTAACTTAGGCTACTTTTATTTTAGAAATTTTAATTATTTTTCTTAATATAAATAAATAATATTCCACGCGGACGAATTCGCGAGCACAGCTAGTTAGAAATAAAGTTGACTGCCAGATGTATTGTTTGTAAGGAATACCTTGAAATTGCCACAAAGGCAAAACCGGTCGGCAAAAGTTTGTATGTATGGATATTTGTTACTCTTTCACGCTCAAGCGGCTGAACGGATTTGAATGAAATTTGGCACGTAGATAGATTATGATCTGGATTAACACATAGGCTACGTTATTTGACTCCACGCGGGCGGTGCCGCGGGCAGCAGCTAGTAAGTAATAAATAACATTGCGAAGTGGAATCCGTAATAGTGTCCATTACCAGGATGTCATCCCATTGCTGTACACTGCATTGCTTTTATTATAACAGATGTATTATATGAGGTGTGCAATGGACTCTTGGGCTATATCAAGCAGCTATGGTCGGTAACAAGAACCCGACATATAGCTTGTGCTCCAGTAACAAGGATTCCTCATGAAGAGGCGATGATAAAAAAACGAAGGCGTAAATTGCGTACGCACACAAGAAAACTAGATATTAAAATTGATAATGTTATAAATTCCTAATAACATGTTATAACTTGTTACTAGAATTTCCGTTTCCTTACTTATCATGTGTGTATGTCTAATCATCTAAATCTTCATAACTTTTGGTTGTCTGTCCTGTCCATACCTTATGTGTTAGTTTAGCTGCAAAAAATGTACAAAATGTACTGCACCATAGACTATTTTATTAGTTTTTATTCAAAGTAGGGAAGCATGCAAATATACGGCCCACCTGATGTAAAGCGGTTACCGTAGCCTATAAACACTTTTAATACATTAAGTATCGCACATGGTGCCACCTCCGCTGATGACGCAGCAACTCCTTAGGAGCTTATTGGTGACCTCACTCACACGCAGGATCAACAAACAAACAAATAAAAGTTTATTGGTGTTAACATAGTTGTAACATAAATTGACACCACTTCTTCATATATACAACTAGCTGCTGCCCGCGGCTCCGCCCGCGTGGATTCAAATAACGTAGCCTATGTGTTAATCCAGATCATAAACTATCTACGTGCCAAATTTCATTCAAATCTGTGCAGCAGTTTAAGCGTGAAAGAGCAACAAAAATTCATCCATACATACAAACTTTCGCATTTATAATATTAGTAGGATTATAAAGAAAAATATCGAAGTGAAATCTGGATCTATTAACTTGAAATCTACATCTGTTACTTGTACTTGAAATATAGACTTTAAATTTTTTTAACATATTTATTGCAGGAACACAACAGGCCTCTACAGAGATTTTATTTGGCGGCAGTTTTCTGTGAGGTGGAGGTACTTACACAGACGGGCTGCTTTGATGCACCCTACCTCTCTTGAAAACTATTGTTTGTTGATTGTTGTAGCATCTCTCACGAGATACTCACATTCATTTCATTTCATTTATTTATTTGCATACTTTATAAATATATATAATAAATAATAATAATAAATATAATAATAAATATTCTCGGACGAATTTCACAGCGCCACCTAGCCCCATAGTAAGCGAAGCTTGGGTTATGGGTGCTAGACAACTGATAAACATACGTAAATACATTTTTTTTTTTTTTTTTGTAAATACATACTTATTATACATAGAAAATACCCAGACCAATACAAACAGACATGTTCATGCACACAAATGTTTGTTCTGTGTGGGAATCGAACCCACGAGCGTTGGTGTCAAAGTAGCGTAACAGCGCGTTTCACCACTGCGCCACCGAGCTCATCAAATTGGAAAGTAGTTAATAATCGAAAAGTTAGGATATTGTTTTAAATAGTCCGTTTACTCCACCTACCCCGTAATGGCCTTGACTTGATGATCTAGATTGATTGTTTACATAGATTTACGAAGACTATTTAATATGATATCAACACGCGCGTTTTAGCTGGAGCCGCAATGGTCGGGTACTGTGCGGTTCCAGAGAAGTTTTCTACAGAGAACTTTTGAGTTGTGGAATGAGGGAGCCGAGGTTTTCGCAAGGGGCTACAGCATGTGTTTCTTCAAGAAAGACGTGAAGATGTGTTTACAGGGTCGGCAACGCAAGAGTGACACCCCTGGTATTGCAAATGTCCGTAGGCTACGGTAACAGCTTACCATTATGCCGTGCGCTTGTTTGTACCACTTTTTGTTTTTTTTTCGTACCACTAAGGTGAGTGGTACGAAAAAAAAAACCACTTGAATTAGCGATGGGCGATTGCGAGAGGTTTTTTTCGATTGTCTCGATTGTTTTCGATTGTTTCGTCGAACATCTCGATTGTTTTCGATTGTTTCGTCAAACATCTCGATTGTTGTTGTGTTCGTCTTCGGCGCGATTTCAATTCGAATTTTTGGTTGCGAATTGCGAGTATGCACGATGGCGAGAGGTGTCAGTCGATTGTTTTGAGTTATATTAGAACATCTCGATGGGCGGACTTGGCCTTGTATTGTGATTGCGATTTGCGAGTTCAAACTAAGCATACAAAGCAGCAAACTTACCCAACTTACGTACGTATTATAGGAGAAAGGAATCACGAAAATAAATAAAATAATCGAAGTTTATAACCAATCATCTATTTTTAATGTGTGCAATGTATGCCACATAGTTTTTTAGTTTTAATACAAAAAATCACAGCGGCTCGACAAACAATCGCGACACATACACCTCGGCTCGATGCTTGTAAACAACTAGCAGCGAGTCGAGTCCATCCGGCTAAACTGACCGGTGACCGATGAATGACTTGACTGATGCAACAATCGAAACAATCGAAAAACCTCTCGATTATTTTGTAAAACAGCGAGTCGATTGTTGACTCGATTGTATATTTTGACGATTGCAATTCTTTCGATTGTTAAAACATCTCGGAATCGCCCATCGCTAATTTGAATATTACCAGAGTTACGTCTTTCTTCATAAGTAACTTGTGGATTTTGTAGAATACGAGTAAATATGCCAAGAAGCTCAGGTTTCTTTAGTAATAGACGTTCACAACGAAGTCTTGGGAAATAGACCGATAATGCAGTATTGCTTTATTCGAAATTCTTTTCCTGGCCTAACGTAACGTACGCAAATAGGGAAATAATCTTTTCCTAACCTAACGTAACGTACGAAAATAGGGAAATAATCTTTTGCTAACCTAACATAACGTACGAAAATAGGAAAATAATCTTTTGCTAGCCTAACGTACCGTACGAAAATAGGGAAATAATCTTTTGCTAAACTAACGTAACCGCCGAGCGCGAGTCGCGCGGTCGCGCCGTTGTATATAAGCGAACCTTAAGTTTTGAGATGTTTCCTTAATAATTATATATATATATATAATCAGCGCCGAAATGATGCCTCCAGGGAGTTATTATTAGGCCTGCGGTTTTATGTGAGGTACTTCCTCGGACGGGCTCGCTTTGATGTTCCCTACCTCTCTTAAAAACACCCAGTCCGAGACAAACATACATGTCAATCATGCACACTAATGTTTCTCCTGTACGGGAATAGATCTCGCAAGCATTGATGTCAAAATGAGGTTACTAACCATTGTGCCAGCGAGCTAGTCTAGAGTGTCTGTTTGTCTTGGTTTGGGTGTTTTATGTGTATTATAAGTAGGTATGCATTTACAAAAAAATTGGTAGTTTGAAAAGTCGGTATACGGATGATAATTTTACATGATAACGTCATAAGAAAACATTCAACAGTTGACAAAACAGTTCACGTGTAGGTTGTGTGCTGCCGTTGTCTCTCTTCTACTCGGACGCATCGGCCGATGGAGTGGAAGAGAGATAGATGCGTCACAAGCCGAACGCTTAGGCCGATCGTGCCTCTCTATCGCTTGTTCCGCGCTCTCGCTTGCACGCTCGGCTAAGGCGGAACGTGACACTTTTTCGTGCGTGCAGTCGGCGTTCATCGATTTATAAGACGGTATCACGTCAAAATAAAAAAATATTTAGCTATGTTTATTACTTTACATACGCGTAACGCTTAAACGTGTCACAATGAAGGTGTAAGAAAGAGAGTTGGCCTAATAGACAGTACCGACGTTAAAATATGAAGAGGCTTGCTCCGTTGGTTCGGACACGTAGAGATTTACGAGGAAAGAATGACTAAAACGGAAATAAAGAGAAAGTAGAAAAAATGTAGTTGAGGTAGTTCAAGGCCACGATCAAATAGGTCGTGTGGTTTACAAATCTGAAAAGAGCTGTGAATGTTAAAGAAGCGAGTGACGTGTGTGAAGATGAAGAAAATAATATATGAAGCACCAATAACACGATTTTGCATAGTAAATACATTCACCGCGCAGCTCTTATGGGTTAGTTCGTGGATCAACATCGTGTCGCTTATCGGGTTATTGGTTGAAATATCCTCTCATTGGTCCAGATGCTGGAATCGCTGAGATATGTAGGCGCAAAAACACTATGTTTTGGTGAGTGAAGAGCGCTTTCAGGAGCAGTTATAGGATTATTGGATTGTGGTGAGCACCGGGAAATGTGGCCGGTTCTCTCTGCCTACCCTGCAACGGACTTAGCTTGAAGTAGATAAATACTGTCACTTCATTTTACTTTTTTATATACTACTTCGGATCGCATACAAGCATACGGCCCACCTGATGTAAAGCGGTTACCGTAACCTATGGACGCTTGTAATACGACTGGGAGTTCACCCTCATACACTGGAACCGCAGTGGTCGCGTACTGTGCGGTTCCTGAGAAGCTTTCTACCGAGAACTATTAAGTTGTGGAATGAGCTCCCTGCTGAGGTTTTCCCAAGGGACTACGGTATGGGGTTCTTCAAGAAAGGCGTGAAGAGGTTCTTACAGGGTCGGCAACGCAAGAGTGACACCCTTGGTGTTGCAAATGTCCATAGACTACGGTAACTGCTGACCATCAGGCAAGCCATAAGCTTCTTTGCTACCTTAATGGTATAAAAAAAAAAGCAACTCCTTAGGACTTACTAGTGACCTCACTCACACGCAGGAACACAACTGCTGCGGTTTTCCGTGAGGTGGAGGTACTTCCCCAGACGGGCTGCTTTGGTGCACTCTACCTCTCTTGAAAACATCCAGACCAAGACAAACAGGCATGTTTATGCACACAAATGTTTGACCTGTGTGGGAATCGAACCCAATGGCGTTGGTGTCAAAGTTGCATTATTTACGACTGCGCCATCGAGCTCGCGAACTCGTCAAGTGTTCCTTTAACTCAAGCCGTGTTTTCCTCAGAGGAAAAAGTCATAGCTGTATGGATTTTTAAAATTAATTATTCATAAGTATATCAGTAACATGTATGTAACATGTAAATAGCATGTTAAAAATAATTCTAGTCATAGGTTCCCAACGGGGGCAGTACCGCCCCCTAGTGGGCGCTAGTTTTTCGTGGGGGCGGTAGCGGGTCCAAAGGCAAATTAATTAATAATCACGACCATCTGCCACGAGAAGCACGATTAGAGAGAGAGATAGAAAGAATTATTTTTTAATTTGTTATACAATACAAAACTCTATGCACCTATTTCTATATTTTATTGCACCAATAACATATACAAATATACATAGTCTAAGAAACTACAATAGGCGGCCTTATCGTTAATGCAATGTCTTCCAGGCAACCTTATCGTCGTGATTATTAATCTTAGACCATTCAACCAAAAACAAAAAACCATACACGCGATTCAATTAGTAAATAATTCTGTGTAATGTAAGTGTGTAATGAAAGATGATGTAGTGACATAAATTGAAAAGGGTAAATGATAAATATAAACATATAAATTAGTTATTACACATGTACCTTCATTACATGGGTTGTCGGTATAGATATTAAACACAAAACACTTCAAGTCTATGGGAATAAAAAGGAAAAACATTATGTAGTGGAGCTAAGACTAGATCAAGTGTTACCTATTTATGTTTTAGTGGTCTTATGCCGATTTATTCATTAAATTCTAACAGCTAATCACCTGAGCCTGAGCTGATTGGACTCGATCATGGTCTTTCTTCATGTTAGTAGGTAATTATGTAGAGTAGATAGTACGAGACAAACTACGAGAAAACTATCACAAGTAAAACAAATCACATGTACTTATGTCAGATTTTTTCATAAGAGACTACAATAACAACTAGATAAATATTGACATATATACAATAATAATATACAGGCAATTTGAGTAGTGTAGTTTGGATCAAATTGCCTGTAAATTTGAATTTCGCAAAGTAACGCCTGAATCTATTAACTATTAAATAATAATATATAAGTTAAATGTTTTATTTCGCCTATAGTATACATAAGCTGAGACGAGAACATCGTCATACCCACGTCACGCAGGAGTTTACTGGTAACTTCATTGTTGGTAACTACCGTGACCAAATTGGTCGTTTTTTATCAGAAGGTGACGTCAGGAGCCTTAGGAACCGGCGAGCGTGCATGAAAAGAGCTATGAATGTCACAGAAGCGAGTGAAGTATGTAAGGACCGCGTCTTATAGCGCTCGGTTCTCTCTGCCTACCCCGCAAGGGACCTGGCGTGATGATATACAAATACATGTGAAAGGGGGCGTTGATTTTATTTGTTCTTGTGGGCGGTAGTCTATGAAAGGTTGGGAACCTATGTTCTAGATAAACGTCATGTCTCATTGTACTCTGAGTGTATCTTCAATGGCACATACTCTGAATATTTATCAGATAAATGTTGATTTTATCACCTCTACTGTTTTCCTGTTGTGCCAGTGATTTTATCGTTGCATAAGTAATTGTGGAGCAAAGAGGACAATATTCTTTATATATGGTATGTACAGTTCGCATTTCTGTCTAATTTTCCCACTAAGTTTGCTGCAGTCGTAGGCACATTTGTAAGTTGAAATTACCACAGTATATCGATCTAGTGACGCCATGTTATCCTACTAATATTATAAATGCGAAAGTTTGTATGTATGGATGGATGTTTGTCTTTCACGCTTAAACGGCTGAACGGATTTGAATGAAATTTGGCACGTAGATAGATTATGATCTGGATTACCACATAGGCTACGTTATTTGACTCCACGCGGGCGGAGCCGCGGGCAGCAGCTAGTTATTTTTATATATTTTCTTCTTCGCGGTATCCCGTTTCCTAATATATTAGGATTGGTGGGTCCGTTACATAAGCCTAAGGATTTGGCGAAGAGACTGATTTTTACATAGAGCGGCTGCCGTCAGACCTACACAACCCAGAGGAAAAGCGAGATATTTCTTAGGTTAGGTCACACGTCTTTCGAAATATAATTTCTTGGACGTGTGGGTATGACGATGTTTTCCTTTACCGCCGAGCAAGTGATAGTCAAAGTCAAAATCTTTTTATTCCGTAAAAGTGGCTACATTTGTTTGGAATCGTCACAATTTTTTTCCCTACCGTGCAGTTTATGACTAGGTGAGCACTGATAAAAATACTGCCAAAAAACTCAGGCATCCCTCTTTTGGTATCCAAACAAATTTACATATTTTATTAATTACATTGTAATTGGAACGACCCACTCCCGTGCATTTTTATCATTAATATAGTCAGATACTTTATAATATGCCCTGCTACACAATTTGACTTTAACAGTAGTTTTAAATTTGTTTATTGACAATTCTCTTATATTGCTGGGAAGTTTGTTATAGAACCGTATACATTGCCCCATAAAAGAATTACTTATTTTGTGGAGACGGCTTGCATGTAACACAAGATTATGCTTATATCTAGTATTTTTGCTATGAGTATCACTCTTTTTACAAAATGAGTCTATGATAAATATGTACATAAAGCCGAAGACACGAGTTTAGTGGTGCATGCCCCGCCAGGATTCTAATGGAAAGCCATGTTGGAAATGGATTCGAAAAGTTTTCACTTAGATTCCATACATGACAGATAACTTTCTATTCTAAATTTTTGTTCTATTCGGAATCGAACTCACGAGCGTTGGTGTCAAAGTCTAGCTTTAAAAAGAGGTAGGGCGCATCAAAGCAGCCCATCTGGGGAATTACCTCCACCTAACAGTATACCGTTAACAAATAACAACTCCCTAGAGGGTTGTTGTGATCCTGCGTGTGAGTGAGGTCACCAGTAA
Organism: Pyralis farinalis; assembly: GCA_947507595.1. Taxonomy (NCBI): domain Eukaryota; kingdom Metazoa; phylum Arthropoda; class Insecta; order Lepidoptera; family Pyralidae; genus Pyralis; species Pyralis farinalis. The sequence goes on from OX382281.1 coordinate 9,278,305, forward strand.
GCTCCTAAGGAGTCGCTGTGTTAGCAGCAGAGATGGCATCGCGCGAGAGTTATTAGCGTTCATACGCTACGGTAATTACTTTAGATCAGATGGGCCGTATGCTTGTATGCCTCCCAACGTTGTATAAAAGAACCTTATTTTCAAAACCAAGAAGCCCCAGGAACCGGCGAGCGTGCATGAAAAGAAAGCTATGAATGTCACAGAAGCGTGTGAAGTATGCAAGGACCGCGTTTAATGGCGCTCGGTTGTCTCTGCCTACCCCGTAAGGGACTTGGCGTGAAGATATACATACATACATACACTTTCAAAACCACTATCTTTCTTTCTTCAATATTGTGAAAGTTGGTTGTATACAGTTAGTTTCAGCAGGTCAACTTTACTAAAATCCTGCAGCTGTACGTTTTCGCTTGTCATTTGTGTCGCGCAGTGTAGTGCCAATACATGTTTATTACAAACACGCTATGCCACCTCTGCTGCTAACAGCAACTTCACAGGAGTTTACTGGTGACCTCACTCACACGCAGTAACAACAACCCTGTAGGGTGGATCTGAGAGTTGGAGGTACTTTTCCGGGCGGGCTGCTTTGATGCACCATACCTACCAGGGGTGTCACTCTTGCTTTGTCGACCCTGTAAAGACCTCTTCACACCTTTCTCGAAGAACCCCATGCTGTAGTCCCTTGGGAAAACCTCGATTACTCTCAGGAATCCAAAAACCCTCCGGCGAGTTGTTTTTTGCAAACTGAAGCCCAAAAATCTGGAAATTAAATATTCTATATGTTACGTTTCAGATCCTGACGAGGTTAAGCATGTCCTGGACAAGGTGACATCCACCGCCCGCCACTCACCTCCAGCGCTGTCTCCTGCGTGCACTTCTGTTGATGGGTGAGTCATTTTTACTGATGTATAAAACGGAAGTTTGTTTGTTTGTTTGACCAGAGATTAACGCAATCTCTGAAACTAGCAGATAGATTGAAAAAATTCTCTTTGCATTCGATAGCCTTTGACGAGCTTGGTGGTTCAGTCGTGAATGACGCGACTTTGACACCAACGCCCGTGGGTTCGATTCCTAAACAACACAAATATTTGTGTGCATGAACATGTGTCTTTGTCTTGGCCTGGATATTTCAAGAGAGGTAGGGCGCGTCAAAGCAGCCCGTCTGGGGAAGTGCCTCCACCTCAGAGAAAACCACAGCGAAATAACCCTAGAGGGTTGTTGTGTTCCTGCGTGTGAGTGAGGTCGCCAGTAAGCTCCCAAGGAGTTGCCGTGTAAGCAGCGGAGGAGGCATCGCGCGAGAAATAATGAATATATCGCAATGGTTAATAGGCTACGGTACCCGCTTTACATCAGGTGGGCCGTATGGTTGTATTCCTCCTGACGTAGTATAAAACTGCATTCGATAGCCCACTTCTTGAGGAAGGTCACAGTGTAATCATCATCACGATATAACTCTTGGAAGACGAGGAAAAAGAAAGATTGAAAAAGCGGTTCCACGGGATACCGGCACATGGGCAAACGAAGTCGCGGGCTGCATGTGTTTTGTTATAAATGTTGAAGTGGCGGTGAAGTTTTTGTACCTGATGTATAGCGGTTACCGTATGGTATGAACGCTTTCAATAGGTACGTTAAGTATCACTCGCGTGATATCACCTCTGCTGCTAACACAGCAACTGTTTCGGAGAATACTGATGACCTTCACTCACATGCAGGAAACAACAACCCTCTAGGGAGTTGTTATTTGGCTGCGGTTTTCTGTGAGGTGGAGGTATTTCCTCAGAAGGGCTGCTTTGATGCGGCCTACCTCTCTTAAAACATCCAGACCAAGACAAACAGACATGTTCATGCACAAAAATGTTTGCATTGTGTGAGTATCGAACCCACGAGCGTTGGTGTCAAAGTCGCCTCATTTACGACTAAGCCACCGAGCTTGTCACATTTTATTATAAATCTTGAAGTGGCGGTGAAGTTTTTGTACCTGATGTATAGCGGTTACCGTATGATACGAACGCTTTCAATACGTTAAGTATCACTCGCATGATGCCAGCTCTGCTGTTAACACAGCAACTGTTTCGGAAAATACTGATGATCCGACTCAGACGTCGGAACCCAGCAACCCTTCAGGAAGTTGTTATTTGGCTGCGGTTTTCTGTGAGGTGGAGGCACTTCTCCAGACGGGCTGCTTTGATGCCTTACCTCTCTTACACATGAGGAGTGGTTAGCATTGCAACTTTAACACTAACGTTCGTAATTACATATTGTCTTCCCATTTGGGAAGGAGCACTAAAAACTCGTTTTCTTGAGGTTGAAAGGGCTCAAAGAACCCTAATAAAAGTAATGTATTTAAAAAAAAACGATTTTCTACAGATAAATTATATGAAATTAGTAATCTCCTATCAATTCGTAAATTATATATAGTAAATATCATACTTAAAAAACACAAAAGCATAAAATATAATCCGAGTCTTGAATTTAAGAGAAGAAAACATAATGTTGCTCCTGTACCTAAAACAAGGACTATGTATGCAAGCATTCAATACAACAAACAATCGGCTAGTCTATATAATCAATTAAATAAGAAATTAGATATTTATATGAGAACCCACCATGAATGTAAACATGTTGTAACAAATTGGATTAAAAAAATGAGCTATGATGAAACTGAATCACTTTGTAGAACAAAATAAAATTATAAGTACCTACTTTCAAGTAGCTGATATTGTGGTTAATTTCATGTGAAAGTTGAACACGACACAAACTATCGCATACATGACACGCACTCTCGAACATAGAACAAGTTACACACAAACACGCAACACCCTTATGCACACTCACACACACTCACATGCGCACACACACCCTCATGAGCATATATTCTATCGAAATGCACAAAAGAGTAGCGGTGTCTCCTGGCACAGGCATTCGTATGCCTAAAAGGAGACTCCGGATATAGTTTAAGAAAAACTTGTATGTTAAAGCAAATAAATATTATTATTAAAAAACAATATTATTATTATATTATAACGTTCGTGGGTTCGATTGCCACACAGGAGAAATATTTACTGTGTTTACATGTCTGTACGTCTCGATTTGGTTTTCAAGAGAGGTAGGGTGCGTTAAAGCAGCCCGATTGAGGAAGTACCTCCTCCACCTCAGACGCAGGCCAAATGACAACTCCCCAGAGGTTTGTTGCGTTTTTGTGAATGAGTTACCACTAAGCTGGTTTATTGTGTTTGCAAGAGGTGCTAACGTGATACTTCTTGTATTGCAAGAGTTGATTGACTACGATAAATCTCACGTGTCTGATGTGCTCACCGTAACCAAAAACCATTAAATCACTTGACTGCGCACGAAGGTCCCCGCGCTCACAAAAACATTGTGTTTTAGTTTTACTGACCAATGGGAGAATATCGGTCGCATCAGTTCTCCATAGGTTATTTTATTTATATCGTAGTTTATAGACGCCTGCAATTAAACTCTGACAGAAACAGACTCTTGGTGTCGTTTGCTTGGTGGCCATTTGCCGAACTAAATTCTGTTAATTAGTTATTTATGTTGGCTTTATGTTGACAGGAGAGCTCGATGGCGCTGCGCGTGTCACTCTAACCGAACACGCAGGTTAAGCAACTTCGGGCGCAGCCTGCCCATGGATGGGTTCTTCTGTCCAGAGCATTTCCTGTCTTTTTTTAAACGATGGACAGCAAACAAGCATACGGTCCGCCTGATGCAAAGCGGTCACCGTAGCCTGTGAACGCTTGCAACAAAAAGAAGTCGCTAACGCGTTGCCACCCCCCTCTGTCAACTCAGCAATTCCTCATCTTGTGGTGATCTCACTCACTCGCAGGTCCTCAACAATTTTAACAACTCCCTGAATGGTTGTTGTGTTCCTGCGTGTGAGGTCGCCGGTAAGCTCCTAAGGAGTTGCTGTGTAAGCAGCAGAGGAGGCATCGCGCGAGTGATACTTAATATATTACAAGTGTTAATAAGCTACGTTAACTGTTTTATATCAGGTGGGCCGTATGCTTGTATGCCTCTCGACTTTGTATATATAAAAAAAACTCAACAACAGGGCATGCCAGCATGTTATTGTGGCCTACTTCTCTTTCGCCAGAGCCTCGTTTGTTGATACGCAGGGTGCAACACGTGCAGGTGCGATAAAGATGACATTGTGCCACTTAAACCGTAAAACTTGACTCTCAGGGCACGTTAAGCTGTCGGTCCTGGCTGTTGTCGATGGATGACAGTCGTTAAGCTAAGTCAATGGCCCTCGGGCGGCTTGAAAACACTGTCTATCTATAACTTCACGCCAAATTCCTTGCGGGGTAGGCAGAGAGAACCGAGCGCCACGTGACTCGATCCTTACATACTTCACTCGCTTCTTTAATATTCATTGCTCTTCTCATGCACGCTCGCCGGTTTCTAGGGCTCCTGACATCACCTTCTGATAGAACACGACCAATTTGGTCATGGTAGGTAAGTCTTGGCCTTCCCCGGCTCCTACATCCTTCCACTTTTGCATTGTATATCTGCTTCGTCATTCTTTCATCTTGCATTCTTTCTACATGCCCGAACCATCGGAGCATGCCTCTTCTTATTTTAACACCAACGCTCTCTTTCAGACCGACTCTATTTCTAACATCATCATTGCGAATACGGTCTACAAGCCTTACGCCACAAATTTTGCGCAGCGCTCGCATTTCAACCGCGTTTATTCTACTTTCATGCTCTTTCTGCCATACCCAGCTCTCGCTTCCATAAGTTAGCGTTGGGACCAACACTGCATTGTGTATAGCGAGTTGTGCCTTCTGGCTCAGGATTTTACTGCCAAGAAGTTTTCCCAACGCTCCATTCACACTATTCCCAGCACTCACTCGCCTTTCCACATCTGCGGTGTACCTTCCATCCCTGCTGAAAGCGCATCCAAGATATACAAACTCATCCACTTGTTCCAACACTTCATCATCAATCGTAATCCTTACATTAATTTGTAATTGTAATTGAAAACACTGTCCTCAACCAATCCGCATTCGAGCAGCGTGGTGGAGTATGCTATAAACCCCTTCGGTTGAAGGGAGACCCGTATCCCAGCAGTGGAGTTTTGACGAGCTCGGTGGCTCAGTCGTGAAAGACGTGACTTTGACACCAACGTTCGTGGGTTCGATTCCCACACAAGGCAAACATTTGTTTGCATGAACATGTCTGTTTGTATTGGTCTGGATGTTTTAAGAGAGGTAGGGCGCATCAAAGCAGCCCGCCTGGGGAAGTACCTCCACCTCACAGAAAACCGCAGCCAAATAACAACTCCCTAGAGGGTTGTTGTGTTACTGCGTGTGAGTGAGGTCACCAGTAAGCTCCTAAGGAGTTGCTGTGTAAGCAGCAGAGGAGGCATCGTGCGAGTGATATATGTGACAAGCGTTAATAGGCTACGGTAACTGCTTTACAGGTAGACCGTATGCTTGTGTGCCTTCTGACGTTGATTAAAAAAAAAAGTGGAATCAGTTAGGGTTGGTGTAGTAGTAGTTATGTACATGTTTTGTGAAACATCTGGTATAAGTATAAGATCAACGCCTAATGAGAAGCGGTTACCAGCATGCAGCGCACAGTTTCGCTCCTATTTTGCCATTTCTGTACCGAACGCAGGAACTTTGGTGGCACAGTGATTGGCAATGGTAAAGCCACTCACACGCCGGAACCCAACAACCCTCCAGGGAGTCGTTATTTGGCTGCGGTTTTCTGTGAGCAGTTACTTCCACAGATGAGCTGCATCGATGCGCCCTACCTCTCTTAAAAACACTCAGACCATACAATACTGTATACATGTTCATGCACACAAATATTTGACGAGCTCGGTGGCGCAGTGGTGGAACGCGCTGTGCGCTACTTTGACACCAACGCTCGTGGGTTCGATTCCCACACACTACAAACATTTGTGTGCATGAACATGTCTGTTTGTATTGGTCTGGGTGTTTTCTATGTATGATAAGTATGTATTTACAAAAAAGGGATCTATTTACGTATGTTTATCAGTTGTCTAGTACCCATAACACAAGCTTCGCTTACTTTGGGGCTGGGTGGCATGTAATTTGTCCGACAATATTTATTAAAAAAATAAATAAATTTGTTTCGTGCGCGAATCGAGTCCACGAGCGTTGGTCTGAAGGTATCGTTACTGCCACTGCGCCACCGAGCTCGTAAAAACTGTTCGAGTTAATTCCTCATTGGGTTCTGGTCTTTCAGGTCTCGTATTCCCGCCATTCCTGCCACCCATCAAAATGTCCTTACGCCTGCTCCTATATTCAGTGAGAGTTTTTCCTTTTCCCAATAGAACATAAGAGAGGTAGGGCGCATCAAAACAGCCCGTCCGGGGAAGTACCTCCACCTCAGAGGAAACTGCAGCCGAACAACAACTCCCTTGAGGGTTGTTGTATTCCTGCGTGTGAGTGAGGTCACCTGTAAGCTGCTAAGGAGTTGCTGTGTTAGCAGCAGTGGTGGTGCAGCGCGAGTGATACTTAACACGTCGAGCCCCGGGTGTACCGTTATTCCATATATATGTCGTAAGCGAGTGTCATAATTATGACAGTTGGATCTCGCCGGGTGTATGTATTACAAGCGTTCATACAATGATATTGTATTTAAAGATGATGTATATTCATACTGCGCGTCGTTTTGTTATTGTTCCACTACGACATTATAGTACTTACTTACTAAGGCGTATATAGATTACAACAATGAAGGGGATAGATAATACGGAACGCATGATATAGAGAGAGATAGCTATCTGTCAAGAGTTGCGCTTGAAATACGTCAGTGCATCAAAGAATAGCGCATATTAGACCAATTGGGTTAATTTCATTGCCTCAGTTTTTGCGCGCTAGTACGACATCTGCCTCTTTTTAATACAATATCATTGCGTTCATAGGCTACGGTAACCGCTTTACATCAGGTGGGCCATATGCGTGTGTAAAAAAAATCTAGGATATGCGAGTTTCCGCATTATGTTTTGCTTTCACCGCTGAGAAAGTGATAATTACAAAGCTCAATATCATCATCTAAGCTAAAGAAGCTCTTCTGCGCGTGATGCACCTTTCCGGGTAAAGGGCCTGTTCTCGCGTAAAAAGTACAGCTTTTGACGAGTTCGGTGGCTCAGTCGCGAATGACGCGACTTTGATATCGCTCGTGGGTTTGATTCCCACACAATACAAACATTTGTGTACATGGATATTTCCGTTTGTCTTGGTCTGGATCTTCGAGAGGTAGGGCGTATCAAAGCAGCCCGTCTGGGGAAGTACCTCCACCTCACAGAAAACCGCAGCCAAATAACAACTCCTTAGAGGATTGTTGTATTCCTGCGTGTGAGTGAGGTACCAGTAAGCTCCTGTGGAGTTGCTGTGTTAGCAACAGAAGTGGCATCGCGCGAGTCATACTTAATTTATTGCAAGCGTATATATAGGTATATAAAAGAAAGAAAGTAAGAAATAAAATACCTCACCCCTCCGATATCTCGATTATTTATTCATACTATTTATTTACACAGTTTTCTTAATTCTAGTAACTTAATTTTACATTCGTATTCTACTTATTCTAAGCATTTATTTCAATACAGTAACTATACGTTTATATTTCCTTATTCTAGCATCTACAATTTTACGTATTCAATTTAGTTTAAGCTCGGTGGCGCAGTGGTGAAACGCGCTGTAACGCTACTTTGACACCAACGCTCGTGGGTTCGATTCCCACACAGTACAAACATTTGTGTGCATGAACATGTCTGTTTGTATTGGTCTGGGTATTTTCTATGTATAATAAGTATGTATTTACAAAAAAAAAAAATGTATTTACGTATGTTTATCAGTTGCCTAGTACCCATAACACAAGCTTCGCTTACTTTGGGGCTAGGTGGCGCTGTGTAATTTGTCCGACAATATTTATTTATTTATTTATTTTACTTTATTTACATGCATTTTCGATAGTTTACAAATGTTTTCCGTTGTGGACAAGTACATATTTATATTTACTTATGTTAAACATCGGTTTGAGACGGTGGCTATACATTTGCGTATACACGTGGTGTATTTGTTCTCATTCGCAACGCGTGGTCATTTGTGTTGAGTGTTTTCGTCGTGAACAACAAGCATGCGGCTCGCATTAGATGGAAAGCGGTCACCGAGCCTGTTGATGCTCGCAACACCACGGGGATGTTACTCGCGCGCTGTCAATCTTGTGACCTAAGGCTGTTTCGTCACAATACCTAGTAATTTCTCTACCATATCTCACCCTACAAACCTGAACACAGCTATACTTAGTCTGGCCATAAATACTGTTACAATATTTTGCGATATTAAAATGGAGTGGGGTGATAAAGAGAACCGAATCGCTGTGATTGCATTACACAAAGTAGGTATGGAGCCAAATGCAGTTTTTAAAACTCTCCATACGCTTGGTATTAGTAAAATGTTTGTGTACCGGGCTATTAATAGGTACAATGAGACCTCCTCTGTTTGTGACAGAAAAAGATCTGGCCGTCCACGTAGTGTTCGTACGAAAAAGGTGGTCAAAGCAGTAAGGGAAAGAATTCGAAGAAATCCTGTCCGAAAGCAAAAGATTTTATCTCGAGAGATGAAAATAGCTAGAACCATGTCGCGTATTTTAAAAGATGACTTAGGACTTGCAGCCTATAGGAGATGTACTGGTCATTTCTTAACTGATAATTTAAAAAGAATAGGGTGGTAAAATCGAAACAACTACTGAAGCGGTACGCAAAGGGAGGTCACAGAAAAAATTTCTTGCAACGTGGGCACTATCCGACTTCAGTGGTGGTTTGGTGGGGTATTAGCTATGAAGGAGCGACTGAGCCATACTTTTGTGAAAAAGGTATCAAAACATCGGCACAAGTGTATCAAGATACCATTCTTGAGAAGGTAGTGAAGCCCAGCAACACTCGGCGTCGGGTCATAAAGCTCGGTCTACGCAGTCTTGGTTGGAAATGAACGTTTCGGACTTCATCAGAGCTGAAGACTGGCCGTCGTCTAGTCCCGATCTTAATCCGCTGGATTATGATTTATGGTCAGTTTTAGAGAGTACGGCTTGCTCCAAACGCCATGATAATTTGGAGTCCCTAAAACAATCCGTACGATTGGCAGTGAAGAATTTTCCCATGGAAAGAGTGCGTGCTTCTGTTGATAACTGGCCTTAATTTAACACACTGAAAAAGTAATAAATGTTATTTGCAATAGATTTTTTTTTCTTTTTGTCAGTATTTATGGCAAGACTAGGTATAAATATAGCTGCTTGGCGGTAGAAATAGGTGACAAAGTCTCCCTCTGGTATATCGCGAGCTGGCCTGGTAAGATATAAGAACAAAAATATATAGGCATCTTAACCTAAGCCTTACCTATTTCTCCGCCTACCCTGAATGGGATGTGGTGTGAAGATATAGTGACCTGTACAGCGGTCGTGTGTCACGTGGTGGGGGTCACATCACGCTTGCAGCTCGCGTGGTAGCCGTGACCCCTGTTATCATACAAAGGAAGACTCAATGGCTCATTTATTAATGTATTATTATATACTTGATATAACATCGAGATACTATTCTGGTCGCAGCCAAAGATAAATTCAGTTCCCACTAGTTCATCGTATAGGGAACTACTGAGAATTAAATTCTCATTTGTTCAGTTGCGATTAAAAGCCTTCTGCACGATTCAAGACTAACCTGCTATGATCAAATTGATCGTGTTTTGTGAGAAGGTGATGTCAGAATCTCTAGGAACCGGCGAGCGTGCATGAAAAGAGCTATGAATGTTAAAGAAGCGAGTGCAGTGTGTAAGGACCGCGTCTTATGGTTATGGCTCGTTTCTCTCTGCCTACCCCGCCATGGATCTGGCGTGAAGATATACATACATACACAATTCTATAGCATGTAAAAAGCGATAGAAAGACTAGCTTATTCATCCATTTGCTAGCTGCAGACCGCGACTTCGTACCTTTTTTTTTATACTACGTCGGGAGGCATGCAAGCATACGACTCACCTGATGTAAAGCGGGAACCGTAGCCTATTAACGCTCGCGATATATTAATTATCACTCGCGCGATGCCTCCTCTGCTGCTTACACAGCAACTCTTTGGGAGCATACTGGTGACCACACGCAGGAACACAACAACCCTCTGGGGAGTTATTTGGCTGCGGTTTTCTGTGAGGTGGAGGTACTTCCCCAGACGGGCTGCTTTGATGCGCCCTACCTCTCTTAAAATACTTCTTTTATGAAGTGATGACACAGTTCACGTGCCTTTCGTAAGATTCCGATTTTTTTACGGCGGTAACTAGAGACATTGTGACACCTCCAAAACGTGGTGCCGGCGATGTCGGCTTTCATCAAAGAACCAGGGCTTGTTTACCGGTTAATTTTCAAACCTAAATCAGCACAAGTACATTGGGAGCGCTTTGTTTAGGTTTGGCTCTACCTGAACCTTAAAGTAACCGGTATTCAAAGGAGCAAAATCAATGAGGTTTTTAATCAATTAACCGGTTTTATAAGGTTTTCATTTCGCTCTTTTCGACAACATATTTGCCGAGACCTTGACGACCTTTAAAATTCACTTAAAAATTAAAAGCTACACGAAACCACAAAATAATTAGAAGAAATTGAATATTCCGCCAGACACAATCTACGTGTTGCAATCTTTCTTCATGAGTTTACATCGTAACTTAGGTAGCACCAATTTGTTCCAATTCGAATTAAAGCAAACAAGTTGTAACCCGACACGTGTGTTAAATCGGGTTTTTAAAGGTTTTACGTAGCGCTCTCATTTAGGCACGCGCTCCGAACGAAATCTTTTCTAAAAACCGGTAAAAGCCTTTATTTACCGGTATTTTCGAAACCGGTTCCAAGCCCTGCAAAGAACTTTAGGCTTAATATAAATAAGGACTTCTTCCCGCGCTTTTGACGAGTGACATTGTTGTTTTACTTGAAATTTTTACAATTCAGTATAAAATTAGTTTTGTGTGACAATTTCGATAGTATTTTGTAACATAAGTTTTAGTGAAATTATACACTAATGAAAAAACTCAAATATAACACGTTTATGTACTTTTTGGAAGACGTGAATAAGTTCATCAAGAAATCCTTGTAAAAATCACTATCGTTTTACGGGTGGTATTTAAACTGGGTTGATTGGGTCGAGGTACCCTTCCCAAGTATTTTTTCAGCACAGTTCCTGAAGCTGGAACATAGAATTAAGATTTTCAAATGGTTCTAAACTGATGACTTGGCTGTATGGGCTAGATCCATTTGCCTTTCCCCCGGGGATAAAAAGAACCAAAAAAAATTAATATAAATACCATAATTTTTTTTTGTTTATATTTTGATGCCCACTTGTTATGTACGTTTTGATATGTAAGTGGGGAAAACGTTGAATATTGAACAATGAACATTATCTTTGTTTAAATTATAATCTGTAATCGTAATTTACGTGTCCGCGAATAACGATATTTTCCGACGGGAATATATGAAGCGGTCTCCATTTTTTCTTCCGCGAATACAGAAACCGCGTATAATGAGGTTTTACTATAAAGCGCCATCTACCGGCAATACCGTGAACCATTTATCATCATGTCAATGTGCGAAACTGGCCAACGAAACTAATAACTAACTAATAAAAAATCGGCCAAGTGCGAGTCGGACTCGCACACCAAGGGTTCCGTACCATTATCTATAAAAAACGGCAAAAAAATCACGTTTGTTGTATGGGGGGCTCATAAATATTTGTTTTATTTTAATTTAATTATTTGTCCTTAAAGTGAATATATAACTAAATATTTTGTGAATATTTCAAGCGTCTACCTGTTGCTGTTATCAATATCAAGCAAAAATGAGCAAAAAAAAATCACGTTTGTTGTATGGGAGCCCCCTTAAATATTTATTTTATTCTATTTTTTAGTATTTATTGTTATAGCGGCAACAGAAATACATCATCTGTGAAAATTTCAATTGTCTAACTACCACGGTTCATGAGATACAGCCTGGTGACAGACGGACGGACGGACAGCGGAGCCTCAGTAATAGGGTTCCGTTTTACCCTTTGGGTACGGAACCCTAAAAACTAAATCGCTTGGATGGTAAGCGAAAAAGAGGTGCCAAATCGCAGCTGCAGCTGACAAAAGACTACAGTGTCCCGTCAGTTGACGCTGCCATGCTGGCCCGCAAGTTTCTTCACGCTTCGTTTGTAGGATACCATATAAATAAATATTGTCGGACAAATTACACAGCGCCATCTAGTACCAACACCAACGCTCGTGGCGTTGGTGTCAAAGTAGCGTAACAGCGCGTTTCACCACTGCGCCACCGAGCTCGTATATTGTGGGAAGGAGTAAACATGTGCAGCCATCCAATTCTGTAAGAGCAAACGTCCTTACATCCTCGGAAACATCGGCTGTTACAGCCTTGAACACAAAATTGCAATTCTTTGATGTCGCTTTTCATGGTTGTGCGACACTAGCGCCGCAAGGCTGCGTTTGGAATTGGAATTCTACAAGGCAAACAGCCTCGCGTACGCTTACAGCCTTATAGAATATCAAATAATTTAGCCGTGATCGCAGTAGACAATGTCAAAGCTGTGACATCTGTGATCACAGCGACGCACACAGCCATTACGAGTCGCTTAGAGAATTGCATGGCAGGCAAGGCACTTTTTAATAGTACAACAGAGATGGGAGTTGCCGAACTTTTTAGACGCGAGGAAATGTCCTCGACAGTGGAATAATGACATAGCAAACCTGCACGTGTGGTTCTATGACGGAAGGGAGAGGGTGGGATAAGGGAAAACATTTCTTCAGAGCACTCACCATGGTAAAAGTTTCTACGGAGTTGAAGAAGTTCTAGGTTTTTGGTGACCTCTTCGTCGTCGATTATACGGATAGCCCGTCGCTGCAACCTATCTAGAGCCTCGAGAGGAAGAGCCTCCCATTGGTCAGTACGCTCGTATCGCTGAGACATTTTGGAGAGTTATTTATATCCCTCCCCCCCCCCCCCCCCCCACGTGAAAGAATGTCGCGACGAAAATAGAATCCGGGAGGATTGTCTTCCAAAATCCTGATCGCAATCGAACCTTGTGCCGGAGGTATTAAGATAATGATTATGATTAATCCCCCGATAACCACAATAAAAGTGGTGTATAAATTGATAAGATAAGACAAATAACATTTAATATTGCGATGTACAGCGACATAGCGCCGGATTTAACCTTTGCAACCTTGAAAACGAAGGACCGGTGTAAACGGAACTTTTTTTTTATACTACGTCGGGAGGCATACAAGTATACGGCCCACCTGATGTAAAGCGGGTACCGTAGTCTAATAACCCTTGCGATATATTAATTATCACTCGCACGATGCCTCCTCTGCTGTTTACACAGCTACTCCTTGGGAGCTTACTGGTGACCTCACTCACACGCAGGAACACAACAACCCTCTAGGGAGTTGCTATTTGGCTGCGGTTTTCTGTGAGGTTGAGGTACTTCCCCAGACGGGCTGCTTTGATGCGCCCCTACCTCTCTTAAAACATCGAGACCAAGACCAACAGACATGTTCATGCACACAAATGTTTGCCTTGTGTGGTAATCGAACCCACGAGCGAACAACTCCCTAGAGGGTTGTTGTCTTCCTGCGTGTGAATGAGGTCACCAGTAAGCTCCTAAGGAGTTGCTGTGTAAGCAGCAGAGGCAACGCGCGAGTGATACTTAATATACTGCAAGTGTTAATAGGCTACGGTAACTGCTTTACGTCAGGTGGGCGGTATGCTTGAATGCCTACCGACGTTGTATAAAAAAAAAGGTAGAGCTATTTTAAGAAACCGAAATATTCCGGCGTTACAAACCCACTGGCTATAATTATCTCATTATTTCAATCGATCAACACAAAAGAGTCAAGCACGCATCAGCTGCGAGGCTGCAATATTGGTACAATGACTTTTCTTCCGTCAAAACATGTCTTTGTTTATGTGCCACTGACAGTACCATGATATCTATATTTTTATTGCCTTATTTTTAGATTTTGTACAGTAGTGGTAGCCTTGTGAATAAAAGTGGTTAACCGTCTGTTGCTTGTTCAGAGCTATCTACAAACTTGGTCCCCGGGAGAGCCTTAGAGAAAAAATCAAAGAAATAAATATTTTAACAGTCGCATCGCAATATAATCTATGAAAATCTTTTGTATGTCCATAAAAACATAGATTCATTTTGTAAAAAGAGTGATACTGCAATATAAGAGAATTGTCAATAAACAAACTTAAAACTACTGTTAAAGTCAAATTGTGTAGCAGGGCATATTATAAAGTATCTGACTATATTAATGATAAGAATGCCTGGGAGTCAGTCGATCCAATTATAATGTCATTAATAAATTATGTAAATTTGTTTGGATACCAAAAGAGGGATGCTTGAGTTTTTTGGCAGTATTTTTATCAGTGCTCACCTAGTCATAAACTGCACGGTAGGGAAAAAAAATTGTGACGATTCCAAACAAATGTAGCCATTTTTACGGTATAAAAAGATTTTGACTTTGACTTCAAATCCTGGTGTGGCCATGTACAAGTAAATTGAATGAATGACGAGATCGGTGGCGCAGCGGTTAATAACGCGACTTTGATACCAACGCTGGTGGGTTCGATTCCCACACAGGACAAACATTTCCGTGCATGAACATGTATGTTTGTTTATCTTGGATTGGATGGTTTAAGAGAGGGTGCTTCATAGCAGTCCGTGTGGGGAAGTTTTTTTTATACAACGCCGAGAGTCATACAAGCATACGGCCCACTTAATGTAAACGGGTACCGTAGCCTATTAACGCTTGCGGTGTATTAGGTATCACTCGCGCAACGCCTCCTCTGCTGCTTACACAGCAACTCCTTGGGAGCTTCGCAAAATCGCGTCATTCACGACTGAGCCACCGAGCTCTCAAAGTAGCAGGAATCTATAATTAAATTGTTTTTTTTTTATACAACGTCGGGCGCCATACAAGCATGTGGCCCGCTTGATGTAAAGCGGTTACCGTAGGAGAAGGAGGTAACTGGTGGTCACTGGCAGAACACACCAACCCTTCAGGAAGATGTTGTTTGACTGTCGTTCTCCGTGAGGTGGAGGCACTTCTCCGGACGGGCTGCTTTGCGTCCTACCTTAGAAATACCCAGGTACCAGGACAAACAGACATGTTCATGCACACAAATGTTTGCCCTGTGTGGGAATCGAACCCACGAGCGTTGGCGTCAAAGTAGCGTTACTAACCACTGCGCCGTCGAGCTCGTCGATTGTAGTAAGAATCTGTACATATAAAAAACAATGCCTGTGTCTGTTTGTAACAAATAACAGCTTGAAATAGTGAAGAGGACGTGGGTATTCTTCATCAGGAGTTTCTGAAATA
Organism: Pyralis farinalis; assembly: GCA_947507595.1. Lineage (NCBI taxonomy): Eukaryota > Metazoa > Arthropoda > Insecta > Lepidoptera > Pyralidae > Pyralis > Pyralis farinalis. Next base: position 9,293,712 of record OX382281.1, read on the forward strand.
AGGTTTTTGACGAGAACCTGAAATCGAAGCGGTTGGACTGATTTCGACGGGATTTTTATATTATTATCAGATAGCTTACTGTTGTTTTAGAAAAAGAATAAGGTAGTAATAAACCAAGACTGGGGGGGCTTAGTTTTTTTTAGTGATGAAAATCACATATTTCTAATGTTATATATTTAAACGAGCAATCTTATATGTATACATATATATAGGTACTAGCTTTTGTCCGCGACTTCGTCCGCGTGGAATTAGTAATTTGGATACCTTATTTCCACGACTCTTTTTACCCGCGACGGTCACGGAGGCGGTATATGCGTTTGGGGTAAGAGGTGTTTGTTTGTGTGTCTGTTACCATTTTTCTGGAAAAGTACTGAACCGATTTATATATTTTTTTTTGTTTAAAAGGTGGACATGATCGGGAGTGTTCTTAGCTACGATTTAAGCAAATCTGCTCAGCCGTTTTTTTACGTCGGGGGTTTTTTTTTAATTTGTACGTGCATTATATATATAACGGATTTCATTTATATATTATAGTTATATTATATTCGTTTTAGTTTGTATAAATCGCATTTACTATTCAAATTTAAAAAAAGCCACAAATAAAACATAAATTAAAAAAATTTAAAACCCACACGGAAAAAACTTCAAATAAAACGTTTCAAAAACCCACGACATTAAAGCGTAATAGGATTCATAAAACAATTTGATATTTTTAATAATATAAAATAAGATTAATAAAGTCAATAAATGAAAAAAAAACTAATATAATGTTATCATTTGCTTTTATTACACCCTTAAGGGATGATTTCGGGGATAAAAACTATTCTACACCCTTCCCCACTTCACTCAAACTATCTCCGTACCAAATTTCATCTAAATCAGCCATGTAATTCTGTAAGAACAAACATCCTTACATCCTCGTAAACATCGGCTGTTACAGCCTTGAACACAAAATTGCAATTCCTTGGTGTCGCTTTTCACGGTTGTGCGACACTAGCGCCGCAAGGCTGCGTTTGGAATTGGAATTCTACAAGTCAAACAGCCTCGCGTACGCTTACAGCCTTATAGAATACCAAATAATTTAGCCGTGATCGCAGTAGACAATGTCAAAGCTGTGACATCTGTGATCACAGCGACGCACACAGCCATTACGAGTCGCTTAGAGAATTGCATGGCAGTTCAGCGGTTATTGATTCCCCATACAAATTTCCCGCCCTTTCTTTCTTACGATGTTTTCCTTCACCGCGGAGCAAATGATAATTACGAATGTGTACAGAAAACCGAAAACCCGATGTGTAGTGGTACATGGCCCCGCCAGGACTGGAACCGGGGACCTCTCGCTCACAAGGCCGGTTCTTTACCCACTAGGCTATCACTGCTCCTATTTATAAACCACTTGCCTTACACCACATTCCTGATATACGACGCGGTTTGCAATCATTCAATAGAACGCGGAAGTTTTTGTATCTAATGCACAATTATTATAAATAGATCATAATTTTCGTATGTTAAATATTTTGGCCGTGTCTGATGATTCGTCTCATACACGTGTCATGCACATAGGGGACGCGTCACTTGCAATTATGCAAGATACGGTATTTTTAGTGTGCGCCTCGCCTGTGTCAAGTGATTACTGTTGCCTATGGTGTTACAACTACTTTCGCGAATTACTCGACTCAAGTACTCTTGGTGTCCTCACTCGTCTCTCAACACAACACCGACAGGCCACCAGGGAGTTGTTATTACTTTATTTTTAGGGTTCCGTACCCAAAGGGTAAAACGGAACCCTATTACTGAGACTTCGCTGTCCGTCCGTCCGTCCCTCTGTCACCAGGCTGTATCTCACGAACCGTGATAGCTAGATAGTTGAAATTTTCACAGATGATGTATTTCTGTTGCCGCTATAACAACAAATACTAAAAAATACAATAAAATAAATATTTAAAGGGGCTGAATTAAACAATTTTTAACGGAAGTATCGCGTATTTTATTTATTTTGTTGAATTGTTTAATTCAATGTGTAACAATCGCGAAAACCTAAGACAATACTATTTAAAGGGGCTCCCATACAACAAACGTGATTTTTTTTGCTCGATATTGATAACGGCAGCAGGTAGAGGCTTGAAATATTCACAGAATATTTAGTTATATATTCGCTTTAAGAATAAATAATTAAATTAAAATAAAACATATATTTAAGGATTTAAGGGCTCCCATACAACAAACATGTTTTTTTTGCCGTTTTATAGATAGTGGCACGGAACCCTTCGTGCGCGAGTCCGACTCGCACTTGGGCGATTTTTTTAAACAAACGATAATTTAAAAAAACCTATTACGCACGTGGCTTTGTGTGAATGAGGTGACGCTGGTCTTGTATGAGATTCATACAAATTATATGCAAAAAATTAATGTAAAAAAAACCCCGAAAATACTCGACACGGTGTCCTTAGAGTTTGTTCACCAACGGCACCTCTGGACTTTGACATGGCGTTCACGGTTTCTTGCGGCAGGTCGAGCGGCAAGCAAACATGAGCACTGTCTAATGGTATCGGCGTGGGACTATTGGGAGGCTGCTTCATTGGAATTTAAAATTGAGGATCATGTTCTAGAAATACGCCCGAGAGGAGGGTGTGGAAAGGTGCATAATTGGGTACCGCAAACTCAAACCGTGACTGTCCCCGGGGGCCATTATACAGCCCAAGGCATTGAACAAATGACACAAGACAATTAGTCTTAATGACGTGGGACACCAGTCCCAGAAATAATTTAAACCGAAGCACGATAATAATAAATAAATATTGTCGGACAAATTACACAGCGCCATCTAGCCCCAAAGTAAGCGAAGCTTGTGTTATGGGTACTAGACAACTGATAAACATACGTAAATACATTGTTTTTTTGTAAATACATACTTATTATACATAGAAAACACCCAGACCAAGACGAACAGACATGTTCATGCACACAAATGTTTGTACTGTGTGGGAATCGAACCCACGAGCGTTGGTGTCAAAGTAGCGTAACGAGTTTCACTACTGCGCCACCGAGCTCGTCATATACGATATAAAGAAACAATGTTTTATGCAATAATAAAGTTCCTGGAATACTGGGCGAGACAAGACAGACGGTTTGTAGAGTAGCCGGGGGCGAGAACCGTCAAATAATAAAAAATAAAAAAAAAACATGAGGACTGTAATAATGAATGAAGTTTGAAGAGAGGTAGGAGGCAGCAAAGCAGCCTGTTTGGAGAAGTACCTCCACCTACAAAGATACCGTAGCCAAAAAGCTTCTAAGGAGTTGCTGTGTTAGCAGCGGAGGTGGAGTAGCGCGAGTGACACTTGATGTGTTGCATACGTTCATGGGCTACGGTGACAGCTTGGTTTGGGTGAATTTGAGAGAGGTGGAAAGCAGCAAAGCATCTGGACTTGGGAAGTACTTCCACGAAACGGCAACCAAATAACTACTCCCTGGAGGGTTGTTGTGCCCCTGCGGGTGAGTGCGGTCATTAGGAATCTCCGAAGGAATAGTTGTGTTAGCAGCACAGGTGGCATCGGGGGAGCGACACTTAATGTGTTGCAAGCGTTCTTAGGCTACGGTAGCCACTTTATCACATAATGCAATAAGTATCGCTCGCGCACCTCTGCTGCTAACACAGCACGACCTACAGGGGGTTGTTATTTGACTGCAGTTTTCTGTGAGGTGGAGGTACCCATGCAGCTGCTTTGATGCTCCCTAAAAGCACCCAAGATCGAGGACACAAACAACAGACATGTTCTAGCACACAAATGTTGTCATGTGTGGGAATCGAACCCACGAGCGTTGGTGTCAAAATAGCGTTACTAACCACTGCATCATAGAGCTCGTCAATACTCTACCTACGTCATACGTAAGCCTTTACGTAATAACAAAAATATTACAATCAACAAATTATGATAGTAATCAAGTTTCAATGCCTAATTAACATATCGTAGTTGAAATGTATGGAAATAGATATACAAACAAAGGCATCCTCCGTTGCTTCGGACATGTAGAAAGAAAGCAAGAGGAAGAGAATGGCGAAACAGATTTGTATATTTTTCCACACGTTCACGGATGCAGAAGCTGAGTAAGGCCATGAACCCATTTTCTGGACTTACTCTTCTTTAGACAGATCAGAAGGTGGTGCCAGGAGCCCTGGGAACCGGTGAGATAGCATGGAAACACCAATTAATGTTAAACAGGCGAGCGAGGTGTGCAAGGACTGCGTTATGCAATGCTCGATACTCTGCCTGTCCCGGTAGAATCAGGTGTGAACATATCGACAGATAGATAAATAAATTTCTAAGAGCCGGATTAGAAGCGACGTATGATTGATAACGGTAGATACCCAATACTCGCGAAGCCGTGAGGTCGATACGTAATAAATCGATGTGTTGCCCCTTAACTTATCAGTGCGTACGCGCAGACATAATCGCATGTTCGAATTTAGAACGAAGTTTCCTTATTCGCTGCGCGACCGCCGCGGCGTTCAGTCGTGTTCCGTCGAGCTTACATGCTCTTCGATTTACGTTCGATCATCGAGTATTCCGTTATATTTTTCCTCTACAATATATTTTTTTATAAAATCATTGATTATTTTATTAAAAAGTTAGCGAGGTGTTTGGCGAAATTGTGGGATTTGGACGTCGATGACGACTAAGTGATATGGAGTGTTAATAGTTTTTTTTTTTAATTATTTATTCAACCTGTGATATTAGGTGTAAAATGGAGGAGAAGACGGGAGTGATCACTATTCATCAAGTGAGTTCGTTACTATGTATTATTTAAATTAGCATAAACATTTTTATACAACGGCGCCTTGCCTTAAAATCTTTATCGTAGCCTATGAATGTCTAGTTAGTACGTTGCTAACACAGCGATTCGACGAACTCGGTGGCGCAGCGGTTAATGACGCGAATTTGACGGGTTCGATTCCCACACAGGGTAAACATTTGTCTGCATGAAAATATCTGTCTTGGTCTGGGTATTTTTAAAACGGGTAGGGTGCATCAAAGCAGTCAAATAACAACTTACCGGGACGGTTGTTGTGTTCCTGCGTGTGAATGAGGTCGCCAGTAAGCTCTTTAGGAATTACTGTGTTAGCAGCAGAGGTGGCATCGCGTGTGATACTGGTATTGTATGCGTTCATATGCCACGGTAACCGCTTTACATTAGGTGGGCCGTATGCTCGTATTACTGTCCAGTTTAATGTTCCTTCAAAAGACTGACAGTATATCGGTGACCTCCCGGTGTTGCTGTATGTATGGGTAGAGGTTCCTCCCTCACCATCAGGATCTCTAACGTGTATGTAAATAGATAAATTCACCCCCTCAAACATACATATAAAAAAAGCTAGACTTGTCCCCTGTAACATATATAAAAAAGATAGATTTATCCCCGCTAAATATAAAACTTCAGAAATATATAATAACTCCTAACCTACTTATAAATTATTTTATATTGTATGTGCATTGTAGTATCGAAAATTTATATTATTACTTTTTAAGTTTTATCAGGACGTATATTATATAGAAAAACTTAGAAAGCAAATCCTTACGTAAATACAAAATTTGATACGAATCGATAGAGCTGTTTCCGAGATAAATTCGTATATACATAAAAATTGTTCGTTTAAAGTTATTGGATAAACAAATACCACATTAATTAAAATGTTGATTCATTGGATTAATTAAAACGACGATTGTTATATAACTCTTTTTTTATTTATTTAATATCATGTCTTTCAAATAAAACATTGACAAATGAAATAAAATGTATGTAAGTTAAATTGAATTAGAATTTATAATTAAAAATAAAGAGTTTAGAAGATCGAATCATTTATTTCAAATTGTTCAATTCAATTGTGATTAATTTTCAGAAACACCGTTCCTTGAAATCTCAATTTGTCTGTGTGTGCGTTTTTTTCGAATATTCGAATTTTGACTTCAGATTCGGATTCAGCATAAAAAGTAGAATAGGAATGTTCAGGAACACCGTTCCTGTCTCTTAAGGAACATGGTCAAAATGGCCGACAAATTAAAAAAAAAATTGAATTGTTATATAATTGACGTGACAGAGGAACACCTCTGGCAATGCAAGCTTGCGCATTCTCAACTGGTTAAAACTTAAAATTGTTCGATAAAAGAAATCATCGAAGCATTTAAATAATTAGAATGAACTGTCTGTTGTTCAATTTGACATTGTATGTTAATAATTAATTATACATTTCTAACGGACGTCATAATTAATTCTAAATACAAATTTACTGAACACGTCAATTACACTATTGTCAAATTTTATATTTAAATAATATGTCAAGGCTGACGTTTTGACGACACTTTGACGAGCTCGGTGGCGCAGTGGCGAAACGCGCTGTTACGTTACTTTGACACCAACGCTCGTGGGTTCGATTCGATATACAGGGCCAACATTTGTGTGCATGAACATGTCTGTTTGTCTTGGTCTGGGTATTTTAAGAGAGGTAGGGCGCATCGAAGCAGCCCGTCTGGGGAAGTATCTCCACCTCACGAAAAAACCGCAGCCAAATAACAATTCCATAGAGGGTTGTTGTGTTCCTGCGTGTGAATGAGGTCACCAGTAAGCTCCTATGGAGTTGTTGTGTTAGCAGCAGAAGTGGCATTGCTCGAGTGATACTCAATGTATTGCAAGCGTTTATAGGCTACGGTAACCACTACATCCGGTGGGCCGTATGCTTGCATGCCTCCGGACGTTGTATAAAAAAACATACATATACCGCCATTATTAAATAAACTTACATGCAATATTTACTACGTCTACATTATGTATAGTATTTTTCCTAGCGTTATCCAGTTTCTTAAACTATTAGGATTGGCGGGGTCCGCTACCTAAGACTAAGGATTTGGCGAATCCCTAGGCTTAAGAGGGCGCACAAAGCTAAGTGGCGCCTTCATTTTCTTTTTATTAATAATAACGAGATATGTTTCAAAAAAACATATATATGGTTCCTCAGTGTCTGTATTGAGCGTTTTTTGCAATTTTTAAGAGATTAAGTAAAGTTTTTTTAGACCAGTGCCAAAAAACGCTCAATACAGACACTGAAGAACCATATATATGTTTTTTTGAAACATATCTTGTATTTATTATCTGTGTATAATAAATGCAAGTATCTAAAACTTTAATTATTGCTTATCGTGTTCACTTAGGTATAGAAATAATCATAATCATGACAATTATGACAATTGTACATATTAAATAATAAATACAGAATATGTCTAAAAAAACCTAAATATGGTTTTACAGTGCCTGTATTGAGTGTTTTTTTTTGGAATTGGTCTTAAATTCAACGTTGTTAATAAAAACAAAATAAGGGCGTCACTTAGCATTATGCCCCCTCTTAAGAAGCAGACTCTTTTTTTACTACGTCGGGAGGTATACAAGCATACGGCCCACCAGACGTAAAGCAGTTACCGTAGCCTATTAACACTTGCAATATATTAAGTATCACTCGCGCGATGCCTCCTTTGCTTAGAACAACTCCTTAGGAGCTTACTGGTGACTTCACTCACGCGCAGGAACACAACATCCCTCTAGGGAGTTGTTATTTGGCTGCGGTTTTAAGCTCTGCCAAATTATAATGTATTAGACGAGCTCGGTGGCTCAGTGGTGGAACGCGCTGTTACGCTACTTTGACGCTCGTGGGTTCGATTCCCACACAGTACAAACATTTGTGTGCATGAACATGTCTGTTTGTCTTGGTCTGGGTATTTTCTGTGTATAATAAGTATGTATTTACAAAAAACAAAAATGTATCTACGTATGTTCATCAGTTGTCTAGTACCCATAACACAAGCTTCGCTTACTTTGGGGCTAGATGGCGCTGTGTAATTTGTCCGACAATATTTATATTTGTTTATTAGGAAACTGGATAGTAAGGATAGTAAAGATAGGAAGTGCGGTCAGACCTCTACAACTTACAGGGTGAACCAGACCTTTCCTAGATTAGGTGACATGTCATTCGACGTACGTTTCTGACGAGCTCGACGGCGCAGTGGTTAGTTACGCTACTTTGACACCAACGCTCGCTGGTTCGATTCCCGCAAAGGTAACATTTGTGTGGACGACCAATTTTAGCGTTCCGTACCCAAAGGGTAAAACGGAACCCTATTACTGAGGCTCCGTCCGTCCGTCTGTCCGTCTGTCACCAGGCTGTATCTCACGAACCGTGATAGTTAGACAGTTGAAATTTTCACAGATGATGTATTTCTGTTGCCGCTATAACAATGAATACTAAAAAATAGAATAAAATAAATATTTAAGGGGGCTCCCATACAACAAACGTGATTTTTTTGCTCATTTTTGATCGATATTGATAACGGCAACAAGTAGACGCTTGAAATATTCACAGAGTATTTAGTTATATATTCACTTTAAGAATAAATAATTAAATCAAAATAAAACAAATATTTAAGCGGGCTCCCATACAACAAACGTGTTTGTTTTTTGCCGTTTTTATAGATAATGGTACGGAACCCTTCGTGCGCGAGTCCGACTCGCACTTGGCCGATTTTTTTATACCACTAAGGTGGCAATCGAGCATACGGCCTGCCTGATGGTAAACAGTCGCCGTAGCCTATGGACATTTGTAACACCAAAGGGTGTCTGTCACTCATGCGTTGCCGACCCTCTAAAGACCTCATCACGCATTTCTTGAAGAACTCCATGCTGTAGTCCCTTGGAAAAACCTCGGCTGGGAGCTCATTCCACAGCTTGAGAGTTCTCGGAAGAAAACTTCTCTGGAACCGCACAGTACGTGACCATTGCGGTTCTAGCGTGTGAGGGTGAAAACGCCGTCGGCGAGCGGTGCGGTTGTAAAAAGTAGCTGTCGGCATCATTTCGAACAACTCTTCAGAACACAACCCGTTGTACAATCGGTAGAACACACAAAGGGAGGCAAAATCTCTTGTCACAGCTCGTCTCTGAATCGAATCACACGGTCCAAGCTGGTATCCAGGTGCCCCCGCACAAAGGTGACTGCAGTACTCCAAGTGCGGTCTGACTTGAGACTTATATAACATACAAGTCTTTGCCCCACAAAGTACTGCTTCGCTCTGTTGAGCACACCAAGTTTTTTGGACGCCAGCTTGACCTCCTCCATGTCTGTTTGTCGTGTTCTAAGTGTTATAAATAAATAAATAATAAATAAATATTGTCGGACAAATTACACAGCGCCATCTAGCCCCAAAGTAAGCGAAGCTTGTGTTATGGGTACTAGACAACTGATAAACATACGTAAATACATTTTTTTTTGTAAATACATACTTATTATACATAGAAAATACCCAGACCAATACAAACAGACATGTTCATGCACACAAATGTTTGTACTGTGTGGGAATCGAACCCACGAGCGTTGGTGTCAAAGTAGCGTAACAGCGCGTTTCACCACTGCGCCACCGAGCTCGTCATCTCGTTATGTATCATAAGTGTATTCAAACAAAATAATGTATTTACGTATAAAAAAAATCTTGGACATGCGTCTTTCTTCAGAATGTTTTCCTTCACCGCTGAGCAAGTGTTAATTACAAATATGTACATAAATCTGTACACACGAATTTAGCTGTACATACCCACAGCAGGATTCAAATATGTATATCGATATAACTAGTGATATTGTTAGAAGTTAGGTGGTTATTGAGGTGGAGGTAGTTCCCCTGTAGGCCTGATTTGATGCGCACTGCATCCTGAAAAGTTCCTCCTAGTGAGATTACAACGCGCGACACCATTGCAAGCGTTTGTACTACGGTTTAAATTGACGTTAGTTCATGTTGTTCATTAAATTGACAATATTAATTGCCATTGTATTCTTTTTAAATTATTCACATTTTAACTTACACTTTAATGAATTTTGTATGCCCTTTGGCGGGACATAGAGCTACACATCTATATATTGTTTGTACATCTTGATAATCACCTATGTTCACAAAATAAATGAATTGAACTGGTATAACTACTTAGATCAGGTGGGCCGTATACTTGTATGCACGTTGTATATAAATAAAATAAGCGGGCGTTAAATAATAGTATTAAGATATTTTTACCTTAATCGACTGTTCATATGCGGTAACAATAAAGGTAAAATTTATCTAAGAAAATAAATAAAAGGTAAAATTTATCTGAGATTAAAAATGAAAAGGTAAAATTTATCAGCGATTATATTTTATCAGCGATTAAATAATACCTATTATCACACCAAAATTAAGTGACTAGACAAGATACTCCTAGTAATTAACCAACTTTAAAGAGAATAAGCTAAGTTAAGTAACGCCAAGCGCAGCCTGTCTAAGGATGTTCGTTTATCTATCTCGAGTTTCTCCGTGATTCGGCACGTTATGCCATCGATCCCGGCTGTTGTCGATAGATGACGGTCGTTAAGCTAAGTCAGTGGCCCTCGGGCGGATTGAAAACACTGGCCTCAGGCAATTCGCATGTGAGCAGCGTGGTGGAGTATGCTCTAAACCCTTTCGGTTGAAGGAAGACTCGTATCCCAGCCGTTGGATGAGTAAGGGTAGATGTAGTGGTGATGGTTTAGGTAGGTAAGTCTTAACCTTCTTTCTACTTCAGCCTTGTATATCTGTTTCGTAATTATTTCTACCTGCATTCTTTTTACAATACAATACAAGTGGTAAGAGTGAATGGTGATGTCGGGAGGGGCCGCCCTAGACGCACATGTAGTAATTGGTGATGTGTAGAAAAAGGGCCAAATCAAAAGCACTCAAAACCGAAGAGCATGCATGAAGAGGTTGATGAGTGTGGAAGAAGCGAGAGAGGTATGTTTGGATCGGTGCACCTGGCGTTCTATAGTCTCTGCATATCCCAATGGGAGACAGGTGTGATGATATAGGTATGTACGCATTCAGTTTACATGTCCGAATCAACGCAGCATGTCTCTTCTTATATTAACGTTCTATATCTGTTACTAAACTAATTATACTCGTAACTTAAGAGCTTTCGTTCAATAATCAATAGTTTTGACGTAAATGCGTCGTTTTTACTTCCATAGTGGGAGGCAATTCAGCAAACTGATGACAACAAACACGGGGGGATACAGTTTGGAGCTGTAGCTACGTATATCTATCGTTTACATTCAAAATTTAATATCACCACTTGATAGCTAAATAATCAAAAAAATGTTTACGTTGTGTGAGTATTCTGACGGTGGTTGAGGATGGTGGTGGAAGCACCATAATTTTAGATCATTTCTCTGCATCATATAAATTTCTTTTAGTTAAGACGTTTGTTATGGTTAAATCTAATTGAGTCTTGAGTCATATCAAAGCCAGTCTCCAAAATTTGATACAATTCTATCAATAACTTCACGCCAAATCCCTTGCATGGTAGGCAGAGAGAATCGAGTGCCACATCACCCGACCCTGACACACGTCACTCGCTTCTTGAACATTCATTGCTCTTTTCATGCACACTCGCCGGTTTCTAAGGCTGCTCACATCACCTTCTGATAGAACACGACCAGTTTGATCATGGTAGGTTGTAATGATACAATTAATTTTATAATTATTTGTAATTTTGTGACTGACATATTATTGTAACTATTATTTGACATTTTAAATTCATAAGAGTTACTGTTAAAATGGTACCAATGTGCATTATAAATTGTAATTATTGTATTTTTTTTTGTTGCATGCCGAAAAGTAAAATGTAGAAGATGCTTATAAGAAATATAATGTTTACAACTGTTATTACCTACATTTGCAAATAAATGAATTGAATTCGTTTTCCAAAAAGTCGCGTTCGGAACAAACGAAATATATTCGTATATACAAGAATTGCATTAAATAAAAACTATAAAAGTGAACCAACATCCAGTACAATAAAGTAAGTTTATTTTTTATTTACTAGTAATCTTATACTTATTAGTTGTTTCTTCCCTAAATTCGTTGTTACTATTTCCCCAGCACTAAATTGGTTATTTTGTTGTCGCTTCACCAGCCCAAATTCATTATTTTGTTGTTTCTCCAGATCTAAATCAATTAATTAATTGTTGTTTCTCCAGCCCTAAATCAATTACTGTTTTGATTCTTCAGCCTTAAATAATTTACTGTGTTGTTGTTTCTCCAGCCCTAAATGAATAATTTTGGTGTTGTTTCTCCAGCTCTAAATCAATTCTTGTGTTGTTGTTTGTTCAGCCTTAAATTAATTACGGTGTTGTTGTTTCTCCAGCCCTAAATCAATTCCTGTGTTGTTGTTTCTCCAGCCTTAAATCAATTACGGTGTTGTTGTTTCTCCAGCCTTAAATCAATTACTGTGTTGTTGTTTCTCCAGCTCTAAATCAATTCCTGTGTTGTTGTTTCTCCAACCCAAAATGAATATTTTTGTTGTTATTTCTTCAAACCTAAATCAATACCTGCGTTGTAGTTTTTCCAACTTTAAATCAATTACTCTATTGATGTTTTTCCAACCTTAAATCAATTACTGTGTTGTTGTTTCTCCAGCTCTAAATCAATTCTTGTGTTGTTGTTTGTTCAGCCTTAAATTAATTACGGTGTTGTTGTTTCTCCAGCCCTAAATCAATTCCTGTGTTGTTGTTTCTCCAGCCTTAAATCAATTACGGTGTTGTTGTTTCTCCAGCCTTAAATCAATTACTGTGTTGTTGTTTCTCCAGCTCTAAATCAATTCCTGTGTTGTTGTTTCTCCAACCCAAAATGAATAATTTTGTTTTTGTTTCTCCAGCCCTAAATCAATACCTGCGTTGTAGTTTTTCCAGTTTTAAATCAATTACTCGATTGATGTTTTTCCAACCTTAAATCAATTACTGTGTTGTTCTTTCTACACCCTTACATCAATTACTGTGTTGTTCTTTCTCCATCCTTAAATCAATTACTCTGTTGTTGTTTCTCCAGCCTTACATCGATTACTATGTTGTTGTTTCTCCAGCTTTAAATCAGTTATTATATTGTTATTTCTCCAGCTCTTAATCAAATGCCCCCTAGTCCCTTGGCCTTCCCTTCAGTCGCTACACTAAGTAATAATTGCCATTAACACCGTCTGACCTAGACAACTACAAATAACTAATTGACCTAAATTCAACCAAAATTTTATGGTCATTAAGACATAATTTGCTTGTGTTAACACTTACATGCGAACATTTGCGAATATCTATAGGCTGGTACTGGTTCGGTGTTGTTTTATATAACATCGGGAGACATGCACATATACGGCTCACCTGATGTGAAGTGGTTACCGAAGTATCGCTCACGTGTTGCTACCCTTGCTGCTATCAAAACTATTATTTTGACGAGCTTAGTGACGCATTGAAGAAACGTGCACTGTCATTACTTTGATACCACACATTTGATTCGCACACAAGACAAACATTTGTGTGCATGAACATGTCTGTTTGTCTTGGGCTGGGTGTTTTTAAGAGCGGTATGGTGCATCAAAGTAGCCCGACAAGGGAAGTAAAAGTCGTCTGCATGGGTACCTCTGTCCCTCCTATTTCTACCGCCAAGCAGCTATATCTATATAGCTGTGTTCCGGTTTGACGGGTGAGATATGGCAGAGACATTACTGGGTACTGTGACGAAACAGCCTTAGGTCACAAGATTGGCAGCGCGCGAGTAACTTCACCGTGGTGTTGCGAGCGTCACCATTACCATCTAATGCGGGCCGCATGCTTGTTTGCCAATCTAGGTGTATAAAAAAAAGTACCTCCACCTCAAAGAAAATCGCAGCCAAATAACTCCATAGAGAGTTGTTGTGTTCCTGCGTGTGAGTGAGGTCACCAGTATCCTCCTGAGGAGTAGCTGTGGCGTTCATTGGCTACGGTGACCGCTTTACATCATGGGCCATATGCTTGTATGCCGAACGACGTTGTATAAAAAAATCGGCCAAGTGCGAGTCGGACTCGCGCACTAAGGGTTCCGTACCATTGTCTATAAAAACATGTCACAGAAGCGATAAAGTATGCAAGGACCGCGTCTTATGGCGCTCGGTTCTCTCTGCCTACCCCGCAAGGGACTTGGCGTGAAGATATACATACATACATCTATAAAAACGGCAAAAAATCACGTTTGTTGTATGGGAGCCCCCCTTAAATATTTGTTTTATTTTAATTTAATTATTTATTCTTAAAGTGAATATATAACTAAATATTCTGTGAATGTTTCAAGCGTCTACCCGTTGCCGTTATCAATATCGAGCAAAAACTAGCAAAAAAATCATATTTGTTGTATGGGAGCCTCCTTAAATATTTATTTGATTCTATTTTTTAGTATTTGTTGTTATAGCGGCAACAGAAATACATCATCTGTGAAAATTTCAACTGTCTAACTATCACGGTTCATGAGATACAGCATGGTGACAGACGGACGGACGGACGGACAGCGGAGCCTCAGTAATAGGGTTCCGTTTTACCCTTTGGGTACGGAACCCTGAAAAACTCAGTGTAACACGTGTTTTCTGACCTAGATATAGTTCAATGTCAACAAGCAGGGCCGCCTTCTGAAAGGACAAGGGTATTGACAACGAGTCTGCGAATTCTATGTCAGATGCATTCGTCATTCGTTCGCAAAGATATTAAATATATTTTTTTTTTTTATATTAGTTCAGCATAATGGCCCCTCTTTGCCTGATGGTAAGCGAAAGAGGAGCCCAAATCGCAACTGCAACTGACAGCATACTACATCCCGCATCCTGTCAGTTGACGTTGCCATGCTGACCCGCAAAATGCTTCTTCACGCTTCGTTTGAAGGATCCCATATTGTAGGAAGGAGGGAACACATGTGCAGGCAAGGCGTTCCACTTTTTGATGGTACGACAAAGATAGGAGTTGCCGAACTTTTTGGTACGCGAAGAGATATTCTCAACCGTGGAACTATGACATCGCAAACGCGCACGTGTGGTTCTATGACGGAAGGGTGAGGGTGGGATAAGGGAAAACAGTTCTTCAGAGCACTCGCCATGGTAAAGGCGGTAAAATACGCTAAATATCTATATATTCACGATAAATTCCTTGCGGGGTAGGCAGAGGTAACCGAGAGAGGTAGGGCGCATCAAAGCTCTCCGGGGAAGTACCTCCACCTCACAGAAAACAGCAGCCAAACAACTCCCCAGATTAGGGTTGTTACGTGTTGTGTTCCTGCGTATGAGTGTCATCACCAGTAAGCTTGGAGTTGCTGTGTAAGCAGGAGAGGAGGCATCGCGCGAGTGATAATTAATAGTTAATAGATTCAGGCGTTATTTTGCGAAAGTCAAACTTACATGCAATTTATAAGGGACGGCACTGCGATGGATTTGTCACTTGTAGCATGTTATTCTTACGATTAACGTCTACAACGCCTGATGATGCCTCGTGGAGAGGCGAAACACGTGTCGCAGCGACGACCAGGCCAGTCGTGGCAGCGACGGTGGTGGCGGGGGCATGCGGGTTCTGTTCCAGATGGCGGACGACCGCAGCAGCCGAGGCAGAGACTACCGGAGCAGCCATGGCAGCGTCGGCATGATGCACGCACTAACAGTAGTGGGTGGGTGCCGGCCGGCGCTAGGCCGCATGAACTAATTGGTGGCGGAAGCACACAAAGCAGGTTGGATCAAATTGCATGATAATTAATACTCGTATATCGCAAGCGTTAAGGAAAATGGTCAAAATGGCCGACACATTTTGAATTGTTATATAATTGACGAGCCAGGTGTTCCTCTGGCAATGCAAGCTTGCGCGTTCTCAAACGACAGACAAACACACAGACATACGCACAGACAAACATAAAGATTTCATATAGAACAGAAAAGAACGGTGTTCCTGAGAAAATGTACGTGGTAAGCTTCTTAATACGCAGGCGCGCCCACACCCATACTAAGAGTATAATACGCCTGCGTATTACACGGTATTACGAAGCTTGGTATAAGGCGTCGTAACAACCGTGGTGTATTGTACACGGGTATTTTTCACATAAATATTTCATTATTTTAATAAAAAACCGTTTTCAAGTATGCCGAAAACGGATGCAGAATACTAGTAAATAACAGCAAGCTGTGTAGGCAGAGCTGATAATTTTTAAATTTAAAAAATATTTAAATATTTTTTTTTATTTTTTTTTTAATATATGGAACCCTGTACGACATCTAGCGACGAGTGCTGTTACTTTTTCTGTTGATGGGAGTGCAGTGCAGACTCTGCACTGCAGAGTGGCCGGCCATACGTTTTCCCATATGTTTTTTTTTTCTAATTGGAACGATTTTGGACCGTTCTTCCTCACCAACGAACATTTAAATTTCAAATTAAAGGATACAAAACTACAATATGTTAGCTATTAGTGTGTCGATTTTGGAGTTTCTCACTATTACCGTCTAAACGCTAGCTGGATGACATCAGTCTACCCCAAACGGCAATTTTGAGGGTAATGTGGCTCCGCTGGCTATCGCAGCTCTGCCAATTATCGTGATTATTAAGTTCATATTTTTGAAGATTTCACTTCACGTGGTGAACTGCAGACATATTTTTTGAGCATAAACAATGCAGTCGTGAAACACACTTGCAGTACGTGTTGCAAGTGTGTTTCGCGACATTGGACTATGGTCGGTTGTCGTGCTCGCTGATTATATATTATTTATTGTTAATTGACTGATAGCCGCCTCTTATGAGGCATAGTTCGTTGATAACGGGTTAAGCACCTGTCTGGTACACCTATATGATTGCTGTATGATGTAAAGCTGTTTGCGTACACAGGTCAACTAGACAATCGCTTAATTAGCCTAATTTTGATGTATAATAAAATTATATATACAATGCAAAAGTGGAAGGATGTAGGAGCCGAGGAAGACCGAGACTATCCTACCATGACCAAATTGGTCGTGTTTTATCAGAAGATGTAAGGAGCCCCAGGAACTGGCGAGCGTGCATGTAAAGAGCTATGAATGTCACAGAAGCGAGTGAAGTATGCAAGGACCGCGTCTTATGGCGCTGGGTTCTCTCTGCCTACCCCGCAAGGGAATTGGTGTGAAGATATACATACATATATCAACAGAAACAGAAGAAAGTGTGATCTGAGAAAGGCCTGATTTTCCCTCAGTGTTGTGAAGGACGGCAGTCGTTCCATGTAAAAAATCAGTGTCTTCGCCAAATCCTTTAGCTTAGTAGCGGTGCCCGCCATCCTCAACGGAATAACGTTATGAAGAAGATATCCGTATGTGATTGTAATCAGTCGACGGTCGCGACTTTTAAACATGGAGTGATTATTTTTGTTTTTATACATCGTCGCGTCGGGAGTATTACAAGCCATACGGCCCACCTGATGCAAGTCTGTCACCGTTGCCTGTGAACGCCTGTAATACATTAAGTATCACTCGCGCGATACCATATCTGCTGCTAACATAGCAACTCCTTAGGAGCTCACTGGTGACCTCACTCGCACAACAGCCTATTAGGGAGTTGTTATTTGGCTTTCTGTGAGGTGGAGACACTTGACCAGAGGGGTTGCTTTTATGCACCATACCTCACTTAAATACACCCAGACCAAGACAAACAAACAATGGACTCGAACCCACTAGTGTCGGCGTTATTCACCACTGCACCACAGAGCTAGTCGATAGCGATGGGCGATTGCGAGAGGTTTTTTCGATTGTCTCGATTGTTCGAACATCTCGATTGTTTTCGATTGTTTCGTCGAACATCTCGATTGTTGTTGTGTTCGTCTTCGGCGCGATTTCAACTCGAATTTGTGGTTGCGAATTGCGAGTATGCACGATGGCGAGAGGTTTCACTCGATTGTTTTGAGTTATATTAGAACATCTCGATGGCCGGACTTGACCTTGTCTTGTGATTGCGATTTACGAGTTCAAACTAAGCATGCAAAGTAGCAAACTTACCCAACTTACGTACGTATTATAGGAGAAAGGAATCACGAAAATAAATAAAATAATCGAAGTTTATAACGAATCCTCTATTTTTAATGACCTAAATAAACTTGTGCAATGTATGCAACATAGTTTTTTAGTTTTAATACAATAAATCACAGCGGCTCGACAAACAATCGCGACACATACACCTCGGCTCGATGCTTGTAAACAACCAGCAGCGAGTCGAGTCCGTCCGGCTAAACTGACCGGTAACCGATGAATGACTGACTGATGCAACAATCGAAACAATCGAAAAACCTCTCGATTGTTTTGTAAAACGGCGAGTCGATTGTTGACTCGATTGTATATTTTGACGACTGCAATTCTTTCGATTGTTAAAACATCTCGGAATCGCCCATCGCTACTAGTCGATGGTCTCTTATACATAACGAACTCCTAGCCGAGGTTTTTCCAAGGGACTACAGCATGGGGTTCTTCAAGAAAGGCGTGAAGAAGGTATTTAGAGGGTCGACAACGCGTGAGTGACACCCCTGGTGTTGCAAATACCCATAGGCTACGGTGACTGTTACCATCAGGCAGGCCGTATGCTTGTTTGCTATCTTAGTGGCATAAAAATATATGGTATTGCGTTATTACAGTGTTGTTCAACGATTGCGTATAAATAATGGTACCGCGACATAAGGAACCCTAAACCGGTACTATAATATACTCGTAGATCCACATTTTTGCGGATTCAACAACCGGAAGAGACCCAGTAACCCACTTTTACTTTCTACTGAAGTCGTACATCACTGAGAAGGTATTGTGATTCATTTTTTTCTCGACATCGAGATTTTTATGGGAATGTGTCCAGGAGCATTAATAGAGATAAAACCAGTTGAGAATGCGCAGGCTTGCATTGCCAGAGGACCACCTGGTTCGTCAATTATATAACTATAATTTTTTTTTTTAATATGTCGGCCATTTTGACAATGTTTCTTAAGAGATAGGAACGGTGTTCCTGAACATTTCTATTCTACTTTTTTATGTTGAATCCGAATACAAACGCACAGACAATCATATAGATTTCATATGGGAACGGTGTTCCTGAAAATCGATATAAATGTCCGTCTATATATCAACGATATTCAATAATCCCAGCTAAACAAATGATCAAACGTTAAAATTCGGCATACAACAATGTTTTTTTTCTACTTGAATACTAATAGGGCTTTCTTATAACGAAAATATTTTATTCGTGCATGAAAAGAGCTATGAATGTGAAAGAAGCGAGTGAAGTGTGTAAGGACCGCGTCTTATGGCGCTCGGTTCTCTCTGCCTACCCCGCAAGGGACCTGGCGTGAAGATATACATATATACATACAAAATATTTTGTGAGAATATTTTCTGAACGTTATAAGGAAGTAATGTGTTGTAACTTAACGCAGCGGTGGTGGACCGGCGTATAACCGCACGCATAACAAGCGTGAGGTTCCGCGTTCGAACCCCGGCGGGTGCCTGCTCGGTTTTTACGAGTATGTACAATTGACTTGCATTCGGCTACCACTCGCTCCCGATGAGGGAAAACACCGTGAGGAAACCTGCACATGCAGATCTTCTGGATGTGTAATCATGATTCATTGTCTTGTCTGGTTGCCCATCTAAGGGTTACGGAGGTCAGACGGCAGTCGCTCCCATGTAATAACTGGACACGCCACATCTCGGATCGTGATAATAGCGAACCCCGGGCTCCGTAGTGGATGCAACCGGGACTTATCGCTTGGTGAGTGAGTGATGTAGTAACGTGAAATTTTCGTGTGTGTACTTCTGTTATAAATAGTTGGGCTGAGTATGCAGAAAACGGAGCGCCACACAACACGGTCCTTACACCTCACTCGCGTCTTTAACATTCGCTTTTCTTATGCACGCTCGCCGGTTTCTAGGGTTCCTGACATCGCCTTCTGATTAAACACGTTCGATTTGGTCGTGGTAAGTAAGGAAGGTAGGCCTTCCTCGGCTCCTGCATTCTTCTACTTGTGCGTTGCGCGCGAAACAGATATTGTTTCGTAATTCTTTCTTCCTTCATTATTTCTGCATGTCCGAACCAACACAGCATGTTTCCTCTTATTTTGACACCGACACTCTCTTTCAGAACAAAATATAAATTTTGACATCACCTTTGTTAAAAAGATATTGTAATTATTATCTACGTATATTTTCCGGAACACCGTTTCTATATAAAATCTATATGTTTGTCTGTGTGTGCGTGTGTTAGTCGCTTTTTTTCGAATATTCGAATTTTGACTTCAGATTCGGATTCAGCATAAAAAAGTAGAATAGGAATGTTCAGGAACACCGTTTCTATCTGTTAAGGAACATGGTCAAAATGGCCAACAAATAAAAATTTGAATTGTTATATAATTGACGAGCCAGGTGTTCCTCTGGCAATGCAAGCTTGCGCATCCTCAACTGGTGTTTAATGTCACCTTTGACCAGTTCGAATGACATTAAATAAAGATGATCCATTGCTAAATTCACAGCTGTAAGTGTTATAAAAGATATTCGTCTTTAAAAGTGCGATACGAGAAAGTAGTGTAGATTGCCCTATACAGTTTATTTTTGCCTGGCTGACAAGGAAAATGTATGTATAATTACTTCAGTGAGTGTGTCTGAGCTTGAATGTTTGACTTTAGACGAGCTCGGTGGCTTAGTCGTGAATGACGTGACTTTGACACCAACGTTCGTGCGGCTCGTGGGTTCTATTCGCACACAAGACAAACATTTGTGTGCATGAACATGTCTGTTTATCTTGATCTGGATGTTTTTAGAGCCTTATGCTTATAAGCCTTCCGATGTTGAATAAAAAAAAAATGCGTATTTACCTATACAGTTAATAGATATTGCCGTTAAATTCGTTGAAAGCGTTTGTATGTTTGTTTATAAAACTTTATGGTTTAATGATGAACTTTAAGATAATGCCATAAAAATACTTCTATAACTTCACATTAAATCCCTTGCAGGGTAGGCAGTGAGCCGAGCGCCACGTGATTCGATCTTTCTACACCTTACTCGCTTCAATAGCATTCATTGCTCTTCTCATGCACACTCGCCGGTTTCTAAGGCTCCTGACGTCACCTTCTGATAGAACACGACCAATTTGGTCAAGGTAGGTAGGTCTTGGACTTTCCCGGCTACTACATTAATATTTTGGGTGGTAAATATTCACCATATTCATTGTCACGTAGCCCATTAACGTAGGTATGTAGCTGACTTCGAGTTAGGTACGTTTTATTCTTGTAAATCCTTGCCTGATGGTAAGCAGTTACCGTAGTATATGGACAATTGCAACACCGGGGAGTGTCACTCATGTATTGCCGACCCCGTTAAAACCTCTTCACGCCTTTTTTGAAGACCCACTTTAAAAATTAAATAAAATGTGTTGTTCCTGCGTGTGAGTGAGGTCACCAGGTAGTTCCCAAGGAATTGCTGTGTAAGCAGCTGAGGAGGCATCGCGCGAGTGATACTTAATATATCGCAAGCGTTAATAGGCTACGGCACCCGCTTTACATCAGGTGGGCCGTACGCTTGTATGTTCCCGACGTAGTATAAAAAAAAACAAAGCAGCCCTTCCGTGGAAGTATCTCCGCCTCACAGAAAACCGCCAAATAACAACTCCCTAGAGGGTTGTTTCTTGTTGTGTTCCTGTTTGTGAATGAGTTCACCAGTATGCTCCTGAGGTGCTAGCAGCAGAGGATATATCAGATTATATCAGGAGGGCCGTATGCTTGTACGCCTTCCGACGTAGCATAAAAACAACCCACAAGATTATGTTGCATATTGTATGTACCCAAATACCAATATAAAAGATATATAGCTTAACTACCTGTGCTAGAAAAAAAATAACATCAGCTATCTGCCAGTGAAAGCCCCGTTAAAATCGGTCCAGCCGTTTCAGAGATTAGCCGGAACAAACAGACAGACAAAAATTTAAAAAATAATAATTTTGGTATATGTACCGTGTATATACATCCATTTACATTTAGTAAAAAGCTGTTATTTTAATATTACAAACAGACACTCCAATTATATTTATCTGTATAGATGACCATTATCCGGCGGATAAGTCCGCGCCTGTTGTTACATGAATTTTATGACGTCATTGAATCAATTGAGCCCGCCTCATTAAAAATGTATGTGATTGTCAACCAACTGTAAATACTGTCAAGGTCGCGTCGATCGATACGATTACGGGCCCTTTTCAATCACAACGGTGAAGTGTGATTCGCTTTTATCTACGTGCAGTTGGTTTCTCAAGTTTTATGTGGGAACCCTAAACTGTTCCGAAAATTTTAATTCATAACATGGCGCCCATGTGAGCACTTAGAGACATATTTATAACATATTTTTATTGGCGAAGTCGTCTCATTGTCTTTTCTAATATATATATGTATATCCTATTATTAATATTATAAATGCGAAAGTTTGTATGGATGGATGTTTGTTGCTCTTTCACGCTTAAACGGCTGAACGGACTTGAATGAAATTTGGCACGTAGATAGATTATGATCTGGATTAACACATAGGCTCCGTTATTTGACAACACGCGGGCGGAGTCGCGGGCAGCAGCTAGTATATATATACTTAGTCTGGCCATAAATACTGTTACAATTAAAAATAAACAAAACATTACATTTGAATTTGGAATCTGTCATTTTTATACGATTGTTCATTGAGTTTTCTCATTTTGGCGCCAATACATTGTATAATATTTTGCGATATTAAAATGGAGTGGGGCGATAAAGAGAACCGAATCGCTGTGATTGCATTACACAAAGTAGGTATGGAGCCAAATGCAATTTTTAAAACTCTCCATACGCTTGGTATTTTTTTTTTTTAAATCAACAACGTTAACAATATTAAACTTAATATTTACAAATTTGACTTATAAACATACAATATGACAAATCTTTTCTTCTGATTAAATTCGTTGTGAGTTCCAAGGCAGCTGTAGTTCAACCCCCGGGACGGCAATGGACTTCACTGTTCATTGCCTTTTTAGCGGTCGCCGCTGTTAATTCTGGCTACACAGGAGACAGTGGTGGGTATGAGTGGTGGGCATGTCCCAAATAACAAATCTTTATCAATAAATAAATACATACATATACACAGATACATACATCTACGGGTAAATACATACTATATACCGGTCTGTATGTTTGTATGTAACTAAACGCTTATATAACAATTCGCTAATGTGTTACCACGGATGGATGACCCATGCTTAAGGGGAAGTCGTAACAAATAAACATATAAGAATCACGAAACGGATTTACAAGGAGAAAGTAGAAAGGTCCGACGAACTCAGTCGTGAATGGCACCACTTGGACACTAACGCTCGTGGGTTCGATTCCCACACAGGGCAAACGTTTGTGTGCATCTGTCTGGGGCTCTCCACCTCACAGAAAACGGCAGCCGAATATCAGATCCCTGGAGGGTTGTTGTGTTTATGCGTGTGAGTTAGGTCACTGCGTGTAAGGAGTTGCTGTGTTAGCAGCAGAGGTGGCACCGCACGAGTGATTACTTCATGTATTGAAGAGCTCGGTGGCTCAGTGGTCGAACGCGCTGTTACGCTACTTTGACACCAACGCTCGTGGGTTCGATTCCCACACAGTACAAACATTTGTGTGCATGAACATGTCTGTTTGTATTGGTCTGGGTATTTTCTATGTATAATAAGTATGTATTTACAAAAAAAAAATGTATTTATGTATGTTTATCAGTTGTCTAGTACCCCATAACACAAGCTTCGCTTACTTTGGGGCCAGGTGGCGCTGTGTAATTTGTCCGCCAATATTTATTTATTATTTATTTATTGCAATCGTTCATAGGCTACGTATACGAAACGTAACTCTCCCTCTTTCTATATTCACCAACTTGTATCTCCCTCTCAACTTTCGTTCGCCTCGCTCGATCACACTTTTCGTAACGCTCTCGTCACGCATGCACCAGCTTACTCCCCAAGTCAAGCGTGCGGAAAGAAGTTTTACTTCAAAAAAACCTGATCGACATGTCTACGGATGGATTCGATGACCGCATTCGCCGGAAACTTCCTGCCATGCAATTCTCTAAGCGACTCGTAATGGCTGTGTGCGTCGCTGTGATCACAGATGTCACAGCTTTGACATCGTCTACTGCGATCACGGCTTTTTATTTGGTATTCTATAAGGCTGTAAGCATACGCGAGACTGTTTGCCTTGTAGAATTCCAATTCCAAACGCAGCCTTGCGGCGCTAGTGTCGCACAACCATGAAAAGCGACACTAAGGAATTGCAATTTTGTGTTCAAGGCTATAACAGCCGATGTTTCCGAGGATGTAAGGATGTTTGCTCTTACAGAATTGCATGGCTGTTTATACGCTTGATCCGGTAACTATCCGGATACGGCTAACGTAATATCCGATTATACTAGCTAGCCGGTGTCGGAGTCGGAAATCTACGGCCGAATATAATACGTTTGACGAGCTCGGTGGCTCAGTCGTGAATGACGCGACTTTGACACCAACGCTCGTGGGTTCGATTCCCACACAAGGCAAACATTTGTTTGCACCCTCCGTAAAAGGGAGGGAGGAGGTGAAATCTTTTAAAGATACCATTTCGTGCGAACGAACTGATTATGTCGGATTTCCACTGATTATGTCAAAACACCCCCTGAGACTGCCTTTAGCCGGGAAGGCTACAAAGGCTTCATCTGAAGCGATCACCCCAGGGGAACGGGGTGACGCAAGCGTTACTCTAATAAGAGCATACGCTTAAAGAAGGGTTGACTTCCTCCTGAGGATGCCGACCCTGGACCCTATAAGCGCCTAAACCGAGCGACCAGAAGGGTGCTCAATCGGCTATATTTATATAGCTGTGTTCCGGTTTGAAGGGTGATATATGGCAGAGAGATTACCGGGCAATGTGACGTAACAGCCTTATGTCACAAGATTGGCAGCGCGCGAGTAATATCCCCGTGGTGTTGCGAGCGTCAATAGGCTACGGTGACCGCTTACCATCTAATACGTGCCGCATGCTTATGCTTACATGCATGTTTTGTTTGCCAATCTAGTTGTATTTAAAAAAAAATGTTTGAAATAATTGACCGCGCTGGTGAACAAATTCCACGCGCTGGTTAGTGGCTGTAATAGATTAGGCAGACTCGCAAATTGATAACATGACAGTTTTGGGCCAAAAATAAAGATGTCAATTGTAAACTCGCCTCGCGATAAGCCAGCCGCGCCTCGATGTTATCTTGTTAAAACGTTCATTGAGATAACACTAGCCGTGTTATAGTTGTGTTACTGAGTCACGGGACAATGGCTAATG
Source organism: Pyralis farinalis (assembly GCA_947507595.1). Classification (NCBI taxonomy): domain Eukaryota; kingdom Metazoa; phylum Arthropoda; class Insecta; order Lepidoptera; family Pyralidae; genus Pyralis; species Pyralis farinalis. The sequence goes on from OX382281.1 coordinate 9,318,926, forward strand.
TTATCCTAACCGCGTTAAGTTGGGTCAACATAGGGTGTAAACAGTATTTTATGGGGTTGCCCCTTGTTCACACAGTTTTATTTGAATAAGGACGATTGCCCCGTGTTCACATACTTTTATTTGAATAAGGACGATTGCCCCTTGTTCACATACTTTTATTTGAATAAGGACGATTGCACCTTGTTCACATAGTTTTATTTGAATAAGGACGATTGCCCCTTGTTCACATAGTTTTATTTGAATAAGGACGATTGCCCCTTGATCACATAGTTTTATTTGAATAAGGACGATTGCCCCTTGTTCACATAGTTTTATTTGAATAAGGACGATTGCCCCTTGATCACATAGTTTTATTTGAATAAGGACGATTGCCCCTTGTTCACATAGTTTTATTTGAATAAGAACCATTACCCCGTGTACACATTGTTTTATTTGAATAGGGGCGATTGCCCCGTGTTCGCATAATTTCATTTGAATTGGGATGGTCCCTTGTTCACGTAGTTACGAATAAACGTTTTATCTATCTATCTAGTTTTATTTGAATCAGGACGATTGTCCCGCCTTCACATAATTTCATTTGAATTGGGATGGACGCCCCATGTTCATATAATTTTATTTGAATAAGGATGGATACTCCATGCTTAAGAGGGGTAGCGTGCATCAAAGCAGCCCATCTGGTGAAGTACCTCCACCTTACAGAAAAAAGTAGGCACGTAGCAAACTCTCTGGAGGGTTGTTGTATTCCTGCATGTGAGGGAGATCAACAGTAAGCTCCTAAGGAGTTGTTGTGTTAGCAGCAGAGGTGACATCACGCGAATGATACTTAATGTAATACCAGCGTTTATGTATGTATATCTTCACGCCAGGTCCCTTGCAGGGTAGGCAGAGGGAACCGAGCGCCATAAGACGCGGTATTATTTCACTCGCTTCTGTCACATTCATAGCTCTTTTCATGCACGCTCGCCGGTTCCTAAGGCTCCTGACATCACCTTCTGATAAAACACGACCAATTTGGTCATGGTAGGTTAGTCTTGGTCTTCCTCGGCTCCTACATCTTTCCACTTTCCCATTGTATATCTGTTTCGTTATTCTTTCATCTTGCATTCTTTCTACATGTCCGATCCAACGGAGCATGCCCTTTCTTATCTTAACACCGACACTCTCTTTCAGTCTAACTCTCTTTCGTACGTCGTCATTTCGAATGCGGCAGCAAGCGTTGTGCCACAAATTTTTCGCAGTGCTCGCATCTCGACCGTATTTATTCTACTTTCATGTTCTCTCTGCTATACCCAGCTCTCGCTTCCATAAGTTAGCGTTGGGATTAGCACCGCGTTGTGTACAGCGAGCTGTGCCGTCTGGCTTAGATTTCGGCTGCCAAACAGTTTATCCAACGCTCCATTCACGCTATTCCCTGCACTCACTCGTCTCTCCACATCAGCGGTGTACCTTCCATCGCTTCTAAAAGCGCTTCCAAGATATACAAACTCATCCACTTGCTCCAACACTACATCATCAACCGTAATCCTAGTGTTCGTTCTGGTTGTCTCTCTTTTAAATACCATTATTTTGGTTTTTCGCATTGAATTGTAAGCCTTTCTTCATACAATCGTCTTTCATTGTTGTGACTAGTGTTTGCAGTTCGGATGATGATTCTGCTATTAATACCGCGTCATCTGCATAAAGCAAGCAGTTAACCACTGAGCCACCCATTCGCATTCCCACATTCATATTTGTCATTCTCTGAAGACAACTGTCCAGATACAGGATGAATAGCCGAGCCGACAGCACGCATCCCTGTTTGACACCAATATTGGTATCTAACCAGGGCGATAAACTGTCGTCCACTCTCACACATGCTGTGCAATCCTCATAGGTGGATTGCACAGCACGTAGAAGGTCACCGTTAATCCCATATCTGGGCGAGATGTTCCAGAGATTCTTTCGCACTACCCTATCAAATGCTTTTTCAAGGTCCACAAAACCGCAGAAAATCTTCTGGTCCATAGCCAGATGCTTTGCCACGATGTTGCGGAGTGAGAAAACTGATCCGTACATCATCTGCCGCTTCGAAATCCCCTCTGTGCTTCCCAAAGCATTCCATCGGATTTCACCCTCATTCTCCTTTCAATGATTTTTCCATACACTTTAGCTGCTAAGCTGATCAAACTGATAGCCCTATAGTTGACGCAGTCCATACGTGAGCCCTTGCATACAAGGGTACGATGACTGCGCGTTTCCAACTCTCTCTCGGGACCCTTCCGGTTCTCCAGCATAATTTGCTCAAAAACCAGAAGGCGTCCCTAACGTAGGTGCCACCCAGTCTGATCATCTCAGCTGTAACCATATCGATTCCTGCTGACTTTGCATTTTTAAAACTTCGACCATTCAATCTCATTCATGCTAATGTCTTCATGGTACGCTGGCACTGCCGAATCAGTCACAGACTCATTCACAGTGCCAGCGCCCTGGACATAATCATACATTCCTCTAAAATATTCGCTCCACCGTTCTAACACTTCATGAGTGTTAGCAAGAATGCCACCAGCTTTACCTTTTATCTTGTCCATTCCGGATGCCGACGAACCACTCCGAAACTTCTTTACCTCTCTCCAGAAGAGTTTGGTATTAGCCTCGAAGTTCTTCGTCAGCCTCTCTTCCTCATTCATAAGTAGTTTTTCACGCCTCTCTTTCACTAAAGCTTTGGTTTCATTCTTGCATCGACGGTATATTTCTTTGTTCTTCTCTATACTATCACTCTGGTGCAAAGATGATACGTAATCCAGCCACGCTCTCCTCTTTTTATCCACGGAGGATTGAACCTCCGCATCCCACCAGGCATCTCCTTTCAGTGTTCTACGTCTCTTTGCGCATCCACATGCTTCTTTCGCACTGTCCATCATACTTTCTTTCAGAACTTTCCAACATTCGTCTACATCTGAGTCGAAAAGACTCGCGTTCGCAAGGCTTGCACTGACTAGACGTACATACGTACTCCTCACACGTTCATCTTCCAATTTTTCACTTCTTATTCTTTCATGATTTCCGAAAGGAATACGCACTCGCCAGTGCCTCGACGATTACCCCGTGGTCACAGTAGTCCCGTCTGCTCTCAGAACTCCTCTCCACTCCACCCAGAGGGAAAACCAGACATTTCTCAGTTTAGGTCACCATTGGGTTAATATGTACTTAGACTTACATCCTAAGTAAAAGCCTGCTCAATTTTGGTAATAACTGTTCGCGACAACAATGTACATAAATAAATAACCGTCGCGCGTAGTATAAGTGATGCACATTTTATATAGTTATAGTTGTTTATGTATAGTTTGTACTAGTTGTTTATGTAAGGATTAGAATAGGTTTACACAGTTTTCATACATACTTTGTTAGAGATAAGTTTTACATGTTTAGTATAGGTACGAGCTGTTGCAAGCCAAGTATATAATAAAGTTATAACGGCGAACTACTGGCTGCAACAGCTCAATAGTGCATAGACGTACCTATTAACGTAATTTTAAGTTTATAATGAAAACATTTTTATGTAAAACTTCACTGACCCATAAGTTTTGACAATAACTTTAGCAAAAGTTTTTATGTTTTATATGAAAAAGGGTCAAATGTATGAAATAATAGTACAACTTACAAACATTTTAGACACAAATAAAGCGAGCACGATCAGGTATTGCCTCTAGGTCTGGGCGATTTTGGCTATTGCTATCTCTTTCCCACACATGTGTCTCTCGCTCGCACAGCGGGGGTATAAATATGGGCCATACATCGTCGATCGGGAGAGCGGCGCGTGGAGTACTTCACGTACGCTCTCGAGGAGGAACGTGAACTTCGCGTGGTGGTTAAACGCGTCCCCACGTCGCTGTCACTAGATGGCATAACCGAGTCCATTAAAGGACAAGGAGTCCCCGTCCGGTCGGTACACCGGATGACCCGCAACCACCGCAAGGATGGCGAGCCATATAATATGGTTATCTGCCACCTTCCCCTTACCCCCGAGGGTAAGAAGATCTTTCAGATCACAAATATTTGTGGTCTCTTCGACATCGAAGTCGAACTCCCCCACAAACGTGGACTCCCAGGGCAGTGTCACAACTGCCAAAATTACGGGCACTCTGCCCGTAATTGCTTCTCGCGGTTCCGTTGCGTGAAATGCTTAGGCGATCACGAACGGGGCCAGTGTCCGCGCGACCCAGCGGTGGAGCCGCCAGCGTGCGTTCTCTGCGGCGCCGTGGGGCATACCGCCAACTATGGCGGCTGCCCTAAGGCGCCGAAGAGGCGCACGAGGCCGGCACAAGCCAAAGGGCGCTCGCACACGCGCCTCCCTCCGCCCTCCCAGAGCCAAACGGCTTACCCCCAGCTTCGGCCCACTCGGGTCCCCCAGCCATTTATTCCGGCACCCATCCCCGCAGTGTCTGCATGGGCTTCACCCAGGCAGCCTCTTGCGCCCCTACCCACACCGGTCGAACCCGTAGAGACTGCCCCAGCAGCTGCACCCCAGCAGACTCCCCCTCTGGGAGGACGCAAACCCCATTTGACGGACATAGTGTTTGACATGGCGAGTAAAATCGACATGTCAGAGCTATTCGTCCTAGCCCGAGAGCTACATGACTTCCAAGACACTGGAGTGGGAAACCAATTCCAGATCGTCTGCAAACACATCGCTGTGTTTGAGTCCATCATGGACTATCGCGCGCCTGCCCACCTTCGGCGCACAAACCTCTCCCAACAATAATGGGTTCACGGAATCAAAGAGTGAAACCACGCTCCCTTTCCCTTGCGTTCTATAACGCAAACGGCCTTGCGTGGCAACGGGATGAAGTACGCCAGTACCTAACCGACCACCAAGTTGATATCCTCCTAGTGCAGGAGACCCTTTTGAAACCATGCAATCGCGACCCACGCATTGCAAATTACAACGTCATCCGTAATGATAGAGAGGGCCGCGGGGGCGGAACCCTAGTCTATTACAAAAGGTCCCTGCACTGCATCCCACTAGAACCCCCATCTCTCGAAAACCTCGAGGTCACCATCTGCAGGCTAGGGATGACCGGCCATCAGCCGATCAATATCGCGTCCGCGTACCTCCCCCCGAGCAAGCGTATCCTTCAGAGCGACTTGCAAGCCCTCTTTGCCCTAGGAAACTCCACCATTCTGGCTGGAGATTTCAATAGTAAGCACATCCAGTGGAATAGCCACTCGTCTTCACCAAACGGCGTAATCCTAGAGAGCCTACAGGACTCCCTAGGATTCGACGTCATAGCTCCCATGTCTCCCACCCACTATTCCGCAACAGTGGGACACCGCCCGACCGTTCTGGATTTTGCACTTCTAAAGAACGTAGCCTTACGGATGCGTTCAATCCAAGTGCACACAGAACTTAGCTCTGACCACCGGCCAGTTCTGATCGAGTTCGGGCTACCAACTGACTTACCGACAGACGAGGACACCAGACGGGTAACGGACTGGCGAAAACTCAAAAGAGTGCTCGCACAGACTTCCACACCCGAGCTGGAGCAAGTACCCGAACAGATTCTCACAAATGACGAGACCGACCTTGCGATCGACGCCCTCACTAGCCACTTGCAAACGGCAGCTAACAACTGCTCCAGAGAGGTTTCAACGGCCGACTTAGCTCGGCGTTGGGAACTCCCTGCTTATTTGCGAGAACTAGTGTCGGAAAAGAACGCAGCGACACGCGCCCATGACTCTTGTCCCACCGAACAGAACCGTTCTCGGATGCGCTATTTACAACGCCAAGTAAAGAAGCGCATCAAAGAGTTCAGGGATGAACGGTGGGCCAACTTTGTTGGAGAAATTAAGCCCTCGCACACGGCGTACTGGCGAGTTGCTAAATCTCTCCGTTCCGACCAAATAACCCAATGCCCTCCCCTGACCCGACCAGACGGTACGATAGCGTTCGATGATGACGAAAAGGCTGAATGCTTTGCAGACAGCCTGGAGAGCCAATGCTCTCCTAGTCTAGAACCAACCGACGACGAACACGTTCAGATGGTTGACTCCGAGGTGGAACGAATCCTCGCGACACCTCCCACGATCCCCCTCGAGCCTACAACGGTTGAGGAGGTCCAAACGATCATCAGGGACCTTCGGAGCCGGAAAGCTCCCGGAGCTGACGGCATCACGAACTCGGTCCTCAAACTCCTCCCAGGCCCCCTGTTAGTCCTTCTCGTGGCGATATTCAACGCCGCTCTCGCGAACTGCAGATTTCCAGACTCCTGGAAAGATGCAGACGTAGTTGGCATCCCCAAACCAGGCAAATGCCTGAAGAACCCCGCCTCTTACAGGCCCATTAGTCTCCTCAAATGCCTGGGGAAAGTCTATGAGCGCATCATAGCCATTCGCCTCAAAAAGTTCGTTGAACTTAGAGGCCTTCTCATAGACGAGCAGTTTGGGTTCCGTCCCAAACACTCGGCAGTCCACCAAGTGCACCGCATCACGGAGCACGTCCTCTCCAACTTTCAAACAGGGTGCCATACCGGTGCCCTGTTTTTCGACGTCGCGAAAGCGTTCGACAAAGTCTGGCACAATGGCTTAATATATAAGCTACACCAAATGGAAGTCCCAGACAGTCTCGTGCACATCTTACGAGACTACTTGTCGAATCGCTCCCTCCGCGTCAGAGTCCACGGCACTCTCTCGAGGCCGCACCCTATCCGAGCCGGGGTCCCTCAGGGCTCCGTGCTCGGCCCTATCCTATACACGTTGTACACCAACGATGTTCCCAAGACTCCCTTCGTGGAGCTAGCCCTCTTTGCCGATGATACGGCACTTTACACTTCCGAACGAGCCAAATCCAACATATCGGATAGGCTCCAGAGAGCGGCTAACGCTCTAGGCGAATGGTTCCGACGTTGGCGAATCGAAGTGAATCCGGAGAAAAGTGCCGCTGTGTTCTTTTCTCGGGATCCACGAGGTCTTACGAGACCAGATTCCCAACATAGGACCGTGAGCCCCATCTCATTGTTCGGCCGACCCATCCCATGGGTCGAGAAGGCCAAATACCTAGGTGTCATCCTAGACTCCAGAATGACGTTTGGACCTCACATCACCGCTGTTAGGAACAAAGCCGCGTTCTATCTAGGCCGGCTCGGTCCGATATTCAGGAATCGTAGAATGTCACTTAGAAATAAGTGTACACTCTACAAAGCCTGCATCCGCCCCGTTCTCACATACGCCAGCGTAGTGTTCGCACACGCTGCGCGCTCCCATCTGGCTAAGCTCCAGATTATCCAAAACCGGTTTGCCCGCAATGCAACCGCTGCCCCTCACTATCTCAGGGTCGCAGATCTCCATCTCGACCTTGAACTCCCTTCCATCATTAGTTTCATGAAGAAAGCGTCTAGACGCTACTTCGAAACTGCCTCTCAACATCCCAACCCATTGATAGCCCGGGCTGTCAATTACACCCCGCGGATCGACGCCCGGGGGTTCCGGCGCAGACCGCGGAATTCACTCTTTGATCCCGATGATCGCATTACTGTTGCGAACGCCCCCTACCTCTCCCCCTCCAACCCCAACACTCCAGACACACACCGCGCTCGGCGGCTCCGGGCGCGAAGAGTAAGGACTTCTGCGCGATACACCAGGTACCGGTAGCCCACGGTACCTGGGCGCCTCTCTCTCCGACAGGCCCTTAAGGCACGAACCCGCGTGTTCGATTTGTTTCTCCAGCGACGTCCTGAGCCGAGGTCCGACCCCTCTCGGGGGCCCTTAGGCTGTCGCTTAACTTTGTTTTTCAGGCTGTGGCGCCTCACGCCCGCCCTCTAGTCCGGTGACGTAGTGACAGCCCAACCGGGGCTAACTACATAGTCAGGTCAAAAAAAAAAAAAAAAAAAAAAAAAAAAAAATCGATCGGGACCAGTCGTCCGCTACACTCAGCGCTCACACTACAGTGAGATAGCCAGCCAAGTCACTCCAGTCCAGACCTAGCAGGAAGTACCTACGGCTCCATACTTCTGAAGACAGCAACAGGCGTTTCATTCTGCACCAACCCACAGACCTGCGACTTACAACCGGAGGTCGAAGAACGAAGCCCGCCAGTGCCTACATTCTATTATTTTTATATTCATCTACGAAAGTGTACGGGTCGTATCGAAGGGGCCCGTACAATAACTAAAACTAATGTCCGCTGCAGCGCTGAAATAAGTTTGATGTCTATCCTAAAGACTCGAAGATACAGCACTAAATCGCTTCGAACGGGTATTTTTCTCGCGACCAAAAGGTCAAAAGCGCCGTGATTTTCATGGCGCTTACGCGTTTCGTTCAACGTCGTACAGCAATGAGTTGTTGCCGATCGGCAACACAGCATGGCGCAAACATTTGGTTCGCGGTGTCGGTTCTAGAACACTAGTACATAATAATACAATGTAGGTCACACTAGGTAAAGTAGGTCTTTCGAAATATAATTTCTGGAACACTGGTTTCCTCACGATGGTTTCCTTCATCGGCGAGCAAATGATAATTACAAATATGTACATAAAAAAGCGTAAGTACGTATTTAGTGATATACACGTCCCGACCAGTATTCTAACCGGAGACTATTTGGTTAATATCCCGGTTCTTTATCCACTGAGTTATCGCTGGTCATTAGAAAATACACACGTATTTGTAATCACTTGCTCGGCGGTGAAGGGAAACGTCGTGGGGAAACCAGCACGTGCAAGAAACTATTTGGATAGACGTGTGACCAAACCTAATAAAAGTGTCTGTCTAGCTTTCGTTTTGGGTTGTGGTGGTCTGAGGGCAGTCGCTCATGTAAAAATCAGTCTTCGCCAAATCCTTAGGCTTAGGTAGCGGACCCCGCCAATCATAATGGATTAGGAAACGGGATGACGCGAAGAAGAAGGACAATATAATACATTCGATTTTTTCAACCAAAAATCGTGAATATCTATACAGATAAATAAAATTGGAGTGTCTGTTTGTAATATTAAAATAACCGCTTTTTACTAAATGCATATGGATGTATACACGGTACAGATACCAAAATAAACATTTTTACAATTTTTGTCTGTCCGTTCATTCGGGTAATCTCTGAAACGGCTGAACCGATTTTGACGGGACTTTTACTGGCAGATAGCTGATGTAATAAGGAGTAACTTAGGCTACTTTTATTTTTAAAAAAATATTTATAATTATTAATATAAATAAATAATAAAAAAATAACCATTCCGCGCGGACGAAGTCGCGGGCACAGCTCGTGTAACATAAATATGAATAAAGGTTGTCGGACAAATTACACAGCACTGCTTAGACCCCAAGTAAGAGAGGTAGGGCGCATCGAAGCAGCCCGTCTGGGGAAGTACCTCCACCTCACAGGAAAACCGCAGCCAAATAACAACTCCCTAGAGGGTTGTTGTGTCCCTGCGAGTGAGTGAGGTCACCAGGAAACTCCTATGGAGTTGCAGTGTTAGCAGCAGAGGTGGCATAGCGCGAGTGCTACTCAATGTATTGCAAGCGTTTACAGGCTACGGTGACCGCTTTACATCAGGTGGGCCGTGTGCTTGCATGCCTCCCGGCGTTGTATAATAAAAGAAACCCGCCAAGTAAGCGAAGCTTGTGTTGAGGGACAGATAATAAACATACGTAAATATATTTTTTTTGTGTATACTTCCTTGAAACATAGACAACACTGAGACCAATACAAACAGACATGTTCACGCACAAAATGTTTGTCCTGTGCGGGAATCGAACCGCCGAGCGTCGGTGTCAAAGTGGCTTTATTAACCACTGCGCTACCGAGCTCGATATCAATGCATCTATATCTATACAGATAAATAAAATTGGATTGTCTGTTTGTACTCGTAATATTAAAATAACAGCTTTTTATTAACCCTTCGAAACCCGGGTGGTCGTATATGACCGCGAAATGTATGGGAAAACGTATATAACGGGTTCTAACTGCTCAAATGCATATCCGTCCAAGAAATTATATTTCTATAGACGTGTGGCCTAACCTAAGGAAGATCTAGCTTTCCCTCTTGGCTGTGGAGGTCGGAAGGCAGTCGCTCCGTATAAAAGTCAGTATCCTCGCCAAATCCTTAGGCTTAGGTAACGGACCCCGTTGATTATAATGGATTAGGAAGCGGAATAACGCGCAGAAGAAGAAGGATATTATAATACTTTCGATTTTTTGAACCAAAAATTGCGAATTATCTATATATACAGATAAATAAAATTGGAGTGTCTGTTTGTAATATTAAAATAACCGCTTTCTACTAAATGCATATGGATGTATACACGGTACATATACCAAAATAAACATTTTTACAATTTTTATCTGTCTGTTCATTCGGCTAATCTCTGAAACGGCTGGACCGATTTTGACGGGACTTTTACTGGCAGATAGCTGATGTAATAAGGAGTAACTTAGGCTACTTTTATTTTAGAAATTTTATTTATTTTTATTAATATAAATAAATAATATTCTACGCGGACGAAGTCGCTGGCACAGCTAGTACCTAAATGTTTTTTTTGTGTACATACTTATGAAACATAGACAACACCGAGTACCAAGACAAACCGACATGTTCACGCACAAAATGTTTGCCCTGTGCGGAAATCAAACCCACGAGCGTCGGTGTTAAAGTAGCGTTATTAACCACTGCGCTACCGAGCTCGATATTTTTTTTTATACCACTAAGAGGTGTTAAACAAACATACGGCCTGCCTGATGGTAAGCAGTTACCGTAGCCTTTGGACATTTGCAACACCAGGGGTGTCACTCTTGCGTTGCCGACCCTGTAAGAACCTCTTCGCGCCTTTCTTGAAGAACCCCATACTGTAGTCCCTTGGGAAAACCTCGAATATAAATAAATAAATGTAATATTTCATTTAAAATATAGGTATTTGGCCTGAGTTAGCTTTTTAACGAAATTCATATTCAAATAAGGTATTGTATTCGACGAGAGTCAAAGGGTCATCGCACACTCCTACATTCTAATAAAACAGTGTATACAATTATTTATATACACTACAATGTAAAGCGGTTACCGTAGCCTATACACGCCTGCAACACACGGTATAATCAGGCGTTGCTATACGAACGCCGATGGGGCGTAAATAAATAGGTACATTTTTGAAGTAAAACTTCTTTACGCACGCTCGCCTTGGGGAGTAAGCTGGTGAATGCGTGACGAGAGCGTTACGAAAAGTGTGATCGGGCGAGGCGAACGGAGGTTGAGAGGGAGATATAAGTTAGTGAAGATAGTAAGAGAGAGAGTTACGTTTCGTATATTACTGTAGGGGCAAGAGAGAGAGGTGCGAGCACACATTTTCTTTCTCTCATTGCGAGTAAATTTCGTATATGTAAGACACAGTGCAGCCATGCAATTCTCTAAGCGACTCGTAATGGCTGTGTGCGTCGCTGTGATCACAGAAGTCACAGCTTTGACATCGTCTACTGCGATCACGGCTTTTTATTTGATATTCTATAAGGCTGTAAGCGTACGCGAGGCTGTTTGCCTTGTAGAATTCCAATTCCAAACACAGCCTTGCGGCGCTAGTGTCGCACAACCATGAAAAGCGACACTAAGGAATTGCAATTTTGTGTTCAAGGCTATAACAGCCGATGTTTCCGAGGATGTAAGGATGTTTGCTCTTACAGAATTGCATGGCAGGCCTCTTGTCTGTATCACACTATGGAGCTAAAGAAGTTTTACTTCAGTCGGGTGATTCTAAAGCACATTCGGTTTTTTTTTTGCTAGCTCGGTCGCGCAGTGTTTAGTAATGCTATTTTAACGCCAATGCTAGTGGGTTCGATTCCCGCATAGGACAAACATTTGTGAGCATGAACATGTCTATGTTGGTCTAGTTGTTTTAATGGAAGTATCAAAGCAGCCCGTCTGGGGAAGTACCGCTGGAAACCGCAGCCAAATAACAATAGCCTTGAGTGTTGTTGTGTTTCGTCACCTGTAAGCTCCCAAGGAGTTGCTGCGCCAGCAGCAGAGGTGGCATCCGGCGAGCGATACTTAATAATACATTAAATTTATAGGCCAAATGACAACTCCCTGGAGGGTTGCTCTCTTCCTGCGCGTGAGTGAGTTCAACAGCAAGCTCCTAAGGTGTAGCTGTGTTAGCAGCAGAGGTGGCATCGCGCGAGTGATAGGTACTTAATGTGTTGCAATGTACTTCTCCAGACTTCTTGTTGTTACTTCGTCTTGTGTGGGGATTGAACCGACGAACGTTGGTGTCTAAGTTGCGGTACTAACTGCCGCGCCATGAAGCTTCTAAAAATAGTCAGTATAGTCGAACAAAAAAAAGAATAACTCGAAAATTAAACTTAAATTATTCATTTCTTTCCCTCAAAATACAATTAAACTGCTTTGTGTGCATCCACCACCAATTAGTTTATGCGAACTAGCACCGGCCGGCACCACCCCCGTGATTGCCCGTCATCTGGAACAGCATGCACCTCCTACAATTTTGCCATGACAACTCTGATCTTTCTTGATGCCTTCGTGAAGAGGGGAAACACGGATCACAGAGACGACCAGGGCAGCCTTGACATCAACGGTGGCGTAGGTGCATACGGTTCCTGTTCTAGATGGCGGTTAATCGTGAGGACGACCGCAGCAGCCGCGGCAGAGTCTACCGTAGCAGCTATGACATCGTCGGCATGTTCTATCTACTAACGGTAGTGGGTGGGTACTAGTTCGCATGAACTAATTGGTGGCGCAAGCACACGAAGCAGGTTAGATCAAATTGCATTTAAATTTGACTTTCGCAAAATAACGCCCCAGTCTAATAAATAATTAACTCACATCATCACATCAACCCTTACTGATCCCACTGCTGGGATACGGGTCTCCCTTCAACCGATGGTGTTTAGAGCATACTCCACCACGCTGCTCAAATGCGGATTGGCGGAGTCCAGTGTTTTCAAGCCGCCCGAGGGTCACCGACTTAGCTTAACGTACCCTCCGAGCACGGAGAAACTCGAGATAGATAAACCCATCCATAGACAGGCTGCGGTTGACCTTGCTTAACCTGCGTTTTCGGTTAGAATGATACGCGCAACGACGCCATCGAGCTCTCACCTGATGTAAAGCGGCTTAAAAACACCCAGACCGAGACAAACACACATGTTCATGTACACAAATGTTTATCCTGTGGGGGAATCGAACCCGCGTGGTGTTAATGTAGCGTTACTAATCACCGAGCTCGTCAAAATGAAATGATGTAAAACAATAAAATCAATGGAGTACCGATGGAACGATTTTGCTTTGTAACTCAACGCATCGCTACGGGTTGGGGGATGAAGTACAACGGCCACTCTAATTGACTGATTCACGGATCGAAATCGTTTCACTTATCAGCTTATTGATTAGGATAACCTCGCATTGGAGCGTAGGCTCAAATCCGTGACATTTAGGCGCTAATACACCAAGTTTTGGTGGCTAAAGGATGCCTTTATGCACCGTCCAGTGATTTATTGGTTTGTGAATAAAACAGATTTGCTCTAAGATGTGTAACACCGATGCTAGAAGTTAAACTCGTTTTATATTGCACGTTGTATTAATGTATGTTTGTCTGTTTGATTTCAGATGCGTCTGCATCGCTGTGAGGGGTGCCTCGCGGCGTGCGGGCGGCAAGGCCGCGCAGCGCCGCTGCCTACACTCAATAGGTGAATCTATACATGTTTCATTCACTAAAACACGGGTCTGTCGTAGAAAGAATTTAGTTTGTTGACCCCTTCTACTATGATTTTATGTACAATAGTCCACGTCGATACCGCCGTACGAAACCGTCGCTATTCTGTCGTTATTACAATAATAACGCGCCGCGTGGTACAGGGGACACCGGCGAGCAAATATATCACAGACTAGCACAAGTTCGCGGCTTCGCACGCATGAGATTTGGGCTTTTAGTAGCTTTTGTTTCTCTGTAGAAATGAAATTGTTTCTGTTTAAAAAAAAAACAAAGTTCAGGGTCGTAGACAATAGAGCGATTCAATTTTAGTACAGCGCCATCTATTGGGGTTATATTACCTTTACGGGCGGCAACGTATATGTGTTTTATTTATATTTCATAAAAAATGCGTAGTTATTTTGTGTTACAGAAAATACGTATTCTATGAAAATATTAAAAACAAAATTGCAGTCCCCCGAAGGGGAAGACATTTCGCCCTAATTTTAGCAGTTTTTCATTTTTTACGCAGGAACCCTAAATATTTACGGGATAAAAAGTACCTTATATTCTGCTCTGAACAGTCCTCTACCTAGCAGTGAAAGTCCCGTTAAAATCGGTTCAGCCATTTCGAAGATTAGGCCGGACAAACGAACAGACAGTCAGACAAAAAGTTAAAAATGCGTATTTAGGCTTTGGTAACGTGAAAATAATAATTTGAGCTTAAGATAAAGGCTTTATTTTGAAATTACAGACAGACACTTGAATTTTATTTATATGTATAGATTATGAACGGAAGAACCGATTTTTGTTTTCACCCAATTCATAATGGAAAATTTAGAATAATTTTATATTTTTTAACTAGCGGTGCCCGCGACTTCATCCGCGTGGAATATTTTATTTATATTAATAAAAATAAATAAGTTTTCTAAAATAAAAGTACCCTAAGTTACTCCTTCTTACGTCAGCTATCTGGCAGTGAAAATTCCGTCAAAATCGGTCCAGCTGTTTCAGAGATTAGCCGGAACAAACAGACCGACAGGCAGACAAAAATTGTAAAAATATTCATTTTGGTATATATACCGTATATATACCTACAAGCCTACAATTGACTGGTTATTGAATCAACGTTTTTCATCGTCAATGGGTAGCGGTTCTGGCGACAGATTGGTGCAATGGTGTCATGGAGCACCTGGTTTTGTACCCTTGTGTACCCTTCAACGGCCAAGTCACACAACATTAACTATAATAATAAAGAAATCGCAGTAACGAACCTTAGACTTGGCACGACTTTGTCTAGATGTCATTACTTTTTAGAGATAAACAAGCAGCTCCATCGAGACTTGGCTAGTTTTTTACAGAATGTTTTTGGTGGGATAATAAATTACTTGAAACAGTTCTGTCCTTGCCTGACAATATGTTCAAAAGACACATCAAAAATGCTTTGTGTAAGAAGGGTTATTACAGAATCGATGAATATCTGACTGACAGAGATGTTTTGAAATTATTCAGCACGAGTATTTTTAATAGGGAATATGTATGAAATTTATTTTTCGTTTTAAATCTCACAATTATCATATAAAGAGTAAAACAAAAACATTTTTTTGTAGTTTAGTCTTCTGTAGTTTTTTTTTTGGTTTAGTTTTGGTAAATCGAAAAAAAACAAACAGTTTTTATAACAGAAAATCTTCATAATATAAATCATTGTCATATTTTGAACATGTTTTACTATGACAGCTTCAATGTGAATGCTTGAATTGCAGAAATAAAACTAATATTTAGATGAAATCCATACATTTCTTCATAGTTTTCATAGTTGTGACGTCATCTACCGCGGTCTCTTAGTACGAAGCGTTTTCAAGTGACGTGATGAAATGCCACTTTCAAACAGCATTGTCTCGCAAATTAATTATCGTAGAAAAAAAATACTTTGAGATATCTTCCTGTCTCAATCTCCTCTTTTAAATTCAGTCCTAAATTTTTCAATGCATATTCCCTATTGTACCATTTGACATCAGTATATATACACTCACATATATTTATTGTAATAAAAATTAACTATTTGAAAAAAGACCTATATTGGCAAGTTTCGTTTGACATTTCTTCTTCATTTCCCAAATGCTGGCAGATTAAAAAAGAGAGATTAAAACTATGACGCGCGCAACGATTATAACGCCATTATTAATATATGACATCATGTAAACCTATTCTATATGCAAATATAATATTTACGATTATGATTTATACATTTTCTAATAAAATTTGTTAACGTGCGATTCTAGTACCAACCATGACATCATCACACTTCAATATAATAATTTATAATAGCTAAACATATTTTTTTGCTTTTCTATGTATCCATATATATCTATACAGATAAATAAAATTTGAGTGTCTGTTTGTAATATTAAAGTAACTGCTTTTTACTAAATGCATATGGATGTATACACGGTACAAATACCAAAATGAATATTTTTACAATTTTTGTCTGTCTGTTTGTTCTGGCTAATCTCTGAAACGGCTGGACCGATTTTGACGGGACTGGCAGATAGCTAATGTAATAAGGAGTAACTTAGGCTACTTTTATTTTAGAAATATTATTTATTTTTATTAATATAAATAAATAATAAAAAAATAACTATTTCGCGTGGATAAGTACATAATGCATATCTATTGTTATTTTGCTGTTCGCTATTTCACTCTGCTTATTTAGGTACTTATAATCTAATCAAATAAATATAATTATAACTGAACAATAACTTTTTTGTTAAATTTCGCGAGGACGAAGTCGCGGGCACAGCTAGTATTATATAAGAGAGGTGGGACGCATCAAAGTAGCCCGTTTGGGGAAGTACCTCCACCTCACAGAAAACCGCGTCCAAATAAATCTCTGGAGTATTGTTGTGTTCCTGCGTGTGAGTGAGGTCTCCGTAAGCTCCTAAGGTGGCATCGCGTGAGTGATACAAAATGTGTTACAAGCGTTTATGGGCTACGGTAACTGCTTTACGTCAGGTGAGCCGTAAGCTTGTTTGTCTCCCGACGTTGTATAAAAATAAAAGATACATCTTTACTCTAAGTTCGCAAAACGAACGCTCTTTACGCAGAGACAACCAAGCGCCACATGGTTTAGGCCTTACGCTACTCCATTGCGTCATTATGTACTGCTAAACTACTTATGTACGGTTAGCACTCGAAGTGCGATTGTAACTCTTATCACGAACGGCATAAGAACGGTACAAAGGTCAAAGTGTAAAGCTTGAGCTGCACTAGAGGAGCTATCTTATTAAGTCTTGCTACATGTTGGTAATAATTAAAACTAATGTCCGCTGCAGCGGTGAATTAATTTAGATGTCTATCCCAATGATGAAGAAGATACAGCACTAAAACGCTTGTAAGGGGTATATTTCTCGCGACCGAAAGGTCAAAAGCGCCGTGATTTTCATGGCGCTTACGCGTTTCGTTCAACGTTGTACGACAATGAGTTGTTGCCGAACGGCAACAAAGCATGGCAAACGTTTGATTCGCGGTGTACGTTCTAGTACAACTAGTACATAATAATTCAATGCGCTATACGCCTTATTTCGCGCCTCACTTTGATTCTCGCATTCAGGGGCTCTTTTCATGCACGCTTGACGATTGAAGATTTTTTGTTAATTTTTTATGTTTTTTTTTGTCCTTTACGTGTCCTTCAATTTCTGTTTTTTTTTATTTAATTATATACGTGCATGTTTGGATTTTACGACTGTAAATACATGCATGTTTTTGTAATAAACAAATGAATAGTTCTTTAAAACAAATGTGCCAATATTATACCTAACGTGGTTTTCGCGCGATATTTTCATAGATTGTTGTTTTTTGTGTTGGTGAATAAATTGCGTATTAAGTTATAAAATGATCGTTTTGCGTTATGTTAGTGGGTACATCTACATCTGTAAAAAACCTAGTATCACGGTGTTTGTGGTCGCCTTCCTCCGAAACGGCTCGATTTTTATAAAAAAAAATTATGTATATTTGGTAGGTATGAGAATAGATCGAAGGTCTCAATTCGACTGTATTTTTTTTTTGTATGTTTGTTACGCGATCATTCCACCAATTATGATTTGATTTTGATGATTAGTTTTTTGTTTGGTAGGTCATACTTCAGAGGTGGTCCTATATAAATTTTATCGAAATTGATTCTGTGCTTTTTGAGAAAATCAACAAAAACAAAAACACAAATGTCTTGGTTCGTGGTTCCTTTCAGCAAAAGTTTTTGATGAGGACTTTCAATCTCTGTTTTTTTTGTTTACACCACTGAAAAGCAAAAATAACATTAAATTTTAATAAAAAAAAAACTCCAAAATAAAACCAAGAACAAAAAAACGAAAAAAAAAAGAATAATATCAGTATACTGGCACCGAATTTTTAGTCCCTGGGTATTTTTTTGAGGTGGTTTTTTTTATTTGTAATAGTTTATATAAAAAACGTAAAAAAATTATTAGAAAAAAATAATAAGAAAAAATGTATACGGCAGAACGTTTGCCGCGTCAGCTAGTATAATATATATCTAAAGACAGTTTAGTACCATTTTCTTCTCTGTTGGCATCCAACTTCTGTTGTACCTACTTCTTATGGGGCGTCAGGGAAAAATGTTGAGAGTGAATTTACGAAACCGACATATAAAATGAACACCACGACGTTGGTTGGTAAATGTGCCTCAAATTTTGTTCGTGGCTATATTCAAGGTAGTTAATCAAATAGTAGTAATAAAAAAAATATGAATGTACAAACACGTGTTTTACATCAGTACCTACAGATAAAATATATTTATATATTCTTTCTTTTTTTTTATTACACAGCGCCATTTAGCCCCAAAGTATGCTAAGCTTATGTTATGGGCACTAGATAAGTGATAAACATAAGAAAATACATAGACCAAGATAAACAGACATGTTCATGCACACAAATGTCTGTCCTGTGTGGCAATCGAACCCACGAGCATTGGTGGTCAAAGTAGCGCAACGGCGCGTTTCACCACTGCGCCACCGAGCATACATACATATCATCCCGCCTGTCTCCCATTGCGGTAGGCGGAGACTATAGAACGCCAGGTGCACCCGATCCAAACGTACCCCTCTCGCTTCTTCCACACTCATCAACCTCTTCATGCAGGCATAACCTAAGGAAGATCTGGTTTTCGGTTGTGGAGGTCTGACAGTAGACGCTCTATGTAAAAATCGGTGTGTTCGCCAAATCTTTAGGCTTAGGTTTATTTTTTATACGACGTCGGGAGGCATGCAAGCACACGACCCGCTTGATGTTACTTTAGATAGTCTATAAACGATTGCAATACATTAAATAGGGCTCGCGCGGTGCCACCCCTGCTGCTAACACAGCAACTCCTTATGAGTTACTGGTGACCTCGACTCATACGCAGGAACACAACCCTTCAGGAAGTTGCTATTTGGCTTCGTTTTCTGAGAGGTGGAGGCACAACCCAACGCAACGAGACATAGTCATACATACAAATGTTTGTCCTGTGCGGGGAATTGAATCCAGCAGCTTTGGAATTAAGTGGCGTAGTTAACCGCTCCGCAACCGGGCTCCACGTATTCGTGTCTCGAATTCACTAACGCTGTCTCTTTCTAATTCCAGGAGCAAAGTACTGAAAAGAGCGAGACGATCGCCATACTGCGCTCCTGACAAGGAGAACGTCAAGATGGCGGAACCGGCGCCCCCCACCCCGCCAGACAATAATGCGCCACGTACGTACAGCAGTTAGTGTGCTCGTTTGTTGTCCTACTCTTACATTAAGTATAATATGCTGTGCGAGAGGGACAGGTAATGTATAAAGACTGACGAAATTTTCTTCCGAGAATTTGCGTCGCCCCGCATCCCCAGGGGCGATCGCCTCCGATGAAGCCTTCCCGGCTAAAGGCAGTCCCTAGGCGGTGTTGGGTCAGTAGGAGTCTGACATAACACGTTCGGCCGCCTGAAAGGGTACTCATGAGAGTTCACCACGTCCCTCCCATCAGGTCCCGGAGGGTGTCCCTCACTTTTGTAGGTCTACATTTTCATGGGCAAAAAAAACTTCCGAGAACACTTACACGCTTTTATTAGCTTCACTTGTGACCACAAAGCAATAAACCACTCTACTGCACATGAAGGCACCCCGCGCTCACATAAAGGTTTTGTTTTAGCGCCCATTCAAATATCTCAGCGATTCGAGCCTACCGGCTAATGATTAATGGGAGAATATTTTAACCAATAAGCTTTTAAAAAATAAGAGAGTGTCTTATCATGGAGTTACAAAGCTTCATTTTTGTGAAAAAGGAGTGAAGACTTCAGCCAAAGTGTATCAAGAGACAGTCTTGGATCGTGTTGTGTAACCTCTCAGCAAACACTTTAAAAATGTAGATACCGTGGACTTTCCAGCAGGACTTTGCACCTGGTCACAAGGCACGAAGCACCCAAGCCTGGCTCGAAACCAACGTTCCGCACTTTATAAGAGCTGAAGACCGACCCTCGTCTAGTCCAGATCTGAACCCCTTAGACTGCCTCTAAAACTGACAAATTATGGTCAGTTTTAGAGGACCATTGCTCGAAACGACGCGCCGACATCGAGTCTCTTAAGAAATCTCTGGAGCAAGCTGTGGCTAAATTTCTCACGGAAACAGTGCGTAAATGCATAGATTCGTGGCCAGACAGACAGGCCTGTATCAAAGCCAAAGATGGCCATTTCGAATAGAACCATTTTTTTATTTTTTGCTGAGTCTTCCATAAATATGTACATATAAGTTTTAATAAGATTACATTACTTCATAATAAAACCAGTTGAGAATGCGCAAGCTTGCATTGCCAGAGGAACACCTGGCTCGTCAATTATATAACAATTCAATTTTTTTTTTTAAAGTCTGCCATTTTGACCATGTTCCTTAAGAGATAGGAACGGTGTTCCTGAACATTCCTATTCTACTTTTTTATGCTGAATCCGAATCTGAAGTCAAAATTCTAATATTAGAAATAAAGCGACAGACAAACACACAGATAAACGCACATACAAACATATAGAATTCATATAGGAACGGTGTTCCTGATAAATGCGTATTAATTTGTAACAGAACTTATGGCCGGAGTAGGTGTACGAAATAGAACATAAAGCTTTAAAAATATTTCGGTATCTTCAACAGCGATGCCGTGGTTCGGCATGGACATCGGCGGAACCCTGACCAAGCTGGTGTACTTCGAGCCAAGGGAGAACAATCGGAGGGAGCTCGACAAGGAGACGGAAGTCCTGAAGAACATCCGACGGTACCTGACGAGAAATTCAGCGTACGGGAAGACCGGAAGGCGAGATGTTCATTTACAGGTAGAAAGTTTTTGAAAGTTATCCAACATATGATTAATTGGTCGATAACGCGGTCGAAATACGAGCGTTGCGCAAAATTTGTGGCGTAACTCTTACGCAATTCCTTATCTACCATGACCAACTTGATCGTGTTTTATCAGAAGGTGATGTCGGGAGCCTTAGAAACCGTCGAGCGTGCTTGAGAAGAGCAATTAATGTTAAGATACGAGTGAGGTTTGTAAGGATCGAGTTATGTAGCGCTCGGTTCTCTCTGCCTATCCCGCAAGGGATTTGGCGTGAAGTTATAGATAAGTAGATGATTTATAGGTAATCAGCATGAACTCTTGTAGATTGCTTCTTCGAAATGAAAGTTGGTCTGAAAGAGAGAACTGCTTTAAGGTAGAAAAGACATGCTCCGTTGGTTCGGACATGTAGAATAATAAGGAAGGAAACACGAAACAGATATACGACGCGAAAGTAGGAGGAGAGGAAGACCAAGACTTACCTATCATGACCTCTGATAAAACATGACCATGAAATTGGTCATGTTTTATCAGAAGGTGATACCAGGAGCCCTAGGAGCCGGTGAATGTGCATGAAGAGATTTATAATGTTAAAGAAGCGAGTGAGGTGCGTATAGAATCCGCCTACCCCGTAAGGTACTTTACGTAAAGATGTATCAGAATGAATATATATATATATATGTTTTTTAAGAGAGGTAGGGCGCATCAAAGCAGCCCGTCTGGGGAAGTACCTCCACCTCACAGAAAACCGCAGCCAAATAACAACTCCCTAGAGGGTTGTTGTGTTCCTGCGTGTGAGTGAGGTCACCAGTAAGCTCCCAAGGAGTTGCTGTGTAAGCAGCAGAGGGTCATCGCGCGTGTAATACCTAGTATATCGTTAGCGTTAATAGGCTACGGTACCCGCTTTACATCAGGTGGGCCGTATGTTTGTATGCCCCCTGACGTTGTATAAAAAACAAAAAATGTGTGAATAAGGTGCATATGATTTCTATAATTACGATTCTTCTAGGGATTTTTTATATAACGGCAGAAGGCATACAAGCTTACGGCTCGCCTGATTTAAAGCGGTTACCGTAGCCAATGAACGCTTGCAACACATTGGAAGAAAGAAAAATTTGTTTATTTGGTTACATTTCACACGCTTGTTAAATTACAACTAATTATACATAAATGCACCAAGACGGCCTCCGCTCAGCGTGTGCCGTGGCCCGCGATGTGGACCACAACGCTGGTCTTCCGCGGATACCAGTCAATTATTTAGACTAGTAAATAACAGCAAGCTGTGTAGGCAGAGCTGATATTTTTTAAATTTAAAAAATATTTATTTTTTAATTTTTTAATTTTTTTAAAATATATGGAAACCTGTACGACATCTAGCGACGAGTGCTGTTACTTTTTCTGTTGATGGGAGTGCAGTGCAGACTCTGCACTGCAGAGTGGCCGGCCATACGTTTTCCCATATGTTTTTTTTTCTAATTGGAACGATTTTGGACCGTTCTTCCTCACCAACGAACATTTAAATTTCACATTAAAGGATACAAAACTACAATATGTTAGCTATTAGTGTGTCGATTTTGGAGTTTCTCACTATTACCGTCTAAACGCTAGCTGGATGACATCAGTCTACCCCAAACGGCAATTTTGAGGGTAATGTGGCTCCGCTGGCTATCGCAGCTCTGCCAAAAATAATTGCAAAAATATCTATATAATACAAAAGAATAAAATTATAACAAATTGGATAAATTATATGACTTACATTTTACAATATATTATATTATTATTGTTATATTTAGCTGCGGGCACTAACACGTACATAACATAAAATTGAATTAAAATTGAGTGGAATATTATTGTAATTAACATTAGATTATGTACTATAAAAACAAAAAGGAAAAGTAACCACACTTATTTATACAACAAATGCTTATAATGCTGCAATCACTGTGTTTTTTGAATACTCAAAATATGCTCCTTGAGTTTATACTTAAAAGATTTAATGGAGCTCGAATTTCTAATGGGCGGAGGAATGTTGTTCCAACATCTAGATGCAGCATATCTGAAACTGCCACGGAAAGCGGCAGACTTATGTCTAGGGCACATAAGACGATCCGGTGCTCTTGCACGATTGCTAAAGTTTGATTTATTGTACAAATAACAAGGGCGTTTGCTTTTAATTATGCCGATCAGAAGTACCGCATAGTGAAGTGTATGCTGAGAATCCATGTTCAAGAGATCGCTCCTGTTTAAATAAGGAGTTATATGTGCTCTGCGAGGAATGGGGAAACAAAATCTAGCACATGAATTCTGTATTCGTTGTATCAGTTTTTTAGTGCGAGCTATACATTGAGTATCACTCGCTCGTTGCCAGCTCTGCTGCTGACACAGCTACTCATGAGGAGCTTACTGGTGACCTCAATCACTGACAGGAACACAACAATCCTTCAGGGAGTTGTTATTTGGGTGCGGTTTTCTGTGATATGGAGGTACTTCCCTAGTCGGGCTAATGTCAGTCGTGCCCTACCTCTCTTTCACCAGAGCCTCGTCTGTTGATAAGCAGAGTGCACCACGTGCTGGTGAGGTTGGCTTTGGCTTTAAAGGTGACATTGACCCACTTACACCCAACATAATCCATGTTTGACTATCTGCTATTAGACCATTCGCAATTTGAAATATTGTAACCATTTGCAACTTGATCCACTACCTGGACGTTCTGCAACTTTGAAGGGTTTTTGGCCAGTGGAGCAAACGCAAATTTGACCAAACGCACTCAAAGATCCGCTCCATTTTTTTGTTCGCAGATGGACAATGTGACGATAAGGAACCGGCGCGGAACCCTCCACTTCATTCGCTTCCCCACCTCAGAAGTGGGGGCGTTCCTACAACTGGCGAGGTCGAAGGGGATGGCCGATTTAGTGAACACCATATATGCAACAGGAGGGGGTGCTTTCAAATTCGAAGAGGATTTTATTAAGGTAAAGTAACTGCTACTGCTAGCAAGACTGGGGAAGTACAACTACCTCACAGAAAACCGCAGCCAAATAACAAACTTCCTGAAGGGTTGTCGTGTTCCTCCGCGTGAGTGAATTCACCAGAAAGCACCTAAGGAGTGGCTGTGTTAGCAGCGGAGGTGGCATTGCGCGAGTGGTACTTAATGTATTTATTACCAGCGTTCAAAGGCTACGGTAATCACATCATGTGTACAGTATGTTTGTAGGTCTCTCGACATTGTACAAAAAAAAAAAACGGCCAAGTGCGAGTCGGACTCGCGCACTAAGGGTTCCGTACCATTATCTATAAAAACGGCAAAAAAATCACTTTTGATAAAAACGGCAAAAAAATCACTTTTGTTGTATGGGAGCCCCCCTTAAATATTTGTTTTATTTTAATTTAATTATTTATTCTTAAAGTGAATATATAACTAAATATTCTGTGAATATTTCAAGCGTCTACCTGTTGCCGTTATCAATATCGAGCAAAAATGAGCAAAAAATCACGTTTGTTGTATGGGAGCCCCCTTAAATATTTATTTTATTATATTTTTTAGTATTTGTTGTTATAGCGGCAACAGAAATACATCATCTGTGAAAATTTCGACTGTCTAACTATCACGGTTCATGAGATACAGCCTGGTGACAGACGGACGGACGGACGGACAGCGGAGCCTCAGTAATAGGGTTCCGTTTTACCCTTTGGGTACGGAACCCTAACAACATGAAAGTCATATATAAATAAATAAATATTAGAGTGCCATCTGGCCCTAAAATAAACGATTCTTGTATTATGGTTACTAGACAACTGATAAACATCGTAAATATATATTTTTCTGAAAATACATACTTATTAAACAAATGAAGATTATACAGTTAAAAGTTTTTTTTTTTATTTATATCAACCATTTTTGCATAATCTATACAGATAAATAAAATTGGAGTGTCTGTTTGTAATATTAAAATAACCGCTTTTTACTAAATGCATATGGATATTTTCACATTTTTTGTCTGTCTGTCTGTTTGTTCCGGCTAATCTCTGAAACGGCTGGACCGATTTTGACGGGACTTTCACTGGCAGATAGCTGATGTAACAAGGAGTAACTTAGGCTACTTTATTTTAGAAATTTTATTTATTTTTATTAATATAAAAAAAAAAAAAAATAATAACTATTCCGCGCGGATGAAGTACATAATACTTATCTATTATTATTTTGCTGTTCGCTATTTTATTCTGCTTATTTAGGTACTTATAAATCAAATAAATAAAATTATAACTGAACAATAACTTTATTGTTAAATTCCGCGCGGACGAAGTCGCGGGCACAGCTAGTAGTTTATATAAGTGAAGAGGCTGCCTATTCGCCATCGCAGAAATGTATACATATTATGGTGGTATGGTATGGTATGGATTGACCCCAATTCCTTCAATCCTGGTTTTCACAAAATACTCTCCTCCTTCATTCCCAACGGCCTAGTCTTACTAAAACTCAGAATTACCCCTCCAACACAATGTTTTCCTATCGATCATTTACGGTCACAGTCAAAGCAGCACATCTGTGGAACAAATTACCACTGCACTGTGGCTACTTTCAAGAGAAGTTTAAGTGAACACTATCTAACTCACAATAAGTTAGGATTTAAAACATATATTTCTCACTAGCTGCTGCCCGCGGCTGCGTGGAGTCAAATAACGTAGCCTATGTGTTAATCCAGATCATAATCTATCTACGTGCCAAATTTCATTCAAATCCGTTCAGCCGTTTAAGCGTGAAAGAGCAACAAACATCCAAACATACAAACTTTCGCATTTATAATATTAGTAGGATATAAGAACATACAAATTATTCACTTACTAAAAAACTTAATTACTATCCAATTCACTTTTTTTTTTTAACGAATCAGGCCCACCACTCATACCCACCACTGTGTCTCCTGTATAGCCAGAATTAACAGCGGCGACCACCAAAAAGACAATGAACAGTGAAGTTCATTGCTGTCCCGGGGGTTAAACTACAGCTGCCTTGGAACTCACAACGAATTTAATCAGAAGAAATTTGTAGGAGTAGGAAGTTTTGGAATTGACTTCCCCTTTTGGCAAAGTGAGAGACAGCAATATGACAAATAAGGCATTTAAAAACCTCAAAGAGATGGCTAGTCAAGTGAAGCTCAACTGCCGTGCACCACGGTTTATCAGATATCTAACAAATATATTCACGTTATTTGGTGAAACTGAATACAAAAAAATAACATTTTAATAAAAACATACAGATAACAAAACTGTGACAAAACAAATGGTTCATAATCATACAATTGTGAGCATATAAACAAATTGTGTGGGTAATCGGTTACCCGGCCATAGTTCAAGCAGAGTCATTCACCCGGTAGCTTAGCAGACTAATCATTACTTTTATTTTATTTTATTTAGGATAACAAACAATTGTACAGAAGATTACTTAATAACATTACACTAATATTTGAGTGGTTTCACAATCAGCACCATTATCCTCATTTTAATTTAATAAGCAGTTGTGTGAGTCAGTTTACCCACTACAGAAATTATTATAAAAATATGTAAGTAGGAACTTTAGTGTCGGAATCACACAAAGCAGACTAAATCAAATTGCAGATACCATTGAGCTCACATTACTCAGTCAGAAAGTCTAAAATGCGCTTCAATTTTCAAAAAAAAATCTTCAAAAAAAAATTACATTAAGAAAGTATACCATCTTCCCCTAAGTGGAACATGAACCTACGGTACCCCGGTTACCGATTGGACGGTTGACAATCTTTAGAGGCAAGCCTCACCTGTACCTGGTACGCTCTGCCGATTAGCAAAGAGATGGGGCACAGCAATATTTAAATAAACTTATTTGATAAATTTATTTATTTATCAGGAACACTATATAAAATCTATATGTTTGTTTGGGTGTGTGTGTCTGTCGCTTTTTTTTCGAATATTCGAAATTTGACTTCAGATTCGGATTCAGCATAAAAAAGTAGAATAGGAATGTCTGAAAAACCAACCTTCTATCTCTTAAGGAACATGGTCAAAATGGCCGACAAATTAAATAAAAAAAAAATTTAGAATTTTTATTTCAGATTCGAAAAGTAAATTAAATAGTAGAATAAGAATGTCTTAAAGACCAATATCATATTTCTTTAGGAACGTGGTCAAAATGGCCGACAAAGTTTAAAAATAAAATTAATGAAATTGTTATATAATTGACGAGCCAGGTGTTCCTCTGGCAATGCAAGCTTGCGCATTCTCAACTGGTTTATTATTATTTACATACAATATTGAGCCTTGCAGATAAATCCAATGCGCTCCATATTGTTCAAAAATTGGTATTAACATTATTAGGTACACATAAATTCAATTATATATTAAATACATCACTTAAATCCATTCGCATATATTTCGACCGGCTGCTGCTCGCGGCTCCGCCCGCGTAGAGTCAAATAACGTAGCCTATATGTTAATCCAGATCATAATCTATCTACAAATTTCATTCAAATCCGTTCAGCCGTTTAAGCGTGAAAGAGCAACAAACATCCATCCATACATACAAACTTTCGCATTTATAATATTAGTAGGACTACCTAAGACTCGGCATATTCTACAGCGTTCTAATTTATTTAATATTCTATTATATTTGTCTAATATCAGAAGCTTCAACAAAATAAATAAAACACGCGATACTTCCGTTAAAAATTGTTTAATTCAATCAGAATCTTCTTGAGATATAGCGGTTTTCTGCGAGGTGGAGGTATTTGATACGCTCTACATCTCTTAAAAACAGTCAAACCAAGACCAACAGGCATGTTCATGTACACAAATGTTTGTTGTGTCTGGGAATCGAACCCACGAGCGTGGGTGTCGAAGTCGCGTTATTAACCGCGTCGCCACCGAGCTCATCAATACACTATATGTCTTCTCTTCTTTTATTCTATGTCTTTCTGTAGTTTCATGTCTCTTTTGTTTTAGGAAGTGAACATGCGTCTCTCTAAAATGGACGAGCTGGACGCTCTGATCGCTGGCGTGCTGTTCACCGACTCCATGAACAGTCAGGAGTGCTACTACTGGGCCCCGCCTGATGAGCAGCCCGTCCACAGGAACTCTATCGACTCGGTGAGTGTAGTGGTCACATTCACAGCACTGATACTACTTCTACTTTTCATCATCATCATCATCATCTCAGGCCTTATTTGTCCACTGCTGAACACAGACCTCCCCTCTAGAGTGACATTCGTCTGGATCCTGTGCCACCTGTATCCATTGACTCCCTGCAAACCTCTTGAGGTCGTCGCTCCATCTAGTGGGGGGTGCACCAGTACGTGGACGCCATTGGAGAACCTTTCTTCCCCAGCGCTTGTCGGTTCTACGAACTATGTGGCCGGGCCACTGCCAGTTCCTTCAGCTCACTTATTCTGCGGGCTTTGTCGGCTACGTTAGTTCTACTGCGGTTATCTTCATTTCTGATTCTATGATGCAGAGAAACCCCGAGCATAGCTCTTTCTATAGCACGCCGAGTTATCTTGAACTTTCCCTTACGGCCCGCAGTTTTCCGCAGCCAAATGACATCTTCCTCGAGGCTTGTTGTGTTCCTGTGTGTGAGTGAGGTCACCAGAAAGCTCCTAAGGAGTTGTTGTGTTAGTAGCAGAGGTGACATTGCACGGGTGATACCGCTTTACATCAGCTGGTCCGTGTGTTGGTATGTCTCTCTTGTCTTGTCCTCTCTTCTCCCCAAGGTGATGGAGCGTGTGATAAACACACGACTCCTGGCATACCTAGAGGATCACGACTTGGTCAGCGACCGTCAATACGGTTTTCGCCAGTGTCGTTCGACTGGTGATCTTCTAGTGTATCTTACACGCCGCTGGGCTGCGGCGATTGAGAGTCAAGGTGAGACATTGGCAGTCAGCCTAGGTATGGCAAAGGCAAAAAAAAAATACCATCGGACGGGCTGCACGAGGGATTGTGCAAATGGGTTGCCACCTTATTATCCAATAGATGCATAAAAGCCGTTATAGACGGTAGTTGCTCCGATAGCATGGATATTAAAGCTGGCGTCCCACAGGGCTCTGTATTGTACCCGGCGCTGTTGCTGCTGCACACAAATGACATATTGTCAATCGATAGCATTAATTGTTATGCGGACGACAGGACGGCCGTGCTAGCATCCCTCGTTCCCTGGTGGAGGAAAGCCGCGTTAAACTTGTGCCTGAAATGAATTTAGTCTAATTAAACCCTACCAAGATACAAGTCTGCACGTTCACCGCTAAGAAAACCCCATTTGCTGTGGTTTCCTAATTCCAGAAACCGTCGCTCACAATTGCTAAGGGTATTGGGATTCTCGGTATCGAGATCTCCAGCGATGTTCATTATCGAGGTGACCTGGAGGAGAAGGTCAAGCTGTCGTCTAGGAATCTCTTGTGTGCTCAACAGAGCGAAACAGTACTTCAGCTCGTGGCAAAGACCTATGTTATATAAGTCCCAAGTCAGACCGCATATGGAGTACTGTAGCCACCTTTGGTGGGAGTAACTGGATACCAGCTAGGTCCTTGTTACTCGGTGCAGAGACGACGAACTGTGACGATCATCGATGATCCTAAACTCACACACGGTATTGAGCCCTTGAGTTTGAGAAGAGATTTCGCCTCCCTTTGCGTGTTCTACCGGTTGTATAATGGGTTGTGTTTTGAGGAGCTGTTTGACATTATGCCAACAGCCTCGTTTTACAATCGCATAGCTCACCGACGGCTGGGAGTTCATCCTCATACACTGGAACCGCAATGGTCGCGTACTGTGCGGTTCCAGAGATGTTTTCTACCGAGAACTATTAAGTTGTGGAATGAGCTCCCTTCCGAGGTTTTCCCAAGGTACTACAGTATAAGGTTCTTCAAGTTAGACGTGAAGAGGTACTTACAGGGTCGGCAACGCAAGAGTGATGTACTCGTAAAAACCGAGGAGGCACCCGCCAGGGTTCGAACGCGGAACCTCACGCATGATAGGCGTGCGGTTATACCGCGGGGCCACTACCGCTCCCGTGAGGAAACCTGCACATGCAGATCTTCTGGATGTGTAACCATCATTCATTGTCTTGTCCAGTTCCCTTTTTAAGGGTTACGGAGGTCAGACGGCAGTCGCTCCAATGTAATAACTGGACTCGCCATATCTTGGATCATGATTATAGCGAACCCCGGGCTCCGTAGTGGATGCAACCGGAACTTGAGCTTGAAGAGTGAGTGAGTGGAAATGATGACTTGTTTGCACTGGTATAATAATTCGTTTTCCTGTATCTTTCCACAGCCTCCGTATTCAGAGGCAGCGCTGAGTATGTACGAGCGGAAGCCGTTCGACTTCTCGAATCCATACCCCTTCCTCCTGGTAAACATCGGCAGTGGAGTCTCCCTTCTGCTGGTGAACAACCCTGACGATTACTACAGAGTTGGAGGCACCAGGTATGTGGCAAATTTTTATCAATCATGTAAATCTGTCTAAGAGTCCTTTGGCGGTGGAAGTGAATCACTTTGGAGCGCCCTGCTAACTAACTAACGAGAGAGAGGTAGGATAAATCATTGCAGCGTAATTGGGGAAGCACTTCACAGAATACCAGATTCAAATAAGAGAGTTGTTGTCTTCCTGCGAATGAGTGAAGTTACTAGTAAACTTCTAAGGGAGTTTCGGCGCATCAATGTAGCGAGTCTGGGGAAGTACCATCACCTCACAGAAAACCTATAGCCAAATAACAACTTTCTGAAGGAGTGTTCTTGCAAATGAGTGAGGTCACCAGTAAGCTTCTAAAGAGTTGCAGTGTCATCATCAGTAGAGGTGGAATCACACGAGTGATACTTAATGTGTTAACGGGTTACGGGAACCGCTTTCATCAGGTGAGTCGTGTGGTTGTATGCCTCCCGACGATGTAAATACACTAAAGTGCCTGTGGAGTTGTCGTGTTAGCAGCGGCGTCACGTAGAGCGTTGATAGGCTACAGTATGTTTGTTATCCAGGTGGAATAAATGAAACGTTGAAGATAGCATATTATATTCAACATTATTAACAAGAAAGAGAAATTCTATATTGTGACAAATATACATACCGGATAATATTGCTCCAATGGCACTGCCTTGAGGCGCACCCGGGTACTACTTCTCTAATTTTGAACTAATCTTTGTAATTTTTCCGCTGCCCCTTTTTGTTTTGGATAGATATTGATCCAATAACATCAAAATATTTTTCATTATGCCATTGTCTCACAGGTTTTTTTTTAATGGCATGATCAACATAGTCAGTTGCTTTTGATAGATTGTACTATTCCCTTTTTCGTAGAAAACGTCATTACTTTATTTAATTATTCACAGATAGCCTAATTAAAATGATCGTTAGTCATTTATTTGTGTAAATGGACACTTTAAATTTACCCCGACTATGGTAAAGCTCTTAAAACGGGTAATGATTTCTTTCATATTGTGTAAGTAAATATAAGCTTGATAGGGGTTAGTAACGCTACTTTGATACCAACGTATTTGGGTTCGATTTCCGTACAGGAGAAACATTTGTGTGCATGAACATGTCAGTTTGTCTTGGTCTGGGTATTTTTAAGAGAGGTAGGGCGCATCAAACTAAATTTAACTTTATTTGTCTGTACATAACACATGTTTTGTTATTTAAGAGCGGGTCTTCCTGACACAGGTTTATATAACTTAAAAGGAAGGCCCAACCTAAGTCCTAAAATTGTAATTTTTATGGCAATAAAGAATTTATTATTATTATCAAAGCAGCCCGTCTGGGGAAGTACCTCACAGTAAACCGCAGCCAAATAACAACTCCCTAGATAGTTGTTGTGTTCCTGTGTGTGAGTGTGGGCACCAGTAACCTCATAAAGAGTAGCTGTGTTAGCAGTTGTATGAAAAAACCTGCCACTTTTTTCCTAAATTATATGTATTTATTTGACTTTATTATCCATTTTCCAGTCTTGGAGGTGGTACCTTCCTCGGTCTCTGCTGCTTGCTCACCGGCTGCAGCAGTTTCGAAGAGGCGATATCACTCGCAGCGTCCGGCGACAACATCACCGTAGATAAGCTTGTGAGGGACATCTACGGAGGCGACTATGCGAGGTTCGGGCTCCCAGGGGATTTGGTGGCTAGCAGGTAACGGGATAAGGGACTTTCTTCCTTGGACTTAAAGCTTCAAATTGAACAACACCAATGAACTGGGTTGTTGGAAAGAGAATGAAGTAGTAATCGAATGTTTTGCCTAAATTGTGTATGGTTTTAGGATTAGGGCGCAAGGGCGCCTAGGCACCAAGTGGTCCCCGGTTCAAATCCTGGCATACATGTACTACTAAATACGTGTTTTGCTTTCAATTTACTCTCATTTTTTTCCTAGGGCACCTAAAGAAGTCTTCGTCTTAGCGTTATGCCGTTTCTTAATCCGTTAGTATTGGCGGGGTCCTACCTGAGACTAAGGATTTGGCGAAAATACAGATTTTTACAAGTGAGGTAGGGCGCATCAAAGCAACCCACCTGGGGAAGTACCTCCACCTCACAGAAAACCGCAGCCAGATAACAACTCCCTAGAGGGTTGTTGTGTTCCTGCGTGTGAGTGAGGTCACCAGTAAGCTCCCAAGGAGTTGCTGTGTTAGCAGCAGACGAGGCATCGCGCGAGTGATACTGAATGTATTACAAGCGTTGATGGGCTACGGTAACCGTATGCTTGTATGCCTTTCGACGTTGAATAAAAAAAAATGTAATTATCGCTACCTCGGCAAGAAAACATCGCGAGGAAACCCGCACGTCACTCAGGTAGAGGCTCTACCACACCGACAGACACACTCTACCAAACCGCAGCCAAATAACAACTCCCTTAATGGTTGTAGTGTTCCTGCGTGTGAGTGAAGTCACCAGTGAGCTCCTAATGAGTTGCTGTGCTGGCAGCAGAGGTGGCATCGCTCAAATAAGTACTGAATATATTGCGAGCGTTTATAGGCTGTGGTAATCGCTTGTCTGCCTCTCGACGATGTATAAAAAAATCTCGTCTCCCCGACTCGTCAAAATCAGTAAGACTTCAATACAGTCGACTTCTCTTTTTTAATTAATATTAGTTTGTTATATTGTATAATAAAAAGGTTTTTATAATCGCTTAGTGTTGTTTCTAAACAGAGTCTATAAAATGTCACAGAGTATTATACCTAGTCTTGCTATAAATACTGAAACAAAGAAAAAAACATTTTTCTATTGCAAATAACATTATTACTTTTACAGTGTGTTAGTTTAAAACATAAATTTAAAACAAGTTAAAATATAAAAAGCTTATTCGAAATGGTCTCCATTGGCTGCCATACAGTCCTTTAAACGTTGAGGCCAGTTATCAATAGAAGCACGCACTCTTTCCATGGGAAAATTCTTCACTGCCAATCGTACGGATTGTTTTAGGGACTCCAAATTATCATGGCGTTTGGAGCAAGCCGTACTCTCTAAAACTGACCATAAATCATAATTCAGCGGATTAAGATCGGGACTAGACGACGGCCAGTCTTCAGCTCTGATGAATTCCGAAAAGTTCGTTTCCAACCAAGACTGCGTAGACCGAGCTTTATGACCCGGCGCCGAGTCTTGCTGGAAGGACCATTCTTGGTTATTGAACATGGTGTTGTTAAGGGGCTTCACTACCTTCTCAAGAATGGTATCTTGATACACTTGTGCCGATGTTTTGATACCTTTTTCACAAAAGTATGGCTCAGTTACTCCTTCATAGCTAATACCCCACCAAACCATCACTGAAGTCAGATAGTGCCCACGTTGCACTCTGTCGAATTGGGAAGCTTCCTTAGAGCTTTGAGCATAAATACGGTTATTTTGTTTGTTAAAATGTTGCTCAATTGTAAAAAAATTCTCATCCGTAATCAAAATTTTTCTGTGACCTCCCTTTGCGTACCGCTTCAGTAGTTGTTTCGATTTTACCACCCTATTCTTTTTTAAATTATCAGTTAAGAAATGACCAGTCCGTCTCTTATAGACTGCAAGTCCTAAGTCATCTTATAAAATACGCGACATGGTTCTAGGTGCTATCTTCATCTCCCGAGATAAAATCTTTTGCTTTCGAACAGGATTTCTTCGAATTCTTTCCCTTACTGCTTTGACCACCTTTTTCGTACGAACACTACGTGAACGGCCAGATCTTTTTCTGTCACAAACAGAGGAGGTCTCATTGTACCTATTAATAGCCCGGTACGCAAACATTTTACTAATACCAAGCGTATGGAGAGTTTTAAAAATTGCATTTGGCTCCATACCTACTTTGTGTAATGCAATCACAGCGATTCGGTTCTCTTTATCACCCCACTCCATTTTAATATCGCAAAATATTGTACAATGTATTGGCGCCAAAATGAGAAAACCCAATGAACAATCATATAAAAATGAAAGATTCCAAATTCAAATGTAATATTTTGTTTATTTTAATTGTAACAGTATTTATGGCCAGACTAAGTAATACCTAGTTATGTGCAGTATTGTAAAGTATTTTATGTACACCCATTTAAAGGTATTTTAGCGAAACGAGAACTCGATAACTTTAGGAGAAAGGAGAAGAAAATTACAATGGGTGTAAATAAAATATATTATTTTATTACCTCTAAGCTTATTGGTTGTACTCACCAATCGCAATTGTGTCTACCTCTTCAAGAGCTCTGTGCTTGTCGGTGGAATTCCAACAAAATGGAACTACCGTCATAATTATTTCACACTCTTCTTTCCGTCTGTCTGTGTGTTTGTAATGTAACAGGGTAATGGCACCGTGTTTAAGAACTCCAAAAAAAACGGAGATGTCCGGGATAGATGTGCTTTCATACATTTGACTAAAGCGAACTGTCAAATGTATAATGGGACACTTTGCGTCCCTTTTTGCGTTCTACCGATTGTACAACGTGTTGTGTTCCCAAGAATAGGGAATATGCATATATTTTTTTTATATATTTATTAAAAACTTCACATCGCTATATGACAGTTTTAGATTATTTTTTTATACTACGTCGTGAGGCATACTAGCATACG
Organism: Pyralis farinalis; assembly: GCA_947507595.1. Lineage (NCBI taxonomy): Eukaryota > Metazoa > Arthropoda > Insecta > Lepidoptera > Pyralidae > Pyralis > Pyralis farinalis. The sequence goes on from OX382281.1 coordinate 9,353,977, forward strand.
GCCCACCTGATGTAAAGCGGGTACCGTAGCCTATTAACGCTTGCGATATATTAAGTATCACTCGCGTGATGCCTCCTCTGCTGCTTACACAGCAACTCCTTGTGTTCCTGCGTGTGAGTGAGGTCTCCAGTAAGCCCTAAGGAATTGTTGTTTATGCAGTAAAGGAGGCATTGCGCGGTTGATACTTAATATATTACAAGCGTTAATTGGTCACGGTAACTACTTTACATCAGGTGGGATAAAAAAAAAATCTAAAGTAAGCATTATTATAAGGAATATTTCACTATCACATGCATATTAAGCATATGCTTTAGAGACCGGCGAGCGTGCATGAGATGACTATGAATGTTGAAGAAGCGAGTGAGGTGTGTAAGGATGGAGTCATGTGGCGCTCGGTTCTCTTTGCCTACCGCGCAAGAGATTTGTAGTGAAGGTATAAATAGATAGACCTGTATATTCCCTATTGTTCGATATGATGCTGCTTTTTACGAGCATACCGCTCGGCGGCGGCGGGGAGTTCAGCCTCACACGCTGGAACCGCAATGACCGTAGAAGAAAACTCTTTTAAGTTATTGAATACAATCCCAGCCGAGGTATTTCCAAGGAACTACAGAATGGTGTTCTTCAAGAAAGGCTTGAAGAGGTTTTTACAGGATCAGCAACAACCCTCAGGTGTTGGAATTGTCCATGAAGTGAAATAAAACGAAATGCGATCGTGTATTTGCAAGAAACACGATTGTGGTAACGCGATACAGTAGCTGCCTGCGGCAGGCCGTACGTTTGGTTTTTTTATTACCACTATGGTGGCAAACCGTACCGTTACCGTAGCCTATGGACATTAAATTCCATATCTTCGCACATCTCCTCTTTGGTGGAGTCAAGGCCTAATACTTTGACTAGACTCAGGGGTCTAAGGTAAAGATAATACAGATTGGAAATTTCCATCTTCAAAATCGACCTTCTCTTTTGTTTTATACAACGTCAAGAGGCACGTAAGTATACACACCACCTGTTGTAAAGCAGCTACCGTAGCCTATAAACGCTTGTAATACATTAAGTATCACTCGCGCGATGCCACTAACACAGCAACTCCTTAGGATGTCACTGGTGACCTCGCTCACTCTAGGGAGTTGTTATTTGGCTGCGGTGTGACAGACGGACAGCTCCAATGCGTCAAATGCGATGGAGTCGATGCGCTCTACCTGTCTTAAAAACACCCCAGACCAAGACAAACAGACATTTTTATGCACACAAATGTTTGTCCTGCGTGGGTCGGAATCGAAACCCACTAGCGTTGGTGTCACAGTGGGCTTGCTAACCACGCAGCCACCGGGCTCGGCAAAGAGGTTTGGGCAAGCAGTTAAAAATATATACAATCAAGTTTTATGTAAGCCGTTATTTAGAGTAGAGGTAGGGCGCATTAAAGGATACCGTCTGGTGAAGTACCTACACCTCACAGAAAACCGCAGCCAAGTAACAACTCCCTGGGAGGTTTTTGTCCCGCGCGTGTGATTGAGGACACTTGCAAACTAAGGAGTTGGAGTATTAACAGCAGAGGTAAGTGATACTTAATGTATTACAATAATGTGTTACAAGTTTATATGCTACGGTAACCGCTTTACATCTGGTGAGCTGTATGCTTGTATGCCGTTGTATAAAAAAACATGTAAAAACATTCCTTTAAGAATTGTTTTATATCTTTGAATTACAATTTTTAATTGATATAAGTATTTTTGCCATTTTTGCGGAGCCACATTACCCTCAAAATTGTCGTTTGGGGTAGACTGATGTCATCCAGCTAGCGTTTAGACGGTAATAGTGAGAAACTCCAAAATCGACACACTAATAGCTAACATATTGTAGTTTTGTATCCTTTAATTTGAAATTTAAATGTTCGTTGGTGAGGAAGAACGGTCCAAAATCGTTCCAATTAGAAAAAAAAACATATGGGAAAACGTATGGCCGGCCACTCTGCAGTGCAGAGTCTGCACTGCACTCCCATCAACAGAAAAAGTAATAGCACTCGTCGCTAGATGTCGTACAGGGTTCCATATATTTTTAAAAAATTAAAAATAAAATATTTAAATATTTTGCTTGCTGTTATTTACTAGTTAATTTTAACCCTACTTATTTTAATTCCTTTTTACTTATTCCTACTTATGTTATTTACTAGTAATAATAAAAAGTATCGCGTGTTTTATTTATTTGTTGAACCTGACGTTTCGAACGCTTTGCAGCGTCCGTGGTCGCAGGAAGACGGACTGCTTCGATGCGTCAAACTTCTTAGTCTTCCTGCGACCACGGTCGCTGCAAAGCATTCGAAACGTCAGGTTCAACAAAATAAATAAAACACGCGATACTTCCGGTAAAAATTGTTTAATTCAATGTATAACAATTGCGAAAACCTAAGACAATACTATTGTTTATCTGTTTAAATATAATTATGAATTATATATAAATTTGTTTATAGTTTCGGCCATATGTGTTCGGCAGAGCGCCGGGCCAAGGTCTCACGGGAAGACTTGGCGCGCGCGACGCTCGTCACGATCACCAACAATATCGGCGCCATCGCAAGACTGTGCGCTTCGAATGAAGGCATCGAAAGGGTAAGGATTTATGAAATTTTCGGGGCATACGGCGCACCGCAGTGAGTTCCGCTGGCGCAAGTGACAATGACCTCTCAGTCGCTTACCAATTTACGCGACCCTTCCAGTTAACTCCGCTCATCCAGCGCAGCATATTCATCTCTGTGACACGCAGCTCCTGCTTGTGCCGTTCAAGTACCGGCCACTTTTCTCTACCACATAAAAAGACAGTAGGCCAATTCTGCTAAATAACTGCAACTGCACGTTTACGCCTGTCACTTGAGTCGTGCAGGAATAGTGCAGTGCCAATACTACAGTCTATAATTGTTTATAATTCAAAATGTTTGTCTATAATTCAAAAACCGTTAGAGGTACGGGGTCGCGGGGGTGTCATTAGACGCGCCATTTTGTGGAATTTTTAGTCGCCATAGACGCGTTCACGGGAGCGCAGCGTGCGTTTTGCGTTCGCGCGTATTATGTAAACAATAATTCTGTGACTATTGCTAGGAGAATGTATCGAGCTCACTTCCGTTTACGTGACATCAGAGAAGCATCATGCGCAAATTCCATTCGCAAAAGGGTAAAAATGTTTGAAGAAACTGGGTCTACAGTAAGAATTCATAATACGGGCCGCCCAAAGTCAATACGAACGTCGGAGACTATTCAACGTGTTTCTGAATCGATCAGAGAAAATCCTCGACAATCGACTCGCAAAAGATGCCAAGCCTTGAACATCAAGAGGACCACTCTGTGCAGGATTTTGCACCGTGATTTGCATTTAAAAGCGTATAAAATTCAGTTGACACAAGAATTAAAAGCTAATGATGCTAATCTTCGACTCAATTTTGCTAATGTTATGCTGGAACGTTTTAACAATTTTTTCAACATAATCTTCAGTGATGAGGCCAATTTTCATGTCAACGGCCATGTTAATAAACAAAATTGCCGCTTTTGGTCCGAGTCTAATCCCCGCAAGATGCATCAAATACCTCTTCACAGCCCTAAGGTCGTTGTGTGGGCTGCAATATCGGCTAGTGGAATAATTGGGCCATACATACTTCTTTGAAAACCAACGAGGAGTTGCTGTGACGGTGAGAGCTGAAAATTACTGTCAGATGTTACAAGAGTTCCTGGTTCCAGCTCTTCAAGAATTTCAAGGACATAATTCTAGGACCTGGTTTCAGCAGGATGGAGCCACTTGCCACACTGCCACCGTCTCTATAGACATGCTAAAACAAATGTTTCCTGGAAAACTCATTTTGAGGAGTCCCCCACATTGAGTGGCCCCCAAGGAGTCCAGATCTCTCCCCGAATGATTATTTTTTGTGGGGATATCTTAAATCAAGAGTCTGTGAAAATAATGCAACAACAGTAGACGAGTTGAAGCAAAACATAGTGCAAGAAATCAACGCTATTCCACGAGCAACTTGTCAACGCGTTTTTCAAAATCTACGAGTGCGACTACAAGAATGACAAGAAGGTAGAGGCGGTCACATAAATAACATTATCTTCAAAAATTAGATGTCACTTAAATTTCCATTTCTTGTACTTTTTAAATATACGAGTATATATATAAAACCAATGAGAGTTATTTTTTTATTGCATTTTGAAACCGCTCATACAGTTAAGGGCCACCCTGTATTAAAGTTTCCTGCACTGCAACTGTGGAACTGTGCGTATGCTGCACTGCAACTTAACTCCTGTAATGTTACCATATTTCAAACTAATAAATTGGATTTTTACTTAATGTTGACTCCTATAGTTTCACACCCGATTGCCCTTCGTTGCCGGCGTGGAGGTATTTCTAACTGAAAAGAAGCTTTACTTAATCATATATTCCTACAAACATTTCCCAAAACAAAACAAATATTTTGCAATATACTCGTAAATCACCGCTTCAGAATATTAATTTATCTTCGCAAAAGTTGCTTGAGACGACTGCAGATAAACTCCTTCAAAACTTCTGTCATCGCTATACAAATGTCAAAACAATTTAACAGAATAAACATCGGATTATATTGCAGGAAACGTGCACGTGCAGTGCAGGTTTTGTAACAGGACAGCGAGTCATTTACTGCAGCGTTCCTGCAACGCCGCTGCTGTCAGATCGCTTAACAGAATACCGAAACGTCAAAATGTACGCATTTTGACACACGCCGCGCTGCAGTGCAGTTGCAGTTTTTAGTACAATAGGCCTACAGCCATGCAATTCTCTAAGCGACTCGTAATGGCTGTGTGCGTCGCTGTGATCACAGATGTCACAGCTTTGACATCGTCTACTGCGATCACGGCTAAATTATTTGGTATTCTATAAGACTGTAAGCGTACGCGAGGCTGTTTGCCTTATAGAATTCCTATTCCAAACGCAGCCTTGCGGCGCTAGTGTCGCACAACCATGAAAAGCGACACTAAGGAATTGCAATTTTGTGTTCAAGGCTATAACAGCCGATGTTTCCGAGGATGTAAGGATGTTTGCTCTTACAGAATTGCATGGCAGGTCTAATGATAAATTAGGGTTCCGTAACGTATATCATTCGGCAAAGAAATAAACCAGTGTAACCAGAATGTAACCCTGGAACTTTTCAACGCAGCCGCGGAGTAACATCAATAGTGTCATCACCAAGGGGCTATATTGAAAGGAGGAAGACGAGTTCTGTGGCACAGCCGTTAATAACGCGACTGACACCAACGCTCGTGGGTTCGATTCCCACACAGAGCAAACATTTGTGTGCATGAACATGTTTGTTCTGTCCCCGTTCCCCGTCCGGGGAAGTACCTCCGTCTCACAGAAAACCGCAGCCAAATAACAGCTCCTTGGAAGATATTAGTCCTACGAGTGAGTGAGGTCACCAGTAGACTCCTATGGAGTTGCTGTGTTAGCAACAGGGGTGGCATCGCACGAGTGATACCTAATGTATTGCAAACGTTTATAGGCTAATAACAGCTTAACATCAGGTGGGTTCCATGCTTGTGTGACTCCCGACGTTGTATAAAAAGAAAGTTAAAAATATTTTTATTTTGTTACGTCCAGGTGGTGTTCTGCGGTAACTTCCTGCGAGTGAACCCTCTGTCAATGAAACTTCTATCATACGCCATGACGTATTGGTCGCGGGGAGCGTTAAAAGCACTATTCCTTGAGCACGAAGGGTGAGTTTTGCCTTGCCGTTTCTTTTGCTTAATACCGACAAGACAATTTTTCGAAAATGAACTTTATTGCTTTATTTTCCCATAAAGTTGTAAATCTGGTGCTCGATAACATACGATTACGATTTAAGAGAGGTAGGGCACATCAAAGCAGCCCGTCTGGGGAAGTACCTCCACCTCACAGAAAACCGCAGCCAAATAACTACTCCCTAGAGGGTTGTTGTGTTCCTGCGTGTGAGTGAGGTCATCAGTAAGCTCCCAAGGAGTTGCCGTGTAAGCAGCGGAGGAGGCATCGCACGAGTGATACTTAATATATCGCAAGCGTTAATAGGCTACGGTACCCGCTTTACATCAGGTGAGCCGTATGCTTGTGCCACCCGACGTAGTATAAGAAAAATCTAAAACTGTCATATAGCGATGTGAAGTTTTTAATAAAAATAGAAAAATAATACATGCATATTCCCTATTCTTGGGAACACAACACGTTGTACAATCGGTAGAACGCAAAAAGGGACGCAAAGTGTCCCATTATACATTTGACAGTTCGCTTTAGTCAAATGTATGAAAGCACATCTCTCCCGGACATCTCCGCTTTGGTGGAGTTCTTAAACACGGTGCCACTAGCCTGTTACATTGGCGCATTTTATGTTGAACTAGCTTTTGCCCGCGACTTCGTCCGCGTAGACTACAGAATAAATCACCCTATGCACCATATCTTCTGTTTTTTTAACGAAATTAAATGATACGTGGCTTAGATTTTAAGATGGACCCCCAAACTACCAAAATTGTGAAAATTGTATCGAAATCCATTCAGTGGTTTTTGTGTTATGCCATAACATACAGATTGAAAGACACCAAAATTCTAAAACCATTGTAAAGGGGTAAGGCTATTTTTTGAGCTTATACCAATAAATCTTTTTTATTCCCGTTCCTGTGGGAATTTCGAAATATCCTGAAAATTGTTTTTTGTTTTCATAATCACCTACTTATATGCCAAATTTAAAGTTTCTAATACATATGGTTACGGAGATAGGGTAAATTTAAAGCGACAAAATATAAATAAATCCTTTTTATTCCTGTTCCCGAGGGAATTTCGAAAAATCCTAAAAACGGTTTTTAGTGATTGCAATCACATATTTATATGCCAAATTTCAAGTCTCTAATAAATATAATAACGGAAATAGGGCAACTTTTATAGCGAAAATATAAATCCTTATTATTCCCGTTCCCGTGGGAATTTCGAAAAATCCCGTCTTATTCCTTGCCTACGTCATAAAGACAATATCTGTGCAAAATTTCAGCTTCCTAGGTCCAAGGGTTTGGGCTGGGCGTTGATGAGTCAGTCAGGACTTTGAATTTTATATATTAAGATTATACCAATAAATCTTTTTTTATTCCCGTTCCTGTGGGAATTTCGAAATATCCTGAAAATTGTTTTTTGTTTTCATAATCACCTACTTATATGCCAAATTTTAAGTTTCTAATACATATGGTTACGGAGATAGGGTAAATTTAAAGCGACAAAATATAAATAAATCCTTTTTATTCCTGTTCCCGAGGGAATTTCGAAAAATCCTAAAAACGGTTTTTAGTGATTGCAATCACATATTTATATGCCAAATTTCAAGTCTCTAATAAATATAATAACGGAGATAGGGCAACTTTTATAGCGAAAATATAAATCCTTATTATTCCCGTTCCCGTGGGAATTTCGAAAAATCCCGTCTTATTCCTTGCCTACGTCATAAAGACAATATCTGTGCAAAATTTCAGCTTCCTAGGTCCAAGGGTTTGGGCTGGGCGTTGATGAGTCAGTCAGGACTTTGAATTTTATATATTAAGATAATCTGAGTCTTGTAAAAACGTTTAAATGCACACTCATTGGCTTTTGCCCTTGACTTAGTAATGAAGTAGCTTGTGATGACGAGTGTTTAGTAACGCTACTTTGACACCAACGCTCGTAGGTTCGATTCCCACACAGGGCATACATCTGTCTGCATGAACATGTCAGTTTATATTTGTGTGGATGTTTTTAAGACAAGTAGGGCACATAAAGCAGGCCGTCTGTAAAAGTGCCTCAGACAACCGCAGCCAAATAACAACTGCATGTAGGGTCATTGTGTTCCTGCGAGTGAGTGAGTTTACCAGTAAGCTCCTAAGGAGTAACTGTGTTAGCAGCAGACATACTTAATATACAAGTGTTAGAATCGAGCCACATGACTCGGACCTCACTCGCTTCTTTAACATTCATAGCTGTTTTCATGTACGCTCGCCGGTCCCTAGACTCCTGACATCGCCTTCTGACAAAATACGACCAATTTGGTCATGGTAGAGTCTTGATCTTCCTCGCATCGTACATATTTCTACTTTCACGTAGATAATTACCTATTTCGTCATACGTTCTATTTCTTAGCGTTATTGGCGGGGTTCGCTACCTAAGCCTGAGGATACGGATTTTTACGTGCCTCTTTTTTAATACTACAAGAATAATTTAGTTACATAATTATGAAGATTTGTTATTGGCATTTAGTGTTTATAGTATTAATATTATGCAAATACGCTGTAAGTTTACTTAATATATATATATAATATAAAAAAGATAAAATAATATATGTTAAAGGCCCATCATGAATGCAGACAAAAGTGCGATATTGTTATTACATTGGACAATTTTTGTATACAGTTTTAAAGTTGTTTTTGGCGAAACTTGCCGAAAATTTTCTATATATTTTTAAATCGAAAATGTCACTTGCGTGACAGTGACAGTTGGGATTTGAACCCGCAACCTCTACATTGCGGGTAGTGTGTTTCTTCTAAATGCGCTGGCATGGAAAATTATGAGTTGTGGAAAAAACTTCCATCCTATAAACCTTACTATAAAAAAAATCTGGCATGGTATCCTCGCGACGTATTCCTTCGCCGCCGGGAAAATGATAATTACAAATGTGTACATAAATCCCATAAACACGAATTTGATGGTACATGCCAGCGCTCGAACCGGTGACCTGTTGATATATAGGCCGTTTGTTTATCCACTGTCTCTGTTCTATTTCGTCATTCCTTCCTCTGAACCTGTATATCTCTGTTTCTATTAGATCACGTCGGGGTCACCACTGTATAAGTTCCACTGTTATGTTCTCTTTACACTACTGTAAAGGTTCTCACTACTCCACTGAGAAGGTGCTAGGGTTTTGTGAAATGATAAAATATAACTTCCCAAAGTACAACTGTTTATTTTCACACACAATATTAATTGCCAATACGGGTGTCGTTATAAGACGGGATATGTATTACTGCTTAGCGCGCGAGGAGACGACTGGTTTGTAAATGGCCGTGCCTGGCCCGACACGGCGCAAACGCCGCGTAAGCACATTGTGTCCCTACAAACCTATTCTTATCTTTGAAATTACTTCTTTTTATACCACTAAGGTGGCAATCAAGCATACGGCCTGCCTGACGGTAAACAGTCACCGTAGCCTATGGACATTTGCAACACCAGGGGTGTCACTCATGCGTTGCCGACCCTAAAATTACTGAACTAGTGGAGGTGATCTTAAGTGAATTGGTGTCTCTTAATCATTTTACCAGGTACTTCGGTGCGGTAGGATGCCTTCTGCACCTGGACAATAAGCGGCAGAAGCGAGGGCAGCCTGCGCCCGCCGAGCCCAGCGCGGCGGACAGATGAACACCACCTGGCAAGTCTATACCTAAAGTAATGCTCCTGTCTAACAGTTGAATACAACCTATAAAAAAAAATTGGTTGTCTGTAAAGTCGGTTTACGGACGATAATTTTACGTGATAACGTCATAAGAAAACATTCAGCAGTTGATAAAACAGTTCACGTGTAGGTTGTGTGCTGCCGCTGTCTCTCTTCTACTCGGACGCATCGGCCGATGGAGTGGAAGAGAGATAGATGCGTCACAAGCCGAACGCTTAGGCCGATCGTGCCTCTCTATCGCTTGTTCCGCGCTCTCGCTTGCACGCTCGGCTCAGGCGGAACGTGACACTTTTTCGTGCGTGCTGCCGGCGTTCATCGATTTATAAGACGTTATCGCGTCAAAAGAAATGGTGGCCGTCACGGGACGCCCGGCAGATGTGAAACACCTTAGTGAATATTTAAATATAAATCAAAAACCATCGGTTAGGTATAGTAAACAGCTTGTGCAGAGAAACAACGGAGTGTCTAGTATGCACGCACACACGCAAGGGTGTCGTGAGTGGCGGCGTAGAGGGGTCGTGACGGCATGAGAGAGCGTCATGCCGTTTGCCGTCACGGCATACGATTAGATTTTACTGCCAAGGGGCGCCATCAGATGTTTCACATCAATAAAAACTGAGCAATACTCCATTTAGGGCACGATAGTATACTTTCAATAGATCAATCCTCGTATACAAATGAAAAGAAATATCTGCTTTTCAATGCAAAATATTCATGAGTGTATTAGATATTTTTGCTTTATAAGAAAAATTACTTTATTTTTATTTAGGACAACAAACAATTGTACAAAGAGCTTAAGATACATACGTATTACTAAGAAAATTAAATAAGTGCACAACCAACACCGTTGTCCGCTAAATAATATTAACAAATGCACAAAAAAGTATAACATATAAGTATTACAGTATTATAACTTCTACGAGTATGATTAAAGATTTGATGCTAAATATTAAACATAAGAACAAGAGTCAGAGACAGAGAGAAAAAAATAATAATAATAAAATCGAATTAGGTACCTAATTACAAGAGAAATCAAACAAATAAGTCAGCACCAAACAATCATTGATTATTTTCGTCATCAAAATTTTCGATTAGCTTCTCAACCACGCATAACCTGAACCGTCTAGACGGTAGCATAAATAAGTCAATATGCGTGAAATAGTCATTATATAGCTTCATGATGCGGTGCAGCGGCGCTCGTTCGCCCGCATTCGTTCACAGCCTGGGTGCGAAAAGGCCGCGAGCATGTGCAGCGCGTATATTTGGGGTAACTCCGCGGACATTAACACCATCTTTTTATTGCAAAAGAGAGCCATAAGAGCTATCTACAAACTTGGTCCCCGTGAGAGCCTTAGAGAAAAATTCAAAGAAATAAATATTCTAACAGTCGCATCGCAATATATCTATGAAAATCTTTTGTATGTCCATAAAAACATAGACTCATTTTGTAAAAAGAGTGATACTCATAACATAAATACTAGATATAAGCATAATCTTGTGTTACATGCAAGCCGTCTCCACAAAATAAGTAATTCTTTTATGGGGCAATGTATACGGTTCTATAACAAACTTCCCAGCAATATAAGAGAATTGTCAATAAACAAGTTTAAAACTACTATTAAAGCCAAATTGTGTAGCAGGGCATATTATAAAGTATCTGACTATATTAATGATAAAAATGCCTGGGATTGTGTCGATCCAATTATAATGTAATTAATAAATTATGTAAATTTGTTTGGATACCAAAAGAGGGATGCCTGAGTTTTTTGGCAGTATTTTTATCAGTGCTCACCTAGTCATGAACTGCACGGTAGGGAAAAAAATTGTGACGATTCCAAACAAATGTAGCCATTTTTACGGAATAAAAAGATTTTGACTTTGACTTTGACTTATACATACGTTGCGAGCTGCTCGGAATTTTTAAATATATTTGGTTCATTAATTGATTACAGTCAAATTTATTGTGGCAGATATTATATAGCATTGACATGTCTATCAACCATCTTCTCATTTTGAGCGTTGGTAAAGAGAATTTTACCAGTGAGTCGTGATAAGAGATTTTTTTGCGATAACATCTATAGTTTACAGAACGAAGGTACTTACGCTGCACTGCTTCTAATTGATCACTGTATTTGGTATAATAAGGATTCCACACAACCGTGGCATATTCCATCTGAGGTCTGATCAGTGACTTGAGAAGCAGCAAGTATGAACCTGGCTTCCTGAAAGGCGTACAAGTGCGCATGACAAATCCATACATTTGATAAGCTTTATTGACTATAGAACCAATATGAACATCAAGATGTAGTTTTGAGTCTAGGTATATTCCAAGGTCTCTAATCAGCGTTACCCTCTCCAGCGCGTTGTTGGAGAGGAAATAAGTTTGATTCCTAACATTAAGTTTTTTGTAAAAGTTATTGCTTTACATTTATTAATGCTTAGCTGTAATTTATTCTTAATACAATATATAGATAGACGGTCCAGGTCTTGCAACTTATTGCAGTCATTTTGAGACTGAATATCACGATATTTTTTTAAATCATCAGCATATAAAAGATAATTAGAATATTTAAATATTGACCAATGTCATTAATAAATAAGATAAAGAGAGCAAAGGACCTAAAATAGAACCCTGGACTATACCAGAACTGACACGTACTACGTTAGAAAAGAAACCATTTAGGACAACTCTTTGCGTTCTATTAATTATATACGACTGAAACCAGCGCAGTAAATTACAACGTATGCCGTTAAATGCAATCTTCCCCAGCAGTATTGTGTGGTCCACCTTATCAAAAGCCTTGGAAAAATCAGTGTAAACTGAATCCACCTGCGTGCGATTATCCATAGTGTCGAATAGATAATTGATGTAAAGCAATAAGTTGGTTACAGTGGACCGACCCTTCACAAAACCGTGATGTTCGGGAATTATAACTGTGTGTAGGTGTGGATATATTACTCCGTGCACCAAGCGCTCAAGCACCTTGCCCATCGTTGACAGCAAAGATATGGGACGGTAGTTAGTAACGTCAGATTTGCATCCACTTTTATATACTGGAGTTATATTAGCAGACTTCCAAACCTGAGGCATTATGCCGCATTTCAGACTACGATTGAATAAAATGAATAAGGGAATGCTAATCGCGTCGGCAGTATTCACGCCAAATCCCTTGCGGGGTAGGTAGAGGGAGCCGAACGCCACGTGACTCGATCCTTACACACCTCACTCGGTTCTTTAACATTCATAGCTCTTCTCGTGCACGCTCGCCGGTTTCTAGGGCTCCTGACATTGCTTCTGATAAAACAATCAATATGGTCATGGTAGAGTAAGTTTTGGTCTTCCTCCTACACTTTCGCGTTGTATATGTTTCGTTATTCTTTCTCCCTGCTTTTTCTCTATATGTCCGAACCAACGGAGCATGCCTCTTCTTATTTTAATATAGACATTCTCTTTCACATCGACTCTGTTTCTAACATCATCATTACCAACTCGCTGTATAAGCGTTACGCCACAAATTTTGCACAACGCTCGTATATCGCGTTTATCCTACTTTCATGCTCTCTGCCAGCTCTTGTTTCCATAAGTTAGCGTTGGAAAGATGTGTGAATACAGCATAATTTATTTCAAAAATTTCTTAATTTTACCTACCTCAGCTTCAGGAATTCTGCTGAATAATACTCGGGAACTTAGACAATTCAACAAAAGGACTCGCCATACGCTTGATTCTGTTAGTAAATAATTCAGCCATTTTTGACGGGGGACGAGGTAACTACTACATAGAAACGATTACAACACACGCAAAAACATTTTGTGTTGTCATGAACGCGCACATGAAAAAATGTTCAACACTAGGTCATAGTTGTAAATGGAGTATTCTTTTGCCAGGCAATATTAGATTTTAAATTCTCATAAAATTAAACGTATAATTGCAAAGTTAGTCTAGCTGTAGCTTCGTTGTGTGCGTGGGCACGTGACCTCTGGTCTCGTAAGTATTGAAACGATTAATTTATTTTGAAAATTAGGCAATTGTCAGCCATTATTATACTATGCTAGTGATGGGACTCGAGTGATTTTTTTTCACTCGAGTCACTCGGTACTGGTAACTATCTCACTCGAATGCCACTCGAGTGAAGATAAAACTCGAGTGATTTTTATTGACTAGAGTCACTCGGAATATAAAACTCGAGTGACCAAAATTTTAAAACGATTTTTTAATTTCACATAGTAAATGTGTATTCATTTTCGCATTAATGTAAAAGCTACTCAAAAAAATCTAAACAAAATGTAAAAAAATAGAATTTTCCTTCAAACTAAACCTGTAATATATAATCAAGAAATCTCTTATATCAACTTTCAGTCAAATTGAAATATTATAATTTAATAACGGTTTTTTGTTCTAAACAAAAAACCGTTATTAAATTATAATATTTAAATTTTTGTCAAAAAATGACCACGCAATTGCTTTTTTTACACGTTTACTCATTTTCACCACTTACTAATAACACACGGTCATAAATAACCAAAACATTAAACAGTAACAACTCACACAAACAGATTTCTACGTAATTAGAGAACCTACAGCGGGTAAACTTGTCACAACTTGAATTTCTCACTCGGCTCGGTATAAACCACTCGAGTGGTACGAGTCACTCGAAACTCGAGTCGTCAAAAATTTAACTCGAGTTCGAGTAATATAAAAACTACTCGAGTCACTCGAGTGAAAAGCAACTCGAATCCCATCACTATACTATGCAATATGGTTAAAAATTGCATGGAGTAGTCGCGGAATATGATACGATTGCATCAGTACTCGATTACTGAATCGATTTCTCATGTATTAATCGTTATCACATCATTTTAATTTCTTTTATATGAAAGCAAATAAAATAATACTTGCATGTGAAAGGTAACTCAATATTTTTGCAAACTAGAAGTGTTCGACCTTTTTTGCATGACATAACTGCACAGTTTGTCATTTTTAGTGTTGTTGTACTTTATGATGTTACCTGAGCGATAACGATTACAAGACTGTTAGAGAATCGATTACGCACTAAGTATTTATGCGCGCAATGGATTACAATATCTTGTACCCTGACAGAGGGGAATGATCCTACGAGGCTGGTCCTTTAGTAACAAGTCTCTTCTCGGGAAGGATTCCCAGAGCCAAACCTAAAGTTTTATAGTACCTGAATTTAAAACGGTGATGAATTTTATAAAGTTATTTTGAACTTTTTTTACATATAGGTACCAAAAATATCATATACGTGTTATATTTGTATTTTTTCATTATTGTATAAGTTTACCATCAGTTATGTTACGAAATAGTATCCAGAAAGTAAACCCATACGTGAACGTGTAATCTGTGTATACAAATGGGTATAGACCCATTTGAGATATCACGAATATAGGTAATACGTCTTAAAAAAAAAATCGCCCAAGTGCGAGTCGGACTCGCGCACGAAGGGTTCCGTACAATTATCTATAAAAAATCATGTTTGTTGTATGGGAGCCCCCTTAAATATTTACTTTATTATATTTTTTAGTATTTGTTGTTATAGCGGCAACAGAAATACATCATCTGTGAAAATTTCAACTGTCTAACTATCATGGTTCATGAGATACAGCATGGTGACAGACGGACGGACGGACGGACAGCGGAGTCTCAGTAATAGGGTTCCGTTTTACCCTTTGGGTACGGAACCCTAAAAAACTACCTTAGTATTTCGATCTCTTCAGCTGTGAGACACGTTTTCTAAACAATAATACAGAGACTTTTGTTCCGAAGTACTTCTCTTGTTTTTTCCATAATATTGACGAGCTCGGTGGCTCAGTCGTGAATGACGCGACTTGGACACCAACGCTCGTGGGTTCGATTCCCACACAAGGTGAACATTTGTGTGCATGAACATGTCTGTTTGTCTTGGTCTGGATGTTTTAAGAGAGGTAGGGCGCATCAAAGCTTGCGATATATTAAGTATCACTCGCGCGATGCCTCCTCTGCTGCTGCTTACACAGCAACTCCTTGGGAGCTTACTGGTGACCTCACTCACACGCAGGAACACAACAACCCTCTGGGAAGTTGTTATTTGGCTGCGGTTTTCTGTGAGGTGTGTGCAGGTACTTCCCCAGATGTTTGAATCTATTGAACTGCTTGGCTCCAAATAATAATATATAATGTTTTTTTTTCAGGTGTAAAGGAACCCGATATTCCGCTTCACAAATCATTACTTCGAACACTATACTCGTATCGTGTGAAAGGGCTTTAAAGCAATAAACAATTGACATCAAAGAGCATTGGATATAGTGCCTACGACGCTTCGCTTCAACGCGATATTGTATAAATGTTTTTGTCCGGTTCTGTTCAATCTTTCGTACATAGGAAATAGCACTTAAATTTTACGTTCTTAGAGTGCAATTTCGTGTGACACTCGCTCGCTGGTGTACCGTAGGTTAACCCTGACGGAATTCTGGAATTCATCAAATCAACGGGATACCGATTTTTTATATTAATGTCATCGTGATAACGTACTTACGAAATAGCAGCTTAATGTCATACGCTTAGAAAGCAATTTCGTGTAAAGCCCGCTGGCTCCGATATAGAAGGTTCATCTCATCAACGGTATATTTATGTCATCGTTGCTTACGAAATAGCACTTTAAAGTCCTAATCTTAAAGTGCAATTTTCATCACATCAACGGGAAATTCTATATAGATTGTTAATGTCATCGGAATATCGCACTTATGAAATAGCACCTTAAAGAAATAGTATTGGAGTGCAATTTCGTTAAGCCAGCTCGTTCAGTTGCTGATAGTAATCGTCTACTTTTATCCGATTTCACCAATAAGTATGTTACAAGGAAATTGCCTTCCACGTGATAACCCAGTGGATAATAACCAGCCTGTTAATTAACTGATGCTAGTTCGAATCTTCTGGGGTTTTCAAAAAAGGCGTGAAGAGGTTCTTACAGGGTCGGCAACGCAAGAATGACACACCCCTGGTGTTGCTAATGTCCATAGGCTGCGGTAAGTGCTTACCATCACGTAGACCTTATTTGCCACCTATCGGGTATAAAAAATATCCTGATGTGGGCATGTACCACTAAATTATAATATAATATAATAATATCGACAATCCTAAGCTTACACACGGTATTGAACCCTTAAGTTTAAGGAGAGACTTTGCCTCCCTTTGTGTGTTCTACCGATTGTACAACGGGTTGTGTTCTGAAGAGTTGTTCGAAATGATGCCGACAGCTACTTTTTATGACCGCACCGCTCGCCGGCGGCGGGGAGTCCACCCTCACACACTTGAACCGCTATGGTCGCGTACGGTGCGGTTCCAGAGAAGTTTTCTTTCGAGAACACTCAAGCTGTGGAATGAGCTCCCAGCCGAGGTTTTTCCAAGGAACTACAGCATGGAGTTCTTCAAGAAATGCGTGAAGAGGTTTTTAGAGGGTCGGCAACGCATGAGTGACGCCCCTGGTGTTGCAAATGTCCATAGGCTACGGTGACTGTTTAACATCAGGCAGGCCGTATGCTTGACTGCCACCTTAGTGGTATAAAAAAAAAAATTAGTGTTTTGAGATTTATGTACATATTTGTAATTATCACTTGCTCGGCGGTGAAGGAAAAGATCGTGACAAACAAACACTCGCACGTCTAAAATATTATATTTAGAAATACATGTGACCTAACCTAAGAAGGGTCTACCATAGGGAAGCTTTGTACAAAAGTCGTCCGCATGGGTACCTCTGTGTCACCTATTTCTACCGCCAAGCAGATATATTTATATAGCTGTGTTCCGGTTTGAAGGGTGAGATATGGCAGATACATTACTGTGACTTCCTTAGGTCACAATATTGGCAGCGCGCGAGTAACATCCCCGTGGTTTTACGAGCGTCAATAGGCTGCGGTGACCACTTAGCATCTAATGCGGGCCGCATGCTTGTTTTCCAATCTAGTTGTATAAAAAAACAGGTCTGGTTTTTTCCCTCTGGGTTGTGACTCTGTGGTCTGATCTTTCTATGTAAAAATCAGTGTATTCATCAAACCCTTTAGCCGTGGTGAATGCCGCCAATCATAGATTACCATTCTGATAGAACACGATAAATCTGGTCATGGTAGGTAAGTCTTGACTTCCCTCGACTCCTACATCTTTCTACTATCGCGTTCTATATCTGTTTCATGATTATTTCTTCCTCCATTCTTTCTACATGTCCGAACCAACGGAGCTTGCCTCTCCTTATTTTAACACCTTATAACTATTATAGTTGGCGTAATGATATAATATTTGATTTCCAGAGTAAGCAGTCGAGTTAAAGTTTATCTGAGAATAACTTAAGTATTTATTACATTATATAAATCTTATTTGGTGAAATCGGACATTCAAATAATGATTAAAAAAACATATGGTGTGTGTGTGTGTAAAATACATTATACGTATATGATAAGCATAAATTTTATCTTTTGTCATAATGCTCTAAATTATGTATGTGATGTCATTGATTCCTCCATGTTTTTAAATTGAATCATTCCAGAGTCCTGGATTGTCCCAATACCGGACATGATCTGTTCATGGGCATATTATCCCATTGAGATTACCTGGAGCTCTATGCTCTATATAAGGCCTCTATGCGTTGGATCCGTATCTCCGCGCACGTCTATCAAATGACCGGGGTTAACCCCTGTGATATAAAATATACGTAAAAAAAAAGTCCTTGAATCACCAAGCAGGTGATGCGTCGTTTCGCGAGAATATATTCTATGCTTACATGCATACGGTTCAATATCATAACATTTTTTTCGATTCTCATCTCATACACCTTCGCAATCACTTCCACAGCAGATGCGCGAGATGATAATAAAAAAGCCAAGCAAGAGTCCTTCTCGCGCACCGACGGTTCCGTAAAAAAATACTTTCACAAAATATTTTCGCATAAATGGTTTTTTTTTTTGTGATGTAACTACAAATTTACGGTTAATATCGGATTTTTTTCCTTTACTTGTGCTACTTGACATTGCTTCTTACCAAATTTTATTATTCTAGATCAACGGGAAGTACCCTAGAGGTTTTGATTCCCTTGCGAGTGTCAAAATATGCGCATAAACGAGGCATAAACAGACATAGCGTTAGATTGCGTCAACTTAGAAGTTTATTTTTTCACTAGACCTGAGTGTTTGATATTAATTTCAGCTTGATAGCTCCACCAGTCCCCGAGAAAAAGGTCTTGACGGACAGGCAGACGGACAAACACAAAGTGATCCTATAAGGTTTCCGTTTTTTCCTTTTCACACCCACGGAACACTAAAATTTGACATACTCTTATTAATGTTAGAGCGAGGCTTATGTTTGAATCTAGAACTTCGAATATGATATAGCTATAGCCTGAGGTACCATCGTAACATATTGACTTCATAATATATGTTTGTAACCGTGCACAAAGCTTGTATTGTAGACTTGTTTTTTTATTGTCGTTATTGTATGCTTGTGGCAGATAAATTACAAGTTATGTAATATAAGATGAACATTTTATTCGGCGCTGTTTTGTAATGTATAAAGAATTGTATAAATTACATATGTAATAGAGTCTAAGCTATTTTTCAGGCAGCGATGTTAAATTAGTATGAAATAAAAGGTAACATGTCCATACAGCTCTTATGAAAAGGTGTAGATTTGCTTGTTTTTATATCTAGAACAGTCCATAGACTACGCTAGGCTGCGTGTATCTGTGTCACCGCTAACATGTGACATCTGTCAGTGGTATTTTTTAAATGTTTGACATTTTAGAGTGAATTATGGCGCGAATTACGACTGCGTTTAGTTCAGCGTAGTCTAATACTTTACCATTTCAATATATTTCGCACTTTGATTTATACTATTAATAGTGTTATTGATGTTATATAAATCAAACATCTTATAATATACAGTCTTTAGAATTTTTGATTAGAGTCTCGAGGTATGTAGTATTTCGTGTCTGTTCCCCGAAATTCTTTCATTCCAAGCATTTCTGCATGATTGTCGCTCTCGACTCCGTCGGGAATCGTTTATGTACGCACATATAATAATAAAAGTGTAATAATAGTGTCTAAGGACCGCCTCTTATGGCGCTCGGTTCTCTCTGCCTGCCCCGCAAGGGACCCGGCGTGAAGATATAGGTACATACACACATGATAAATTTTAATAAACTTGACGATGGCAGAAATGCTTCGAGCGGAGGACCCAGCAGCAATAAATCAAACTAAGAAGAAGAAATGTATAAGAATTACCCTTGTATGACCAGTTTATAACGCTCAGATGAACAGTTTATAAAAATAAATACATGTACTCAATTCCAATTGAGAAGTCCCATAACTACTGTCCATAAGAACCTGCTCTGCACATTTCACGCATATAATCAACAGTCGTTATTATTTGAAATTGAGAAATATATTTGAAATTATTTTAATATTTCGACACATTTCTAATTATAATGGGACTTCGTTAATGAAATGACGTGTAATTGTATATTTTGAAGATACTTACGCAGCTTGTACATAGTCTATTGACTACACTCTCGATCTTGATAGACCATAAACAATGTATAATTTTCTATAATTAAGGTACACACAAAGGACACATCAAGCTATACACCCATGCGCCTTATGCCGTTGCAGTAAAGGTGGACTTTGAACGGATTCGTATAGCTCGATCTGGTCGCCGTGTATACAAACGTACAATACGACTATGTAAATTTAGAAATCGTGATAATTTATTCGAACGGTGTGGAGATTGTTTTAACTCTACTATTTTATACGGGGAATGGTTTCGGTGAATGATTGAATGAACGAGAACTAAATGACATTTGACAGTCAACAAGAGACAGTTACAACTACGAAATGTTTTTTGAAGTAAAACTTCTTAACGCACGCTCGACTTGGGGAGTAAGCTGGTGAATGCGTGACGAGAGCGTTACGAAAAGTGTGATCGGGCGAGGCGAACGGAAGTTGAGAGGGAGATATAAGTTAGTGAAGATAGAAAGAGAGAGAGTTACGTTTGTATATTACTGTAGGGGCAAGAGAGAGAGGTGCGAGCACACATTTTCTTTCTCTCTTTCTCTCATAGCGAGTTAAGTTTCGTATATGTAAGACACAGTGCAGGCCTATTATCTGTATCACACTATGGAGCTAAAGAAGTTTTACTTCAGTCGTGTGGTCTAAAGCACACTCGTTTTTTTTTTATTTGACAATAATTTATTGTATATAAAATTATTTATTTTTTACCCGTTTATTTGGTAAATATTGTCATAGACAATGCATTTTGAAATGTTCAACGGTAAAATTCATAGACAATGCATTATTAAAAAGAAAACGTTTGAAGGTAATTTTTTTTCTCGGAATCGAATGTGTTAATGATGTGTTCCAAATATTAATATATCAGAGAATTCTTCGAAAATTGTGACATGGAAATGTGGGGGGTTGATCGTACATTGGCTGCGTTCATTTCTAGAAATATTATTAAACAACTTATTGATGTGTGACATCTTTCCTCTCGCTTTCCTGCAATCTGTGGGTGTGATTTCGTGATAAGGGACGGAAGTGTGTAACAGGAAGCGCGCGATGTTTGATTTGACCAATAAGCGTACACGGTGGTACAGTTGGCCGTAGGTACTAACCTATTTCCCGAGAGGTTGGTACTCAGTGTATGCGTGTATGAGAGGAGAAAGAGAAAGGGATATAGTTAATTAAAGAAATACAATTTTCATTCTGGCGAGCTCGGTGGCGCAGTGGTGAATGACGCGACTTTGACATCAACGCTCGTGAGTTCGATTCCCACACAGGACAAATATATGTGTGTTTGTCTTGGTCTGAGTGTTTTTAAGAGAGGTAGGGCGCATTAATGCAGCCCGTTTGAGGAAGTACCTCCACCACATAGAAAACCGCAGCCAAATAACCACTTCTAGATGGTTGTTGTGTTCCTGCGTGTGAGTGAGGTCACCAGTAAGCGCCTAAACAATTGCTGTGTCAGCAGCAGTGGTGGCGTCATTGATACTTAATGTAAGCGTTCGTAGGCTACGGAAACCGCTTTATCAGGTGGGCCGTATGCTTGTATCACTCCCGACGTGGTGTAAAAACAGAGCTATTGTCTGAATTGACTGTCAAATGTTATACACCCTTAGATTGTAACGTGTTATTGTGCATTGATGCAGTGCTGTGCTGATTTGAGAATATAGCAAAGCACTTTGATGCTTCTATATATAAACAGGCTTTTGGTTACTTGTAGATAATTGTATGGAATACGGTGTAATGAAAATAACTTGACATTCTTTGCATGTGTACTGTATGGACCTGATAGTCCAGTGGACAAAAACATAAAGTAATAAACCACTTGATTGCGCATAAAGAAACCCCGCTCTCTTTACAACGTGTTTTAGGAGAGGATTTTAACCAATAGGCCAATAAGTGTCGTGGTGTTGATCCGCGAACCAGCTAACAATTAAGAGAGGTAGGGCGCATCAAAGCAGCCCGTCTGGGGAAGTACCTCCACCTCACAGAAAACCGCGGCCAAATAACAAACTCTCTAAAGGGTTGTTGTGTTCCTGCGTGTGAGGTCACCAGCAAGTCCTCAAGGAGTTGCTATGTTAGCATCAGAGGTGGCATCGCGCGAGTGGTACTTAATGTACCAGCGTTTATAGGCTACGCTAACCACTTTACATCATGTGGACAGCTTGTACGCCTCCCGACGTTGTATTAAAAAAACAAGTGACATAAACAACCGCCAGCTGAGCGTCAGCCCCGCGCTGTTCATTGACCTTCGCTGTTGTTGTTTTCGGCTTGTTTGCTAAATTCGTTTGTTTTTCGTACTGGGTACAACTTACATTTCGCCCATGCAAAGGTTGTCGGGTTATTCATACAAGTCCATACATTTCAATGCGCAACAAGAATATATTTAATGAGAATGTGTTGGTATTTGTTTTGATGTAATTATTTTTAATGCAGGGTTATTTTTATATAGATTTTTGTGTATCTCAGCTTAGATGACTACGTGTAGGATATCTATGAGAGGGCCGATATTGAATATTTTATATTATTAGAATTAAAATAATCTATTACAAAATGTGTGCATTTTATTTCCTTGCATGCCGTTTGCTACCTTACGTCGTAAGTCAGAAGTATTAAAATATTGACGAGCTCGGTGGCTCAGTCGTGAATGACGCGACTTTAACACCAACACCCGTGGGTTCGATTCCCACACAAGACAAACATTTGTGTGCATGAACATGTCTGTTTGTCTTAGTCTGGTGTTTTAAGATAGGTAGGGCGCGTCAAAGCAGCCCGTCTGAGGTAGTTAGTTCCTCCACCTCACAGAAAACCGCAGCCAAATAACAACTCCCTAGAGGGTTGTTGTGTTCCTGCGTGTGTGTGAGGTCACCAGTAAGCTCCCAAGGAGTTGCTGTGTAAGCAGCGGAGGAGGCAACGCACGAGTGATAATTAATATATCGCAAGCGTTACATAATAGGCTACGGTACCCGCTTTACATCAGGTGGGCCGTAAGCTTGTATGCCTCCCGACGTAGCATTAAAAAAAAAAATGTCTATTAATTAACAAAAAAACACATGTAAAGAACATGTGTTTTTTTGTTATTTATTTACAAATATTTTTTATTAATAATTATTTAATGATTCCAAGTCCATTATATAGTCGTGTTTGTGCCTAAATAAAAATATACATACACGATTATAAATTCCACGCATGTCGCGGACAAAAGCTAGTTGTTTAATAAAAACCAGTCTGGGGAAGTGTTTTATAGCTGACCAAACAGCATTTCTAGGAGGGCTTTTGCGTTTTTCCAAGTACGTGAGGTCACTAGGAAGCTACTGAAGGCATGCTAGGTTAGCAGCGGCAGTAACATACAGTGGCGGCGTCAGACGAAACGTGGATGTCGTCAGCGACATCAGTTATGCGAGGCCCCCGTCACTTCCGAGTCAGAAAGAAAATGTAAAACGAGCTGAATTGTACACAAGTAATAATTATACTCGTACACTAAATTTATTTTACAAGTATTATTGTTAATTGAATAAAAAGTAAATTTTTTGCGAGGCCCTCACAGGCGCGAGGCCGTATAATAGGCGGGCGCCCACGTCGCCTACGCCTAGGGCCGCCACTAGTAACATATTTCCTCCAGCTTTTGTGAAATCTGTAAGTGATTTCGTGAAAAGGAACGGAAGTGTGTAACGGGAAGCCTAATAATGTCTTAAACATTTATGAGTCTATATTAATTCTAATTGATTATTACCAAGGTGAGATATTTTTTTTTATACAACTTCGGGAGGCATGCAAGCATACGGCCCACCATGATGTAAAGCTGGTACCGTAACCTATTAACGCTTGCGATATATTAAGTATCACTCGCGCGATGCCTCCTCTGCTGCTTACACAGCAACTCCTTGGGAGCTTACTGGTGACCTTAGTTGTTATTTGGCTGCGGTATTCTTTGACGTGGAGGTACTTCCCCAGACGGGATGCTTCGATGCGCCCTACCTCTCTTAAAAACACTCAGACCAAGGCAAACAGACATGTTCATGCACACAAATGTTTGTCTTGTGTGGGAATCGAAGCCACGAGCGTTGGTGTCAAAGTAGCGTAACAGTACGTTTCACTACTGCGCCACGGAGGTCGACAAAATTCAGATTTTACGATCCTTTCGCATCACTCTGCACATCCAGGTCAGCACCTGCGTGAGTGACTCAGAGGTGTCTTGAGCGCTGCGCTTTCTGCGATGTTACTCGCGGCGTAATGCCCTTTAACACTTCCATCCAAGGAGTATTAGCACTAAGAAATATAATTGAGACAAATTTACTAAGTATCTATATTTTACTCAAATACAATTAGAGAAATATATCATGTACAAGAACTAAAAATTACAATTATTCAAAGAACTAGCTCAGAAAAATCAAATACACTTTTCGGCGGTACATTTTCTTCTAAAATCGCATTATTACTCTTCCTGGATTCTTTCATTTCTCTTAGAATAGCATTCAGTTTTTTTAAGTCATCCTTACTGAACGACTGGGATCGCGACCGTAAGTTCTTCTTATCGTAAGTATAGTTCGCGACTTTATCCAGCAATTTATTCAGGTTCCTGTGCTTAACGTCTTTGGGTTGGCTCAAAAATATCCTACCTTTTTCGTCGAAATTATTTAAATTTTCAATCAAACCCTCAGTAGGCAGGTTCGTCAAAACATTTCTTTGTCTATGTCTGTCCTTTACCGCTTGTCTGTTAGGTATTTTAAATAGCAACACTACAGCTGTATCGGAAAGGTCAAATAATTTTGGTTTTTTCTGTACTTCTGCTAAAAGTGGTTGTCGAGATGGTTCCAGCGTACGCGGTGACAACTTATCTTCGTTATAATTAAAACTAAATTTATCATTGTTAAATTCTTCATTTGTGCTGCTTCTGTTCTCTTCGAATATTTCATTTATTGAGAGTCTGTCTGCGGGTACTCTGAGTATAGGAGTGTCATAGTTTTGCTTTCGTGCGTGGTTTACATATTGTGAGAACTCCTGCATGCCCGTTTTGGGTTTCAAGGGAGATGAGTTCATGTTTTTGATATGACTTCGGCCAATGCGTTTTGCGCGAGGCAAAACTCCACCCGAAATCGCTGTTGAAATAAAAGAAGTTAATGTTAGAATCAGATATTTAGATATAGATTTTGACGAGCTCGGTGTCGCAGTGGTGAAACGCGCTGTTACGCTACTTTGACACCAACGCTCGTGGGTTCGATTCCCACGCAGTACAAACATTTGTGTGCATGAACATGTCTGTTTGTATTGGTCTGGGTATTTTCTATGTATAATAAGTATGTATTTACAAAAAAAAAATGTATTTACGTATGTTTATCAGTTGTCTAGTACCCATAACACAAGCTTCGCTTACTTTGGGGCTAGGTGACGCTGTTAAATTGTTCCGACAATATTAAAAAAAAAAAAAAAAAAAAAAAAAAAAAAAAAAAAAAAAAAGATAATAAAATATAGAAGATTGGCAAGATGGGAGTAGCGTGAATGGAACGTTGAGAAAAATTCTAGGCAGAATAAATCTAAGCCGGAATGCGCCAGCTCGCTGTAACAACGCTGTAACAAATCTGTTAGTACGTAATTTTTTGTTTTTTTTAATAATATATTGTGTAATCCTGTTTTGGCCTGATTTGTTAAGCTAAATGTTTTAATCATAAATGTAATGTAAACGCTGTTGATTACAAATAAATAAATAAACGCGGCGCTGTGCTAATTCCAACGATAACTTATGGACGTGAAATCTAAGTATAGCAGAGAGAGAGAGCATGAGAGTAATATCTATACACGCCGTTGAGATGTGAGCAAGTGGTTGGCTTTTACTATTAAGAAAATAGTGAGCCACACTATGTAAGCGCAACTATCAATACATTTTAGAGCATACTCCACTGCTGCTCAAATACGGATTGGCGGAGGACAGTGTTTTCAAGCCGCCCGAAGACCACTGACTTAGCTTAACGATTGTCATCTATAGATAAAAGCCGGGTCAGACGGCTTAACGTGCACTCTGAAGCTCGATATAGAAAACTCATCCATAGACAGGCCGCGGTCGACGGTACTTAAATCTGCGTGTTCGGTTACAATGACACGCGCAACGCCGCCATCGAGCTCTCAAACCACACAAACCACTTCACTGCGTATAAAGACACCCCGTGCTCACAGAAACGTGTTTTAAGTCTAAATGTCTCATCGCTTCGAGCCTACTGAGCAATGGGAGAATGTTTACCGATAAGCCGATAAGTGATCCGCGAACTAACCAATAAGAGCTGCGCGATCCACTTCGCCCCCCGACTCGTAGCGGTGAAGTGAGTTACTACGTAATATCACCCCCATCGGCTCTCCATAGGGCATTTCCTTCATAAATCTACATAATGATACGTAGTACCGTAAAGTATTTCTACCGAAAGTGTCACTAACGTCCGTTATCAGCACATTTTGTTTGGAAAACTAGAATTCAAATAATTAAAAACTACATTTGAAATAATTAAAAACTAGACTGTTCACGCCAAATCCCTTGCGGCGTAGGTAGACAGAACCGAGCGCCACGTGACTCGATCATACATACCTCTCTCGCTTCTTTAACATTCGTTGTTCTTTTCATGCACGCTTGCCGGTTTTACAATACAAACAGACATGTTCATGCACACAAATGTTTGTCCTGTGTGAGAATCGAACCGTTGGCGTCAAAGTCGCGACTGCGCCACCGAGCTCGTCAAAATATGTCGCATGAGGAGGACAATATGCTTGTTTACCTCCAACGAGCAATAGGGAGATTCTACGAGCTCACTCACGTCCAAAGTTATTAGTTTACAATAAAAGGTTTTCTTAAAATAGTTACATACGTGAAAAATATAAAAGAGTAATAAATGTTAACAATGTTGCCATCACACAGAAACTGATCGACGGAACTACCAACCGAAGATGAATACGTGATGAAACCAACGGCCGCGTCAAGTGCGAAACGATAGCATATCGAAGGTTCACTATTATTGACTAGTTTTGACACCGACGCTCGTGGGTTCGATTCCCGTACAGGACAAACATTTGTATGCATGAGCATGTCTCTTTGTCTTGGTCTAGGGCGTTTTTAAGAGAGGTACGGCGCATCAAAGCAGCCCGTCTGGGGAAGTATCTCCACCTCACAGAAAACCGCAGCCAAATAATAACTCTAGAGGAGGTTTGTTGTGTTCCTGCGTGTGAGTGAGATTACCAGTGAGCTCCTAAGCAGTTGCTGTGTTAGCAGCAGAGATGACATCGCGCAAGCGTGTACCTATAGGTCGCGGTAAAGCGGCACTTCACATTGGGTGGGTCGCATGCTTGTATGGCTCCGGAAGTTGTAAAAAAAATGATAATTGCGCAACCAAGCTCGTCATAATAAACTTCACTTCCGATATTAAACTTTATTCACAACCACAGTAGGTACATAATTATATTGTTCATACAATGGTATCAGAAATAACATAAATTCAGTTAACTGCTCAACTCACAAGAAGATGGGGTTACATTGCAATTAAAGTATACGTGACATCTGAACTGGTATGAATGAACATACTTGTATCTCAGATGCCACTATCTATCATATCCCACAACAGTTGTGTTTTAAGTTCGTTGTGCTGATAGGTTTTTAAGGGGGAGGCCTATGTTCAGCAGTGGACGTCCTCCGGCTAATATGATGGTGATAGGTTTTAGGTATGCTGATATTATCAATTGATATTGCGGCTGGCACCGACTCCAAAAATCGCAAGGAAGTGACCAATTATTTACCGCTTTTTAGCTCCTGAGTGTTTGTTGAAGGCGGTTTTTTTTATTAAAAGTAATATATTTTTTGCTTTGTATTGTTGTAAATAAAAATAACAGAGATCGAAGGTCCTCATCAAAAACTTTTGCTGAAGGGAACCACAAACCAATTATCTGTGTATACATTTTACTTTTTGTTGATTTTCTTAAAAAAACGCGTACTCAAATTCGATAACATTTATACAGAACCACTCTAAAGTATGGCCTACCAAACAAAAAAAGAATCATCAAAGTCAATTCATAATTGGCGAAATGATCCCGTAACAAACATACAAAAAATATACGGTCAAATTGAAAACCTCCTTTTTTTAAATGGGCTAAAACGAAATGGCTGGAAAACATTGTCTGCAATTTAGTTTATATGGGTTAATATGTATTAGTTACATAATTAGCTCAATACGATGAAAACCCTTTACTTTTGACGTGATAACGTATTATAAATCGATGAACGCCGGCAGCACGCACAAAAAAGTGGCACGTTCCGCCTGTGCAAGCGAGAGCGCGGAACAAGCGATAGAGAAGCACGATCGGC
The DNA here is from genome assembly GCA_947507595.1 of Pyralis farinalis. Lineage (NCBI taxonomy): Eukaryota > Metazoa > Arthropoda > Insecta > Lepidoptera > Pyralidae > Pyralis > Pyralis farinalis. The sequence goes on from OX382281.1 coordinate 9,382,303, forward strand.
CTAACCGTTCGGCTTGTGACGCATCTATCTCTCTTCAACTCCATCAGCCGATGCGTCCAAGTAGAAGAGAGACAGCGGCAGCACACACACGTGAACTGTTTTGTCAACTGTTGTATGTTTTCTTATGACGTTATCACGCAAAATTATCGTCCGTAAACCGACTTCACAGACAACCAATATATAGCTAGTTTCGTTTGCCTTCAAATTCAGGGTTTTCACTTCAGATCCGAAACCCTAACTAATAAAACATTGACAATGAGTACATACAAGAGGAATTATCGTTTCCTCGTCGAACTAACGATAAAATTTATATGATTAACTGGAAAATTAATTGAAATTTGATAACAGTTCTTAGAAATTCTCATATAACTTTGTATAAACAACTTGCGATGTAGATAGCTCAGTCTATTTCCTAGTGTTATCCAGTTTCTTAATCCATTACGATTGCCGGGGTTCGCTATCTAAGACTCAGGATTTTGCGAAGATACTCCTTTTCAAGCCAGAGGGAAAATCGGATCTTTCTTAAGTTAGGTCACATGTCTTTCGATATATAATTAGGACGTGCCGGTTTCCTCGCGACATTTTCCTTCGCCGCCGAGGAAGTGTAATCAGAAATACATCCTAAGGCACGAATTTAGTGGTGTACATATTTAGACCGGTATTCGAACCACCGCTAGTCTGTAAATAAGCTGATTCCTTAACCACTAGACTGTCACTGCTGTGGCTTGTCTGCACATTAGCCACAAGGATGTAACGAAAGTTTTTTATAAAACATCAGGGAGCAGAAAGAGAGCGTCGGTGTTAAAATAAGAAGAGGCATGCTCCGTTGGTTTGGACATGTGGAAAGAATGTAGGAAGAAATAATGACGAAACAGGTATACTAGGCAAAAGTAGAAGGATATGGGAGCCGAGGAAGGTTAAGGCGACACATCGAAAAATTAGACCAACTTTCATCGAATAGTATAGGCTAATGACTAAACTGACGGATCTAAGATTTTAATATAAATAACTTCATTTCTTTATCTTGAATTTGCTTGCTCAAATACGCGATTGTGTAAAATTGATTCGATAATAATTACTTTCGAAAACACCTCCTGAAATTCATTATTTTTGAAATTACAACGAAGTTGTTCTGTTTATACGCTTCAAAATTACTTAAATCTATTAGTAATATCTATGTTTATAATATGCTTGCTGCATATTTTGATAAGTGAAACATGAAATTTTTTAAAAATATTTTAAGTTTCTGACAATTTCTAAGTGATCACATTCGTCTTGGGTGCTACGTGTTTTCGACCTTATTGTGCGGTAATGAGGATTATAAACGCGTTGACTAACTACATCCAGCCAGTCCGGCTGCAGCCCGCTTCGAGGTGAGACCTATGTCGACTGTCTGCTCGAGCTCGCTCCATTTACATCGCGACACCGAAGTTTTTATAATTAATAGTTGTAAATATTCAATATTATAGTATTTAGCGTAAGTGTATTATTATTAGATATAAGTAGTAAATAATATTATAGGTTTATATATATTTATTATACTGTTGTAATAATGGGGAACACTAAAAAGAAAATATATAGAATAAAAATACAAAGAAAATGTTCGTAGAATGGGGGAGGCGAACAAGACAAGGTATTTATTTTTTTTAATTATTATATTCATTAAACATATTATAATAACATTGTGTGGACATATTTCTAGTTTTTAGAACAGTTCCTAGGTATGGTTGGCCCAAGCTATTTAATTCCTCTTCAAACTTTTTTTTAATTTTGCTTACTTAATAACTCTATATAAAACTGCATTAATTAAATAAGAGTTATTTTTTGCAGGAATAAACAGTAACATTTGATAATTGGTATACATTATCCACAGGCTGACCGCGTACCTATATAGGACGTCAAACTCCTTATTATGTCCATTATAATCTGACCGAACTCCGACTTAGAAGTTGTACGTCGGTGGAGGTCAGGTTACGTTGGAAATTTATACCAATAAGGTTCGCGTTCTCAGCACATAGCAACCAGTGGAGACTCTTTATTTCTTTGTATTAAAATAAAAACTTATAAAATAGAATATTTTTGCTGTTTTGTTTTTTAGGAGAAACTTACTAAATAAACATATTCCACTAGAAGAATCACTACTCGATTTATATGCTACTTTAACGTAAGTGTCATACGGGACGACAAACTCATAGTAACCATTATAAGCTCACCGAACTCCGACTTAGACATTGTACGTAGGTGAAGGTTAGTTTACGTTGGAAATTTATCCAATCAGAAGATAGAAAACCAGTGGAGGTTTTTTTTTTTTTTTTTGTATTAAAATAATTACTAGTAAAATAGTATATTTTGATAGTTTTTAAAAAAACTCGGTATGTTTCATGTTAAAGAAGCGAGCGAGGTGTGTAAGTACCGAGTCATGTGGCGCTCACGAGGGATTTAGCGTGAAGATATAGATAGATAGTATACTTATACCCATGGTACTCGTGAAAACAAATAATATTTACTATGAACCAACACTGAAAACACAAAAAAATCATCTATTCTATACATTGTGGTTAGTATTGAACTATTGTACGGATTAGATTTATTTTGCAACATCAGAGATGGTCCTGGTTCTTTCTTCTTGAGAGTTTAATAAATAACAAGGAAACGTACAACAATACAAACCACAGAGTATACGTAAGTAAAATACAATAAATGTCATTATACTGAATTTAAAGTTATGAAACAGCAAGAAAATCATTTGTCACATGTTTTTTTTAAATATGAATAGATTATAAAATCTATTTGTATATATGTATATTAGGGTGTCCCTTATTTTTCAAAGTTTTTATTTTCTAACGCATATGTCTTAGTTTTGTTCATTTGCTTTTAAAACACTCGGAAATTAATTTTTAACTTATTTGGATTACGATAATCCGTGCCGAATTACATCGAAACATGTTCATACAAGTTGCGCGGCAGTGCCGCACGTACTCGCGGTATTCATTTGTTCAAATTCAAAGTCAAAATCTTTTTATTCCGTAAAAATGGCTACATTTGTTTGGAATCGTCACATTTTTTTTCCCTACCGTGCAGTTTATGACTAGGTGAGCACTGATAAAAATACTGCCAAAAAACTCAGGCATCCCTCTTTTGGTATCCAAACAAATTTACATATTTTGTTAATTACATTATAATTGGATCGACTCACTCCCAGGCATTTTTATCATTAATATAGTCAGATACTTTATAATATGCCCTGCTACACAATTTGGCTTTAATAGTAGTTTTAAATTTGTTTATTGACAAATCTCTTATATTGCTGGGAAGTTTGTTATAGAACCGTATACATTGCCCCATAAAATAATTACTTGTTTTGTGGAGACGGCTTGCATATAACACAAGATTATGCTTATATCTAGTATTTATGCTATGAATATCACTCTTTTTACAAAATGAGTCTATGTTTTTATGGACATACAAAAGATTTTCATAGATATATTGCGATGCGACTGTTAAAATATTTATTTCTTTGAATTTTTCTCTAAGGCTCTCACGGGGACCAAGTTTGTAGATAGCTCTTATGGCTCTCTTTTGCAATAAAAAGATGGTGTTAATATCCGCGGAGTTACCCCAAAGAAGAATTCCATATGACATAATACTATGAAAGTAGCTGAAATAAACTATTCTAGCCGTATCAATATCAGTGAGCCGTCTAATAGTTTTCACTGCATAAGCTGCAGAACTTAGTTTTCCTGATAATTTTTCAATTTGTGGGCCCCTTTGTAGTCTGGAGTCAATTGTTATACCCAAGAACACAGTTGTCTCCACAGAGGCTAAATTAGTTCCATTAACATGTACATTGGTAGCCACCTGCCTTACATTAGGTGTTGAGAACTTAATTACTTTAGTCTTTTTATCATTTAAAAGCAGATTATTAACACTAAACCAATGAATAACTTTAGAGAGAGCATCGTTAACTTCGTCATAATTACCTAACCGTCTATTAATTTTGAATGTCAGTTATTCTCGTGATTAATACGTAATGTTTTAACTTTTATAAGATGGCAGTGGAATTGAGAAGCAATAAATCAAGTATTTTCTTAGTTGGAGACGTAAATTATCAAATAATAGGCGCAAAATTACCGTCTAACCGTCAAGTTCTTCCTGTACTTTTTTATAAAATTCGCGAAGTTAAATTGACTGTTAGTGAAAGCGCATACCTAGTCATTCGAGAGTGTATTATATTTAGGGAAAAAGCTAGGATCCCTACCAGAGCTATACCTAACTGTGTAAAATAACTTGTGAATCTTCACCAGGAGGGGAGTTGCAAAAAAATTCAAATTTTCTATTTCAATTTCAATCTAATTCAATCTGATAATTTTATTTCTCTTATTTATTCGAAATAAAAAAATCCTGTGTTTACTCGGCGCTATCAGCCATTATGACACTCGAACATCTATAACTTCAAGCCAAATCCCTTGCGGGGTAGGCAGAGAGAGCCGAGCGCCACGTGACTCGATCCTTACATATCTCACTCGCTTCTTTAACATTCATTGCTCTTCTCATGCACGCACGCCGGTTTCTAGGGCTCCTGACATCACCTTCTGATAGAACATGACCAATTTGGTCATGGTAGGTAAGTCTTGGCCTTCCCCGGCTCCTACATCCTTCCACTTTTGCATTGTATATCTGCTTCGTCATTCTTTCATCTTGCATTCTTTCTACATGCCCGAACCATCGGAGCATGCCTCTTCTTATTTTAACACCGACGCTCTCTTTCAGACCAACTCTATTTCTAACATCATCATTACGAATACGGTCTACAAGCCTTACGCCACAAATTTTGCGCAGCGCTCGCATTTCAACCGCGTTTATTCTACTTTCATGCTCTTTCTGCCATACCCAACTCTCGCTTACATAAGTTAGCGTTGGGACCAATACTGCATTGTGTATAGCGAGTTGTGCCTTCTGGCTCAGGATTTTACTGCCAAGAAGTTTTCCCAACGCTCCATTCACACTATTCCCAGCACTCACTCGTCTTTCCACATCTGCGGTGTACCTTCCATCCCTGCTGAAAGCGCATCCAAGATATACAAACTCATCCACTTGTTCCAACACTTCATCATCAATCGTAATCCTTACATTAGTTCTGGATTCTTCTCTTTCAAATACCATTATCTTTGTTTTCTTCGCATTCAGTAGTAAGCCTTTCTCCATACAGTCGTCTTTCATCGCTGTGACCAGTGTTTGCAGTTTAGATGGTGTATCTGCTAACTAAACATATGTGTCCGAATCAACAAATGGCCCGCTTTAGCCTCTCGATAAACAATGTTGTATTATGTAGCTAGTGTTTCATTCTTCTTAAGGGGGATACATGCCGTCCAGTGGCGCCTCAAGGAATAAAATGTCGTATCTTAGCGTGGAAGATAAACATTATAAAGTCATGTGTTGCGTGTGTTACAAATACAATAACGTACTTTTACGTCATTAAACCAACAATTGAAATGTTTTGCTTTCGTTGTTATAGGCATAATTGCCAATAAACGGCCTCTTTTAGCACTTTTGCTTATAACAACGATAGTGGAATATTTTGAGTGTTGGTTTAATGACGTAAAAATACTTTACTATCTTCGTAATAAATGCAACATAAGATTTCATAATGTTTATCTTCTATGCTATAATATGTTTTTTTATTCAATGAGGGCGCCACTGGACGAGACCTAAGTAAGAACAACATAGATACCAAGACATGTTAACTTATAGAGATATAAACATAAAACGATGTCATTGATTTCTCTTTCAATAAACTTTTAAAAGTGAATACGTTTCTGTAGTTTTTATTACTATTATTACTATTGTTTTCCGTCTAGCTTAAATAAATATGTTTGGTTCAGTATGTATAAAGCTAAATAATAATTAAATCAATAATTTTTATTAAATATTGATATTATAAATTTTATTTAAGTGTGACGCGACTCTGTAGCTTTTCTGTTCGTTTGCATTGACTATACGTTGACCCCAGGTTACCTATTAGGCGCTAATTTCAAATTTTACAAATCGAGCGTCGAGTGTCAATTGAGGGGCGCGGGGTGATTGGGCGGAGCCATTTTAAAGCTTCACGATCGAGGTGTCGCCTTAAGACTTACCTACCATGGACAAATTGGTCTTGTTCTATCAGAAAGTGATGTCAGGAGCATTAGAAACCGGCGAGCATGACATGAGAAGAGCATTGAATATTAACGAAGCGAGTGAAGTGTGTAAGGATCGAGTCACGCGGCGCTCGGTTGTCTCTGCCTAGCCCGCAAGGGATTTGGCGTGAAGTTATAGATAGATTTTTTTTTATGAAACTAGATTGGCGAACAAGTATGCGACCCACATTATATGGTAAGCGGTCACCGCAGCCTATTGACGCTCGCAACACCACGGGGATGTTACTCGCACGCTGCCAATCTTGTGACCTAAGGATGTTTCGTCACAGTACCCAGTAATTTCTCTGCAATATCTCACCCTTCAAACCGGAACACAGCTATATAAATATAGCTGCTTGCCGGTAGAAATAGGTGAGACAGAGGTACCCACGCAGACGACGACTGTACAAATTCTCTGGTAAAAGATAGATAGACACAGGAAGCATACGATACACCTGATGTAAAGTAATCACCGTAACCTATGAACGACTACAATACAGGACAGCACCACCCGTGCATTATCAACTCTGCTGCCAACAAGGCAACTATTCAGGAGCTTATTGGTAACCACACTCACAGAAACACAATACCCTAGTTGGTTGGGGTTTTCTGTGAGCTGGAGGTACTTCCCCAGTCGGACTGCCATTTATCGCAAACAGCCGAGACCGACGGCTTGACGTGCCCTCTAATACTCGAAGGAACTAGAGATGACTAAACCCATTTAAAGATAGGCTGCTTATCTTGTTTGTTTGATTAGACTGACACACGGTATCGAACTCCGACGTAGAAGATGACACATCAAAAATAGGCAGACTCTCCCTTCCCTCTCCATGAAAGAAATGGACGACCCAATAACACGATTTTTGGTAGTAAAAAACTCATTCACAGTTACGGCTTAGCGCTAAAATAGAACGCGCAGCTCCTATTGGCTAGTTTTCAGATCATCATCGCGTTATTTATCGCCTTATTGGTTAAATTGTCCTCCCATCAGCGTGCTCGAAGCACTGAGCTACTTAGTCGCAAAAACACAAGTTTTTGCGACTAAGTAGCTCAGTGCTTCTGTTTTTGTGAGGGGGTCTTATACGATATGAAGTGGTGTAATTTGTGGCTGAAACTCATTACACACCCAGGGAGTTGTTGTTATGCTGCGGTTTTCTGCGAGGGGGTACTTCTCCAGTCGGGCTGCAGTTAACGACTGTCATCTATCGAAACAGGACTAGGTACACGTCAAAAATTGTCAAAGACCATCTATTCTCTTGCACCGACTCGCCAGTACGAAGTTTTTTTTGCGACCTCTGCTACTGACATAGCAACTCATTGGGCACTTACTACCGCACTCACACGCAGGTACACCACAACGCTCCACGGAGTAGTTATTTGGCCGCGGTTTTCTGTGAGGGGACGGGCTGCTTTGATGCGCCCTACCTCTCTTAGAAACATCCAGATAAACAGACAGACATGTTCATGCACACAAATGTTTCTCCCGTGTGAGAATCGAACACACGAGCGTTGGTGTCAAAGTAGCGTTACTAACCATTGCTTCTATGTAACAATTTATTAAATTTTTGTTGCAAGCCATTATAAAATGGTCTCATACGTCATCATTTGATAGTGCCTTACAACAAAAATTCAATAAATTCTTATACCTTCCATTCTGTGAATCGGTTCAGAGACACGTTGTGAGAATAAGGAATATGCATGAAAAATTTTTAGGACGTATTTTAAAAAGAGGAGATATCTCAAAGTATTTTTTTTCTACGATAATTAGTTTGCGAGATAATGCTGTTTGAAAGTGGCATTTCATCACGTGACTTGAAAACGCTTCGTACTAAGAGGCCGCGGCAGATGACGTCACAAGCCGTGTGGATATGACGAAATGTATGGATTTCATCTAAATATTAGCTGTATTTCCGCAATTCAAGAATCCACATTGATTGATTGATATTGATAGTAAAACATGTTCAAAATATGACAATGATCAAATTATTAAGTGTTTTTATTACTGTTGTGATTTTTTTACGATTTTTAACATCTAACTAAAAAAAAAAAACAAAACCTAACCTACAAAAAAATGATTTTCTTACTTTTTATATGACAATTGTGTGATTTAAAACGAAAAATAAATTTCATGTATATTCCCTATTCGACGAATATAAATTCCAACGGCCATCCGTTCTTCGAGCTATGTATGTGGCCTGCCACCTTCCACCTCAGCTTGCTGATCCTTACAGCCACGTCGGTATCTCTAGTTCTGGTACGGATGTGCTCATTGCATTTGTGAATCTATCTCGCAGAGAAACTCCGAGCATGGCTCTCTCCATCGCGCGCTGTAACCTCGAGTTTCCGTATGAGGCCTATGTACGTCTCCCTTTGCGTGTTCTATTAATTGTAGAATGGGTTGTCCTTCGATGATTTTTTTGTTAGATGCTCACAGCTCCATTAGTCTTTTTTTTTATATACCACTAAGGTGGCAATCAAGCATACGGCCTGCCTGATGTTAAACAGTCGCCGTAGCCTATGGACATTTGCAACACCAGGCGTGTCACTCATGCGTTGCCGACCCTCTAAGAACCTCTTCACGCATTTCTTGAAGAACTCCATGCTGTAGTCCCTTGGAAAAACCTCAGCTGGGAGCTCATTCCACAGCTTGAGAGGTCTCGAAAGAAAACTTCTCTGGAACCGCACAGTATGCGACCATTGCGGTTCCAGTTCCAGTGTGTGAGGGTGAACTCCCCGCCGTCGGCGAGCGGTGCGGTTATAAAAAGTAGCTGTCTGTAGTCTGAGCCAGTAGTTCAGAACGAGGGCAAGGGATAAAATATAGGTAAAAAAAAACAAATTTTTAACATTACAATATGTAAAAATAATTTCTTCGATAATTCGCTTTATAAACATAATTAACAATATTACATAAATTGTAAATTCTTAAATAAATCCCGGAGGAATTAACACACACTGCCTTAACTATCAAATTCTCTTTAATTTTCTAATAAGAAAGGGTCACGTCACATCTCCTATATTCCGTTTTCGATATTCCGTTGACGACATTCCGTCAACGATATTCCGTTGACGACATTCCGTCAACGATATTCCGCGCCGGAAATTCCGCAAATTTGTTGCCGCTGAATGTGCAGTGGATACAACGTCAGCTGAGAGCGGATCACACGTAACACTGGAGTGCGATTGTAACCCTTATTACGTACGACACAAGATATATACTTTAATGGCGAAATCGGCCATAAAAGGTCAGGACACTCTCGGCTCTCTCTTCAACTGAAATCCAAACTACCGTCGTATGTTACCTTTTCACGACTAAATTGTACTGATTTTAACCCTTCGAAACCCGGGTGGTCGAATACGACCGCGAAATGTATGGGAAAACGTATATAACGGGTTCTGACTGCTCAATGAATCTTGGTACAGAAGTAACCTGGGGCTTGGTTTACGCGTTCTCCACCAAACGTACAACCACCTAAAATCTAATACATTCGCTTGCAAAAAAAAAAACGGGCAGTACTTCCTCCATACATTTTCATACAAATTTTTGATTACATATCTTTATTTTTCTGACAAGTTAGATTATTTTATGTTTTATAAGAGTTGTGCCTATCATTCTAATCGAACGCAGGTTAAGCAACGACGACCGCAGCCTGTCTATGAATGGGTTTATTTATCTAGAGTTTCTCGGCGGGCACGTCAAGCGGTCGGTCCCGGCTGTTGTCGATAGATGACAGTTGTTAAGCTAAGTTTTTTTTATACTCGGTCGGGAGGCAAACAAGCATACCTGATGTAAAGCGGGTAACGTAGCCTATTAACGCTTGAGATATATTAAGTATCACTCGCGCGATGCGTCCTCTGCTGCTTACAACAACTCCTTGGGAGCTTACTGGTGACCTCACTCACACGCAGGAACACAACAAACCTCTAGGGACTTGTTATTTGGCTGCGGTTTTCTGTGAGGTGGAGATACTTCCCCATACGAGCTGCTTTGATGCGCCCTACCTCTCTTAAAACATCCAGACCAAGACAAACTGACATGTCATGCACACAAATGTTTCTCTTGTGTGGGAATCGAACCCACGAGCGTTGGTGTCAAAGTCGCGTCATTCACGACTGAGCCACCGAGCTCGTCTAAAGTATCAGTAAATATCTGCCCGTTTTTTTTTTCGTTGGGTTTATTAAACTATGGTGTATGGATGCTGGGTAAAGTCTATAATGGTGCTACATGAACTAGTCTGATGGTACATCAGCTGCGTGCGTCGTTGATGGTCTCGGGGACCTTCACCTCGAGCCCGTCCAGCTCCTTGGTGAGGGTGATCTGACAGCCGAGCCGGGAGTAGTCGGTGAGGCCGTACGCCAAGTCCAGCATGTCGCGTTCCTCGTCGCACGCCTCCTCTGGCAGTCTGGAATTAAAATAAGTAGGGTTAAAATTAACTAGTAAATAACAGCAAGCTGTGTAGGCAGAGCTGATATTTTTTAAATTTAAAAAATATTTAAATATTTAATTTTAAATTTTTAAATTTTTTAAAAATATATGGAACCCTGTACGACATCTAGCGACGAGTGCTGTTACTTTTTCTGTTGATGGGAGTGCAGTGCAGACTCTGCACTGCAGAGTGGCCGGCCATACGTTTTCCCATATGTTTTTTTTTCTAATTGGAACGATTTTGGACCGTTCTTCCTCACCAACGAACATTTAAATTTCAAATTAAAGGATACAAAACTACAATATGTTAGCTATTAGTGTGTCGATTTTGGAGTTTCTCACTATTACCGTCTAAACGCTAGCTGGATGACATCAGTCTACCCCAAACGACAATTTTGAGGGTAATGTGGCTCCGCTGGCTATCGCAGCTCTGCCAAATATCATAGATATAAGCATAAATATATATGTATATGACGTATATACATAATATGACGAGCTCGGTGGCTCAGTCGTGAATGACGCGACTTTGACACCAAGGCTCGTGGGTTCAATTCGTGTGGTGCATGAACATGTCTGTTTGTCATGGTCTGGATGTTTTAAGAGAGGTAGGGCGCATCAAAGCAGCCCGTCTGGGGATGTACCTCCACCTCACAGAAAACCGCAGCCAAATAACAACTCCCTAGAGGGTTGTTGTGTTCCTGCGTGTGAGTGAAGTCACCAGTAAGCTCCCAAGGAGTTGCTGTGTAAACAGCAGAGGAGGCATCGCGTTAATAGGCTACGGTAGCCGCTTTACATCAGGTAGGCCGTGTGCTTGTATGCCTCCCGACGTAGTATAAAAAAATCAAAGCAGTGATAGTCCGGTGGGTAAGGAATAGACCTATTGGCGAACTGGTCCACCCTTCAAATCCTGGCATGTACAACTAAATTAAAAATATCGTAAGGAAATCTGCCATGCAGTTCTGTAAGAGCAAACATCCTTATATCCTCGGAAACATCGGCTGTTATATCCTTGAACACAAAATTGCAATTCCTTAGTGTCGCTTTTCATGGTTGCGCGACACTAGCGCCGCAAGGCTGCTTTTGGAATTGGAATTCTACAAGGAAAACAGCCTCGCGTACGCTTACAGCCTTATAGAATACCAAATAAAAAGCGGTGATCGCAATAGACGATGTCAAAGCTGTGACATCTGTGATCACAGCGACGCACACAGCCATTACGAGTCGCTTAGAGAATTGCATGGCAGCACGTTCACGAAATTATAATATAACTTATATTCTGTCTGGCCATAACTACTATTACATGGAGACTTTTCTTTATTTCAACTCTTTGATTATTTTGAATTTGGAGCGCGTTTATTATGTTAAAAAGTTTTTCGATTTCGCGCTTACATATCTTTTTCGTGTTCATTATCAAATTACAATATGGAATCGGGGTGTTTAAGAAAATATGATTGAGCCGTCGGTCATATTCGAGACACTTCAAAAGCTTAGTATCAGCGGTATGTTCGTATATCGTACTATGGACACATATACTAACACTTCCTCTGTTGAAGACCATAAAAGATTAGAGCGACCGTGCGCTGTTAGAACTATAAAGGCTGTTAATGCTGTTAAAATCAGAATTCGCCGAAACCCCATTAGGAAACAAAAAATCTTATCGCGAGAAATGAAGATTCCCGCTAGAACTCTGTCGCGTATAATAAAACAACAAACAACTTCTTCCTTATTCGTCAATGGGCCCTCGTAGGCACTTAGACACGCCCTACATTTTTAAAATATAATTTTATTGTAGCTTATTCCATTCTTTTAGATCCTCCCCCAGACAGATTTTTTTTGCCCATCTAATGCAAAGCGGTTACTATAGCCTATAACCGCTGCAATACATAGGAGCTTACTGGTGACCTCACTCACGCGCAGGAACACAACAACCGCCTAGGAGGTTGTTATTTTGCTGCGGTCTTCTGAGATGAAGGTACTTTGCCAGACGAAGCGCTTTGATGCGCCCTATCTCTCTTAAAAATTCACTGGATCACCCCTTATTCCCTCTTCCCTTCACTTCTTCCCTATTAACAGAACGAGTGGCTCTTTTTTTAATGGATTAGGAAACGCGATAAACGGTTTAGGAAGAATATACGGAAGCTTATACCTGTGTTTTATCAGAAAGTGATGTCACGACCCTTAGAAACCGGCGAGCGTGCATGAGAAGAGCAATTACTGTCAATGAAGCGAGTGAGGTGGTAAGGATCGAGTCATATAGCGCTCGGTTCTCTCCGCCTAGCCCCGTAAGGGATTTGGCGTGAAGTTATAGAATAGTAAGCACACCTGTCAAAATCCTCCGGTTTGAATATGACGTGGCACGTGGAGCACGTCAGGGTGCCCTCGCACGCGCCATAACCCTCGATGTTGAGGTCGTTGTTGACGACCACGTCGAGCAGTGTGTCGCCGACCTTAGCTTCCGTCTCCAAGCGTTTTCCGTCGTGTAAAACGAATGTTATTTTAACTCTGAAAATATAATCATTTATTTATTTAAAGCTTTATTGACCTCGTTACATTTTGGTACAATAGGCGGACTTAATGCTAGTTGCATTCTCTACCAGTCGACCTTTGGGATTGCAGAGAAGAATCACGATTGCGGCTATACATATATATGCATTAAATACATATATATATATATATATATATATATATATATTATATATATATACTTACAATACATATAGATACATACATACATATAAATTACACGATACATACACACGTATTAGACATAATAACTGTTACAACTTATACTAAAAATTTAATGTCAGTTATGCTGATGATATGGCGTTGTTGAGCCCATCAATCAATGGTCTCAGGAAGCTGATATCTACCTGCGAACGATACGCGGAGTCTCATGGCCTCAGGTATAATCCTGTGAAGAGTGAGTGTATGGTGTTTAAGGCTGGTACTAAACATTATCCGCATATACCACCAGTGGCACTCTGTAGCGTTTCACTTAAATTCGTCACACAGGTCAAGTATCTGGGGCACTGGGTCACCGAAAAACTGAATGATGATGTAGACATTGAGCGGGAACGCAGGGCGCTAGCAGTCCGGGGTAATATGTTGATTCGAAGATTTGCAAAGTGTACAAATAGTGTGAAAATTACTTTGTTTAGGGCATATTGTCAGACCTTCTACGCTTGCAGCCTGTGGGTCAACTTTACCCAGAGGGCGCGTGGCGTCCTACGTGTACAATATAACATGTTCAGGGCGCTGTTGGGGCTGCCACGACTTTGCAGTGCGTCAGGGATGTTTGCCGGGCCGACGACTTTCATTGCATTATACGTAAAAGGGTCGCCTCCCTGAGAAGGCGGGTGCGTGGCAGTTCCAACAGCCTCCTGGAGACGGTAGCTGACAGATTGCACGGACCGATGCTTCAATGTTACAGTGGCATGCATACGCCTCCATTGCCCCCTGGTGGAATAGCTAGATGTCAAAAATGATGATGTATATCTTTATTTGTATTATTATTCTATTTTTGGACTTAAAATGACGAGCTCGGTGGCGTAGTGGTGAAACGCGCTGTTACGCTACTTTGACACCAATGCTCGTGGGTTCGATTCCCACACAGTACAAACATTTGTGTGCATGAACATGTCTGTTTGTATTGGTCTGGGTATTTTCTATGTATAATAAGTATGTATTTACAAAAAAATAAAAATGTATTTACGTATGTTTATCAGTTGTCTAGTACCCATAACACAAGCTTCGCTTACTTTGGGGCTAGGTGGCGCTGTGTAATTGGTCCGGCAATATTTAAAATGTATTAATTAATGACTATATGTTATCATAATTTTTGACATCCAAAATATTAATCAATTTATAATAATAATGTTAATTATATGGATAATTTGTTCCGAAATAAATGGCATTTAATTTAAAATAAATAGAAATATATAAATAATGATGACGGTCCCACTGCCTTGTCGAGCTATCAAAAAGATGTTGGTGTACCTTCTTTTTAAAGACAAATTTGCTGATTCCTTAACAGATACTGGTAACGTATTCCAGAGTTGAATAGATTGCCAAGTGAAGGAAAGGTGCTGGACATGAAGCCTGAGCGGTAAAGAGAGATAATGAGTAAGAGAGAATTGTAGGAACGTAGTGGGAGATTATGAGAGTCACCGAGATACTGAAACTTGCATTTCAAGTATTCTGGAGAATGAGAGTTGGAAAGAATAGAATAGAGAGTAACAAAGTAACCTCAGATTTCGACAAATAGGTTGCCATCCAAGCTTAGACCGGTAGGCAGAAATGTGGTCAAATTTCCGAATACAAAAGGAAAAATAACATAATTTGACGAGCTCGGTGGCTCAGTCGTGAATCACGCGACTTTGAAACCAACGCTCGTGGGTTCGATTCCCACACAAGGCAAACATTTGTGTGCATCTGGATGTTTAAAGAGAGGTAGGGCGCATCAAAGCAGCCCGACTGGGGAAGTACCTCTACGTCACAGAAAACCGCAGCCAAATAACAATTCCCTAGAGGGTTGTTGTGTTCCTGTGTGTGAGTAAGGTCACCAGTAAGCTCCTAAGGAGTTGCTCAAGGCATCGCGCGAGTGATACTTAATATTACAAGCGTTAATAGGCTACGGTAACTGCTAAATCAGGTGGGCCGTATGCTTGAATGCCTCCCGATGTTGTATAAAAAAAGAAGATAAATCGGATGGCGTTATTAATTAACCGGTCCAGTTTATCGAGCTGATCTTCATTGAGATCAGGGTAACACATCACCATAATTGATTACGGGCAGGATGAGGGATTGCACAAGGGTAACTTTAGTGGCAATAGGGAGAAAATTTCAGTATCGGTTTAAAAATCGTAATGCTGATATGACTTTACGACTAATTTCAACCAGTTGATTAGTCCAGCTAAACGTACAGTCGTATAACACGACAGTATTTATTATACATGCGCTATGTGTTGCGTCATCGAGCGCGCAGTGGTTAGTAACGCTACTTTGCCCAACGCTCACGGGTTCGATTTCCACACAGTACAAACATGTGCGTGCATGAACATGTCCTCATTTCTGATTCTATCACACAGAGAAACCCCGAGCATGGCCCTTTCCATAGCACGATGAACGACCTTGAGGTTCCGCATACGTTAAAATGTAATATTTATTTTAATTATTCAATTAAAAAACTAGCGAGCCGGTTTCGCAGGAATAGATAAAAAGATTATAGTACATTATCAACCTTGATTAAGAAACTATTTGGTTCATCGTTTCATCATCATCATCTCAGCCCATATACGTCCACTGGTGAACATAGGCCTCCCCTCTAGAGTACCACTTGTCTCGATCCTGTGCCACCTGCATCCATCGACTGCAGGTGGCACAGGGGCAAACCTCTTGAGGACGTCGCTCCATCTAGTGGGTGGTTGTCCCACACTGCGTGCACCAGTAGGGAGACACCATTCGAGAACCTTTCTTCCCCAGCGTCGTTCTACGAACTATGTGACCGGTCCACTTGCCAATTCAGCTTGCCTAACCTTTGGGCTATGCCGGTTACGTTAGTTCTACTGCGGATATCCTCATTTCTGATTCTATCACGCATAGCTCTTAGCGACCTCGAGCTTCCCCATACGGCTCGCAGTGAAAGACCACGTCTCAGTTCCGTATGTCATCACTGGCAACACACTGTTCGAAGATCTTTCTCTGTTTCAGATGGTGAACACTCGCAGAGACGATCGCAACAGCGGAGGCATGCATTTACTAACGGTATTGGGTGGGTGGCGGCTGGCAGTAGTTCGCATGAACTAAACGGAAGCGGAAGTTTAGATCAAATGGCCTGAATAGCCTTATAACCTTCTACAAGAATAGACCTATAATAATGATTTTTCAAATCCTACTGTGGAACTAGTTTCACCCGAGGGAGGCTTTGTATAGTCGTCGTCTGCGTGGGTACCTCTGTCTCACCTATTTCTACCGCCGAGCAGATATATTTATATAGCTGTGTTCTGATTTGAACGGTGAGATATGGCAGAGAAATTACTGGGCGAAACAGCCTTAGCTCACGAGATTGGCAGCGAGCGAGTTACATCCCCGTCGTGTTGCGAGCATTAATATTCTGCGGTGTCCGCTTACCATCTAATGTGGGCCGCATGCTTACTTACCAATTTAGATGTATAAAAAAAATAAAGGTTAGCGCGTTCAAACAAACACTTCAACATACAAACGTACTCTTCTATTTGATATATTAGTACAGATATCAGTTTGTCCCGTTGTCACGAATATAATACTTTACGTTGATTTTTAATGCCCAAGAAGCAATAAAATAATATTTTATAATAGCCACTTAGATTTTGTCCTTGGAAAACAATGATATTTGGATAATTACGAGTATGTTGGTTTATATTTAAAGGTTATATATATATATATATATATATATAACCCCACCCCCTACCAGTAGTGGGTGGGTGCCGGCCGGCGCTAGGCCGCATGAACTAATTGGTGGAGGAAGCACACAAAGCAGGTTAGATCAAATTGCATGTAAATTTGACTTTCGCAAAATAACGCCTGAATCTATTAACTATAAAATAATATTACTTATATTATTTTAATCTTGTTTACTTGTCTTGTAACAGCATTTTTTATTACTCATGCGGGATAAGTAATATCTTTGCGGCCGTTGTTACGGGCGATAAGTCGCTTTTTGCCCATTATAAAATTACAACTTGAGTTTTGAGTAAACCACACTCCATTTAGCGCACGCAAATAGACGAGAAAAAAAAATGAATAACGCCCCTGGACCCCAATTTTGGTAACTCGTGCGATGTTGTCGCTTGCCCACTCGAGCGAATGCGAGCAACTTCACTCTCGTGGGCAATCGACAGCTTATCGCACTAGTTGCGCAATATAGATACTATAAACAGTCTAAAATTCAGTCAATAAAGTATTGTGTTATAGTCACTGTAAAGAAGCGTCGAGAAGCATACGTGGCATGTAAAGTGGTACAGTAGACTATAAAGGCTGGTATTACAGTACGTATCACTCGCGCGATGCCACCTCTACTGCTAACATAGCAACTAGGAGCTCGTGTGTAAGTTGTAATGTCACCTTTAGAGCCGAAGTCAAGCCTGCTTATCAACAGACGAGGCTCTGGTGAAAGAGATGTAGGGCACGACGTTAGCCCTATAGTACCTCCACCTCACAGAAGACGGCAGCCAATTAACAACTCCCTGGAGGGTTGTTGTGTTCCTGCGAGTGAGTGAGCTCACCAGAAGATGAGGAGTTGACAGCGGGGGTGGCAACGCGTTAGCGACATTCTTTTTGTTGCTAACGTTCATAGGCTACGGTAACTGCTTTACATCAGGCGGACTGTATGCTTGATTGCTATCCGTCGTAGTACAAAAAAAATGGAGTTGAGTAACCTCACTCGCACACAGGAACACAACCCTTCAGAGAAAACCGCAGCCAAATAACAACTTCCTTGAGGGTTATTGTGTTCCTGCGTGTGAGTGAGGTCACCAGTAAGATCCTATGGAATTGCTGTGTTAAAAGCAGAGGAGGCATCGCGCGAGTGATACTTAATGTACTACAAGCGTTCATAGGTACTACGGTAACTGCTTTACATCGGGTACATCGCATGCTTGCATGTCTTTCGACATTGTATAAATATATATACGAGTATATACAAGAATTAAAAATAATAAGATTAGTTTTAAAAGATAAGTAATATATGTATAATTATCTCATTGAAGTTACCAAGTGACACGACTAAATAGATAATAAACGTAATTACTTTATCTATTAGATATTAGTAAAGGTTTATCTTCAACAATAATCTGTTTATAAATAATTGTACAAGTTTTATTTACTGCTACAGGCAGGGCGACAGCGGGGGAATAGAGTGGAGGGGGGGATGACGTAGTTCTCGTACAGAATAAGCGAGATGGCAATATTAAGATGGTTGTTTTGCGTATACACATAAACATACGTCCGCGAGTTCGATTATTGTAGCTCTGCGACGCCCTAGGGGCTTAGGAGCTGCAGTTCGACCTCGACCCCTCTCGGGGGCCCTTAGGCAGTCGCTTCTTGCTTTTTTCAGGCTGTGGCGCTTCACGCCCGCCTCTCCGGGGACGTAGTCACGGCCCACAGAAGCCAACTACATAGTCAGGTCAGAAAAAAAAAACACACGCCGTCATTTTTTCAAAGCATGCTCTGAAACAGTGACGCTTGTGTCGCCACACTTCCCCTGGGACGGTTGCCTCCAATTAGAGCCGGCCAAAAGTCCCTGGGTAGTCACGAGTGTGCCCCCGCTCAGGAAATAATGCACGATTTTAATGGATTAGTCATTCTTATCGTCGAGCAGTGGATAAAGAACCAGCCTATTGATCAATTGGTCCCCGGTTCTAATCCCGGCGTGTACCACTAAATCGTATTTTCGGATTTATGTACATGTTTGTAATTTGTAATTACTTGCTCAGCGGTGAAGGAGAAACATTGTGAGGAAACTCACACACATCCAAGAAATTATATTTCAAAAGACGTGTCACCTAACCTTAGTCTGGTATACTCTCTGGCTTGTAGAGGTCTGAAGGCAGTCGCTCCATGCAAAAATCAGTATCTTCGCCAAATCCTTAGGCTTAGGTAGCGGACCACGCCAATCCTGGTAGATTAGGAAATGGTATAATGCTAAGAAAGAAGTTCTTTTGGTCATCGTTGAAAAAACAAAAAAAAATCTTTTACTTAAAATTACGTATTAATAATTGCTTAAACTTAAACTTCTTATAACGTCTGAACTGCAAACTGTTGCCGTCTGGACTGCAAACTGTTGGCGTGGGGAGGTGAGTGAGTGCAGGGAATAGAGCGAATAGAGTGCTGGGAAAACTTGAGATCGAATGCTATCTTCTATAGGTACACAAGGTTAGTGCTAACCTATGGGAAGCAAGAGCTGGGGTTGGCGGAGAAGGCATGAAAGTAGAATAAATGCTGTTGAGATGCGAACATTAAGTAAAATCTGCAGTTTTAGATCAAGCACTTGCAGACCAAATTTACAATTATGACGTAAGAGAGTTGGGACGATAAAGAGTTTGTAAGTTTGTTGAACAACACGGGTGTAAAAGATTGTAGCTGTCTAAGGCCAATATAAAACACAAGTAACTCATGAAGAAGAATTATCAGAAGGAAGTCAGGAACTCTAGCAACCGTTGAGCATGCATGAAAAGTTCTATGAATGTTGAATAAATAAATAAATATTGTTGGACAAATTACACAGCGCCACCTATCCCCAAAGTAAGCGAAGCTTGGGTTATGGGTACATACTTATTAAGACAAACAGACATGTTCATGCACACAAATGTTTGTACTGTGTGTCGAATCGAACCCACGAGCGTTGGTGTCAGAGTAGCGTAACAGCGTGTTTCACCACTGCGCCACCGAGCAAATAGACCGCCAATTCCGCCCTAACGAAACCGAAAATACAGCTCATGTCGAAATGGTGCAAGAGTACGAGGCTATTTTTCAACAAAGATAGCTGCCGATGACAATCAAAGCAAGTTTGTGTGTAAGGACAGAGTCATGTGCCACTCAGTTCTCCCTTTACCAACGCTGCAAGGGACACAGCTTGAAGATATGGAAAGAGACATAGAAATGATAAACACAGCGCACATGGAAATAGTGTTGGCTTTTTATACCAACATTTGTGTAGTTTTTAAAAAGCTCAAGGTATGACTTGCACGTTGTTAACTCACCTTTCTTTATAAATATTTGTTTAATATTGAAAACCGCTTATCGCCAGTTAACTTCACAGAAAACCGCTTATCGCCAGTTACAATCAGTTGAGGGCTACTGGACTCGGTTCTTAACCACTCACTCGCTTCTTTCACATAAATAGCTGTGTTCATTCAGTTTTATTTAAGTCTTAAGAGAGGTAGGGCGCATCAAAGCAACCCGTCTGGGGAAGTACCTCCACCTCCACCACAGAAAACCGCAGCCAAATTACAACTCCCTAGTTGTGTTCCTGTGTGTGAGTGAGGTCACCAGTAAGCTCCTAAGGAGTTGCTGTGTAAGCAGCAGAGGAGGCATCGCGCGAGTGATACGCAATATATTACACGCGTTAATAGGCTACGGAAACTGCTTTACATCAGGTGGACCGTACGCTTGTTTGCCACCTTAGTGGTATAAATGCTTGCATGACTCCCGACGTTGTATAAAAAAAAGTCTTCTTCGTTTTAGTGTTATCCCTTTTCTGAATCCAATAGGATTGGCAGAGTCTATCTAAGCCTAAGGATTTGGTGAAGAATCTGATTTTTACACGGAGCAACTGTCATCAGACCAACCCAGAGGAAAAACCAGGACGTTCTTAGTCACATGTCTTTCAACATATAATTACTTGTTTCTGGTTTCTTCACAATGTCTTCCTTCACCGCTGAGCAGTGAATATTACAAATATGTACATAAATCCGAAAATGCGAATTTAGCGGTACATTCCAGAGTTAGAACTGGAGACCAGTTGGTCAACAGGCCGTTTTTTAACCACTGCGCTATCTCTGCTATTTCATTTAAGCAGCCTGCTAATTGGCAATGTGACTTTGGCGAAGGAAAGGTAGAGTACACCAAAGCAACCTGACTAGGCACTAATCTAACCATAGACCACCTTAAGACGTAAGACATAGCCAAATAATAACATCCTAAAAGGCTGTTATGTTCTTATGAATGTGTAAGGGATGCCAGTAAGCTCCTGAGGATGTGGGGTTGGGATTTGGGAATACATAATCCATGTATACGACATTATAGTATAGATAATAATTCAGTAGGATTATATTCAAAACTTAATACTTGTTTACATTTTCTTCTCTTGCATTATCAAAACAAACATAAGGTCCATCTGATGTGACATGTTTACCATAGTCTAATGGTTAATAGATTCAGGCGTTACTTTGCTAACGTCAAATTTACAGGCAATTTGATCTGAACTACTTTGTGTGCTTCCGCTCTTGATTCGTTCGTGCGAACTACTGCCGGCCGGTTTAGCTGCTGCGGTCTTCTCTGCGACCGCAGCAACTGAGGCAGAGACGACGGGAGCAGCCTTGGCAGCGGCGGCATGCTTCTACTACGGCCGGCAGTAGTTCGCACGAACTAATCGGGAGCGGAACCACACAAAGTAGTTTAGATCAAATAGTATAATGTTTGTAATACAGGATAAGGCACTCATGCATTTTTAAGGTGCTGCTTTAACCACCATGGAGCTCGTTAAAAGACTATGGGTGTGCAATAAATATACTGCTAACACAGCAACTCTTAGGAGCTTCTTGGTAACCTCACTCATACACAAAAACACAACAACCCTCCAGGGAGCTGTTATTTGGCTGCGATTTTCTGTGAGGTGGAGGTACTTCCCCAGACGGGCTGCTTTGATGCGCCCTACCTCTCTTAAAACATCCAGACCAAGACAAACAGAGATGTTCATGTTCATATACACAAATGTTTGTCTTGTGTGGGAATCAAACCCACGAGCGTCCGTGTCATAGTCGTGTCATTGACGACTTAGCCACTACTGGTTACTGTGTAGGAATTTCAGGGTCGGCAACTCAAGAGTGGCACCCCTGGTGTTGCAAATGCCCATAGGCTACGGTAACTGCTTACTATCAGGCAGGCCGTACGCTTGTTTGCCACCTTAGTGGTATAAAAAACAAAAAAAAAAAGGAATCAACCCCACAAGCGTTGGTGTCAACAGTTGTGTTATTAACTACTGGACCACTGAGCTTCTCAAAAAAATGTGCTATTTGTTTAACCAAAGACAAACACATTAAAATTTGTATATGAACCTACTACAATGTAACGAAAAGACCTCCAAATGTTAAAAGAGCATGTTAAGATAAGTTTTATGGCACTTAGATGTGCCTACCTACCATGTAAGGGGCTTCACATGAACATATAGATAGATGTAAATCAGAGATTATCGATCATTTGTGTGTGTAGATCCCTTGCCTATTCTATTTATTCTTCCTTTCCATAGACCCCTGGATAAATAATTTATTAAATTTACAGACCACTGCATGCATGTAAGTCAAAATCGACCCCTGGGAGTCGTTGAAGACTTTTCTCTCTAGAATCTATGATATATGAATGACCCTTATATTATCTGCATTTAATAAATATGCTGTAAATTCAGCTAAATAAGCCGCGAGCCCTAGGAAAGATTAGAGATTAAACCATAAAAAAATATAAGTTATTTTGCGACTTACTTCTCATCGTTTAGTGCCAATTTCGTAGTAGATAACGGCCTCAGAGTTGTGCTGTTGCCGAAATTCGTACTAGAGCAATATCTTGATAGGTTCCTCGAGTAATTTGTGAAAGTTTTTAATAAACTTCTAGAGAACATTTTTAGATCTGTTAGTATTTTATGAAACGCTGAATCACTGCGAGAATGCTGAATAATGTAAATCCGTAAAGCAGCGTCAGATTCCGATTATGTAAATTGATATGATTACATATCTGATGAATTGTTACACTTGACCCTGAGTGCCAATTGCCAAACGCTTAAAAAATGACAAAAATTTTAGGTTAAATTTATTCCATTCCGTTACACGCATGGACTTATTACTATTAATATGACTTCCTTTTGGTATAGTTATACTACTCTATGAATATGATTAACCAATTGCATGCAGTGAAGATTGTCTAAAACAATAAATACAAGTACAAAACACACCATATGGTTTAGCATTAGAAACACAATTTAGGCTATCACAAAATTCACAAAGCACAGTGGAGAATAAGCTGGGAGAGATAGCTAAATCGGATGCTATATGTCCCTTATTGATATTTGCCAACCGAATAAAATGTACCCGTTAACCTCAAGTATTTTGTAGGTATTTGTCTCATTGTAAAAAAAAAATGTTAATAATAGAGTAATTAAAAGTGTAGGTTTCTCGCGAATATTTCGCTTCCTATGCCTTAAATGATATTTTTACCTAGTACAAAAATTGTAGAGTATTAAATTCTATACAACTTTCGTTTGAACTTTTTTTTCATACGAGTAACCGTTTTCGAGATAGAGCGTCAAGAATTCGCAGCGCACTGCCATATATGGTTTAATGCAAGGTCAAGCAAGAGTCACGATTAATCGTACGTTGTGAGAAGTTAATTATTCACTAAAATATGACACTTATGTAATAACGGCCAATATTTATATTCTAATTATTAATTCTTTATAGTAGGACTTGATCTGATCACAGATGAGATGATCAAACTAGGTGGCACTTACGTCCGGGACGCCTTCTGGTACTTATGCAACCTATGCTGGAGAAATGGAAGGGTCGCAATGGACTGGAGACGCGCAGTCATCGTGCCCTTGTATAAAAGCAAGGGGTCACACATGGACTGCGCCAGCTTTAGGGCCATCAGTTTGATCAGCTTAGCAGCAAAAGTATATAAAAAGGTGATTGAAACGAGAATGAGGGTGAAATCCGATGAAATACTGTGGGACGCACAAGGAGGTTTCCGAAATGGAAGGGGATGTACGGATCAAGTTTTCTCGCTCCGCAATATCGTGGAGAAGCATCTGGCCATCGACCAGAAGGTATACCATCGACATATTGCCGAGATATGGGATTAACGGTTCATTGCTCCGTGCTGTGCAGTCCACTTACAAGGATTGCTCAGCATGTGTGCGGATAGATGGTGGCATGTCACCCTGGTTTGATGTCAAAATTGGTGTCAAACAGGGTTGTATGCTATCTGCTAGGCTGTTTATCCTGTATCTCGATAGTTGTCTGCAGAGAATAAGGTCAACGAATGTGGGATTGCGCATGGGTGACCTAGTGGTGAACTGTCTGCTGTGTGCAGACGATGCCGTGCTATTAGCAGATACACCATCTGAACTGCAAACACTGGTCACAACGATGAAAAACGAATGTATGGAGAAAGGCTTACTACTGAATGCGAAAAAAACAAAGATAATGGTATTTGAAAGAGCAGAATCTAACTAGAACTAATGAAAGGATTACGGTTGATGATGAAGTGTTGGAACAAGTGGATGAGTTTGTATATCTTGGATGCGCTTTCAGCAGGGATGGAAGGTACACCGCAGACGTGGAAAGGCGAGTGAGTGCTGGGAATAGCGTGAATGGAGCGTTGGGAAAACTTCTTGGCAGTAAAAACCTGAGCCAGAAGGCACAGCTGGCTATACAAAATGCAGTCCTGGTCCCAACGCTTACTTATGGAAGCGAGAGCTGGATATGGCAGACAGAGCATGAAAGTAGGATAAACGCAGTTGAAATGCAAGCGTTGCGCAAAATTTGTGGCCTAACTCCTGTAGACCGTATTCGTAATGATGAGGTTAGAAGCAGAGTTGGTCTGAAAGAGAGCGTCGGTGTTAAAATTAGATGAGGCATGCTCCGTTGGTTCGGACATGTAGAAAGAATGCAGGATGAATGAATGACGAAACAGATATACAATGCACAAGTGGAAGGATATAGGAACCGAGGAAGGCCAAGACTTACCTACCATGATCAAATTGGTCGTGTTCTATCAGAAGGTGATGTCAGGAGCCCTAGAAACTGGCGAGCGTGCATGAGAAGAGCGATGAATGTTAAAGAAGCGCTTGAGGTATGTAAGGATCGAGTCACGTGGCGCTCGGTTCTCTCTGCCTACCTCGTGAGGGATTTGGCGTGAAGTTATAAATAGATATATATTATGTTAGTTGACAGGTTTACAAGTAGTAGGTCATACCAAAAAACATGATAATGTCAAATTTGTTGCGCGAATAGAATCAAGTCACTATAAATATCATAACTTAATTAAAGCTATTCGTGTTAACATTATGCCTTTGGAGTTCAACTTCTTTAATGGAATAGAAACAATTAATGACAAGACATTTACTCAGTTCGTTTTTGAAAGGGTTCAGTAGTATATCTCTCTGGTATCTCTGATGATGAGCTTTTTCATGTCTGCAGGATGTCAATGGGCGCAATGAGCTTGTACGCATGTATTTCTATTGTGTCAAGAAGATTTTGTTGATAAAGATCGTGTTACCCCAGAGCAGAACACCGTATCTGAGTATTGAACATATGTAGCCATAGCCGCAGCAGTTAAGGCCGTATATTTGTTCCGGTGTGGTGTATAAAACGTTAGAGGATGCTATGCACGCGGCCTAGAAGAGAGCGGTGAGTTCGGTTTGTACAGGTCTAGTCAATTTTTATCACCTAATTCCAGAAGGGCGCCACGAGCTTTGTCATCCCTAAAACCAAAAGAGTGTAAGGAAAACTAGCAGAATTCAAAAAATGTTACAATAGTTTATTGAAGTGAATTATTTGATATGGATAATTTCTTCTTGGAAGCTGGATTTAAACAAAAAACACGAGTTCAAGACTTGTAGTAGAATTCTCGTCGTGCAAGGTTCACTAGTTTAAAAAAACGCTCGAGGAAAAGAAACTCTTGCCCATAAAAATTAAGTAAGTATGTATAGGAGGAGGAATAAATACAGGTACGCTTGGTATTTAAGTAAATTAAAAGTACATGTTTTTTTGTCGACATGGTGAGGTACAAGGAAAAGGAATGGATGCACCTTACATTGCGTGGATCTGAGTGAAAGGCTTTTATGAGGTCCGATGATGCTGACACATGAACCTTGCTGGAGTAGCTTCTGTGGCTAAGCCCTAAAACCGAACATATAGTATGTGAGAATTAGAAGCTTCGTCCGCTTTCAACAAAATTTAGATCGAAACGCGGTGTGTCAACCTGAGTTACAACGTAACCATAGAGGATTAATGGTACTTGCTCGGAAAGAATTTGTATAAACCTCTCCAGACTACCTAAGCAACTTCTTCTCATTGAGAAAAAATAATTTCAATGTTCTGAAAGAATGCAACGAATATTTTATGCAAAATCTCTCAAATAACTCAACGAATCAGATGAACGAATAAAACTACTCATCAACAATGAATCAGTTAATCACTTGTTATAAAAGAAAATCATTAACTCGTGTTAATTAAACAACTGCTCAAATATTTAAAATGCAATATTTCGATCGATCGTTTTCAGTGACGCAAGAACGTTCTCAAAAAAATCGGCCAAGTGCGAGTGGGACTCGCGCATGAAGGGTTCCGTACCATTATCTATAAAAAAGGCAAAGAAAACACGTTTGTTGTATGGAAGCCCCCTTAAATATTTATTTTAATCTATTTTTTAGTATTTGTTGTTATAGCGGCAACAGAAATACATCATCTGTGAAAATTTCAACTGTCTAACTATCACGGTTCATGAGATACAGCCTGGTGACAGACGGACGGACGGACGGACGGACAGCGGAGCCTCAGTAATAGGGTTCCGTTTTACCCTTTGGGTACGGAACCCTAAAAACGTGCGAAGGTGCTTTCGTTATATCGAACATTCAAGAAGAAAAGTCTAAACAATGCAGATAGATGGCAGCAATTATTTTACGTAGAGTGAATTTTTTTTGAACAAAAATAATAATAACAAAAATATCGGACAACATTGTAATAAATAATAACTACAATCGATTTTGGATATTTGATGAACTTCCTCAATTATACATATATAAAAATAAACATCTAGTTTCACGATTGCACACTGCTCTGGGCTTCTAGTAATGTGTCCTAAAAGAATGTCCAATCTTTTAGGACACATTACTAGAATCCCAGATCGGATTTCATCCTCCTTTCAATGATTTTTCCATACACTTTAGCCGCTAAGCTGATCAAACTGATGGCCTTGTAGTTGGCATAGTCCATACGTGAACCCTTGCCTTTATATAAGGGCACGATGACTACGCGTCTCCAATCGGTTGGGACTTGGGACCCTTCCGGTTCTATAGCATAATTTGATAAAAAACCAGAAGGTGTCCCTAACGTATGTGCCACCTAGTTTGATCATCTTAGCTGTAACCATATCGAATCCCGCTGAATTTCCATTTTTCAAACTTCGTATCTACCATTCATTTCATACATGGTAATGTCTTCATGATGCTCTGGCACTGCCGAGTCAG
Organism: Pyralis farinalis; assembly: GCA_947507595.1. Taxonomy (NCBI): domain Eukaryota; kingdom Metazoa; phylum Arthropoda; class Insecta; order Lepidoptera; family Pyralidae; genus Pyralis; species Pyralis farinalis. The sequence continues at coordinate 9,409,898 of OX382281.1, forward strand.
TCACAGACTCATTCACAGTGCCAATTTACAACCAATTGGAATCATCTGAGGGGCAGAAGCTCACCTACAAGTTGGCACTTTCTAGGGTTAAACCAGCACAGGATATATCCAAGTGCCGCAGTGTAAGAGACCTCCGCGGTGATCTATTATACTAGAATCTCGCGATGAAGGAGAGATGACGCTCACATTTCCACGAGTTGCTGAACAAGTAGCATATAGAGATGTAGTCACCGACTCTTCCACCTAATCAGGGCCTAGTGCCATCTATAACGCCTAAAGAAGTCCAAGAGGCAGTCAGAGCCGATGGAGTCCCCACAGAAGCCTGGAAGGCGATGATACCTCGTGGTGTGAGCATTTTGACCGATCAATGTAACCGCATACTCCTTACCTATAAAATCCCGGACTAATGGAGATTGAGTGTCATCACTCTAGTTTTTAAAGGAAAAGGATCATTGCAGGAGTGCTACACAGGTTACGGCGGTATAAAGGTCATGTCTTACACTACGAAGTTCTTTGAGTAGATAATCGAATCTCGAATCCGGGAAAAGTGCACTGTGTCGGAGTGTCAGTATAGCTTTCGATCTGGTGTGGGGCCATGGAACCCGTTTCTGCCCTATGGGGCATCACAGAGAAATACAAGACATGCCTCTACATCTTCTGATTTTAGACATGGAGAAGGCTTTCAACTGTGTTCCTCGATGATCTGGTGGGCACTAAGGTACAAAAAGGTGCCAGGTGAGAGACATGTATCTCGAGTCTAATTCCACAGTTAGGACTACTGTTGGCGACACAACCAACACACAACCCTTTCCAATCACCGTCGTCGCCCACCAAATATCTGTCCTTAGTCCGTTTCTGTTCAGCATAATATTAAATATATTAAATGATCATGAACATCAGAGATGAACATGAGCAGCCTCCGTGGTTGCCGTTGTGTGATCCCATACCCGTCCGCATTGGCGAAGACACGCTCGAGGGCACGGACCGGTGTAAATAAATATATTTGTGATCTGTAAGCACAGGAAGGGCTGGCTTGACGTTGTAAAGAATGATATGCGTACCAAAGGTCTCACAGTAAAGGATATGGTGGCTTAGGACCCGACCGGAAATAACACTCGGATGATCTTCTTCTTGGTTGTGCATTCAATTCATGAAATAAAACATTCGTTCGCCGTTTTAAATTGATGCGTTAACAAATTATTACAATAAATGAAAAAAAACCGACTAGTGCGAGTCCGACTTGCATTCTGAGTCTGAGGGTTCCGTTCAAGAACATTTTCGTAAATTATTGTAGCAAAAAAGTATATTTTTTTTGGTGATGCAACTACAAATTTACGGCTTTCGGAGTTTTTCCTTTACTTGTGTTACATGATATTGCTTCTGACCAAATCTTCTTCATGATTCTGAGTCAACGGGAAGTATCCTATAGGTTTTGATTCCCTTGCGTGTGGCAAAACATGAACACAAATGTTACAGCCGTATCTTACGATTTCGTTAGAAGTTTCATTTCTTTCACTGCTCAACACAATTTACATATTTTTCCATGTACGACTCGTGTAAATGTCATTGTTTGTACTTTTAGGCCCCTTTTGACCAATATCCTTTCATTATTTAGTGATTGTACCTAACTTTACATTTTAACTACTAAATATACGGCTTGTTGGGGCCCATGACATTTTTAGCCTTTTGTTTACGGATAAATATTTTTGGGTTGGTAATTTATCAAGTCCTGTATGTTTTGTCAATGTCACTGTCGCTGTTGTATGATTGTCATGTCATGTTCTTGTCAACAGAAATATCGAGAACTCTGCAATTAATGTATTTTAAAATTAATTTACCTTGAAGCAATTACTATATCAAGAATATTTATTAATAATAAAGATATAGCAATCTTTAAAAAATGTCTGATAGGTTAAAAAGTACCGATAAAGTGTCAAACGATGAAGTAATTGAAGATCTTACTAAAGATTTAAAATCTAGTCTCAGTACGGAAGAAAAAGGCGATGAATTCATCATAAACCCTGGATCGAGTGCAGAGAACGTTCCTCCATCGGCTGAAAGTTCTGAAAGAAAACCTGGTGAGTTTTTACAGCCAAATGCATTGTTTTTGTTCAGTGTGCTTATCGACCTCGCCCTTAGAGCGACGTTTGTCTATCACCAAAAGAGTTACGGTACTGTTTTGCACAAAGGTTCCTATGGTATCTAACAATATAATAGCATTCAATTTTATTACTACCATAGGAAATGAAAAAGGAATTTTTCCAAAATTAATATTTTTACTCCTTTTGCACACATGAAATTGCAAACATTGTTTTTTTAATCAATTTGATAAATAAATAAATAATAAATATTGCCGGACAAATTACACCGCGCCACCTAGCCCCAAAGTAAGCGAAGCTTGTGTTATGGGTACTAGACAACTGATAAACATACGTAAATACATTTTTTTTTGTTAATACATACTTATTATACATAGGAAATACCCAGACCAATACAAACAGACATGTTCATGCACACAAATGTTTGTACTGTGCGGGAATCAAACCCACGAGCGTTGGTGTCAAAGTAGTGTAACAGTGCGTTTCACCACTGTGCCACCGAGCTCGTCAAATCAATTTGATAAACCATTTCATTTAGTCAAATTTAACGAAGACACTGATATGTACTTTCTTTTATGTTCGGCCACACATCTTTCGAATATAATTTCTTGGATGCGTGAGTTTTCTATGTTTTCCTTCACTCCCGATAAATATGTATGTAAATCTGAAAACACAAAATTAGTGATAAATGCCACATCAGGATTGGAACTGGGGACCACTTGGTCAATACGCCATTTCCTTATCCTCTGGAATATCACTACTATTCTTACATACACAATCTCTATCAATTATTTATACAAAATTGTTTAAATTGCATTTAAACATATTATGTTATTAATTTGAATATAATTTGAAAGCTTTATTCTAACACCATAAGATGACAACAAAATTATAACAATATATCTGACGAGCTCGGTGGTTCAGTCGTGAATGACGCGACTTTGTCACCGTCGCTCGTGGGTTCGATTCCCACACAAGGCAAATATTTGTGTGCATGAACATGTCTGTTTGCCTTGGTCTGGATGTTTTAAGAGAGGTAGGGCGCATCAAAGCAGCCCGTCTGGGGAAGTACTTCCACCTCACAGAAAACTGCAGCCAAATAACAACTCCCTAGAGGGTTGTTGTGTTCCTGCGTGTGAGTGAGGTATACCAGTAAGCTACCATGGAGTAGCTGTGTAAGCAGCAGAGGAGGCATCGCGCGAGTGATAATTAATATATTGCAAGGGTTAATAGGCTACGGTACCCGCTTTACATCAGGTGGGCCGTATGCTTGTATGCCTACATACTACGTCGGTAGTATAAAAAAAATATATATAAAGTTATTTGGGTTTAAATGTTACGTAACCTTAACGGGGGTTGGCAGTGAAATTTTAATATATCAGACTGTCAAATGTGTTAATGGTTATTTGTGTCAGTTAATACATAAATATAGACTTTGTAAGATCATCTGACCTCTCTCTCAATATTTGCTGAGTGACTAAATATGTCTGTGACCTGGCATAATAATGATGAAAATCCACACCCTTTCTGTTAATCAATTTCGGCCCTTTTTCTTCATTTCTTGCTTGAGTCTCATCAGCTCTTGTAGTAGAAATCTCAATCAATGGTTTTGCCCAGCTCATAGTGAACAATGCCCTTCCAATCCCATCGTACACACAGCACCTCCTTATTGTGAGTTAATTCCGGTAAAGCAATTACAAATACATTAATTATAAATAGTATGTAGAGTTAGACTGCCCTTCGACTATGATCTTAAACGTTCTCGTCGTAGGCAATCCACTTTTCATCACCAGTGATGAATCTTTTCAAAAATGGCTAGTTTTCATTAAGTTTCAATACAGAATTGCTAATGAGTACACAATTTATTATGTTACCAAGTATTGAGCTATTTTATATAACCAGACTTTTTCAAATGGGTGAAAATTATAGGGTTTTTCTTGGTCAATCCCTAGCTCTTCAGATATATTGTAACTACTTATATGTCAATCTTGCTCTAGTTTTTAAAAAATGGCATCAACTTTATCCATGACAGGTTGACCACGGCAAGCTTCATCTTTGACATCAAAATTTCCAGGCTGAAAATCCCTCGCGACCTGTGCACCCACTGATCTACCCACCAGTGGGTGCCAGGGGAATTCTTACTTGCCCGTACACACTCTGTATTCCACCCGTGGGTGGAGGGCAAACCACTTTTGTGCTACTCTTACTGACATATAAGCCATATATATATAAATAAGTCCATAAACGTCATAAATCTTTTTCACATCTTGTCATATTTTTCCCTTTTTGTGATAAGACTTCATCAATTCATCAAAACATATCAAATTTCTTCATTTGTTTTTTGGCATTTTATGATTTTATTGGCCAGAAAAACGATAGAAAAATGGCAAGAAATCGTTGTTGTTTTTTATTTTGCTGTTTATAAAATGTCATCTAATTAGTGTTGAAAGTGGGAATTTTATTTAAGTTGTCTTTGGTCATGTCGTTTTAAAGTTAGTTCAATATGTGAGTGACAGGAAAAATGATGCTGTTTTGTTAATATGTGAAATGGATTTGGTTTAGTGTTTTTGAAAGATTTTCTAATAAATAATTATTAATAGTTTTTTATGTGTTTTATGAAAATAAAAAAAAATAAAACAAAAATTAGTGGCCGAAACTAGCCAGATACAAACAATACAGCCAAAGAGATTTTATTGCAAAATTTTAATTGCCAAAATATGATTTGTGACCAATTCTTGTATTATTTTACGTATTAGTTAAATACATGATTTTGCTTTGTATGTTTATTTATATATTAGTCTTTCTGAAAAAATGCAATTTACAAAAAAAAAATATAAAAATTGAAACTTAAATAATTTAGTAACTTAACTTTTACTACTGTTAAATATATGTCGTGTATATCGGACACCGCTCTAACAAATTGGAAGATTTTTTTTACATACATATACAATAAGGTTTCCTTTATGAGTTTATTGGTTACCTCTCAGTATATTTATGAGAAGGTTGCTCGTAAAAATATAGTCATTTTCAAAATTTAGTGAAAATCTTACAAGCAGGAATCGATTGCGTATGCCGATACATTGGCTTGCTAAGACTAATAGATCTTTTGTTATAAATTGTATTTGATTCTATAATAAATTACCTGAAACAGTTTAGTCCTTGCCTGAAAATATGTTCAAAAGCCTCATTAAAAATACACTATGTAAGAAGGGTTATTACAGAATCGATGAATATCTGAGTGATAGAGATGTTTGGAAATGATTCAGCACCTGTATTAATATATTTTTAATTGTACCAGTTGATATCACTATATGTGCACTCACATATATTTATTGTAATATAAATTGATGATTTGAAAAATGAATTGTATTGGCTAGTTTCTATTGACATTTCTTCTTCGCCAATGGTAATTTTTCTGCTGGTAGATTAAAAAAGTTAGATTAAGCTAAATAAAATATATATATAAAATTAATAAGATACAATATGATATTATTTAGATAATGTAAGTAGTGTCTAAGTGCCCAGGAAGGCCTAATGGCAAATAAATGATTTTTATCTTTTTATTTACATAGGTGATTTTCCTTTAAAAATGCGTATAACACAAAACAGATAAAAATGGTCCCTGGTTCTAGATAAACTTAAATAGCAAAACTTTATCTGATTACAAAATTTGACACAAAATTAAACTCTGACGACTATTGTTGAGATACTTGAAATATTATTATAATTACGAAAATTGTTCTTCCAAGGAGAAGCTGTGTAAGCAGCAGAGGAGGCATCGCGCTAGTGATATATCGCAATATATATCGCAATCGTTATTAGTCTACGGTACCCGCTTTACATCAGGTGGGCCGTATGCTTGTATGCCTCCCGACGTAGTATAAAAGAAAAAGAATTTTGTCCAATGAGTAAGCCGTATATATGTTTGTCTTTCCACGTAGTATAAAAAAAATCTCATTCCAGATGTGCCCAAAACAGAAGCAGAATTCGATAAAGATTACGAGGAGAGAGATAAGCCAGACAGTGACACGGAGTCCGTGGATGAAGAGTCCCTTAAGGATGCAGAGGTGGACCTAACCGACGACCAGAAGGAGGAGCGGAGGATCATCGCCGAGGAGTTGAAGACAGCTGGCAATGAAGCATTCAAAGTGGGAGATTTCGAACGGAGCATAGAAAAATATACTGAAGGTTTGTATACTCGTATATACTACTATAACCGTAATTCATCCCACTGCAGGGATACTGGTCTCCCTTCAAGCGAAGGGAGAGCTCGGTTGCTCAGTCGTGAACGACGAGAGTTTGACACCAGCGCTCGTGGGTTCGATTTCCATACAAGACAAACATTTGTGTGCATGAACATGTCAGTTTATTATTACTGGTCTGGGTGTTTTAAGAGAGGTAGGGCGCATCAAAGCAGCCCGTCTTTGGAAGTACTCCCTAGGCTTGTTGTGTTCCTGCGTGAGGTCACCAGTAAGCTCCTAAAGAGTTGCTGTGTTAGCAGCAGAGGTGGCATCGCGCGAGTGATTCAAGCGTTCATAGGCTACGGTAACTACTAATCAGGTGGACCGTATGCTTGAATGCCTTCCGAGGTTGTATAAAAAGTGTTTCCAAGCCGCCCGAAGGCCACCGACTTGGCTTAACGACTTATTGACAACAGCCGGCATCGACGGCTTAACGTGCCCCCCGAAGCTCGGAGAAACTTGTGATAGAAAACCCATCCATGGGCAGACTGTGGTCGACGTTGGTTAACGTGCGTGTTTGGTTAGGATGACACGCGCAACGACAACATCGGGCCCTCATACATGCTACTTCTTCCTAGCGTTATCCCGTTTCCTAATCCATTAAGAATGGCGGGGTCCGCTACCTAAGACTAAAGATTTGGCGAAGATACTGATTTTAACATGAAGCGACTGCCGTCAGATCTCCACAACCCAGAGGGAAATTTTATTTTCTGGTATATTTTCTGGCAATGGCACCGCAGGCTATGAACGCTTGCATTAAGTATCGCTTGCAAGATGCTACCTCTGCTGCTATCACAGCAACTCCTTAAGTGCTTACTGTTAACCTCATTCACTCGTAGACACAACAACCGTCCAAAGAGTCGTAATTTGGGTGGGCTTTTCCTGGCAATTTATTTTACTGTGAGATGAAGGTACTTTCGCGCACTTGCTTTGATGTGCCCTGCGTCTCCTTTTACTCTGCACTAATTCTTCATTATTTTGTCCAGGACTCAGAATCTGCCCTCTTCAGTTCCCGCAGCAGCGTTCAGTGCTCTACTGCAACAGAAGCGCCGCCAAAATGAAACTAGAAAAATACAGCAAAGCCGCCAAAGACTGCACGAAAGCCATTGACTTGGACGAGAAGTACCTCAAGGCTTACATCAGGTAATGGACTGTTTTAGACCATTTTTAGGTGTTTCTTCTGCTTCTGCAAGTTCATCGCTCACCATATCGGCGGAGAATTCGTCATCACACAGCAGAAAGAAACGGTGATTAGAGCTGGCAGATACAGAGCCTAGTGAGATAGTGAACCGGCCTAGTGACCAACTGGTCCCCGGTTCAAATCCTGGCATGTACCACTAAATACGTGTTTTGGGTGTTAAGTACTATGTGTATATATTTGTAATTATCACTTGCTAGGCGGTGAAGGAAAAACCTTAGGTAGCGGATCCTAATGGATTAAGAGAGGTTGGACCCAGCGAGAGGTAGTGCTTTGCTCCACTCGCTTTGATTTTTGTTACAAGCTTTTATTCAGTTATGGTGGGGCATAGCATCATGATCACGGGTCTTGCAGTAATAAACTGCGAGTGCGAGCTTCGAGCTATGTGCTCCTTACTCGAGTGAGGCTCCAGGGAAGAGCACTTCCCTGCGGATTTGTTATTTGTTGCTATACGCGATATTGATTTGCGTGATGAATGAATCACCATCAGGTGATAAGATGTTGTTTGCCGTGCCGTGCAGCGTAAGCATTTTTTGGAATTTGGAAAAAAATATTTTGTCAAAGACGGGGCATAGCATGACTTCTTGCTCTAAATATCCGTCCTGGGAAGCACCTCCACCTTACAGAAGACCGCAGCTAAATAGTAACAAGGATTGTTCATCTCGACGCAGAGTGTTCAATACGCAAAACATTCAAAACGCAAAGTGTTAATTTTTTCAATTTTGCAGTGTTACAATGTTCAATACGCAGAATGTTCATTACGTAGAATGTTCGATTTACAAATCAATTACTTTAAAAATGAAAAATACAAATAAAACATATTTGCTTCACAAATAGTATTGTTTATTATTATTACACATTTGTTTAATATTTTAAAAATTAAAAATAAGGATGCTCAACGTTGAAGAAATAAAATAATTCTCTTACGTTTACATTAACTGTAAGTACAGATTTCAACGTCTGTATTCAAAATAATATAAGAAAGTACCATTTCAGTGACCAGTAGGTCTACTCTTGAAACCAATAACAATACCAATACAAGGCGATTTCAATCCAATTGCGATTCCGATTTGTACAAAATCGCTACTCTGTAAATTGTGGTCGTTACAATTGGATTGAAATTGGAATCGCTTTGAAATCGCTTTTTGATAATATCGTTATAAGTGAAGTTAGGCACACTCACTCCTTGCACTCGAGAGGTTACCAATGACAAAAAACCGATAAAAATTTTGTCTCGGTATTTAAGTACTGAAAATTCAAACATTACAGCGTTTATAACATTAATACAGAAATAAAATTGTTTGTTTATGTGAAATACATATATAAGACAAGAATTTGTATTTTTTCACCTCGTATTTATAAAAAAATATTTGTGAATGTGAACTAGCGACACAGTACCTTTGTTGCAGTGTGGATTTAAAAAAAAAGTCGTATATTTTGACAGTCAATTCAATTTGTTTGTGTACTTAGTTTGAAAGTTTAAAATTTTGTTTTGTATTATGTTTATTTATTAGATTTCGAAGTTAAATGAGTCGATCTTTTGAGTTGCTATTAGGTAATACCGTACCGTTATTGTGTAACGAGAGAACATGGCACCTCGTCCTAGTTACGCACAAATAGAGACTTTGGTGGAATTCCTCGAGCAGAACCCCGTCATTGCGAAGGGCCTGCTTCGCACAAGCTCATCAAAGGCTGAAAGTGGTCGACAGTGGCTGTTACCCTAAATGCACTAGGAGGCGCAATCAAAAATGGCGTTGGTTGGGCGAAAGTAAGTAAATGCTAAAATGTTTGTTTTAGTTTTAAAATTACTTATTTTTGTAATACATTCCTGTATCTGCATACATAAATTTAATAAAGGTAACTTCTTATTATCACACATATAATAACTAAACATTATTTTTTATTGTTTCAGTATTGATCTGAAAAAAATGTGCTTTGAAAAAGCATTGTGCCGATGAAAATGCTTCGAAAAGGCGCACTAGTGGAGGACCCCCCGATAATTTGTCACTGCTGTTAGCGTTAGATGTCCAAATGATAGCGGTCATTATTGGCTACTGCTATCCTCGACCTAGCACAAAGGCTGCCTTTAAGCAACCAGCAAAAGCTTAAACATTGGCAACATGGAAAGCCTTATGTGATTTTACTGTGGTAAACTCTTGTTATGGTATGTCATAACCTATATTAAAAATGTGGAGCTTTAGTAACTAAATAACTTGGAACCATCACTTCAGTAAGGAGCGGCTGCTCTTTATTAAATGTTTTCAACAGGACACAAGTGATGGTTCTGTAAGTTCCTTAGCCTATGTTGACTGCTTGCTATCAGGCAGCTGTATGCATATTTTACATATTTATAAAAAAAAAGTGTGCCCTACTTCTCCCTCATTAGTCTTGTTTTCGAATCAGTAGGGTGTACTGCATGTCGGTATTTGAATATATGTCATAAGAGCATAGGTCATCTATAAAATAAGTGTATTGTTGTAATTTTTATTACTGTTATATAATTTAGACTATTATAATTTAGTATTGAAATATAAATTGTAAACCTCGTGTTGGATATATGAAACACAAAAATTTGTGGGATATTTAATTTTGTTGTTTGTTTGGAAAATATAGGAATAAGTAACACCGTGATGATTGATTATAAATATAGTGAATCCTAAAAGGAATATGTTTGATAAGGTATAAGCCCTTTTTGCAATGTTCAAAAGAGATATTTTAATATAATGTTAGAAACCAAATAAACATGTTGCATGTGATGTGTAGCAATTACTGATGACTATATGAAAGCTTGTAATAAATAATCTTCTGGTGGAGATACTTTCTCAGTCAGACTGCTTATTAAATAAATTCCTTTTTTGTCAGAACATTACTTGCTACTCATGGTGATGCATGACCACAAAATAAGGTTTTCTGTGTGCCTACATGTATTCAACCATTTATTTTTAAAACTTATTTGGTTTTTTCTAATTGTTAAGGATATATAGTAATAGTTGACGAGCTCGGTGGCGCAGTGGTGGAACGCGCTGTTACGCTAATTTGACACCAACGCTCGTGGGTTCGATTCCCACACAGTACAAACATTTGTGTGCATGAACATGTCTGTTTGTCTTGGTCTGGGTATTTTCTATGAATAATAAGTATGTGTTTACAAAAAAAAAATGTATTTACGTATGTTTATCAGTTGTCTAGTACCCATAACACAAGCTTCGCTTACTTTGGGGCTAGGTGGCAATGTGTAATTTGTCTGACAATATTTATTATTATTTATTTATTATATGTATAGTTTATATAGTAAGAATGATTTATGTTGACTGATTTGGGATTATGAGGACTGATATAAATATATATATTATAATGAGATGGAAAGGTGTTGAAATTACAAGATATAAGGTAATTAAGTATTTACTGAAATAAAAATATATGTGATATGATTTAGTTTTTTATTTACTTAAGGGTTACATTTTATTGCCTGTTTCTCGCAGCCCAAAGCTGCTGCACTAAATGGCGTAGGTTTTCCAAACCCCTTTGTAAGTCAGCCGCATTTTCGCCCTGCATTGTTACTTCTGCATTAACATGGAAGTCTACTTCTCCTGCTGCTTGTTCAATGGGTACAATATCATCCTTAGGCAGACGCTTCTTGTTACAAATATTGTGCAAAACACAACATAAAATTATTATTTTGGCAGCCATATTTGGATGATAATGTAACAACGATGTCCAAGTAAGCATCGCCATCTATTTTTTAATACACCTATTAATCTTTCTACTGTATTGCGCGCCACACAGTGCAGCCTGGTGTAATTCTCCTCTGGAGAAGCATCTACAATGGGAGTCATCATACACTCCCTCTGAGCATATCCGGAGTCACCTAAAAATAATTTACTATGTTTAGCTTTTAAATAGAAACAAAAAAAATAGTTCAAATTGATTACTTTTGGACTCTTGTCTGTGCCCTCACCAATACTACATACTCGTGCTCATCCTACTGGATAAGGTCACCTTTCAATCAATGGGGATAAGAGAGTAATCTGCCATGACACACAACAGCCGCAGCAGCTACTTCTCTTCTATATTATACTATAATATTGAGATTGCATTTCTTTTTTTAACACTATGGTAAGCTGTTACCATAGTCACTAATAGTTACAGATAAAAGAATCTCACGTCTAAGGAACATGTTGAGTAGAAGTCAGACAATATACATACCTAAGAAATAAACATTCTCTCCTTGGTCAATTAGCTCCAATATGTGTCGTTTTAGGATATGCTGGTTCCAAATAAAACTATCATGTGTCGCTCCCCCAAAGGAAGCATCCACTGACAATATATTTAAGTCTGCATCACTGATCTAAAATAACATATAGATATTATTTATGATAATGTTTTAAAATAAACTATTACTTCAGCTATATAAGAAGCTGGCATTTCAAAGAATCTGAAATAAGTGTACAGTGTAATGAAGAACTCACACATATGTACAGTATTATAATAATGGTAACTCTGATTTGATTTTGTTGTAACTATAAGGATGGATAAAAAGTTAAGGCTTCTAGTGTGACATTTATTGTGAAATTGAGGTAATTGTCATTAACCATGGGGTTGATTATAAAGAATTCGTCTGTGTATCCATATCTTCATACAAACTCAAAAGGGACGGAGGGAGTTGAATGCCACATGACATGGTACTTGCACACCTCACTAACATTTTTAACATTCATAGCTATTTTCATACACAATGTGTTCATATGGTATAAGCAATAAAAGAGAACATAATAAATACCTCCGTTTAATAATATCCCTTTCAGTGGGTGATTGAGGGAATTTTATCCATTTACTACAGATATGGGAAGTATTGATGGCTTCTTCTACGTCCTTTATGGCATGAGAAATTGACTGTTGGGACATCAAAGTCCCGTAGCTACCGCCCACCAACCTTTGGTAGCTTCCAGTTGCAAAAAAGGATAAAGCGACCAATAACTGAAAAAAGAAAGAAGTTTATTAATCAAACAGTTAAAAAATATATAGTTAAATGGATATGTATGTCGTGGTTATACAAAACTTACTTTATATTTTGGAGAAATTTCACTGGCCCTTTTTTGAACCGGCATATAGGGACTTATTTCACAATAAATCTCGTCAAAAAGTTCTTTCGTCACCCGGTAATAGTGAAAGAACTCTTCGTCTGGCATGCTGAATGCTTTGTCGGCAATTCGCATGATACGACGCTCATTTCTTCTTGTTAGTAGTTCTTGCTCATGATTTCCTACGTATTAGCAAATACTAAACTCTTTTTTCTATAAACAAATACTAAAAATTTCTATAAACAAATACTAAACGAGCCATTTATGCAGAAAACAATGTTGAAAAAAACGCAAAAAGTTACTTTTCAAGTATTGTAAACTTTCAATGCAAAACACAATAAGAATCCAAATAGAAACCAATTTCAGCTGTCAAAATGACGTGCAGAGTACCGATCTTATCAAATCCGATTCCAATAACGACGAATTAGGTCTTTTCAATTCCACGAGCAGCTTGGCGCTACTATCACGGTCAATTATTGTCCAAGATTACTCGGGAGTAAGAAAATGGTATAAATTGCTTTGAAATTGATTCTGTATTGATATTGCATTTCAAGAGTAAGCCTGCAGTACTGGCCACTGAAATGGAGATTAATCTCTTTGTCAATGATACTCGTAGAAAACCTGTCGTAATAACATGCGTTTTGAACGTTTTGCGTTTTGAACACTATGCGTCGAGACGGTTAGTTGGAAGGAAGCTCTCGCTTTCATAAATAAGTCCCAAGTACTTATGGCAGCGTGTGCTGGGTATGGCAGAGAGAGCATAAAAGTAGGATAAACGCGGTCGAAATGAGAGCGTTGCGCAAAATTTGCAACGTAACGCTTGTAGACCGTATTGTCAATGATGATGTTAGAAACGGGGTTGATATGAAAGAGAGCGTCCGTGTTAGAATAAGAAGAGTCGTGCTGCGTTGGTTCGGACATGTAGAACGAATGCAGGGTGAAGGAATGTCGAAGCAGATATACAACGCGAAATGTGGAAGGATGTAGGAGCCGAGGGAGGTCTAGATTCTATCAGTAGGTGATGTCAGGAGCCTTTGAAACCTGCAAGCGCGCATGAGAAGAACAATGTTAAAGAAGCGAGTGAGGTGTGTAAGGATGGACGTGGCGCTCGGTTCTCTCTGCCGACCCTGCATGGGATTTGGCGTGAAGTTATAGATAGTATATAGGAAATAATGATATAAAATAATTGTATTACGATTATAATATGTCATTCATGTTTACTGGTACGTTCTAAACCCCTTCTGTTGTCACCATTTAAATTCTTATCACAGTCACTAGCCGTTATCTACCTTCGGGGAAGTCCCGTAACTTAGGTATCAGGAATGCGTTATTGAATAAAATGTCAATTAGATTTTATTAAGACGTCAAAGCAGCCTGACTGGGGAATAGGTAGGTAGATAAATACGCAGCGAGGACACGTAATTAAACGAAGTGTTGATTTCTCAATGATTGTATGCACCCAATGTTTCCTTTTTCTTCTGTCTTCTATTTAAACACCACGTTACAATCAGAACGTCGTCGTCGTCCATTGTACACAGAAGACAACACACAACTACCTCATGGTGAGCCGGGCGGCGGTTAAAGATAGTGGTGTTCACTTTAGGTCGGACCGACACCTTGATAGTGTGAACAGCAAAACCCGATAGTCGGCCAACGGTAAAATTGTGAACCAACTCTTAGTGTTACTGTCTTTACTACTACTGTACTGTAGTACTGTCTTTACTGGCTTTTACAAGCGTACGCCATTGCTGGCGTATGGTAGTTTCTTTTATTCAAAGAAAATAAAAAAACTATCCAATATGGTGAATTTCACAGTAGACGAAATCCGTCTGTGATCTAGTCTCCAAGGCTGGCATCATAGCCGGCGCCCGAGCCGGTGTAACTCGCTCCACGGGTGTCTGTGAAGCGAGTTTCACCGTACACTAAAGATGAACAGCCATGCAATTCTCTAAGCGACTCGTAATGGCTGTGTGCGTCGCTGTGATCACAGATGTCACAGCTTTGACATCGTCTACTGCGATCACGGCTAAATTATTTGGTATTTTATAATGTTGTAAGCATACGCGAGGCTGTTGCCTTGTAGAATTCCAATTCCAAACGCAGCCTTGCGGCGCTAGTGTCGCACAACCATGAAAAGCGACTCCAAAGAATTGCAATTTTGTGTTCAAGGCTGTAACAGCCGATGTTTCCGAGGATGTAAGCATGTTTGCTCTTACAGAATTGCATGGCAGGACAGATGCATCACCATCAAACAAAATTTTGCCCGCAATTGAACACATGCTTTGTTTTGTAACAAATGGTACACAATGCTGCCTTTGTGAATTCACTGATAGAACAAACAAACGTGTCAACTTCCACATTTATCCTGCTAAGAGTGAGGAGTGCGCGCGTCAGTGGTGCCTCGTTCAGTAGTTTAGTCCCACCGCGCGGTGCCAGCAGAAGATGTGTTTTGTACCCCTGAATGTTTGTTTACATTCTTTATCTCGGCTGCCAGTACGCCGATTCTACTAAAAAACTGGAACTGCAGTGCGGCGTGTGTCAAAATGCGTACATTTTGACGTTTCGTCAAGCAATCTGAACGTACTTTATGTCCACCCTGAATTTACTCCGTGTGTTACACTTCATTAAAATCCCTTCAGCCTGAAAGAATAACAACATACATACATACAGACATTTATAATTATTATTTACATTAACATTTATAATATTAGTAAGATCTTTGTGATTTGTAGTGCATATTATATAATTAAAACCTACTCTGTTCGTTTCAGCGTTATCCCGTTTCCTAATCCATTGTGTTTCGCGGGGTCCGCTACCTAAGCTTAAGGATTTGGCGAAGATACTGACGAAATGGAGCGACTGCCGTCAGACTTCCGCAACCCAGAGGGAAGACCAGACATTTCCTAGGTTAGGCCACACGTCTTTCCAATTATAATTTTTTTGGCGTGCGGGTTTTCTCACGATGTTGTCCTTTATCGCCGTGCAAGTTATAATTTTTGACGAGCTCGGTGTGTTTGATGCGACTTTGATACCAACGCTCGTGGGTTCGATTCCCACACAGGACAATCTGGGAAATTATTCCACCTCACAGAAAACCGCAGTCAAATAACAACTCTCTGGCGGGATGTTGTGTTCTTGCGTGTGAGTAAGGTCACCAATAAGCTCCTAAGGAGATGCGCGAGTGATACTTAATGTATTACACGCGTTTATAGGCTACTACATGTATGTCTCCGAACGTTGCATGAAAAATATATATAATTACAAATATTTACATAAATAAGAAGAGAGAAGAATTTTTAGTACATGCCATGATTCGAACCGGGAAATAGTTGCTCCATAGGCCGGTTCTTTATCCCCTGCCCTGCCCAATTAAAGCATCCTCTACGCGAAGTAAAAATATTTTTTATCGTTTTCAGGCGAGCGCAGTCCTACGAAGCCACGGACAAACTAGACGAAAGCTTAGCAGATTACAAGAAGATTCTAGAACTAGATCCTACGCATAAAGAAGCGCAGAAGGCTGTGGTGCGTCTTCCCCCCTTAATAGAAGAGAAAAATGAAAAACTCAAAACGGAAATGTTAGGGAAACTGAAAGACCTAGGCAATATGATACTGAAGCCGTTCGGCCTGTCTACGGAGAACTTCAAAATGGAACAAGACCCAGAATCGAAGGGCTACAAGATTAATTTTAAGCAATAATTTTAATGTATAGGCAATTAATATATTTTTATGTCGTATTGTGGTGTTATTTCTCATATCAACGAGTCGTTTAACAGAGGCGTATACGAACTTATACTTGACTTCTGCTAATACAGAAGTTATCATGGACATGTTATAGTATTTGTTAATGATACTGCATTTCTCTGAACCGCAGTAGACTTTAAACTGCAGCGGTGCACCCACATTACTAAGCTTGCCAGTAAGCTCAGCTCCGCCGCATATGCTGTTATAAGAGTCAGACAATTGATGGATATGGCTTTTCTTTTCTTCTTACCGATTGGCGGTATTCGAAAACTCAATAATTATTAACCATAATAAATTTTCAATTTTTTTTATACGACGTCGGGAGGCATACAAGCATACGGCCCACCTGATGTAAAGCCGGTATCGTAGCCTATTAACGCTTGCGATATATTAAGTGTCACTCGCGCAATGCCTCTGCTGCTTACACAGCAACTCCTTGGGAGCTTACTGGTGACCTCACTCACACGCAGGAACACAACAACCCTCTAAAATAAAATAAGAAATTCAGTCTTAAGTTACGATAGATTTCGGTACACGTCCGGTCCGGTGCCAAAGCGTAAGAGAGCCGTTCTGTTTTTTTTTTTGACGCTGACTATGGTTGGCCCCTGTGGGCCGTTACTACGTCACGCCACAGCCTGAAGAAGCAAAAAAAGCGATTGCCTAAGGGCCCTCGAGAGGGGTCGTACCTCTACTTAGGGCATCGCGGAGCTAAACGAACACGCGGGTTCATGCCTGAAGGGCTTATGAGAGCCGTTCTGCTCGCTGTCAGAGCTGTACAGGTCCGGTCCAGGCAACTGCCAGTCCGTTGCCTGCCTAACATGGCGCGTAGTTACGTTTTTTTACAACGTCGGAAAGCATACAAGCGGCCCACCTGATGTAGACCGGTTACCGTAGCCTATGAACGCTTGTAATACATTATCACTCGCGCGACCAATGCCACCTCTATTGCTAACACAGCAACTCCTTAGAAGCTTACTGGCGACCCCACTCACACGGAGGAACACAACAACCCTCCAGGGTCTTTTATTTGGCTGCGGTTTCCTATGAGATGGAGGTACTAGCTCAGGCGGGCTACTTTGATGCGCCCTACCTAAACACCCAGACTTAGACAAACAGACATGTTATATATATATATATATATATCTTCACGCCAGGTCCCTTGCGGGGTAGGCAGAGAGAACCGAGCGCCATAAGACGCGGTCCTTACATACTTCACTCGCTTCTTTCACATTCATAGCTCTTTTCATGCACGCTCTCCGGTTCCTAAGGCTCCTGACATCACCTTCTGATAAAACACGACCAATTTGGTCATGGTAGGTTAGTCTTGGTCTTCCTCGGCTCCTACATCCTTCCACTTTCGCATTGTATATCTGTTTCGTCATTCTTTCATCTTGCATTCTTTCTACATGTCCGAACCAAACAAATCCAATCAAACAAGACATGTTCATGCACACAAATGTTTGTAAGTTTGTATTGTGTGAGAATCGAATCCACGAGCGTTGGTGTGAAAGTAACGTACCATCATGTATCACCACTACGTCACCTAGCTTTTAAAAATACCTCCACCTCATAGGAAACCGCAGCCAAATAAAACTCCCTGGCAGAATGCTCTGTTGCTGTGTGTGTGCTGCAATAGAGGTGTCATCACGGGAGCGATAATCAATATGAGTGTTCACAGGCTACCGTTACCGTCTCGTTACGAGGAAGACTTTGTACAGTCGTCGTCTGCGTGGGTACCTCTGTCTCACCTATTTTACGCCAAGCAGCTACATTTATATAGCTGTGTTCCGGTTTGAAGGGTGAGATATGGCAGAGAAATTACTGAGCACTGTGATGTGTGCTTTAGATCACAAGATTGGCAGCGTGCGAATAACGTCCCCGTGGTGTTGCGGGCGTCAAAAGGCTGCGGTGACCGCTTACCGTCTAATGCGGGCCGCCGGTTTGCCAATCTACTTTCATAAAAAACACCACTACATCGGGTGGGCCGTATTTTCAACGTTATATATAAAAAGGGGATATATAAATTCATTTTTGTTGTTTTCCATTAAAAATATAATTCAATCACAGCCAATTAAAGATTGTGTGCGTTGTGTGCAATTAAGAAAAGTGAAGTAACGTAGTGAATAAATGCGATTTTCTAAATGCGAACCTACTAGCTTCGGCAATCATTCTATTTAAATTACTCGTATAATACAAAAAAAAAGGTTTTTATTATTACAGAATGTGTGATTTTTTCAATTGGAACAGTGAAGAGCAGCCGAATAAAACAATACAAATGAGACAAAAGTTTTATTGGTAAATTTACTTGCAAAACGTTTCAGGAATTTTGGCGGGAACTCGATGAGAAAAGGCGCGCTTTTAAAAAAAATAAGCAAGGCAAATTTTATTAATAACAATTTATAAGAAGACAAGCAATTAAGACCCATTCAAAGAAAAGTTCAATACTGGCACTGCAGAACAATATTTACGTTTTTTTGAAACATATCTTGTATTTATTATTTGTGTACAAGTAACCGAAATTTTAATTATTGCTTCTAGCAACATTCGCAGATGTTTTATTCCCGGTGGTTCCATTCGCAGATGTTTTATTCCCGGTGGTTCAATTCGCAGATGTCCTATTCCCGGTAGCCCCATTCGCAGACGTTTTATTCCCGGTGGTTCCATTCGCAGATGTTTTATTCCCAGTGGTTCAATTCGCAGATGTCCTATTCCCGGTAGCCCCATTCGCAGACGTTTTATTCCCGGTGGTTCCATTCGCAGATGTTTTATTCCCAGTGGTTCCATTCGCAGATGTCCTATTCCCGGTGGCCCCAATCGCAGATGTTTTATTCCCGGTGGTTCCATTCGGAGATGTTTTATTCCCAGTGGTTCCATTCGCAGATGTCCTATTCCCGGTGGCCCCAATCGCAGATGTTTTATTCCCGGTGGTTCCATTCGGAGATGTTTTATTCCCGATGGTTCCATTCGCAGATGTCCTATTCCCGGTGGTTCCATTCGCAGATGTCCTATTCCCGGTAGTCTCATTCGCAGATGTTTTATTCCCGGTGGTTCCATTCGCAGATGTTTTATTCCCGATGGTTCCATTCGCAGATGTCCTATTCCCGGTAGTCTCATTCGCAGATGTTTTATTCCCGGTGGTTCCATTCGCAGATGTTTTATTCCCGATGGTTCCATTCGCAGATGTCCTATTCCCGGTAGTCTCATTCGCAGATGTTTTATTCCCGGTGGTTCCATTCGCAGATGTTTTATTCCCGATGGTTCCATTCGCAGATGTCCTATTCCCGGTAGTCTCATTCGCAGATGTTTTATTCCCGGTGGTTCCATTCGCAGATGTTTTATTAACGGTGGTTCCATTCGCAGATGTCCTATTCCCGGTGGTTCCAGTCACAGATGCCCTATTCCCGGTAGTTCCATTCGCAGATGTCCTATTCCCGGTGGTTCCAATCGCAGAAGTCCTATTCCCGGTGGTTCCATTCGCAGAAGTTTTATTCCCGGTGGTTCCATTCGCAGAAGTCCTATTCCCGGTGACTCCATTCGCAGATGTCCTATTCCCGGTGGTTCCATTCGCAGATGCCCTATTTCCGGTGGTTCCATTCGCAGATGTCCTATTCCCGGTGGTTCCATTCGCAGAAGTCCTATTCCCGGTGGTTCCATTCGCAGAAGTCCTATTTCCGGTGGTTCCATTCGCAGATGTCCTATTCCCGGTGGTTCCATTCGCAGAAGTCCTATTCCCGGTGGTTCCATTCGCAGAAGTCCTATTCCCGGTGGTTCCATTCGCAGAAGTCCTATTCCCGGTGGTTCCATTCGCAGAAGTCCTATTCCCGGTGGTTCCATTCGCAGATGTTTTATTCCCGGTGGTCCCATTCGCATAGTTCATATATCTGGTGGTCCCATTCGCAGATTTCACATTTCTGGTGCTTCCGTTCGTAGATGTTGCATCCTTATGCGGTCCCCCATGTCACTCCAAATATCCACCGAGGGGTTACTCCAAATTCCAAGCAGGTCTAGAATCAAGTTTTTTCATAGGTCTGTCGTATACTGTCTGTGTTTCCAGGATGTTGTTCAGTTCCATTATACGCGTCGCTTCATAGGACACGCTCGGGGCGGATTTCTGAAAGTAAATGAAATTATATGGCATCTTGAGTTAAACTATCTACTTTGTATAATTTCACCACCAGTTCGTGCGAAATAGCGCTAGCCGGTATTCGCCCGTACGCCGTTGTTGCCCTGGTTGCTCTGGTCGGAAAAGGAACCGTATGCACCCGTCACCGCTGCTACCCTGAGAGGTCTGGTTGCCTTTATAACATGCATATCCGGCCGGCGCTAGTTCTCATGGCTTAACCGATGCTGAAAGTATACTAAGTTAGTATCAAATTGCCTGTAAATAGAATTTTGTAAAATAACACTATATTGAGTTAATTAAATTACTGAATTAAATTCTTATTTTTTTTTGACGTGGACGGGGTAGTCTGAAGGGTTGTTCCATAAGATGTTTTTATAGTTATAGATACGTCATTCACGCTCTAGAATGGCAATACGAAAGTAAGGTAATTGCCTAACTCGCATTCAGTTGGCCACACTTTCGCGTACTTCGTCATAAAGCATAAAGCATGTCTTAAGATATATATTCATCTCTTTCTAATGCCAGGTATTTCTCTCTTTGTTAGAGCAAAGCGGCATAATAAATAACTGTACGTAAGTATAGTACTATTTGCGCCATTTTAAAATACAACAATGTTGGTGCATAACGTGTCTACCTTTTGATACTTTGATACGTGGCTGGTTGTTCCTGTGTGTTAGTGAGGTCATCAGTAAGCTCCTAAAGAGTTAGCAGAGGTAGTATCGCATGTTACATTCTGGGTGCAGCCCTAAAATCATTTTTTTTATACAACGTCGGGAGGCATACAAGCATACGGCCTACCTGATGTAAAGCTGTTAGCCTATTAACGCATTAATTTTGAGAAAGTACCCGGGTAAGGCAAGTAAGAAGTGGCTCCGTATATTTTAAATGTTTAAAAAGTTTTCTTTTATTAATTCATATAAATTTGTGTTTCAAAATAAAGTTCTATATATAAGTGATAAGAAGTAGTGTTATCAGTGGAAAAAAAAATACAGAAACATAAAATACAAAGCAGTTAATGAACGGTCGTAATATTCCAAAAGAACAGTGTTTAGTTGTAGTACTCTTAGCAGTGAAAAATAAACAGTGATAAAATAAATATATTTAATTACCGACTATATAAAATACTTACATATACTCATTATCAAATTGTGCCATTATCAATTGGAAAGAATAACATTAAAAGTATAACAGTGACACCCACTTACCGTAAATATAAATTGACTATATACCATGTATTTGTGCTCTAAACATGTACTCATGTCAATATTTACCTAATATTAATACAGTGAAATAAACAAAGTGAACAATATAGTGAAATCCCCTTATACTAAATAAATATAACACTAAAATTTTGCCAAAGTGATAACTTTATAAATGTATGTAGGTGAAAGCACAAAAATACAAACCTTGAAAATAAAAATTGCTCAGAGTAGTCTTCATTAAATTCATCACCTTCTGTAAATACTGCTTTGGCGCATCTGTACCGTCCATGAACATTACTCTCACGATTGAGTCCAAAGAACCAAGTTCGAACCCCGGCAGGGTATACTACTTTTTGCGCTATAAAATTTAATTCCGAAATTATTAAAAATATAAAGTAAGAACAGTGCATGCAGGATAAGATCAGATGGCAGATACAAAATGCATAAAATGTAAACAGAGTATATCAAGCAAACAATTCTTGACGTGTAATAGTTGTAAAAACACATACGACTTGGAATGCGCTGGAGCAGAGAAGAGATACTTCATAATGTCACCAGAACGCAAGCAAAAATGGAAATGCGTGCCCTGTATAAGGGGAATAAAAAATACATCATCGCCGCAATCTACTGAAGACAATATCACCTTTAGAAACAAATACAGTGCAAATGTTGAAACACAAAACTCATTTGAAATTTTGTCTGACACAATAGATGACGAGGAAGATACGTCGCACGCATCAATCATGCATAACAGTAGCTTCCCAAATTTAAGATTAAAAGTATCTGAGGAGATTTGCGAGCTTAAGAAAAGAGTTAGTAACTTACAAAATGAATTAGAAATTGCTAAGTATGAGATTGAGAATTTAGTATGTGAAAACTTTACTTTGAAAGAGCAACTTTCAAAACATGATAAAAAAATGGATCTTTTGAAAAGAGCATATAGCGGCTCGCCCATAAAACCTATTTCTAGTACGAAAAATAAGGATATCCTGAAAAAGAGGCGATTAGACTTTACAAGTTGTACACGAATCCATCATCAAGAGGAAGTACCAAAATCCAACAAAATAATAAACGAACCTAAAATGCCAACACAACGTAAACGTCAATTATGCATCATAAGCTCCAACAACAAAGATAAAATTCTACAAACGCTGGAGACTGAAAAAGGGTTTGATGTTTACAAATTTTGCCATTTTGTTAAAGTAAGAGCAAGCATCGATGAACTCCTAAGAGGTTTAGAAAGTAAAGTAAAAGAATATACAAAATTCGATTACTGCATTTTATTGGTAGGTGAGGCAGATTTCCATTCTTCAAAAGATTATGTGGAGCTCGTACGTGCTATAAGAAGGAAACTGGAAAAACTGGATTACACGAATATTATTGTTGCATCCCCGACTTACATTTGCGGTTCACCGCTATATAACAGCAGAGTAGAATTATTTAACTCGCTTTTAATGGCTGATATACACAAGCACCACTACGCCTACTTTTTAGACTCAAATAGAAATCTTTCATTAAACATGTTTTCCTATTATACGGGACGATTGTTAAGAATGGGAATGCGCAATATATTCCAGAATTTGGGAGACCTTTTAAAAACGATCACAGAACAAATTGAAGATGAAACATACAACAGTTCTACCGAGCAAGATCAAGCTAGAACAGAAAAAAAGGAAGAGACAAATGCAGTGCAGGACGATAATATATTTCGTAGAAACAGTGAAGAGATCTACACAGAAACACCACAGACTAGATTTCGCCAAAATGTATAATTTTAACATATTATATCAGAATATAAGAAGCATAAAAAATAAAAGACATCTGCTAGAAGCGGTAACTGACGAAAATAAAGATATTGATGCCATATGCCTATCCGAGACATGGATTTCAGAAGAAAAAATCGACATATTGCAAATTGACAATTATAATTTGGCTGCTAGCTACTGCCGCTCAAATCGTGAAGGGGGAGGTGTCTGCATCTTTCTGAAGAAAAGCATTGAATTTGTAGAGTTGAGAGATGTAGCTGACATGTCAACGGAGTATATTTTCGAAACTTCTGCTGTAGACATCCCAAAATCCAATTTAATTATTATAATAATATATTGGCCCAATAAAAACAGAATGCCCGATACATTTTTCAGTTCACTGACTAAGTTATTGAAATACTTAACTATGAAGTATAAAAGACGAAATATAATTATTGGAGGAGATTTTAATGTGAACATATTGGAGAATACTAATACCAGCATGACTCTTATTAACGAGCTTAAGAGTTTTAATTTTTCCCAACACGTAAAGGAACCCACTAGAATAACCACATCAACTGCTACATGTTTAGATTTAGTATTTTCTAATTTTATGAACATGTCGTCTATAAGTATAACAGCACATGACTATGATCTCTCAGACCATTTAGGTATTATGACAAAAATATTGACAAAACATAATTTGACACGGGACTATTGGTATGTAAATAAAAGACTATTTAATGACAGAAACATGCAAAAATTTAAGTCTGAATTACAATGTACGGATTGGTCTAGGATTATCGTCAACGAACAGAATGTTAATCTAAACTATAGTTCGTTTAGTGAATACATAGGGAAGCTCTTAGAAAAGTGTATACAAAAAGTAAAGGTTAAAATAAAAACTAATGTCAAGAAAACATGGTTAACTCCCGGGATCAAAATATCTTGCAAAAACAAACGCCTTCTAAAAATTTTAGTCTCACAAACAAATAGTACAACATTACACAACCACTATAGACAGTATGAAAAATTACTAAAGAAGACTGTAATTACATCTAAAAAACTAGCTTATATCAAAAAAGTAAAAAATTCCGGAAACGCTTTAAAAACCATTTGGCAAATAGTAAAAGAAAAAACAAATAAAAATGTTATAAAAAATAGAGAAAATATTAAATTAAAAATAGCTGACATAGAGGTAGATAATCCTTCAAAAATTGTAAATATGTTTAACAATTATTTCATAAACGTAGGTTGTGAAACTATAAATAAATCTAATAAATCGCAGGTCAGATCAGTGGTTTCAACAAATATAAATTCCATGTTCTTGACCCCGACAAATCCGAAGGAAGTACATAAAATAATAAGCAATCTAAAAAACAAACGGAGCTTTGGATTTGATGAAATTCCACCGATTCTAGTAAAGAAATGCGCGAGAGAGCTAGCATTACCGCTAACAATTTTAATAAATCAGTCATTCATGGAGGGTGATGTACCTGATCTGGTGAAACTGGCGGTTATCAAGCCAAAACACAAGAAAGGGTCAAGACTCGACTGCAACAACTATCGCCCGATAGCATTGCTACCAACATTTTCAAAAGTACTAGAAGCTGCAATGGCGAAGCGTCTCTACTCATTCTGCGAAATAAACAAAATATTCGACGAGAACCAAAATGGTTTTAGGAAAAATAAATCTACTACACTAGCAGTCTTCAATTTTATACACGAAGTTCTAAATATATTAAATAATAAAAACTATGCTATAGGTTTACTTCTGGACATGAGCAAGGCATATGACAGAGTAAATTTTGACATTATATTACATAAGTTAAGCGGCATAGGCGTGAGAGGCATTGCACACAAATGGTTTAAGTCATACCTTTTAAATCGGATGCAATATGTAGAAATTGAGCAACATGACTACTCTACCGGGAACATTAATATAGTTAGATCCGATAAAGTGAAGGTTACTAAATCTATACCACAGGGAAGCGTGCTTGGATGCTTACTATTTATAATCTATATAAATGATTTGCCTAAAACAATACAACACCATTGCACATTATTTGCCGATGATATTTCAATAGTTCTCCCATGTGAAAATGCTTCTAATCTAGAAGACAAATTAAATAATATCTTAACACCATTAGTAGCTTGGTTAAACGAACATCATCTCGAATTAAATGTTGCTAAGACTAAATTGATGCAATTCCGTCCTTACCAAAAAAGTTCCATGGCTATAAATTATAATTTTCAAAACAAAAAAGTAGAATGTGTCGATAATCATTTTTTATTAGGAATACACCTTGACTCAAATTTAAATTGGAAAGAGCACATAAGGAATACCTGCTCAAAATTAGCAAGTTTCTCATATGCATTGTATGAGCTAAAAAAGACTACGGACACAGGGACAGCTTTGAACGCATATTACGCGTACGTACACTCACGGCTGGTCTATGGTATAGTACTATGGGGAAACAGTACAAATATAATACAATTATTTAAGCTTCAAAAGAAATGTATTAGAATCATAGCCAATATAAATAATAGGGAGAGCTGTCGATCACATTTCATAAAACTGAAAGTACTAACTTTGACGTCCATTTATATTTTGGAGACTTGCAATTTTGTAAAAAGAAATCTGAATAAATTCCCGACTCACTCTCGTCCCCAAAATCTACGACCAAAGAAAAAGCTTGCCACAATGCCCGCCACATTACATATATTCCAGTACGGGCCCCACTCAATGTGTGTTAAAATATATAATAATCTTCCCGAAGAAATAAAATGCGTACAAAACCCTATTAAATTTAAGATATCTTTAAAAACTCTATTGATTGCAAAATGCTATTATTCACTTGACGAATTTTTTGATGATTGTCCAGGACATGTATGATTTTGTATCTAATTATTATTACTTTATTGATAATCCAGAATATGTTTAAATTTTTAATTTAATTGACATGTTTTAATTTCTAATTTGAATTGTATTATTATTTTATAATAGCTCAGTACATGTTCTAATATTGAATTGAATTATTTCTGTATTATTATTAACATATGTAAATGTAATTCTTCATCTGACTGTTATTATTTGATGTACCTACTTAAATTTTTGATTGTCTACTGTTCTCACATCCATAATCATATTTATAACATATGCTGTGCCCTATACAGGGTTCATGTTTGAAACCGCTTGTAATATACGACCTGAAATTGACAACATGAAAATGCAATAAATAAATAAATAAATAAATAAATAAATTAACGCATGTATTACTCGCGTGATGTCAGCTCAGCTGCTAACATAACAACTCCTTACTGGAGACCTCATTCACACGCAAGAACACAACCCTCTAGGAAGTTATTTCGTTGCCGTTTTCTGTGAGATGGAGGTACTTCTCCAGACGAGCTGCTTTGATGCGCCCTATCTCTCTTAACCCTTTAACCGCCGTGCCCGTAATATTACGGGATATGAAAAATGTGCTCCACGCGCCACAGACGTAATTTCACGTTAAGTTGTATAAATTGTTTATTGGTGCAATTATATTAAAGATTAAGTTGCAATAAACGTTGTACATTACAATCCAGGATGTATTCTTAATAATTAACAAATTTTGCTGCGTTTCATTATGATATTTATAGAAAAAATCGTTGTAAGGTGTGTGATATTACGTGTACTAGGGATGGGCAAATCAATGTAATCTAAATGAAATTTTATTGAATATTCATGGTGCGAAAGCAAAAATATTGTATTGAAATCCAAATTATTTCGTAAAATTCGAAGCACGAATAGTCGTACTAATTAGAAGCATGTTAAAACAATAAAAATGTTTATTTTATGTGTTAAATATTAGATATAATTTATTGTTTCGATAAAGAAGCGACAACTGAGAACTTCACTAGTTCAGACTGTCCCCGATCGCCGTCACCGTGATTTTACGTGCGGCTCAAGGTCAAACGACGCCATATTTGCTGTTCCTCAGCCGCCGTCACCGTAATAACACGTTCCTTGTACAAATTAGTGTTGTTCCCCATGTTAGAAGACTACGAATTATTAAATATTTTAGAAGAAAATAATAACTGTTCGACCTGAGGTACGATCAGAATTATATATGAAAATTATTAATTTGATAAATCAAGCTCGAAGAGATGCATCAGAAAACGAAGATGTTATACTAGATTCATTGCTAGAATATCGATTGAAACGTGGTAAATAATGTTATTTTTATATACCACTAAGGTAGCAAAACAAGCTTACGGCCTGCCTGATGGTAAGCAGTTACCGTAGCCTATGGACATTTGCAACACCAGGGGTGTCACTCTTGCGTTGCCGACCCTGTAAGAACCTCTTCACGCCTTTCTTGAATAACCCCCGTACTGTAGTCCCTTGATACTTGATTAATAAAGACTGATTTAATATTAATTAAATTTTGAACTTTTATTCATTTAAACTAATCGATAACACTATTTCTCAACCCTATTTGAAATTACGCCGACAGGCCGCTGGCGTTAGGGTGTATGATGATGTAACAAAATATGGCGGTCAAAGGGTTAAAAACACCCAGATCCAGACAAACAGACATTTTCATGCACACAAATGTTTGTCCTGTATGGGAATCGAACCTAGGCACGAGCGTTAGTGTCATAGTAGCGTAACAGCTCGTTTCACCACTGCGCTACCGTGATCGTCAAAAACATACCTTCACGTCATGTTTCGATTTTCCATTATCTTTGAGAGCCACCTTGAGGAGCCTCTCCAGCAGGAAGTAGATGATCTCCACGAAGCTGATGAAGCTGGCTCCGAGGAACAGGCCGGCGGCGCCACCGAACGACACTGGAACGGCAACAATCTATTTTACCACTACTACCAGCGCCTTAAGAGAGGTAGGGCGCATCAAAGCAGCCCGTCTGGGGAAGTGCTTCCACCTCACAAAAAACTGCAGCCATATAACAACTTCCTGGAGGTTTGTTGTGTTCCTACGTGTGAGTCAGCTGTGTTAGCAGCAGAGGTGGCATCGCGCGAGTGATATTTAATGTATTGATAGCGTTCATAGGCTACGATAACAACTTTACATCAGGTGGGCTTTTTGCTTGTATGTCTCCAGACGTTATATATACATAAAAAGAAAGTCGTGAGAATGCTTTTACATGTTCGGCAACGTAAAAGCGACATCCCAGGATAATGTCCATAGGCTACGGTAACTGTTTATCACAAAGCGTTTGCCACTTTAGTGGTACAAATAATATTTGTACCACTAAAGTGGCAAACCTATAACCTGCCGCAGTGTATGTATGTGGTCAATGGTTGAGAAGACTTTTCGGAAGCCGGCTTGATCAGGAGGCTGGAAGTCATCAAACCTGCGTGCGAGACCCTTGAAAACAGCTTATAGATATGGCTCAGAAGAGAGATGGGTCTATAGTTGTTCAATAGAGCTTTATCACCCTTGAAAAACAACACCACCACGCTTCTGCCCTATGCCTGTGGCGTTTTGCCCTCGAGAATGACGGAATTGAAAAGCTACTGCTTCTTTCTCATCCACTTCTAAATGAAGGTAGTATGAACGTTTTTTTATTGGCTGATGAGGCAGACGTGATGGTACATAGAAAGAGATTTTCCCCACGAGTTCGTCCCATTTTAGATTGCCATTGAGGAGACCGTGGTGTAAGAACGTTAGATCGTAGACAGACCGCCGCTGTCGAAGTGGCTGAATACTAAAAAATGTAAGTCGATTATTGTAAGTTCTGTGTGAAATGCCTGATGATATAAATGCGAGATGTCTGGTAAATGCACGCTGGATGTCTTCTATTCGTTGAGAGTGAACTGCGTATACGGGGTTCTATGCAAACTAGCGTACTCCAAAACACTTCTTACTAAAGTGTTGAATAATATGAGTGGTACTGTGATAAAACGGAAGCCTTTTGTTGTCCTCCTATGAATCCCAACAGCCCTGCTGCCCTTTTAACTATGTTGTCGACGTGTGAAACAAAACTAAGTTTTTATCAACTATTATGCCTAACAACACCGTTTATATTGTATTTTGATGAAAAGATTTTTTATTTTATCAAGTTAGATGTGGTGACACTTTTTGACGTTTAAGCTAAGGAGTAGATTCATATCCCGACGGGAATCAACTGTTCTGAAATTTTTTAGATCATAAGCAAAGAGGGAGAACTTACTGTGTTGAATGTGTGCTGCTATATCATCCACGAAAAGAAGAAAAAGCGTAGGACCTAGATGGGAACCTTGAGGAACTCCCGAGGAGGAGGTTAATTGAAATAGGACGATAATTTGAAATATTTGAAGCATTGCCTTATTTATAAATTGGAATTATTTTCGCCTTTTTCCATTCATCATGTACGGGCCCCTTCGATACGACCCGTACACTTTCGTAAATGAATATAAAAATAATAGAATGTAGGCACTGGCGGGCTTCGTTCTTCGACCTCCGGTTGTAAGTCGCAGGTCTGTGGGTTGGTGCAGAATGAAACGCCTGTTGCTGTCTTCAGAAGTATGGAGCCGTAGGTACTTCCTGCTAGGTCTGGACTGGCTTGGCTGTTGGAGTGACTTGGCTGGCTATGTCACTGTAGTGTGAGCGCTGAGTGTAGCGGACGACTGGTGCCGATCAACGATGTATGGCCCATATTTATACCTCCGCTGTGCGAGCGAGAGGCACATGTGTGGGAAAGAGATAGCAATAGCCAAAATCGCCCAGACCTAGAGGCAATACCTGATCGTGCTCGCTTTATTTGTGTCTAAAATGTTTGTAAGTTGTACTATTATTTCATACATTTGACCCTTTTTCATATAAAACCATAAAAACTTTTGCTAAAGTTATTGTCGAAACTTATGGGTCAGTGAAGTTTTACATAAAAATGTTTTCATTATAAACTTAAAATTACGTTAATAGGTACATCTATGCACTATTGAGCTGTTGCAGCCAGTAATTCGCCGTTATAACTTTATTATATACTTGGCTTGCAACAGCTCGTACCTATACTAAAAACATGTAAAACTTATCTCTAACAAAGTATGTATGAAAACTGTGTAAACCTATTCTAATCCTTACATAAACAACTAATACAAACAACTATAACTATTAACTATATAAAAATGTGCATCACTTATAACTACGCGCGACGGTTATTTATTTATGTACATAGTTGTCGCGAACACAACTAATACAAACAACTATAACTATTAACTATATAAAAATGTGCATCACTTATAACTACGCGCGACGGTTATTTATTTATGTACATAGTTGTCGCGAACATATACTCCCGCCGCAGCTATCTCAGCTGGAGATATTTTTCGTGTTCGCGCCGTCGACCGTCGCTGTAGGCAGGATCACCAGCTTCTTGGTGGGTCTTCGTAGCACGCCCTTGTTGGTCCGCACGTCCACCGCTCGTGTCTCTCCGTCCGGTCCGGGGTAGGTAGCGACGACTACACCTCGTGGCCACAAGTTACGAGGTAGAGTGCCATCTGCTATCAAGACGAGGTCATTGACCCGGATAGCGCCGTGTGAAGCGCGTGGGTCCCGCCGGTGTTGGAGTTCTGGCAGGTACTCCTTTACCCAGCGACTCCAGAAATGGTTGGCGAGCTGTTGACTCGCACGCCACTCCCGTCGCCCTGTTGCGTCGGCGTCGGTGAATGACCCCGGCAGTGGCACTCGTGATGGCCCTCCCATCAAAAAATGGTTAGGTGTGAGTGCGTCGTCGTCGTCGGCCTCCGTTGACACGTGAGTGAGTGGTCGGCTGTTGAGTGTATGTTCGACCTCGATGAGCAGAGTGGTGAGAACTTCTTCCTTCGGGGCTCGTTCATGCAGTGTGGCAGCCAGTGCGGTCTTCACGCTCCGTACAAGGCGCTCCCAAGCGCCGCCCATGAATGGAGCGCTCGGCGGGATGTAACGCCATTGTATGAAGCGCACCGAAGATTCCTCCTTCATGGCTTGCTCCGCAGCTCTGCGCAGCTCCACGTCTGCGCCCTTCAGGTTGGTACCCTGGTCTGACCACAGCTCAGTTGGACATCCACGACGGCCGATGAAGCGTCGCAATGCCATCACTGCTGAGTCGGTGCTGAGAGTGCCGGCGACTTCTAAGTGTACTGCTCGCGTTGTTAGACACGTAAACAGTACGCCGTATCTCTTCTGATGAGCACGTCCAACAGTGACTGTCATCGGGCCGAAGTAGTCGAGGCCGGTGTAGGTGAAAGGGCGCTGATGATGCGCCAGTCTGCTCCGTGGATGGTCACCCGTAGACGGTTGAGCGGGCACGGCCCGCCTGATGCGACACTGTTGACATCTTTTCAACACACTTCTAACTGTATTGCGCAGTCGTAGTACCCATAAGTGTTGTCGAACTTCGTTGGTCGTGGTCTCGAAGCCCCCGTGATGGAGTCTGCGATGTACCCATGAGATGTACAGTTGCACATATGTATGTTTGCCATCCATAATCGGCGGAGCTTTTTGTTCGTCCGTGATGTCGACAGCGGCTGCTATTCGTGACCGTAGCCGTATGACGTCATCGCTGTCTATAATGACGGACAGCTGACTTAGTCGGCTATTAGCAGGCAACTGTTTTTTACACTTTAAAGCTGCGACATCTTCACTGAACGCATCATCTTGCACTGAGCGTATCCACAGCTGTTGGGCACGATGTAAGTGATGTGTTTCGAGTTGAATGAAACAGCTGTTTTCACTTTCACATGTAACACTGATTTTCTTGTTTTTTCCCTTCGCTGTTTTCTTTATTTTCGTCCAAGTAGCGTCGTCAACTTCGTTTTTCTTATTGCGTTTGTAGGCCGCGTTGCACAGTTGTTTTCTGATGCGCAGAAATTCGATGAATTGTAGTACACGCGCCGTAGTACGCACTAACTTTAACCAACTTGAAAAACGAGTTGCGTCGGGCAGTGCTTCCTTTAGTGATGTAGTGTTTCGAACAAAGTTGACTCTTTCCTCGCCGGTCAGACCCATATGGTCGGGTTCATTGACCTCTCGCGGCCAGTTTGCTTCTGACTCGCGTAGAAACGCGGGCCCGTGGAACCACCGGTGTTGTGAGTTGAAGTCGTGTGGAGTGTCGCGCGTTGCGTCGTCTGCAACATTTTCCTTGGTAGGCACCCATCTCCACTCGCTGGTCTTCGTTTCCTCGGCGATCTCCGCGATCCGGTGGGCCACAAACGGCTTGTACGCTCGCGGGCCAGTGCGTAGCCACGAGAGTACCGTGCGTGAATCCGACCAATATACTCGGCGGGTCGGCTTTATGTCGTGTTCGTCTATGGCTGTGCGCGCAAGACGACACCCAAGTACAGCTGACTGGAGTTCGAGTCTCGGTATTGACGTCACTTTGTTCAACGGTGCAACTTTGCCTTTTGCAGCTATCAACGACACATGTATATTTCCGCATGCATCCTGTGCCCTCCAATACACAGCGCAGGCGTATTGCGACGAACTTGCATCGACGAAAGTATGTATCTCGTTCGTATGTGCGGTCGATACGCCGGGATAGCACCTTGGTATAGCTAGGCTCGGTAGTCTTCTCACGTGAGAGAGCCAGTATGACCAACTTTCGGCTTCACTGTCTTGCAACTTGACATCCCAGTCGATTCCAGTACGCCAAGTATCTTGTAAAATCTTCTTCGCTTGTATTGTAACAGGTGTAACTAAGCCCAGCGGGTCGAACAAAGACATCACTGTACGTAGGGCTTCTCGCTTCGTCGGTGTTTTCGTGCCTTCCAATATTGAAGGCGGAAGCTTGTGTTGATTGATGTTGAAGCCCAGATTGTCTTCATTCGGGTCCCACACCATGCCCAATATCTTCTCTGCATCGAGTTGCACTAAATTCCCCTTAGGTGTAGTGGAGAATTCGGCGCGCACCTTGTTTGAGTTCGATGCCCAGCGTTGAAGATGATAATTCGCTCGTTTGTGTATATTAGCGACTTGTGTTGATACTTGTATGGCGACCTCCTCCGTGTCAAAGCTGGCAAGATAGTCGTCGACGTAGTGGTTTGCTATCACTGCCTGCGCTGCCTCGGGAAACTGTTCTTTGAATTCCTCGGCGTTTTTGTTTTTGATGTATATCGCCGTGCATGGTGACGACGTGGCGCCGAAGATCACGCTTCTCATGCGGTACTCTGTGGGTGGACCTATTCTCCTGTCTTCTCTCCACAGGAACCTCTGCATGTCTCGGTCTTCCTCCCGTATGTTGATGCGCAGGAACATGTCCTTGATATCGGCTGCGACCGCTACTGGGCGTTGACGGAACCTCATCAGCACTCCGGGTAGAGACTGTATGAGGTCGGGCCCAGACAGCAGCATGTCGTTGAGGCTGATACCACGGGTCCTGGCTGCCGCGTCGTGCACGATGCGTAGTTTCTCGGGCTTTTGCGGGTTGATAACTGCAAAATGTGGCAGATACCAAGTTCTGTCGCTTTTCACTTGTGGAGCCTTCTCTGCATAGCCGCTCTGTATCAGAGTGTTCATTTGTGTCTCGTAGCGCCGCTTCAATTCAACATTTTTGTCGAGTTTCTTCTCGACCAACTCGAGGCGACGCATCGCTGTGTTGTAGTTATCCGGCGGTACAAAATCGCTTTGTTTGAATAGCAATCCTGTTTCAAACCCTCCCGCCGGTAATCGACGCGTCTTCTCCTCGAGTGTGCGCAGCGCGTTGAGCTCGTCGTTGGTGTGTGAATGTTTAGGCTGAACACCCAGAGACTCGAGGGCGAAGTGCTCCTTCATGAGGTCATCCATTGTCTGTTCCTCCGTTAGTGTTACTGTAGTCAGATGGCTAACTCGATGGACTTGCTGCTTCTTCTTATTTCCCGTCGCGCCGTGCAATACCCATCCCAAGTCGGTTAATGAAGCGACTGGTTGGGCTGTGGTCCCTCTTCGCACGTCGTGTGTGAGCAGCAACGACCAATTATCTTGACCCAGCAACACGGTTGGATGGCCTTCCTCATAAATCAGCTGATCTTCGATATCTTCCAAATGACGACAGTGTTTCACGACACTACGTGGCACACCTTGAGTCGTCAACATCAGCTTGTCCATTGTACGCGCCGACACATCGTGCTTCACTGAGTTTCTTCCTTGTATAGTGAAGTGTACACGTTCCGATGTATCGGCCGTAATACGTGCGCCGGCCACACCCTCTATGTAAAAGGGTGCCGGCGGCCCGTGTACGCCGATTTTGTTCGCCACTGCCGACTCGATGAGTGTGCACGTAGAGCCGTCGTCCAAAAGGGCGTAAGTGTCGTATGTACCCTTCGGCCCGGTCACTTGTACAGGCAGAATCTTGAGATAGGCAGCAGTGAAGTTTTCCCTTGTCGACGTAACTATGGCTGTTGAATTTTCAACTTCATTTTCTTTTCTTTTCGTGTCGTGTAGAAGAGGGTGATGCGTGTATTTGCATCCGTCGACTTCACACTGCTTTGGCTTGCAGTTATGCCGAAATTTGCGGACTCGCAAACAACGGAAGCATAGCCTGTGAGTTCTGGCTAGCTCCCATCTCGCAAATTGGTCGGCTTTCTTGAACACGTTGCAGTCGTACGGATGGTGACCCTCTTTCTTGCAAACTTGACACTTTAGTTGCACCGCAGTAGACTTCTGATCTTGAGTGTGGTAAGCACGTAGTCCTTTTCGTACGGCAGGCTCCCGCCGGTCTTCAACCGCAGTGAGCTCGGCCGGTGCGTAGCTTCCACATCGATCGGCGGTGACTTCCAAAAACTTGGACAGCGTGAGAAGGTCTGGATGATCTTCCGGCTGTTCGGCGGCGAAGTCGTAATACCTGTAGCGCAGCGCTGGCGGCAGTTTTTCAATGACGCTGCGTACCACTTCGGCGTTGTGTAGATAGTGATGCTTCTTCAGTGCTTTAACTGTGGCTGTGACGTTAAGCACCTTTGAAGCGAAGATGCAGATGTCTCTTGGGTTCTCGGCCAGTCGTGGTAGCGCACGGAGCTTGTTCAGTTCGGTCATTGCCAGTGCATCTGGACGACCGAACCTCGCGGCTAACATCTTCATAACTTCTTCTGAAGTCGTTGACCCGACGAAGAGACATAGTGTTGCATCTCTGGCGGCTCCCTTCAGGCTGTGACGTAACTTGGACAGCCTTTCTTGTTCGGAGAGGTGACTTGCAGCTTCATCATAGGCGGCCTTGAATGGCAGCCACTCGTTCGATGACCCGTGAAAACACGGTAACTCGACGGTCCTCGGTGCAATGGCGGGTTGAACGGCTCTCGCTGCAAGTGTGATGGCAGTTGCTAGTTGATTGTAGTCAAACTCCCGTTGCGGTCGTCTCTCTTCACAATAGCGTGCTGGCTCTATATCTTCTCTCACTGGAACCGGTACTTGTTGCTCGGCGTGCCGCGTGACCTCGCTGTGGCCCCGATGAAGTGCGTCGCTGCACGTCTGCGGCGGCGGCGCTGCTATATTCCCCTCTTCATCGGTCCTGCGATGGCCCGGGCCTGGGACGTCGGGCTTCGGTACGTAGGGCTCCATTGTGAGTGCCAGCGTGCTTCTGTTGACCCAGTCGGTTGTTCGCTCGTTCCTAGTTGCCAAGTCCTCGTCTGCTTCGATCTCGTCTTCAGAGTCCGCCTCCAACGCGGCGACACGTGCAGCTGCCAGCTCCACTTCCTTCTGTAGAAGGAATTCTCGCGCCTTGGCCAGCGCTCTCCGCTTGATTGTCGACGTAGTGCGGGGCGCGCTGGGCGGGCGGCGAGAGGCCTCCTTCTGTGGGCTGGCTGTCCGGTGTGTGGCTGCAGTCTTGCCGGTTGTCGTCTCGCCGGTCGCCGTCGTCTCGCCGGTCGTTGCAGTGGCCGTAGTGTTCGTCGTCGTCGATGTTTCGGCTGTAGACGTCTCTGGCGTCGCTACGGCGGGTGCGGCGGCGGCGGGCGTCACTGTGGCGGCGGCGGCGGCGGCGGCTCCGTCGACTTGAGCAGGCGTTGTCTTCCTTTCCGACTCCATACTTCTTGTAACAGGCATTTTTCTTCGTCGTCTGAAGAACTATTCCCAGTATCCGGCTTCTGAAGGACCAAAATGTACGGGCCCCTTCGATACGACCCGTACACTTTCGTAAATGAATATAAAAATAATAGAATGTAGGCACTGGCGGGCTTCGTTCTTCGACCTCCGGTTGTAAGTCGCAGGTCTGTGGGTTGGTGCAGAATGAAACGCCTGTTGCTGTCTTCAGAAGTATGGAGCCTTTTTTTTTTTTTTTTTTTTTTTTTTTTTTTTTTTTTTTTTTTTTTTTTGACCTGACTATGTAGTTAGCCCCGGTTGGGCTGTCACTACGTCACCGGACTAGAGGGCGGGCGTGAGGCGCCACAGCCTGAAAAACAAAGTTAAGCGACAGCCTAAGGGCCCCCAAGAGGGGTCGGACCTCGGCTCAGGACGTCGCTGGAGAAACAAATCGAACACGCGGGTTCGTGCCTTAAGGGCCTGTCGGAGAGAGAGGCGCCCAGGTACCGTGGGCTACCGGTACCTGGTGTATCGCGCAGAAGTCCTTACTCTTCGCGCCCGGAGCCGCCGAGCGCGGTGTGTGTCTGGAGTGTTGGGGTTGGAGGGGGAGAGGTAGGGGGCGTTCGCAACAGTAATGCGATCATCGGGATCAAAGAGTGAATTCCGCGGTCTGCGCCGGAACCCCCGGGCGTCGATCCGCGGGGTGTAATTGACAGCCCGGGCTATCAATGGGTTGGGATGTTGAGAGGCAGTTTCGAAGTAGCGTCTAGACGCTTTCTTCATGAAACTAATGATGGAAGGGAGTTCAAGGTCGAGATGGAGATCTGCGACCCTGAGATAGTGAGGGGCAGCGGTTGCATTGCGGGCAAACCGGTTTTGGATAATCTGGAGCTTAGCCAGATGGGAGCGCGCAGCGTGTGCGAACACTACGCTGGCGTATGTGAGAACGGGGCGGATGCAGGCTTTGTAGAGTGTACACTTATTTCTAAGTGACATTCTACGATTCCTGAATATCGGACCGAGCCGGCCTAGATAGAACGCGGCTTTGTTCCTAACAGCGGTGATGTGAGGTCCAAACGTCATTCTGGAGTCTAGGATGACACCTAGGTATTTGGCCTTCTCGACCCATGGGATGGGTCGGCCGAACAATGAGATGGGGCTCACGGTCCTATGTTGGGAATCTGGTCTCGTAAGACCTCGTGGATCCCGAGAAAAGAACACAGCGGCACTTTTCTCCGGATTCACTTCGATTCGCCAACGTCGGAACCATTCGCCTAGAGCGTTAGCCGCTCTCTGGAGCCTATCCGATATGTTGGATTTGGCTCGTTCGGAAGTGTAAAGTGCCGTATCATCGGCAAAGAGGGCTAGCTCCACGAAGGGAGTCTTGGGAACATCGTTGGTGTACAACGTGTATAGGATAGGGCCGAGCACGGAGCCCTGGGGGACCCCGGCTCGGATAGGGTGCGGCCTCGAGAGAGTGCCGTGGACTCTGACGCGGAGGGAGCGATTCGACAAGTAGTCTCGTAAGATGTGCACGAGACTGTCTGGCACTTCCATTTGGTGTAGCTTATATATTAAGCCATTGTGCCAGACTTTGTCGAACGCTTTCGCGACGTCGAAAAACAGGGCACCGGTATGGCGCCCTGTTTGAAAGTTGGAGAGGACGTGCTCCGTGATGCGGTGCACTTGGTGGACTGCCGAGTGTTTGGGACGGAACCCAAACTGCTCGTCTATGAGAAGGCCTCTAAGTTCAACGAACTTTTTGAGGCGAATGGCTATGATGCGCTCATAGACTTTCCCCAGGCATTTGAGGAGA
The DNA here is from genome assembly GCA_947507595.1 of Pyralis farinalis. Taxonomy (NCBI): domain Eukaryota; kingdom Metazoa; phylum Arthropoda; class Insecta; order Lepidoptera; family Pyralidae; genus Pyralis; species Pyralis farinalis. The sequence continues at coordinate 9,448,097 of OX382281.1, forward strand.
CTAATGGGCCTGTAAGAGGCGGGGTTCTTCAGGCATTTGCCTGGTTTGGGGATGCCAACTACGTCTGCATCTTTCCAGGAGTCTGGAAATCTGCAGTTCGCGAGAGCGGCGTTGAATATCGCCACGAGAAGGACTAACAGGGGGCCTGGGAGGAGTTTGAGGACCGAGTTCGTGATGCCGTCAGCTCCGGGAGCTTTCCGGCTCCGAAGGTCCCTGATGATCGTTTGGACCTCCTCAACCGTTGTAGGCTCGAGGGGGATCGTGGGAGGTGTCGCGAGGATTCGTTCCACCTCGGAGTCAACCATCTGAACGTGTTCGTCGTCGGTTGGTTCTAGACTAGGAGAGCATTGGCTCTCCAGGCTGTCTGCAAAGCATTCAGCCTTTTCGTCATCATCGAACGCTATCGTACCGTCTGGTCGGGTCAGGGGAGGGCATTGGGTTATTTGGTCGGAACGGAGAGATTTAGCAACTCGCCAGTACGCCGTGTGCGAGGGCTTAATTTCTCCAACAAAGTTGGCCCACCGTTCATCCCTGAACTCTTTGATGCGCTTCTTTACTTGGCGTTGTAAATAGCGCATCCGAGAACGGTTCTGTTCGGTGGGACAAGAGTCATGGGCGCGTGTCGCTGCGTTCTTTTCCGACACTAGTTCTCGCAAATAAGCAGGGAGTTCCCAACGCCGAGCTAAGTCGGCCGTTGAAACCTCTCTGGAGCAGTTGTTAGCTGCCGTTTGCAAGTGGCTAGTGAGGGCGTCGATCGCAAGGTCGGTCTCGTCATTTGTGAGAATCTGTTCGGGTACTTGCTCCAGCTCGGGTGTGGAAGTCTGTGCGAGCACTCTTTTGAGTTTTCGCCAGTCCGTTACCCGTCTGGTGTCCTCGTCTGTCGGTGAGTCAGTTGGTAGCCCGAACTCGATCAGAACTGGCCGGTGGTCAGAGCTAAGTTCTGTGTGCACTTGGATTGAACGCATCCGTAAGGCTACGTTCTTTAGAAGTGCAAAATCCAGAACGGTCGGGCGGTGTCCCACTGTTGCGGAATAGTGGGTGGGAGACATGGGAGCTATGACGTCGAATCCTAGGGAGTCCTGTAGGCTCTCTAGGATTACGCCGTTTGGTGAAGACGAGTGGCTATTCCACTGGATGTGCTTACTATTGAAATCTCCAGCCAGAATGGTGGAGTTTCCTAGGGCAAAGAGGGCTTGCAAGTCGCTCTGAAGGATACGCTTGCTCGGGGGGAGGTACGCGGACGCGATATTGATCGGCTGATGGCCGGTCATCCCTAGCCTGCAGATGGTGACCTCGAGGTTTTCGAGAGATGGGGGTTCTAGTGGGATGCAGTGCAGGGACCTTTTGTAATAGACTAGGGTTCCGCCCCCGCGGCCCTCTCTATCATTACGGATGACGTTGTAATTTGCAATGCGCGGGTCGCGATTGCATGGTTTCAAAAGGGTCTCCTGCACTAGGAGGATATCAACTTGGTGGTCGGTTAGGTACTGGCGTACTTCATCCCGTTGCCACGCAAGGCCGTTTGCGTTATAGAACGCAAGGGAAAGGGAGCGTGGTTTCACTCTTTGATTCCGTGAACCCATTATTGTTGGGAGAGGTTTGTGCGCCGAAGGTGGGCAGGCGCGCGATAGTCCATGATGGACTCAAACACAGCGATGTGTTTGCAGACGATCTGGAATTGGTTTCCCACTCCAGTGTCTTGGAAATCATGTAGCTCGCGGGCTAGGACGAATAGCTCTGACATGTCGATTTTACTCGCCATGTCAAACACTATGTCCGTCAAATGGGGTTTGCGTCCTCCCAGAGGGGGAGTCTGCTGGGGTGCAGCTGCTGGGGCAGTCTCTACGGGTTCGACCGGTGTGGGTAGGGGCGCAAGAGGCTGCCTGGGTGAAGCCCATGCAGACACTGCGGGGATGGGTGCCGGAATAAATGGCTGGGGGACCCGAGTGGGCCGAAGCTGGGGGTAAGCCGTTTGGCTCTGGGAGGGCGGAGGGAGGCGCGTGTGCGAGCGCCCTTTGGCTTGTGCCGGCCTCGTGCGCCTCTTCGGCGCCTTAGGGCAGCCGCCATAGTTGGCGGTATGCCCCACGGCGCCGCAGAGAACGCACGCTGGCGGCTCCACCGCTGGGTCGCGCGGACACTGGCCCCGTTCGTGATCGCCTAAGCATTTCACGCAACGGAACCGCGAGAAGCAATTACGGGCAGAGTGCCCGTAATTTTGGCAGTTGTGACACTGCCCTGGGAGTCCACGTTTGTGGGGGAGTTCGACTTCGATGTCGAAGAGACCACAAATATTTGTGATCTGAAAGATCTTCTTACCCTCGGGGGTAAGGGGAAGGTGGCAGATAACCATATTATATGGCTCGCCATCCTTGCGGTGGTTGCGGGTCATCCGGTGTACCGACCGGACGGGGACTCCTTGTCCTTTAATGGACTCGGTTATGCCATCTAGTGACAGCGACGTGGGGACGCGTTTAACCACCACGCGAAGTTCACGTTCCTCCTCGAGAGCGTACGTGAAGTACTCCACGCGCCGCTCTCGGAGGAGGCCCGTGAGTTTTCGGTGGTCGTTGGGTGTTGCCACCGTGACGCTGATGCCAAGGTGGGTCGACTTTGCCCTTGTGAGGCGAATCTCTTTCGCGGGGAGATCTACCGCGTAGAGCCGCTCCCAGACCTTTCCGTCACGGATGGTGATCGGCGGCGGGAGCTTGGCCTTCGGTGTCTCTTGCGAGAGCACCGTTGGCGAAGAGGGACGGGCCGCTCCGGTGTTACCCTTTGCGGCCTTTGCGGGACGGGAGTCACTGGAGCGGGGCTTCCGCTTCCGGTTCTCCGGGACAGTGGTCCATTTGGCCTCCGTAAGGGGGTCAATAATGGACTCTATGTCTGACTCGTCGTCGGACAAGGAGCTGGTGGGCCCCGTTATGATTGCAGCTGCAGCTGCACCCTGATCTATGTCCATCTCCTGTGGTCCTGAAGGGGCTGCAGGAGGGACGGGAGAGGCGCTGCTGCAAGAGGCAACAGCGGTGGCGGCCTGAGGGGCCTTAGCGGGGGTGGCCTGAGGGGCCTTAGCGGGGGTGGCCTGAGGGGCCTTGGTAGTCGCAGGTGCGACTTCCTTCGGTTTGACCTGAGGGGCCTTAACGGCTTTAGCCTGAGTGGCTTTAGCGGGTGACGAGGCCTGAGGGGCCTTGGGGGATTTTGCCTGAGGGGCCTTGGTTTGTTTGGCCTGAAGGGCCGGGGGCGGGGGTGGGGGGGCGACCTTAGTGGTCGCTGGGGTTTTTGCCTGAGGGGCGGGGGGTGCGGGGTTTGTTCGGCACCAGGTGCCGAACCCCGTTAATAGGTCGGGGGCCACCGAGGCCACGTACCTACGCAGCATATGAAGCTGCGTAGTTGGATCCAGCCGGGGATCCATGGCAGACATTGCCTACCTGAGGGGGTGAAGGGCCGCCCGAGGGGTACACTCGGGCGGTGTGTACCCTGCGTGAAAAGCCTAACCTCCCGGCCGGGTATAGGCCAGGAGGGTCCTAGTCCCTAGTGTGTGTGGACCGGTGCCAGTCTTATTGTGCACCGGTTTGAGTACCTAGTCTTAAAACTAAGAAACTTAACTACCTAACCGATAACTGGGGTTGACGAGGGTAGCCCCCAAGGCCAGTGGTCCCAGTCCCAGCCGAATGACTTGCCGTTCCCAGAGGGGGAAAGGCTAGCGTACGGGTCAACGCTACGACTCGCTCTGTTGGCACGTTCGCAAATTCACCACTGCCGAAGCAGCGAAGTGGTCAGCTACGCTTTCCTCTGCCTTGGAGCTAGCTCACAAGGCGAGTACCTCACGTTTGACTGCTAACCTAGTGAGATGCCGCACTTTCGTACGACAAACTCACCGTGAATTGCCGACACGTTTTCCACAAGCCGACCGCACTAAAATCGTGTGGATTTGCAGACCGCTCCTTAGAAACTTTTTCTACTGAGACAAGTTCTGAAAAGAACTTCAGCCTCACTCGAAGTCAGCGAAAAATTAGCCGGGCTAATATCCGCTGTAGACGGGCCTGCAGTGGGTCTATACTAGACCGTACAGTACCTCGGGACACGAGCTGCAGAGGGTCTTGAGAAAGACCGTACAACGAAGCGTGTGTATTAGGCGGAAGCCTGTAGGGGAATGGCACAAGTAGCGCACGGATCCGAATCGGTAAGCGGGAGCGAACCGTGACCGTCTCCGAGCGCTGCTCAAACCGGACTGTATATGGAGCCGTAGGTACTTCCTGCTAGGTCTGGACTGGCTTGGCTGTTGGAGTGACTTGGCTGGCTATGTCACTGTAGTGTGAGCGCTGAGTGTAGCGGACGACTGGTGCCGATCAACGATGTATGGCCCATATTTATACCTCCGCTGTGCGAGCGAGAGGCACATGTGTGGGAAAGAGATAGCAATAGCCAAAATCGCCCAGACCTAGAGGCAATACCTGATCGTGCTCGCTTTATTTGTGTCTAAAATGTTTGTAAGTTGTACTATTATTTCATACATTTGACCCTTTTTCATATAAAACCATAAAAACTTTTGCTAAAGTTATTGTCGAAACTTATGGGTCAGTGAAGTTTTACATAAAAATGTTTTCATTATAAACTTAAAATTACGTTAATAGGTACATCTATGCACTATTGAGCTGTTGCAGCCAGTAATTCGCCGTTATAACTTTATTATATACTTGGCTTGCAACAGCTCGTACCTATACTAAAAACATGTAAAACTTATCTCTAACAAAGTATGTATGAAAACTGTGTAAACCTATTCTAATCCTTACATAAACAACTAATACAAACAACTATAACTATTAACTATATAAAAATGTGCATCACTTATAACTACGCGCGACGGTTATTTATTTATGTACATAGTTGTCGCGAACACAACTAATACAAACAACTATAACTATTAACTATATAAAAATGTGCATCACTTATAACTACGCGCGACGGTTATTTATTTATGTACATAGTTGTCGCGAACACATCAGGAAATACACCCAAATAAGCGTTATATATTTTGTACGAAATGTAGGTTTTGCTTTCCTTTTGTCTTTCTGAGCAGTTTAAATCTGCAGTCAAATCTTTACAATTACTTTGTTGTTTACATTGCAATTTTTTTATGCTATTAATATCACTATAAAGTAGTTACTTTATTCCTACATTTCTTTGAAAGATATAATGTATCTTTTGTCAAATAAAAATCACAAATAAAATTATTAGAGTCAAATAATATTTTGTCATTATGACAACATGCCAGTGTTTATTTTTGGTGACTGACATATGCTAGTAACCTAACCTTAACCCTTTCTGAAACCGAAACCTTTCTGAAATGTTTAGGTATACAATGTACGGAAGTGAAACAATCAGTGAAGGAACGCTTTTTGGCCGACTTTCAAAAGTACTGAAAAGTCTTTTGTCATAGTGTTAACAAGGTGCGTGCGTTCAATGGTTGGGTCATGCCGCTGCTTATATACACTTTCGGCATACTAAGGTGGACTTAAACAGAATTTGACGTCCTGGATTGCAAAGTCCGCAAACTGCTAACTGCGTATCGAATGCATCATGCACGCTCATTTGTGATGAGATTGTACATCCCGCGGAAGTGTGGGGGGGTCGCGGCTTCCTTAACGCTAAGAACCTACACAACCGCGAGGTGTGCAATCTGAGGGAATATTTCCTCAACAAGAAATGCCTTTCGTTCTAAACGGTCTGCCATCACGATATCAGGTTTCCATTCATGATGGGTTCTCATATAAATATCTGATTTCTTATTTATTTGATTATATAGACTAGTACCTCCACCTAACAGAAAACCGCAGACAAATAACAACTCTCTAGAAGGGTTGTTGTGTTCTTGCGTGTAAGTGAGGTCACTAGTAAGCTCCTAAGGAGTTGCAGTGTTAGCAGCAGAGGCATCGCGTGAGTGATACTTAACGTATTACAATCATAGGCTACGGTAACCGCTCTCCATCAGGCCCGGTGGATGTATACCTTCGAACATTATATAAAAAAGAAGTCTGTAGCGACCGCCGCAGGGAAAGCGACGCATGAAAGAAGAATATGGCCAAATATAATGGACGTTGGTACCAATTAAATCCTGGAAGTGAAACACGATCTCTCTGGTGTACCGAGACCTTGGAAACTGGAATAGGTACTTCACGGATCCGCGTGTAATGAACTGGCCTTCCCTGGAAAGCAATATTTATAACATTAATGATGGATATATCTGTGTACACCTGAACTTCAGGTCCAGTAGCATTGCCCAGTGGATAAAGAACCTAAGAACCAACTGGTCCCCGGTTCGAATGGCGGCATGCACAGCTTGGCAAAAAAGAGTTTGCCAAAAATGAGGGCGTTACTGTCATACATATGGTCACCCTTTGGACGACGACCAAAACGCTAATGATACTTTTATTACTTTTACAATTTTTGATAAAGATCATAATGTTTATGACATTAGGTAGGTGTGTAAATAAAGAATAAAAATAAAAACAACAAGTATAACGAAACGATCATAAATCCGACAGGAAAGTAGTGTTGCCATAAAAAAAAATATTAGTTCCAGCTGTCACCACGGCAAACTCCTTTTTTGCCAAGCTGTATGTACCTCTAATTGTGTTTTCGGATTTATGTACATATTTATCACTTCGGAGCAAGTGATATATATGTACATAAATCTGGGTTAAATCAAACACCACGAAATTATACAACATTCGTTCAACAAGAGATTGATCTAGAAATTATATTTCAAAAGATGCGTGACCTAACCTAAGAAAGGTTTTTTTAATACTACGTCGGTTAATTAAGTATCACTCGCACGATGCCCCCTCTGCTGCTTACACAGCAACTCCTTGGGAGCATACTGGTGACCTCAGTCACACACAGGAATACAACAAACCTCTAGGGAGTTAATTTGGCTACGGTTTTCTGTGAGGTGGAGGTACTTCCCCAGACGGGCTGCTTTAATAAGTCCTACTTCTCTTAAGAAAGAGATGAAGCCATTAAAGTCTTCCAGCTAAACGCAGTCCCAAGGTGACATAAGGTTTGAATCGCTAAGTAATCGCTGCACTTGTAATAACACAAATGTGTAAAGATAGGTAGGATCCAGCGAGAGGTCGTGCTATGTTCCACCTCCTCCGATTCTATATCTGTTGCGGCAATGATTTCTGGCTCTAAATATCCGTCTGGGGAAGCACCTCCACCTTACAGAAGACCGCAGCCAAAGAACAACTCCGGAAGGATTGTTGTGTTCCTGTGCGTGAGTAAGGTCGCCAGTTAACTGAGAGGTCGTTGTGCGGACAGCGGGAGAACCGGTGGATGTCGAATCGCCACTAGCAGTGTGGGCGCGGCAGGCTGGCGCGGCGGTCAGGGAGACCCGGTGAAACGGTTGACCGCTGGCCACCCGCAGGTTAGTAGGGTTCCCGAACCCGGGGAATACTTAATCTCCGCCCCGGGAGGCTGAACCGCCAGCCTGTGAAAAGTCCCTCTTGCAGTGGTCGTGCCGGAGAAGGAGACCGCGATGGACCCGGTTGCTGCATCTACCCTCTGCCCTACCTCTCTTAAAATTTATGTTTAGTTTTCTCCCTGGGTGGCGGAGGTCTGACGACAGTCGCTCCATAAACAAATCAGTATCTTCGACGATCCTTAGTCTTAGATAGCAGTCCTCACCGATCCTAATGGATTTGCATACGGGATAACTTTAAAAAGAAGATCTTAACGCCAAGTGCCTTAAGAGGCATAGAGAATCGAGCGCCACAAGACGCGGTCCCTACACACCTCGCTCCCTTCTTTAACATTCATAGCTCTTTTCATACACCTTCATTTCTAGAACTCCTGAATCCACTTTCTGATAAAGCATGATCAATTTGGTCTTGATAGGACAGTCTTGGCATTCCCCGGCTCCTATAATCCTGATGTAAATGTGGTTACCGTAGCTTATGAATGCTAGCAACAAAAATAATGTCACTAGCGCGTTGTCGTGCCCTGCCTCTCTTTCGCCAGAGCCTTGTCTGTTGATAAGCAGGGTACACACGTGCAGGTGAGGTTGGCTTTGACTCTATAGGTGACATTGAGTTACTTACACGCCACAGGAATGGTATCCTGCCTTTTCGCCGAAAATTGTTTGGCCGATTATCACTTGCCAACCAACGTTTCGTCTATTTTTCACTGTGACAACCAACGATTATCAAATTTTTGTATGACAACGTTTCATTCGGTAGAATTATTGTTAAGCTGATATAATGATACGAAACGTTTGGGGCATTTATCATTTGTCAAATCTTTCACTAGGCCAAACAACTATTAGATGAATCACGTTTCGTCAGTGTAACAGTTTCCTTTTCGTACATTGATATAATGATAAAAAAATGGCTGAAACAAATAAAAATTTTGTAATAAGCATAGCAACAGAAATCTCAGTAGGTTAGGTTAGAGTATGACAAACAACGAGTCAGAAGCGAATCGCTTTTGAAAAAGGAAATAGTTAGGTTAGTTTAGGTCACATTAAAGATCTTGTAGCATGTTATTCTTACGATTAACGTCTACAACGCCTGATGATGCCTCGTGGAGAGGCGAAACACGTGTCGCAGCGACGACCAGGCCAGTCGTGGCAGCGACGGTGGTGGAGGGGGCATGCGGATTCTGTTCCAGATGGCGGACGACCGCAGCAGCCGAGGCAGAGACTACCGGAGCAGCCATGGCAGCGTCGGCATGATGCACGCACTAACAGTAGTGGGTGGGTGCCGGCCGGCGCTAGGCCGCATGAACTAATTGGTGGCGGAAGCACACAAAGCAGGTTGGATCAAATTGCATGTAAATTTGACTTTCGCAAAATAACGTCTGAATCTATTAACATTAAAGATCGTCACACCTAATCTTTAATGTGACCTAAACTAACCTAACTATTGACGAGCGAAGCGAGGAGAAGCTTGTTAGGTTGGCATTTTGAAAAGTGTCATTATAAAAAGTACACCAAACATACAGTTGGCAACTGTGAGGTTGGGAAATAAAACAAAATTATACGAAAAGTTGGCGAATGATTATTCCGCTAAATAAAATTCTTCGAAACGTTAGTTGACAAGTGATAATCGGCCGAACAATTTTCAGCGAAAAGGCAGAGAACCCAAATGAAGAAGCGAGTGAGGTGTGTAAGGACCGAGTCACGTGGCGCTCGGTCCTCTCTGCCTACCCCGCAAGGGATTTGGCGTGATGTTATAGATAGACAGCTGTAATCATAATTACCAGAAAGATTCCGTGAAGGAGACCTCTCTGAATACAGCGTCAAGGCACTGCGGGCTGCAGGAGTACTTGTCTCCACCGTTGGAGGCAAGGGCTTGCGCGTGAGCTGAGAGGCACAGCATGCCGGCTGGCGTGCACTGTGGACCATCTAGAACAATTTTATGGTAAACGCCGAAACCCACAGGAGCGGGACAAGCGGGAAAGTGGCATCGAAGGAGACGAGATTTTTGTAACATTATTTTAATATATATATATATAACACCAGGAGGCATACAAGCATACGGCCCCCTGTTGTAAAGCGGTTATCGTAGCCTATAAACGCTCTAGGGAGTTGTTATTTGGCTGCGGTTTTCTGTGAGGTGGAGGTACTTCCCCAGATGGGCTGCTTTGATGCGCCGTACCTCTCTTAAAAACACCCAGATCAAGACAAATATACATGTTTATGCATACAAATGTTTGGCCTGTGTGGGAAATCGAACTCACGAGCGTTGGTGTCAAAGTAACGTAACAGCACGTTTCACCACTGCGCCACCGAGCTCGCCAAAATTCGCATTCGTGTTTGTATGCAACCTGTCACAATACAACGTCGGGAGGCATACAAGCATACGGCCCACCAGATGCGACGCGGTTACTGTAGCCTATGAATGCTTGCAATACATTAAGTATCACTCGCACGATGCTGATGATGCTCTCACACCTCTGCTGCTACCACAGCAAATCCTTAGGAGCTAATATTCGTGTTTATATGTATGTACAAATACAAATGTTTCAAAAAATCCTGTCCCGGATCGTCCGTCGCCACACTTTCCCCTTTGTCCCACTCCTGTGGGTTAAGGTTTTATAGACTACGCATTATAACATATTGCTCATATAAAATACGTAGGCGCTTACAACACGTGGTGGTCACAAAACCCAATCAACTACGACTGCATTTTTGAGACGGTTACATTTTTTGCATCCTTCCTCCAGTTAACCACAACTTTTCGGCAACTTCTCGAAGACTCACTTCTTTATCTCTAACAACTAGAAGACGTTATATCTTTATAAAATCTTCAGAGCATGGAGTAAATTGGTTCCAAATGTAAAGCTGCTTTATTACTCCAATTTTGATACCAAGTTGGTAAAAGTCGATTTCCTTTACATCTACCACAACTGCAATAATGCTTTTTGGGTCAGTTTTAGCTCTGTCGATGTCAAGTACTCTTAGTCTTACTTCATTCTGACCAACTTTCACATTTGGATATTCATGAGTCGATATGGCTTTCATTCTTTTAACTTGATTTACTAAATTTAATTTGGCTTTTAATTTATTGCTTGGACAGATTCTACTATCGTTTATGTGCTTATCCTTCAACTTTTCGGTTTCAATAATTTCGTTTTCTTGCGGGTTATCCTTCTCACATTCACTTTTAATGTCCTCTTCTGACTCATTTTCAACAACATTATCTTCCTTGTCGTGTTCAATTTCAATTGCATTTTCGTCGTTAATTATAGTTAACTAGCGGACCCGACAGACGTTGTCCTGTCCCATAATATAAAGTTTCCCAGAACCCGACTGCAGTGCCACCTATTGGGTCCAATTGTGAATCTAAACCATTCTCGAATCCCCTTGAACACACACAAAAAATTTCATCAAAATCGGTCCAGTCGTTTAGGAGGAGTTCAGTCACATACACACGTACAGTAGAATTATATATATAATATAGATATATACTAATTCGTTCTTGAGATATCATAAAAAGAAGTTTCATATAAAATGTATGAGAAATGGAATTTACTTTATTTTTTTTTTTTTGTTATTTTTTCCATGTTTTAATACTTTTTATCCTATCCGGACGAAGACAAATCCAAAGACACAAAAATCATAAAAATCGGTCCAGCCGTTCTTGAGTTATAAATGGTGTAACTAACACGACTTTCTTTTATAGATATAGATAGTAATGTTTTGTTCTGTATTTTTTTGCGAATGCAACAAGTTTTCTAAATCTTCTTCTGATCTTAATAATCCAATCTTTTCTTTAGGAATTGCTGACGTTGCAATGCCCATCTTCATGAGACTAGGCGGTAAAGGGGGTGGTACGGGAAGCGGGGGTTTGCAAACTGCCCGCGAGTCACGTTGTGACATACCTGTCTATCGACATTTACCGTGTATTTTAAGTATTACTTTATTTAATTTACAACTTTATGTAATAAAAACATACCAAGTGAATAGTGGTAAATGCTCGAAATAAACGAAGATTAAAAAAATTTCGGACGTTTACCACAACTTGTAGGTAAATCATAGATCTAACTGGTAGATCTTAGGATTTACCGTATTTCGGGCTTTTCACTAACATATATATGTATATCTTCACGCCACGTCCTTTGCGGGGTAGGCAGAGAGAACCGTGCGCCGTTAGACGCGGTTCTTAACTTGTTAGGAGCCCTATGAACCGGCGTGCATGAATAGAGCTATGTTAAAGAAGCGAGTGATCTAGTAGTTACCTTCGTAATAGTAGTAGAAAGGTCTGCATCCACACAGCTTGATCGTCAGTTTGCTCCTGAAGGATAGCCGACACGTGTTCGTACTGTAAACCTGAAAGATAAAGATAACATCTTTATTCTTTACTAGCTGCTGCCCGCGGCTCCGCCCGCGTGGAGTCAAATAACGTAGTCTATGTGTTAATCCAGATCATAATCTATCTACGTGCCAAATTTCATTCAATTCCGTTCAGCCGTTTAAGGCGACACATCGAAAAATTAGACCAACTTTCATCGAATAGTATAGGCTAATGACTAAACTGACGGATCTAAGATTTTAATATAAATAACTTCATTTCTTTATCTTGAATTTGCTTGCTCAAATACGCGATTGTGTAAAATTGATTCGATAATAATTACTTTCGAAAACACCTCCTGAAATTCATTATTTTTGAAATTAGAACGAAGTTGTTCTGTTTATACGCTTCAAAATTACTTAAATCTATTAGTAATATCTATGTTTATAATATGCTTGCTGCATATTTTGATAAGTGAAACATGAAATTTTTTAAAGATATTTTAAGTTTCTGACAATTTCTAAGCGATCACATTCGTCTTGGGTGCTACGTGTTTTCGACCTTATTGTGCGGTAATGAGGATTATAAACGCGTTGACTAACTACATCCAGCCAGTCCGGCTGCAGCCCGCTTCGAGGTAAGACCTATGTCGACTGTCTGCTCGAGCTCGCTCCATTTACATCGCGACACCGAAGTTTTTATAATTAATAGTTGTAAATATTCAATATTATAGTATTTAGCGTAAGTGTATTATTATTAGATATAAGTAGTAAATAATATTATAGGTTTATATATATTTATTATACTGTTGTAATAATGGGGAACACTAAAAAGAAAATATATAGAATAAAAATACAAAGAAAATGTTCGTAGAATGGGGGAGGCGAACAAGACAAGGTATTTATTTTTTTTAATTATTATATTCATTAAACATATTATAATAACATTGTGTAGACATATTTCTAGTTTTTAGAACAGTTCCTAGGTATGGTTGGCCCAAGCTATTTAATTCCTCTTCAAACTTTTTTTTAATTTTGCTTACTTAATAACTCTATATAAAACTGCATTAATTAAATAAGAGTTATTTTTTGCAGGAATAAACAGTAACATTTGATAATTGGTATACATTATCCACAGGCTGACCGCGTACCTATATAGGACGTCAAACTCCTATTATGTCCATTATAATCTGACCGAACTCCGACTTAGAAGTTGTACGTCGGTGGAGGTCAGGTTACGTTGGAAATTTATACCAATAAGGTTCGCGTTCTCAGCACATAGCAACCAGTGGAGACTCTTTATTTCTTTGTATTAAAATAAAAACTTATAAAATAGAATATTTTTGCTGTTTTGTTTTTTAGGAGAAACTTACTAAATAAACATATTCCACTAGAAGAATCACTACTCGATTTATATGCTACTTTAACGTAAGTGTCATACGGGACGACAAACTCATAGTAACCATTATAAGCTCACCGAACTCCGACTTAGACATTGTACGTAGGTGAAGGTTAGTTTACGTTGGAAATTTATCCAATCAGAAGATAGAACACCAGTGGACATTTTTTTTTATTTTTGTATTAAAATAATTACTAGTAAAATAGTATATTTTGATAGTTTTTAAAAAAACTCGGTATGTTTCATGTTAAAGAAGCGAGCGAGGTGTGTAAGTACCGAGTCATGTGGCGCTCACGAGGGATTTAGCGTGAAGATATAGATAGATAGTATACTTATACCCATGGTACTCGTGAAAACAAATAATATTTACTATGAACCAACACTGAAAACACAAAAAAATCATCTATTCTATACATTGTGGTTAGTATTGAACTATTGTACGGATTAGATTTATTTTGCAACATCAGAGATGGTCCTGGTTCTTTCTTCTTGAGAGTTTAATAAATAACAAGGAAACGTACAACAATACAAAACACAGAGTATACATAAGTAAAATACAATAAATGTCATTATACTGAAGTTAAAGTTATGAAACAGCAAGAAAATCATTTGTCACATGTTTTTTTTAAATATGAATAGATTATAAAATCTATTTGTATATATGTATATTAGGGTGTCCCTTATTTTTCAAAGTTTTTATTTTCTAACGCATATGTCTTAGTTTTGTTCATTTGCTTTTAAAACACTCGGAAATTAATTTTTAACTTATTTGGATTACGATAATCCGTGCCGAATTACATCGAAACATGTTCATACAAGTTGCGCGGCAGTGCCGCACGTACTCGCGGTATTCATTTGTTCAAATTCAAAGTCAAAATCTTTTTATTCCGTAAAAATGGCTACATTTGTTTGGAATCGTCACATTTTTTTCCCCTACCGTGCAGTTTATGACTAGGTGAGCACTGATAAAAATACTGCCAAAAAACTCAGGCATCCCTCTTTTGGTATCCAAACAAATTTACATATTTTGTTAATTACATTATAATTGGATCGACTCACTCCCAGGCATTTTTATCATTAATATAGTCAGATACTTTATAATATGCCCTGCTACACAATTTGGCTTTAATAGTAGTTTTAAATTTGTTTATTGACAAATCTCTTATATTGCTGGGAAGTTTGTTATAGAACCGTATACATTGCCCCATAAAATAATTACTTGTTTTGTGGAGACGGCTTGCATATAACACAAGATTATGCTTATATCTAGTATTTATGCTATGAATATCACTCTTTTTACAAAATGAGTCTATGTTTTTATGGACATACAAAAGATTTTCATAGATATATTGCGATGCGACTGTTAAAATATTTATTTCTTTGAATTTTTCTCTAAGGCTCTCACGGGGACCAAGTTTGTAGATAGCTCTTATGGCTCTCTTTTGCAATAAAAAGATGGTGTTAATATCCGCGGAGTTACCCCAAAGAAGAATTCCATATGACATAATACTATGAAAGTAGCTGAAATAAACTATTCTAGCCGTATCAATATCAGTGAGCCGTCTAATAGTTTTCACTGCATAAGCTGCAGAACTTAGTTTTCCTGATAATTTTTCAATTTGTGGGCCCCTTTGTAGTCTGGAGTCAATTGTTATACCCAAGAACACAGTTGTCTCCACAGAGGCTAAATTAGTTCCATTAACATGTACATTGGTAGCCACCTGCCTTACATTAGGTGTTGAGAACTTAATTACTTTAGTCTTTTTATCATTTAAAAGCAGATTATTAACACTAAACCAATGAATAACTTTAGAGAGAGCATCGTTAACTTCGTCATAATTACCTAGCCGTCTATTAATTTTGAATGTCAGTTATTCTCGTGATTAATACGTAATGTTTTAACTTTTATAAGATGGCAGTGGAATTGAGAAGCAATAAATCAAGTATTTTCTTAGTTGGAGACGTAAATGATCAAATAATAGGCGCAAAATTACCGTCTAACCGTCAAGTTCTTCCTGTACTTTTTTATAAAATTCGCGAAGTTAAATTGACTGTTAGTGAAAGCGCATACCTAGTCATTCGAGAGTGTATTATATTTAGGGAAAAAGCTAGGATCCCTACCAGAGCTATACCTAACTGTGTAAAATAACTTGTGAATCTTCACCAGGAGGGAGTTGCAAAAAAAATCCAATTTTCTATTTCAATTTCAATCTAATTCAATCTGATAATTTTATTTCTCTTATTTATTCGAAATAAAAAAATCCTGTGTTTACTCGGCGCTATGAGCCATTATGACACTCGAACATCTATAACTTCAAGCCAAATCCCTTGCGGGGTAGGCAGAGAGAGCCGAGCGCCACGTGACTCGATCCTTACATATCTCACTCGCTTCTTTAACATTCATTGCTCTTCTCATGCACGCACGCCGGTTTCTAGGGCTCCTGACATCACCTTCTGATAGAACATGACCAATTTGGTCATGGTAGGTAAGTCTTGGCCTTCCCCGGCTCCTACATCCTTCCACTTTTGCATTGTATATCTGCTTCGTCATTCTTTCATCTTGCATTCTTTCTACATGCCCGAACCATCGGAGCATGCCTCTTCTTATTTTAACACCGACGCTCTCTTTCAGACCAACTCTATTTCTAACATCATCATTACGAATACGGTCTACAAGCCTTACGCCACAAATTTTGCGCAGCGCTCGCATTTCAACCGCGTTTATTCTACTTTCATGCTCTTTCTGCCATACCCAACTCTCGCTTCCATAAGTTAGCGTTGGGACCAACACTGCATTGTGTATAGCGAGTTGTGCCTTCTGGCTCAGGATTTTACTGCCAAGAAGTTTTCCCAACGCTCCATTCACACTATTCCCAGCACTCACTCGTCTTTCCACATCTGCGGTGTACCTTCCATCCCTGCTGAAAGCGCATCCGAGATATACAAACTCATCCACTTGTTCCAACACTTCATCATCAATCGTAATCCTTACATTAGTTCTGGATTCTTCTCTTTCAAATACCATTATCTTTGTTTTCTTCGCATTCAGTAGTAAGCCTTTCTCCATACAGTCGTCTTTCATCGCTGTGACCAGTGTTTGCAGTTTAGATGGTGTATCTGCTAACTAAACATATGTGTCCGAATCAACAAATGGCCCGCTTTAGCCTCTCGATAAACAATGTTGTATTATGTAGCTAGTGTTTCATTCTTCTTAAGGGGGATACATGCCGTCCAGTGGCGCCTCAAGGAATAAAATATCGTATCTTAGCGTGGAAGATAAACATTATAAAGTCATGTGTTGCGTGTGTTACAAATACAATAACGTACTTTTACGTCATTAAACCAACAATTGAAATGTTTTGCTTTCGTTGTTATAGGCATAATTGCCAAAAAACGGCCTCTTTTAGCACTTTTGCTTATAACAACGATAGTGGAATATTTTGAGTGTTGGTTTAATGACGTAAAAATACTTTACTATCTTCGTAATAAATGCAACATAAGATTTCATAATGTTTATCTTCTATGCTATAATATGTTTTTTTATTCAATGACTGGACGAGACCTAAGTAAGAACAACATAGATACCAAGACATGTTAACTTATAGAGATATAAACATAAAACGATGTCATTGATTTCTCTTTCAATAAACTTTTAAAAGTGAATACGTTTCTGTAGTTTTTTATTACTATTATTACTATTGTTTTCCGTCTAGCTTAAATAAATATGTTTGGTTCAGTATGTATAAAGCTAAATAATAATTAAATCAATAATTTTTATTAAATATTGATATTATAAATTTTATTTAAGTGTGACGCGACTCTGTAGCTTTTCTGTTCGTTTGCATTGACTATACGTTGACCCCAGGTTACCTATTAGGCGCTAATTTCAAATTTTACAAATCGAGCGTCGAGTGTCAATTGAGGGGCGCGGGGTGATTGGGCGGAGCCATTTTAAAGCTTCACGATCGAGGTGTCGCCTTAAGCGTGAAAGAGTAACAAACATCCATACATACAAACTTTCGCTTTTATAATATTAATAGGATTTGCCATAGGGCCCTCGCGGGCACTTAGACGCGTTTTACATTATTTGAAATATACTCTTATTGTTTTTTTTTTACTACTTTTCTTTTTTAATCAGCTATCATTTCGGAAATGTCCATTGGCGAAGAAGAAATGCCGAAAGAAACTTGTCAATATAGGTCTCTTTTAAAAATTGACAATTATATATGTATAGATTCATATTAAAATGAAATGATTAGCAAAAAAATAAAGCAATATTATTGTTATCTCTCTTATTTCAGTTTTAATTCCGTTTGATAGGCGTGCGCGGGGATATGAATCTGACGCGTAGAGGCCCCTTCGAAAAAAATGATGTAATGTATTATACCCGTCGTGACCTGCTTCAGGGGATATTAATAAAATAATATACATATACCCATGAATTCATGGGTCACGGCCGGTATTGGGACTATTGGAAATATGTCGGAAAAAAGCGGGCTATTAAAATAAGATCTAGAGGTTTTATTGGAACTGGGCTATTGCAGGAGAGGGGTGGACGTCTGCCATAACTATCATAATCTGATGTGACATCCGACAGGCGGTGGCTCGCCACTCACTAGATGGACCCCGAGAAATGCTACAGAAAGTCGGCCGGGGGCAACACCGGTGTGACTCAGGGGTGTCGAGAGGTGTGCTGCGCTTTCTCCGCAGTTACTCGCAACGTTATGCCCTTTAACACTTCCACCCCTGGAGCATATCATCAGATAAAGCAATACGCTCTACTCTCGACTCCTCTCTGGACGGCCAATGAAGGCAAGCCAGAGCTGAGAGTCCTGCGGGCCTTCTTGACTTTCCAATCCGACCGACGCTTATGATACGTAACGTAACTTACGACGTTACGCACCAACAGCTCGCCACAAGCTGCCCTGCGGGGTTATTATTATTATTCCAGGTTAATATGTATGATTCCAGTATAAGTTTTTCTTTTCGCGTTAGACATAACAGCATATAGCAGTTGGTAATATATGTATATATATATATATTACTCGTATTAATGTAATTTGTATACAATGTCATGCTTTATATCAATATGCGCCACCTACCTTCATGCGTGTTAGTCAGTGGCGTAGCGTGCCTTGTCGGGGCCCCATATAAAAATTTTTTTGGAGGCCCTTATATGGAGGTAAAGATTTTTCACAAAAGAAAAAAAATATTGTGAGAAGAAATATTTATTTATCACATAATTTACCCATTTTACAAATAAAAATCGAATTTTAAATATTCACTCTCCTTGCCTTTTTTTCGGCAAACTGATTTATTAAATCATTTATGGCTGATGATGATTTTAGTTTTTCTAAAGTTTCTGCCTCTATGGACAATAGTGAGATGTCTGACTGCCGTTCTTGTCCCATCGAAGTTCTTAAGTAATTTTTTATTAGTTTTAATTTTGAAAAACTTCTTTCTGCCGTTGCGGTTGTAACTGGAAGGGTCAAGAATAAAAAGCATGCTGTGATTACCTCGGGAAAACTGGATGCAAGACTATTGAATTTTACTAGCAATAATTCAATGAGTTCTTTAATGGAATATTTTTTTTTAATTTCAGAATTTAAGCATGTTTTTAGAGCCTTTAATTGGTCACAAAGATTAAGTGAGATGTCTTTACTGTATTTAGCAGACAGTTTTCCGGAAGCGTTTAATATCTCTTCGCTTGAAGAAGATAGGAGTTTCTCCGGTTGTAATATTTCGAATATACTACTCAGGTTGCAAAGGCTCTGAAATCTTTCTTTAGTTTGAGAAATTAATATATCTAAACAGCAATAGTATACATTGACTTTGAAATAGGATTCCGGGTCGGAAATTCTCTCATCCTGTGATAACTCATCAAAAAAACGCTTCGTTATCTTTTGCCTACTGTTTTTAAAAACAGTTGTTACCCCCCACTCTTTTGCTAAATCTTTGGATTCATTTAGCAAACTATTAAATTAATTCTGATTTCTTAATTGGCACAGTCTATTTAAAAGATTACTTAATAAAATACTAGATTTCTGTAAGTCATTATTTTCATGCTGTAGAGCTTTAGAAACAGGATTAATAATTTCAAATAGTGAAGAAAAAAATGTAACGAGCACTAAGAAATCAAAACTCTCTAAAATGTTAATTATACTTTTACATTCTTCACGTTCATCTTTTTTATTTGAAATTAAATTTAGTTGGTACAAAGTTTTCATGATTAGTAAAAAATTTTTCTTTACTGCTAATAAAGCGTCGTTCCTAGAAGACCATCTGGTAGGACATACCTTTTTAAGGGTAATCAAATATTTTTCAGATGAATCGTCACTTAGCATAGCCCAGCCCATTTATACTATTGCCAAAAAAAGTATATATTTTTTCTAAATTATCGAAAAAAGTCGATACTTCACGAACATGTCTCGCAGCATCGTTCAAAACCAAGTTTAAAGCGTGCGCAGCACAATGAACATAATCGGCATTTGGAGCATCCTCTTTTATTAGGGTTTGTAATCCTCCATACACACCCGACATAATATTTGCTCCATCGTATCCCTGTCCTCTACATTTAGTCAAATCAATTCCATATTCTTTAGTCAAATTTAAAATGACAGTTTTCAGACCTGCAGCACTGCAATCGGTTACTGCTATGAATCCTAAAAAGGACTCACAGATTTTTATTTCTTTAGGCACATTATCATCATTTTCTGTAACCGAGATATATCGAAAAACTACAGATAGTTGGTCAATTTTTGATAAGTCTTGTGTTGTATCCAGAATTATTGTCAGAAATGGAGCTTTTTTAATTTCTGAGATAATACTGTTCCTAACGTTAGTACCAAGCAAACTAATAATTTCGTTTTGAATCGTAGGGCTTAAATAATTTATTTCACCTTTCGGTTTTAGAAGAAGTTCTTTTAAAGTTGCATCATAGTTAGATAGCAGACGTGAAATTGCCATAAAATTGCCAGAATCAGAATCATGCCCCCTCAAAGGTAGATTACAAGATACTAAAGTAATTATAACATTAATTATACGATGCAGTACATCTCTCCAGAATGTAATTTTACTATCGATTTCACTTTTCAATAGAGTATCGATGGTATTTCCTTGCAACCAATTATTATAAGAGAGTGAGGCACTAATATGCTGCTGTGACTTTTCATGGTCAAGAATAGTTTGTGTGAAATTGCTTCTAACCGAAACACCGTTAACCCAAGCAGAGGAGTACGATTTGTTTTGACGATCTGCTAATAACCAACAGAAGTGACAGTACGGTTTGTTTAAAACGTTAGAATAACATAACCATGGTCTTATAATTTTTATGCCTGCCTGATTGAAATATGAATAATAATAAGCCGAAAAAGGTCGGTTATTTTCTGAAACTTTTGGAAATGGTCCTTGTGGTTTAAATGGACCCAATTTAAAAATTATTTTTCGTTCGCATTCAATTAAATTGTCACCAAAATTTCCTCTATCTGATGAAATTATATTACAATCTGCATTATCTGCAGATATATCAGAATCGTTGACTTGGGGTTCCTCGATTTCTGGATGGACATCCGATAAAGTATGTGCTTGGCTTTCTTCTATTTCCGGATGGATATGTGACGAAGAACATGCTTCAGAAGAATCTAAAAATAAACGAGTAATTGTTAAAAAATAAATACGAATGCTTTGATACTAAACTAAAAAGAGTTATATATAAATAAATAACGTTACTAAGGGTCACACCCTATTTATTTATATATAACTCTTTTTCTCGTTAGAGAGTGTTCAGTTCAGACGCACACAGACTCTACGCGGATTGTGCTCGTACCTATTAGTAGATACAAAATCACCTGCAGCCCGTCCGTGCATTACTATACACCTGCGTGCTATTTAAACGCAGCGCGTAGTGTAGTGGCCATACAAAACGAGAACCCGAAAGCGAGTCTGCACATCTGAAGTTCTCAACACGCAATTAACGATACGATACTGACTGATAGACAAACAACAAAACAAATCGATCCTATAGATAAGTTAGAATTTTGTTTTTTTTTTAATCAAGGCACGGAACCCTAAAAACAGTATAATTGTGAAAATCGAGGGGGGAGACAACTTTTTGTGACGGACAGATGGACAGACCGAAATTAAAAGATTTCCTTGTTTATCACTACGGGCCCCTAATAAATGGCTTGGGTAGTAGTGTAGTACTTACCTTTCCAATCTAAATCACTCACAGTATCTTGTCTCTGAAAAAATGAAGAAATTTTGGGCATTTTTTTTATAACCTCGTCCCTTTTCTGTTTAATTTTTCTTTTCTCAGCGCCGCTGGGATAATCTCTTTTCCTTTCACTCATTTCTTTTACAAATCGCTACTAATACTGCTAAACCAGAAGAACAATATTGTTTGTACTGAATTACAATGTAATGCACATTTATATAAAGCGCGTAAATAAACAGCGCACTGCACTCCGTGGTTTAACATCCAATGCAAAGTACAACAACGTACACGTACATCGCGATATCGATGAAGGATTCCCGGGGATTCCCCGCTGAGTTGAAGATGAAGTAAGTAAAACGGGGAAGTCCCGCAGCCCGCCATAACGATGTAGTGTTGCCAACTTTTGAACGCACGCTTAAGGCGGGGAAAAAAGGAATTGCTTTATAGAATTTTGTCATTTGTAAAATAAAATAAATTAGAAAGTTTTTATTCTTTTTCCTTACACACTTTGGGGGCCCCCGTGGCCCGGGGGCCCCGTATAATTGATACGGCAAATACGGCGGTAGCTACGCCCCTGGTGTTAGTTCACCTTTATGTTAGGTTGTCTGGAAGAACTCATATTAGCGATAAGGCCGCCTATTGTATTTTATTGTATAGAGTGTCTATGTTTTGTACATTTTATTGATCCAACAAAGAGATTGTATTGTATTGTATTCCAGAATTAATACTATAGTTCGGCCGCCTTGCAAGGCGGTCTATAGTCTAAAGCGCAGACTACACTGGGAGCGAAACTAGGTTTTTTTATATAACATCATAAGGCATGGAATCATACGGCCCACCTGATGTAAAGTGGTTAATTATTGTCACGAGCTCGATGGCGCAGCGGTTAACAACGCGACTTTGACACCGACCCTCGTGGGTTCGATTCCCACACATGGCATACATTTGTGTACATGAACATGTCTATCTGTGTTGGTCTGGGCGTTTTAAGAGACGTAGGGCGCCTCAAAGTAGCCCGTCTGGGGAATTACCTCCGCCTCACAGAAAACCGCTGCCAAATAACAACTTCCTAGGGTGTTGTGTTTCTGCTTGTGAGTGAGGTCAACAGTAAGCTCCTAACGAGTAGTTGTGTTAGCAGCAGAGGTTGCATCCCGTGCGTGATACTCATTGTATTACAAGTACGTGTTCCTGCGTATGAGTGAGTTTCTCCAGTAAGTTTCTGTTGGAACTGTTGCTCTGTTAGCAGCAATGGAGGCGTCGAGCGAGCGATACTTAATATACTGCAAGCGTTCATAGGCTACGGTAACCGCTTTACATCAGGTGGGTCGTAAGCTTGTATGCTTCATGACGTTGTAGAAAAAAATCTGGAGATTGCTTAACTTATAGGGCTCAATACCGTAAACTTAGAATCGTCAAAATTCACTAACCTTTTCCCCCTCTTTCTCTGGCTCGTCGGTATACAGACAACCCCTCCTCTGTGGAGAGAGTTTCCGTATGCCATTCCCGCAAGCTGTCTCCATAATGCTGATCTCGAAGGTCTTATCGTAGGCCTGGAAGATCTTGACTCCCGGGAGCGTTGTGTCGGCGATGTCGTACGGAGAGTGAATCCAGAACTAAAATAATAACATAGGGTAAGCAATCTTTTATTTTATACAACGTCGGGAGGCGTGCAACAACCGGTAATGTAAATGTAAAGCGGTTACCGTAGCCTATGAACGCCTGTAATATATTAAGTATCACTCGCGCGATGCCTCCTTTGCTGCTCACACAGCAAGTTCTTAGGCGCTGACTGGTGACCTCACACATACGCAAGAACACAACTACCCTCTAGGGAGTTGTTATTTGGATGCAGTTTTCTGTGAGGTGGAAACATCTCTTGAAACATCCAGACCAAGACAAACTGACATGTTTATGCACACAAACGTTTGTCCTTTGTGGGAATCGAACCCATGAGTGTTGTCAAAGTAGCATTATTAAGAAGCCGCATGAAGCTAAGTGGCGCTCTCTTGTTTTTTTTATTAACAACGCTGAATTTAAGACCAATTCCAAAAAAACTCATTATACTGACACTGTAGAACCATATTTATGTCATAATTTTGATTAAATATCGCTAACCAAAATTTTAATTATTGCTTATTGTGGCCACAACAATAAGCAATAATTAAAATGTTGGTTACTTGTACATAGATAATAAATACATGATATGTTTCAAAAAAACGTAAATATGGTTCTATCGACGGAAAGTTAAAAACGACTTTGGTTCCCGTCAGCATTCCCTAAGTCGCCGTTGTGCCGCGAACGTCCACGGTAATATCGTCACGGCGCAAGTTATATAAGCGCTCATGTCCTTTGGGGTAGATATCAGTTATTTCCACTCACGTATGCTTCCGTGTCGATCTCGATGAGCACGAGGCACCGTTGTGATGAATATTTGCATTTCAGCGGATCTTTCTTCGTATCATTCAAGTTCCTATAACAAAATGTCACCATTTGAGGTAGATGGCGCTGTTCATAATTTTCGCACATTTATAAATTATAGTAACATATGGCTCTGTTCAGAGTGACGTTTGCGTCGTCCTGTACACCCCTGGGATGCACTCTGTGCTGAGAATACGGTTAGAAAAATAACAGCTTTCAGAAGACCGCCGCAACTGCTACCAATCTAATTAATAATAGCGACCGCGGGGTGCTCTGTTGGGGGACTTTTGCCTTATGGAGACTTCGGCCGCTACAAAGTGGTCCAAAGCTTTCGAAAGTTGGTTTGGATCTAATAAGACACTTCGCGGCCTACATACTTGGTATACGGAGAGAGGGGGTGGAGGCGGGTACGGGAATATATGGAACTAGAGGTATGATGTGTCTGTAAGGATTAGTAAGTTAGGAAAAAAAATTGGTTTCTGGGTTTATCGAGTTAAGAGTTAATCGAATAGAATCGAAGAAGGAATAACCCAATAAAATCGGGAATAGGGCGCCCTCCGGACAATAATGGGAGGTCATGAAATCTCATGGAGTACTCATACATATACATAACTACTCTCATAGGTACTCATTCATATTTCGGCCGGTGGAACGGGTTATGTCAGACTCTTACTGACTAAACATTACCTAGGCACTACCTTTAGGGAAGGGTTTACAGGGTTCATCGGCAGCGAACGCCCCAGGGGAAGCGGGGCGACACGCAAGTGTCACAACATAACGCTTAGAAAAATGACGGCGTGACTTGAGGAGACTGCCGTCATAGCTACCTATATAACAATTAAGAGCGACCGCGGGGTGCTCTATTGGAGTACTTTTGCCTAAGAAGGCTTCGGCCGCTGCAAAGCGGTCCAGAGCACACGAAAGTTGGTTAGGTTGGATCTACGAGTAATAGGACACTTCGTCTCTTACGTACTTGGTAACGGGAGAGAGGAGGCGGGGGCGGATCATGTGCCGATACCTTTTAGATAAAAGGATATGGATGACTTTCAGACGATTCGAGAAGTTATTTACAAAGTTTTTTTACGTATTGTTGAATGGACGAAGCGCTAATCTATAATATATAGGGTAGCAGGGGCGCGCTTCTACTTTTTTAAGGGATTTTTAAGGGGGTCTGTATCGACACCCTAGAGTTAAATGACGAGTTCATTCGCGCCTATCCCTTGAAACCGCTATTTCTACTTTATTTCTTTTCCCCCGACTTCTAAGAGTCCTCTCGTGATGTTGAATAGACTATAACATTCCTTATTTGTTAGGCTATTAAATATAAAAATAATTTTCAAATCCGGCAGATAGTTTCAGAAATTGGCATATTCACACAAACAAACTTTTATATTAGTATGTATATCTTCATGCCAGGTCCCTTGCGGAGTAGGCGGAGAGAACCGAGCGCCATAAGACGCGGTCCTTACATACTTCACATGCTTCTGTGACATTTATAGCCGGTTCCTGGGGCTCCTGACATCACCTTCTGATAAAACACGACCAATTTGGCTATGGTAGGTTAGTCTTGGTCTTCCTCGGCTCCTACATCATTCCACTTTTGCATTGTATATCTGTTTCGTCATTCTTTCGTCCCGCATTCTTTCTACATGTCCGAACCAACGAAGCATGCCTTTTCTTATATTAGTATAAGTTCCATTTTATATTTACGTTGAAGTTTCACGTTGACTGACTATCCAATTAGATAGTAACACTGAAGTCACCGAAGGTCCCATCCACAAGGGACCCACCAGGCGGGGTTCATGCTTGGTTTCCACCCGATGTTTAACGACAAAAGACAACTTACTCCAAGGCTATGTTGGCTAACGCGATAGAGTTTGTGGCGTAACATGGTCCAGACTCGGTCATAATGGGGGTCCACTTCACATCCAGGAAGGGGGTCCATTGAGGATCTCTCGGGGTCTCACGCATGACCTGCGGATAATATTTTTAAATTTTCTCTATTACCCACTGAACTAGTGAGTGATTATTATTAAACTAGCATTGCCCGCGACTTCGTCCGCGAGGAATAGTTATTTTTTTATTATTTATTTCTATTAATAAAAATAAATAATGTTTCTAAAATAAAAGTAGCCTAAGTTACTCCTTATTACATCAGCTATCTGCCGGCGAAAGTCCCGTCAAAATCGGTCCAGTCGTTTCAGAGATTAGCCGGAACAAACAGACAGATAGACAAAAATAGTAAAAATTTCATTTTGGTATATGTACCGTGTATCCATGTGCATTTAGTAAAAAGCGGTTATTTTAATATTACAAACAGACACTCCAATTTTATTTATCTGTATTTCATCAGTTCAATGAATCGATACAAAATTAAAAAATAATACATTTATTAAAATTTAGAGAAATATGCAAATTTTTGCGATTTCCGTAGTAAGTACGGAACCCTGTTTCATCATGTATGTCTGTCCGAATGTAACGGTCCTTTTACTTTATGCATACGGTCCACCTGATGTAAAGTGGCAACCATAATCTATGAACGCTGGTAATACATTAAGTACCACTTCCCACACAGGACAAACATTCGTCTGCATGAACATGTCTGTTTGTCTTAGTCTGAATGTTTTAAGACAGGTAGGGCGTATCAAAGCAGCCCATCTGGGGAAGTACCTCCACCTCACAGGAAACCGCAGCCAAATAACACCTAACTGGAAAGTTGTTGTGTTCCTGCATATGAGTAAGGTTAAAGAAGCGAGTGAGATATGTAAGGATCGAGTCACGTGGCGCTCGGTTCTCTCTGCCTACTGCCTTCATAGGCTACGGTAACCGCTTTACATCAGGTAAGGCGTATTATATGCCTTCCGGTGTTGTATAAAAAAACAAAAAAAACTTGGTTTCCTTCGGCCCCTACCTACTATCTTTCCGCTATCACTTTATCAGAATCAGTATATATTTATTGTGAATCACAGGTTCAACATGGTCAATAATATTTACAATTTTATTCAGTTCAAATGTGTGCCGCCGCATGGCCAAACAATTTGAGCGTACAGATGGCGTCATAACAAATCAGACTCATGTATATCTTCACGCCAGGTCCCTTGCGGGGTAGGCAGAGAGAACCGAGCGCCATTAGACGCGGTCCTTGCATACTTCACTCACTTCTGTGACATTCATAGCTCTTTTCATGCACGCTCGCCGGTTCCCGGGGCTCCTGACATCACCTTCTGATAAAACACGACCAATTCGGCCATGGTAGGTTAGTCTCGGTCTTCCTCGGCTCATCCTTCCACTTTTGCATTGTATATCTGTTTTGTCATTCTTTTATAATGCGTTCTACATGTCCGAACCAACGGAGCATGCCTTATCTTCGGTGTTAAGATAAGGCATGCTCCGGTGGTTCAGACCCTCTCTCTTTCAGACCAACTCTTTCTCTCACGTCTTCATTACGAATGCGGTCAGCACGCGTTATGACACTTATGACACAAATTTTGCGCATTGCTCTCAGCTTCTGTAACACTTCGTTTATCAATTTTGTCAGCGAGGAATCATTTTAACTGTAGGTACTTACACTTATATGTCAATAAGTCATGGAGTTTCTTTTTGAAAATATTTATTTCAGTTCTCTTATTATTTCTAACCGAACACGCAGGCCGCAGTCTGTCTATTGATGGGTTTCTCCGTACTTCGGAGGGCACGTTAAGCCGTCGGTACCGGCTTTTGACGATAGATGGCAGTCGTTAAGCTAAGTCAGCGGTCCTCGGGCGGCTTGAAAACATTGGCCTCCGCCAAACTGCATTCGAGCAGCGTGCTGGAGTATGCTCTAAACCCTTTCCGTTGAGGGGAGACCCGCAGCCTTATTACCTAAATGTTAGCAATCAGCGAAAATCGCGCAGTGATCGCGCGATAGACGTGCAATCGATTGCTTAGCGTCGTATTACGTATGTGATCGCTGGCTGATCGCTCGCTGATGGTTTGAATGCACTTTTTGCTAGGACACTAGCGCCAACAACAATTTAGTAGCAATAAGAGGAACTATTGGAATGTCAAACACATGTCATGTTTTCGCGCCACTACAATCACTATTCAAATATTTTTATTTACGGAAAAAAGTTATCAGAAAAAATAGCTTGGCGTCTGTTTCAAGTGGTGAATTCGACGGCTTTAAGTTACAAGTGGTAGTGTTCACGTTAGCATTGAATCAGTGGGTTGAATTCATTTGTATCGTGAGCACATAATATTACTTCTCGAGTAAGTACAGTGATGTTGTTTATGTAGTGAAATTTTGCAGCAAAGTTTATTTTATAACTAAAATGTTCTGCGTTTCAGCAATGGCAAACAGAGTATCTAATGAGCAATTAGAGGAGCTATTAGATTTCCTTGCTGTACATCCTGCAATAGCCAAAGGAGTGGGGCTTGGCGCAAGGTCTAAAGAAGCAGTTGATAAGCAGTGGAATGACCTAGCTATTAAGCTAAACTCCTACGGCTCTGGATCAACAAAATCTGGTGAACGGTGGAAAAAGGTAAACTTCAATTTGTCATTTCCTATATACGTTTTGGTCTATTATTTGCCTTTCTTTCTTCAAATCATTTTTTATTTTCATAGTACTGGGCTGACCTTAAGCATAAAAGCAAGACTAGGCTATCTAAACGGAGGCGGGATGCTTTGGGTACTGGTGGTGGTCCTAGTAGCCAAGATGATCTTTCCGAGGTCGACAAGAAAGTTTTGGCTATCATCGGAGAACAAGCTGTGTTTGGTGATAGTGTGCACAAAGTCCCTGTATTTGTAAGCCACAACATTCTCAGTATTATATAACTATTTTATATGTAATATTGATATGGCTCATAATTCACATGATTTATAATTTTTATTTTTCAGAACATTGAAACACCTGAAGAAACAGGTGATCAATCTGAGAACATAGTTTCCCAGCAAATACTTATACATGATAGTAAGTTATTCAATCACATCTACCAAGTTATAAATATTTTTTTTTTGAGAATTAAAAATTGTTTAATAATTCATAGGTGAGAGAGAGAATTTAACTGTGTCTGTGAGCTCGCCCCCTGTGATTAACTCTCCATCAAGAAGAGGGCATACAAGCCGAGTTTGTAAGTAATAGTATTTTTGTAATTGTGTTTTAAGAGGTCATAATAATTGTCACTAACAATAACTATTTTTTCTCAGTTACAGATATAGAAAGTGACTCCACTTCAGCTCAACAGAATATTACTGATACAGCGAGACGGACACAGCAAGTATCACAAGCTGGTACAATTATTTATCCTATAACTAAAATATAATACCAAATTGGTCGTGTTCTATCAGAAGGTGATGTCAGGAGCCCTAGAAACCGGCGAGCGTGCATGAGAAGAGCAATGAATGTTAAAGAAGCGAGTGAGATATGTAAGGATCGAGTCACGTAGCGCTCGGTTCTCTCTGCCTACCCCGCAAGGGATTTGGCGTGAAGTTATAGATAGATAGATAGAACTAAAATATATTTTTTAAAGCAACATATGTATATACTATGCCTGTATTAGTTTATTAGGCATTGTAGTTTGATTAAAATCAATATTTATTTTAACAGGAGTGGAGAGTCCTATAAGACGTCCAATTGCTGATCGCCCTCGCTTCAGACGTAACAGGGCAGCTAATACCACAAGTGAGTCCAGGAGAACAAACAACTTTGAAGGTTTTACTCAACTCTTTGTAAACAATCAAATCTCCTATAAATACTATAAAATATCTATGGTGCTTTATGAACTTTATAAATAAAACTTGTATCTTTATTTCAGTTCCATCTAGAGTTAACCCTGAATGGGTAATGGAGTTAGAGAGAAGCAGGGTTGAAGCAGAATCTAAGCTCGCAAATGCTGCTCTCATAATGGCAGAGGCATCAAGGCTGCAAGCAGAAACAGCACGTGCGCAGGCGGATTTGACGCACGTTCTCATGGAGCTTATACGTCGGCAATCGGACGACATAAAGGCGCTGCTGGAGATGACGCGAGCTGCTAATCAGCAGTAACACCAACTGTACATTTGTATAATAAATAAGAAAATTAACACAAAAAAATTTCATGTGTTTATTCATCATTTATATTTGTACCCTAGAGAAACTCTTTTTTTTTATACTACGTTGGGTGGCAAACGAGCAAACCACCTGATGTAAAGTGGTTACCGCAGCCATATAAAAGCTCACGACATTAAATATCGCTCTCGCGCCGCCACCCCCGCTGCCAACGCAGCAACTCCTTCCTTTCTGATGATCTCACTCACATGCAGGAACACAACAAGACTCAGGGTGATTGTTATTCCACTGTGGTATTTTAGGAGGTGGAGATATTCCCTAGTCGGGCCAGATTACAAATATGCTGTGCCCTACCCCACTTCTGCCAGAGCCTCGTTTGTCAATCAGCAGGGTGCACCACGTGCAGGTTGGCTTTGGCAACAAAGATTATGATGAGCCACTTACACCCCTTCCTAAGTCCTGTCTACTGTTCCTAGGCAGACAACTATTATTAGGAGGACAAAATGGACAGAGAAACAAACCAAACCGCCTTGCTGTACAAAATTTAATGTAATAAATCTAAATCACTGTATCCTCTTTCTTACTTTTCTACATTTAAGGGCCCGTACTAGGTGCCACTAACGCCACCCAATTATTTCATTTTTGTTTCTAAAACTAAATCAATTTTCAGAAAAGTGAGTAACATAAGCCCTCCTAAATTACCTTCAGTATTTATTGAGACTACGTCCATTGGTCCATTGCTTTTATGTTTTGGATTGTCAATAAATAATGAAAGTAATTCAGGAGGGCTTATGTTACTCACTTTTCTGAAAATTGATTTAGATTTAGAGACAAAAATGAAATAATTGGGTGGCGCTAGTGGCCCTTAATATCCAATTTATCACTGCACTAACACATACATTATTCTACACAACACAATATTCACATTAAACTTATTATCATATAGATAGTTTTGCAATTTTTTTTTAAATATGAGTAGATCACTTTATATCTACAGACACACATTGTTTATTAAATGTCAATTTGATCTAGTCCACAATCTCTGCACAATGCGATTTCGTTGCTGTCGGCCACTGGCTAGCTCTTGTTCATCTCCAGCTGGGCCAGCATCTTGCATTAATTGCTGTTGAATTTGATTTTGCTGATCTCCTTGAGTGTCAGCACTTTGCAATGGTGGTACTGGCAGCCGATGTTTGTTGCAGATGTTATGCAACACAGCACAGGCATTAATTATCATGGCCACCATGTGATGGTCATAATGCAACACTCTATGTGCTAGCAAACACCTCCAACGAGCTTTCAGAACACCAATGCAACGTTCCACTGTATTTCTAGACAGACAGTGAACATTAGTGTAATTCTCATCTGCACTACCAGGTTCAGCATTCACTATCGGAGTTAAGAGCCATGGCCTTAATGGGTATCCAGAATCACCTGTAAATTAATGTCAATTAAATAAATGCATTTCATCACATAGTATAAAATGTCCACCCGTGCGAAGCCGGGACGGCCCGCTAGTTGACTTACATTATAATCTACTCAATACTAAAATAGTAGTAAGTTAGTACTGCTACATACCAAGCAGCCAGACAGCCTCTCCTCTACTATGAAGGTCCCGAACATGCCTTTGTATTTCAGACATTCTCCAAATGTGGGCATCGTGTGTAGCTCCACCAAATGATGCATCTACATCAGTGGCGTGCACAGAGATTTTTGACAGGGTAGGCAGAATTTTTTTAAAGCTATTAACTTACCAAAAAATACAGAATGTTGATTTTGGTTACCCAATCTTGTGGAAATAATGATGTATGTGATCACTAGTTTTTTTTCACCGAAAGATAGTTTTGAAAACATTTATTTTCCCTACACACACCACATGAACAACTTCCGCAGTGAATATCATCATATTTATCAACTTTAAAACTTTAAAATCTTATTTCGTCTGCTACCAGTCAATCGATTCAAAACAAAAACAATGGCGGCCGTTTTAAAATCAAAATAAAATTGAACATCAATTTTATACGAAAAAAAGAAATGGCAATATCTTTCACTATAATTATATGCAGCAAACTACTTTTTAAAATAGTTACGTAGCAATGCTCGCGACACTTCGGTGATTTACGTTATAGTTCAGCTGAAAAGACATTGTCTATACTTTGCGATTGTGTGCGTTATTTGTGTTATTTGGGCAATGTAATTATAGGAATGCACACTACAGTATTTGTATAAACAACACGGCACACATACGTAAATTTAGACAGATATAGTTAGTGTCTCTGCCGTAAAAAGCTGCCAATGCGGCGCTAGTGTAGCGTAGCGCCTAGCTGCGATTTGAATATGACTAGCGATGACTTTAATAACTTACCGATACCGATAGATGGAGCTTTTAATTTTTTGTTTTTGATACGAAATATTAGTTAAAAACTATGTTTAAGAATGAAACATCGGATGGTATTTATCAAATTGATAGGGTAGGCAATGTCTTTTTGCCTATATGGAGTGCACGCCACTGATCTACATTGAGTATATTTAAATCACTATCACAAATCTGGGGAAAAAAATATAAAATTATTATTATACTTATTTGAAAAATATATTAACAGAGCTAAGTGTTGAGAAACAATATAATTTTTTACATACTATTTGCACATTTCTGGAATGGAAGTGTTTTCTATTAAAAAATCTTTCTTCATGCTCTGTTGGCTTAATCAAAGCTACATGAGTGCCATCGATGCAACCCAAACATCCAGGGAATCCAAATTTGTTGAAAAAACTAAAACAAAAAGTAACTTTGATAATGCATTAATAAATACAATTTGAAACGAATTTCTCTTGATATATTATGGTAATTTCTGCTTACGGACTTAGTCATTTTCATAGTGATCATTCAAAATGGAAATTACATTAAAAAAAAGGTACATTACCTACTGTAGTGCACCTAATGCAAATTGTAACTACTGTACAAACATCATACTAGTGATCATACATAATTTAGTAGTTATATTCTCACCCATTAATAATGAACTGTCTCTCTTGTGATGTTTGAGGAAAACGAATATGCTTGGCAAGTATTCTTCGGTTGTTTAAAGCCCTTGTGACTTCTTTTACTGCGTTTGATACACTAGCCTGGCTGAGCCCGTGCAAGTAGCTCACACCCACTGGCTTTTGATATGAACCCGTGGCAAAAAAAGACAATGCTGTGAGAACCTGTGAATACACATGAATGTAGTTAAGGTTACTCCTACTATAATAACCTATGTACGAATTTATCTACTTATGAAATAAATTTTCTTACCTTATTTTCCACACTAACTTTTGTTTTTCTTCTCGGTTGAGCCATGTAGGGCCTGAGTTCATCACACAGATCTGTGAATAGCTTCTTATTGAGCCTGTAGTGTGCTCTGAACTCCGACTCTGAAAGCTCCAATGCCTTGGCTTGATTACGAAGACTACGCCTCAATCGTGCTGTGTTGTTGGTTACGTCTCTTCTATACTCTTCATTTAATGCTTCTAACAATAATACAGCACGAGCCATGTTTATACAAAGGACGTAATAAACTTGCAAATACTCAGCGACGGCGAAGCAATTGAAAAGATTGACCTTTTTTGGGATTGCAATCTGACAGCTCAAATTGCTCGATAATTGCTATCGCTTTGCTGTCAAAAGTCATAGATAATACGAAAAATTAACACAAGTCAAAGAGTTTGATTCAGTTGAATGCAATATATAGTTCCTTGATTGTTCGACAGAGGCAGCACTGTCATTCGTTTGCTATCGTTTTGTTATTGCTGATATGTAATACGAATTTGCGATTTAAGAGCAATTATTGCGCAATTTTTGCTATCGCTTTGCTTTTGCGAAATACGTAATTGCGCTGCCGTATCCCTGCCGTGGGATGAGTAAGGGTTGTTGTGATGGTGATGATGATGACGTATGGCTATTGACTTTGTTGTAGATTCGAGGAGCATTGCAGAAGAAACTTTTATTTAAAAACGCTGTCTTGGAAGGACCATACATATTCTAATCTTGCGCCCTTCACGCGCCCGGAAATTGAATAGTTTTCTTGGTTATTATTATGGTTACGTTTCGTTATTATTTTATCTTACATACCTTCCACATGTACGAACCACTGAGTTATTATAGTACTAGAGGAGCTATTCTAAGTAAGAAAGTCTTGCTCCTTTTTGGTAATAAATAAAACTAATGTCCGCTGCAGCGTTGAAATAATTTAGATGCCTATACCAAAGCTTCAAAGATACAGCACTAAATCGTTTCTAAGGCGCATTTTTCTCGACCAAAAGGTCAAAAGCGCCGTGATTTTCATGGCGCTTACGTTAACTTTATAAACACCTTTTTATCTACCATCGCCATTCATTACTACACTCAGGAACTCGAAAGCAATGGTTGGCTGGAAGAGACTCCTGGAAGGAATAAGCCTGCCTATTTAAAACAAATTGTTGTAATTTACTTGTATCTTGTAAACATTTTAAAGTTAAGTTGTACAAACAACGAAACTCTTTAAGAACTATGCAAGGAAATAAATATCCTCACGGTTACCTCTCAGTATATTTTTTTAGAAATAGAAATAGAAATAGAAATTTATTTATTACAACCAATCATTGCCAATGTTACAGTATCCTGTGACTCCTAAACTAGGCTAAGCCTGTCCCATAGGAGTCACCCGCGTAGAAACATACATATAAATTTGCAGGCGGCAATAAATCAGTTACAAAGTATAATAAAAGCCACTATTATTGAAAGTATCAAAAGACATAGCAACATAAGACTGCAGTCTGAATGCAATTCAGAGGTTTACATGGATCCCCCATGCATGCACTTACAAATTGCGTCCGCGTGTGTATATGGGCACTAGAATGTATGTGTGTTATGTTTGTATTGAGTATGTGCATACTGGCTTGTTTTTAGTGTATGTGCTTTGTCCTAATACGTAACGCTAACTATCCTTTCACACTCTTCATAATTCCATGACAATAGCAGGTCCTGAACGAGCTTTTTAGCATCAAAAACGGTACAACATTTTATGTCACATCTTTTAACAATTTGGTTATAAATTCGCGGGAATATATGGATACTGAATCTTTTGGCAAATGTAGTTTTAACATCAGCGATCGGGATTCTAAATGTACGCTTGTTAATCAAACTATGATAGGTTGGGAATTTCAATACTTGTCTGTGCGTGTACAAAGTGGTTCGCATTAAAAACAAGCTCCGTACACTTAGAACCCGAGCTTCACTAAACAACTCTGCGGTGGGATACCTTCGAGGTTTTTTAAGTGCAACTTTTAGAGCGGCTCTTTGTGCTCGCTCCAAGGTAATAAGCGTTGTAGAAGCAATGCCACCCCAGACAAGGATGCAGTAATTTACAACTGCTTGACAAAGTGCCAGATAAACAGACTTAATCAAACATCTATCAGTGACTGACCTCAACAGTTTCAGTGTGTGAATTAATTTTCGGACCCTACCTGCAGTAACCTGGATATGATTTTTAAAATTTAAATTCTCATCCAGTACAACGCCTAAATACTTCAGTGATTTAGTTCTCTCTATGCATTCACAAGCACAATGAGAAATAGCACAATGTTGATTATGCAGAACCATTTTCTTCAACATTAAAGGAGGAGCTGAGGCAACTGTTTTATGGAAGCATAAGAATTTAGTTTTGCCACTATTTAGAGTCAGTAGGTTTTTACTAAACCATTCCAGTACTATATGCATTCCTCTCATTGCCACATTATGAGCTTTTTGCCAGGACCGCCCATGAAATATAATGGCAGTATCATCGGCGTAGCATACAGCCTCTCCGTTTGGAATTTGGGTGGATAGAATGTCATTTATGTATACGGCAAATAATGTTGGCCCCAGAATACTACCCTGAGGCACACCGAAAGTTACAGTTTTGAGGCTGCTCGACTGGTTACCAATCCTAACGAACTGATTTCTTTCAGTTAAATAGGAAGCAAATCAGTCA
This sequence comes from Pyralis farinalis, assembly GCA_947507595.1. NCBI lineage: Eukaryota > Metazoa > Arthropoda > Insecta > Lepidoptera > Pyralidae > Pyralis > Pyralis farinalis. The sequence goes on from OX382281.1 coordinate 9,483,927, forward strand.
AGGGTAGTTCCGCGAATCCCAAATCCTTCCAATTTTCTCAATAGTATAGGATTGGAGACAGTATCGAACGCTTTTGCAAGGTCCAAGAAAACGCCGACACAGCACCGCCCCTCGTCAAGATGTGAAACAACGTTCTCAGTTAGATGCATTACGGCACTCTCAGTGGATTTCCCACGGCGAAACCCAAATTGAAGATCTGAGAGCATTTTATTGTCTTCTAAGTAACTTACTAGTCGTTTGTTTACTACACGCTCTAAGATTTTAGAATAAACGCTTAACAGAGAAATAGGCCGATAGTTACCCGGATCGTCCCTAGGACCCGCTTTATGGACTGGTATGACTGCAGCTATCTTCCAGGAGAGAGGAAAAGCTCCCGATGAGATACTGAGGTTGATGATGGCTGCGAGGGGCTCTGAAACTATGTGGGCAATCGACTTTAGAATTTTGTTACTAATCCCATCCGCACCAGGAGCACGACCAGTATCAAGGCTGTTTATTATACTTAATACTTCCAGTGCATCAGTAGGCTTCAGAAAAAATGAATGGAGGGGCGGATTTTGATTATTTAATTTCGAGGCTAGAGATTCCTGTGTTTCGTTAGATTTAGTCAATATTGAATTAGCAAGATCAGAGCCAGCTGTCGAAAAATAAGAGTTACAGTGGTCAAGAGATTCTTTAACTGAATTATTGATTCGAGTCAGCTCATCAGCTTGATACTTTTTCGAACTTTTATGTGTGATTTGATTGATTGTACTCCATAATTTCTTGGGATTGCTCCTATTTTTATCTAATTCTCTTTTTTGATGATCAAATTTTAACTTCCGCAAGATGGATATATAAAAGTTTCTGTAACGAGTATATGTTATTTTTTTAATTAAATTTCCAGAATCTTTGCGGAATTCTTCATGTAACTTGTCTCGATTTTTGGAGCATCTTATTAGTCCTGGAGTCATCCTGGATGCTGGGAACAAGCCCATGCTCAGCCATGACATTTAAGTAGTCCGTGGCAATTATGTTATTGGCCGCAGAGCTAAGAATGTCTATGTTTATATCGCCAATAATAAGACAAGTATCAGTAGCAGTATAAATGTCCGTGGGTTCTGGAAACTAGGAGGTCTATATATCCCTATTACTCTGAAACTGTTGGGAACCTTCACCATAATGCAATTTGCCTCTTCAACATCCAATTCAACACCAGTGGCTGCCCATTTGTTATTAACATAAACTATAACACCCCCAGCTCTGTTAATGTATTTGCTCGAATGGAAAGGCGTGTAACCGCAAAGTTGTCTGATAGTGCAGGTGTCGCCAAGCCAACATTCGCTAAAAACCACTATATCAAAATCAATATCGAGTCTTTTAAACAACACAAGAAAACTGTCGAAATTTTTCTGAACGCTTCTGATATTTACATTAAGAACTTTTAAGTAATATTTAGAGATTACATCACTGCATCGTTCAGGTATTGTTAAATTATGGCACTTGACGTTGTAAGACTTGTCTATCTCATCTAACAAATCTATGGAACCCATGGGTAGATACTGGGAAGATATGATTTTATAGCAATAAACATGGTGATATTGAGTGCCCTAACAGCGATATTGATTAGATTTATTATTATCGTACAGAAAGGAATTTTATTTGTATCAAATGTTGGACATTTGCAATCAATGACATTGAGGTTGTGTATTGTGCGTGTATACTGACAGGATTTGAGTGTAAAGTGCAATAACGCTTTGTATTGTAGAGTGTAAATTGGTAATAGGCATAAAATTGCAAACAGAAAACAGCAATCATACAAGCAGAGAACCCTAAAAACAGCTCTATGAAGATGATGACAGGTAATATTATTTATATAAGGTGGACTTTTGGGAGAAGTGGTCGGCGGAGGGGGTCGAGGTGAGCCGTTCAAGGTCGGCTTCTGTCTGTATTCGAATAGCAGGGCTTCCATCTTTGGCTTCACGTTTCCTGATAAAGATAGTTCCGTAGCGTATCCAACAGTACTTATATCCATGGGTACTTGCATAGGCCCTGGCGCTACGAAATAAGTTACGGTTCTCACTAGAAAGGCGCTCATTGACATATACCATTCTGGTTGGCCCTGCTCCAGTAATATCACTGCTTTTCAGCGAGCGACGTGTTTTTGCTTGTTTTATCATTTCGTCTCGTTTTACTCGTCGGGTGAAGGCGACCACCAATGGACGAGGAAGCACCTGATCGCCTCCAGCCCCACTCTCCTTATTTTTGCGTTTGGGTCCCACTCGGGAGGCATAGTCGAGATCGCCATCGTTCAGTTCAACCCCTAGTTTATTGGCGGTAACAAGAGCTAAATGGTAAGGATTTTCGTTTGACATTTCTTCTAGGCCCGAGATCTCAAGCTCATTCCTCATAGATAACTGAGTTTGAAAGTTTAACTTATTTTGTAAAAGAGTAACCGAAGATTTAAGAAACTCATTGTCATCTGCTCGGGTTTCTAGAGACTTGATCCGTGTATCGTAATTGGATATCTTCGAATCTATGCTATCAAGTCGTTCTTTGATGTTGTCCCACATTTCCGTAATCTTTTGTCTCATGAGATTCAGCTCAAGTGTGAGAGACTGAAAGGGATCGAACGGGACAGAAACAGGATTACTGGTGTTACTTGAAGATTGATTCTTCTTCCTCTTAGTGATGTTATCAATTGCAGCCGAACGGACAGGAGTTTTTGAGTTGTCGCCTCCTTTTTTTGCTTTGGCAGAGCAATCTGGGCAAACCCAAGACTCCACCTCCTCTGAACTTAGACTCTCCGCTTTCGTGCATGCCACATGAAACTTTTTCGCACATGACCCGGTGGTACCGACAATCGACGCGTCTCCCCTTACGATTTTCTGCAGACAACCTGAACAGTTCATTTTCTGGTACCAAGTTATAACAATAAGTTAGCGACAATAAGGCGATAGCGATCGCTCGGTGTTCAAGTTCGCGGTGCGGGTCGTTCGGTACGGTGCCTGCTGTGCTGCAACCTGTTGCTGAGTGGTGCGAAAGTGCGATGCGTCATCCGATGATGGTTTGCAATGTGCGGGTGTGCGTGTATTGTAAAATAAACAGAGTTATACCTTATATTCGCTAATAATCTTGAAACGTTGACACTGTCAGTTGCATAAACACTTAAAATGCATTAAAATATCACTAAATTGTTAGCTGATACAACTATTGTTGTTGATAAAACGATCTAAGTATTAATTTTTTACAAAGCAAACAGAGGTTCAAGTTACTTGTCTATCTTTCGCCGCAGCGCGGGGGTAAATATTTACGAGAACATATGCATGCTCGTAAAAATATAGCGTTGTTTTCAAAATGTAGTGAAAATCTTAGAAGCAGGAGTAGACTGCGTATAGGCAGTCTATTCCTGCTTCTAAGATTTTACTAGTAAAACGTAAACGTACTAGTAGATCTTTTATAGTAAATTGTATTCGATTCTATAATAAATTGCCTGAAACAGTTCTGTCCTTAGCTGACAATATATTCAAAAGGCACAACAAAAGTAAGAAGGGTTATTATAGAATCGATGAATATCTGACTGACAGAGATGTCTGGATATGATACAGCACATGCATTACCTTTAAATGTAATTTGTCACCATTATACACTATCATAAATTTATTGTATTATAAATTGAGGATTTGAAAAGATAGCTATATTGGCAAGTTTCTTTTGGCATTTCTTCTTCGCCGATGATCATTTGAAATGCTGGTAGATTAAAAAAGAGAAATCAAATGAAAAATGAATAAAATCCAATATTGAGAATGTAAGACGTGTCTAGGTGCCCGTGAAAGGCAAATAAAGAGTTTCTATCTTTTTTGACAGACATGTTCACGCACACAAATGTTTGTGTGTGGGAATGTGTGAATCCATAAGTCTCGGTGCATTTTTGGTTGGTGTTTCACTGATAACCAGTCCGCAACCGGGCTTGTCAATAGTTTTCCAATGTGAACATCTGCACTTTATTCCTGCCCTGTCTGACTGAGGCTTTCGCAATCCTCACTATCACACTCTTTAATAGATACGGAAGCTCCTGAATTGAGTGCAGCTCAGAGTAGATTACTATCTGCCCTTGAAATACAATGTACACAAAGCCCACGCTCTCAAATGTTGTTTGACGTGAATGCGTAATTCTGACGAGCTCGGTGGCGCAGTGGTGTAACGCGTTCTTAATCTACTTTGACATCGACTCGTGGGTTCAATTCCCACATAGGACAAACATTTGTGTGCATGAACATGTCTGTTTGTCTTGGTCTGGGCGTTTTTAAGAGAGGTAGGGCAGCAAAGCAAGTACTACCGCCTCACAGAAAAACTGCAGACAAACAACAACTTTCTGGAGGGTTGTCGTGTTCCTGCGTGAAGTCTCCAGTAAGCTCCTAAGGAGCTGCTGTGTTAGCAACAGAGACGGCATCGCGCGATTGATGCTTAATGTGTTACAAGCGTTCTTTGGCTACGGTAACCGGCATATTCATGTACGCCTCTCGATATTGTATAAAAAAAAGTCTGACACAACTCGTCCGGCCGGCCGAAAGGGTACTTATGGGAGCTCACCACCTCCCTCTTTCGAATTCCGCTTGATAGCTAAAGAATCAAAGATGTTGAGTGAGGTCTGTGAATATTCCCTGAGAATTTCCATGCAATTCTCTAAGCGACTCGTAATGGCTGTGTGCGTCGCTGTGATCACAGATGTCACAGCTTTGACATCGTCTACTGCGATCACGGCTTTTTATTTGATATTCTATAAGGCTGTAAGCGTACGCGAGCCTGTTTGCGTTGTAGAATTCCAATTCCAAACGCAGCCTTGCGGCGCTAGTGTCGCAGAACCATGAAAAGCGACACTAAGGAATTACAATTTTGTGTTCAAGGCTATAACAGCCGATGTTTCCGAGGATGTACGGATGTTTGCTCTTACAGAATTGCATGGCTGACCTGCCAGGCAAGGCGCCCGCCGTGGACACGCGCGCTGTGCACTCTGAACCAAATAGCGGAGAAAATTGATTTGTTTTCCTGTTATAAGTAATAAGATGGCATTGTTCATAACATGTTATGAACAAAGGAACAATTTTTGTAAAATGCCATCTAAATCTATTCGAATCTAGAAACTCTAAAAGGCACAATGACAAAATATGTAATATGCAACACAAAACTAAAATGTTTTTGCGAAGTATCTTTGGGATGAGTCCTAATATTTATAATAAGCTATCCAAAACTATAAGAGAACTGAATAATTTAAATGAGTTCAAAGCCTACTTAAAGGAATTTCTACTACTCAAATCTTATTACACTATTAACGAATTTTTATTTGATAAATTGTAATCACTAATAAATGTAATAAATTAAGCTACAACATTGTAAAATTGACAATTTAAATGTAAAGACTGACACTATATTTGTAACTAATTTTGACATGATATACAAACAATGCTTGATTTAATGCAATATTAACAGTGTAACATTTTGACATTTTTATTTATTGTTTCAGTCTAAGAATATTGTACGCCAAAACGGCAAGTTGTAGCGTTTTAACCATGTTTTAACCCTTCGAAACCCGGGTGGTCGTATACGACCGCGAAATGTATGGGAAAACGTATATAACGGGGTCTGATTGTTTTATTAAATTTAACATCATATTATGTAAACTACCTATGACTATGCAATAAATAAGTTTGAGTTTGAATTTGAAAGGTAATCTGCACTATTGTATTAGGTTGAAACTAGCTGTAAAAGTGATAAATAAATAAATAAACAAATAAACTCTACACTTGTATTCCTCCCGACGTTGTATACATGAAAAAAAAAACTACGTTTCGATGAGTGAGAGGTGCCTTTATGCACCGTCAGTAGTTTTTTGGTTCGTGGTTCCATGAAACTAATTGAAAATAATACACTGTTGTATAAGCAGAGTACGTAGGAATATAATACTTCAATATATAATCGATAGTTTCAACACGACAACTATTGTGGAAGACAATAGAATCAGGGGGTACGGCAGTGCCCCCGCCAAGTCGAGCGCGAAGCAAACACTGCCGTACCATCCTTTACTGGAACCATTTCGCCGCATTTTCAGGCCCCTATTTGAGAACCTCTGGATAAGACCAGAACGCAGAAATTTTCGTCATCCAGTAAGCTATAATCACATACTTAAAATCCAAAATTTCAAGTCTGTAGGTCATTTAGTTCCGAAGTTAAGCGAAAGCAAAGTTTCGCATTTATGACACTCACTCATGATCATCAAAATAGAACTAGTACTTCCCATAAACTCCGAGAGCTGAAATTTGGTACAGAGTTAGGGTTTAATGGCCACATAAAGGGAAAACTATAAAAACTAGGATAATCGAAGATCTGGAGTACCTGGTGACAATGATTAGAAAACACAAGAGCCCAACCAAACTATTAGAGATCGACATACCGCCTTTACAAAAAATGTTCAACTTGGTGGGCCGCTTCATTTGATGTCAAAAATCGAAGGTCTGAAGTATCTGATGAAGAACCCTCAGCTGGTCTCAGCTGTATTAGAGATATGAAGATGCCCCCTTCTACTATGAGAAAAAAACTGTGTCAAATAAGAAAATATAATAATAAAATAAATCAATATGTCCACGTTTCTACAAAAAGAAGTGAAATCCCACCAAAAACATTCTGTAAAAAACTAGCCAAGTCTCGACGGAGCTGCTTGTTTATCTCTAAAAAGTAATGAAATCTAGACAAAGTCGTGCCAAGTATAAGGTTCCTTACTGCGATTTCTTTATTATTATAGTTAATGTTGTGTGACTTGGCCGTTGATGTACCCTTCAAGGGTACAAAACCAGGTGCTCCATGACGCCATTGCACCAATCTGTCGCCAGAACCGCTACCCATTGACGATGGAAAATTGCCACTTGGAAAACGTTGATTCAATAACCAGTCAATTGTAGGCTTGATAAAGCTGCGGATTTCAATAATACTTATGTATAGGCGAGCCTGAAACAAACAATATAAAAAAATATTTCCAGTACAGACGGACTTCTAATCATTGATAGAAGTCCGTCTGTACGTCTATTATATGTTAGATCGGTGGTCGATTTGACGCTCCAAAAAGAAGAGAGCAGAAGTCAGCATTGTCAATGCTGAATGCATGTGTTGCACAATCAACAACAGCCTAAAATGAGACACTAGCGTCCAATTACCAATACCAGTATGGGCTATTATCTCGCTTAATAAACATAGGTAGTTACAACAGATATAACATTACGTGTAAACAAAATTGACCTGTACCCACTAACGTATAAAGAATTTTCAACGGCCAAGTCACACAACATTAACTATAATAATAAAGAAATCGCAGTAAGGAACCTTATACTTGGCACGACTTTGTCTAGATTTCATTACTTTTTAGAGATAAACAAGCAGCTCCGTCGAGACTTGGCTAGTTTTTTACAGAATGTTTTTGGTGGGATATCATTTATAATCAATATTCGAACATATGTCAATTACAAATAAACATTATATGACAGTGTATATGTTCTTAAAGGGTGCGGACATGATATGATTTTATTTTTATGTATTTATTTCTACTGTGATTTGTATTGTATTAGAAGTACAGTCAGGTTAAAAATTTTGTAAGTACAGTCAGCTACAAAATATTTTAATATGTAATAGATTAAGGGTGCGTAATAGAGGTTCAGGGGGCACGGCAGTGCCCCCGCCAAGTCGAGCGCGAAGCAAACACTGCCGTACCATCCTTTACTGGAACCATTTCGCCGCATTTTCAGGCCCCTATTTGAGAACCTCTGGATAAGACCAGAACGCAGAAATTTTCGTCATCCAGTAAGCTATAATCACATACTTCAAATCCAAAATTTCAAGTCTGTAGGTCATTTAGTTCCGAAGTTACGCGAAAGCAAAGTTTCGCATTTATGACACTCACTCATGATCATCAAAATAGAACTAGCACTTCCCATAAACTCAGAGAGCTGAAATTTGGTACAGAGTTAGGGTTTAATGGCCACATAAAGGGAAAACTATAAAAAACTAGGATAATCGAAGATCTGGAGTACCTGGTGACCCTGATTAGAAAACACAAGAGCCCAACCAAACTATTAGAGATCGACATACCATCTTTAGAAAAAATGTTCAACTTGGTGGGCCGCTTCATTTGATGTCAAAAATCGAAGGTCTGAAGTATCTGATGAAGAACCCTCAGCTGGTCTCAGCTGTATTAGAGATATTGTAATGCCCCCTTCTACTATGAGAAAAAAACTGTGTCAAATAAGAAAATCTAATAAAATAAATCAAAATGTCCACGTTTCTACAAAAAGAAGTGAAATCCCACCAAAAACATTCTGTAAAAAACTAGCCAAGTCTCGACGGAGCTGCTTGTTTATCTCTAAAAACTAAAAAGTAATGAAATCTAGACAAAGTCGTGCCAAGTCTAAGGTTCCTTACTGCGATTTCTTTATTATTATAGTTAATGTTGTGTGACTTGGGCGTTGAAGGGTACACAAGGGTACAAAACCAGGTGCTCCATGACACCATTGCACCAATCTGTCGCCAGAACCGCTGCCCATTGACGATGGAAAATTGCCACTTGGAAAACGTTGATTCAATAACCAGTCAATTGTAGGCTTGATAAAGCTGCGGATTTCAATAATACTTACGTATAGGCGAGCCTGAAACAAACAATATAAAAAAATATTTCCAGTACAGACGGACTTCTAATCATTGATAGAAGTCCGTCTGTACGTCTATTTTATGTTGGATCGGTGGTCGATTTACGCTCCAAAAAGAAGAGAGCAGAAGTCAGCATTGTCAATGCTGAATGCATGTGTTGCACAATCAACAACAGCCTAAAATGAGACACTAGCGTCCAATTACCAATACCAGTATGGGCTATTATCTCGCTTAATAAACATAGGTAGTTACAACAGATATAACATTACGTGTAAACAAAATTGACTTGTACCCACTAACGTATAAAGAATTTTCAACGGCCAAGTCACACAACATTAACTATAATAATAAAGAAATCGCAGTAAGGAACCTTAGACTTGGCACGACTTTGTCTAGATTTCATTACTTTTTAGTTTTTAGAGATAAACAAGCAGCTCCGTCGATACTTGGCTAGTTTTTTACAGAATGTTTTTGGTGGGATTTATATGTACGTATGTAATCTATTACATATACACTGTCATATAATGTTTATTTGTAATTGACATATGTTATATAGATATTCTATTGTCTTCCACAATGGTTGTCGTGTTGAAACTATCGATTATATATTGAAGTATTATATTCCTACGTACTCTGCTTACAACAGTGTATTATTTTCCATTAGAAACCCTAAAAATAGGGACATTCATACTTACATCAATGGCCAGCTGCAGCATGTCCACGTTCTCCAAGCTTTTATCGTCGGCGAATTGCTTGTAACCCTCGAGGTGCAGCACGTCTGAGTTGGCCACCACCTCCACGAAGCTCTTGTAGTACTCGTACTTGTCGTCGTGGTCATCCACTGAGAAGTGCCTTAGTATGGCAGCGTTCAACTTGGCGTTGTCCACGCGGTTCTGTGGTAAAACATGGAGTCACGGAAAATTTGTCTTTCTTGGCGTTAACCCGTTTTCCTAATCCATTAGGATTGGCGGGGTCCGCTACCTGAGCCGGATTTGGCGAGGACACTGATATATACATGGAGCGACCGTTCTCAGACCGAGACAGACTGTACAAAGTCTCCCTCTGGTGGACTGGAAATCCTTGGATGGGCGGGTTTCCTTCACCGCCGAGCAAGTGATAAATATCTACGAATTTAGTGGTACATGATTAGAAATCGATTCCAGGATTCGAACCGAGGACCGGTTGGTCAATACGCCGGTTCCTTAACTACTGGGCTATCCATGCTCAGTTACGGAAAATTTGTATGTATGCTTCTATATACCTTTATATATATAGTCGGACAAGGCGCCATCTAGCCCCAAAATAAGCGAAGCTTGTGTTATGAGTACTAAACAACTGATAAACATACGTAAATAATTTTTTTTTTTATAAATACATACTTATTATACATAGAAAATACCCAGACCAAGACAAACAGACATGTTCATGCACACAAATGTTTGTACTGTGTGGGAATCGAACCCACGAGCGTTGGTGTCAAAGTAGCGCCACCGAGCTCGTCAATATACAAGCAGTTACATCGGCTTGCTAAGACTAGAAATATTTTATTGTAAATTGTATTCGATTCTATAATAAATTACCTGAAACAGTTCTGTCCTTGCCTGACAATATGTTCAAAAGACACATCAAAAATACTTTGTGTTAGAAGGGTTATTACAGAATCGACGAATATTTGACTGACAGAGATGTTTGAAAATGATTCAGCACGTGTATTTTTAATTGTACCATTTGACATCAGTATTTGTATTCTGACATAACTAAAATTTACAGGTTGTCCAAACGAATAATACCGAAGAACCAATGAAATACAAATGCGTCAGACCGTTATGCTTGAATACGAGCCCAGACACTTCAGTCAGAGATTTTGACTTATGCTCTAAAAAGGGCTCTAACACGTACGAAGGGTTAAAGTAAATATATAGAGATCCGGAAAATTGGTGACTTACGGATAATTATTGACTAGTAGAAAAATCGGCCAAGTGCGAGTCGGACTCGCGCACGAAGGGTTCCGTACCATTATCTCTAAAAACGGCAAAAAAATCACGTTTGTTGTATGGGAGCTTAAATATTTATTTTATTCTATTTTTTAGTATTTGTTGTTATAGCGGCAATAGAAATACATCATCTGTGAAAATTTCAACTGTCTAACTATCACGGTTCATGAGATACAGCCTGGTGACAGACGGACGGACGGACGGACGGACGGACGGACGGACGGACGGACGGACGGACAGCGGAGCCTCAGTAATAGGGTTCCGTTTTACCCTTTGGGTACGGAACCCTAAAAATGGTGTGATACTATGGAGGAGCAGTGATAGTCCAGTGGATAAAGAACGGCCTAGTGATCAACCAGTCACCGGTTCGAAACCTGGAATCGATCTCGTATCATGTACCCCTAAATTCGTAGATATCCGTTCGAATCCTGACATGTACCACTAAATTAGTGTGTACAGATTTATGTACATATTTGTAATTATCACTCATGCTCGGCGGTGAAGGAAAACATCGTGATGAAACACGCAAAAAAAAACTCTGGTTTACCATGTGAGTTGTGGAGGTATCTTCGCCAAATCCTTAGCCTTAGGTAGAAAACCCCGCCAACCCTAATGGATTAGGAAACGGAATAACAGAAGATTTACTGCTTACCAGTCTACAGCAGGTGATTCCCGGCATGCTGACCATCCAGCTCCTGAAGTCCTTGTCGAGAGACACCACCGTGGGGTTGTTGTAGCGGGCCCACTGGCCCAGGGAGACGCCCACCGCGCCGCAGAACGCCGCCACTGTCACACAAGCCCAGAGCACCCTGCAGACATTCACGGGGTTTTGAAGGACCTATTGAGATCTGATCATTTTTCATAGTAAATTACTTCACCGCTACGGGTTAGGGGGTAAAGCACAACGCGCAGATTTTATTGGCTAGTTCATCGCGTCTCTTATCGGCTTATTGGTTAAAATATTCTCCCGTTGGTCAGTAGGCTCGAATCGCGCTAGAATGCTACGTTTTGGTGTGCAAGTGGTTAAGTTCATGCGCGGTCGAGTGGTCAATTAGTTCGTGCTTTTATCTGGAAGGGATTTCAGGAGTCTTATGTACCGGTCATCGCATATGAAGTTAAGAAAGTTAAAAAATAAAAAAACGGCCAAGTGCGAGTCGGACTCGCGCACGAAGGGTTCCGTACCATTATCTATAAAAACAGCAAAAAAAAAACACGTCATTGTATGGGAGCCCCCCTTAAATATTTGTTTTATTTTAATTTAATTATTTATTCTTAAAGTGAATATCTCGAGCTCGGACGAGCTCGGTGGCTCAGTCGTGAATGACGCGACTTTGACACCAACACTCGTGGGTTCGATTCCCATACAAGGCAAACATTTGTGTGCATGAACATGTCTGTTTGTCTTGGTCTGGGTATTTTCTATGTATAATAAGTATGTATTTACAAAAAAAAAAATGTACCTATTTACGTATGTTTATCATTTGTCTAGTACCCATAACACAAGCTTCGCTTACTTTGGGCTAGGTGGCGCTGTGTAATTTGTCCGACAATATTTATTTATTTATATATAACTAAATATTCTGTGAATATTTCAAGCGTCTACCTGTTGCCGTTATCAATATCAAGCAAAAATGAGCAAAAAATTCACATTTGTTGTATGGCTCCCATACAACAAATGTGAATTTTTTGCTCATTTTTGCTTAAATATTTATTTTATTCTATTTTTACATCATCTGTGAAAATTTCAACTGTCTAACTATCACGGTTCAAGAGATACAGCCTGGTGACAGACGGACGGACGGATGTACAGCGGAGCCTCAGTAATAGGGTTCCGTTTTACCCTTTGGGTATGGAACCCTAAAAAGCGAGCGAGATGCGTGAGGAGAGAGTCACGTGGCGCTCGGTTCTCTCTGCCTACCCCGCTAACGGGGTGTCCTGGTATATTTTTTTTATACAACGTCGGGAAGCATACAACGACGAGCTCGGTGTCACAGTCGTGAATGACTCGACTGTGACACCAACGCTCGTGGGTTCGATTTCCACACAAGGCAAACATTTGTGTGCATGAACGTGTCTGTTTGTCTTGGTCTGGATGTTTTAAGAGAGGTAGGGCGCATCAAAGCAGCCCGTCTGGAGAAGTACCTCCGCCTCATAGAAAACCGCAGCCAAACCTCACTCACACGCAGGAACTCAACAACCCTCCAGAGAGTTATTTGACTGCGGTTTTTTGTGAGGTGCTGGTATTTCTCCAGACAGAGCTTGATGCGCCCTACCTCTTTTAATAACACCCAGGCCAAGACAGATATGTTCATGCTAAATACGGACCTTAGAGTATTGGTAGTACCTTAGTATTGGATTTCAATCCAATTATAACCTCAATTTATGATTACCTTTTAAAAAAGGAACTCTTAAGCTAAATACTCATATACACAGAGTCGAAACGAAGCGAAGAAATACAGCATAATTGAACTCTAACTATTCAGCATAGCACACAATTTTCTACCGAGGTTTAATAATACGCATGTCACTATAATTCGCGAATACTCGGTAGAAAATTTCGTACTAGGGTGAAGAGATAGGAGCCAATATGCTATATACAATTATATTGCCCCTAAGAAACACATAGCAAATTAGATAATATTGCACCTAAGAATCACAAAGCAGGTTAGATTAATTTGCACCTAAGAATTATAAAGCAGGTTAGATCAAATTGCACCTAAGAATCACAAAGCAGGTTAGATGATACGAGTAAGAATGATTTTAGCGGCATAAAATGGTGACAGGCGCTTAATACATTTTATTTGCCTGGATTTTATACATGGCGGATATGAGTGTGTAGCGCGAAACTTGAATTTGTTTTGTGTCAATTTCTTGTCGAATTTTATTTGTTTTTAGTACTGAAGTATAGTGAGTGAGTTGTTCTAATTTGTGTTGTGCCGACCGTCGTATAGTCGTTCGCTGGTTCGTTATGGCATTAATTCATGAAACTGTTGTCTAACAGATTATTTGCTGTCGAAGGAAACTTCGTTTTTTTTACAACAGTGTTTTATCTTATTTTGTTAAAAAGAACAGACGAATTGCTTTAGAATATAAATAAGTTCTAGGTCGTGGTAGTGGTCGTAGATGGTCATTTTTAGGGTTCCGTACCCAAAGGGTAAAACGGAACCCTATTACTGAGGCTCCGCTGTCCGTCCGTCCGTCCGTCCGTCCGTCCGTCCGTCCGTCCGTCCGTCTGTCACCAGGCTGTATCTCATGAACCGTGATAGTTAGACAGTTGAAATTTTCACAGATGATGTATTTCTGTTGCCGCTATAACAACAAATACTAAAAAATAGAATAAAATTAATATTTAAGGGGGCTCCCATACAACAAACGTGTTTTTTTTGCTCATTTTTGCTCGATATTGATAACGGCAACAGGTAGACGCTTGAAATATTCACAGAATATTTATTTATATATTTACTTTAAGAATAAATAAATAAATAAAAATAAAAAAAATATTTAAGGGTACGGAACCCTTAGTGCGCGAGTCCGACTCGCACTTGGCTGATTTTTTTTTATTGTCATCGTGTCTTTTGTTCACTTTTCAATTTGATTTATTACTAACAGGATTCGAAATATTTTTCAAACTAAGCATTTATCGAGACTAAAGAATACATGCACACATACTGCTTTAACTCAAAAGGCTTCTTTTCAAAACCACCATTATCATACTTGAAATACACTGTTACTCGTATATAAACAGCTTCCATGTGTGATGAAGGTGGGGGCCTATATTTTTGCATCATGGAGCGGGCAGCATTTGGTGAGTGGACTTTTTATACTCCGGCTTCCTTTCTGAATATATATATATATATATCCTCTATTGCATAACAAAAATATACAAACTAGGTTATATAATATAATATCCACCCTTCGCCACTGCAAAGCAGGTTAGATCAATTTGCACCTAAGAATCATAAAGCAGGTTAGATCAAATCGCACCTGAGAATCACAAAGCAGGTCAGATCAAATTGCACCTAAGAGACACAAAGCAGGTTAGATCAATTTGCATCTAAGAATCATAAAGCAGGTTAGATTAAATTGCATCTAAGAATCACAAAGCAGGTTAGATCAATTTGCACCTAAGAGACACAAAGCAGGTTAGATGAAATTGTACCTAAGAATCACAAAGCAGGTTAGATCAAATTGCACCTAAGAATCATAAAGCAGGTTAGATCAAATTGCACCTAAGAATCACAAAGCAGGTTAGATCAATTTGCTCCTTAAATCATAAAGCAGGTTAGATCAAATTGCACCTAAGAATCACAAAGTAGGTTTGGATGCGGTTTTTTTGATTTGAAAGCAGATTTTCTAGCGGTGGTTTTAAATATGTTTCATCTAAATCGGCTCAACCGTTTCAAGGTCATCAGCTCTTTTGTTAGCTGCAGTAGAGATGTTAGACGCATAATGGGTATTTGCTTTACTTTCAAACATATGTGTGATCTAAATTTTGATACATGGGTGTTTGCTACATAACTATGCAATATTATAAAATTCTTGGTCTGATGATGCAGCCAGAATATCCAGCACACTAGTACACTCTTGAAAAAATGATAGCAGATAGGTATGTCCTGTTTGGATAAGTTTTTGATCAGTATATTTGATTCTACATACAATGCAACAGTAAAAACACTTATGTCGGTAAACACTATCTAAGTTGAGTTGGACTAAATTAGCATAGTTTAGAAGTTTGTAACTCCAAAAAATACTCTAACCGAGTAGAATTTTTGACGTGATAACGTCTTATAAATCGATGAACGCCGGCTGCATGCCCAAAAAAGTGTCACGTTCCGCCTGAGCCGAGCGTGCAAGCGAGAGCGCGGAACAAGCCATAGAGAGGCACGATCGGCCTAAGCGTTCGGCTTGTGACGCATCTATCTCTCTTCCACTCCATCGTCGATGCATCCGAGTAGAAGAGAGACAGCGGCAGCACACAACCTACACGTGAACTGTTTTGTCAACTGTTGAATGTAGAAAACATTATGACGTTATCACGTAAAATTATCGTCCGTAAACCGACTTTACAGACAACCAATTTTTTTGTTACTATATGGCGTCGCCCCGTATCCCCTGTGGCGACCGCCTCCAACCAATGAAGCCCTTAAAGCCTTCCCGACTAAGGGCAGTCCCTAGGCGGTGTTTAGTCAGCAGGAATCTAACATAACTCGTTCGGCTGTCTGAAAGGGTACTCATGAGAATTCACCAGCTCCCTCCCATCGGGTCCCGGAGGGTGCCACTCACGGAGGAATGACTGACGCACACCCGGGTGTGGACTAGTCCTTCTTTTGGGGACTTACATTCTCAAGGGCGAAAATAGAAAAAAAAATTGTTACCGTAATCTAATTTTTTTTTAGTCACGTGTGTCGCCTCTAATAACTAAGTCACTTTATTTTGTCTAGTGGTCGAGTTTTGTGCAGGCTTTGAATAGCAATCTCCGACAGGACACCGTGAGTGTAGTGTGTAACGCGTGGAATAATAAGCAGAAAGATGGTAGAAAGTAGGCCGATTCTACTAAAAAACTGCAACTGCATTGCAGCGCGGCGTGTGACAATGTGCGTACATTTTGACGTTTCGTCTGACAGCAGCGACGTTTATGAAACGTCAAAATGTACGCATTTTGACACACGCTGCGCTGCAGTGCAGTTACAGTTATTTAGTAGAATCGGCCTACAGATATGTTTGTATCTCTTTATCTCCAGTCGTCGTGTGACCATGGCGTCTGGACGTCGACGAAATATCGGGGAAATAGAAAATCAAATAGCGGTACCTACGATAATAATTTGACTTCATGTTTTAATATTAGTAAATACAACGAATTTAAAACGCAAGTTGTCACGTAGTGACCTTCTATTGTTTTACTAGTAAGTCTACCAATTTAAAGTTTAGTTGGTTAGTTTCGAATTTTACAGAAATATATGCCCATGAATCACCCCTAAATCATCTTTGCAAATACTCATTGTAATCATTTATTAGCAAACAGATGTGTAGCCTATGGCACAAATTGAAAACGTGAGTAACGTGCTAACGTAGTTTAGATAACGATAAAAATTCTTCATTTGCCTTAACGCGGGGACTTAGATACGTCTTATGTAAAATCTATTTATTTATATCCTCAAGCTACGTTCCTTTCAGTGTCAGTAGAGAGAACCGAGCGTCATATGACTTGTTTTCTACACTTCGCTTCTTAAACATTCTTAGCTCTTTGTCTTTTGGTCCTTCTGTCCTGATGTCACATGACCAATTTGGTCATGATAGTTGAGTCGGCTCCTTTTTTGAGCAGTAATAGGCTCAGTGGATAAGTAACTGGCCTACTGACCACCTGGTCCCCGGTTAGAAGCCTAATGCTGGCGGGGGCGTGTACCACTAGATTAGTGTTTTCTTTTTTTCATTTTTTTTTTATTTTCGCCCATGAAAATTGAAGACCCACAAAAGAAGGACTAACCCACACACGCGGGTGTGCATTAGTCATTCTTCCGTGAGGGGCACCCTCCGGAACACGGGAGGGAGGAGGTGAAATCTTGCATAAGATACTGTTTCGTGCGAACGAACCTAGTTATGTCAGATTCCTACTGACTAAAACACCCCCTGGGACCGCCTCTGGCCGGGAAGACCTCAAAGGCTCCATCTGATGCGATCGCCCCAAGGGAACGGGACGACGCAAGCGTCACTTTAATAAGAGCATATGCTTAGAAAAGTGCCAACTCCTCCTGAGGAGGTCGACACTAGTACCTCTAGTGCTTATAATTTTAAAGGGGTTCAGCAATCACAAACAAGAGGGAAGGAACTAGGAAGTGTATTGAATATAGGTAGGACTAGGTAGGTGCCTACGAGCGGGCTGCGCTCTACTCGGCGCGAGCCGCTAACGACTCGCTACCGGGGCTAGTGATAAGCTACAAAGAGCTTAGAAGTTGTTCATGCTCACAGAGCGCTAAAAATCGCTCCTGTGGGCTGCGGGCGGCTCTAAGCTTGCCCGCAAGAAGTGAAACCTCCTTCAAGTTGACTCCCTGAATGGCGGTAATTACCGTCTTCAGGTCGTCTCCTAGGGATGGAGGTTTAACGCCCTGCTGGGGCGGAAGTGGGCCCGCCTTCGGCGGGTTTGCATTTCGCGGGCCCCATGTTGGGGCCCGCCCGGTCGGTGCCGGGCCCGATTTTGAAAAATCGGAGAAATGTTTTGACGATTATATGGGCGGTAAGTCGCCGGAGGAATCAGAGTCCCGCTGGGAAGCGGTCCTCTTTGATGTTGAAGAAGTAGTGGACATGGTGTCAGATTTGTCAGCAGAGCTAGGATGTTCTGTGACGTACTGGGATATAACTGATGTAATGAAAGATCTTGGATCACCATCGGGAGTGGCCTTAAAGGCTTCGAGAGCTACGCAGGTTACGTTAACAATCATTTCTAAGTCCACTGGAGACAGCGATAGACCTGCCATATTGGCGACAAAACCTCCCTGCCTTACGGCAGGGGGGCGGGGGGAGTGAATTTAAAACGAGTATCTCTAATTTAGATAGCCGTTAAAAGGACCGTCACCCTTGGCAAGAGCCAAGTGCACTGGGTTCGGGTCTTCCGGTTTCGCTGGGTTCAGAAGGAACCCAACAACGTACCGGGGCGACGTTTACTGGCTTCGTGTCACACCTGTAGGTTTCCACCGATAAAAACCGAGCTATTACAATTGCTGTGAAACCCAAAAGCTATACAGCCGAAGCTATACAACAGTTGGACTCCAAAACAATGTGTAATGCAGCGACGTACTCGACAAAACAGTCGTAGTACAATACTCACCAGAGAAAAAACACTCGCGACGCGAATAAAAAATTGAGACGGAGCGCACACGACTAGCGCGCGCGACAACCGAATCGGAACAGATTAGTGTTTTCGGATTTATGTACATATTTATACGACGACGAGCTCGGTGGCGCAGTGGTGAAAACGCGTTGTTACGCTACTTTGATACCAACGCTCGTGGGTTCGATTCCCACACAGTACAAAAATTTGTGTGCATGAACATGTCTGTTTGTATTGGTCTGGGTATTTTCTATGTATAATAAGTATGTATTTACAAAAAAAAAAATGTATTTACGTATGTTCAACAGTTGTCTAGTACCCATAACACAAGCTTCGCTTACTTTGGGGCTAGATGGCGCTGTGTAATTTGTCCGACAATATTTATTTATTTATCACTTGCTTGGCGATAAGGGAAAACATGGTGACGACCTCACATGTCCAAGAAATTATATTTCGAAAGATGTGTGACCTAACCTAAGAAAGATCTGGCTTTCCCTCTTGGTTGCGGAGGTCTGCCGGCAGTCGCTCCGTATAAAAACCAGTATCCTCGCCAAATCCTTAGGCTTAGGTAACGGACCCCGCCAATCCTAGTGGATCAGGAAACGTGATAACATAAAAATTATACCTCTCAGTCCAATGTCTTCCCGGCATAGCGATGTGGTTGAATCCATGTATAGTGGTGTACATGCAGAAGTCC
Organism: Pyralis farinalis; assembly: GCA_947507595.1. Taxonomy (NCBI): domain Eukaryota; kingdom Metazoa; phylum Arthropoda; class Insecta; order Lepidoptera; family Pyralidae; genus Pyralis; species Pyralis farinalis. Next base: position 9,503,113 of record OX382281.1, read on the forward strand.
TTGCCGCACTTGACGACGGCCTTGGAGGTAGCTGAAGCGGACTTCTTCCGTGGGGACTCTGGTCTCCTTTGAGGATTGAACGCTGGCTGCGGCAATCCGATTACCGAGTACATTTCTGTAAACAAAATTTTACTTTTACATCAATATTTTTTTTATACTACGTCGAGAGGTCGCCTGATGTAAAGTGGTTACCAGAGCCTGAGACTGCTTATCGAAGGATAATTTAACTTAAGGGGTCTGAATGTTTTAAGAGAGGTAGGGCGCATCAAAGCAGCCTCTCGGGGGAAGTACCTCCACCTCACAGAAAACCGCAGCCAAATAACAACTCCCTAGAGGGCTGTTGTGTTCCTGCGTGTGAGTGAGGTCACCAGTAAGCTCCCAAGGAGTTGCTGTGTAAGCAGCAGAGAAGGCATCGCGCGAGTGATAATTAATATATCGCAAGTGTTAATAGGCTACAGTACCCGCTTTACATCAGGTGGGCCGTATGCTTGTATGCCTCACGAAATAGGAATAAAAGAAACGGCAAGTTCTTATGCATATTGGTAACTTCACTCACAGGATCACAACAACCCTCCAGGGAGGGGTTATCTGGCTGCGGTTTCCTGTGAGGTGGAGGTACGTCTTCAGTCGAGCTACTTTGATGCGCTCTACCTCTCTTAAAAACATCCAGACCAAGACAAACAGTCATGTTCATGCACACAAACATTTGTCCTGTGTGGGAATCGAACCCACGAGCGTTGGTGACAAAGTAGCGTAACAACGCGTTTCACCACTGCGCCACCGAGCTCGTACGAAAATATATTCAAAGAAACAAATTGAATGATCTACCGCCAAATATATTGAGTTTGGCGATAGATCACTCCGGGTCAAATTCAAATCCATACGCCAAATGTAGAAAAATACTTAAACATATTTTTTAAATAGGCCGTAAAGAGCCACTTTAATCCATAAAAAAAAAACATTGTTTCGTATCGAGCATGTGATCCCACACCCCACCATAATTCCTTTAGCGGATAAACCATCGCGGGTATTTGCTAACGGTCCAAATATATTTTTTTAATACAGTTGCTCAAAAAGTGGCGTATTGCAGGGACGTATAGCGTTCGGGATGTGGGCTATTACATACTCGAGCTTTTTCTTTACCTTTTCCGAACTCGTGCGTTCTCTTTCCCAACTGTCAAAATAATGTTTATTAAAAAGAAAAAACCAACCACGAAGTTTTTACTAAAAAAAATTCATAGAAGTTTTTATGATTCATGCAAATATTTCTAAAAAGAAGCTACTAATTTGTTTCAATATCAGATTTAATGATTTGATTCAATGAGTTAGGTTAGGTTTCATTTCATTTCATCTCATTAAAAAAAATCTACTGAAGACTTGACTGTATGGGCATAGTTCCCTTTACCTACCCAGAATGGGTGAAGAAAACAAAAGAAAATCTCTGCTTATATCCTTTTACGGTTTTCCTATTTATTTTCCTAGTTAGTTGAGTTTATTGTGTTTTTATTATTTTATTAAATTGCTTCATTTTTTCGCAACTGTATTAAAAATAGTTGTTCAGTACACGTGCGGAACCGTCATTGCAAAGAGTTCCGACTGTCAACATAGACATTTGTCGGAACTCTTTGCAATGACAGACTTTCCGCACTTGTAATGAAATATACTATTGTATGTATTGTTACTATTGTGTATAAATAAATTTAAAAAAAAACCAGCCAAAGGCGAGTTGGACTCGCGCACAAAGGGTTCCGTACATATATGTTTATATCTATAAAAACGGCAAAAAAATCACGTTTGTTGTATGGGAGTCCACCTTAAACATTTGTTTTATTTTAATTTAATTATTTATTTTTAAAGTGAATATTAACTAAATATTCTGCGAATATTTCAAGCGTCTACCTGTTGCCGTTATCAATATCGAGCAAAAAAGAGGAAACAAACAAAAAAAATTTTATTCTGTTTTTTAGTATTTGTTGTTATAGCGGAACAGAAATTCATCATCTGTGAAAATTTCAACTGTCTAACTATCACAGTTCATGAGATACAGCCTGGTGACAGACGGACGGACGGACGGACAGCGGAGTCTCAGTAATAGGGTCCGTTTTACCCTTTGGGTACGGGTTTGAAATCGTCGCACTTAATGCAGGTATGCGCCGCTTCACTAAGTCAGACTTGCACAGCAATCAATACCGTCGCCATTTGTCCTTCAAAATTATTTTTTTATGTAGAGTGACTGCTGTCACCTCCACAACCCAGGGGAAAAACCAGACTTATCTTAAGTTACACGGCTCTCGAAGTATAATTTATTGGACGTGGGGGTTTTACTACGATGTTTGACAAGCTCGGTGGCTCAGTCGTGAACGAGGCAAATGTGACACCAACGCTCGTGTGTTCGATTTCAACACAAAACAAACATTTGTGTGCATGAACATGTCTGTTTGTCTTGGTCTGGATGTTTTAAGAGAGGTAGGGCGCATCAAAGTTGCCCGTTACAGCGCCTGATTATCTCAGCGATTCGAGCCTACCGACCAATGGGTAGACATTTTAACCAATAAGACCTGGGCGTTCTACTGTGTCGCCGCTCTCAACAAACTTCCGAGTGCTCTGGACCGCTTTGAAGCCTCCGTAGGGCAAATGTCCTCCATGTAAGCACCATTCTGGTCGCTTTAGTCGCGTAGTTAGGTACTAGTGTCGACCTCCTCAGGAGGAGAGTCGGCACTTTTCTAAGCGTATGCTCTTATTAGAGTGACGCTTGCGTCGTCCCGTTCCCCTGGGGCGATCGCGTCCGATGGAGCCTTCAAAGCCTTCCCGGCGGTCTCAAGGGGTGTTTTATTCAATAGAAATCTGACTTAGACGAGCTCGGTGGCTCAGTCGTAAATGACGCGACTTTGACACCAACACTCGTGGGTTTGATTCCCACACAAGGCAAACATTTGTGAGCATGAACATGTCTGTTTGTCTTGGTTTGGATGTTTTAAGAGAGGTAGGGTGCATCAAAGTAGCTCGACTAAAGACGTACCTCCACCTCACAGGAAACCGCAGCCAGATAACCCTTCCCTGGAGGGTTGTTGTGATCCTGTGAGTGAAGTTACCAATACCTCACAGAAAATCGCAGCCGAATAACAACTCCCCAGAGCGTTGTTGTGTTCCTGCGTGTGAGTGAGGTTACCAGTAACTTCCTAAGGAGTTGCTGCGTAAACAGCAGAGGAGGCATCGCGTGATACTTAAAATATTACAAGCGTTAATAGGTAGCAAGTACATAAATCCGAGAACACATATTTAATGATACACGTATGTATGTATGTATATCTTCACGCCAAGTCCCTTGCGGGGTAGGCAGAGAGAACCGAGCGCCACAAGACGCGGTCCTTGCATACTTCACTCGCTTCTGTGACATTCATAGCTCTTTTCATGCACGCTCGCCGGTTCCTGAGGCTTCTGACATCACCTTCTGATAAAACACGACCAATTTGGTCATGGTACGTTAGTCTCGGCCTTCCTCGGCTCCTACATCCTTCCACTTTTGCATTGTATATCTGTTTCGTCATTCTTTCGTCCCGCATTTTTTCTACATGTCCGAACCAACGGAGCATGCCCTTTCTTATCTTAACACCGACACTCTCTTTTAGACCAACTCTTTCTCTCACGTCTTCATTACGAACGCGGTCAGCAAGCGTTATGCCACAAATTTTGCGCAATGCTCGCATCTCGACCGCATTTATTCTACTTTCATGCTCTCTCTGCCATACCCAGCTCTCACTTCCATAAGTTAGCGTTGGAATTAGCACCGCGTTGTGTACAGCGAGCTGTGCCTTCTGGCTTAGATTTCGGCAGCCTAGAAGTTTACCCAACGCTCCATTCACCCTATTCCCGGCACTCACTCGTCTCTCCACATCAGCGGTGTACCTTCCATTGCTGCTAAAAGCACTTCCAAGATATACAATCTCATTCACTTGCTCCAACACTACATCATCAACCATAATCCTAGTGTTCGTTCTGGTTGTCTCTCTTTCAAATACCATTATCTTGGTTTTCTTCGCATTAAATTGTAAGCCTTTCTTCATACAATCGTCTTTCATTGTTGTAACTAGTGTTTGCAGTTCGGATGGTGATTCTGCTATTAATGCCGCATCGTCTGCATAAAGCAGGCAGTTGACCACTGAGTCACCCATTCGTATTCCCACATTCATATTTCTTATTCTCTGAAGACAACTGTCCAGATACAGGATGAACAGCCGAGCCGACAGCACGCATCCCTGTCTGACACCAATGTTGACATCAAACCAGGGCGACAAGCTGCCGTCCACCCGCACACATGCTGTACAATCCTCATAAGTGGATTGCACAGCACGGAGTAGATCACCGTCAACCCCATATCCGGGCAAAATGTTCCAGAGATTCTTTCGCACGACTCTATCAAATGCTTTCTCAAAGTCCACAAAACCGCAGAAAACCTTCTGGTCCAAAGCCAGATGCTTCTCTACGATGTTGCGGAGTGAAAAAACTTGATCCGTACATCCTCTGCCGCTTCGAAATCCACCCTGTGCTTCCCAAAGCATTCCATCGGATTTCACCCTCATTCTCCTTTCAATGATTTTTTCATACACTTTAGCTGCTAAGCTGACCAAACTGATGGCCCTATAGTTGGCGCAGTCCATACGTGAGCCCTTGCCTTTATACAAGGGCACGATGACTGCGCGTCTCCAATCGCTCGGGACCCTTCCGGTTCTCCAGCATAATTTGCTCAAAAACCAGAAGGCGTCCCTAACGCAGGTAATGATACACACCTATTAATTCCAAACCAGGGTTAATTAACTTTTGAATGCAAACGATAGATATTTATCTACATCACCAATTTGTATCCTCCGATTTTGTTATCATCTGTTTTCTGAATTGCCTCCTACAAGCAAATTTAGAGAGGCATTCACGTCAAAACAATTATGAAATCGGCCTGGCCGTTTCTGAGAAAAATTGTACCAGACACGCACAAACACCTCATACCAGAAACACATAATATTTTTTATAGTACGTCGGGAGGCATGCAAGCATACGGTCCACCTGATGTAAAGCGGATACCGTAGCCTAAATTGCGAAAAGCTTGCGATATACTAAGTATTATTAATAGATTCAGGTGTTATTTTGCGAAAGTCAAATTTACATGCAATTTGATATAACCTGCTTTGTGTGCTTCCGCCACCATATTAAGTATCACTCGCGCGATTCCTCCTCTGCTGCTTACACAACAACTTCTTGGGAGCTTACTGGTGACCTCACTCGCACGCAGGAACACAATAACCCTCTAGGGAGTTGTTATTTGGCTGTGGTTTTCTGTGAGGTGGAGGTACTCTCCCAGACGGGCTGCTTTGATGCGCCCTACCTCTCCTAAAACATCCAAAGCAAGACAAACAGGTATGCTCACGCACACAAATGTTTGCCTTGTGTGGGAATCGAACCTACGAGCCAAAGTCAAAGTCGCGTCATTCACGACTGAGCCACAGAGCTCGTCGAATACGCCACATCCGAGGCGGTCACGGGTAACAAAGAAATGCAAAAAAAGAAATGAAAAGATTCGACTGTGCATAATGAATGAAAAGAGTGAGTGGCGTATGATAAACTTGCGTCATTCCAAAATATGAATGAATGAATGTTAAAGAAGCGAGACGTGTGCAAGGACCGCGTCTTACGGCGCTCGGTTCTCTCTGCTTACCCCGTAAGGGACCTGGCGTGAAGATATACATACATACATTCCAAAATATCGAGCTGTGACAAATGGACATACCTGACGAGGTGTGTACTGGTGTAAGCATGTGTAATCAAATGTACATTGCACTTATTTACATGTCCGTGACTGTAAATGCATGATGTGTTGTCACGGAATGCGGCGTGATTAGTTAGTTAGTTTAATGTGTTTTTAATGTAGCTATTGAATGTCAGAAAAAAACTGTTAAAGGCGAGATGAACTCGCGTGGAGAGGGTTCCGTGCATGAAGGAAACAACCTATGAAGAAGCAATGAGTCTGATTTTGCGTCGTAACTCAATTCATCTCTACGGATCGGAGGCACAGTTTTTTTGACATGATAACGCCTTATAAATCGACGAACGCTGGCAGCACGCACGTAAAGGTGTCACGTTCAGCCTGAACCGAGCGTGTAAGCGAGAGCGCGGAACAAGCGATAGAGAGGCACGATCGGCCTAAACGTTCGGCTTGTGACGCATCTATCTCTCTTCCACTCCATCGGCCGATGTGTCCGAGTAGAAGAGAGACAGCGGGAGCACACAACCAACACAACACACAAACGTGAACTGTTTTGTCAACTGATGAATGTTTTCTTATGACGTTATCACGTAAAATTATCGTCCGTAGACCGACTTTAAATATAACCAATTTTTTTTTCGCCTAAGAAAATTGAAGACCCACAAAAGAAGGACTAACCCCACCCACGCGGGCGTGCGTTAGTCATTCTTCCGTGAGGGGCACCCTCCGGACACGATAGGGAGGTGCTGAGATCTTGCACAGATAACATTTCGGAAGGCCGAGCTGAATATGTCAGATTCCTACTGACTATAACGCCACCTGGGACCGCCTCTGGCCGGGAAGACCTCAAAGGCTCCATCTATGCGATCGCCCCAGGGGAACGGGACGACGCAAGCGTCACTCTAATAAGAGCATACGCTTAGAAAAGTGCCGACTCTCCTCCTGAGGAGGTCGACACTAGTACCTAACTACGCGACTTAAGCGACCAGAAGGGTGCTTACATGGAGGACTATTGCCCTACGGAGGCTTCAAAGCGGTCCAGAGGACTCGAGAAGTTTGTTGGGAGCGGCGGCACAATAGAACGCCCAGTCTTATTGGTTAAAATGTCTACCCATTGGTCGGTAGGCTCGAATCGCTGAGATAATCAGACGCTGTAACTGGTTTCCTAAGCGCGGAGAGCCTTCATGAGCAGTCAGTGCATGTGGTTTGTTGGTTTGTTACTCCGTGCGTTTATTGGAAACACAGCATCTTTTAGGTTTTTAGGAGTTTACTGGTGACCGTAGAGTTGCTGTGTTAGCAGCAGAGGTAGCATTGTGCGGGTGATACTTAATGTATTGCAAGTGTTCATAGGCTACGGTAACTGCTTTACATCAGGTGGGCCGTCTGCTTGTATGCCCCCCGACGTTGTATAAAAATGTATGTTTTGTTTGTAACTAGCCCCACCCCGACTTCGCTCGCACGTATTCGTTATCCCGTGGGAATAGCTTTATATGTATTACTTTTTCCTTTTTTTTTTTTTGTTGTCTCTCTTAAAAACAGACGAACAGACGTGTTGTTTGTCTTGCTCTGGTTGTTTTTTCGAACCTTTTTCTTCAAAAAAATTTCGCCCATGAAATTGTAGCTCCACAAAAGGACTAACCCACACCCGGGTGTGCTTTAGTCACTCTTCCGTGAGGGACACCCTCCGGTCTGCATGGGAGCTGGTGATATCTTGCGTAGATAACATTTCGGAAGGTCTGTTGTTTTTATGAACTGTATTTAAATTATAAATATAGTAGGAATAGACCCCGCAGGGCAGCTTGTGGCGAGCAGTTGGTGCGTAACGACACCACGGGTACCCGAGTGCTCCAGAGAGTCGAACAGGGCCTTCGTCTCCGGCGTGTCTTCGTCATGTCTTGAAGGGAAGGGGAGGAAAATCATGTCTTTCTGTGACTATAAGTTCAGCACGAGTGAAATGCGTGAGAAGCGAAAATGGAAGCATTTCGGGTGTCCATCTAGGGGGTGGCGGGCCAACGCCTGGGGAAAGCAACATCAGATTATGCTAACTATGGCAGGCGTCCGTCCCTCTTCTGCAATAGGCTAGTTCTACCTCCACTACCATACCTCCAGATCTCATTTTAATAGCCCACTTTTTCCGACATGTTTCCAATAGTGCCAATACCTGCCGTGACCTGTTCATGGGTATACTGTCCCATTGATATCCCCTGGAGCAGGTCGCAGCGGGTATAAATACATTACATCATTCTTTTCGAAGGGACCTCTACGCGTTGGATTCCGTATGACTTTGTGACTTTAGAATAACAAAAGAGTAGTAAATGTACGTGTATGAAAGAACGTGATGTACAACGATGAGTCACGAATGATTGATTTCCTTCTGTTATCACTCGTTATCACAGAGACCGTAACTTGCGTCCTTTCTGACTAACACAGCTAATATTTTCCACTAAATAAAGATCATCTTTGTTTAGATAGTCATGAACCTATGGATTACATTTGAAGATAGTGTAGAACATTGAGGATTTAAGTAAGGTCACTGGCGACCGAAGAGCTGGTAGCTTTCCCGCTCAGCGCATTAGTGTTGCGATTCAGAGTAATGGGGAAATGCTGCCAGCATTGTTGACATAATGCCACGGGAGCCTGACTTTTTAGATTTATTTGAGGTTATTATTCTTTAGACTTATTTGAGGTTATTAGTACTTTTTAAAATAAGAAGAGGCAGGCTCCGATGGTTCGGACATGTAGAAAGAATGCAAGATGAAAGACTGACGAAGCAGATATACAATGCAAAAATGGAAGGATGTAGGAGCCGGGGAAGGCCAAGCACACAAAGCAGGTTAGATCAAATTGCATGTAAATTTGACTTTCGCAAAATAACGCCTGAATCTATTAACTAGATAATTAAAGGAAAATGATAAAAATGAGTCCCAAATATCATTTAATCGTAGCTTATTATAATTTACAGAAGATTTTAGCAACTCCACAGTCAGACGTTTCACTTATTTTACTACAAAAGTATATTTGCTGTGTATAATTGGCAGAGCTGCGATAGCCAGCGGAGCCATATTACCCTCAAAATTGCCGTTTGGGGTAGACTGATGTCATCCAGCTAGCGTTTAGACGGTAATAGTGAGAAACTCCAAAATCGACACACTAATAGCTAACATATTGTAGTTTTGTATCCTTTAATTTGAAATTTAAATGTTCGTTGGTGAGGAAGAACGGTCCAAAATCGTTCCAATTAGAAAAAAAAAACATATGGGAAAACGTATGGCCGGCCACTCTGCAGTGCAGAGCCTGCACTGCACTCCCATCAACAGAAAAAGTAACAGCACTCGTCGCTAGATGTCGTACAGGGTTCCATATATTTTTAAAAAATTAAAAAATTAAAAATAAAATATTTAAATATTTTTTAAATTTAAAAAATATCAGCTCTGCCTACACAGCTTGCTGTTATTTACTAGTTTTACATTGTTTGAGATTTGCAAACACGTTGGTTATAGTACTATTTATGGAATGAGACAATCGGAACAAATAGAGAAATTAGCAGCTTCGTATATCATTTTACACAAACACATGTACCTACAAAATTGAGTAACCCGATTTGTTTTTTATTCTGATTCTTGTTGTGGAACAGAATAAAAATCGTGTCGTTTTCGGAATGTATGCAAGATGTGGATATAATGCATAATGTCTTCAATCTGAGGGAGACGCTATGCATGCTTTAATAGAGCGTCGAAACAAAAATACCTTCCGATATACACTCCTGACCAATGGACACTAAATAGATGTGAAAAATGCACTGGTCAACAATACCAATTAAATAGTTAATACCAATTAACGCCAGTTACAGAAACTAATATATGACTTTAAAAAATAAGAACAAAAATATGGACAACAACATTTGAACAGGACTATAGATACCGATAATCAGAAAGTGAAATGGACCAAAATAAAACATGTTAAATTATTTTGTGCTGCGCCTCACATGATGCAATCCCAATATGATTTATTTGATGATAAGTACTTTTAAATCAATCAGTTTTTTGCAAGGACGTGACGCCTGAGCTCGAAGCACGTTAAGCCGTCGGTCCCGGCTGTCGATAGATGACAGTTGTTAAGCTAAGTCAGTGGCCCTCGGGCGGCTTGAAAACACTAACCTCCGCCAATCCGCATTTGAGCAGCGCGGTGCAGTATGCTTTAATCCCCTTCTGTTGAAGGGAGACATGTATCTCAGCAGTGGGATGAGTCAGGATTAATGTGTGTGTGTGACGCCATATTCTCATCGAATGGTTTTAGACGTGAAAGACGTGGTCTCAGAACTCGCAGATGGCCGTGGATCGCGTGTGTAAGATTCTTCTAATACAAATAGTAGGGGATTTTGATGAAACCCTCTGCAAAGCTTACCAACATTTATTGCCTATAACTGCGGCAAAATACAAGGACTTGTTGAGTTTGTGCACTGGGAAGGTGATTCCTGCTGCCTGTCACTATTTTTACATACAGTTGCCCGCCGCGACCAATAACAACCAAGCAGCGTCTGATGAGAGTGATGATGGTTAATAGATTTCCATTCCACATAAGACCCGTAAATAAATAGGTAATTGATTATATTTAAAAACAAGAATAATCAATTTTTCTCTCTGGCTACTTTTTTGGACATAATAATTTTTTTATAATTTTTAATTTTAGTATGTAAATTAAGTGTTAAAATCATAAAAAATATAATTATGTTTAGAAAAGTTGCTATAACCTTTTAACTACACTTAAACCACACAGAAAAGTTGATTATTTGTTTTTTTAAATATAATTATTAAAATTTATTTACGGGTCCGAATATTAAAGAGGCACCTGCAAGAATATTTTTTTGTTGAATGAAGTAATAATTGTCTTTAGAGTTAATAAAACTGGGATGTTTTGATTTTGATTAATAAGCATTATGTTTCACAAATTTAATGTTTTCGATTCTAGCGAACACAAACTTGCACTGAATTATGATAAATCATAACGCAGAAGAATCGAGAACTGATTCTTCAGTGACTCTTAATTTTAATTGCAGTAATTATTGTCCTTTATAATATTATTTCGTGTAATTATATTCGTGTTTAGAAAAGAAACTACAGAGTAATCATTTGATTTTGTTTCTCATCGTAGGTAGGTATGTAAAGAATGTAAGTACCTAATTCTTTTTCTTTATTTTCCTGTTATCGTGAAAATACAGAAAATAATAAACATGAGATGGAGTTTTATTTAATAGCTTTTATTATAAATAGGTGATAATTATAAACGGGCGCACTTTGAAGACAGAAAATTCATTTTGACATCTAAATAATGGAATAATTTAATATGGTGTACTCGTATATTAAATTATTCCATTATTTAGATGTCAAAATCAATTTTCTAGGCTTTGACTATCATTTCATTCTTTCATTTCACCTGCTAAAATTGCTAAATTAATCATTTAATAATCATAGCCAAGAAATTTTAGTTGGACTCAATGTTCTCTCTCGTACATTTGAGTTCCTATTTTGATGCATTTCTAACTCAACTCAACTCAACATACAAATATGTTGAGTTAGAAATGCATCAAAATGTTATTATACGAGTATGTAATTAATCCGTACGTTTCATTGTAAGTTACAAATAGTTAAACAACCTTAACAAAATGAATATTTACTATTTCTAAATACGTACGAAAATATATGTAAATATGAAAATACTGCAACATTGAACGTAATCAACGAAGGAGCTCTGTGCCGCAGTGGTGAAACGCGCTGTTACGCTACTTTGGCACCAACGCTCGGCTTCGATTTCTACACAGGAAAATATTTGTGCGCATGAACTTGTCTGTTTGTCTTGGTCTGGGTGTTTCTGACCTCATCAATGCAGCCCGTCTGGGGAAGTACCACCACTTCACAGAAAACCGTAGCCAAATAACAACTCCAGAGGGTTGTTGTATTCCCTCGAACGCGGAACGCAATCCATTGTGCAATCGGTAGAACACACAAAAGGAGGCAAAACTCTCCTTAAACTCAAGGGCTCAATACCGTGTGTGAGTTTAGTATGCAGAAAGTGTAAAAGGGTCGATAGACCGGTACGTTATCCCCTGGCTTCTCACTGCTCTTAAATTGTAACAATTCTCTTTTTATGTACATTAAACATAAGTTTAGGGAATGATCTACTTTTTGAAGTCACGGTAATCAACCAATTCATATCATCAATGTACAATTTAAAGTACACAAATGATATCATCATCGAAATTATCGTCAGCAAATATATGATTGATATTCGCAGAACGTTATCGTGAGATAGCGCGTTGTGTTGGTATTGAACTGCAGTAAGGAGCGACGGCGAGTTTGACTTTACGATTAAAAATTAAATAAAATTATCGCGATCACATTTTACGTATATGTAGCAAGGATTTTATGTATGTATATCTACACACCAGGTCCCTTGGGTGGCAGAGAGAACCGAGCGCCGTAAGACGCGGTCCTTAAACACCTCACTCGCTTCAATAACATGATGGCTTTTTTTTTTTGTTTTTCGCCCAAGAAAATTGTAGACCCACAAAAGAAGGGCTAACCCACACACGCGGGTGTGCATTAGTCATTCTTCCGTGAGGGGCACCCTCCGGAAAAAGGGAGGGAGGAGGTGAGATCTTTCAAAGATACCATTTCGTGCGAACGAACTGGTTATGTCAGATTTCTACTGACTGAACACCCCCTGGGACTGCCTTTAGCCGGGAAGGCGTCAAAGGCTTCATCTGAAGCGATCACCCCAGGGAACGGGGTGACGCAAAACATGATGGCGTTCATTGTTTTTTTTTTATACAACGTCGGGAGGAATACAACCCCCCTGAATAAGTTAATCGCGGCTTTCCTCCACAAGGGAACGGGGGATGTTTGCACGGCATATCGTCCCCGGTGTCCCTGGTGCTGTCGTCCGCATAACAATAGTTGTTGACGAGCTCTGTCTGTAAGTCGCGTCATTCACGATTGAGCCAGTGGAATGACGCGACTTTGACACCAACGCTCGTGGGTGCGATTCCCACACAAGGCAAACATTTGTGTGCGTGAACATGTCTGTTCGTCTTGGTCTGGATGTTTTAAGAGAGGTAGAGCGCATCACAGCAGCCCGTCTGGGGAAGTACCTCCACCTCACAGAAAACCGCAGCCAAGTAAAAACTCTCTACATGGTTGTTGTGTTCCTGCGTGTGAGTGAGGTCACCAGTAAGCTCCCAAGGAGTTTGCTGTGTAAACAGTAGAGGAGCAATCGCACGAGTGATACTTAATATATCGCAAGGGTTAATAGGCTACGGTACCCGCTTTACATCAGGTGGGCCGTATGCTTGTGTGCCTCCCGACGTAGTAAAAAAAAAATCCTTTTCTTATCTCAACACCGACATTCTCTTTCAGATCAATTCTCTTTTTTACGTTATCATTACGAACGCGGTCAGCAAGTTTTATGTCACAAATTTTGTGCAATGCTCGCATTTCAACCGCATTTATTCTACTTTCATGCTCTCTCTGCCATACCCAGCTCTCACTTCCATAAGTTGGGTTGGGACACCGCGTTGTGCACAGCGAGCTGTGCCTTCTGGCTTAGATTACGGCTGCCTAGAAGTTTACCCAACACTCCATTCGCTCTGTTCCCTGCACTCACTCGTCTCTCCACATCAACGGTATACCGTGTTCTTGTGGATTTTAAGTAGCGTAACATTTTTGCATACATACCTAGTCCGGCGGTGGACTCCGAAAGAAAGCATAGGACGCGACCGGTAGGCCGATTCTATTAGAAGACTGCAACTGTCATTACTGCATTAAACGTCGCAGCTGTCAGATCGCTTGAAGAAACGTCAAAATGTACGCATTTTGACACACGCCGCGCTGCAGTGCAGTTGCAGTTTTTTAGTAGAATCGGCCTACGGGTTTAACGCTCGGATGATGATAACCTAGACCGCCCATTTAGTTCTGTTACAAATTAATATGCATTTATTTTTATGCAGTAATGTAATCTAGAGAGTTCGATGGCGACGTTGCGCGTGTCATTCACGAACACGCAGGTTAAGTAATGTCTGCTGCAGCCTGTCTATGGATGGGTTTAGCTATCTCGAGTTTCTCCGTGCTGCAAGTGCCCTCCGTTAAGCCGTCGGTCCCGGCTGTTGTCGATAGATGACAGTCGTTACGCTAAGTCAGTAACCGTCGGGCGGATTGAAAACACTGGCCTCCGCCAATCCGCATTTGAGCAGCGTGGCGGAGTATGCTCTAAACCCCTTCGGTTGAAGGGAGACCCGTATCCCTGCAGTGGGATGAGTAAGGGTTGATGTGGTAATGTAATCTAAATAAAACTTATATGTATATACTTATGGTAGTTTCAGCAAAAAATAAAAAATATATTCTATTCGAAATGGCCACCTATGACTTTGATACCTTTAATCCAGTCTGGCCACGAATCTATTGATTTCGCGACGCGATTCGAAGCTATTTTTCCCCCCTCTTATGGCAATATGTTACTTTGCCAACGTCAAGTATACAATATACCCACACGAAAAGAAACCTAATAAATTGGAATTTTCAGGAGGTGCATTACATCAGCACCTGAAACAAAAACAAAAAGAACTACCTATTTACATATAAACTATTTATAACTAAGTACATAATACTGTAAGACCATCATCTACAGACTATTCTTGCCCTAGAGTTTAATATTATTTAGGTAATGAAGTGAAGTCTGAAATTACATTTGTGTTAATTAAATTAAATTACACTCGACACTAGTAGGAAACATGTGTTTATAACGAATGAAAAGATTTAAAAATGGGCGGCGATCGTATTTGTTGTAAGCAAAAAAGTTATGATTGATATCCTCTCAACTCCCAAAAGACGTGTGGTCTTGAGGAATAGGCTATCAATCATATCTTATAGATAGAGGAATCATGTAGATATTCTCAAACGTCTGAAATGGGCAGCTGTACAACAGTGGCCAAAACGAATACGACAAATTGTTGTTGTGATCCATCTGGATGCAATAAATCTATAGAACCAAGGTTTAGATAGAATCGTAGGTTGAATTGCAAAATAACGACTCCCAGTCGCCTTTGAATAATAAACGCGTTCCAAATTCAAAATAATTATAGAGTTGACAAAAGAAAACTTTCTATGTATTTCGTCATATTTCGTGACATATTTTGACGAGCTCAGTGGCGCAGTGGTGAAACGCTCTGTTACGTTAATTTGACACCAACGGGTTCAATTCACACACAGAACAAACATTTGAACATGTCTGTTTGTCTAGGTCTGTGTGTTTTAAGAGAGGTAGAGGGCATCAAAACAAACCTTCTGTGGAAGTATCTCCACCTAGCAGAAAACCGCAACTAAATAACAGCTGCCTTGGAGAGTCGTAAGTTTAAATTACAACTCTATTATGTTATCAAATTTTTGCATGTCTAATGCAAACAGGCGGGAAATTCATGTGTAAAAGGAAATAAAGAATTTCATTTTATTTCAAAGGAAGAACCTATGGAGTTGAAATGACATGATGTATAAACATCAAACCAAATCCCTTGCGGGGTAGGTAGAGAGAACCGAGCGCCACGTGATTCGATCCCTACACACCTTACTCGCTTCATTACCATTGCTTGCTCTTCTTATGCACGCTCGTCGGTTTTTAAGGTCTGGTGACATCCTATCTAATAAAGCATAAAGGTGAACACAACTTCAGCGCAGGGTCACACTGCGTTGCTTGAGAGATTCTGGTGTAAGAGAGGCTGTGAAAAATGCTATTTAATTATTAGTAAACCGAAACAAAGGACTGCCACCTTACAGAACGCAAGCAAAACATGACTATCTACAAGGTTATGTCACAGCGTGACAGTCAAGTCACTAACAAGCCCTTAAGTAGGCACTACAATGGCTTGTGGGTTGACACACGAGCAACACTATTGGTATCTTCTTCATCGGGTTATCTCGTTTCCTAATCCATTAGGATTGGCGGGGTCCGCAGAAAGAGAGTCCAAGAAAAGTCCCCCACAACCCACAGGGAACACCAGATCTTTCCTAGGCTAAGTCATACGTCTTGCGAAAAATAATTTCTTGGAAGTGTGAGTTTCCTCGCGATGTTTTGCTTCACCGCCGAGCATGTGATGAATATGTACATAAATTCGATAACACGAATTTAGTGGTACATGCCCGGATTTGAACCGGGTGCCTGTTGCACACTAGGCTGGTTCCTTATCCACAGGGCTATCTCTGCTTACTATTTATCTAATGCATTTACATAATTAATGTACATGTGTCATGTACTCGTATATCTTCCTAGAATAGCAATTAAAAACATGTTTACTTAAAATAATTACTTATTTATCTAAAATTTACATCGAGAAGTATTCCTTAGAAACGGATTTTATCTGAGAAGTTATCAGAAAAATTACAATGTAGAATATTAAAGCCCAGATTAAAACCTACTTAACAGGTTATACCAGATGGAGACTTTGTATCAAAATCGTCTGCGTACCCCTGTCTCACCTATTTGCACCGCCAAGCAGCTATATTTATATAGCTGTGTTCCGGTTTGAAGGGTGAGATATGGCAGAGGAATTACTGGGTACTGACGAAACGTCCTTAAGTCACAAGATTGGCAGCGCGCGAGTAACAACCCCGTGGTGTTGGTTGCGGTGACGGCTTACTATCTAATGCGGGCCGCATGCTTGTTCATCAATCTAGTTTCATAAAAAAGGTAAAACGTTTCAATTTATGTGTAGTTGATACTACATGTCATGTAATTCTCTGTATCTTTCGACCTTACTGAATGAATTCGTCGTGGATTAGATCCGGTTGGTATGATCGTGAAATCTGCGATAAGAAAAGATACAGTCACACGATTGTTTGTCTTTTCAATTACTAATAACATAAAACAATCATGACTGTAAATTTATTCACTTTCCCGGAAGGTCGAGTCATATAATAAAAGGAAGTGGATCCAGCACCGTGCCCTGTGAAATGCCTGAGCATAGCTGTTGATGTGGAGTACTTTATCGCGTTATCAGTCCTGATATATCACCCACCTTTACTCAGACCGTCGAAACTAAGATAAGATAGCACGCAACCAATATGTGACCGTTTGGAGTATTTTTTACATATAGAAATAAAGTATCGAACGCTTCAGTCGATTCCAATCCGAATAAATATCTTTTTATTACTTCGGGTGCGGTACAAGCCCGGTTTTTTGTATTATAGTGTTATTTTAGTGCCAAAATGGGATATCAAGGACTATTTATCGGTTTATTAGTGATTGGTCTTTCAAGTGCCCAAGTTTGTAAGTATTATGTAATATTATTATCAGCATTATCAGTAAGCAATATTCAAAGTTTTTCATTAAATACTTATAAGATGATTTATAACTCAAATTTAGAAATAAAAAGCTTTTCGTTTTTTGTTATAAATATAATCGTTGAGTGCCCTTGCGTGCACTTGGAACAATTAACTTGGCAAATATTTGCTCATGCGCCGGGCGTGGCATATTGATAAGGCAACACCGGTACATGTCGTGAACAATGAATCGATTATTTATTCAACTAAAGCTAATAATTCTTCTATTTCCACCCTTTTAAAGCTTCCTCTATTTCTGACTACGACTAGATCATTTAGATTAATGGAAAAGATTTAGAAAAGTCTATAATCAACACTATCATACTCTGCTCGGCAATTATCAAGAATTGATGATCACGAAATGACTAAGATGTAGGATATTTATAACACTATAGATTTTTAACAGAATGTAAAGAGGAGGTAGAGTTTAATTCAACTATATTTTTCAGTATCTATGGTATGCTATATCTGCACTAATTATAAAAGGTAGATACCTTTTTTTATTAAATAGCAACTAACGTTCGAATATTTACAACAGATTTGGTTGCTTCTTTGATGCCGATTTTAAGGCATTTTAATGAATTGAAAAGAAGACTATCGTTAGATTTATTGGAATTATATTCGTATTTATATATTTCGTATTCGTGATGAAACCCGAACGTTCCAGAAATTATTCTTCAAAAGACGTGTGACCCAACGGCAACTGAAGGCAGTTGTTCATGTAAAAAACAGTATTTTTAATGAATTATTAGGAAACGCTAGGAAAAAGAAGACTATTAGTACTTTGAAATCTGAATTTTTATCTTTAGATAAGAATTCAGACTCAGTTTCCATTTCAATTTGAGCTCACATTTAATTACCGGTGTGGAAATATTAGAGCCGTGTGTCTACAAGATTAGAATGAGGTACACGGACGCGTATCAGCCAAGTTCATTAAAAAAACTGAGCTACACACCGGTACTTTGTACAGCTACTTTCGATATAGACTATTTTGTGTGGTTCGATTAGCTAGTTCTGTTCTAAAGTTCTTTCAGTTTACGGGTCAACGTCGTGTCACTTATCGACTTATTGGTTAAAATAATCTCCCTAAAACCACGTTTTTTGTGAGAGCGGTGTGCTTTCATGCACAGTCAAGTTGTTTATTGTTTTCCGACAATACCCCATCTACAATATCGACGTAGTCATGCTTCTAATAATAGTTATAAAATTGTGAACATCTTCAAGCAATCAATTTAATATAAAGAAAAAGTTAACCTTTGAGAACTAAAGATACACGAGCGCTACGATAACATCATATGTAGGTACACTGTATAGGTTCTGTTGGCAAGCATACGGCCTGCCTGATCGTAAACAGTCACCGTAGAATATGGACATTTGCAACACCAGGTGTCTACTCATGCGTTGCCGACCCTCTAAAAACCTCTTCGCGCCTTTCTTGAAGAGGATTATTTTCCTATCTTTTTTTACCTACTAACCTCGTATTTATAAAAGATTTTGTTAGTAAATTCCGTAATGATAAACCTACAAGGTTGACCTTTTAACACAATAAGTATATACTGTAAATTAGTGTCTTCTTAGTTCAGAGAATTGTTTTTAAAACAATACAGTTGATGCAACTTCAGGAGGCAAACAACCCACTATACAAGACGTACCTGCAACTAGTCCGTAGCCACGCCCGCTACTCAGGCAGCAGCTTTTTTTTAATAAAACGTCGGGAGGCATACAAGCATACGATCCACCTGATGTAAAGCGGTCACTGTAGCCAATAAACGCTTGCTATACATTAAGTATTACTCGCGCGATGCCACCTTTGCTGCTAACACAGCAACTCCTTAGGTGCTTACTAGAGACCTCACTCACACGCAGGAACACTACAACCCTCTAGGGAATTGTTTGCTCCTGCGGTTTTCTGCGAGGTTGAGGCACTACCCAAACGGGCTGCATTGATGCGCCCTATCTCTCCTAAACTCCCAGAGAACCTTGACTGTCTTCCACTGTCTACTCTGATGCACTGTACATTTTTTCAGAGTCTATTATATAGGTTAACTAGGTACATGTGATTTGGGTGGGCTGGACTCTAAAGACTATGAGTCATCCCCCCCCCTGCCCCCACTATCAACGCAGACGGAGATAATAACCGGCGGCAAGCGCACGTCACGCGGTTATGAATCCACCCAATACCATATAACCATGACATCATTTCATCAACCTTTAGAAAGAAATAGAAACTGTTCACTGTTTGAATGAAATGGCTAATGTATGTACCACATTGCTTTGTGCTTATCAGATTAGTAGTATTATTGTAATCTCTATATTGCATAATGACACAAATTTTGGCAGAGCTGCGATAGCCAGCGGAGCCACATTACCCTCAAAATTGTCGTTTGGGGTAGACTGATGTCATCCAGCTAGCGTTTAGACGGTAATAGTGAGAAACTCCAAAATCGACACACTAATAGCTAACATATTGTAATAGATTCAGGCGTTATTTTGCGAAAGTCAAATTTACATGCAATTTGATCTAACCTGCTTTGTGTGCTTCCGCCACCAATGCTTGGTGGCGGAAGCACACAAAGCAGGTTAGATCAAATTGCATAACATATTGTAGTTTTGTATCCTTTAATTTGAAATTTAAATGTTCGTTGGTGAGGAAGAACGGTCCAAAAACGTTCCAATTAGAAAAAAAACATGGGAAAACGTATGGCCGGCCACTCTGCAGTGCAGAGTCTGCACTGCACTCCCATCAACAGAAAAAGTAACAGCACTCGTCGCTAGATGTCGTACAGGGTTATATATATTTTTAAAAAATTAAAAAAATAAAAATAAAATATTTAAATATTTTTTAAATTTAAAAATTATCAGCTCTGCCTACACAGCTTGCTGTTATTGACTAGTGTATGTACCACATTGCTTTGTGCTTATCAGATTAGTAGTACTATTGTAATCTCTATATTGCATAATGGCACAATTTTATTGTTGGGTCGCTTAGGCTGCCTGTCTACTAGAGTGTGTCGGTGAGCGAGGTCGAAGCTGACCAACGAAATTATGTACATTACCAGATGTGGTGTAGCGGGGCAAGGCAGATGAGCGAAGCGGGCACCACAACCACGCGCGACGCTTTCTTAGCTCGCTTTCTAAACTAAATATAATAAGCTTTATATTTTTTTATCCAACGTCGGTAGACATACAAGCATACGGCTCACCTGATGTAAAGCAGTTACCGTAGCGTACACCAACGCTCGTGGGTTCGATTCCCACACAGTACAAACATTTGTGTGCATGAACATGTCTGTTTGTATTGGTCTGGGATTTTTCTGTGTATAATAAGTATGTATTTACAAAAAAAAATGTATTTACGTATGTTTATCAGTTGTCTAGTACCCATAACACAAGTTTCACTTACTTTGGGGCTGGGTGGCGCTGTGTAATTTGTCCGGCAATATTTATTTATTTATTTATTTCTCACATCCTTAATTCACATTTTTAGCTCATAGATTCCAGGCTTAGCACATCCTTAGCTATAATAGTTCGCATACTTAATAAACATCTTTAAGCGAAGTACAGATCCTTTACCTGTATTCTTGCACCCTGAGCCTAATTCCACATCTTTACTTGCAACCTGAGGACTTAACTTTAGCAATACTATGAGACTATGTAAAAACGAAGCTCAATAAATTAGGCCAAGTTGTGAAAATTTCACAATTGTATAGTGGAGAGCCTCGTCCCGAGCGGATTCCGTGAAACATTTTTCACCATTTTACATTTCGTTCCAACAACCTATCAAAGAGAAATAATAAGTTGTTTTGTCACAGCGTATAAATTACCGACCAAACTTAAGTACAAAACCTGTATATATAATTTATTGTTAAAATATATAATGCTAGATTAAATACGGCAATCAATTCTATTTTAGTCTTCGTTAGAAAAATGGCGTAAAATTATAATTTTTCACATTTATTTCTGTTTTAAATATGTTTTGTAAATATAATAACGACAGATTTACACATTTAGAGAACATGTTAGCTTTCTACATTTAGACAGCTCTAATTCCGGCGTGGACATGTTACCACTAGATTGGTGTTTTCGGATTTACGTACAAATTATGACTTGCTCGGCGGTGAAGGAAAACATCACGAGGGAACCCGCGTGTTCAACAAATTGTATTTCACACGCGGGTGTGCATTAGTCATTCTTCCGTGAGGGGCACCCTCCGGAAGGAGGTGAAATCTTGCATAAGATACTGTTTCGTGCGAACGAACCTAGTTATATCAGATTCCTACTGACTAAAACACCCCCTGGGACCGCCTCTGGCCGAGAAGACCTCAAAGGCTCCATCTGATGCGATCGCCCCAAGGGAACAGGACGACGCAAGCGTCACTCTAATAAGAGCATACGCTTAGAAAAGTGCCGACTCTCCTCCTGAGGAGGTCGACACTAGTACCTAACTACGCGACTTAAGCGACCAGAAGGGTGCTTATAATTTTAAAAGGGTTCAGTAAACACAAACAAGAAGGAAGGAACTGGGAAGTGGATTGAATATAGGTAGGACTAGGTAGGTACCTACGAGCGGGCTGCGCTCTACTCGGCGCGAGCCGCTAACGACTCGCTACCGGGGCTAGTGATAAGCTACAAAGAGCTTAGAAGTTGTTCGTGCTCACTGAGCGCTAAAAGGCGCTCCTGTGGGCTGCGGGCAGCTCTAAGCTTGCCCGCAAGGAGTGAAACCTCCTTCAAGTTGACTCCCTGAATGGCGGTAATTACCGTCTTCAGGTCGTCTCCTAAGGATGGAGATTTAACGCCCTGCTGGGGCGGAAGTGGGGCCGCCTTCGGCGGATTTGCATTTCGCGGGCCTCATGCTGGGGCCCGCCCGGTCGGTGCCGGGCCCGATTTTGAAAAATCGGGGAAATGTTTTGACGATGATATGGGCGGCGGGGCCGCGCGCCTCGTCTTGGGACCCTCTGTTTGTCCCTTAGAGGGCCAGAGGGCTGGGGTGCACGAGGGCACCCTCTGTAGTTGGCTGTGTGGCCGACTTGGCCGCACAGCACACAGCCGGGAGGAGTGCTAGGGTCGCGAGTGCAATCCCTAGTATGGTGGTCAAGTAGACACTTGACACACCTGGGCCTGGCCGAACAGTTGGCAGCTGCATGACAATACAGCTGGCAACGATGGCACTGCCCCGGAATTCCACGTGAACGTGGAGGCTCGGCCTTGACATTTGAGAGGCCGCACACCGTGAGCTCTCTCTTAAAAATGCCTCGGGCAGTCGAGATGTTCGCTAGTACGACCAGTGCTAGCGGGTAAACCTTCCCGTTGCGACCGTGCATCCTGTGCACAGTCTCAACTGGGAAGCCCTGAGCCAGCAGGTCGTCCTTAACTGAGTCGCAGGAGACCTCAGACGGCACTCCGCGTAAGACCGCTCGTACTTTGCGCTCACTGGGGAGCGCGTATGTATGAAACGGTATATTATTTTGAGATAAAAGTCTTGTAAGACTTTTGAAGTCATCAATAGACGGTCTATTTTGATTGCAACACCCGTGTTAGTAGCACGGGTGTATTGCACCTTTTGATCGGCGCAAAGTTTAGAGACTTCGACCCAGCTGCCTTTTTCACGAAGGAAAACAGGCGGCGGGGCGTTGGCTCGGGTCGGAGCGGGGGTGCCGCGCTTGGCGGGCTTGCTGGCGGCCTTCTGAGAGGCAGGGGCCGCTTTAGGAGCGGGAGGGGGTGAGGGGGGTGGCGGGGAGAGAGCGGAGTCCCTGTCGAACGACGAGGAAACTACCTCCATCTCTACTGGAGCAGAAGAGGGCGGGAGAGGTACCTCCTCACCGTGAGACGGGGAGGCACCGGGCGTGTTTGTGTTTACTGAGTTTGCGTCCTGTTGACGGCGCTGAAGGCGCCGTATCCGTTTTCTAGCGGATTTAGACGGGGGTTTGGTGTGGGTTGAGCGATTAGACTCAACAAGCGCGTCCGTCGACTCTTGAGAGTCGCCGGAGGAATCAGAGTCCCGCTGGGAAGCGGTCCTCTTTGATGTTGAAGAAGTCGTGGACATGGTGTCAGATTTGTCAACAGAGATAGGATGTTCTGTGACGTATTGGGTTACAACCGATGTAATGAGAGCTCTTGGATCAGTATCGGGAGAGGCCTTAAAGGCTTCGAGAGCTATGCAGGTTACGTTTACAAACATTTCAAAGTCCGCTGGAGACAGCGATAGACCTGCCATATTGGCGACAAAAACCTCCCTGCCTTACGGCACTAACTACTAAGGGGGGCGGGGGGAGTGAATTTAAAACGAGTATCTCTAATTTAGATAGCCGTTAAAAGGACCGTCACCGTTGGCAAGAGCCAAGTGCACTGGGTTCGGGTCTTCCGGTTTCGCTGGGTTCAGAAGGAACCCAACAACGTACCGGGGCGACGTTTACTGGCTTCGTTTCACACCTATAGGTTTCCACCAGTAAAAACCGAGCTATTACAATTATTGTGAAACCCAAAAGCTATACAGCCGAAGCTATACAACAGTTGGACTCCAAAACAATGTGTAATGCAGCGACATACTCGACAAAACAGTCGTAGTACAATACAAACCAGAGAAAAACACTCGCGAACGCGAATAAAAAATTGAGACGGAGCGCACACGACTAGCGCGCGACAACCGAATCGGAACTGAGTGTGATCACCGATCGTCTAGATTGCCACTATTTATAAGATTCAATTCCATCACGGAGATTTTAAAATGTTACCCAAAAATATGGCTCTGGAATTGAATACCATACAAATAAACTTTTATAACAGAATTGTAGTGAAATATAATTATAATAATATAATTATTTGAAATATAATCATAATTTGATAAAGCGCCATCTAGTGTTGAGTAGCGAGAAATGGTTAATATCTTGCGCTTTTAAATGATAAGTTTACTTAATGGCGGCGAAAGTTTTAGATGCAAGTTTCACTTCATCAAATTTATGTGAGATTAAATTCGAATGTATCTTTCTTCCTAGAAAGATACATTCGAATTTGATATTTTTGATTTTTTGACCGTCTGAATTTGGCGAGCTCGGTGGCCCAGCGGTAAATATCGCGACCTTTCTTAGGTAATCCCACACGTTTTTCGAAATATAATTTCTTGGACATGTTTGGTACCTCACGATGTCTTCCTCCATCACTGAGCAAATGATAATTACTGAAAATGTACGTTTTTTATTTTTTGCCGTGACGATGTTACCATGGGCGTTACCGACGACACAATGGCAACTCAGGGATCATAAATGTATAGAAATATATCCCTTTTTCCTTATCAACCAACTGAATCGATCAACTAGTTGTGCCGAATGGAACTCGAAAGAGTCGTTTGTTCCTAACGAACCAATTGAATTACAATTACATGACAGAACATTCCGGTTGGAACAACTTTTTGTTACATAAAGATGCTGTTAAATTTTCGTCGATAGTAACGTTACGTCGTCCTCTTCTATTGCCATGACGATATTATAGGAGTCCGGCTTCCCTGTAAAATCGTTGAGGTATTTTTGTGATGTAGTTCATAGCTACAAGGTTTAATATTGATGTGTGAGTCGGAGTCCACGTGCCCGCGCTCCCCTGCTCCCGCCTTTTTTTTTTTTTTTTTTTGTGACGCGGGGATCAATGCGTTACGCACACCACCGGCGCCTGGGTGGCCTCCGGTGGTAGTGTGGGACTCCCCGTCGGCTGCCCGACGGTATACCCACTAAACGACCCCGCGAAATGCCATCGGCCGCGTTGGTGTGGTGCCCCGGATCTGTCAGCAACAGGGCACCACTGCGACTGGCCAGCCCCTCAAAAGGGGCCGGACTTCTTCACTCTAGAGGCCATCCCGGCAAATTGGGACAGCCCCTCCGGCGGCCCCTGCTCCCGCCTGGCAGCACGCCTTTATTCCGTTTTCATTCAGTAACTTATTGATATAGGCATTTAAATATAAATTGAATTAAACAATTTTTAACGGAAGTATCGCGTGTTTTATTTATTTTGTTGAACCTGACGTTTCGAATGCTTTGCAGCGTCCGTGGTCGCAAGAAGACGGATGCCGTTATTAGATAGATACTGTGTGTTAAAAATTGTTTAATTCAATGTGTAACAATCAAAAACCTAAGACAATACTATTTAAATATAAAGTTGTTACTTCAATCAAATTAGTAAAATGAAAACCTTGCCTGTGTAAATAAGACATTAAACATGTACTCCAGGAATAAAAAGATTTGACATATATATATTTCTAGATGAAAAATAAGTTAAATACAGTAAATATAGGGGGCAAAGTCGTGATCGTGATCGTTCACGCTCTGCAATATTCTACACAAATGATGCGATGAACGTCCACGGCATGCAAGTCACGGTCACGGTAAATCGTAGACGCCGACAGCCACGATAACGTGACGTGGGGAATTATAAAAGAGCACAGTGGCTCGCAGTAGGCTCATTTCTGCCAGTAGATTCGTTAGGTCCCTTTAGACTCCACACGTAGAAATAGGAGCATTGCGAAGCGGGGCTCCGTCGACCAGCAACGTGTTTCGTGATTGCGTAGCGTATCCACCCAATAGGTGACATTGGTTATTTTCGAGCAGCATTTTAATTTTCCTCCTGCAATCTTATCGTAAAAGCAAATAGTAATAGCAATCGATGTACAAACAGCGGTATTTAGATAATTATGGAGTCATGTGACATAAGATTTTTTTATTACTTTACCAAATCCAATAAACAATTTGTTAACTACTTTGAACTATTACGTCGCTGTCTTACTGAACACGACAAAATAGGTAACAACTGTAGATGTCCTCTGTGTATAATTTACCGAGTAATCGAGTACCGAGTATTACTCGGTTTTATCTTTATCGGACCGAGTACTCGGCCGAGTTACTCGGTTAGTGCGTCCCGAAGCCAGATAGAGCAAAGTGCTTAGTATTCCAGCATCATAACTTAATAATATAACCTAGCGTCTGTAAAACTTCCAGTAAAAATTTATAGAATTCGTACCGTTTTTCATTTAAATGATTCAATGTGTGCGGATAGATGACAGCATGTCATCCTGGTTTGATGTCAAAGTTGGTGACGAGCAGGGTTGCATGCTGTCTGCTAGGCTGTTTAATCTGTATCTCGATAGTTGTCTGCAGAGAATAAGGTCAACGAATGTAGGATTACGCATGGGTGACCTAGTGGTGAACTGTGTTGTATGGAGAAACGGTTATTATTGAATGGGAAGAAAACAAAGATAATGGTATTTGAAAGAGAAGAAACCAGAACGAATGTGATATGTCTTATCTTATCTTTTATTAGCAGTAAAAGCATGAGTCAGAAGGCACAGTTCGCTATACACAATGCAGTGCTGGTCCTAACGCTTACTTATGGAAGCAAGACCTGGGTGTGGCAGAAAGAGCATGAAGTTATAAACGCGGTCGAAATGCGAGCGTTGCGCAAAATTTTTAGCGTATTCACAATGATGATGTTAGAAACGGAGTTGGTCTGGAAGAGAGTGTCGGTGTTAAAATACTGAGAGAATTGGTTGCATGGTGCATTACCTTAGTCTGTAGGGCCCCTGATTGGTGTCATGGTGTATCACCTTAGGCTGTAGCCCCCGATTGGTTCCAAGGTGCATCACCTTAGGATGTAGCCCCCTGATTGATTCCATGGTGCATCACCTTAGGCTGTAGCCCCCTGATTAGTGCCATGGTGTATCACCTTAGTCTGTAGGGCCCCTGGTTCGTGTCATGCTGCGTCACCTTAGCCTGTAGCCCCCTGATTGGTTCCATGGTGCATCACCTTAGTCTGTAGGGCCCCTGATTGGTGTCATGGTGCATCACCTTAGGCTGTAGCCCCCTGATTGGTTCCACGGTGCATCAACTTAGACTGTAGGGTCCTTGACTGGTGCCATGGTGAATTTTAGTAGTTTGTACTAACACAAACATGTCTTTTTCAGACAAAGTATGCGTGCCAGCGGTGGAGGTCCAGATCTGTTCAAACCTTGAGAGAGACGGGAGTCCGGTAACATGCGAGTCGGTTCAATCCAGGTCAGTAAAATACGGACGACGAGCTCCGTGGCGGAGTGGTTGGCAATGACACTTTAACACCAACGCTCGGGAGTTCGATTTTTTTATACAACATCGGGAGGCATACAAGCATACGGCCCTCCTGATGTAAAGCGGGTACCGTAGCCTATTAACGCTTGCGATATATTAATTATCACTCGTGCGATGCCTCCTCTGCTGCTTACACAGCAACTCCTCGGGCGCTTACTGGTGACCTCACTCACACGCAGAACACAAGAAACCCTCTAGGGAGTTGTTACTTACGCGTTTTACGGTAACCACTTTACATCCTACAACCGCTCCCGACATTCTATAAAAAGAGTTCTATACAATGCCGTCAATCCTCCGCAACCAACAGGAAAAGTCACAAAAGGAGGACTAACCCACACACGCGGATGTACGTTAGTCATTCTTCCGTGAGTGCCACCCTCTGGACGAGAGGAAGGTAGTGAGATCTTGCATAAGATAACATTTCGGGAGACCGAACTGATTGTGTCAGATTCCTACTGACTAAAACACCATCTGGGACCGCCTTTAGCCGGGAAGACTTTCAAGGCTCCATCGGAAGCGATCGCCCCAGAGGTACGGGACGACGCAAACACATTTTCCTAAAACCTGAACCTCTTTAATAATGTATTTCAGAGTGGATTGTGCAATCAAGATCACACGTGGCGAAGCAGACATAGGCACCTTCACCGAGGAGGAGCTTTTGTTGATCGGCCAAATGCAGCCCAGCGGCAACCAAGTTATTGCCAGCATAAGAGACCAGAGCAGATCAGGTACCCCCACTTGCCTTGTACTTCTTAGCGTTATCGTGTTTCCTTTTCCATTGGGATCGAGGAGGTCTGCCACGGATTAAGGATTGGACGAAGATATTGATTTTTACATGGAGCGACAGCTGTCAGTCCACCAGAACCAAGAGGGAAAACCAGACCTTTCTTAGGTCATACGTCTTTCGAAACTTGAACGTGCGGATTGCATCACGAAGTTTACCTTCACCACCGAGCTACGGGGCAGACTCACCACTCATACCCACCGCGGTGTCTCCTGTGTAGCCAGAATTAATAGCGACGAATAAAAGGCAACGAATAGTGAAGTTCATTGCTGTCCCGGGGGTTAAACTACAGCTGCCTTGGAACTCACAACGAATTTAATCAGAAGACATTTGTAGGAGTAGGAAGTTTTGGAATTGACCACCGAGCTAGTGATAATTACAAATGTGTACATAAATACCACATGATAGTATTGGTACATGCCAGAATTCGAACTGGGGACCAGTTGGTCAGTGGGCCGGTTATGTGTCCACTGGGCTGTCACTGATCAATACACTTAGGTACACAGTCCACTATATTATTTAGCGATCCGGGACACTAAACGAGCTCGAATCTTCGTGCAGTAGTACCAATGTTATTTTAACACCAAGGCTTCGTGGGTTCGATTCCCACACAGGACGCATATTTGTGTACATTCTTTTTTATACGAGTGCTATGTCGAGTGGCATGCAAGCATATCGTATACCTGATGACCCGGTTACCGTAGCCTAGGAACCCTTGTGAGACATTAAGTATCACTCGCGCGATACCACCTCTGCTGCTATTACATCAACTAACTTAGGAGCTTAGTACCTCGCTCACACGCAGGAACATAGTAACTGGGAGAGTTGTTATTTGGCTGCGATTAGCTGTTCGGTGGAGGTACTTCCTCAGACGGGATGTTTTGATGCGCCCTACCTCTCTCAAAACACCCAGACTAAGACAAGCAAACATCTAAGTGTACATTCATACAATGTTTATCTTGTGTGGGAATCGAACCCGCGAACGTAGGTGTCAAAGTCGCTTCATTCACGACTGCGCCACCGAGCTCGTCAAATTTTTAGTCAAATATTCAGGACTGTTTTATTTAAATATCACGTTTTTCACGTAATTTGACCGAAATTACCCATTAAATCATAACAGTTGTGTCAGGTTCAACAAAATAAATAAAACACGCGATACTTCCGTTAAAAATTGTTTAATTCAAGATGTACTCGTTTATGTGCATTCATCAACTTCTTCACGCACTGTGGGGGTTGGAAGTTTCTGATTTGACCTTTTTTCAGCACATTACCTACTTGATACGTCTAGGGCGTCTACCCCTGCCAATATATCCGTAAATACCGAACAGTTCTCCACGTAATGTACTTTGGCTGGAGCTGCCAAGATCTGGCTGTGCAGGAAGACTGTAACAACAACATAGGTCACCATCTTTTCCAAGCATTGACCAAGTCCTGCTTGGTTAAGAGTCAGGATTTCTTCACAGCTTTATTCGTACCTGATTAACGGTTCGTAGGGCCCCTGACTTCCATCTTCTGGCAAAACAAGACTAATTTGGTCATGACAGTCACTCGATGGCCGTAAAGCCTGTGGTCCTGATGGTATCCCAGCGATTGTTCTGAAAAAATGTGCAGCGGAGTTCTCCCCGGTGTGGACGCGCCTCTTTCGTCTCTCGTACTCGACCGGTTGTGTTCCGGAGGCTTGGAGAGAGGCTAATGTGCAGCCGGTACCCAAAAAGGGAGACCGTTCGGACCCATCAAATTACCGCCCCATTGCCGTAACTTCAGTGTTGTGCAAAGTCATGGAACGGATCCTTAACAATCAGTTGATCCGTTACCTAGAAGATCACTCATCTTCTGGTAAAACAAGACTAATTTGGTCATGACAGTCACTCGATGTCCGTGAAGCCAGTGGTCCTGATGGTATCCCAGCGATTGTTCTGAAAAAATGTGCAGCGGAGTTCTCCCCGGTGTGGACGCGCCTCTTTCGTCTCTCGTACTCGACCGGTTGTGTTCCGGAGGCTTGGAGAGAGGCTAATGTGCAGCCGGTACCCAAAAAGGAGACCGTTCGGACCCATCAAATTACCGCCCCATTGCCGTAACTTCAGTGTTGTGCAAAGTCATGGAACGGATCCTTAACAATCAGTTGATCCGTTACCTAAGAGACTCCTTAATTAACGATCATCAATATAGCTTTAGACCGAAACGATCGACGGGTGATCTTCTAGCGTATGTGACGCACCTCTGGGGGGAGGCAATTGATAAACATGGTGAATCTATGGCAGTCAGCCTAGATATCGCCAAGGCATTTGATCGGGTTTGGCATAAAGCACTTCTCTCCAAACTTCCGGCATACGGTCTGCCCCTCCAGCTTTGTAAGTGGATTGCTGGCTTCCTGCATGAGCGTAGAATCCGCGTCCTTGCAGATGGACGCGCTTCGCGGTTCATGTCAGAGAATGCTGGTGTCCCACAGGGCTCCGTCCTATCGCCCACCCTCTTTCTTCTGCATATCAATGACATGCTGCCACTTGGTAATATTCATTGCTATGCAGATGACAGTACGGTCCATGGGCGATATTTCGGGCGGCCTAGTGCTAGTCGGGCAGAAATCGGTGAGAGGCGTGAGAGTCTTGTCGTTGAGCTTAATCGGGTTTTGGACCTCGTTAGTAAATGGGGTTCCAATAACCTGGTTGAGTTTAATGCCAAGAAAACTCAGGTGCACACCTCACTCACACAACAGAAATGTCCCCATTTCACCCCACTCCCAGTCTTTAGGGCGCTATCCTCAATATGCGCGATAGCCTGAATATGCTAGGCATGGATATTCGTTGCGACCTAAACCAACGAAATTACATCGAGAGCCTCATTTTAACAGCTTCAAAGAAACTCGGAGTCCTGAACAGGGTGCGCCGGTTCTTCACGCCGGACCAACTTTGTGTTCTTTATAAGACTCAAGTTCGGGCCTGCGTGGAGTATTGCTCGCATCTCTGGGACGGCTCCACACAGTATCTTCTCGAGGCTCTCGATAGGTTGCAGCGACGGGCTATCCGCATAATCGACGACGAAGAGGTCACAAAATACCTAGAACCTCTGCAACTTCGTAGGGACATAGGCTCCCTAAGTACATTTTACCGCCTGTACCATGGTGAGTGCTCTGAAGAACTATTTTCCCTTATCCCACCCTCTCCCTTCCGTCATAGAACCACACGTGCTGGCTTGCGATGTCATCATTCCACTGTTGAGGACATTTGTTCTCGTACTAAAAAGTTTGGCAACTCCTATCTCTGTCGAACTATTAAAAAGTGGAACGCCTTGCCTGCACATGTGTTTCCTCCTTCCTACAACATGGGATCCTTCAAACGAAGCGTGAAGAAGCACCTTGCGGGCCAGCATGGTAGCGTCAACTGACAGTACACTGTAGTCCTTTGTCAGTTGCCGCTGCAATTTGGGCTCCCCTTTTCGCTTACCAACAGGCGCAGAGGAGCCATTATGTTGAGCCAATATAAAAAAAAGAAAACGACTGCCGAGTCTTGGCCTCGGTTTCCTCTTGACATGCTCGTAAGCCATAAGAGATTTTGAACAAGAGTCAGTTAGCTCAAAAATACCTGCTTACTATATGTATTTGTGATTTGTATATATGTACGCTATGTACTTACTATCAGCCTCATACGGAAGCTCAAGGTTGCACAGCGTGCGATGGAGAG
Organism: Pyralis farinalis; assembly: GCA_947507595.1. Taxonomy (NCBI): domain Eukaryota; kingdom Metazoa; phylum Arthropoda; class Insecta; order Lepidoptera; family Pyralidae; genus Pyralis; species Pyralis farinalis. The sequence continues at coordinate 9,534,795 of OX382281.1, forward strand.
AGCCATGCTCGGAGTTTCTCTGCGAGATAGACTCAGAAATGAGCACATCCGTTGCAGAACTGGAGTTACCGACTTGGCTCTAAGGATCAGCAAGCTGAAGTGGCAGTGGGCAGGCCACATAGCGCGGAGAACTAATGGCCGTTGGGGCAGAAAGGTTCTCGAATGGCGACCACAAACCGGGAAACACGATGGACAGACGATCTTGTGAAGATCGCAGGGGAGTCGTTGGATGCAAAGCAGCACAAGACCGATTGCTGTGGAAGTCTAAGGGGGAGGCCTATGTTCAGCAGTGGACGACTTTCGGCTGATATGATGAGGATGATATATGTATATGTTAACGCCAGGTCCCTTGCGGGGTAGGTAGGGATAAGACGCGGTCTTTACACACTTCACTAGATTTGATTTCTTATAGAGCACATACCCTCCTCGCACAAATTGAACCAGTTCTATTGAGCCCAATATTCTGATCTTTTTGGTCTATTTGCAGATGTGCCTTTCTCATTCGAAGCTGTAGCAATAGTATCTGCCAACCACGCGAATGGTGTAGCTGGGTTAAGTAACGGAAGATACTGCCACCCTGGCCTTGATTCGACTGAAATGCGCTGGTCTCCGCGAATTCTCAGGAGTTTGGAATATTTGGTAAGATATAATGAATAAATTCAATAAATAATAAATAAATATTGTTGGACAAATTACACAGCGCCATCTAGCCCCAAAGTAAGCGAAGCTTGTGTTATGGGTACTAGACAACTGATAAACATACGTAAATACATTTTTTTGTAAATACATACTTATTATACTCGTACATAGAAAATACCCAGACCAAGACAAACAGCTCATGCTCACAAATGTTTGTACTGCGTGGGAATCGAATATTCACCGACGAGTGAGAAGTTCTAGAGAGAACGACTTTTTTTTTTAGGGTTCCGTACCCAAAGGGTAAAACGGAACCCTATTACTGAGGCTCCGCTGTCCGTCCGTCCGTTCGTCCGTCTGTCACCAGGCTGTATCTCATGAACCGTGATAGTTAGACAGTTGAAATTTTCACAGATGATGTATTTCTGTTGCCGCTATAACAACAAATACTAAAAAATAGAATAAAATAAATATTTAAGGGGGCTCCCATACAACAAACGTGATTTTTTGCCGTTTTTATAGATAATGGTACGGAACCCTTCGTGCGCGAGTCCGACTCGCACTTGGCCGATTTTTTTCTTATTCGCGTTATCCCGCGTCCTAATCCATTAGGATTGGCGGGGTCCGCTATCTAAGCCTAAGGATTTGGCGAAGACACAGATTTTTACATGGAGCGACTGCCGTCAGACCTCGTGGGTCTTGACCCAGAGGGAAAACCAGATCTTTCTAAGGTTAGGTCACACGTCTTTCGAAATATAATTTCTTGGACGAGTGGGTTTCTTCACGATGTTTGCCTTGACCGCCGAGCAAGTGATAAATCCTATTAATATTATAAATGCGAAAGTTTGTATGTATAGATGTTTGTTACTCTTTCACGCTTAAACGGCTGAACGGATTTGAATGAAATTTGGCACGTAGATAGATTATGATCTGGATTAACACATAGGCTACGTTATTTGACTCCACGCGGGCGGAGCCGCGGGCAACAGCTAGTTGTACATAAATCCGAAAACACGAATTTAGTGGTATCGGGGCACGTATGTATACATGCCAAGTTTCGAACCGGGTACCTGGTGGTCAATAGGCCGGTTCATTACCCACTGCGCTATCACTGGTTTCATGAACGACAAGTTATTATTGGACGTTAAAGCGAGCGAAGAATATATAAGAAAGAAGTGACTGTAGACACCTTTGGGCAGGAGCACCTGGTCCGAGCTGACCTTGGACCAGGTGATTCGACTCAGAGACAAGGCTTACACACGGTATTGAACCCTTAAGTTTAAGGAGAGATTTTGCCTCCCTTTGTGTGTTCTACCGATTGTACAACGGCTTGTGTTCTGAAGAATTGTTCGATATGATGCCGACTGTTACTTCTTATAAGCGCACCGCTCGCCGACGGCGTGGTGTTTACACTCACACGCTGGAACCGCAACGGTCTCGTACTGTGCGGTTCCAGAGAAGCTTTCTTCCGAGAATTCTCAAGTGGAATGAGCTCCAAGGGACTACTGCATGGAATTCTTCAAGAAATGCGTGAAGAGGTTTTTTAGAGGATCGGCAACGCATGAGTGACACCCTGGTGCTGTCCATAGGCTGCGGTGACTGTTTACCATCAGGCAAGCCGTATGCTTGATTGTCACTTTTAGTGGTGTAAAAAAAGTGAATTAACGTAGAAATCGGAGGATATACGTGTAAACTAAGTAAGGTCTGGTCCCTCAGCATTGCGGAGGTCTGACAGCACGGAGCGACTCCATGCCAAACTTAATATCATTGCTAAACTTAGGCTTAGCTGGCGGACCCCGCCATTCTTAATGGATCAAGAAGACGAGCTCTGTGACGCAGTAATTAATAACGCTACATTGACACTAACGCTCGTGGGTTCGATTTCCATACACGATAAATAATTTGTGTGTATGAACATGTCTGTTTGTCTTGGTCTGGATGTTTTTAAGAGAGGTATCTGCATCAAAGCAGCCCGTCTGGAGAAGTACCTCCACCTCACAGAAAACCGCAGCCTAATAACAATTCCCAAGAGGGTTGTTGTGTTCCTGCGAGTGAGCGAGGTCACCAGTAAACTCCTAGAGAGCTGTGTTAGCAGCAGAGGTGGATTCGCGCGAGTGATACTTAATGGAAATGCTAGAAAGAAGAATGAGGCATTTGGAAAGCTACCAAGGCGTCCATAGATTGTATAACTTCAGGATTTATTGGTTTACTAAAAATGCCTCATTTCCTCCAGGCTGCCAATACAGATAGCTGTCCCAGCGCCGACGTCAACTATAAGACAGCCGAAGAACTTGAAGTGGATACTTTGAGCCGCTATTTCTCTGCCGCCTGCAGGCCTGGACCCTGGAGTTTCAACAGCACTGTCGACGCCGACCTGAGTACGTATCAACTTCTCCAACCTTGACTTATTTTAATTCTTCTAGGTGTAACTTATTCTTCAAGGTGCTGTTATTCCTCCTAAGGTTTCTTGGGCTTGCCTATGAATGGAAACTGACTTTAACGACTTATACTTTGAAGGTTACGGGTGACCTCTTCGCCATTGTGTTGCCGAAGAGGGGAATCGTATTACTAATTCTCATCCTACCAATTTTCTTCTAATCGAACTATCGAGATATAATGTAGTAAGTAAGTACTGCTTGGAAGGCCAATACTTACCTACCATGACCAAATTGATCGTGTTCTATCAGAAGGTGACGTCAGGAGCCTTGGAAACCGGCGAGCGTGCATGAGAAGAGCAATGAATGTTAAAGAAATGAGTGGGGTGTGTAAGGATCGAGTGTGGCGCTCGGTTCTCTCTGCCTACCCGCAAGGGATTTGGCGTGAAGTTATAGACAGAGAGAGATAGATAGAGTGTACACGTACTAGAAAAGCCATCTGAATCAAAGGACTCATCTATTTTTATAAAGGTTTTATTTAACTTGCCCTGTAAGTTGATGTTTTTTGGGTCAAGTTTAGTAATTGATATACTGTTGACATATTAATCTGATATATACACACGCCTTAATGATGACAATACATTTGAATATAATCAGTATGATTGTAAATCCAAGATGACCACCGCCACAAAATGGCGGATTACATATTTTTTCACAACCCTCTCAATATTATCAATCAAAACAGCTTGACTTGTAGAGACAACCATAAAGTGTATCGGATCTAAGATGGCCGCCGGTACAAAATGGCGTTCATATTTGTTTCAATCCCCTTAATTGAATTGAATGACTTTAGTTGGAAAGTCCTTGCATTGTGTTCTACTTTAAGAATATAGTGCATGGTGAATCATAGAGTTTAGACAGTGTATACATAAGACTGAAATCTGAAATAAAAACTAAAAACATGTAAATAAAATAAGTAAAAAAAATTACTTAAACAGTTTTTTTTTTAATATATATGGCAATAGTGTTGCTACTTTATGCCAGTGTCAAAGTATTCAGTTTTAGAACCATTTGAAAATCTTAATTGTATGTTCCAGCTTCAGGAACTTTGCTGAAAAAATACTTGGGAAGGGTACCTATACCCAATCAACCCAATTTAAATACCACCCGTAAAACGATAGTGATTTTTACAAGGTTTTCTTGAAGAACTTATTCACGTCTTCCAAAAAGTGCATAAACGTGTTATATTTGAGTTTTTTCATTACTGTATAAATTCACTAGCACTAATGGTACAAAATACTATCAAAATTGTCACACAAAACTAATTTTATACTGAATCGTAAAAATTTCAAGTAAAACAACAATGTCACTAATCAAAAGCGCGGGAAGAAATTACTTAAACAGTTAAGTAATATAACAATAATCATATAGATAATACTCGTATACTAAAAATAATTAGTTAGGTCCTGGGTACCAGTTATCACACCACTCTCCTCATTCATCTAGGGAATTGATCAGACAAAAATATAAAATCGTGAGGTACGTGAAATTTCTTTCAACAGTCAAATGCATACATTCTATTTACTAGATGCGCCGAGTTCTCTGTTATTTATTACTCGGTACTCGACACATGTTTTATAATACTCGTACTCGGCCGAGTAACACGTTTTAAATTCGAAATACTCGGTTAATGTAATTTACTGTTAGGTACAATATTTGGGATTCAATATATAAACATATTTAATTTAGGTAATTAATTTGAATCACATATACAAGAAATAAGAATACCTACGCTAGAAAATGGAACGAATTTTATACATTAATATCGGAAATTTAACAGAAGCAAGTTATAATACAGGAACACTACAAACTCTGGCCATTCTGGCTTCAGGACGCGACTAGGTGCAAGAAGCGAGGGCGGCTGGGAATCGCTCGCTCTCTCGCTGCACTGTCTAAACTGACCCGAGTAACTCGGCCGAGTACTCGGTCCGGTAAATATATAACCGAGTAATACTCGGTAAATTATGTGTACTTGGTGCATTTCTACTATGTATTTACATATTTACTCAGGTTACGCTACGCTTCACGCTTCATTTTTTTTAGGCTGATCAATCGTCTGAGAATTCTAGATAGAAAGGCATGACCTAAAGGCATGTTTTGCGCAGTGTCTATGACACATGTAGGTAGAACAAAGATGTTGATTTGGGAATACATAAAAAAATAATGTAGCTGTGTCGCGGCGGCCGTGACGTTTACGTGAATACGTTTTCATAACGGATAAACGGAAGTAAGTTGTCCTAAAAGGAAATAATGTGAAGCAGCGAAACGATCTTATCATAAAACGGCGGCACTTGCTCACCGCCGCGCGCATGCTTCATTCCTCACTCAACGTAAACGAATTCTTTGATTCTTAAGTTATCCAGTGGTGTAATGTTGGATATAACCTACAACACCAAATTGTATCCCCCGGCATCGTTATCACCAGTTTTCTGAATCTCCCATTATGAAAGCAGATTTAAAAACGCGAACATTACCCGTTCGTTAAATACATGTGATTGTGGGAAGTTAGTGGGATCCTTTATTCATCCATACTTATCACCCAACAGAGCGTCGCTTCCCGAACCTGTGCTCCCTGTGCGCCAACGGAAACTGCAGTGATGGCTACACCAACAACGGCGTCAACGTGGCTGGCATCAACAACAACAACCGCCACGTCCAGGCCTTGGACTGCCTCGTCAACAACGGGACGGTTGCTTATGTCGCTTGGCAGCATGTTCGCGAATTCTTCAATGTAAATATTTTTTTACATTTACCTACATACAATAATAAGCATAATAAGCAATAACATTTTGATTAATCCATGACTAATTACTAGTTATAAAGTGCATACTTTATAACTTGTAATTAGTCATGGATTAATCAATAGAAAAATTGAGCTTGCGATGACCTCAACAGGAACATAACAATCCTCAACGGAGTTTGTTATTTAACTGCCGTTTTATGGGAGGATGAAGTACTACCCCAGTTGGGCTGCTTGGCGTCGTACTTCTCGTAAAAAACACCACGATAAAGACAAGCAGTCATGTCCGTGCAGACAAATGTTTGTGTTGTATCGGAATCGAACCCACGAGCGTTGGTGTCAATGTCGCGTAAGTACCGCGGCGTCGCCGAGTTCGTCAATGTTAGGAGGAGCATTGATGATCAGAAAAAGTCTCGTTTATGCTCAGGAGCGGCAAGTATTAGAGATTTATGATGTGTTTCTCCACAGGTACGCAATCCCCAGCACACTGAGCAGTACGCGGTGCTGTGTCCCGACTCAACCCTCGTGGCGCTCAGCACCACCGTGCTCCAGTCCTTGTCCTCGCCTTGCGCTATCGTCAGACAACCGTGGAGGGCGATTGTTGCATCTAAGTATGTTTTCTTCGTACCCTGATTTTTACGCCCGACGTAAACGTTGTCCCACAAAAGGCGGACTAACCCACCCCGAGTGTGCGTTAGTCATTCTTCTGAGTGGGACACCCTCCGGACATGATGGGAGGGAGGTGGTGAATCCACATGGATACCCTTACGGAAGGCCGCACCAGTTATGTCAGACTCTTATTGATTAAACACCACCTTGGGACTGCCTTTAGCCGGGAAGGCTTTAAAGGCTTCATCTGAAGTGATCGCCCCAGGGGAACGGGACGCCTGTAGTTTTCATAGTCTTGGTAAAAACCTCAGTGTCGGAATTGCGTCCAGTTTATGAGGTTCGTATCTCCAGAGTTACCACACCCACGGCATTACCCCGCTTTTAGAGTGTCTGTGTTACAGAGAGCAGTGATAGCCTATTGGATAAAGAACTGACCTGTTGACCAACAGTTCGCCGGTTCGAATCCCGACATGTATCAGTACCACTAAATTTTTCGGATTTATGTACTTATTTGTAATTTGTAATTATCAAGTATTTTAATTAATTAATCTAAATCCATCTAAAAATGTTAAAACAAATATGAATCTTATAAATAAAATTCTTGAATATTCAGCTAAAAAAATTAAAGCAAACCCACCACTTCTATATTCTACATTAAACCCTAAAACTAATTCTCTTTCCCCCTCAGCAAAATCAAATGGTGTCCGATTAGTTTCAACTAATATTGAAGATATTAAACAAAGACCCAAAGGAAATATTACAATAATAAATCATGTAATCATATAATAAAAAATAATGTTTTCCTGAAACCAACATGTCCAAGAAATTATATTTCGAAGAACGTGTGACCTTACCTAAGAAAGGTCTGGTTCTCCCTCTCGGTTGTGGAGGTCTGACGGCAGTAGCTCCATGTCAAAATCAGTATCTTCGCCATATCCTGAGGTTTAGGAAACGGGCTAATAAGAAAAGGCATGCTCCATTCGTTCGAGCATGTAGAAAGAACGCAGGCTGAATGTATGACGAAACAGATATACAATTTGAAACTGGATGGATGTAGGAGCCGAGGAAGGCCAAGACTCTACCTTGACTAAATTAATCGGATTTTATCAGGTGGTGTTAGGAATCTAGGAACCAGTGAGCGTACATGAAAAGAGCTATGAATGTTAAAAAAGCGAGTGAGGTGTAAGGACCGAGTGATGTGACTCAGCCCTCTCTGCCTACCCCGCAAGGGACCAGGCGATAAGATAATGAAGAAATGTACATAATATGACCCGAATTATCTTAGTTTATACAGAAAACACGCGCAGTACTCTCTTAAGCTTGAAGAATTATTAGAAGACCACAGCTAAATAATACGATTGTTGTGTTTCTGAGAGTGAATATACTCGTACTACTGAAAGAACTCCCTACATTAGCAACGTATCAGCGACCCTCTTCGTTTTTATTTACTACGTCAGGGGGCACACAAGCATACGGTCGACCTGATGTAAAGCCGTCACCGTACCCTATTAACGCTTGAAATAAATTATACCTCTCCTGCTAATACAGCAATTCCTTGGTAGCTTGGTAGATGACCTCACTCACACGCAGGAACACAACACACCCTCTAGGGAGTTATTATTTGGCTGCAGTTTTCTCTAAAGTGAAGGTACTTCAACAGACTGCTTTGATGCGCCCTACTTCTCTTAAAACAGCCAGATCAAGACAAACAGACATGTTCATGCACACAAATGTTTGTGAAGTCGAACCCACGAGCGCTGGTGTCAAAGTATCGTAACCGCAAGAGTTCATGAGCTATGCTATATTTCAAACCTTGTTGATGAAAACTGACTGAACCGTATCTTGCACAGCGCCAACGCCGCTGCTGTCCGTGACCAGCTGAGCACATGGTGGCCCAATGGAGTCGATCCCATGACAAACTCCTGGCAGTCAACTCTCTACCAGGTGTTGGTTGGAGGAACAAACTTCAGGGTCAATATCGAAAATGTAACCGCACCCCTCAACTACACCTCTTCAGGTAAGTGCTCATGCCATTTCATCATCACAATCCGAGCGTTAGTACCGGCCGCATCCCAAGCTCTCGCTTCGGAACCCAGGGTTCCACTTTCCAAGTTTTACTTCTCCACTTCACGCCGTCTTCCTTACTGTGAGATCATTGGCACGCCCGACGTAAAGCCAGCACTTCTTGGGCCTAACCCTTCTATCGGAACAAGTGGAGGTGGCATAGCTGGGCATTTGTTCCCCACGTAACTTGCCGGTTTTCGTAAGACGTTGTCTTGACAGTTAGTCAAATACATAGTTAATAGATTGAGGCGTTATTTTGCGATGGTCTAATTTACATGCAATTTGATCTAACCTGCTTTGTGTGCTTCCGCCACCAATAAGTTAATGCGAACTAGGGCAGCCGTCACCCACCCACTTCCGTTAGTAGATACAATATGCCGTCGTTGCCATGGCTGCTCCGGTAGGCTCTTTCTCGGCTGCTGTGGTCACCCTCGCGATTATCCGTCATCTGGAACAGAAACCACATGCACCCGCCACCATTGCTGCCATGACTGCCCTGGTCGTCGCTGCGACACATGTTTCACACCTCGAGGCATCCTCAGGCGCTTTAGATGTTAGTCGTTAGATGGCGGGAAATCGTGAAGACGACCGCAACAACCCAGGCAGAGACTAGCGCAGCAGCCATGGCAACAATGCATGTCAAACATATATCATAACCAAAAAGGAGGAAGGAAATAACCAAAAAAGAAAACCAAATACCAAAAAGGAAAGAGAGCGTCGATGTTAAAATAAGAAGAGGCATGCTCCGTTGGTTCGGACATGTAGAAAGAATGCAGGATGAAATAATGACGAAGCAGATATACAATGCAAAAGTGGAAGGATGTAGGAGCCGAGAAAGGCCAAGACTTACCTACCATATTCAAATTAGTCGTGTTCTATCAGAAGGTGACGCTCGGAGCCCTAGAAACCGGCGAGCGTGCATGAAAAGAGCTATGAATGTTAAACGAAGGGAATGAGGTATGTAAGGATCGGGTTACGTAGCGCTCGCCTACCTCGCAAGGGATTTCGCGTGAAGTTATAGATAGATAGATAGTAATAGCCAATGGAGAACTGATGAAAGAATTTTGCTTTGTATTTTTTCTTTGTATATTGTCACCGCTACGGGAAGTGAAGTGGAGCGCATAGCTCTAATTGCCCAGGTCACGGATTAACATTGCGTAACTTATTAGCTTATTGGTTAAAACATCCCTGTCAGTTGGTTCGAATCGCAGATATTAAGCGCTAAAACATTACGCTTTTGTAAGTGAGGGGTACCTTTGAGCGCTGTCAAGTAGTGTGTTGGTTTGTGATGACGAGATAGGTAATAAACATACCGATATACAGGACTATTCATTCTAACTGAAAGGGTGATGGCAGGTGACAAGACAGTGATGATGATGACAGATATCGCTTTCTGATAAAACATGACCAATTTAGTCGTGGTAGGTATATCTTGAGGTTCCGTATGACGAGCTGGGTGGCGCAGTGATACGCGCTGTTACGCTGCTTTGACACCAACGCTCTGGGTTCGATTCCCACATAGGACAAACATTTGTGTGCATGAACATGTCTGTTTGTCTTGGTCTTGGTTTTTAAGTGAGGTAGAGCGCATCAAAGCAGTCCGTCTGGGGAAGTACATCCACCTCACAGAATACCGCAGCCAAATAACAACTCCCTAGAGGGTTGTCGTGTTCCTGGGTGTGAGTGAAGTCTCCAGTAAACTCCTAGAGTGCTGTGTTAGCAGCAGAGTTGGTAACCGGCGAGTGATATTTAATGTATAGCAGGCCTTCATAGGCTTCGGTAACCGAACCAGGAAATGCTAGAAAGAAGAATGAGGCATTTGGAAAGGAGGAAGTAAAGGAGTTGCTGTTTTGGAAGCACAGGTGAGCGAGTTATACTTATTGTATTGAAAGCGTTTGTAGGCTACACTAACCGCTTTACGTCAGATGGGCCGTATATTTGCATGCCTTTCAACGTTGTATAAAAAAAAATGGCTATGGCTTAAGTGGATGGCGGGTAAAGGGTCCGTATGGCGTTGAAAGTTCCTCGTCTAAAGGACGTTCAACGATACGAGATAAAAATGGTAAACATTCCGACCTTTACTGAGTTCATTACAAATAAGATAATTCCGTCCTTACAGACTGGCGGATCCGATAGACTTTGTCATGTCCTAAAAAGTAAACCTCATAACCCGTTTGCCTTAACCTACTGGATCCAATTGGGAATCTAATTGTACAGGGACTCAAAGTGGCCAACACAGAGGGGCAACCCCACACCTTTAGTGGGCCGGCCGGTGAGAGTAATATCGATCTCACACTCACAGCGGGGAGTGTCAGAGTCATGGAATGGACTGTTCATCCTTCAGCGAGCTGCTCGGACCATCGGTTAATAACATTTAAAGTGACGGGGAGTAGAGTTGTGGCCGGACCCGAGCGGTTACAGCCAATTCGGGATCCGCCGCGTTACCGGGATCGGGGGGTCAGCTGGCCCCGCTTTGAAACGCTAATCCACCAAAGAATGGGAAGCCTGAATGTTAGCAAGCCAGCGGGAGCAATGTGTGAGGACTTTTTGAATGTAGTGGTGCGAACGTGCGAGGAATGCTTAGGGCTGAAAGGCCAAAGGACTGAAAAAGGGTATGCATGGTGGAATGAGGAACTACGGTGTCTCCGTAGAGAACATAATAGATTGCGACATGCGTGGCAGAGAAGAAGGAAGAAAGGCGATAGATCCGAAGATGAGGCGAAGGATGAATTTCGAGCTGCTCGAGCAAAGTACCGAAAGGCTATGGAGCGGATACAGCTGGACTACTTTCGCAGTTTGGCCGAGTCTGGCAACAGGGATCCCTGGGGCCAGGCCTACAGAGCCGCTACGGGCAGGGCTAGACCTCCCTCTAATGTAATGAACGGCACTAAGTTTGCCGAAAGCCATACGGGTTGCCTGGAGGGGGCCATGTGCAGCCTCCTGTGGGGCCTGTGTCCTGACGACGATACGTCTAGGGACGCGGCCTACCATGGACAGGTTCGCCTGTTGGCCTCCTTCATGCCCTCGGGCCCGGCCTCATCCGCTCCGACCCTCGAAGAGATCGAAGTGATGGTTAAGGCGTTGCCTAACACTGCGGCGGGAATCGATGGAGTGAGTGCGAAGATAAGGAAGCATGTGTGGGCCGCCGCTCCGAGGGAGTTCCACTCGGTGTTGGCGGCTTGTGTGACAGAGGGGGTATTCCCCAATGTACTGAAAGATGGAAGACTGATTGTGCTGCCCAAAGGCAATGGCAAACCGCTTAGTGACCCGAAGGCGTATCGCCCGATCACGCTCCTCCCGGTATTCGGGAAGCTCTTAGAGCGAATAATGTTGAGATGTGCTCCGCGGATTGCCAGGGGAATCTCCGAGCACCAGCACGGGTTTTCTCCGGGCAGATCTACGGTGACGGCGCTGCAGGAGATACTGGGTACAGCAAGCACATCTGTATGCAAGTACGTACAACTCATATTCTTGGACATCTCGGGCGCATTTGACAATGCCTGGTGGCCGATGATCTTGCTGAAGGCGAAGAGGGGGGGCTGCCCGCCAAACATCTATAAGATGTTGGTGGACTACTTCACCGGACGCCGTGTGGGCTTGATCGTCGGGGACCGGGTGTTGTGGAAAGCTTCTACTATGGGATGCCCACAGGGCTCTGTACTCGGGCCGACGCTGTGGAATGTCTTAATGGATGATCTGCTGCGTCTGCCACTCCCTAGTGGGGCAAAAATGGTGGGGTATGCGGACGACGTTACGGTTGTGATAGAGGCTAACTCTAGGGCGGCTATTGAACGAATGGCAAACGAGGCTCTGAATCTGGTCGGTGCCTGGGGAGACCGGAATAGGTTGGGATTCTCCTCATCGAAATCGGCAACGATGACGGTGAAGGGGAAATTCCAGCGTCCCCCGTTGATTAAGATGGGACAGGCCTCTATCAGGAGCGTTATGTCCGCGACAGTCCTCGGGGTGGAGTTGGACTCCTCCCTGCACTTCGCACAGCACGCCACCCGTATAGGTGAACGAGCCGCAGCGTGCTTTGGCAAGATGTCCCGAGTATCGGCAACTTCCTGGGGAATTAGGTTCCCTGCCCTGAGGATTCTCTACATAGGAACGTACGTAGCTACCTTAACGTATGCTGCGGCGATATGGTGCCATCGAGTATGTACGTATGTTTGTCGCAGCGTCGTCTTGAGAAGCCAAAGACAGGCACTCATTTTACTCACCAAGGCGTACAGATCCACCAGTACGGCTGCCCTACCGGTACTGGCGGGAGTCCTCCCGGCGGACCTTGAGGTCACCCGTGCTGGGCAATTGGAAGGAGCACGTAGGACTGCGACTGATCGGGAGTTGAGCAGGCGAAAGCGCGAAATTTGGGAGAAGTCAGTGAGTGAGTGGCAGGCTCGCTGGGAAGCGGAGTCTAAGGGTAGGGAACTCTATCGGTTTTTCCCTGATGTGGCGGTGAGACTCAGGTCACACTGGGTCGAGCCGGACCATCCTACCTCGCAGCTCCTTGGGGGTCATGGATGTTTTAGGAAGCGACTGAGTGATATGAAATGTTGCGAGAGCAGTATGTGTGCGTGTGGAGAGAGTGAGGAGGACAGGGATCACGTTCTGTGGTCCTGTCCCAGGTATGCGGATCTACGTGAAAGAATGATGGATGGGATACAGCGTAGCAAAGAAGAAACGGGGCCGGTGTACTTCGCGAATCTTGTATCGTCGGCGGTGAACTTTGCGGCCTTCCGCGGGTTCGCCCACGGATGGTTCGCCCGCAGGAGTGCGGAGGAAACAGGGACAGCCAGAAGAGTACTAGAGCGAGAGGGGGAAGAGCGCAACGAATAGGAATATCATCGAGTACCCACGAGCGCCTTCGGACAGCACCGAAGGCGTCTTTGTGTGCGTTGCCGCCCCAGAAGGGGGAGAATGGCTATACAGAGACATTGTGGATAAAGATTAAACAACTTGTAGGGTGCCAAGCGTTGCCCACGGCACAAAAAGAGCCTCAGAGCAGCAAGTGCCGTGCGCAACTCCCGCGATTCGGCTCATATGACCGAGACGTCGGTGGAGCCATGTGAAGGTGGTGGGACAATGTACAGGGACCCAGTCAAAGACTCACAATAAATACCATCAAAATCGATCCAACCCAGTGTCACGCCACTTTGACCCGGACGCTCGTTTTTTTTTAATTTTTTTTTTATTATTATTTTTTTTATTTTATACAACGTCAGGAGGCATACAAGCATAAGGTCTACCTGATGTAAAGCAGTTACCGTAGCCTATTAACACTTGCAACATATATCACTCGCGCGATGCCTCCTCTGCTGCTTTACAAACAGACATGTTCATGCACGCTAATGTTTATCTTGTGTGGGAATGGAACCCACGAGCGTTGGTGTCAAAGTCGCGTCTTTCACGACTGAGCCACCGCGCCCGTCAAAGCTCGTGGGTTCGATTCCCACAAACATTTGTGTGCATGAACATGTCTGTTTGTCTTGATCTAGGTGTTTTCTATGTATCATAATAATATCAATAGTGATATGTATTTACAATAAAATGTATTTACGTATGTTTATCAATTGTCTAGTACCCATAACACAAGCTTCGCTTACTTTGGGGCTAGATGGCGCTGTGTAATTTGCCCGACAATATAATTATCTTGACAATAATGATATTCTTTCCCAGTTCGCCCCATCCCTAATATGACAGGCTACCCGTCTTGCTTGCCCGCTGTCCGTTGGTGCACGGTCTCCACCGAGGAGAACACCAAATGCTTGTGGCTGTCGACTGCATCGAACTTCCTGGGCTTGAAGCCGCAGATCACGTGCGAGCGCCGCGCAGATACCTTCCAATGCTTGAATGACATACGAGACACGAGGGCCGACTTCTTCTCCGTCGATACCCACTATGGATATATTGCAAGAAGGTGAGTTTGATGGTTCAACTCGGCGGCGCGGCGGTTTATAACGCGACTTTGTTACCGACCGATTCCCGCGCAGGGCAAACATTTGTGTGCACGAACATGCCTGTTTGTCTTGTCTGGTTGTTTTTTAAGAGAGGTAGGGGCGCATCAAGGCAGCCCGTCTGGGAAAGTACCTCCACCTCACAGAAAACCGCAGCCCAATAAAAAATCCCTGAAGGATTGTGTTCCTGCGTGTGAGTGAGGTCACCTGTGAGCTCCTAAAGAGTCGCTTGTTGTGATACTTAATGTAATGCATGCATTCGTAGGCTACGGTTACCACTTTACATCAGGTGGATCATATGCTTATATGCCTCCCGACGATATATATATGGATATGAAGATTAATATACCCTTTTTATCAATACCACATCAACCCATTCTCCATCTACCAGGTAGTGGAATACGCATGAAGAAAATAAACTATTGGAGAACGGATAAGAGAATTTTTCATAGTAACTTAATTCACCACTACGAGTCGGGGGGAGGAGTAACGCATTGGCTAGTTCGCGGGCCAACATCGCGTCACTTATAGACTTATTATATCTCCCCACTGCACTGGTCAGTTCTTTAAATTCGTCTGATTAAATTCGTTGTGAGTTCCAAGGCAGCTGTAGTTTAACACCCGGGGCGGCAATGGACTTCACTGTTCATTGCCTTTTTGGTGGTCGCCGCTGTTAACTCTGGCTACACAGGAGACGCAGTGGTGGGTATGAGTGGTGGGCCTGGTCAGTTCTTTAACTCTTTTCTTGTACGCTCGCCTATTTTTTGATGCTACTTTCTGATAAACTACGACCAATCTGGTCGCTGTAGGTTTAGCCACACTGGTCAGAAGTAGCTTCGAATCGCTGAGATATTTAGACGGTTGCTGAGATATTTAGGCGGTTGCTGAGATATTTAGGCGGTTGCTGAGATATTTAGGCGGTTGCTGAGATATTTAGACGGTTGATGAGATATTTAGGCGGTTGCTGAGATATTTAGGCGGTTGCTGAGATATTTAGGCGGTTGCTGAGATATTTAGACGGTTGCTGAGATATTTAGGTGGTCGCTGAGATATTTAGGCGGTAAAACATTACGTTTTTGTGAGTGAGCTTTATGCGCACTCGTTTATTAGTTTGTGAGAATACGGGATTCCATACAGGTTTGAGAGGATACTGCTCTACGGTAACGCTGATCGCTTTCGTAATGATGATTTAAGAAAGAGAGTTGGTCCGAAGTGTCGGTGTTAAGTTAAGAAACGCACATATAGATGTAGAGTACTCAAATTAACGACGTGTAATTTTACGTGTATAAGTGTAAAAATGACGAAAAATTCAATTAATTTTAATAGTTACTTGTAATATTTATACACACGCATGTAACTTTAAACATTTTAGTGAATATATTGTGTTTGATTAAAGTTTATTTTGTGATAAAAGCTACACTAAAATAACCTTTTAATAGTTTGTTTAGATTTTGTGTCAACCCCAAGTGAATATGGTATAGACTTTTGATCACCATTCCGTCGATTTGTAGAATTACGTTTAAGGTTTGTTTCTTTAAAAAATCCACAGAACCAACACCTTTACATTCAATATTTAAATAGGCCAGTGGTTACAGTCTCTGTCTTACATTTTCTAAGAAGGCAATTTGGTCCTTGGGTCAAATTTACGTTTGAATAATTTTACACCCAACGTAAACGATAACCCGCAAAAGAAAGACCAACTCACTAAAATCGTGCATTAGTCATTCTTTTAAGGGGGCCCCCTCTGAGCTAATCGAGGGAAGGAGGTAGTGAACTCTCATGAGTACATTTTCGGTCGGCCGAACGTGTTATGTCAGACTCTTACTGACTAAACACCAACAGGGACTGCCTTTAGCCGGGAAGGCTTTAAAGGCTTCATCTGAAGCGATCGTCCCAGGGGAACGAGAGGACGCGGACGTCACTCTGAATAGAGCAAAGGCTAAGAAAAGTACCGTGAAGAGGCCGGCGTCATTGCTACCTACATGGGTCTAGAGCTACCGCGGGGCACTCACATGGAGGACTTTCGCCCTACGGAGACTTAGGTTGCTGCATATCGATCCTAAGCTCTCGAAAATTTATTAGGTTGATCCAAAAAGACGCTGCTAGGTAACGGGCAAAAGGCGGCTGTGGTGAGTTGTAAGACACAGCCCGCTGGATAAGAGGATTAGTATGACTTTCAGCGGTTTCAGAGAACAGCGTAGAAAGTTCTAAGAAGTTTAAGAAAGAAAAAGAAGGAAAGAAGTTCTGTTGTTCGATGGTTGGAAGTGTAAGGTCACGGTGTAATTCAGCAGTGCTCAGAAACAACAACAACACAGCAACACAACAACACAAGCAACACGGGTTCCTTGCGAAACGCTCCACTGTATCCAACCTCCTGTTAGCTAATGAATTTATAACTTCTAACATGGACAGAGGTTACCAAGTTGCAAGTACCAATTTATACCGATTACCAGAAGTGTTTTGATCGTATTGATCATGATATACTCCTTCGGAAGCTCTATGCGGCTGGCGTACATGGAGACTTACTTCGATGGTTTGCATCTTATATTGATAATAGGAGTCAAGCTGTCGTATTGAGAGGCTATACATCTCACTCGACTAAAATACTTTCAGGAGTGCCCCAGGGTTCGATTTTGGGTCCCCTTTTGTTCGCTATATTTGTCATGGACATAAAGTTATGCTTCCATTACAGTAAGATTCTCCTTTTTGCAGACGACATGAAGATTTTAGCAAAAATACGAGATTTAACAGATGCATCCAATTTACAAATAGATTTATCAAGATTCGAATCCTATTGTATTTTAAATAAATTAGATTTAAATGTCACAAAATGCTTCACCATATCTTTTACTCGCAGGTTAAATGTTTTAAATTTCGATTATCACATACTTGGAAATAAAATAACTAGAGTAAATCAAATTCGTGATCTAGGTGTTATTCTCGACAGCAAATTATTATTTGATAAGCACATCGATCAAATTATTTCCAAAGCGTCAAAAGCACTCGGATTTATAATTCGAATGTCTGCTGTTTTTAAGAAAATGAAAACATTAAAAATTTTATATTCTGCCTTTGTACGTAGCCACCTAGAGTACGCTTCACAGGTATGGAACCCTCAATACCAGGTCTATATAATGCGCATCGAGAATGTACAAAAGAGGTTTCTACGATTTATTGATAAAAAATTCAAACTAAATATTAATGACTACGACTTGCGCTGTAAACAATTCCATTTTTTGCCACTTCACATAAGACGAGAGGTCGGGGATGCCTGTTACGTGGCGAACATCGTCAATGGGTATGTTGATTGCGCAGAGTTGCTTAGCATGATATCCTTGCGAACTAATACTTTTGGTCTGCGGTTACGACCGGTGCTGTGTGTTCCATCTTCATCAACCAATTATAGGCATAACGCCTTCATGCGTCGTGGCTGTGCAACTTACAATCGATTTATTACTGAATATAATTTTGATTTGTTTACAACTAGTACCTCAGTAATAAAACGTACTGTTGCTAGTTCTTATTTCAAGCTGTAAAACGGGCGGAGATATCTTATAGATTATGACTTATCTTAGCATCTGTATTTTGTTATGTTATAATTATGTCTTATTTATAATTTTTATTTTATGTTATAATTCACTTCATCACAAGGCTAGTAACGCAAATGTACTTCCTTTTCTTGCATGAGTTGTAAATCTTCATTTGATAAATTTTATAGATTAGCGTTGTGCTAAAAATTTATAGATTACTATTGTAAGTATTTTGTTTCTTATTACTTTCGACTATGAGGAATTTTATATTATTTACGTTCATTTATGAAGATTAGTAATTGGCATAATGTTTCTATTGTTTTGTAAATTTTAGTTAAGATGCTGTTAATCTTCTAAATAAATAAACAAATAAACAAACCATTGAGCGTTAGTTGCTCTTCGGCAGAAAAGGTTTTGGACAGTTCAAGCATTTGAATGGCTTTGGGACTGGCTTGTGAGAATACCGGAGATGCTTACAACATCACCGGCTTTATGCAAACCTTATACTGGGTTCGGTTACGTTTGGATTACTATCCGCAACTTAAATGTGTATTTTTGCAGGCATTACAGTCTATCTCCCGTGAAGCTGGTGCAGAACGCGCGGGCTTCGGTCTCCCGCGTCGCTGCCTTCGTCAAGGCGCAGAGCAACATCACTGGCTTCGAAAGTCTCCGAGACAGGGTCGCCTGTTTCCCCGAATACGGCGGCATTTGTAAGCACCTATCTTCATTATATATCTCTCCTAGACAACCCGCACAAGACTATAGTAGGCGGGGGGTAAGCAATAGTAATTTTGACGGGCTCAGTGGCTCAGTCGTGAATGACGCGACTTTGACACCACCGCTCGTGAGTTCGATTTCCACACAAGGCAAACACTTGTGTGCATGAACATGTCTGTTTGTCTTGGTCTGGATGTTTTAAGAGAGGTATGGCGCATCAAAGCAGCCCGTCTGGGGAAGCACCTCCACCTCACAGAAAACCGCAGCCAAATAACAACTCCGTACAGGGTTGTTGTGTTCCTGCGTGAGAGTGAGGTCACCAGTAAGCTCCCAAGGAGTTGCTGTGTAAGCAGCAGAGGAGGCATCGCGCGAGTGATGCTTAATATATTACAAGCGTTAATAGGCTACGGTACTCGCTTTATAGGCCTCCCGACGTAGAATATAAAATAAAAAAATAGGATAACTGCGAAACGAGTGAAGTCTACACAGATGCGTTCTGTTAGACTAGTGATTCTCAACCTTTTTTGACTTTGATTGGCCAGGGATCACTTTGATTTTTTTGTCCATCCATCCATTCCTCCATCTCATCATCATCAATCAACTTAAAAACAAACTAAATGATGTTTTATCAAACCGTGGTTGTAAAACAACACGTAATTATAGTCTTATGATCGCAAATGTAGTAACATTCTTAGAATGAAAGTAAATTTGATTTGGACAAAAATTTTGTAAACAAATAAATATTTAAACGTTTAATAATTTAAAATATTAACTCTTTTGGGGACCACTGGTTAGGACTTACTGTGTTAGACATTCTAAAGTAATAATACAGAGTACTGGAAAGACTTCAACGCGCCTGTTTTATTATAATTCAAACATGTTCCATTATAACACATTTTTTATACGTCGTCGCGAGGCATACAAGCAAACGGTCCACTTAATGTACAGTGGTTACCGTAGTCTCTTAACGATTGCGATGCATTAAGTACCTAGATAAAGACTTGTACTAAATTCTACGAAGAACAGTCAATGCAACCCACACGACAAAGTTAGTATTATGACATTAGTGAACATTTTGAATTGGGTGTTACTAAACGCGGTCGTTTAGTATTGTGGTACCAGAAACGCGGTCTGCGTACAGGCTGTCAACATGTGATCCGCCCGCCATCTTGAATGGCACATCTTGGACACTGTATAAATAAATTTATAAATATTTTTTGTTCAGAAATTGATGGCTAATGCTAGTATACCGTTTTGTTATTGATGCTACAGGATATTCCTCTGAGTGTTCTGAAAACAGCTGTAGTTCTAATTCTCCGACCCCGACCCCAACACTCCACAACCGCACTCGGTGCGCGTTAGAGTGAACCTTTACGACCCCGACATTTAAAATCAGCACCACGAAGTTGGTTGGTGAATATCCCTCAAGTTTTGTTCATGACTATATTCAGGTTGAACAATATTTTTTTCGCGCAGTAGTCCTAACTCTCCGCACTCGGCCGATCCGAGTTAAGACTATTGCGCGATACACCAGGTACCGAGTAGCCCAGGTACCAGGGCACCTTTCCTCATAGGCCCTTCAGGCACGAACCCACGTGCACGATTATATAGCTCCACGATGCCCTAAATCGAGGTTGGATCCCCCCTTAGGGGCCCTTAGGCAGTCACTTTTTTGTTTTTCAGGCTGTGGCGTCTCATCAGTGGCCAACTACATAGTTCAGTGACAAAAGAAAATACTTTTGTTATCAGTGATGGTTGGATTCAATACTGGTGATGTTTTCAGCGTACGTTGCGTTCGTCCGCACTGCCCATGAGAGGTCCATCATAAGCCCCTCGGAGTGCGACTACGCGCGGGCCGTCGGCGAGTATTTCACCGGAGCGTGCGCCCCGGGAGCTCTCGACGCGTCACACGCTCTCTCCGATAACTCGGTAAGTCTGTTTACGGTTTCGTGCCGAAAAATTAAAACTGGAACCTATTTAGACCCACGTGTCTGTTTGAACATACAATACTCAAAATGTGGCCTAAAAAGAAAAATGATTTGGCGCGTTAGAGAAAAATGATTAGAGTGAACTTTTACGACCTACATTTAAAATCAGCACCACGAAGTTGGTCGGTGAATGCCCCTCAAGTTTTATTCGTGACTATATTCAGGTTATACAATACTTTTTCGTGAATTTACAACACATGTATATGCAAATATATATTTATATAAAAATGTATATTTAAGGAGAGGTAGGGCGCAACTCTCTAGAGGGTTCCTATGTGTGAGTGAGGTCACCAGTAAACTCCTAAGGAGTTGCTGTGTAAGCAGCAGAGGAGGCACCGCGCGAGTGATACTTAATATATTACAAGTGTTAATAGGCTACGGTAAGTGCTTTACATCAGGTGGGCCGTATGCTTGAACGCCTCCCGACGTTGTATATAAAAAAAAATGGATTTATGTATATATTTGTAGTTCACTTACTCGGCGGCGATGGAAACCATCGTGAGGAATTCCGCACGTCCAAGAAATTATGTTTCGATAGACGTCTACCTATCTATGTAGGGTCTTGCACCCGCGGGACGGGTGCGAACGGGCCTCGAGCTAATGCGCTCATTACCCGGGCATTCTTCGGCAGCAGACCGCTGCCGAGTGTTCAATTCCCGCGAAAAAGGGAGTGGAAAAGATAAGATAAGATAGGTTTGTCGCGCCGCGCCACACGTATGTGCCGACACTTCGCAAGGACGAATTATTTTAAAGGAAAATTTAAGAACAATCATACGATTGTAAGAACGACAATACGTAGACATGGTGCAATATACGCTGGACAGACTTTTGGCTGCATTCAGAGGGATGAATCCTAAGATTAATCGCGTCTGAATGCAGCCACCTACCGAAAAGAGTAACCCTGCGGCCGTAGGGTCCCCCGCGGTGCGCACCGCCATATAAATACAGCGGATACGTTCCCACGGGCTTCCCCGGCACACAGGGTAGCCGACCTAACGAGCCAAATGGTGTGCATTACATACATAATACACACCGATGAAAAATAGCTCTGTGTGGAGTACTAGGGGCTCCCGGACACTAGATATATACAGTGCCGGCCTACCCCATTGGCACTCCCGTGCACACATCGCTCTTGCTTGTGGCGATAGACATGTATTAACCTATGAAAGGTCTGGTTTTTCCCTCTGGGTTATGCAGGTCTGACGGCACTCGCTTCATGTAAAAATCAGTATCTTCGTTTCGTTAGGCTTAGGCCAATCTTCGCAAAATCTTCACCCCGTCAATCCTAATGGATTAGGAAACGCTAGAAAGAACGAGGTCCCGCCTATTCTTACTTTTGTCAATTTCTAAGCATAACTCTTTTTGTTCCAGGATTTCAACTCGACCATCTTGTGCACTGCCTGTCGAGCAGTCGCATCGCCAAGTACATGTAAGTGTAATATTACTCTTTAAATGCAATATTACTTTGACGAGCTCGATGGCGCAGTGGACTAACGCTACTTCGACACCAACGCTCGTGGGTTCGATTCCCACACAGGACAAACATAATGTGTGCAGGAACATGTATGTTTGTACTGGGTGTTTTCTATTTATCATAAGTACGTATTCAGAAAAAAACTGTATTTACGTAAGATTTCAGTTTTCCAGCGCTCTTAAAACAAGCTTCGCATAATGTTAATTATAAACATTAGCAAAATTAATTCAGTGTTTCAATTATTACAAATAATAACAAAAATAATTATAGTAATAAGGAAAGTATATGATGCAGAATGTCTTTATGTAGTGTGTGTGAGCGTGTATGTGTGTGTGTGTGTGTATATATGCGTATGTGCTGTTTGAAATCAAGTATACAGTGAAAGTATTTCTATGGTTAATAATTTGACAGGTGATATGTGATGTTGATTGTTTTCTGTCATGTTCCAGTCACATGCGCCTGGGACTACTCCAACATGTACTACGGCAACAACGGGTCGGTCGCTTGTCTCGCTGACAGCAACACAGACGTCGCCTTCCTTGAAACACAAAACTTAGCCGGTGATCAAACATTTTCTATTACAAAATTTGTGCTTAAAGTCCACAAAAGTCACATAGTGGTAGCCATGTTTCTTCATTTATTTTTTTTATATACATGCTTGAAGAAGGCTACACAACCTTTTTTATGGAACTTAATTAATGTACTGACTTTATTAAAATACTGACATAATTGTAGTTTTCGACTAATCAAATTAGTCACTAAAGAGGGCGTATATAGCTAGCTAAGTGGCGCCCTCATTATGTTTTTATTTTTTTATACGCTCAATAGTGGCACTGTAGATCCATATTATGTTTTTTTTGTTACGTATCTTGTATTTATTATCTATGTTCAAATAACCAAAATTTTAATTATTATAAGTAATAATTAAAATTTTGGTTCCACTTATAACAATAATCAAAATTATGACTAATTGTACATAAATAATAAATACAGTATATATCTCAAAAAAACATAAATATGATTCTACAGTGCCAGTATTAAGCGTTTTTTCGGAATTAATCTTAAATTTAGCTTTGTTAATAAAAACAAAATAGAGAGCGTCACTTAGCTTTGTACGCCCTCTTAATTAATTATACCTAGTTATGATAGTCGACTAATGAAAGTACTAATTTATTTAAAGTCCTGACACAATTATAGTAGTCTCTTAATTATACGTACTGCAATAATTAGTTATGGTAGCAGCCTAATTAACGTACTAATACATATAACTAAAGTACTGACGTAATTATCGCAGTGGATTAATTAAATTGCTGATTTAATTAAAGTAATTGACGCAATTATTGTAATCGTTTAATTAAAAGTTACGAAATAATTAGTTATGGTAATCGGTTAATCAAAGTCCTAATTTAATTATGGCAAGCGCGTAATTATGGTAGTAGCTAAATTAAAACTTCTCAAACTAAATTCTAGGATTTTTTACAGCTCAAATGTCAGCTCTGCAAGTGGACCCGTTGAGCTACCGCGCCCTCTGCCGGAACAATACTCTAGCTTCCTTCAATGGTATTAACATCGACGATGGCTGCTTGTTGGCCTACGTGGTCGATGGCGAGGTGCTCGCTAGAAGGTACGTATTTTTATGCTACGATACGATCTACCTGATCTGTATTCGACCCAAGAGTCACAACACCCACAAAAATATTAGCCCTGACATTGTCAAAGTCAAAGTCAAAATCTTTTTATTCCGTAAAAATGGCTACATTTGTTTGGAATCGTCACATTTTTTTCCCTACCGTGCAGTTCATGACTAGGTGAGCACTGATAAAAATGCTGCCAAAAAACTCAGGCATCCCTCTTTTGGTATCCAAACAAATTTACATAATTTATTAATTACATTATAATTGGATCGACTCAATCCCAGGCATTTTTATCATTAATATAGTCAGATACTTTATAATATGCCCTGCTACACAATTTGGCTTTAATAGTAGTTTTAAATTTGTTTATTGACAATTCTCTTATATTGCTGGGAAGTTTGTTATAGAACCGTACCGTACCGTATTGCAAAGCAAAGTCAAGTTCTCAAATTCAAATATTTTCCAACGCCTCGAATAGCTCGATAGCCCAGTGAATAAGATACCAGGTGTATGTGGCTTGGGGGTGAAAGAAAACCCACACGTCCAGAAAATTATATTTAGAAAGACGTGTGACCTGTTATCTGCAGAGATATGCAACTGGTTGTTTTTCATAATAAAATCACTGACCGATTCCCCACAAATGTACATAAGCCAGTATCTAAGTAGTTGACTCTGAACGAGAATAAGTAGAAAATTTTCTATTTTCAGAAACGACGTAAGCAACAATGCTATCAACACTCTCCTTGACGGCCTCGAAAGGTATTTCGGCTACAACATAGCTGCATCCGAGCAGCTGATCAACTTGCTCATCTACTCGCCCTTCGATGGCAGACAAGACTTACTGTTCAAAGATACCACCATCGGCATGACGGAGGCGTCTACGACCGTCATTCACGATCCAGCCAGAAACTATATGGACATGCTAAGTCATTTAGAGGCGTGCACTGGAGCGGCGGCGCCAGGTCCAGGCCCAGTGGCTGATATAGCCACCCGTACTATGCTTTCGGTTGTAGTGTTATTGATTGCGACGTTCTTCTCTCGTTTGTTTTAATTTTTAAGAGTTGTGGTAATCGAGCTGTAGAGTACAGGTTTTAGGGTTTGGTTTGCATTGATTGCAGACATGATTCACGATTCGGACACGCAGCCGTATCCAAGCGTTTAATCGTGGAAGTCACATCTCAGAAAAAGATTACAGGATTCTAATAATCTATTTATACTAAACCGTTGCAGGGTAAAAAGCGAGCGTCGGATGACGCGGTCTTTACACACCTCCCTCGCTTCTTTAACATTCATAGATTTAACTCTATCCATGCATGTTCGTCTGTTTTAGGGCTCCTAACAACAAATAATATTTGGTTTTTTATTGTAATAATATTTCCTTTATTTTAGAATGTAGCTTAAGAATATGAGTATAGAACTGAATCTCATTTGCGCGTGTTTCAAACACCATAAACCTACTTCGCCTTCCATCGGTATCTACGGCCACCACTAGGGCTGCCGCCTTTTTAAATTAAAGGAATTTATTCGTTAAATGTTTGTTATTAAAAAAAATACTTGAAGGAAAATGTTGCCAGTTTTATTTTAAAAAATGTATTGTTATTATATTGTAGCATGATTAAAATAAAATACAGTGTAAGTATAACATTTGTTTAGTTGATTTCATTACTGGATAAATACACAGGCATAGAGAGGCGGCATTCAAGAATGTCAAATGTGTCAATTGCTTTTAAATTTCTTTTGTTGTAAGCCCTGGCGAACTGGTAGATTAAATCAGTGCCAGTCAGTAGGCTATGATGACCTAGAACGTGGCCGTGAGTTTTATTTCTATACTCGTATTATTAGCAATGCTAGTCTCTAGACTCTTTTATCCCTTAGAATTATGTTTTTTTTATTATTACGGCCAATTTCTAGTGATAATAATTAAGTTTTTTACGATTGTGAGATAAAATTCAATGTTGTCATTATGACAAAACAAATACAATTTTGAAAAACTTAATAAAGTTGTCATTTGTATGAGCCCTTCGTTTAATTTCTTCGCCAATTGACGAACCTAAATAAAAAGTAAAACCCAATGCGACTTTTAAAACAGTGCTTCTTAAAGAGCGAACCATTTTTCCTTACGTTACCTACTGACACATAATCATCATAATTATCGTGTCTGGACGAAATGTATCTTTCTTTATGCAACGTCGGAAGGCATTCAAGCATACAGTCCACCTAATATAAAGCGGTTACCGTAGCCTATAAGCGCTTGTAATATATTAAGTATCACTCGCGCGTCTTCCTCTGCTGCTTACACAGCAAGTACTCGGGGGCTTACTGGTGACCTCACTCACACGCAGAAACACAACAACCCTCCAGGGAGTTGTTATTTGGCGGTTTTCTATGAGGTGGAGGTTCCCCAGACGGGCTGATTTGATGCGCCCTACATCTTTTAAAAACCCTACCTACATAGAGGCACCATGTTTTTTTCCATTGATTTCGTCAGACGTTATCGATTTAAACAGTAATGTTGACATGTACTTTCCTAGAATAACTAATTGTATTTATTATAGAAGAAACACGCTTCCTCCTACCTTGTTTATTATAAGTTAGATTAACTTATGATCAACAATCACTTAGCAAAAAAGTTCAGCGTGCGGATTCGTATTGCTCTTTGTAATATGATATAATTTCTACAATAAATAGGCATAGACAAGTTACTAGCTGTCTAGCGCGCGTTACATTAGTCAATGCTGCTCATCGCTAACTGGCACGTCATACATGAGAAATTAGGTGCGTGACACACGGTACAATCCATTACTCAAATTAAAAACAAAACAGATCTCCCATAGACACAATCTTTTTGTAGATTTCCCAATAGCCGTTTGACTCTTAAACACTGATCCTGTGCCTTAAATAACTGGTAGTGCCAACATGTGAGGCAAAATGTTCATACCTGCCTCCGATACCCAAACTATAATATATGTATTTACCTAAGAACTAACTCTATAACTTGGTTATCAAGCCTTAATTTATTTATATTTTCGGCAAGAATTCAAACTTTAATTACCTGTACCAAATAATAAACAAAACAGGATTAGACTATAGGTATAAATAGTGAAGAATGTTGCTGGAGCTGTACTATAGTGGACGATATACCTACTGTGCAGAACAAAAACATCAGTGAAATGAAATATGTGTCTTTTGAAACTTGTGTGTTCTTACTGTAATAAAAGACAAAATCTAGTTTTATATGCGTATGGATGTAATAAAAAGGTAATGGAATATTGTACATAGATATCAAATCGGACACCATTTAATGTCACCAATTTATTGTCACAGCAGGCGGCTGAATGAGGAACTATTTTGTATTTAACAATAAATTATGATATCATACAAAACATAACAATTATTATTGTTATAAAATTTCTACATCCGAATATTTATGTACTATTTTGTTTACCTTGAATGTGGTGTCTAGGTTAACTTTTCATTCAATTATATTAAACTGACATTATGGCGGCAACTATTACAATTCAAAAATATAGCTCGAGTGCATTAAGACAATTCTTTCTCATTGCTTACGTATCTTTGTGTCAGCTGTTATGGAACTCAAGTTATAATCTATAAACTGTATGTATATTAACATTATTATTTTAAATAATATATAATTTCAAGGAACCAATTCTGACGAGTTCGGTGGCTCAGTCGTGAATGACGCGACTTTGATAGGCTTTAATAGGCTACGGTACCCGCTTTACATCAGGTGGGCCGTATGCTTGTATGCCTCCCGACGTAGTATTAAAAAACCAAACCAATGTGGTGTATAATATGCGAGTGAAAGTAATAAGCTTTTAGGTTATAGCGACAACACACCATTAAAATAATTTGATGAAGAAGACGTGCAGCCTAGAAAATAACGTTGATACGTAAATTGGTCTTTACTTCCGGGAAGTTACATTATTATATAGTTCGAAGCATGATCATTGGTAATAATATTTTTAGGTGGATATTTTTGTGTCATTATTTATCATTCAACATTCGATTATGCTTCTGAGTTTATGAAGCCCTCTTATAGCTTTATTCAAAGTAGGTACGCAAAGTATTTTTTAATATCTTGATATAAACGTAACATGTGAACGCTATTTTTAATGTTTTTAATAATTTTTTCATTTAGGATAATTTTAGTGATAAAGTTATTGTATTTTGGCAAGGTCGTCATCAGTAGGGTTCAAATTAATATTAGCTTGAAAGACTCCAGCATCTACAAAACATTACTGTCTGACATATTGCCTGAATGTGCAACGTCGAAACGGCTGTACGGTTCAACAAATAAAACTGAATTTATTTTAATTGATTTACATTTATAATTGACGGAGGAATGTTATTCCAACACTTAGTCTCCGCTTACTTTATGCTACCAGGAAATTTAGAGAGAATATACCTAGTGTAGCCTAGATATGAAACACCCATAGAACTATCAAAAATAGAGGCATGATCTTAGAGCTACTGCAATATCTTAAGTAAGCCCCGATGAGCATATGACCAGCTCAGTCATTGTTATAAATTAATTAAAAAGCAATTTTACTGATGGCAACCCTAACTGAAGGATTAATTATGTATATTTTCTACCATTATGTTCAAGTAATATGTTGTGGTTTTACACTGGTGTGCAAACGCTTATTAAAATAAAAAAGATAACAGTGTTTCATTTAACTCCTCTAATTGTACAATTAGTTATCTCCTTGCATATCGTATCGCTCATTATTCATACCAAAGCGTCACAATTCGAGATTTCAAACATGCGTTCTTGAACATTTTTATTTGATATCTAAATATATATAAGCATATATACACACTCACAAAATTATATAATATATATACACACATCAAAAGTGTCTAGGGATCAACATATATTTTTGCAATAACTTTTCTCCTGATTGATATTAATTAAAATTTTCTTTAAGGATTCATCAAATAAAGTGTTTTCGTTTGTCTACAGTAGCGATAAACCAAGTCACCTTTGCATTAATAAAGAAATTTGCCATTTTCATAATAAAGGGATTTTTGACATTTGAACCACTAACATTAAAGTTCGAAAAAAAGACTGAAATAACAGTTTTCTTTAAAATTTTATTGGGTAACTTAAACAATTAATAATCCGTGTTTCTACCGCGAACACTAACAACACAAGAACATCGGTTTGGCATACTCAAAATGAGTTCATCCAAATCACGCTGTGGAATGGCCGCCCATGTTCGTTGCAACAACAAAAAAAGGTCTTCTTGCGACTGGATACCCTCCATATTCGGCAGAGCTCTTCTCTGTAGCATATCCCATGCATGGACACGGAGACAAGACCGATACATTCAAATCACAACTCGAAGAGCTCCAACAATAACCGCCATGATGTTAGCCGTGACGCTTCATCACTCTTCAGGGAACTTAATTAGCGACCAAACAGTCAGAAACCGCTTGCATGAAGTGAACCTTCATTCCCGAAGACCGCTAATGGTACCACCTATAGCAATGCATAATCGTAGGATTTGATATCAATGGGCTCTTGAACACAGAAATTGGGCAGAAGTGACATTTTTAAATATGTAAACGTGACACGCACGTCGGAGCGGAGTCACAATTGCAAACTAACTAAAACAATAACGAAACGCGTGGGGCAGCGATCCCACCGGGCGCGGGTGGGATATGTCAGTTCAGTTCCGACACGTTCATGCTTGCATAAAAATTCTACTTGTAGGTACATATAAATTGGTCGCGGTTGGTAGTCCATCCGGACTACCAACACATTATCCAATCACGAATCCGTATACCGGATAATCGAGTTTCTACAGATAGGAATCCAGCCTGTCACTTATCAATTATAGGTACCTTCATTTCTCTACAAAATATCATCCATTTAGATTATATTTTCACAATAATGCTATTACGAGCTTTTTTTAATTATTATTTATCTTTCTACTCACGGGTATTAATCCCGGTCATTTGATAGGCTTGCGCGGGGATAAAGATCCAACGCGTAGAGGCCCCTTAGAAAAGATTGTATGTAATGTTGTACACCTGCCGTGATCCGCTCCAGGGGATATCAATGGGGCAATATACCAATGAACAGGCCACGGCAGGTATTGGGACTATTTGAAATATGTCGGGAAAAAGTGGGCTATTAAAGTGAGATTTCGAGGTATTATTAGAACCGGACTATTGCAGAAGAGGGACGGACACCTGCCATAACTATCATATCTGACTGTTACTTTTGGCAGGCGGTGGCTCGCCACTCACTAGATGGACCCCCGAAATGCCAGAGATAGTCGGCCGGGGGCAACACCGGTGTGAGTGACTCAGGGGTGTTGAGAGGTGTGCTGCGCTTTCTCCGAAGTTACTCGCGGCGTTATGCCCTTTAACACTTCCACACCTGGAGCATATCACCTGCTAGAGCAATATACTCTATCGACTCCTCTCTAGACGGCCAATGAAGGCAAGCCAGAGCTGAGAGTCCTGCGGGCCTTCTTGACTTTCCACTCCGACCGACGAAGACACCCCGGAGGCGAAGGCCCTGATCGACTCTCTGGAGCACTCGGGTACCCGTGGTGTCGTTACGCACCAACAGCTCGCCACAAGCTGCCCTGCGGGGGTAATTATATTATTATTATTTAATTATTATTTATCTTTCTACTCACGGGTATTAATCCCGGTCATTTGATAGGCTTGCGCGGGGATAAAGATCCAACGCGTAGAGGCCCCTTAGAAAAGATTGTATGTAATGTTGTACAATTATTATTATTAAATATTTATTTCGGTGTAAATACATAGTTTGTTAATAATACACAATTTACTTACTAGGTATATTAGGTGCGTTATGTTAATACAGGATAAGCGCGAAAATTATCAAGGTATTGTCATATACCGTGATTATACGTAGTGGCTGGCCCGGTTAACGCACACTGTCCCTATATTCTGCCTCCCAAAGAGACTTCAATACAGTGTCTCATTATATTACAATCAAAACGAAACGCAATTAATTGTAATCCGTTTGTATTTAACGCGAGATATACCTGTTTATATATGTGGTGTGACAGCCCAGTGGATAAGCAACTGGCCTTGAGCAAATGTTCCCCGGTTCGAATCCTGGCGGGGCGTGGACCACTAAATTCGTGTTTTCGGATTTATGTACATATTTATCACTTGTACGGCGGTGAAGGAAAACATCATGAGGAAACCCACGCGTCCAAGAAATTATATTACCATAGCGTGTGACCTTTCCTAAGAAAGGTCTGGTTCTCCCTCTGGGTTGTGAAGGTATGACGGCAGTCGCTCCATTTTTTTTTTATACCACTAAGGTGGCAATCAAGCATACGGCCTGCCTGATGTTAAACAGTCACCGTAGCCTATGGACACTTGCAACACCAGGGGCGTCACTCATGCGTTGTCGACCCTCTAAAAACCTCTTCACGCATTTCTTGAAGAACTCCATGCTGTAGTCCCTTGGAAAAACCTCGGCTGGGAGCTCATTCCACAGCTTGAGTGTTCTCGGAAGAAAACTTCTCTGGAACCGCACCGTACGCGACCATTGCGGTTCAAGTGTGTGAGGGTGGACTCCCCGCCGTCGGCGAGCGGTGCGGTTATAAAAAGTAGCTGTCGGCATCATTTCGAACAACTCTTCAGAACACAACCCGTTGTACAATCGGTAGAACACACAAAGGGAGGCAAAGTCTCTCCTTAAACTTAAGGGTTCAATACCGTGTGTAAGCTTAGGATTGTCGACAATTCTCACAGCTCGTCTCCGAATCGAATCACACGGTCCAAGCTGGTATCCAGGTGCTCCCGCCCAAAGGTGACTGCAGTACTCCAAGTGCGGTCTGACTTGAGACTTATATAATATAAGTCTTTGCCCCGCACTGAAGTACTGCTTAGCCCTGTTGAGCACACCAAGTTTTTTCGACGCCAGCTTGACCTTCTCCTCCAGGTGATTTCGATATTGCACATCACTGGAGATCTCAACGCCAAGCATCCTAATACTTTTAGTGACGGTAAGAGGTGTGTTCTGGAATTTAGGAACCACAGAAAATGGAGTTTTCTTAGCGGTAAACGCGCAAACTTCTTGGGGTTGAATTCGACCATGTTACTCTGTCTAAAGTACCCCAGTCGAATACTTTAGCCAGAGTACCATCCATTTCAGACACAAGTTTGTCGCGGCTTTCTTCCACAAGGGAACGAGGGATGTTTGCACGGCCTGTATAATAAGTGTCCCCGGTGCTGTCGTCCGCATAACAATGAATGCCATCAATTGACAACATGTCATTGATATGCAGCAGAAACAGCGTCGGAGACAGTACAGAACCCTGAGGGACGCCAGCATTGATATCCATACTATCGGAGCATCCACTGTCAACCACGGTTTTTATGCATCTATTGGATAAAAAGCTGGCGACCCATTTGCACAAACCCTCGGGCAGCCCGTATCATGGTAACTTCGATAGAAGACTCCGGTGCCAGACCCGATCGAACGCCTTCGCCATATCTAGGCTAACAGCCAATGCCTCACCTTGACTCTCTATCGCCAAAGCCCAGCGGTGTGTAAGATACACTAGAAGATCACCAGTTGAGCGACAATGGCGAAAACCGTATTGACGGTCGCTAATCAAGTCGTGATCCTCTAGGTATCCTAGGAGTCGTATGTTTATCACACGCTCCATTACCTTGGAGAGAAGGGAGGTTATGGCGATAGGCCTGTAATTCGATGGGTCTGATCTATCGCCCTTTTTGGGCACCGGGTGCACATTGGCGGTCTTCCATGAAGACGGGACTTGCCCAGTGGAGTAGGAAAGCACGGAAGGGCGCGTTAGTACAGAACACAACTCAGGAGCACACAGCTTTAGCACCACTGCCGGTATACCATCCGGCCCACTCGATTTATGAATGTCAAAATCGGTATCTACGCCAAATCCTTAGGCTTAGGTTAGGAACTCGCCTATCATAATAGATTAGGAGACGGAATGACGAGAAGAAGAAGATAAGTACCTATTTATAAATATACTGAGTTAAGTCACTTATAAATATACCAGACATATGACCCATATGTAAACTACGCTACTCCGACACCAACGCTCGTGGGTTCGATTTTTTTTTTACTCCGTCGGGAGGCATACATGCATACGGCCCACAGTACAGTAGCCTATTAACGCTCGAGATATATTTAGTATCACTCGCACGATGCCTCCTCTGCTGCTGACACAGTAAGTCCTTGGGAGCTTACTGGTGACCTCACACGCAGGAACACAACCCTCTAGGGAGTTGTTATTTGGCTGCGGTTTTCTGTAAGGACGATTCTCACACATCTCAAATGTGTGCACATATGTTTGTCTTTTTCTGGGTGTTTTTAAGAGAGGTTCGACGGAAGTACCTCCACCTCTTGGTAACCATATCGAATAAACAAATCCCTTGATGGTCATTGTGTTGCTGCGAGTGAGCGCGCTCATAAGTAAGTTCCTAAACGTAACTGCAGAGGTTCATAGTCTACGGAAACTGCTTTACATCAGAATGGCCCGTGGCCGTAAAAATATATATACATATGTCTCTGTATTCTGAGACATTTTATTTATTTTATTTATTTAATACTTTATTGACCACAATACAGTTGGTTCAAAAGGCGGACTTAATGCTAATTGCATTCTCTACCAGTCAACCATCGGGAGTGGAGAAAAAACGCGATTGCGGTTTTAATTAAAATAAAATAATAACCGAAAGAATTTGTTCTTTATATGGTCACCTAACATAAATATATAAATACATAAATAACTACGATAATACACAACCACAATAATACATACAAGACCCTAGTAATACATACATATTTTCTCTATAAATTATATAATATATACTAATTATACAACACACATTGGATGATTACTGCTTGGACAGACTCTCTAAAAGATAGGCACGTAACTTCTTTTTAAAAGTAAACTTGTTTGGGGAGTTTCTAATGGGTTCAGGCAACGCGTTCCAGAGTAGACATATGTATATCATAAACTAAGAACGCTTGAGGCACAGAGAGTATCGCTTGTGGGTTTATACTGCCGCTGCTAACGCAGTAATTCCTCAAGTCGCCACAGATAAAGATCTGGGTTTTCCCTTTGGGTTCCAGAGGACTGACGGTAGCCGCTCCATGTCAAAATCAATATCTTCGCCTAATCATTAGGGTAGCGGACCCCGCCTCTCCTAATTAGGAAACTAAGGATAGCGCTAAGAAGACGAAGACTAGAGTGTTGCCACTCTTCCAGTAGTGCGCAAATGTATATATAATTCATCATTGTCCATGTCAAACAAAATAGTATATAAGTAGGGATTTTAAAGGATCGATGAATGGCTGACAGAGATGTCTGGATATGATTCAGCACATGTATTAATATATCTTTAACTGTAACACAACTTGTCACCATCATACACTATCATAAATTTATTGAAAGAAAGAAAAGTTGGTCTGAAAGAGAGCGTCGGTGTTAAAGTAAGAAGAGGCATGCCTCGTTGGTTCGCACATGTAGAAAGAATGCAGGATGAAAGAATGACGCAGCAGTAGGATTGGCGGGGTCCGCTACCTAAAACTAAGGATTTGGTGAAAATCAGATCTGTCTTAGGTTTGTGGGATTTCTTCACCGCCGAGTAAGTGATAGTTATAAATATGTACAGAATTCCGAAAATACGAATTTAGTGGTACATCCCCCCCCCCCCCCCCCCAGTGACTAGTCGGTAGCTGGTATTTTTTTTTATACGACATCGGGTGGCATACAAGCATACAGCGCACCTGATGTAAAACGGTTACCGTAATCTATGAAAGTTAAATATCACTCTCGCGATGCCATCTCTGCTGCTAACACAGATCCTAAGGAGTACCTTACACTGGGAGTTGTTATTTGACTGCAGTTTCCTGTGACATGGAGGTACTAAATAATAAAAGATACGATACCATTGTTGTTTATTTCATACAATTTATAAAAACTATGTAATAAGTTACAACACATGCAGCAAAGCGCAGTTGCATTTTCACACACAAGTGTATACAGGCCCTTACAAGCGTTTACATAATCTCTCTCAGCGATTCCTTTCGCTTCTAAACCGTTAGTAATGAAAAATAGGGACTATGATATATGACATAACAATAAATGCATTAACATTACAACATTATTATTACATCATACATTTCACCCACGATAAAAAATCTTATACTTGAAACCTATAGGTTATGAACTTATGATGGATGTACTACTTACTACATGTAAACAACATTTATCTTCTTTGAAAGTGGATGGTCCGATTCAAGATTCAAAATGCTTTTAAATTATGTTGATGCTGTTGATTGTAGGCGCTTTGTGGGATTTTGAAGACATCTCGTTAATGTTAATTCTTGCACTTGTACAGATTCCACTTCACAATTTTATTTATTAATTATTGTTACCGACCGGTTTCGCCTTTACGGCATTATCAAGGTATTTTATACAACATAGCTATCCGCCCCGGCTTCGCACGGGTGATACGATCGCTATCAAACTTCACAGGATCACCTGCTGGGCTAACCTGAAGATCCCTAACCTGAAGATAAGAAAATATCATCAAAATCTGCCCAGCCGTTTTTGAGTCCATAGAGGACATACAGATAAACATTCATTTATATATATATATATGTTGTATACAATACCTGGATAATGCCGGTCAGTAAAAATAATTAATAAATAAAATTGTGAAGTGGAATCTGTAGAAGTGCAAGGATTAACATTAACGAGATGCTTTTAAATGACTTATACGGTTACTTTTGGAATTACCATTAATTTAAGTTGGAATTAAACTCTTGAATTGCGACAGTAGCGTCAGATTGGTTTAACCTTGTATTCGGACTCTGAAATTAATGACAAGTGTTACTTGCACATTAGAATTGGATTCAAGAAGAAAGTAACTCTACTGATTATGTTTGTTTACATGCAAATCGAATGCTAAATTACCTATACCTTTTAACCTTGTTAAATAACATTATTAAATTACCTTCTTTAAACTGCAATAGACAGAGTTTCTCAAACAATTAGTAGAGAGAATTTGTTGGCAAACAGTGGTGATAAAAAGTATCTTTCCATCCTTTTGTGCATCTTGAGCAACACATAAGTAGCCAATAATTCAATATTATGCTTCTGAATATTCAGTAGTCAAAACTTCAATATTTAAGTTTCTGTTTATATTCAGTAGGCAAAATTCTATATTTATTTTTCCGAATATTCAGTGGTCAAAAAATTCTACATTTACGATTGCGTGAAGATTGACTACTTATGTGTTGCATGAGACACTCAGATAGATGCCCAAATGAGATGAAAAAATTACCACTGATTGCCAACAATCAAAAATTGTTCAAAAAAATTATAAATAAATTATTAAACATTTTTAATTAAACATGTGCAGGCAGCGTGGTCGTTGACCTTAGCAGGTCACACGAAGGGACAGGGCCGGATTAACCCATAAGCAAACTAAGCAGCTGCTTAGGGCCCCCGAAAAATTGGGGCCCCCAAGATCAGGCGTAATTTTTTTTTTATGTTTTAATAAGAAATTTTCAAACAAAACAACATAAAACAAAATTTTCTGTGTCACTCATACATGAACAAAAAAAAATATTAACAAAAAGATTAAGTAACAAAAAACATAGGGGGCCCCATACCGTTCACTGCTTAGAGCCCCACAGACTGTTAATCCGGCCCTGCGAAGGGACGAAAGGAAAAAAAATTTAAACATGTGCTGACCACTCAATGGTATAATTTAGGTATATACATTAAGATACAGAGAATTTTATAAAGACGGACTTATTCCTTTAAGGGATCTCGTCCAGGTAATTATTGAGTGTCAAATTGAAACAAAATTGGCAGGCAAATGACGAATTAGGGTAATGTAATAAAGCCGGATGAATTGATACGCTGAACCATTTAAAGAGTACTAAATATATGTTTTAAAACCATGACGCGTTTGAATGTAAAATAAGTATATTTTATTTAAAGGTAAGGTACAGAGGGCCACATAGTAAAGTATATCACCTGTTAAAATCGATAAAATTCAAATTACGTTGTAAGTTGCTGTATTTGCAGCGCCAGCTTTTCGCTTCAATGTGCAGCAATCGAATTTAAATACGCAAAGGCACTAACACGCTCGTTTCTCGCCAGTTATCTCGTTCACTGTCGTATTTTTGTATTGCTGATACTGATACTAAATTTTAAAATACTGGTCATAGTATCTTGAGGCCTAACCGGAACCAAGCTATGTAAAGAAGCTCGCCCTAATAAAATCCTGGGTTAAATCCCAAGACATTCTCAATTTTTCTCTCAATTTTATAAACATATTTCAAATTACAACCGTTACGACAATCATCTATGACCGTGTGCATATTGTGTTGTGTACTTGTGTTAAATCATTCAAAGGAAGGTATTTCGGAAAAAATGAGCAGGAATTTACAAGTTTACTTCAATAAAATTAGCAGTCAATACTCAAATGTGTCGTTGTACACAATACGCATATCGGCCGTTTGTTTATGTTATCTTTTCATTGATTATAACTTTTTGTTGAAATGTGGCGCGCAAATAATTGTTCTGTTTGAACAAAACATAAGTATCGGCGAAATTGTTCGTCGATGCATATAACCGTAAGTAGTACATATTTTAATCATTTTTTTTATTGAATTAACTTAAGCAGCAATGACTTGAAATTGATTTTTAATTATTATTTTGTAGAAATGTACTGTTCAACTATGGATCAGGCGTTATGAAGACACGGGTGGCGTGCAGTGTTTAAGAAGTGCCTTATAAAAGTCCGGATATAAATCCTGTTGCAAATGTGTGAGGTCAAATGGTGCTCAAGTGAGTTTCCTCGACAATTAAAACCATAGAAAACACTGACTGGAATATGGTAGCTGGAATGCATAATGGGATACAAGAAGTTATCGATAACGACGGCAGGCCACTACGTTATTAGTTTCTACTTACAAATATTTATGTTTTAAATATTATTACTTTTATTTACTTTTAAATGTATTTTTTTTATTAAACTTATGTATTTAAACATGTAAAAAAATGTTGAAATATATACCTTTATTATTAAGTTGGGTGAGTCCCTATTCAAAGTATAAGTGATCAGTTAGATATTTTTTTTTAAAAGTGACATGTGACTTTATTGCTATAAAAGTTAGGTTTCCTAACTATATAGCATGGTTATTCACTAATCTCATGATCAACTTGATCTCTTTGTATCTGACTTGAACAAACTAGACTAACATAGATAATTTTTACAGTATCCATAAATTATTGTTTATTGTATAAATGAAATGCATTCTGATGTAACGTTCTAATGTAAACTTCTACCTTTATAGTATAATATTTAATTGTCATAATAAAATAACTGTTATTTGTGACTATATTTCATTTCCTTACTCACTGATATATCTTAAATTATTATTTATCAATTCTAATAAATATTAACATTGTAATCTCACAGAAAAATTAAAAATAATCAATTAATCATTAAACTAACCAAAAAGTTAAATGACTCTAGAGGGATTCGATCACAAGACTTATACATAACAGCAAGACGCTTAGCCTCTGCACCATTAGTGTCACAAATACTATGACGAAATTTTGTATCGCATATATACGTTACAATTCCACCGATTAGGCCCGACGACTCCCGATAACACACGATGACGATGACATTGCCCTCGTACTAACATCGAGATGATATACTTTACTTTGTGGCTTTGTGTACACATCGTTTTTTTTTTATATGTGTACTCGACGATGTTCGAGTGTTGCAATCTAGGCGATTTGGTGATTAGGAGCGAACAAAAGCGAAATACACGGGGAGAAATGTGGTTTCATATATTTGGCAGTTCTCGCTCTATACGTTAAAATGTATGAAAACGCATCTTCTTCCAGAAAAATCTCCCCTTTGGGCCTTACTTTTTAACTTACAATTGCGCGCATTCGCTCGGTTTGTCCGATGTGAACGCACACAAATATCCTAATACGTTTGAAATCACCGCGAGCGTTTCAAGCGTTCTTGGCGATTACACCGCACGTGTATTTTGGCGTGGACAATTTGATTATGGTTGAAGTAATTCACCTTCCAGAATTCCAACGCCATCCTCACACGTGGAGCACACTGGCGATTAGTGAAAAATGCTCTGGATTACGGGCAGTGGGCCACAGCTGTACGCCATTAGATGTAGCGTACAAAGTTACAAATGGTTACTTTCCTGCGAGTGAGTGGTCAAGCTGGAGAGCAGTTGCTGCAATTCTGCTGTAACTAATCCCGCTTCATAAGTGGACTGTGTGCTTGTTTGCTACCGGACAAAATAAAAAAAAAAAACAATTTGATAGTGTCTTATCTTTGTTATTAGTTATATGCATACAAACAATTACGACGCCGGTCCGGTGAAAGCGCGGTGGTCCGGCTCCGGGTTGAGTTCTTATTCATTACTATTACTACTATTAGATGAGCTCGGTGGCGCAGTAGTGAAACGCGCTGTTACCCTACTTTGACACCAACGCTCGTGGGTTCGATTCCCACACAGTACAAACATTTGTGTGCATGAACATGTCTGTTTGTATTGATCTGGGTATTTTCTATGTATAATAAGTATGTATTTACAAAAAAAAATGCATTTACGTATGTTTATCAGTTGTCTAGTACCCATAACACAAGCTTCGCTTACTTTGGGGCTAGGTGGCGCTGTGTAATTTGTCCGACAATATTTATTTTATTACACTGTGTTGCGATCCGCCGGCTATACTGTCGGCGCGCCGTGTACATGAAACTTTATAAGTAACAGACAGTCAGCCGAAACAAATTCTATACCCATTAGTTCAGTTGTCCACTTCAGTTGACTCAAGTAGTGGGAATATTTTCAAAACACCGAAAAAAATACCTCATGCAAACTTTAACACATTCAAAACATAAAAGCAGCTTAGACATTCCACTCTCAATGTTCTAAAATACGCTCTTAAACAATTATACCAAGTTTTTAATTTAAGTTTGGTCTGTACACCTTCAATGATTTATTTTCCACACGAATAACTTACAATAATCCCACTAGTTCAGTCAACTGAACTACTGGGAATATACCGTCGGACCCAGGGCCGGATTAACAGTCTGTGGGGCTCTAAGCAGTGAACGGTATGGGGCCCCTTATGTTTTTTGTTAATAATTTTTTTGTTCATGTATGAGTGACACAGAAAATTTTGATTTATGTTGTTTTGTTTGAAAATTTCTTATTAAAACTTAAAAAAAAATTACACGCCTGATCTTGGGGGCCCCAATTTTTCGGGGGCCCTAGTTTGCTTATGGGTTAATCCGGCCCTGCTCGGACCTGCAAACTATTTGCCTAATATCTCTGCGTTAACTTACTATACCCTTCGATCGCACCTCACACCTATAATTTTTACACTCCGTTAAATATCCGTCTTGTCTTTGAAATTCTATTGATAGACCATAAACAATAGTTTTTTATTCTGTTGCCTAAATTATGATGGCCGATGGACATAAAACGATTAATGATGACATAAAATAAAACGAATATGCATACTGAATGAATTGACAAATGTAAAAAATTTAAACATCACTGTAATTACTTTTCGTTTATGTTCAATTTAAATTGAATTAACAAATGTACATTGTTCCTAAATAAATTACAATGTTATGGGATATTTCATATTATAAGAAAAAAGAAATCTGTCCATGCCTCATGTATTAAAAATAATATGTATTGTAAAAAATAAAATAACTGGTATGAATGCTGATAAATGCATTACGAAACACTTTCAGGCACAAATAAAGAATATTCTTAATATTTAAATGACGATATTAACCCACCTTAGTTGCAATTTTTGGTATCTAGAGTACCAATATAAATTAAATGGTAATACCAATATTCTTTGTTTAGTTCGGTGTCATTAAAAAACCGGCCAAGTGCGAGTGGGACTCGCGAACGAAGGGTTCCGTACCATTATCTATAAAAACGGCAATAAAATCACGTTTGTTGTATGGGATCCCCCCTTAAATATTTGTTTTATTTTAATTTAATTATTTATTTTTAAAGTGAATATATAACTAAATATTCTGTGAATGTTTCAAGCGTCTACCTGTTGCCGTTATCAATATTGAGCAAAAACGAGCAAAAAATCATGTTTGTTGTATGGGAGCCCCCTTAAATATTTATTATCTGTTTTTTAGTATTTGTTGTTATAGCGGCAACAGAAATACATCTGTGAAAATTTCAACTGTCTAACTATCACGGTTCATGAGATACAGCCTGGTGACAGACGGACGGACGGACAGCGGAGTCTCAGTAATAGGATCCGTTTTACCAGTCCGGTACGGAACCCTAAAAACTATCAGAATATCAATGGGTGGCCATATGACAACGTGGCTTTACATAGTCGTCGTCAAACGTTCCCGATTGGTAAGCCACAAATGATCGCAGAGGGGGGAAATGTTTTTTTTTTCATTAAAATATTCATATAAAATTATAAAACAGTTGTATACTTTTATTTGATATATATTTAGTAATAATACATTTCCTTTCAGTATGAACACAAAAAGCTATTTAATTTACATGACATTAACATAAACAAATAAAACTTTATTCCATTTAAAACTGTTTATGATATTTTTGCCTTCTCGGTGAATAATAAAACCTATAGTGCTTCAAAAGGTGAGTTGAAAAAATTAAAAATATTATAAATTATAGAACTATTATTGTTCATTATTATCCCACCAGGGGCGTAAAATGCATGCCACAAATTGGTGTCTGCCTGTATCCAGGCCTAATCGTACATAAAAGTAAGCCCTAAGCTTGAAAGCTTGGTCATTCCATAGTACGCGGTGCGAGGGGCGAGCCCGATATTTACTAATAATCGACATCAAGATTTTGACAATTCCGTTTTTAAACGTTTAACTCAACAAACATTTACTGTCTGAATGATTTGTCACGTGATTTATGTTTTATAAACCCTTATTTGAACTAATTCGCACCGCTCATATTATCTCTGGCAATTGGTACACATGCGGTATTTACAGTGCCTTTATTTTCTTGTATCTCTCGGAAAACATCGGATTGTCGAATTCTACAAATATTAATTTCCACGCTTCGGCCGTGTTCCACCTGATTAGTTCTCCTGGGTGGACCACGGCCACATTTTCTTGCCAGTGGTCCACCGCAGGCCACCTAGGTGGATCACGGCTACATGTACTGTAATTATCTCACGATTAATCGTGTAACACGTACACACAATGTATATTGTAGCAGTTTGCATGCATGCACTAATATAAATATTATGAAATACTTAACATCGAAAGACTGGCTACGTATAAACCACTGTATGGCTTTGTAGTCATTACATAATTGGAACTCTGCGATAGTTAAATGCTTGGAAATTTAATAAAAATAAAAACGATATTTCGATCACGACAGTAACTTTTTCTTTCCAATTTTAATCTTAAGATACAGAGGTTGCGTCGTACCGTGTATAGCCAGGAATCGCCCGTCCCGCGTACCAC
The DNA here is from genome assembly GCA_947507595.1 of Pyralis farinalis. Lineage (NCBI taxonomy): Eukaryota > Metazoa > Arthropoda > Insecta > Lepidoptera > Pyralidae > Pyralis > Pyralis farinalis. Next base: position 9,577,146 of record OX382281.1, read on the forward strand.
GAACAACAAAAGTGTCAATTTTTTGCCGATTCTCGCTATTTGGCGCATACATTGGTCTCTCAATAAAACTTCAATATTACACTACTTAGCATATATTTACAAAACTTAGTCTAATAGCCTACAGTGTGAATATTTTATAAAATGGATATGGATTTTACGGGTTACATACAAACTAGCTGATAATGACTTTATGATGTTAAGGCTGTCTTTTTAATCAATGGATGAAAGGGATACAGAACACACAGTTCTTTATTTTGTGAACAAAATTGTTATAACCTTTAATAACTATAAATATGTATAACATAATAATTATAGTAACGTTATGTAACTATATTGTTATACATTTTTCATGCATAGATTTATATATTTTATATTTTTTTAGTTTACATTAACTTTTTCGTCTACTAGCACTTCGGAAATATAGCAAAGCTTATAACACTGCCAATGAATATTTGAACGAAAAATCCGCGAAGCCCTCGTGTAAACAAAAATTGACAGAATTTTTTGACAGAATGTTTGTTTTTGGTTCCATTTATCACCGAGCGGAAAGGCAAAGGGATCTAGCCCATACAGCCAGGTCTTCAGTTTAGAACCATTTGAAAATTTTAATTCTATGTTCCAGCTTCAGGAACTGTGCTGAAAAAATACTTGGGAAGGGTACCTCAACCCAATCAACCCAGTTTAAATACCACCCGTAAAACGATATTGATTTTTACGAGTTTGATGAACATATTCACGTCTTCCAAAAAGTGCATAAACGTGTTATATTTGAGTTTTTCATTACTGTATAATTTCACTAGCACTTATGTTACAAAATACTATCGAAATTGTCACTTAAAATTTTATACTGAATTGTACACATTTCAAGTAAGGGAAGAAGACAGAATTAGTATTAAACACAGAAAAAGTGTATTGTCAATTTCATATGCCATGAAGCATATTCAAAACAATATCCGAAATGCTGGCAGATAAAAAAAAAAGAAAAATACCATGGGGAACAAAAAATATGCCACAAAATAAAAAAAAAAAGTAAGACGTGGCCAAGGCAAAGGCCCAATGGTAAAAAAAAATGTTCAATGAACGAATCGTTACCAGCTAGTTCGTGTTATGATCATGTTGTATACACTGGTGACGAATTATACAGTTAGTATTGTCATTTGAAAGTTTATTCAGCAAGACCCTCAAAAGCTAGTCAATATACCGCTTAATCTATATTATGCTTATTCGACAACTCGAAAGGCGCACAGCGCATATAAATATTATCTCGACCAATATGTTTAATGCCCTCTCCTCGCTAGCTCCAGAAGATCAGTCAATTATTGTATTATTCCATTGCCCTTAGTATTTTCTATTGTAGCCATTGTAGTGCACATATTTTTGTATATTTTCATCAGTTTTTTTTGAGCCGTTTTTAGTATTCATATAAATTCATAAAAGGGTGCTCACGCTCCTGTCTCAGCGGGGACGGTGGATAATTCTGGTAAAGGAGAATGACCACTGAAATATGGATCACCGTACCAAGTAACATCAAAATAAATGCCTACTCGTATTTACAAAAAAAAAAAAAACAGTGTAAAGAAGCGATTAAGAGAGGTAGGGCGCATCAAAGCAGCCCGTCTGCGTAAGTACCTCCACCTCACAGAAAACCGCAGGCCAAATAACAACTCCCTGGAGGGTTGTTGTTGCTCCTGCGTGTGAGTCAGGCCATCAGTAAGCTCCTAAGAAGTTACTGTATAAGCAGCAGAGGAGGGATCGCGCGAGTGATACTTAAAATATTACAAGCATTGATAGGCTACAGTAATCGCTTTACATCAGGTGGGCCGTATGCTTGTATATCTTTCAATGTTGTATATAAAAAAATAGGTAATCATACTTTGTACTTGATAAATTTATGACTAACTAAACAAAAGAATATTTCATGTAATAAACAGAACTGACTAGATATGAAATCAATATAGATGTCAGGCAATCAATAGGCTAAGCTGCATGAACATCAAACCTTTGCCTGCATTGTCACAAATTGAAAAATGCTACTCGATGCTTTCGACTATTGGAGCTTTCAATGGTATAAAAAATAAATATCCGATACAAAAAAAAAACAATTATTTACTTATTTGAGCCAAAAATGATGACAAAAATAGTTATATACAGAGTCCGGATACCATAAACAATTTGGTACCATAATGGTCATCCTCCTTGCAAATTTAACATGCAGGCAAATGTAATTCAGGGACTTGCCACCTTTTTCGCGCTGCCATATATAACTACCTGTATTTATTTTACCAATGCATTTATCCTTTATGTACTTGCACGGAGTAACTACTATGTTCGGCCTTAACCTCGCTGCTAAAAGATCATTGGATAATCGCCAGTCAGAATATCGATATCACGCGGCACTACAATATTAAACCCTATGAGCTAACCCTTTAAAAACATTTCAGCTTGCAGCTATTAGTGCGAGTGGGACAGAGTCCTCTTGCACCTATATCCCTCTTGCTTCAATAGAAAACGTAAACGTAGTTTATGTTGAAATTTGCATACATCCGTCACCAGTGTCTGAGATCTATATAATTGAGGGGTTGTTCACTGATGCAGCGTGTGATGCGGAGTCAGCACCGCTCCTCCCGGCTGAAGCACGGACGTGATGACGGGCGCTCCGCCCACTCCGCCAACACCACCGACGCCGCTTCCGCAGAATATCACCTGAAATGATTTAGAAGTTGTAAAACGAACAGTAATAAGACTAATGGATAAAGATCCGACGAGCTCGGTGGCGCAGTGGTGGAACGTGCTGTTACGCTACTTTGACACCAACGCTCGTGGGTTCGATTCCCACACAGTACAAATATTTGTGTGCATGAACATGTCTGTTTGTATTGGTCTGGGTATTCTCTATGTATAATAAGTATATATTTACAAAAAAAATGTATTTACGTATGTTTATCAGTTGTCTAGCACCCATACCACAAGCTTCGCTTACTTTGGGGCTAGGTGGCGCTGTGTAATTCGTCTGGCAATATTTATTTATTTTATCCAGCATATTATCAGCAGCCGGGTTCGAATCCCGGCATGTACCACTAAATCCGTGTTTTATGATTTACTAGCTGTGCCCGCGACTTCGTCCGCGTGGAATAGTTATTTTTTACTATTTATTTACATTAATATAAATAAATGCAATCTCTAAAATAAAAATAAATAGCCTAAGTTACTCTGCCAAAATCAAATCAAAATCTGCCAAAATGTGAAAGTCCCGTCAAAATCGGTCCAGCCGTTTCAGAGATTACCCGGAACAAACAGACAGACAAAAATTGTAAAAATAATATAATAAAATATAAATATATTTTGGTATATGTACCGTGTATACATCCATATGCATTTAATAAAAAGCGGTTACTTTAATATTACAAACAGACACTCCAATTTTATTTATCTGTATAGATAGATGTACATATTTGTAATTATCACTTGCTCGGCGGTGAAGGAAAACATCATGAGGAAACACGCACGTACAAATAGTATTTCAAAAGGCATGTGACCTAACCTAAGAGGGATCTAGTTCCCCCTCTGGGTTGTAGAGGTCGCCGTTCCTGAGAAAACTGTGGTTCCTCAATTTCAGAACGCGTCTCTTAACATCGCCAAGAGCGTTGAGACTCTTGGTGTCGAGATCTCCAGGTGAGTTCCGTAGCCGTCTGGACGAAAAGGTCAAGGTCTGGTGTCCAAGAGACTTGGTGTGCTCACAAGTGTCAAGTCAGACCGCACAGCGCACAGTAGGGAGTACTGTAGTCACCTTTCGGCGAGAACACCTAGATTACATACACCTATATTAAAAAAAAAGGTCCTATTTTTTTGTTAATATAACGTCGGGAGACAACAGCATAAGGCCCCTCTGGTGAAAAGTGGTTACCGTTAATACTTATTGTATTGCAAGCGTACATAGGCACGCTTGCAATACAGCAACTCTATAGATCACTCGCAGGAACAGAACAACCCTCTAGGAAGTTGTTATTTTGCTGCTGTTTCTATGAGTGGGAAGGTGCTTCTCAAAACGGACTGCATTGATGTGCCCTACCTCTCTTAAAAACATCTAGACCAAGACTAACGGACATGTTTATGGGCACAAACGTTCGTCCTGTGTGGGAATCGAACCCACGGGCGTTGGTTCAATGTAGCGTTACTAGCCACTGCGCCACCAAGGTCGTCAAAAGGTAGTACCTGTGAGACGGGCGTCGCGGGCTGTCCCGGCGAGGTGATCACGTACTGCTGCTGCCTCACGCCGCCCACCTGCCACATACAAATCACAAACCATAGGTTATATATCCTTCATGATTTAAATAATCAAATTCATTCACACTTTCAGATACACTAAATATCATTAAAAAAATATATATTAAATACATTATATATTAAAATAATAAAAAGAATCAAAAGTACGCAAAACCGAAGAGCATGCATGAAGAGGTTGATGAGTGTGGAAGAAGCGAGAGCGGTATGTTTGGATCGGTGCACCTGGCGTTCTATAGTCTCTGCCTACTCCAATGGGAGAAGGCGTGATGATATGTATGTATGTAATAAAAAAAATTAGAATTCTTTTTGTATTTATTTATTTTGTTATCCAACTAATATTATAAATGTGAAAGTATGGATGTAGGTTCAGTTTTCACGACTCAACGCGGGAACGGATTTGGATGAAATTTGGTAGTTAGATAGATGTTCCCGTGTTTAGATGTTTGAATCGTACTAAATATGGATGTCTTATTTCGCTTTCACATATCAGTGACTTTTCATCTACTACTATACCACAGGAACACATCACCGGGATAAAAAGGCTTCTCTTTATCCCGGTGATGTGTTCCTGTGGAATGACGCTCGCATTACGACCACGTTTATTCTACTTCCATACTCTCTCTGCCATACGCAGCTCCCTAATGTTTGTCTTGCGTGGGAATCGAGCCCACGAGCATTAGCGTCTAAGTAACGTAGCTAAGCACTGTCCCACCAAGCTCTTCCATTTTCCTGTGAGGTACGCGTTGCCAGCCAAGCTGATAACACATCAACTCCTTAAGAGCTTACTGATGACCTCACTCACTGACATGAACACAACAGCCCTCTAGGGAGCTGTTATGTGGCGAATTGGTGTACATAAAAATAATGTAGTACAAGAGTATCACTCGCCTGGTGTATCTGCTGCGGCTGTTGCTGTATCGTCTGCCGGTGCTGGCTGTCAGCCTCCACCACCACTTGCTCCATGAAAGTGCCGCCGCCTGAAACATATTCAGTTTTACAGTTCCCTTGTCTAGAAACGCAAAAAAAAAAAATAAGTTCTTATAAAATGACTTTGTTCTCCAGAATGGAGAATAATATATAGTGTATAAATAGTAAATTCATCAAAAGTTTATTGCATTAAAACCGACGCATCACCTATGAGATTGATTTGAGACACTTGGATAGCCACATGAGAAAAAAAATATCTTTATACAACATCAGGGAGACATGCAAGCATACTGCCCACCTGATTGACGAGCTCGATGGCTCAATCGTGAATGACGAGCTCGATGGCTCAATCGTGAATGACGAGCTCGATGGCTCAATCGTGAATGACGCGACTTTGACACCAACGCTCGTGGGGACTTTCGACACCAACGCTCGTGGGGACTTTGACATCAACGCTCGTGGGGACTTTGACACCAACGCTCGTGGGGACTTTCGACACCAACGCTCGTGGGGACTTTGACATCAACGCTCGTGGGGACTTTGACATCAACGCTTGTGGGGACTTTGACATCAACGCTCGTGGGGACTTTGACATCAACGCTCGTGGGGACTTTGACACCAACGCTCGTGGGGACTTTGACACCAACGCTCGTGGGGACTTTGACATCAACGCTCGTGGGGACTTTGACATCAATGCTCGTGGGGACTTTGACACCAACGCTCGTGGGTTCGATTCCCACACAAGACGAACATTTGTGTACATGAACATGTCTGTTTGTCTTGGTCTGGATGTTTAAAGAGAGGTAGGGCGCATCAAAGCAGCCCGTCTGGGGAAGTACCTCCACCTCGCAGAAAACCGCAGCCAAATAAAAACTCCCTAGAGGGTTGTTGTGTTCCTGCGTGTGAGTGAGGTCACCAGTAAGCTCCCAAGGAGTTGCTGTATAAGCAGCAGAGGAGGCATCGCGCGAGTGATACTTAATATATTACAAGTGTTAATATGCTACGGTAACTGCTTTACATCAGGTGGGCCGTATGCATGAATGCCTCCCGACGTTGTATAAAAATAAAAAAGATGTAAAGCGGTTACCGTAGCCAATAAACGCTTGCAATGCATTAAGTATCACTCGCACGACGCCAAATCTGGTGCTAACACAGCAAATCCATAGGTGCTTACTGGTGACCTCACTCACACGCAGGAACACAATCGATAAAGTTACTTAGTTGACAACGCCTATAGCTAATATCAGATAAATCCAAAATAAAACCGCAGCCAAACAACAACTCCCTAGAGGTTCGGGCTACTGCGTGTGAACGAGGTCACCAGTAAGCTCTTAAGGAGATGCTGTGTTAGCAGCAGAGGTGGCATCTAGTGATAATGTATTGCAAGCGTACATACACTACGGTAACCGCTTTAGATCGGGTGGATCGTATGCTTGTATGTCTCCTGACGGTGTATAAAAAAAAATGTACACACAACATCAGCGGTGTACCGTCCATTATCTCATAGATATAGAATCTCATCCACTTGGAAGTATTTCTAGCTCACCAAAGAAGAGGAACGAAGAAGGTTCTTAAAAACATTCAGACCAAGACAAATAGACATGCTCATGTACACAAATGTTTGTCCAAGTTGTTTGCCAAGAGGGGAAGTCAATTCCAAAACTTGCTACTCCTACAAATTTCTTCTGATTAAATTCGTTGTGAGTTCTAAGGCAGCTGTAGTTTAACCCCCGGGACGGCAATGGACTTCACTGTTCATTGCCTTTTTGGTGGTCGCCGCTGTTAACTCTGGCTACACAGGAGACACAGTGGTGGGTGAGTGGTGGGCCTGTCCCGTAAAAAAAAAAATTATTGTCATATGTGAGAATCGAACCCACGAGCGTTGGTGTCAAAGTAGCGTTACTAACCACTGCGCTACCGAGCTCTTCGAATTCAATATACGATTAGTACGGTACATACCGGCGCTGTTCGCGTTCGGTTGCTGCGTTGCTGTCTCACAGCCGAACAGACAGTGCTGCACAGTCCACCGCGGCTCGAATGGTATGTGAGTTTTAACCTGCGAACATATAACAATTACTTCGGACATTGCTTATCATTTACATATATGAGGAGTGAGAGGCCCAGTGGTTAAGGAACCGGCCTACTGACCAACAGGTCCCCGGTTCGAATCATGAACCACTTTTGTGTCTTCGGATTTATGTACATACTAGCTACTCGACCCAGCTTCGCACGGGTGATCCAATCGTTACCAAACTCCACAGTATCACCTGCTGGGCTAACCTGAAGATTCACTGAAAATTTCTTCAAATACTGCCCAGCCGTTTTTGAGTCCATAGAGGACATACAGACAAACATTCATTGTTATATGGGTGAATCTTGAAAATTTGGTTAACTTATGGCCTAATTTTGACAAAGGTATTTTTAGATAGTTTTCAGTAAAGTTATAATTCTATACAGTAGGTATAATATCTACTTTGTTGCATCTAAAAGGGCCAGTCACTTTACTAAGTATTTAAAGAGATATTAAAGGTTTTTTGAAATTAAGTTTCTAGGGACTGACGAGACATTATAGGGACTGACGCCAAACACGGTTAGTGTGTTTTATAACATTTTTATTGCAATATAACTATAACAAAATCAAATGACTTACACATTATTGCTAATTACTGTAACAAATAGTCAAAATATAAGTTATTTTGTATGGTTAGTCTTAATAGGTGTTGTTTCTACAATTTTAAATTTAGTATCGTAGCCTAGTTTCAGCCTCAAAAGTATCCAATATATTGAGATAGAATGTTATTTTTTAATATAAATAGTTAACAAGCTATTTTTTTAATATCAGTGATACTTATTACCTACTTATCTCTCCAGTAAACAAAATGTATGAACTCTGAGTAAACTTAAAAGTTACAGCCGCAGGCTTCCTTTCATTAACTATAATGTTTCTTAGCACTTTAACTGTACTTTGAGTTTAGTACTTACAAACTAATAAATTTTAAGCAATTAACAATATTAAAAAAAACAGCTTTTTAAGTAACTAAATTATAATTTGAACGTAATATTCAGTCTTTTTCTAATTAATCACAAATACTATCACATCACTAAATAATCTACGTTTTCATAAACGTTAAAACGGTTTCTTAAATTTGTAAAATACTGTTCCACTCTGGACTATTAGGTTAGGAACTGGCAATTTCTGTAAGACATCTTCGTAAGGCACGTCAGCGATATCATTCTCATTTATTTGAAATTCTGTGCCATTATCATTGCATACTTTAAGGAATGTAACTGTCAGCTCTCCATCTTCATCGTCATATTTGGAGCAAATCGCGGCATAACGGGACAGGCCCACCACTCATACCCACCACTGTGTCTCCTGTGTAGCCAGAATTACCAGTGGCGACCACAAAAAGGCAATGAACAGTGAAGTTCATTGCTGTCCCGGGGGCTGCTATAGCTGCCTTGGAACTCACAACGAATTTAATTACAAGAAATTTGTATGAGTGGGAAGTTTTGGAGTTGACTTCCCCTCTTGGCAAAGTGAGAGACAGCAATATGACAAATAAGGCATTTAAAAACCTCAAAGAGATATCTAGTCAAGTGAAGCTCAACTGCCGTGCACCACGGTTTATCAAATATCTAACACTATTGGGACCTAAACTGTGAGTTGTTACCTAACACATCGATTCCAATAATATAGATTGCAAATCGCGGCATATCTATATTCTTTTCTCTTCATAATTAACTTGATTAGAACATAACTTCCATTGCCATAGCTCGTTTTAGACTTTTCCTGTGCATCCTGGCTTATGCTTGAGAATGGTACATCACCTTCGGAATCCGTGTAAACATCTTCAACATGAATCCGCTTTGTATCGCTTTTGTACGTTATAGTCCCTAACTTATAATGATTACATCCAACATTATCACAGAAGCAACTTACTGACTTCAAAACAAGTTTATTCGGGTTATAAATATTACCCGAGACTTGGTGCACTAACAGAGTGCAAATTTAGAGTTTAAATGGTTTCTGCTCTTTCTCATGCTCCTTGATCATTTTGTTGACTGCTTCTATTTGAGCATCTTCGATAACAGAAATTTGTATATTTGGACACCTTTCTCGGAGTACAGCCACAAGGTCGTAAAGTTTGTAATGTCACCTTTCTGAGCTATGAGTTGGCCGCACTACATTTGCAAGTCGCTCCGATCCCATCTGGGGCACCTTTACCATGTCCCGCCTCATGGAAATTCCACGTGTATTTAATTTTTTTCTAAACGTCTTTTGGCCCGTTCAGAGTTTTTTTTTTTTGCGAGTTCCTCTTTGGACAGTATTGTTTTCTTTCTAGGCTGTATATTCTACAACAAATACACGGATTTTATGATTAAAACCATGCATTACGAAGTATAACCGTCAGTCCCTAGGCGTGACGTCAGTCCCTAGTCACTTTTACGACGAGGGCCTGACGGTCTAGGGACTGACAAATCAAAGCAAAATCAAACATAGCCTATGTTTTAAAGTAAATATTAACACCAGCAGGTGATCAAAATAACAAGGCAGACAAAGCTCAAATTAACAATAAGTAATGACAACAATTATTAATTAACTATCTTTGAAACGACTTACCTAGGGCCTGAGAGTTTGACTGGCACAGCGCGTGTTTCCGTAACAAAATCGGCGACCGCACTAAAAACAAAATGGCGGACGCGGCATAGGTCGTATTTACAACTAACTTGACATGGATACTTTCGCTTGAGTATGTTTTGATAAACGCCATTAGCTTAGTTGCCGCACATTTTTTAATTTTACAAACAGCTAGGGACTGATATTTTTTAACGCTTACACTTTTTGACTTGAAATAATTTGATAAAAAATATTGTTATTAATAAGTAAATCACAATGAAAAGGTCAGTAATGTAGTATTAAACGTGTTTAAGTGACTTAAATCATAATATTATATATAGAATTAGACTGACAATGAAATGCTTGCTAAATTTGGGAGATCTTACATGGCTAGGGACTGATATTTGGAGTAGAAAGAAGCGATTTTCGGAAATAAAAAATATTGTGATGTAAATCAAAATGAGTGACCTATTTACATGGACTTTATAATATCGCCTAGTAGTTGCAAATAATGGATAAAATCGATGTAAATATGTGAAAATTGCTGCTAACATCAAGTTAACCAAATTTTAAAGATCCACCCATATATATATAGATTTGTAATTATCACTTGCTCGGCGGTGAAGGAAAACATCCTGAAGGAATACGCACGTCCAAGGAATTACATTTCAAAAGACATGTGACCTTACTTACGAAAGGTCTGGTTTACCCTCTGGGTTGTTGGGCTCTTACCGCAGTCGCTCCGTGTCAAAAATCATCAAAATCAGTATCTCCGCCAAATCTTCAGGCTTAGGTTGCGAACCCCCCCGCCAATCCTAATGAATTAGAAAACGGTAGAAAGAAGAATATTACTGATAAGTTTTTTTTTTCAGTCCCACAGTCACACGCACGCACACACGTACTCGCTTACGCACACATACTCACACACAAACAAACAACAACAGGTCTGTTTTCTTTGTATAACTTTTTATTATATATTACTAGCTTTTACCCGCGGCTTCGCTCGCATTGAAAAAAAATATATTTTTTTTAATAAAAAGTATCCTATTTCACTTCTGATATCTCCAAGAATATGTGTACAAAGTTTCATGATGATCAGTTCAGTAGTTTTCGCGTGAAAGCGTAACAAACAAACGGACATTCACATTTATAATATTAGTAGGATTAGTAGGATAGCATATTATTGTAATATAAAACAAGAGACTCGCCGGACACAGGTTTATATAACTTAATTTGTGAGTCACAGAAACCTGTCTGTAATGACTATATAGTATTGAATAAATGAATTATGAATAAATTATAAGTATTGTCACCTTGAGTTCCGTAGTGAGCATCAGTATGTGCCGGCAGGGCAGCCTGAACACCTTGCTGAACAGGCAGGAGCACTCCTGCGTCGATGTGCCGTACTTGCATATCGCTGCGCTGCTGTGCCGGCTGGAATTATAATAATACAATACAGGAATAGCCTAGTGGATGAAGAATCAGCCTCGAAAACGTCTGGTACCTGGTGCTTTCTGGTGGTTCTGGTTTAAATACTGGTGTGGGCCACGTACCACTGAATTCGTTTTTTCAGATTTATACATATTTTCTTCTTAGAAGGAAAACATCGCGAGGAAACCCACACGACCAAGAAATTATATTTCTAAATATGTGTGACCTAACAAAGGAAAGATCTTGGCCTCTGAGTCGTGGAGATCTGACGGCGGTCGCTCTATGTGAAAATCAGTGTCTTAGCAAAACCCTTAGTCTTAGGTAGCGGACCCCGCCAATCCTAATGGATTAGGAAACGGGGTAAAGAATAAAGAAGTGTAAATATGTTAACAGTATCAATTTATAGGGAAATAACTACAATTATAATACAAAATATGCATTCGTAGCCCAAAAAAGAGCAATACGTACGATGATGAGGATTCCCCAGACACAGTCATGTAAGAATAATTAAAAAAAATTAAAAACAATCACCTTGTTTGTACATTATAACCCATAGCCCAGTGGATAAGTAACCGGGCTATTGAACAACAGGTCGCCGTTTCGAGACCTGGCATGTATCAGTAAGTTCGTGTTGTCGGATTTACGTACACATTTGTAATTATCGCTCGCCGGTGAAGGAAAACATCTCGAGGAAACCCGCAAATCGAAGAAATTACATTTCGTTATACGTGCGACCTTACCTAAGAGAGATCTGGACTTCCCTCTGGGTTGTAGAGGTCTGACGGCAGTCGCTCCATGTCAAAATTAGTATCTTCGCATAATCATAAGGGTAGCGGACCCCGCCTCTCCTAATGGATTAGGAAGCGAGCGGGATTACGCTAGGAATCTTCCTAGGAAGACCTTGATTGTACATTATGGTGATGATAAGCAAACTAATTAAAAGTTTGGACCAATATTAGTCCAAAGAAGAAAGAGTAATTAGGGAAATATGAAGAAGTATTGATATTAATTATTAATTTGCACCACTAGTTGGTCATAATACGCCATATCAAGCTTTAAAAATATATAGTAAATATCCACAGCATTCAAAACAATATTATATTAATTGTGGCGGTATTTTTTATCAATTAATTAGTTGAATGTTACACCTAGCCGGTCACCGTTGGAAGCACTAAGGTCGAAGTTGTTGAAGAATGTCCACCTAGAAAGGTCATTTATTTAAGTAAGTCCAACTCGGATCAAGAAAGGCCAACAAATCAATCCAACTCGGTTAGGCAGCGTTCGGGAAACTTCGACCTATCCCGTCCAAAATATCTTAACGCCTGAAAAGCTTTCGAAGAAAACTTTTCGAACCGTGTGTGTTGCCAGTGATGACGTACGGAACCAAGACGTGGTCCTTCACTGCGGGCCGTATGGGGAAGCTCGAGGTTGTTAAGCGTGCTATGCTCAGGGTTTCTCTGCGTGATAGGATCAGAAATGACGATATCCGCAATAAAACTAACGTAATCAGCATAGACCAAAGGATAAGCAAGTTGAGTGAAGTGTCAGTGGGCCGACCACATGGTTCGTAGAACCGATAACCGCTTGAGAAGAAAGGCTCTCGAATGGTGTCTCCCTACTGGGACGACCACTAGATGGAGCGACGACCTCAAGAGTTTTGGAGGCAGTCGATGGATGCAGGTGGCACAGGATCGAGACACTCTAGAGGGGAGGCGTATGTTCAGCAGTGGACGAATACGGGCTGAGATGATGATGTTAATTCATTTAAATTATTTATTTATATCTGCAGGGGCAGTCCTTCCCACACATATTGATCAAATATGTGATGTGCTGAATAAAAGCCAAATCAAAAGCTGCCAAATCAAAAGCTGCCGAAACCGAAGAGCATGCATGGAAAGATAGATGAGTGTGTATTCTTATGTAAGTATATTTGAATCGGTCCAACACTTTGCCTACCACAATGGAAGCCAGGCGTGATGATATTTATGCATGGATAATGTTTATGTACGTGTGCGTGTTTCTTCTATGTAGTTTGAGTTCAATAAAAGACATAACTGTTACATAATACTTTCACAAAAGTTGTTAACTATACCACTATATATTCACTTGAGCCAGAGATAAAATGTAAACGAATCATAAAAAAACCGGCCAAGTGCGAGTCGGACTCGCGCACGGTATAATTATCTATAACAAAGGCAAAAAAAAAAAAACACGTTTGTTGTATGTTAAATATTTGTTTTATTTTAATTTAATTATTTATTCTTAAAGTGAATATGTAACTAAATATTCTGTGAATATTTTAATCGTCTACCTGTTGCCGTTATCAATATCGAGCAAAAACGAGCAAAAGAATCACGTTTGTTGTATGGGAGCCCCCTTAAATATTTATTTTATTTTATTTTTTAGTATTTGTTGTTATAGCGGCAACAGAAATACATCATCTGTGAAAATTTCAACTGTCTAACTATCACGGTTCATGAGATACAGCCTGGTGACAGACGGACGGACGGACAGCGGAGTCTCAGTAATAGGGTTCCGTTTTACCCTTTGGGTACGGAACCCTAAAAAGGCAAAAAAAAATCACGTTTGTTGTATGGGAGCCCCCCTTAAATATTTGTTTTATTTTAATTTAATTATTTATTTTTAAAGTGAATATATAACTAAATATTCTGTGAATATTTCAAGCGTCTACCTGTTGCCGTTATCAATATCGAGCAAGAAAATCACGTTTGTTGTAGGGGAGCCCCCTTAAATATTTATTTTATTCTGTTTTTGTATTTGTTGTTATAGCGGCAACAGAAATACATCATCTGTGAAAATGTCAACTGTCTAACTATCACGGTTCATGAGATACAGCCAGGAGACAGACGGACGGACGGACAGCGGAGTAGTCTCAGTAATAGGGTCCGTTTTACCCTTTGGGTACGGAACCCTAAAAAAGGTTATTTCAAATGTCGCTTTTGTTACGAAACAATACATTTAGTAAAAAAAATATAGTTACTCGCATGTAAATAAATATTATAAAGTTACCGCTTGAATTGCGATAATAATTTCCGTTATTTTTATACAACACAATAATTTTTATACTAAGTAAAATATTTTTTAATGAAAATTTCTTAATAGTTGGTATTAAAAAAGACCTTTTAATGTTGTAAATCTCAAATTAGGAACGCATTATTATAGTTGCCAATAAATATGTACCGTTAATATTATAACTAGTCTGGCCATAAATACTGTTACATAGAAAATTTAGTTATTATATATAACTTTATGAAGGAAATAATCAATGGTTACTAATGGATACTGTTCAATTAAGAAGTGTATTACCTAAATTGAACGTATAACTGGACCGAGTACTCAGCTTGGTAAAAGTAAAACCGAGTAATACTCGGTTATTCGGCAAATTGTGTACTCGCCGCATCTGTAGTAAAAAAGTAACTAAAATTGACTTAATTCGAAAATAGCGCTTTAAAATTTTACTGTTATGAAGCTGTTACGACGAGCTCGGTGGCGCAGTGGTGTCACGCGCTGTTACGCTACTTTGACACCAACGCTCGTGGGTTCGATTCCCACACAGTACAAATATTTATGTGCAGGAACATATCTGTTTGTATTGGTCTGGGTATTTTCTATGTATAATAAGTATGTATTTACAAAAAAAAATGTATTTACGTATGTTTATCAGTTGTCTAGTACCCATAACACAAGCTTCGCTTACTTTAGAGCTAGATGGCGCTGTGTAATTTGTCCGACAATATTTATTTATATTTATTATTTATTTGTTAGGCGTACATATCACGTGATGGCGATAAAGGATAACATCGCGATAAAACCGGCACTTGCATGAAATTATATTTCGAAAAACCAGTAGGCCGATTCTACAAAAAAAACTGCAACTGCACTGCAGCGCGGCGTGTGTCAAAATGCGTATATTTTTACCTTTCGTTAAGCGATCTGACAGCAGCGATGTTTAACGAAACGTCAAAATGTACGCATTTTGACACACGCCGCGCTGCAGTGCAGTTGCAGTTTTTTTTGTAGAATCGGCCTACTGTACCGTAAACCTAAGAAACGTCTGGTTCTCTCTCCGGGTTGAGGAGAACTGACGGCAGCCGCTATGATGTCAAATTGAGTATCTTGGCCAAATGCTTAAATTTAGTACCGGATTCCGCCAATACCACTAAATTCTGGTTTCGGATCTATACACATATTTGTAATTATCCCATCCTCGGCGGTGATGGAAAACATTGTGAGGAGGTCCAAGAAATATATATACTTATATATATTTATACAATGTCGGGAATTATACAAGCATATGGCACAACTGATGTCAAGCGGTTACCGTAGCCTATTAACGCTTGCAAGTATCACTCGCTTGATGCCACATCTGCTGCTAACACAGCAATGCTAATATTTCGAAATACGTGTGACATTATCTAAGAAAGGTCTAATTTTCCCTCTGGATTGTGGAGATCTGACAGCAGCCGCTCCATGTAAAAATCACTAAGTTCGCCAAATCCTTAGGCTTAGGTAACGGGACCGCGCCGATCTTAATAAATTAGAAAACGGGATAACGCTCAGAAGATTAGGGTATATCGCAACAATCACACGGGCTGTATAAGAGTGCTTTCTACAGCTCAAAGCTCTACAATAGCTGTTCAACTGCTATACGGATAACCTTAAGGCGTACATGAGCTGCTTTGGCACTGCTCCGCCGAGCTCGTCAAAGTTACGTCAGATTTGTTACGTACCTGCCGGCCCTGTCGTCGAGGCACTTCTGCGCGAGCTTCGTTTGATGGCTCATCAGGTTGTACGCGTACTGAGTTATTGTGTCTGTTGGCGACTGCTTCAGAGTTTCTGTGTCCTGGCAACAATTACATTATTTATTTTTATTATTACACTTTAACGGCCCTGGACAGAAGTTCCTCTCCCTTCTTGAGAACCCAACATAATTATTACATTTATTTCCAATCTGTATATAAAAAGATAAAGATAAAAAATATTTATATTGCCATTGGACCCTCGCGGACACTTAGACACCTCTTACATTTTTTGAAATATAATCTTATTATATCATATTCAATTCCCTTACTTAACCATTTTTCTTTTTAATCTGCTAGCATTTCCGAAATGACCACAGGCGAAGAAGAAATGCCGAAAGAAACTTGCCATTGTAGTCTCTTAAAATTATCAATTAGATATTACAATAAACTCACATCAGCATATTCATACTATAATGATATCAAATAGTAGATATAAAGATTATTAAGAAGGTCGCCTGTGCAGAATTATTTCCAGACATCTATAACTTCACTCCAAATCTAGTAAGCAGAGAGTACCGAGCGCCACATGACTCCATCCTTACACACCTCACTTGTTCCTTTAAAATTCATAGATCTTGTCATGCACGCTCACCGGTTTCTAGGGCTCCTAACGTCACCCCAAACCTGAAAACACGATCAATTTAATCATGGTAGGTAAATCATAGCCAACCTCGGTTCCTACATTCTTTTACTATTTCATTGTATATATGTTCCGTAATTCTTTCATCCTGCATCCTTTCTACATGTTCGAACCAACGGCGCACGCCTCTTTTTATCGTAACACCGATAACCTTATTGAGCAGTTCACACGCGATCGAAGCAAATCCTTTAAAAATGTACGAAAGAGACTAATAATGAGACGAATATATAAAATTATTATTAAAATAATGAAATATTTATGTAAACAATACCCATGTACAATACACCACGGTTGTTATGACGCCTTATCCCAAGCTTTGTATTACGCAGGCGCGCGCACACACACATACTAACACACGTACAACGCTCGGATCCTGTAATAAACACTGTACAATGCCTTCTATCTCATTCTCTCGCACGTTAAATCCTATAGATGTATGTGGTTGTCTCTTTTTACTGTCGCTTTTTCATTTCATCGAGTTTCAAATCACGACCAATAGAGTTAGCATTGGAGTTTTCACTTCAATAAACAAACCAAAAATCTGCTAAATGGTTTTATCAACACACCACTGTGGTGATCTGACATCACCACCTAGGAACCAAAAAAGTATACAACGCTAAAGTAGAAGAGTGTAGACACCAACACTCTCTCTTCAGACTAACTGTGTTTCTAACATCATCATTGCGAACGCGGTTTACAAGCGTTACGTTGTATTTATTTACATTTATTACATTATACCATTATTTTTTAAGTTTAACGACGCTCAAAATTACTTCTAAAGGACTCTAGGAAAGGAGTTCAAAAGGACTAATATCCAGGTTCGTTAACTTTTTTTTTTCATTTAATCTCTACATTACAGACAAAACTACTACATAATATATTTTCCGTAGCAATAACTATAGTCCATTTTACTGTTATTTCAGGTGAACTCGTATATTGACACGAAAAGTGATGTTTCGAATAAGTTTTTTTTATACAACGTCGTCAACGTCGGAAGGCATACAAGCATACGGCCCACCTGATGTAAAGCGGTTACCGTAGCCTATTAACGCTTGTAATATATTAAGTATCACTCGCGCGATGCCTCCCCTGCTGCTTACACAGCAACTTCTCAGAAGCTTACTGGTGACCTCACTCACATGCAGGAACACAACAACCCTCTACTAGGGAGTTGTTATTTGGCTGCTGTTTTCTATGAAGTGGAGATACTTCCCCAGACGGGATGCTTTGATGCGCCCTACCTCCCTTAAAACATCCAGACCAAGACAAACAGACACGTTCATGTACACAAATGTTTGCCTTGTATGGGAATCGAACCCACGAGCGTCGGTGACAAAGTCGCGACTGAGCCACCGAGTTCGTCATAAGTTACTGGGTAATTCTCCAGACAATAAATAAACATTGTTGGACAAATTACACAGCACCATCTAGTCCCAAACGAAACAAAGCTATGGTTACTAGACAGGATAAACACACGATTTTTTTTTGTAGATATATACTTACACAGGATAACGCTTAGAAGGTGGTATTTTCTCAGTCAGAAAGCTTGCGCCCTGCCTCTCAAAACCACACCACCCAGTCAAACATGCAAACAAACGTTTGTCATGTGTGGGAATCGAAACCACGAGCGTTGCGTGTTAAAGTAGCTCCACCACAGGGCCCGTCAAATATCTATATCGAAAAACTCACCCTAAGCCTGCTGACGGCGAAATTTCGTCTCTCGTCATCCAGCTGGTTGGCGACGTTGAAGAACAGGGAGACGAACTCGTCCGTCTGCATCGGAGATCGGACCATGCTCTGGAACTTGCACACCAGCCGCTCCAGACCCTGATGAACACAAACAACAAACCGTTCAGCTGGTATTCGTATTGACACGGAAAATTTTCATTCAAAAATGTTTTCACACAGAATCGGAACATTTGCGAGTGTCATATTCATAATAAAGGGCAGGCGTCTGTCCCGCTTAGGGTTGCCAGGCGTCCGGATAAAGCCGGACACAGTTAGGCTTTTTGCATGCGTGTCCGGGCAAATTAGACGGTGTCTGGCCTTGTCTGGCTTTTGTTAGGCTTTTTACATTTGACCGTAGCTACCATACCGTAGCTACTTTACCATCCCTAGCAAGCACTTTGGCGGCGTAGCTCAGCCGAGTCAAATGCTGAGCGTCCCGCTCGTTTGTAAGTAATGAAGGATTAAAGAAGACTGATTAATTCAATGTCATTGTTATTTCATTACAATTTAAAAAATGGTAAACGAAAAATCTTATTTTACATAAAAAATGTTAATGGTGTCCGGCCTTTTTACCCAAACGTCTGGCCAAACAGCTCGGTCTGTACGGCTATTCGGTTTTAAGACCTGGCAACGCTAGTCCCGCTTCTGGAATAGACCAGCCGGGAGTATTCATAATGACACGGAAATTCTCATTCGAAATGAAAAGTTTCCGACTGAAAAGTCACTGATTCGGAGTTGTTTCCAGTGAAATATATTTCAATTTCATTCTCATTGACACGGAACGCAATATAATAATACGTCACGAAATAGAAATCTTTTCAATAATAATAATCTTTATTTACTGCTCACAAGGTTTACAACAAGTTTACATAGATTTTACGATTGTGACAAATAAATCCTTGTGCGAGACAGGAGTGTGAACTAGACCGGCGCCTGTGTTACATAACTCCTCGTTCTCCCTGTTAAATCTTATCAAAATCTCTCTCAATGCAATTTGAATCTTTGCAAATTATAATTTCGGATAAAACCGATTTCTTCTCAATTCGCAAAATTACGACATTGTGACTCAGAATATTCTTGACAGCTTGTAGGCTCGGGAATTTTTTCCGCCGTGTATATTTATTACATGTAAATTGCAAACATTTATTTTTATTATATACGCCGCTCAGCATAGTGGCCCCGCTTCGCCTGATGGTAAGCGAAAGAGCCCGCATCGCAGCGGCAACTGACAAAAGACTACAGTGTCCTGTCAGTTGACGCTGCCGTGCGGCCCGCGGGGTGCTACTTCACGCTTCGTTTGAAGGATCCCATGTTGTAGGAAGGAGGAAACACAATGTGCCGGCAAGGCGTTCCACTTTTTAATAGTACGACTAAAACATTGAGTAATTTTAACGAGCGTGGGTGTTGAAGTGCGTGTATTAAATTTACATAATGAACAACATGAAGATAAAATAGTAAAATTCATTAATCGTTTAATGGGTTGTATTGAAACTTCAAGGTTTGCCTGAAAATCCTTCAGGAGTGTTATTCAGCAGATTTTCTAAAGTTAGATTAATAAAATTTTGAAACGACTCTAAACTTAACACTTGTACTGTTATATACCCTTTGTCAGTACGCCTCTGGACTAAGAAGAACAAAAAAAACGGGTTGCACTCCGGGAGTGCCGGCAGAAGTGAAAACTTGAACATGCGGACCAAACAGCGATGTTGATAAACTACGTTGATCAAACGCGTAAGCGCCAAGAATTACATGGCGCTTACAACGTTTTGGTCGCGAGAAAATGATGTCCTATGAACGATCTAGCGCTTCATGTTTTAATTGTTTAATCCTCTAATTAATAACTAATGTTTTAGCGCTGCAGCGAACTTACGTTCTAATTCTCGCCAAAATCTTACGAATTTTCGATCAGGGTCACGTGTCCTGACGCGAGTTTAACATTTTTTACTCATTCCAAAAATTGCACAACTAAAGAAGTTTTCACTTCAAAAAATACGTATTTTTCTTCCCTTGGTGTAACGACTTTTCGATTCGAATGACAAGTTTGTGCCAATGTGGATTCGCCTGCAGGACTAGTAATCCCTTCAAACGTTACTACAGCAGTTCAATAATATTCGATATATTAACAAGAATCCCAAGGCCTGCCTGCCATGACCTGCTTATTCCCTGGAGCGGGTAAAGACGGGTGTACTAGATTATATGAATATTCTCAGATGCCTCTACACGTTGGATCCATATCCCAGAGCGCGCCTATCAAATGACTAGGATTAGTGACATAAGAAATTTAAAAAATATATTAATAGATCCGCAGAAATATATTATTAGATAAATAATAAATATTGCCGGACAAATTACACAGCGCCACCTAGCCCCAAAGTAAGCGAAGCTTGTGTTATGGGTACTAGACAACTGATAAACATACGTAAATACATTTTTTTTTTTGTAAATACATACTTATTATACATAGAAAATACCCAGACCAATACAAACAGACATGTTCATGCACACAAATGTTTGTACTGTGTGGGAATCGAACCCACGAGCGTTGGTGTTAAAGTACCGTAACAGCGCGTTCCACCACTGCGCCACCGAGCTCGTCCTATCATTAACATAACAGTTGGTAGCAGTGATAGGTAAGTAGACAAAGAACTGGACTATTATCCAACGGTCCCCGGTTTTAGTGTGGACATGGATCACTACATTCCTATTTTAGAATTTATGTAGATATTTGAAAACATCGTGAGGAAACCGGCACGTCCAATGAATTCAATTTCGACAGACGTGTGACTTAACCTAAGAAAGGTCTGATTTTCCTTCCAGGTTGTGGAGGTTTGGCAAATTCTTAGGCTTAGATATCGCCAATCGCCAACGGACTCCGCCAATCCTAATGGATTAGGAAACGTGACAACGATAGAAACAAGAATATAAAGTCGTTATAATCACCTTGTGCAGTATGTTGGTGTAGTTGTCAAACTCAAGCCACGAGTCCAGTTTGGCGACTGCTCCGTTGTGCCTGGTCAACACCTCCCAGAGCCGCAGGGAACCAGCCCCAGTGCCGATTATACTCCGTTTTAACACCTGTTACAACGTAAATAAGGTTCAACCTTTTTTTGTCCAGTGCTGACTGTGAAGTCCTGTGTTGGTTATGTACATTGTTGTGTACCCTATATAGCCATATATCAACACATTTTTATATACACCCTACACAACTATATGTCAAGGCATTTGACATATACATTCTGTGTACTAAGTATCGGGAATTTGTCAATAAAACAAAAAATACAAATTATTCATCTAAATTTATTTTATCGCCTTCAAAGTAGGCCCCATCGCTTGCAATACAACATCTCCACCGCTTCACCCAGTCTTCCATACATTTTTCATAGGCTATTTGCGGTATGGCCTTTAGCTCATTCAGCGAATTTTCTTTTATGGCTTCTATCGACTCAAAACGTTTTCCTCGAAGTGGTAATTTTAACTTGTGAAATAAAAAAAAGTCAGACGGAGCCATATCAGGTGAATACGGTGCTTGGTCGAGAACTTTTGTTGAATTTTTCGCTAAAAACTCTTTCACTATAATGGCTGTGTGTGATGGTGCATTATCATGGTGCAGCATCCATGAGTTGTGTTGCCACAAATCTGGACGTTTTCGGCGGATACTCTCACGCAAACGCTTCATGACGCCTAAATAATATTCTTTATTCACTGTTTCTCCCTCTGGAAGGAATTCGGAGTGAACCACACCACGGTAGTCAAAAAAAACTGTCAGCATCACCTTGATTTTGGAGCGACTTTGCCGCGGTTTTTTGGGTTTCGGCTCGTTTTCGAGACGCCATTCTGAAGACTGTTGGCTTGTTTGCATGTCGTACTCATAAACCCATGTCTCGTCGCCAGTTATTATACGTTTCATAAAGGTCGGATCCGTAGAAGCTCGGGAAACCATGTCTTCAGCGACATGCTTTCGCTGCGCTTTTTGAACAAAATTGAGCTCTTTTGGAACTAGTCGAGCGGCGACGCGTTTCATGCCTAAAATGTCAATGAGAATGTTGTGGACGGACTTAAAAGATATGTTCACCTCACTAGCCAACTCTCTCAGACTCATACGTCGATTTTCGAGCACTAGCTTCTTGATTCTGTCGATGTTTTCTCTGGTCGTAGCGGTTGAAGGTTTACCAGAACGAGGCAAGTCTACTACTACTTCTCGGCCTTCTTTAAAAGCCTTATACCATTCATAAGCCCTTGTTTTCGATATACACGATTCGCCGTAGGTATTTCGCAACATTTTTAGTGATTCACCACATGAAATATCATTTGAAACACAAAATTTAAGGCACACTCTTTGTTCAACAATATTTTCCATTGTAAAAATCGCCGAGGACTCAAAACTATGACCAACAAAAAGTGTAGTTTAAAACAAATTAAATGACAGATCCCGCTCAAATTTTGCGCGCTAAATCAGTACAGTGCTACCAACATGCAGTAAAAAAATTAGAACGACCTCTTTTACGCGGGTCTTTTTATTGACATATTCCCGATACTTTTTACACAGAGTAGTACTTGTGTAGGGTGTGTATATAAAAATGTATAGACATATAGTTGTGTAGGGTGTATATAAAAATGGATTGACATATAGTTGTGTAGAGTGTATATAAAATTGGGTTGACATATAGTTGTGTAGGGTGTATATAAAAATGTATAGACATATATTTGTGTAGGGTGTATATAAAAATGGATTGACATATAGTTGTGTAGGGTGTATGTAAAAATGTGTTGACACATAGTTGTGTAGGGTGTATATAAAAATGTATAGACATATAGTTGTGTAGGGTGTATATAAAAATGGTTTGACATATAGTTGTGTAGGGTGTATGTAAAAATGTGTTGACACATAGTTGTGTAGGGTGTATATAAAAATGTGTTGATATATGGCTATATAGGGTGTACAACCGTGTTAACATGTAGTTGTGCAGGGTGTGTATAAACATCTGTTGACATATAGTTATACAGGATGTACAACCATGTAGCATGTAGGGTGTTTATTCATGTGTTAACACGTAGTTGTACAGTCTGTATAACCATATGTTGACATGTAGCGTCCTGACCTGCAGTTGCGCCGGCGTGTGTTCCCCCCGCAGCAGCGCCAGGGCGTAGGTCTTGCAGCGCGCGGCCACGTCGTCCACTGACAGCGCGACGTCCTCTCGCCGCGCTGCATCTGTGCACAGTCGTGAGCACGCACGAGCCGCCTGCCACACAGAGCAGGTCACGTGCGCTGTGGGGAACGCAGACCTCACCGCCTGCAATAACAAAAAATATGCAATCTTACTTGCACGCCATATACAATTGGTTAATTCGTACCAATATTTTGTACATGTCGGTTTCATAGCATATGGACATTTCGAAAGTTTGAAACTATGATTTAAAGAAAGAAGTAAGTAAAAATAAAGATAAAAATGTTGCCCTTTTGGCTCTCGCGAGCACTTACACACGTACACATTTTTTTTTTATTGAAATATAATCTTTATTTTTATTTTTTACATGAATAAACGCCGAAATAAACTTGCCAATACGAATCTCTTTTCAAATCATCCGTTAGTAATTTATGTTTAATAAATTCATGTCAGCACACTGCAACAATAATGTCAAATTGGCGAAATAAAGCATATAAAGAAAAGGTCGTCTGTGTTGTATTATTTCCAGACATGTATGTCAGCTACATATCTATCAATTCTATAATAAGCCTTTTTACAGAGAGTATTTTTGATGTGCTTATTGAAGACACTCTAAGAAAAGGGACAAAATTGTTTCAGGCAATTTATTATAGAATCGAATACAATTTACAAGAAAAGACCTACCAGTCCTAACAAGCCGATGTACCGACATACACAACTTATTTCTACTTCTAGACACACACATATGGATCAAATAGCTGATGTGCTGAAAGCTGTAATGTTACAACCTTATTTAATGATTTATATAGAATCTTTTCTTTGCATGCTCTGTTTAATCTATGACAATTTGTCATAAATATTAATTTGTAATTCAAAATTTTAAAATATTACATTTTAGTGTCGGAAAACAGAAAACAAGTCAGTCTGGAGGAAGCTTTCGAGAAGTAGAGATTCAGTGCACCACGTCTGAGACCACCAGCCTCCTGCTGTGGGCTACGTGGTGAACCCTCGGGATATTACTACCTTTTCCAAACTCGATAATTTCCGGACATCTAACTAATCTAAAATTATAATACCTGCAGCCCCTGTTGTGGACTACGGCGGCTGACAAAGATACCGCTGCGGTGTTGGTCCGTAAGGCGGTCCCCACCATTACCAACAACTTCTACGTCTGGATCTGCGTGCTGGCTAGCACGCTAACCTGCCGTCTACTGTCGTCGACCACTATAGCCGGCGGCCACTTAGTACACCCACCAGTGATTCTATCAGTGATATACCGGTTAGACAAATTAAAGCGCGAGTTCTTAAAGACCTTATTTAGCCGAACTTAAAGTGAACCCTTTTTTATATTTATTATATTTTGTAAAATAGACCTATTAAATTTGTATCGCTTTTAATACTCCCTTTTCTTCAACTAGTAACATAACAAAGCGCCAATTCAAAAGCACCCGAAACCGAAGAATCACGTCTAAATTTGGATTTTCGGCTTCATGTACATACTTCTAATTACCACTCGCTCGGCGGTGAAGAAAAAACATCGTGGGGAACCCCGCACGTCCAAGAAATTATATTTCGATAGACATGACCTTAATCTAAGAAAGGTCTGATTTTCCCTCTGGGCTGCGGAGCTCTGAAGGCAGTCGCTCCATGTAAAAATCAGTACCTTAGCCAAATCCTTAGTCTTAGGTAGCGGACCCCGCCAATCCTAATGGGATATGGTAAGAAGAAATATACAGGATGTAACAGGTCGTATCGAGATGCGCTGGGATTGACCAGAAGCCCTAGGAACCAGCGAGCGTGTATGAAAAGAGATTAAACTCTGTACATTATCTATATAATAAATAAATAGTCTCTGGCAAATTACACAGCGCCATCTAGCCTCAAAGTAAGCGAAGCTTGTGTTATGAGTATAGACCACTGATAAACATGCGTGAATACATTTTTTTTTTTGTAAATACACATTTATGATACACACAATACACTCCAGAGCATGACAAACAATGTTCATGCAAACAAATGTATATCCTGTGTGGGAATCGAACCAACGTGCGTTGGTGACAAAGTAGCGTTACTAACCACTGCACCACTGAAGTAGTCAAGATATACAAGGATAAATCTATCTATAACTTCACGCCAAATCCCTTGCGGGGTAGGCAGAGAACCGAGCGCCACGTGACTAGATCCTTACATATCTCACTCGCTTCTTTAACATTCATTGCTCTTCTCATGCCATGCCATCCTTCTGATAGAACACAACCAATTTGGTCATGGTAGGTAAGTATTGGCCTTCCTCGGCTCCTACATCCTTCCACTTTTGCATTGTATATCTGTCATTCTTTCATCCTGCATTATTGCATGTCCGAACCAACGGAGCATGCCTCTTTTTATTTTAACACCGACGCTCTCTTGCAGAGATACAAGGATAAATAAACAGGATAATAATATCATAATGACCTGTTGACACTTGGTAGGGTCGCACACCACGCAGCGCACCTGCCGCCACGCCGGGTTGCACGACTTGAATGTGTCCAGCAACCAGGTCAGGTCGTCACCGATCAAAGCCGAAATACCTGGAACAATACAAAATAAATTAAAATACAGTACACCATAGGATAAGCAAGCTGAAGTGGCGGTGGGCCGGCCACATAGTTCGTAGAACCGACAACCGCTGGGGAAGAAAGGTTCTCGAATGGCGTCCCCGTACTGGTACACACAATGTGGGACGACCCCCCACTAGATGGAACGACGACCTCAAGAGGTTAACAGGGAGTCGATTTTTAGGGTTCCGTACCCAAAGGGTAAAACGGAACCCTATTACTGAGACTCCGCTGTCCGTCCGTCGTCCGTCTGTCACCAGGCTGTATCTCACGAACCGTGATAGTTAGACAGTTGAAATTTTCACAGATGATGTATTTTTGTTGCCGCTATAACAAATACTAAAAAATAGAATAAAAAAGAGTCTACCTGTTTAAGGGGGGCTCATACAACAAACGTGATTTTTTTGCTTGATATTGATAAAGGCAACAGGTAGACGCTTGAAATATTCACAGAATATTCAGTTATATATTAACTTTAAGAATAAATAATTAAATTAAAATAAATATTTAAAAGGGGCTCCCATACAACAAACGTGATTTTTTGCCGTTTTTATAGATAATGGTACGGAACCCTGCGTGCGCGACTCGCACTTGGCCGATTTTTTATACTACGTCGGGAGGCATACAAGCATACGGCCCACCTGATGTAAAGCGGGTACCGTAGCCTAATAACGCTTGCGATATATTAAGTATCACTCGCGCGATGCCTCCTCTGTTGCTTACACAGCAACTCCCTGGGAGCTTACTGGTAACCTCACTCGCACGCACTCGTAACACAACAACCCTCTAGGGAGTTGTTATTTAGCTGCGGTTTTCTGCGAGGTGGAGGTGCTCCCCCAGACCGGCTGCTTTGATGCGCCCTACCTGTCTTCAACGATGGATGCAGGTGGCACAGGATCGAGACAAATGCCACTCTAGAGGGGAGGCGTATGTTCAGCAGTGGACGAATACAGGCTGAGATGTATGATGTTTTTTTTTAACAATTTAACGGTCCCGGATGCCATTATTTAATTCCAATTATGAATTATATGGTAGTAAACCACCTCTTTTTTCTAATGTTATCCCGTTTATCAATCCCTTGGTTTGACGGGATCCGCTATCTAAGCCTAAGGAATTGGCGAAGATACTGATTCTGATATGGAGCGACGTCAGATCTGACCGTCAGATCTCCACGACCTCAGAAAAGCAGAGCTCGGTGGCGCAGTGGTTAGTACGCTACATACACACCAACGCTCGTGGGTTCGATTCCAACACAGGGCAAATGTTTGTGGGCATGAACATATCTGTTTGTCTTGGTCCGAGCGTTTTTAAGATACGTAGGGCGCACCAAAGGAAGTACCTCCACCTCACAGAAAACCACAGTCAAATAACAACTTCCTGGACGGTTGTTCTGTACGAGTGAGCGAGGTCACCAGTAAAGAGTTGCTCTGTTAGCAGCAGAGGAGGCATCGTGCGAGATACTTAATATATTGCATGGGTTCATAGGCTACGGTAATTCAGAATATCGGCTCGGTCCTCTCTGCCTACCCCGCAAGGGACCTGGCGTGAAGTTATACATACATAGGCTATGGTAACCGCTTTATATTTGGCATTTCTTGTTCGCCAATGGTCACTTTCGAAATACTGGTAGATTAAAACTAAAAAAAAATCGAAAATTATTAAGATATAATATGATCTAATTTAAAGAATGTGAGCCGTGTCTAAGTGTCCGTAAGGGCCTCATGGCAAATAAATGATTTTTAGGGTTCCGTACCCAAAGGGTAAAACGGAACCCTAAAAATCATTTATTTGCCATGAGGCCCTATAACAACAAATACTAAAAAATAAAACAAAATAAATATTTAAGGGGGCTCCCATACAACAAACGTAATTTTTTTGCTCGTTTTTGCTCGATATTGATAACGGCAAGAGGTAGGCGCTTGAAATATTCACAGAATATTTAGTTATATATTTACTTTAAGAATAAATAATTAAATTAAAATAAAACAAATATTTAAGGGGGGCTCCCATACAACAAACGTGTTTTTTTTTTGCCGTTTTTATAGATATTGATACAGAAGCCTTCGTGCGCGAGTCCGACTCGCATTTGATCGATTTTTATCTTTATCTTTTTATATCAGGTGGGTCGTATGCTTGTATGCCAACTGACGTTGTGTAAAAAACGGGAGGGTTTATATCGTGAACACGGTCGTGATTTTTACGTGACCATGTCTTCGTAACGGTAAAAGGAATAATATACTAAATGGAATTTACATGATGCAGAGAAATTATCTCAACATGACTGTGTTAACCACCCCGCACCGCGCGGGTCATGCGTCACAGTCCTCACTCAATGTAACAAACAACAACCGTAGCCCCTGATTTTGTTATCTCTATCAGTATTGTGAATTACCTCCCACTATGCAAGTAAATTAAAAGACGTTTTCACGTCAAAGGATATTGTACTCACCAGCACTGACGATGACCGACTTTCCATTGCCATCTTCAGCTAGGAACAGAGTTACGTTGTGCTTCACGCTGGGACTGGCCGTGCCGCCAACTGTCGGTATGTTGCTGTTGAATTCTATGCCTGTGGAAATAACGTATAAATTACTTTTTAGCACTTTGTTCACCAGAGGGAGCCTTTGTCTAAAAGTCGCCTGCATGGGTACCTCTGTCTCACCTATTTCTACCGCCAAGCAGCTATATTTATATAGTTGTATTCCGGTTTGAAGGGTGAGATATGGCAGAGAAATTACTGGGTACTGCGACGAAACAGCCTTAGGTAACAAGATTGGCAGCGTGCCAGTACCATCCCCGTGGTGTTGCAAGCGTCAATAGGCTGCGGTGACCACTTACCATCTAATGCGGGTCGCATGCTTGTTTGTCAATCTAGTTGTATAAAAAAACATAATGGTAAATGGTCACCACCGTACATAGACATCAACAAGACCAGAGGGTCACTGATCCGTTGCCAGCCTTTTTAGGGAAACAGGCTCTTTTCTTGAAGGCATCTTCAATCAATCAATCAATCGTATTTGTTCGTGAACACCGCTGAGGGTAATTTATTCCACAATTTCACCGTACGTGGTAGAAAATGCCTCAGAAAGCGTACTGTAGTGGATTGCCTCTCATCAAGATGGTTTTTTTTATACTACGTCGGGAGGCATACAAGCATACGGCCCACCTGATGTAAAGCGGGTACCGTAGCCTATTAACGATTGTAATATATTAATTGTCACTCGCGTGACGCCTCCTCTGCTGCTTACACAGCAACTCCTTGGGAGTTTACTGGTGACCTCACACGCAGGAATACAACAACCCTCTAGGGAGTTGTTATTTGGCTGCGGTTTTCTGTGAGGTGGAGGTACTTCCCCAGACGGGCTGCTTTGATGCGTCTTACATCTCTTAAAACATCTAGACCAAGACGAACAGACATGTTCAGGCACACAAGTGTTTGTCTTGTGTGGGAATCGAACCCACGAGCGTTGGTGAGTCGCGTCATTCACGACTGAGCTACCAAGCTCGTCAAAATTGTTGATTGTCTATGACATCAAACAAACTAGTGGAGAGATTAGTCAGTCATCCCGTGACTATGGCGTCTTCAACGTCGTCCAAATATCTGGAAACCATAAAAACAAATGGCGGTAAGTCCCGTACCTACATTAATAGTGTAAACAACCGTGAAAGTTTAAAATCATAGATTACGTCGAAGGAATATTGTGTTCTGCTGCAATTTTACAGTGTTTTCTATTTTCGACTAAAAAATACATGATATGTATATACTTACAAAACTTATATGGTACAATCCAAGAAACCGACATACAAATTAACATTGACATTTCTTGTGTGGACTTCTACGTCACATCCGATCTGACCTTTTCAAATATTTGAATTTCCCACAGTTTATTTGCATTTTTTTTAAATTATCTCTTGCTCAAATTGAAATTATTATCAAAAATATTGATGAACGCATAATTTTAAAGCAGTAATAAAGTTTATAAAACCTATATTTCATACTTATTTGAACGACATGCATATTCCCTATTCTGTATTCGTGATCATAATATAGCCATACCAGTCTCGATGCAGAGGAACTGCGGCACGGCGTTGAACGCCAGCTGCATGTTTGGTGTCGTGAGGTACACGCACTGTATGCAGCCCGCTGCCGAGTGCAGCAACTTGACACCTGCGTCTGAAACAATCAATCAATCTATTTATTTTTACACTACCTTTATCTCCATTCACTCTTGCCCGATACACTTCTCCGTCTCCCATTGGGGTAGGCAGAGACTATAGAACGCCAGGTGCACCGATCCAAACATACCGCTCTCGCTTCTTCCACACTCATCAACCTCTTCATGCACGCTCTTCGGTTTTGGGCACTTGATTTGGCCCTTTTTCAACACATCACCAATTTGATCTATATGTGTGCGTCTAGGGCGGCCCCTCCCGACATCACCATTCACTCTTGCTTGATACACTTCTTTCGTAACTCTTTTATAATTCATTCTTTCTAAATGACCAAACCATCTCAGCATACGCTTTTCAATTTTTGTCACTACATCATCTTCCATTCCACACAGTTCTAGTACCGTGCTATTTCTTATTCTATCAATCATTCTAACTCCACGCATACTCCTCAGCACTCTCATTTCTACAGCATTCACCATACTTTCATGCTTCCTCTGCCATACCCATGTTTCACTGCCGTACATCAATGTTGTTGTTAATACACCCTGAATGATATGGCTGATTTTTTTAATTGATACGGTTTCCTGCTTTCACTCTTCTTTCAATATCTCCTTCACATTTTCCATATCTCGTAAACAAAGAAACTAGATAAACATATTCATTCCCTTGTTTCAATTTTTCATCTCCTATCATTATATGGCAATCTGTAACAGTTTCATACCTTTCAAACACCATCGCTCTCGTCTTCTGGTAATATCTGGAATAATAATGATGGTGTATAGTACAGTGGTCAGTACCATAGTTATGTTGCAGCTTGCGGACCACGAAATCATACTTCTGGTTCAGCCAGCGTATCGCTCCAGTCCCCGCCGTCACTAACTGCTCCTCGGTCGTGATCACTTGCGACTCACTTGTCCTGAAACATTCAAAACAACCAATGGACTACGCTGCATACTTTACAGGAATCACAATTAAGTAACATTTATAGCTCAGTTATACTTGGTCCTTACACCTCACTGAAGAAGGGAGCTAGGTGCGTAAGGACCGAGTCCAGTGGCACTCGGTTCCACTACCTATGCTGCAAAGGACTTGGCGTGAAGTTATAGATATACAGTCTTACTGAATGTCAAAAATACTTTTGTTTGTGTTTGAAGTCTGTGGTCAAACTGAGAAGAGATTAATATTATTGGTCTGTAGTATTATTTGTCTACTAGCTGCTGCCCGCGGCTCCGCCCACGTGGAGTCAAATAACGTAGCCTATGTGTTAATCCAGATTATAATCTATCTACGTGCCAAATTTCATTCAAATCCGTTCAGCCGTTTAAGCGTGAAAGAGCAACAAACATCCATACATACAAACTTTCGCATTTATAATATTAGTAGGATAGTCTTACTGAATGTCAAAAATAATCATAATTATGATAATGTCATAATTTATGTATATGATTTTGGATAGTTCACCATATATCCTCGATTTTAATGTCATCAGATAAGGAGATATTTTTAGAATAACCCACAAGCCAGAACAAAACAATCTGCACAATATTTTCATGTGAGCCATTATTGTGTGGAATCCTTATCATTTTCAAACCGTGCAAGAGCTGGTTCTAGCAGACTATCATTCAAGGCGCGAGGTATGTAATTGGCTGCTAGAAAATTTGGACCAGTGTATTTTGTGGATTGACGAAGCAAGTTTTACTAGGATCGGACTTTTTAATGTTCACACCGAATATTGGCAGCATCACCATAATCCTAAAAAAAACGAATAGTCGCTTTCAATGCAAGATTCAGTGTGAACGTATGGGCGGGAAAAGACTGAGGAGACCTTCACTTTCAACATGACGGAGCGCCTGCTCACTTTCAGAGATGCTCACACTTATATGAATCGTAAGTTTGGCGACCGGTGGATGGGGCGAGGTGGACCTATCACATGGCCTGCCAGAAGCCCTAATCTTACACCCCTTGACTTTTATTTGTGGGGGGAAATTAATAGATGGGTCTTCGAAAGCGAATCCACGACAGTGAACCAAATTCGGATAAAATTGTTAACGCATTTGACGCTATTAAGTTACAAGTTGATGTGTTGCGAAAACTGAAAGACAATCATCACCGACAAACTCAGTTTTTCAGTCAGTCTTTTAATAACATTTGTATCTTTTTTAGTTTTTATTAAATAAGATAAAACAATTTCGGTTTTTTTGGAGAGCTCCATGTGGTGGACACGCGTTATTAAACTGCAATATTTTTTTTTCTGTTTATTTTTTTTATTTTGTTCCACCTTTTTACCTTAAACACGTTATTTCGCATTAACCTCCTCGGAAAATTTGTCGATCGATCTAAAATCACCTGTAGTAGTGAATGGTGACTTTTGTATTTGTGGTGACTTCTAGTAATGAATGGTGACTTTTGTATTTGTGGTGACTTCTAGTAATGAATGGTGACTTTTGTATTTGTGGTGACTTCTAGTAATTAATGGTGACTTTTGTATTTGTGGTGACTTCTAGTAATTAATGGTGACTTTTGTATTTGTGGTGACTTCTAGTAATGAATGGTGACTTTTGTATTTGTGGTGACTTCTAGTAGTGAATGGTGACTTTTGTATTTGTGGTGACTTCTAGTAATGAATGGTGACTTTTGTATTTGTGGTGACTTCTAGTAATGAATGGTGACTTTTGTATTTGTGGTGACTTCTAGTAATTAATGGTGACTTTTGTATTTGTGGTGACTTCTAGTAATTAATGGTGACTTTTGTATTTGTGGTGACTTCTAGTAATTAATGGTGACTTTTGTATTTGTGGTGACTTCTAGTAATGAATGGTGACTTTTGTATTTGTGGTGACTTCTAGTAATTAATGGTGACTTTTGTATTTGGGGTGACTTCTAGTAATTAATGGTGACTTTTGTATTTGTGGTGACTTCTAGTAATGAATGGTGACTTTTGTATTTGTGGTGACTTCTAGTAATTAATGGTGACTTTTGTATTTGTGGGGACTTCTAGTAATTAATGGTGACTTTAGTATTTGTGGTGACTTCTAGTAATTAATGGTGACTTTTGTATTTGTGGTGACTTCTAGTAATTAATGGTGACTTTAGTATTTGTGGTGACTTCTAGTAATTAATGGTGACTTTTGTATTTGTGGTGACTTCTAGTAATTAATGGTGACTTTTGTATTTGTGGTGACTTCTAGTAATGAATGGTGACTTTTGTATTTGTGATGACTTCTAGTAATTAATGGTGACTTTTGTATTTGTGGTGACTTCTAGTAATTAATGGTGACTTTTGTATTTGTGGTGACTTCTAGTAATGAATGGTGACTTTTGTATTTGTGGTGACTTCTAGTAGTGAATGGTGACTTTTGTATTTGTGGTGACTTCTAGTAATTAATGGTGACTTTTGTATTTGTGGTGACTTCTAGTAATTAATGGTGACTTTTGTATTTGTGGTGACTTCTAGTAATGAATGGTGACTTTTGTATTTGTGGTGACTTCTAGTAATTAATGGTGACTTTTGTATTTGTGGTGACTTCTAGTAATTAATGGTGACTTTTGTATTTGTGGTGACTTCTAGTAATGAATGGTGACTTTTGTATTTGTGGTGACTTCTAGTAATTAATGGTGACTTTTGTATTTGTGGTGACTTCTAGTAATTAATGGTGACTTTTGTATTTGTGGTGACTTCTAGTAATTAATGGTGACTTTAGTATTTGTGGTGACTTCTAGTAATTAATGGTGACTTTTGTATTTGTGGTGACTTCTAGTAATTAATGGTGACTTTAGTATTTGTGGTGACTTCTAGTAATTAATGGTGACTTTTGTATTTGTGGTGACTTCTAGTAATTAATGGTGACTTTTGTATTTGTGGTGACTTCTAGTAATGAATGGTGACTTTTGTATTTGTGATGACTTCTAGTAATTAATGGTGACTTTTGTATTTGTGGTGACTTCTAGTAATTAATGGTGACTTTTGTATTTGTGGTGACTTCTAGTAATTAATGGTGACTTTTGTATTTGTGGTGACTTCTAGTAATGAATGGTGACTTTTGTATTTGTGGTGACTTCTAGTAATTAATGGTGACTTTTGTATTTGTGGTGACTTCTAGTAATTAATGGTGACTTTTGTATTTGTGGTGACTTCTAGTAATGAATGGTGACTTTTGTATTTGTGGTGACTTCTAGTAATTAATGGTGACTTTTGTATTTGTGGTGACTTCTAGTAATTAATGGTGACTTTTGTATTTGTGGTGACTTCTAGTAATTAATGGTGACTTTAGTATTTGTGGTGACTTCTAGTAATTAATGGTGACTTTTGTATTTGTGGTGACTTCTAGTAATTAATGGTGACTTTAGTATTTGTGGTGACTTCTAGTAATTAATGGTGACTTTTGTATTTGTGGTGACTTCTAGTAATTAATGGTGACTTTTGTATTTGTGGTGACTTCTAGTAATGAATGGTGACTTTTGTATTTGTGATGACTTCTAGTAATTAATGGTGACTTTTGTATTTGTGGTGACTTCTAGTAATTAATGGTGACTTTTGTATTTGTGGTGACTTCTAGTAATTAATGGTGACTTTTGTATTTGTGGTGACTTCTAGTAATTAATGGTGACTTTTGTATTTGTGGTGACTTCTAGTAATTAAAGGTGACTTTTGTATTTGTGGTGACTTCTAGTAATTAATGGTGACTTTTGTATTTGTGGTGACTTCTAGTAATTAATGGTGACTTTTGTATTTGTGGTGACTTCTAGTAATTAATGGTGACTTCTAGTAATTAATGGTGACTTTTGTATTTGTGGTGACTTCTAGTAATTAATGGTGACTTTTGTATTTGTGGTGACTTCTAGTAATTAATGGTGACTTTTGTATTTGTGGTGACTTCTAGTAATTAATGGTGACTTCTAGTAATTAATGGTGACTTTTGTATTTGTGGTGACTTCTAGTAATTAATGGTGACTTTTGTATTTGTGGTGACTTCTAGTAATTAATGGTGACTTTTGTATTTGTGGTGACTTCTAGTAATTAATGGTGACTTTTGTATTTGTGGTGACTTCTAGTAATTAATGGTGACTTTTGTATTTGTGGTGACTTCTAGTAATTAATGGTGACTTTTGTATTTGTGGTGACTTCTAGTAATGAATGGTGACTTTTGTATTTGTGGTGACTTCTAGTAGTGAATGGTGACTTTTGTATTTGTGGTGACTTCTAGTAATTAATGGTGACTTTTGTATTTGTGGTGACTTCTAGTAATTAATGGTGACTTTTGTATTTGTGGTGACTTCTAGTAATTAATGGTGACTTTTGTATTTGTGGTGACTTCTAGTAATTAATGGTGACTTTTGTATTTGTGGTGACTTCTAGTAATGAATGGTGACTTTTGTATTTGTGGTGACTTCTAGTAGTGAATGGTGACTTTTGTATTTGTGGTGACTTCTAGTAGTGAATGGTGACTTTTGTATTTGTGGTGACTTCTAGTAATTAATGGTGACTTTTGTATTTGTGGTGACTTCTAGTAATTAATGGTGACTTTTGTATTTGTGGTGACTTCTAGTAATGAATGGTGACTTTTGTATTTGTGGTGACTTCTAGTAATTAATGGTGACTTTTGTATTTGTGGTGACTTCTAGTAATTAATGGTGACTTTTGTATTTGTGGTGACTTCTAGTAATGAATGGTGACTTTTGTATTTGTGATGACTTCTAGTAATTAATGGTGACTTTTGTATTTGTGGTGACTTCTAGTAATTAATGGTGACTTTTGTATTTGTGGTGACTTCTAGTAATTAATGGTGACTTTTGTATTTGTGGTGACTTCTAGTAATGAATGGTGACTTTTGTATTTGTGATGACTTCTAGTAATTAATGGTGACTTTTGTATTTGTGGTGACTTCTAGTAATTAATGGTGACTTTTGTATTTGTGGTGACTTCTAGTAATTAATGGTGACTTTTGTATTTGTGGTGACTTCTAGTAATTAATGGTGACTTTTGTATTTGTGGTGACTTCTAGTAATTAAAGGTGACTTTTGTATTTGTGGTGACTTCTAGTAATTAATGGTGACTTTTGTATTTGTGGTGACTTCTAGTAATTAATGGTGACTTTTGTATTTGTGGTGACTTCTAGTAATTAATGGTGACTTCTAGTAATTAATGGTGACTTTTGTATTTGTGGTGACTTCTAGTAATTAATGGTGACTTTTGTATTTGTGGTGACTTCTAGTAATTAATGGTGACTTTTGTATTTGTGGTGACTTCTAGTAATTAATGGTGACTTCTAGTAATTAATGGTGACTTTTGTATTTGTGGTGACTTCTAGTAATTAATGGTGACTTTTGTATTTGTGGTGACTTCTAGTAATTAATGGTGACTTTTGTATTTGTGGTGACTTCTAGTAATTAATGGTGACTTTTGTATTTGTGGTGACTTCTAGTAATTAATGGTGACTTTTGTATTTGTGGTGACTTCTAGTAATTAATGGTGACTTTTGTATTTGTGGTGACTTCTAGTAATGAATGGTGACTTTTGTATTTGTGGTGACTTCTAGTAGTGAATGGTGACTTTTGTATTTGTGGTGACTTCTAGTAATTAATGGTGACTTTTGTATTTGTGGTGACTTCTAGTAATTAATGGTGACTTTTGTATTTGTGGTGACTTCTAGTAATTAATGGTGACTTTTGTATTTGTGGTGACTTCTAGTAATTAATGGTGACTTTTGTATTTGTGGTGACTTCTAGTAATGAATGGTGACTTTTGTATTTGTGGTGACTTCTAGTAGTGAATGGTGACTTTTGTATTTGTGGTGACTTCTAGTAGTGAATGGTGACTTTTGTATTTGTGGTGACTTCTAGTAATTAATGGTGACTTTTGTATTTGTGGTGACTTCTAGTAATTAATGGTGACTTTTGTATTTGTGGTGACTTCTAGTAATGAATGGTGACTTTTGTATTTGTGGTGACTTCTAGTAATTAATGGTGACTTTTGTATTTGTGGTGACTTCTAGTAATTAATGGTGACTTTTGTATTTGTGGTGACTTCTACTAATGGTGACTTTTGTATTTGACATGTTGGTGAAAGGTTAAAATCGACAGTTATCATTGTTGACTGTACAAATGTTTATTGTTGTGTTGTACATACCTCTCAGTGGGCTCAGCGGGAGGGCTCTCAATGATAGCAACTTCGTACTCCTGCTGTTCCACCTGAGTGTTCCCGCTCAACTCGTACTGTTGGTAAGTGTTACTCTGTTCTTCTACTTGTTGCTGCAATTTAAATATCATGCTATTAGCAACTCAAATTGCTTTATTGCAAAGGTGGGCAGCAATACGCTCATAGATAAAATAGAAGCAATAAATCAAATGATTATTTGTGAGTCGATTCAAAAGTAACTAAATAACCCAAGGACCACACAGTATTTAAAGGTTACGAGAGTTCTCTGCTCAGGTTATTCCTCATGTCACCCACAGATTTCTTTATTTGTGGGGGTTTGTTAACCTGTGAGACCCCGTTATATACGTTTTCCCATACATTTCTTGGCGGAAAAGTGGTCCGCGGGTAATGAGAGATTAATATCCATTCTTTAGCCGCTCAGCTCATGCAGAACAAAGAAAACGTGCCAGATAAAAAGAGATATTTAGAATAGATACTTTATGCTTATAATTAACACTAAACTCAATTTTATTTGTCATTTATTAAATGTATTATAACGTTATAAAGAGTTTCCAGTGTGTGAAGATAAATTCCCTGCTGATGGTCAGTGCAGTTTTAGAAGGAATCTATTGGCATCAAATTGAACATATTGAAAAAGCAGATCGTACAATTGGTAGAACACACAAAGAAATGCAGCCTGTCATAAAATTTGAGAAGTTAATAACTTTTTTAATGTTCCATAGGACATAATATCTCGTAAATTTGCCAAAATCAACAACAAAATATTTAAACTATGTACAACTTACATTACTAACTTCAGTCGCATTCTGTACAAATGTGCCTCCCTCTTCCTCGGG
This sequence comes from Pyralis farinalis, assembly GCA_947507595.1. Lineage (NCBI taxonomy): Eukaryota > Metazoa > Arthropoda > Insecta > Lepidoptera > Pyralidae > Pyralis > Pyralis farinalis. The sequence goes on from OX382281.1 coordinate 9,615,527, forward strand.
CTCCCCCTTCACATCGTATATGGTCTCGGCCATGACGATACGGCCGGAGGGGTCCATTGTCCACATACTGCCAAATGCAAAGTTTGATGGGTTCCCACTCTGCTCATATAGGATCACTGTGTTTGGACCTGAAAAAGTATTATATTACTTTTAAATGCACCCATAAAGTAATCTGGCCACATCTTCCAAATGTTATCCCATTTCCTAACGCATTAGGATTGGTAGGGGAATTTAGTGGTACTGGCAGAGTTCGAAACCGGATAATAGGTTCCTTTTTTTTATACCACTAAGGTGGCAAACAAGCTTACGGCCTGCCTGATGGTAAGCAGTTACCGTAGCCTATGGATATTTGCAACACCAGGGGTGTCTTGCATTGCCGATCCTAAAATTTGTTTCTTCATCCACTGGGCAATCACAGCTGGATTCTATTTCTACCCTACCCTACAGAAACATTTATTACTATTTATGATTATGTACATCTAAAGTAAAGCAGGTGAATAATTTTACCACTCCTGCACATTACTCTCATTAAATACAAAAGCACTACTATTCAAAATCAGCAGGATGAGTAAAACATTCTTGAATATTTATACATTTTTAACTGATAAGTAAATATCTTCTACTTCTTAGCGTTGTCCTGTTTCCTAATCCATTAGGATTGGTGGGATCTGCATCCTAAGGGTAGGGATTTGCCGAAGATACTGATTTTTACACAGAGCCACTGTTGTCAGAACTGCGCTACCCAGAGGGAAAACCAGAGCTATTTTAGGGAAGGTCACACGTCTTTCAAAATACAATTTCATGGACATGTGGGTTTCCTTACGATGCTGCCGAGCAAGTGACAAACACAAATATGTGCATAAATCTGAAAACACAAATTATTATTTTCACATTACCAAAGCCTAAATACGCATTTTTAACTTTTTTGTCTGTCTGTCTGTCTGTTTGTTTGTCCGGGCTAATCTTCGAAATGGCTGAACCTATTTTGACGGGACTTTCACTGGTAGGTAGAGGACTGTTCCGATAAGAATATAGGGTACTTTTTATCCCGTAAATATTTAGGGTTCCTGCGTAAAAAATGAAAAACTGTTAAAATTAGGGGGAACTATCTTCCCCTTCGGGGGACTTTGCAGTTTTATTTTATTATTTTCACAGAATACATATTTTTTGTGACATAAAATAACTACACATTTTTTATGTAATAAAAATAAAATAATTACATGTTGCCTCCCATAAAGGTCAATAGATGGCGCTGTATGAAAATTTAATCGCTCTGATTGCATCTACGACCCTGAACTTTGTTTTTTTTTAAACAGAAAGAATTTGATGTCTATGAAGAAATAAAGGCTACTAAAAGCCCAATTCTCATGCGTGCGAAGCCGTAGGCTTCAGCTATTACTAAATATATTTATATTAATATCATTTGAGTAAAGGGTGTCTACATTTTACTAATAAATATCATCAATTTAGATGACTTTTCACAATTTTACTATTGCAAGCTTTTTTTAGTAGTGACCCCTTTGCATTAATGAGCGATTTGAGAATGTATTACATGAATATTTGTAAATTACCACACACCATGGAAGGGCTTCTGGTGCAAAGGCCACTGAATAGGTGAAGTTTGACAATCAAATCGGACAACATACCTAACACATGCACCATTATGTTGGAATATTCATATCAGAATATTAACTGCATAATTGCAGATTTTTTTAATACAATAAAAATAATTTCAGTAAAAAGCTAAACACCAGCCATTAAGCATAAAAATTTTCAAACAAAATCGGGAAGCGATTAGGTGGGAGAAGCAAGAGCGGTTAGGTATTGCTCGCTACACTACCTAAACTGAACCAAGTAACTCTGCCGAGTACTCAGTCTGGTAAATATAAAACCAAGTAATACTCGGTTACTTAGTAAAATGTGTACTCTGCACAACTCTAGTCCAAACTGTATATTATAACATGCAATTTCACTAAATATTCATTTAAAAATGATAGAATATGAACGTGGTTCTTATTTATTCAAAGGGCCATGCCAAATTACATCAAATTGTCATGTATAGGAACTTTAACTAAAAAAGTATTATATTGAATTTTTTTCTCACAAGCTGTTTAACTCAGATATAAACAAAACCTTAGCCAATGTTTATAATTAAGAAGTCTTTAATTAAAACTAAGTTATTGTATAACTCAACGATAATAACAGAAATCTGAGTCTTTACCACTCAAGTTAAATGAGTTTTTGTTGAGTGCTGGAACAGATTCCTTATTACAGTTTATCCTGTCTAAACATAACTGGGGATTGAGAGTTAATGGGATAGTCCAGTACATCATGAAATGCGAATCTTCCTATTTATTTAACTATTAATAATAACTTACCTAGTTGTACAGGCTCTCCTTTCATATTGACAAACACAGGTTGCTCAAAGTTGCCCTCAACCAGCTGGCCAGTGTGCACGATTTGCTGGCCTTGCTCCACAGGAACCTCTACCACCTGGCTCACTACCTCCACTTTCTCCTTATCATCCCCTTTAGCCCTGTTCACCATAATTTTAGCCTTTTTTTCAGACTCCACAGGTTCATCAGTTTTCCGCTTAATAACAACTTTTTTCTTATTTTTCTTGTCCATCTTTGCACTTTATAGTACTATTATGCACTAGAACGCGCAATTATTAAAATATTTTTGTAGAAACTGAGGAAAAGCGCCTCGCCCAGTTGACAACATTGCCGCTGCCAAAATTATGAAAAACCATACACTTTTACGATACTATTATACCATTATAGGTATAATAATACTTATCACGTAAATAAACATACAAATTAATGTTTTGATTATCACGAAATAGAGAAAATTTAAATTATGTCAGTACGGTTATGTGCGAAAAGGACAACTCAAAGAGACGCCATGTTTCTTTGCAAGAAAAGAAAATACTGCCATCACTTTCTTTTATTGCTACTTTTGTCCCTTTTTAGCAAATCATAGTCAACGTAAGCAACCAAAAACAATAAAAAAGTAAAAAGCTGTAGATAGTGAAACTAATGAGCACTAAAGGTGATTGCCCACTAGATCGTTCAGAAAAAAGGTAGAATGTTACTGAAACTCCTGAAAAAAATTTTGATAATGATAATAATTTCGTGCCTCTGTCTTTCTTGATGTAAAACAAGATAGTCCTTTTGTCGCTCTGTAAGATTACGATGGAATTTTTGAGCTCGTCTTTGTGCATCAAGACTGCTGCTGTCACTGCGAACATCTCTTTCGAGATGCAGTGCCACTTTATTTGATGACGGTTCCAGGAATCTTGAATGTTGTGGTTATTGACAAGTGCTCCCCAATGTATTTCTGAGGCATCCGTTGTAACGTAGTCTGTGGATAGTCTCTCGAGATGGAGTGGTGTCTTCTGATCCACATTTTGTAACCACCATCTTAGGTCGCCTATTACTTCGTCTGAGAGGAGACGTGGATTAATTTATTTGACAACAAAGGCTCACTTGTTAGAAATAATTTACAAAATAAAATAAAAAAATCAAAGGTTAAAGATAAACCATCCTATTTAAGCTCGCACTCTATCCTATATGAATCAGACAGCGCATGAACCTGTGGCATCAACCCACTTTACATTGTTCTCTTGATTTGTGTATCAATCCTCAAATAGACCTAATATTTCCAGTAGTACACCTACCTTCTCAAGTTTACTCCATAGGACATCATAAGACAACAAATCAAATGCCCTTTAAATCAGTGATGGTATTCATATTGCCTCGGAAAGCCATATTTGAAGCGAAATCGAAAAGTTATCAGTCAAAATGTTTGGTATTTGAGTGAAAACTTTTCGATTCTGATTCGAATATGGCTTTTCGAGGCAATGTGTATACCCCCCGAGATGGTAGATAGGCAATGACTAATATATAGTTGTCGCATCCGGTCATGACTCATGAGTATGGATGATTAAAACGAAACGAAAGCGCGCGAACGGTGGCGGGCTCTGGCAGAATCAAGAGGTCGACACTGGGAGAGTTAGTGCAAACGGCAGCAAGTGAGGACGTCTTGGGACTGTACTTTCGTATTTTCCTGAACATCAATTACAAGTCTTGGGACTGTCCTTTCGTATTTTCCTGAACATCAATTACAAGTGTTGATTTATAATTATAATGCGATACGAATTGCATTGGATTTCTCATTGTACACCTATCCACCATACGCCTGCATAATATCGGATAGACCAAAAAATCATACTAATACAATATAGTGAATAAAATAACGCCAAACCCAGCGATAAATGCACACCAGCGTGCTTCAAGTGTCCCATGCTGAGAACATCGCGACCAGTAGACTGCTACTTGTTGAGACGAGAGTCGAATAGGCTCATGCTCACCACTTGTGCACCTGTCTCAATCTTGAAGATTTTAAATTGCTTCTTAAACAAATTCTCTATATCTATAGGAGATGCATATTCATTGATACTCACAGGGTGTAATATTCAATTTCTTTGTTGCCTTTCAGAAACTCCCACAGACTTTAGCCTTTCTCTGTGATAGTATAATGACCATCTTCAATTGGTCCTGATGATTTATGCAGACTAACAACATCGTAGGTTCGATGCTTATCATATTAGCAGACTGGTGGCATGGCAGTAACGCCAAAATAACGACCCCAAATCATCAATATGAACCAAATCGTCACTTTGGATGTTGATGTCGATACCTACACATTTTTTTTCAATTGTTAACATTGTAATGACAAATAAGGCAAAGAAATATTATCCAGACATGATGATTTCTTGGTAAAATTTTATTTTTTTGTACGGCAGAAATTACATTCTCGGAAACATTGAAGATATTGTTCGCAACAACATGCAAATAAACACCCATGCATGTGATATTTGTTATTGTTTTTATACAACGTCGGAAGACATACAAGCATATGGCCCGCCTGATGTAAAGCGGTTACCGTAGCCTATTAACGCTTGTTCTATATTTGTCAACGTTCGGCTGACGGGGTAGGTCGCTGATACCGTGGGTGGACTGTAGGGACCGTAGGATTCTTCGAATCGAAACTTCAAATTCTGGATCGGACTTTTTCTTTATTGTACTCTGGTTCGCTGTTGTGACTGTGACTGTGTGTCTGACTAAACACGGTTTTTTTTTTTTTGTCCTGACTATGTAGTTAGCCCCGAGTGGGCTGTTACTACGTCACCGGACTAGAGAGGCGGGCGTGAGGCGCCACAGCCTAGAAAGAAAGTTAAACGACAGCCTAAGGGCCCCCGAGAGGGGTCGGACCTCGGCTCAGGACGTCGTTGGAGAATCTAATCGAACACGCGGGTTCGTGCCTGAAGGGCCTGACGGAGAGAGGCGCCCAGGTACCTGGGCTACCGGTACCTGGTGTATCGCGCAGAAGTCCTTACTCTTCGCGCCCGGAGCCGCCGAGCGCGGTGTGTGTCTGGAGTGTTGGGGTTGGAGGCGGAGAGGTAGGGGGCGTTTGCAACAGTAATGCGATCATCGGGATCAAAGAGTGAATTTCGCGGTCTGCGCCGGAACCCCCGGGCGTCGATCCGCGGGGTGTAATTGACAGCGCGGGCTATCAATGGGTTGGGGTGTTGGGAGGCAGTTTCGAAGTAGCGCCTAGACGCTTTCTTCATGAAAGTAATAATGGAAGAGAGTTCAAGGTCGAGATGGAGATCTGCGACCCTGAGGTAGTGAGGGGCGCCGGTTGCATTGCGAGCAAACCGGTTTTGGATAATCTGGAGCTTAGCCAGATGGCAGCGCGCAGCGAGTGCGAACACTACGCTGGCGTAGGTGAGAACGGGGCGGATGCAGGCTTTGTAGAGTGTACACTTATTTCTAAGTGACATTCTACGATTCCTGAATATCGGAGCGAGCCGGCCTAGGTAGAACGCGGCTTTATTCCTAACAGCGGTGATGTGAGGTCCAAACGTCATTCTGGAGTCTAGGATGACACCTAGGTATTTGGCCTTCTCGACCCATGGGATGGGTCGGCCGAACAATGAGATGGGGCGCACGGTCCTATGTTGGGAATCGGGTCTCGTAAGATCTTGTGGATCCCGAGAAAAGAACACTGCGGCACTTTTCTCCGAATTCACCTCGATTCGCCAACGTCGGAACCATTCGCCTAGAGCGTTAGCCGCTCTCTGGAGCCTATCCGATATGTTGGATTTGGCTCGTTCGGAAGTGTAAAGCGCCGTATCATCGGCGAAGAGGGCTAGCTCCACGAAGGGAGTCTTGGGAACATCGTTGGTGTACAACGTGTATAGGATAGGACCGAGCACCGAGCCCTGAGGGACCCCGGCTCGGATAGGATGCGGCCCCGAGAGAGTGCCGTGGACTCTGACGCGGAGGGAGCGGTTTGACAAGTAGTCTCGTAAGATGTGCACGAGACTGTCTGGCACTTTGATGTGTAGCTATTCGCCTACACATACGTATACGTATGTACCGCAGCGACACGGCGCGCCCGCACATTGGTATGTGACACCAAGCAGTAATAAACTGGCTTCATAACAGAGCACTTGTTTCATTGCGCACCCGTACATATCAATGGCGACGAGGGACGATCCTACTCACATATTAAAAGTGAAAATGGCGTACATAGGATTTTTAACCATTTTTGACTATAAATCGGGCGACTGGTTGTTATTTAAAGGCCGGCTGACTCAGTATCTGAGAGTAAACGACGTGGCAGAAGAGAACAAGAGCGGCATTCTCATCACACATCTTTCAGACGACTCGTACCGGTTGTTGAAGAACCTCGCTTACCCGACCGACGTGGATGCTCTAACTTACCAGGCTGTAGTTCAATTACTCGACAAACATTTCACGCCAAGAAGATGCTCATACGCAGACAGGGCAAAATTTTACAGTGCTACAAGAAGTTCAGGCGAAACCCTAGGAGATTGGGCGGCAAGGCTGCGAGGTCTTGCGAGCTATTGTAACTTCGGCACTGCCTTGGACGCAATTCTGACCGATCGTTTTGTGCTAGGATTAGGCACGGGGCCAGAACGAGATAAGCTATTTGAGCAGGACGCTTCTAAACTGAGTCTCGCTCGAGCTCTGGAGATAGCCGAACAAGCTGAGTCGGCGAGAGAAGGCAGGGCGGTGATGCCGAAGGATGCAGGTGCTGTTAACCTTCAAGAAGAGCCGATTTACCGTTCGTCGCAGGAAGGCGGGCGGAACAGCGGTTGGAACGGGCGGCGGCAAACCCCCGCTACTGCAACGCGATCGAATCGGCGTGATTCAAGTGAATCATATTCTTGTGCTGTGTGCGGTATGAAAAATCACAACGAAATACAGTGCCGGTTTAAAAACTATCGATGCCAAAAGTGCGGTGAAAAAGGTCACTTAAAAAAAGTGTGTGGCGAGAAAAATAAATGCTCGCGCGTTAACAATATTGTTCGTTCGACCGACGAAAATAAGGAAGATTGCTGCAAGGAATGTCATAACTTTAACTTAAGGTATACTAATAATGAACCTATCGAATTATTTGTAAGATTAGGCCAACATAGAATTTCAATGGAATTAGATTCCGGTTCGGGTACGTCCGTAATATCAAAAAAAATGTACTATGAATTGTTCTCAGATTACAAACTAGGTACTTGTAGTATTAAGATGTGTCTGTATGATGGTCATAAAATCTCGCCAGTTGGTTACTTTGTAACAAATATCACGTATAAAGAATTAACCAGGCCAATTAAAATTTATGTAGTACAAAACGGAGGCCCCCCGCTCCTCGGACGAGATTTTATGTCCACTTTCAATTTCGTATTGACTACAAAAATTAACAATATTGCTATTGACGGCGATATAAATGCGTTGCTGGAACAATACTCAGAATTATGGCGTGATGAGTTGGGTACCTTCAATAAATTTAAAGTAGAATTACGTTTAAAGGAAAATTCATCACCTAAATTTTTTAAGCCGCGCACGGTTCCATTTGCTTTAAAAAACAAAGTAGATCGAGAATTAGATCGCTTAGTCAGTATGGGGATTTTGGTACCAATAAATAATTCACAATACGCTACTCCTATTGTTCCCGTTCTGAAAGAGAACGGTAAGGTGAAGATAGCAGGAGATTTTTCAGTCACCCTAAATAAGGACCTCCTGATAGACAAATATCCGCTGCCTAGGATAGAAGAGGTTTTCGCCGAAGTAATTAGGTGGGGGAGAGCGTTACAGCAAGTTAGACTTAAAAAACGCGTATAATCAGTTCGTATTGAACGACGACTGTCAGGAACTCACAGCTATAAATACTTCCAAGGGTTTATTTAAATTCACTCGTCTAGTGTATGGTCTCGCGAACGCTCCAGCTATTTTCCAAAAATCTATGGAAACGTTATTGTCTGGGGTGGAGGGAGTGAGTGTTTGGCTCGACGACATTTGCGTAACAGGACCCGATAAAAGCGTTCACTTGGAACGACTGCGTGAAGTCTTGAGGAGACTCTGTGATGCCGGTTTACGGTTGCAGAAAGAAAAATGCGAATTCTTTAAAAAGAGTGTCACATATTTAGGCTATGTCATTGACAAAGAAGGCCTACACACCTGCCCTGATAAGGTTCGCGCTATTCTGGACTCTCCGGAGCCGACAAACGTCGCGGAGGTTAAACGATTTCTCGGAGTGGTTAATTATTACAGGAATTTTATTCCTAACGCGTCAGCTGTTATGAGCTCTCTTCACGAACTTTTACGTGCGGGGGCGGAGTGGCGATGGGGATCGTCACAACAGTGCGCAGTCAACCAAGTAAAGCGTGAGCTCACCTCGGAACGCGTCTTGGCACACTTCGAGCCGTCTGCGCAGCTCGTGCTGGCAGTGGACGCCGGACCTGCCGGTCTGGGGGCGGTGCTCTCCCAGTGCGGGGAGGATGGTTTAGAGAGGCCGCTCGCCTACGGTTCGCGCTCGCTGACGGCCAGTGAGCGAAACTACAGCCAAATACAGAAAGAGGCAACTGCAATCATATTTGGGGTGAAACGGTTTCATCAATATTTGTACGGCCGAAACGAACCGTTCATTTTGAAAACGGATCACAGGCCGTTAGTATCTATATTTAATAGTACGACTGGTATATCGGTCACGACAGCCTTGAGGCTACAGAGGTACGCTGTAATATTATCCGCGTATAATTATATCGTCAGATACACATCGAGAGTATTGGTATCCGATAACGACGTAAAAATTAATTCTGTAGAATTCGAGCAATTTTGTTCCAGTAACTGTATTATGTATATGAAGTCACCTATTTATCATCCTTGTAGTAATGGACAAGCCGAGAATGCCGTCCGAACGTGTAAAAAAATGTTAAAATGTATTTTAGGAGAATCTCAAAATCAACATGTCGTACATGAAAAATTACTAGGTTATTTATTCAATTATAGGAATACAGTTCACTGCTCCACGGGTGAATCGCCAGCCAAGTTGATGTTCGGACGGAACTTACGGTCCAGACTAGATTTAATATTGCCTTCGGAAACAAATAACAATAAAAGGGTAGTGGAAAACAATGTTCCGAAATGTAGGAATATTGTAGTAGGAGACATTGTCTGGGTTCGCTGGTTTAGTGCTAGGAAGCAACATTGGAGATTAGCAACTGTTGAAAGAAAAATCGGTAACAGAATGTTCTCATTGAAAATGTTAAACTCAGATGAAAATTGTATTAGGCACATTGATCAATTAATTAAGTATAAAGGCGATGTATGCCACCTTGTGGACGATAGCGGTATCCCATTGCCTAGTGCCGAGAATCCTCCCCTACCACTACCGATCCCAGCGACCCTTACAAGTTCGGATAGGCCACAGTCAGTGGTCACAGCCTACACTGGTAGCCCTGGAGATTATGTAGAAGTGGAGGAGGAAGCTAGTCACACTCTACCAGACGTCACTGAAATCCAAACAGGTGAATTTGGAGAAGGCGATGAACGGTTGGATTGCGAGGGTGTGGAGTGTGAACGAGGGACAGTGGTGACCTCTTCAGCGGACGTAGCTCCTTCCAATCTCGGATTCACATCAGCTGTAGAGCAGTCAGAAAGCATTCCATCGGAGGCTCCGAATCCGTCATTCACACGCCAATTGAGACCGAGGAAGAAAATTAAATATTTAGAACTCTAATGTATATTATTTGTATCAGGTCTCAAAATGATGGTGGAGGGAATGATGTGTAGCTATTCGCCTACACATACGTATACGTATGTACCGCAGCGACACGGCGCGCCCGCACGTAAAAGTTCGTGAAGAGAGCTCATAACAGCTGACGCGTTAGGAATAAAATTCCTGTAATAATTAACCACTCCGAGAAATCGTTTAACCTCCGCGACGTTTGTCGGCTCCGGAGAGTCCAGAATAGCGCGAACCTTATCAGGGCAGGTGTGTAGGCCTTCTTTGTCAATGACATAGCCTAAATATGTGACACTCTTTTTAAAGAATTCGCATTTTTCTTTCTGCAACCCATTGTGCCAGACTTTGTCAAACGCTTTCGCGACGTCGAAAAACAGGGCACCGGTATGGCGCCCTGTTTGAAAGTTGGAGAGGACGTGCTCCATGATGCGGTGCACTTGGTGGACTGCCGAGTGTTTGGGACGGAACCCAAACTGCTCGTCTATGAGAATGCCTCTAAGTTCAATGAACTTTTTGAGGCGAATGGCTATGATGCGTTCATAGACTTTCCCCAGGCATTTGAGTAGACTAATGGGCCTGTAAGAGGCGGGGTTCTTCAGGCATTTGCCTGGTTTGGGGATGCCAACTACGTCTGCATCTTTCCAGGAGTCTGGAAATCTGCAGTTCGCGAGAGCGGCGTTGAATATCGCCACGAGAAGGTCTAACAGGGGACCTGGGAGGAGTTTGGGGACCGAGATCGTGATGCCGTCATCTCCGGGAGCTTTCCGGCTCCGAAGGTCCCTGATGATCGTTTGGACCTCCTCAACCGTTGTAGGCTCGAGGGGGATCGTGGGAGGTGTCGCGAGGATTCGTTCCACCTCGGAGTCAACCATCTGCACGTGTTCGTCGTCGGTTGGTTCTAGACTAGGAGAGCATTGGCTCTCCAGGCTGTCTGCAAAGCATTCAGTCTTTTCGTCATCATCGAACGCTATCGTTCCGTCTGGTCGGGTCAGGGGAGGGCATTGGGTGATTTGGTCGGAATGGAGAGATTTAGCAACTCGCCAGTACGCCGTGTGCGAGGGCTTAATTTCTCCAACAAAGTTAGCCCACCGTTCATCCCTGAACTCTTTGATGTGCTTCTTTACTTGGCGTTGTAAATAGCGCATCCGAGAACGGTTCTGTTCGGTGGGACAAGAGTCATGGGCGCGTGTCGCTGCGTTCTTTTCCGACACTAGTTCTCGCAAGTAAGCAGGGAGTTCCCAACGCCGAGCTAAGTCGGCTGTTGAAACCTCTCTGGAGCAGTTGTTAGCTGCCGTTTGCAAGTGGCTAGTGAGGGCGTCGATCGCAAGGTCGGTCTCGTCATTTGTGAGAATCTGTTCACTTGCTCCAGTTCGGGTGTGGAAGTCTGTGCGAGCACTCTTTTGAGTTTTCGCCAGTCCGTTACCCGTCTGGTGTCCTCGTCTGTCGGTAAGTCAGTGGGTTGCCCGAACTCGATCAGAACTGGCCGGTGGTCAGAGCCAAGTTCTGTGTGCACTTGGATTGAACGCATCCGTAAGGCTACGTTCTTTAAAAGTGCAAAATCCAAAACGGTCGGGCGGTGTCCCACTGTTGCGGAATAGTGGGTGGGAGACATGGGGGCTATGACGTCGAATCCTAGGGAGTCCTGTAGGCTCTCTAGGATTACGCCGTTTGGTGAAGACGAGTGGCTATTCCACTGGGTGTGCTTACTATTGAAAGGAGGTACGCGGACGCGATATTGATGGGCTGATGGCCGGTCATCCCTAGCCTGCAGATGGTGACCTCGAGGTTTTCGAGAGATGGGGGTTCTAGTGGGATGCAGTGCAGGGACCTTTTGTAATAGACGAGGGTTCCGCCCCCGCGGCCCTCTCTATCATTACGGATGACGTTGTAATTTGCAATGCGCGGGTCGCGATTGCATGGTTTCAAAAGGGTCTCCTGCACTAGGAGGATGTCAACTTGGTAGTCGGTTAGGTACTGGTGTACTTCATCCCGTTGCCACGCAAGGCCGTTTGCGTTATAGAACGCAAGGGAAAGGGTGCGTGGTTTCACTCTTTGATTCCGTGAACCCATTATTGTTGGGAGAGGTTTGTGCGCCGAAGGTGTGCAGGCGCGCGATAGTCCATGATGGATTCAAACACCGCGATGTGTTTGCAGACTATCTGGAATTGGTTTCCCATTCCAGTATCTTGGATATCGTCTAGCTCGCGGGCTAGGACGAATAGCTCTGACATGTCGATTATACTCGCCATGTCAAACACTATGTCCGTAAAATGTGGTTTGCGTCCTCCCTGAGGGGGAGTCTGCTGGGGTGCAGCTGTTGGGGCAGTTTCCACGGGTTCGACCGGTGTGGGTAGGGGTGCAAGAGGCTGCCTGGGTGAAGCTCATGCAGACACTGCGGGGATGGGTGCCGGAATAAACGGCTGGGGGACCCGAGTGGGCCGAAGCTGTGGGTAAGCCGTTTGGCTCTGGGAGGGCGGAGGGAGGCGCGTGTGCGAGCGCCGGTTGGCTTGTGCCGGCCTCGTGCGCCTCTTCGGCGCCTTAGGGCAGCCGCCATAGTTGGCGGTATGCCCCACGGCGTCGCAGAGAACGCACGCTGGCGGCTCCACCGCTGGGTCGCGCGGACACTGGCCCCGTTCGTGATCGCCTAGGCATTGCACGCAACGGAACCGCGAGAAGCAATTACGGGCAGAGTGCCCGTAATTTTGGCAGTTGTGACACTGCCCTGGGAGTCCACGTTTGTGGGGAGTTCGACTTCGATGTCGAAGAGACCACAGATGTTTGTGATCTGGAAGATCTTCTTACCCTCGGGGGTAAGGGGAAGATGGCAGATTACCATGTTATATGGGTCGCCATCTTTGCGGTGGTTACGGGTCATCCGGTGTACCGACCGGACGGGGACTCCTTGTCCTTTAATGGACTCGGTAATGCCGTCTAACGACAGCGACGTGGGGACGCGTTTTACGACCACGCGGAGTTCACGCTCCTCCTCGAGAGCATACGTGAAATATTCCACGCGTCGCTCTCGGAGGAGGCCAGTGAGTTTCCGATGGTCGTTAGGGGTAGCCACCGTGACGCTGATGCCAAGGTGGGTTGACTTAGCCCTTATCAGGCGAATTTCTTTCGCGGGGAGATCGACCGCGTAGAGGCGCTCCCAAACCTTTCCGTCACGGATGGTGATCGGCGGCGGGAGTTTGGCCTTCGGTGTCTCTTGCGAGTGCACCGTTGGCGAAGAGGGACGGGCCGCTCCGGTATTACCCTTCGCGGCTTTAGCGGGACGGGAGTCCGCTTTCGGTTCTCCGGGACTTGAGTCCAGTTGCCCTCCGTAACGGGGTCAACAATGGACTCATTGTCGGTCTCGTAGTCGGACAAGGAGCTGGTGGGGCCCGTGATGACTGCAGCTGCAACTGCACCCTGATCGATGTCCATCTCCTGTAGTCCTGAAGGGGCTGCAGGAGGGACGAGAGAGGCGTTGCTACAAGAGGCAACAGCGGTAGCGGCCTGAGGGGCCTTGGCGGATTTGGCCTGAGGGGCCTTTGGAGTTGCCGGTGTGGCTTTTTTGGGCTGGGCCTGAGGGGCCTTGTCGGCTTTAGCCTGAGTGGCCTTAGCGGACGAGGCCTGAGGGGCCTTGGGGGGGTTTTGCCTGAGGGGCCTTGGACGGTTTGGCCTGAGGGGCCGGAGGCGGGGGTGGGGGGGCGGCCTTAGTGGTCGCTGGGGCGTTTGCCTGAGGGGCGGGGGGTGCGGGGTTTGTTCGACACCAGGTGCCGAACCCCGTTAAGAGGTCTGGGGCCATCGAGGCCACGTACCTACGCAGCATGTGAAGCTGCGTAGTTGGATCCAGACGGGGATCCATGGCTGCCATTGCCAACTGAGGGTGGGTGACGGGGGGTGAAGGGCCGCCCGAGGGGTACACTCGGGCGGTGTGTACCCTGCGTGAAAACCTAACCTCCCGGCCGGGTATAGGCCAGGAGGGTACCTAGTCCCTAGTGTGTGTGGACCGGTGCCAGTCTTATTGTGCACCGGTTTGAGTACCTAGTACTTAAAACTAAAACCTTAACTACCTAACCGATAACTGGGGTTGACGAGGGTATCCCCCAAGGCCAGTGGTCCCAGTCCCAGCCGAATGACTTGCCGTTCCCAGAGGGGAAAGGCTAGCGTACGGGTCAACGCTACGACTCGCTTTGTTGGCACGTTCGCAATTCACCACTGCCGAGACAGCGAGGTGGCCAGCTACGCTCACAAGGCGAGTACCTCACGTTTAACTGCTGTCCTAGTGAGATGTCGCACTTTCGTACAACAAACTCACCGTGAATTGCCGACACGTTTTCCACAAGCCGACCGCACTAAAATCGTGTCGATTTGCAGACCGCTCCTTAGAAACTTTTTCTACAGAGGTAAGTTCTGAAAAGAACTTCAACCTCACTCGAAGTCAGCGAAAAATTAGCCGGGCTAATTTCCGCTGTAGACGGGCCTGCAGTGGGTCTATACTAGACCGTACAGTACCTGGGGACACGGGCTGCAGCGGGTCTTGAAAAAGACCGTACAACGAAGCGTGTGTATAAGGCGGAAGCCTATCGGGGAATGGCACAAGAAGCGCACGGATCCGAATCGGTAAGCGGGAGCGAACCGTGACCGTCTCCGAGCTCTGCTCAAACCGGACGCTAAACACGGCGGTCGGCCGTGCTTAGGTACAAAAGTTCCGTGACTCACTAGTAACTAGGCAGGCGAGTCGGTCGACCAATCACAAGGCGAGCATGGTACCTGCCTCACTTTGCAGTACGCAACATGAACAAACCGGGCAAAGTGAGGGTGGTACTGGATGCAACAGCGAAGACCCACGGATCGTGTCTGAACGATCACCAATTACAGGGACCTGACATGCTGCGATCGATCATTTCGATCATGTTCCGGTTTCGAGAAGGTGCGCACGCCGTGACAGCTGACATTGAAGAAATGTTTTTGAGAGTGAAAATCCGAAAAGAAGATCAACCTACACAAATGTTCTTGTGGCGCGAGCATCCGACCGATACTCCCATTGAATACAAGATGACGTCGATGATCTTCGGAGCATTCAGTTCACCATGCCTGGCGCATAGTGGGCGAAATAAGAATGCACACAATCACCGGGACACGCATCCAGCTGCTCTACGGCCCATAACGGAGTCTCATTACATGGACGATGTCGTAGAGAGCTTCGACGACATCCAACGAGCGAAAGAAGTCATCGAACAAGTGAACAAAGTCCACAAGAAAGCTGACTTTCACTTACGCGGATGGAACAGCAATATTCGAGAGCTTCTAGCCATCATCAAAGAAGATAGACGCGCGGAGGCTGCGACCACATCGCTTGGAGGAACAGAGAAAATGTTGGGGTTGCTGTCGAACTCAGAAACAGACAGCCTAAGCTTCAATACGGCATTGCACAGAGTCCCGGAGCAGTCCGAACGAGAGAAAGACCATCGACGAAACGTGAAGCTCTATCCACAGTTATGAGCATTTACGATCCGCTCGGACTACTAAGCTGCTATACCGTCACAGCCAAAATAGCACTCCAGAAACTTTGGCGTCTCAAATTAGCGTGGGACGAATCACTACTGGAATACATCGCGTCCGACTTCGACACATGGCTTGCTTGCCTGCAAGAAATACGACGTCTGCACGTTACCCGGAGCTACAACGGGGGGAGCGATGTATGCCACAGGGAGCTACACGTATTCTGCGATGCCAGCGAGGAAGCGTACGCGACAACAGCATACTGGAGATTGCAACTACGAGACGGCGGAGTGAAGACAGCATTAATAGCAGCACGAGCGAAAGTAACGCCATTGAAGACGCAGACGATACCTCGCTTAGAACTCCAAGCAGCACTGATTGGAGCGATACTCGCAAAAACAATTAAAGATCATTGCATTCAAATAGACGACACGTACTACTGGAGCGACTCTCAAACAGTACTACATTGGTTGAGAAACGGAAGCCGAAAGTATACTCCATTCGTCATTCATAGACTCGGGGAAATAACAGAATCCTCAAGAGCGTCGGACTGGCGATGGGTCCCCACTCATCTGAACGTCGCAAACATCGCTACGAGAGGTGGCCACATCCCCACAGAAGAAGACGTTTGGTTCAGTGGACCGGAGTTTCTGAAGCGGCCGAAGTCTGAATGGCCGCGATGGGAAACCCACCAAGACGACGCTCAAGAAGAAGAAGTACACGTCGTCACAGAATCGAAGAAAGATGCGGCACTACCCGACATAGAACGGTTTTCCTCATACGACCGTTTGATTGGAGCGACAGCTCAAGTACTGCTGTTTATCCAACGCTGTCGAGACAAAACGGCCGCAATATCACAAGAGCATATCAAGCGACTCATTTATGGCTACAAAGAGCGCAAGAAGACTCATTCGAACAGGTGCGACAGAACGTGAAGAGGGGACTCGCCGTACCGAAATCAAGCCCGTTATACCGCTACGACATAGTATTAGAGGACGGGCTAAGATCAACAGACGGGTGAACAAGGCAGATGTATTCGACACGACAAAGCGACCCGTCGCGTCGTGTTGAGCGGACGACACCCTCTCACAAATACTCTACTACTACTACTGCTCATAGCGCGAGCTCACAAGAGAGCTGGGCACGCTAACTCGGAACGAGTAGTGAACGACCTTCGCCAACAATATTTCATCGTGCGTGTTCGACCCACCGTCAAATCGATAGCTGCCTCCTGCCGGATATGTCGACTGAGGAAATCACAATCGATAGTCCCACCAATCGGGGACTTACCAAGAGAACGGTTGGAAGCCTTCAAGCGACCCTTCAGCTGCTGTGGCATAGACTACTTCGGCCCGATGAACGTGACGATAGGACGACGCCACGAGAAACGATGGGTAGCGTTGTTCACGTGCCTCACCACAAGGGCGATACACTTGTAGTTAGTATCGTCACAACAGCGAACCAGAGAACAATAAAGA
The DNA here is from genome assembly GCA_947507595.1 of Pyralis farinalis. Lineage (NCBI taxonomy): Eukaryota > Metazoa > Arthropoda > Insecta > Lepidoptera > Pyralidae > Pyralis > Pyralis farinalis. Next base: position 9,632,608 of record OX382281.1, read on the forward strand.
AAAAGTCCGATCCAGAATTTGAAGTTTCGATTCGAAGAATCCTACGGTCCCTACAGTCCACCACGGTATCAGCGACCTACCTCGTCAGCCGAACGTTGACAGTTGCGGAAAACTGCTCCGGGTTTTCCTTTTTAGTGTAAAACGAAACTTTTCATTTTAGTACAAGATAAACAGTTTGACAGGTTTTAGGGGCATAACGGAGAGTCAACTTTTAGATAATTAACGAAAAAAATCGTGAATGCACTTTTTGAAAGACGTGAAAAGGTTCATGAAAATACTTTGTAAAATTCACTTTCGTTTTACGGATGCTATTTAAATTCTGGATGGGTCCCGGTGTAGGTCGGTGGTTTTTTAAGCGTTTCTGAAGCTTGGACGTCTTGAGTAAAAATATTTGGAAACTGTTCTAAATTGATGATTTATGCTGTAGGGGCTAAGATTCGTCTGCCTTTATTCTCAAAGATAAAACGAACTGAAACAAAAAAAAAACGGCAGCGTAAATGTCATCAAATCATGAGTGTCATGTCAAACTCGGACTGTCAGAAGTTCAGTCATAGTCATATGATTATGGTAATGGTAATTAGCCTAGTTTTTGTATTCATCGTTTTTATTCATGATTCATGACTGAACAACATTATACCGATAATTAAATTTTAACAAAGCCGTGACCTTTGACTTCTATTTACATGCTGGTTCTCAATACATTGTCTATTCTTACGCAAGTAGCTTTTATAGTGTTTATGTCACTGGTGTCTATGAATATTATAAAACAGTTCAGTAGTACCGCTCGTAAAATGGCTGTTATTGCTCCTGCACTCTTCGTGAACCACGGAGGAGGCCCTCTTCCTCTTCTAGGAGACAAAGACCATGCTGGTTTGACGAAGTTTTTACGCGACGACGTAAAAAAGCATGTGAATTGGAAGGATATCAGAGCTATTATTTTAGTAACTGCTCACTGGGAAGAGAGCGTCGTTACGATATCATCAGGTAAACAACATAATTTATACTTCGATTACTACGGTTTCCCACCAGAATCATACAAGTATAAATATGACGCGCCCGGAGATCCAGAGTTAGCAAAGCGAATACAGGAAGTTTTGAAAAAGGCGGGTATCGAGTCGAAATTAGATCCAAAGAGAGGTTGGGATCATGGAGTTTTTGTTCCAATGTTATTAATTAACCCTTCCGCTGACATTCCAATAATCCAAGTCTCTGTTTTGAGCAGTCAAGACCCCGAAAAACATTACCAGTTAGGGCAAGCATTACACCAGTTCAGAAAAGAAGGTATTGCAGTACTAGGGTCTGGAATGTCTTATCATAATATGCGAGAATTCATGTATAGAACGAGAAAAGAGGTTGTTAATGAAGAATTTGATGAGTTTTTAAACGAAATATGTACATCGGAAGATGAAACAAAACGACAGGAAGGTTTAATTGCATGGAGACAGCAAGCTGGAGCAACAGAGGCTCACCCAATGCGTGCAGCAGAGCATTTTATGCCATTGATAGTGGTGGCAGGGGCTGGGGGTTCGAAACCTGGTGAGAGAGTGTTTAACTGGGATATGAGTGGTAGTTTCAGATTAAGTGGATTCATTTGGAAAGAGGAATAACTTATTAATTTTATTTGCTGGCAACAATGGAATCATGTGTTAATTTTAAAATCTGTGTAGGATAATTATTTCATACTTACATATTGTGGGCTTCAGGCCGTGGGATGTATAAACAAAAATCATTCTGTTCTGTTTCACAATAATATCATAGTGTAATGATTACTGATACTGGGAAAGCTTCTTTGTTGTGGCACTAAACGCCAGCAACTCGACAATGATCAAGTAAAATATTAACTTTGCATTTTAGCAGTAAAGATAGCAGTGATATACAACTGGCCTTTTATCCGACGGTCCCTGATTTAAATCCTGGTATGGGAATTATCACCACTAAATTCGTGTTTTTGTATTTATGTACACACTAGCTGTTACCTGCGGCTTTGCCCTTGCCTTTACCCCCGTGACTTTGCATGGTCAAAGGAAAACTAAACATATTTCTTGTTGGAGTAAGATATTTTGCCATGGTAAAAATAGCCTATGTCGCTGTTGGGCCCTCCATACAAAATAAATCTCCATACAAAAAACACATCAAAGCGTCACTCCATTTTGATTTGAAAAAAGTACTAACCGACAAATAATTACACTTGTACGTTCATAATAGTATGCACCCCTCAAGACATTTGCACTTTATGAATTGTATGACTCTCTAAGCTCTAGATCTATTCCACAGAAGCTGTGCATTTGCCCGGAATAAAAGTGACACATGTTTCAACTTATCTATTTATGTGTCATATAAACAATCTCTACACAAAAATAGCTATTCTACAGGAGCTATAAATGTTTCCGGAATAAAAAATCAAATTGTTCAATCGTTAATACAATAATTGCAGTTGATATCATACCTAAGCAACTTCACATTTAATTGTAATATGCTTCTGTAAACAATATTATAAGACCAATTACTTTCGGTGAGCACATGCAAATTTTGGTCACTCGAAACTCGGGAGCAATCCACATAAAGTTAACTAAAAGCGGGGAATCTTTGGGTATAAAGCAGAGTCGCGAAGGGGTCACTTATATCCGGTTTTGACTATATGTATTTTTTTTGTCATATAATAATTGAAAGCAGCGAGGGTCACACTTAGTAAAAGTACCTACGTGCAATAGAGGACGGGCAGACTAGGCGCTTGCGAAATTGTGGTCAGGTCATGCTGGTCTGCCCTGCACAGCACAGTTGCCCTGTCTAGACAATTGTGTTGCCCCGCTATTAGTAATTATTACCTATGATACGCTACTTCCATGGTTTCTTATTTTCTTAAAATGTACATAATTTCCATAATACAGTGGATTTCGGGTATAACGACAATGAAGGGACCACTCTATTTTTGTCGTTATATCCGGAAGTCGTTACAGGCAAAGGTAAAGAGATACTTATTCAAAAGTTTACTAAACCTAGTTGCTACTCAGAATATCACTTTGTAACTGAACCATAAAAGCTCCGAAACGTATACGCTTCCCTACCTACTTAGTTGATATCTATAAACAAAAGGTAAAGGTCTCCACACTTGCTGACCATCTGTGTGCAATGGATGTAAACAAAAGATAAGAAATGTTTGTGAAAGAAAAAAATCTTTGTGTCTTTGGCGGCCGACTCCGGTCGCAATATCTGCATGGGATTTCTAGGAATTTGTTACAAATGATTCATTAAAAACAGTCGCTACACCCGAACTCGGCGTTACATCCAAAGTCGCTATAGCCACATGAATTTTGTACTAAAGTATGCTTTAAATTCAAGGGACTTAGATTTAACGTCGCTATAGGTAAATGGTCGCTACAACCAAGGTCGTAATAAATGATATCCACTGTATTATGATGTACAATGAGACGCTGCTAAAATAGAAATTGGAATGTAAATGTAACAAATAAACTCATATTTTTGTTTTAACATGTGTTTGGCCTGAAGCCTATGATATCATCACATTTAAAGATGCACCAAGTACTCATTACTTCGTACTTAAAATATTGTCTATTCAATAGATCCGTTCAAATACCAAATATGTGTTGAAAATGAAGTTCCAAGTATAATGGAGATGAATATTATATTCATTAAAGTAGGCACTTCGTGAGCATTACTTCATTGTAGAAATGTAACATACATATTTATCAGGAACACCGTTCCTATGTGAATTCTATATGTTTGTCTGTGTGTTTGTCTGTCGCTTTTTTTCGAATATTCGAATTTTGACTTCAGATTCGGATTCAGCATAAAAAAAGTAGAATAGAAATGTTCAGGAACACTGTTTCTATCTCTTAAAGAACATGATCAAAATGGCCAACAAATTAAAAAAAATTTGAATTGTAATATAATTGACGAGCCAGGTGTTCCTCTGGCAATGCAAGCTTGCGCATTCTCAACTGATTTTATACTGAATATTAATTACTTTAATAACATTCATTACACATTAAATTTGAAAAATATTAAAAAATCCTTTGATCACACAGATTAAAAGATTGAATTGTATTTAGCTTTTGTAAATGTCAGAATATATATGATTGTGCCAATTTTTTGCAGAAAAACTAAATTTTACATTCAGTATAACTATATTCATGAGTCTTTAAAATTATGTATATCTAATGAAATATTCATTGGTGTTGTAACTTGCTTGATTTCTCAATTATATGTAGGACTAGCTGAAGCCCGCGGCTTCGCACGCATGAGATTTGGCTTTATTTCTCTATAGACCTCAAATTCTTTCTGTTTAAAAAAAAAACAAAGTTCAGAGTCTTAGATGCAACCATAGAGCGATTCAATTTTCATATAGCGCCATCTATTAACCTTTACGGGTGGCAACATATATTTATTTTATTTTTATTACATAAAAAATGCGTAGTTATTTTATGTCACAAAAAATACGTATTCTGTGAAAATAATAATAAAATAAAAGTGCAAGATATTTTCCCCTAATTTTAACAGTATTTCATATTTTACGCAGAAACCCTAAATATTTACGGGACGGGTCCAGCCGTTTCAGCGATTAGCCGGAACAAACAGACAGTCAGACAGACAGACAAAAATTGTAAAAATATTCATTTTGGTATACGTAACGTGTATACATCCATATGAATTTAATAAAAAGCGGTTATTTTAATATTACAAACAGACACTCCAATTTTATTTACCTGTATAGATGAGAGTATTTAACTCTTAACATAAAATTGATGCAATCATGGCACACATGGAATTAAATAAGAAAATTTGTATTTAATTGTATAAATATTTTCAAATTTACATTACATGACACAAATAATAAAATAATGTATCTTGTTAACTTAAGATTGTATTGAAAATCAGGATTACTTTTGATGGACTGCCTACTGATGATCAGAATCTTTAACTTATTCAGGCTTTTTTGTAGCAGTTGCTTTGATTTCCACTCTAAGTACAGTCTGCAAAATGAATTTAAACTAAATTGTGATTTAAACTCAAATAATTGCAACTTATTTATAATAAATACTGTTTTGAACACATGAGAGTCAATAAAATACCAAGTGGCCAAATTCTAAAAAGGTCATAGCGAGACACGGACGAGAAAAGAAATGGGCCCTGATAATCCAAGCCAGGGACTGGGTGGTTCAATAAAACCGTTCCAGAATCTGGATTCACTATTTAGTGCCTTGAATTATTGTAAAATATGTTGACAAGTTGTATAGAAGTTTTCGATTTTTATTCATATTTCTTTTTTTTTATACTACGTCGGGAGGCATAAAAGCATACGGCCCACCTAATGAAAGCGTCTACCGTAGCGTATTAACGCTTGTAATATTTATTTATTTAAAAAATAGAAGAGTTTGAATAATGGTTACTATCAAATTAAAATGTAGCTTATTTTGTGACTAATATTTAAAAAAATACAAGTTGAGTCAAGTACTTCCTTAAACTACACTAACATATTCTGTATGTTATTGTCACATATATTAAAGTCAAGCTGGTGTCCAAGAAACTTTGTGTGCTCAACAGAACACCTAACCACCTTCTCATGGCTGTACCGGCCTTGCGGTCGTTTGAGCCGAAACACGGGACATGCAACACGTCACTTGCTCTGTTCAATGTCGTGGCCATTTCTTAATTCCCTACAAATTATTTAATTCTCCTATCTTTTGTCTCTTGTTTATGTACTGTAATTGACGACGAAGGGGTCACCAAAAACCTAGAACCTCTTCAACTCCGTAGGGACATAGGCTCTCTAAGCGTATTTTACCGCCTTTACCATGGCGAGTGCTCTGAAGAACTGTTTTCCCTTATCCCACCCTCACCCTTCCGTCATAGAACCACACGTGCGGGCTTGCAATGTCATAGTTCCACGGTTGAGAATATTTCTTCTCGTACCAAAAAGTTCGGCAACTCCTATCTTTGTCGTACCATTAAAAAGTGGAACGCCTTGCCTGCACATGTGTTCCCTCCTTCCTACAATATGGGATCCTTCAAACGAAGCGTGAAGAAGCATTTTGCGGGTCAGCATGGCAGCGTCAACTGACAGGATACGGGATGTAGTATGTTGTCAGTTGCAGTTGCGATTTGGGCTCCTCTTTCGCTTACCATCAGGCAAAGAGGGGCCACTATGCTGAACTAATATATAAAAAAAAAGTACTCTCCACTTTGTGAGCACATCCGCCACACTCCTTCTTGTGTTACATGCGTTGTTTCCTCCATCCGTGTATGCTTGCCTGCGGTTATTTATGATAGGTTTCGGATGGCATCATTATTAAATGTTTTTTATACAGCGTCGCTGACGCTACGAGCATACGGCTCACCTGATGTTTAAAGTGGTTATCGCAGCCTATGAACGCTTGCAATGCAGGAAGAATCACTAGCGCGTTGCCACCCCTGCTGCTAACACAGTAACTCCTTAGGTTACTAGAGCCTCAGTCATTTGCAGGGACACAAGAACCCTCCGGGGTGTTATTTGGTTTAGATTTCTGTGAGGGAAGGTACTTCCCTTAAGTCGGGGTATGCTAACTCATGAACAATAAATAAGTAACTAACCATAATATTCCCACAAAATTTATATAACTAACATTACCATTAACCATAGACCATTAAGACGTCAAGCATCCTTGGGCCTTGGGCCTGACGTAGGTGGCATGGCTAGACATTTGTTCCCCATGTCACTTGCTGGTTTATGTGGCCGTTCCAGCGTAGGCGACGCTCTTGCAATTTGTCTGTTATAACGCGAACATGTAAACTACCGTCAAGTACCAGCCAGATTGGCATATATAAGGGCTGGTGTAATGATAGATTAAACCTGTTCTAATTATAGTGTTAAAATTTATTATGACCATACATCACGTATTAATATAATTTTGTGGAAATAAGTATATACTGGTGAAGCTGATAAGACCGATATATATTTTTTTTATAAGCTCAGCATATTGGCTCCACTTCGCCTGACGGTAACGAAAGAGAAGCCCAAATCGCAACGGTAACTGACAAAAGACAACACAGTGTCCTGTCAGTTGACGCTGCCATGCTGGCACGCAAGATGCTTCGTTTGAAGGATCCCATATTTTAGGAAGGAGGAAACACATGTGCAGGCAAGGCGTTCCACTTTTTAATGGTACGACAGAGATAGGAGTTGCCGAACTGTTTGGTACGCGAACCAATTGTTCTCAACAGTGGAACAAGGGCAAGACGGTTCTTCAGAGCACTCACCCAGTTATAAAAAAATAGTAACTGAATTCGCCGCAAAGTAGAACACGTAGCTCTTATTGGCTAGTTCGCGGATTAACAATCGCGGCACTTATCTGCTTATTGACATATCTCATTGGTCAGTAGGTTCAAATTGCGAAGAACTGTCTTCCTTTATCCCACCCTCTCCCTTACGTCATAGAACCACACGTGCGGGCTTGCGATGCCATCGTTCCACTGTTGAGAATATTTCTTCTCGTACCAAAACGTTCGGCAACTCCTATCCTTGTCGCACCATTAAAAAGTGGAACGCCTTGCCTGCACACGTGTTCCCTCCTTCCTACAATATGGGATCCTTCAAACATCGCGTGAAGAAGCATCTAGCGGGTCAGCATGGCAGCGTCAACTGACAGGATGCTGTGCAGTATTTTGTCAGTTGCAGTTGCGATTTGGGCTCCTCTTTTACCAAGTTCTTTTCCGCTTACCATCAGGCAGAGTAGTCACCATGCTGAATTAATATAAAAAAAATGCTGAGATATTCATTCGCTAAATCACAATGCTTTTGAAGATGTTTTATTGTTTTGTCGGTGAAAATGATTGTGAACTGTTCCTTAAGAGGGTGCACTAAGCTAAGTGGCGCCCTCATTTTGTTTTTATTAATAACGCTGTATTTAAGACCAATTCCAAAAAAACGCTCTATAGTGCACTGAAGAACCATATTTACGTTTTTTTTAAACATATCTTGTATTTATTATCTATGACAAGTAACCAAAATTTTAATTATTGCTTATTGTGGCCACTTATAGCAATAATCAAAAGTATGACTAATTCTACGTAAATAATAAAAACAGAATATGTCTCAAAAAACATAAATATGTCAAAGTCAAAGTCAAAGTCAAAATCTTTTTATTCCGTAAAAATGGCTACATTTGTTTGGAATCGTCACAATTTTTTTCCCTACCGTGCAGTTCATGACTAGGTGAGCACTGATAAAAATACTGCCAAAAAACTCAGGCATCCCTCTTTTGGTATCCAAACAAATTTACATAATTTATTAATTACATTACAATTGGATCGACTCAATCCCAGGCATTTTTATCATTAATATAGTCAGATACTTTATAATATGCCCTGCTACACATTTTGGCTTTAATAGTAGTTTTAAATTTGTTTATTGACAATTCTCTTATATTGCTGGGAAGTTTGTTATAGAACCGTATACATTGCCCCATAAAAGAATTACTTATTTTGTGGAGACGGCTTGCATGTAACACAAGATTATGCTTATATCTAGTATTTATATTATGAGTATCACTCTTTTTACAAAATGAGTCTATGTTTTTATGGACATACAAAAGATTTTCATATATATATTGCGATGCGACTGTTAAAATATTTATTTCTTTGAATTTTTCTTTAAGGCTCTCCCGGGGACCAAGTTTGTAGATAGCTCTTATGGCTCTCTTTTGCAATAAAAAGATGGTGTTAATGTCTGGTTAACGTATGGTTCTTCAGTGCCCTATACAGCGTTTTTTTTGGTATTGGTTTTAAATACAGCGTTATTAATAAAAACAAAATGAGGGCGCCACTTAGCTTAGTGCACCCTCTTAACTAATTGTACCTTGTACAATTGTACCGCTGTGGTATTAATTCTGTTTTAAGGAAAACTATGATTCTGTATCGAGTCAAGTTAATGGAAGTTAATTAATTTTAAGTGAAATTATATTAAAATATATTTTATTACTTTGTTTGTTTTCTTCCTCTTTTCATATTGATTGACAAAGATGTCGCGCCTGTCTAATAATTATAATAATAAAGACTAACTACTTTAAAGTAGGTTGTTGTGTTCCTGCGTGTGAGTAAGGTCTGCACGGTAATGAACTGCACGGTAGGGAAAAAAATGTGACGATTCCAAACAAATGTAGCCATTTTTACGGAATAAAAAGATTGACTTTAGTAAGCTCTTAAAGAGTTGCTGTGTTATCAGCAGAGGAGGCATCGCGCGAGTGATACTTAATGTATTACAAGCTATCATAGGTTACGGACTACGGTAACCGCTTTTACATCAGGTGGGCCGTATGCTTGTATGCCTTCCGACGTTGTATAAAAAAAATGTAAGCACCGGCGTAACACGCCTTAAAGTTTTTATATATAAAAAATGTATATATGTACATATATTCCATATGTATGTGCGTGTATTTTCCCTAGGAACTCAAAAATATTTCTTTTATAGAACTAAGGCGGAAAACAAGCGTACGGCCTGCCTGATAGTAAGCAGTTACCGTAGCCTGTGGACATTTGCAACACCAGGGGTGTCACTCTTGTGTTGCCGACCCTGTAAGAACCTCTTCACGCCTTTCTTGAAGAACCCCATACTGTAGTACCTTGGGAAAACCTCGGTAGAGAGCTCATTACACAACTTAATAGTTCTTGTGACCTAAGGCTGTTTCGTCACAGTACCCAGTAATTTCTCTGCCATAGGGTGAGGCCCTTCAAATCGGAACACAGCTATATAAATATAGCTCCTTGGCGGTAGAAATAGGTAAGACAGAGGCACCCACGCAGACGACTTTTGAACAAAGTCTCCCTGTGGTGTGTGTATGTATATATATGAATATAAGTATCCATCGTAATTGCTGTTTTTGATTATTTCTCAGTAATCCTCTTGTAAGTTTTCTAGTTTATACTGCACCACCTATCTGCTTGAATTTTTTTTAATATTCCTCTACCCTAAAGTTGTGTGGAAGAGATTGCCATGCGATAAGACCGCCTTTTGTACTTTAATTTAAGTTAAAATCTTGTATGTTATTGTTTTATGTGGTGCAATAAAGAATATTGTATTGTATGGTAGGCAATTTGTTGTAAACTTTTTCAATTATTTTCCTTTACATCATAAACAACATTCTATTGAGTAATTGACACTATTCCTATAGGTATATAGCATTTCTAACAAAGAGCGCCGGCCGGCTCACACCCAATACCGTTAATAAATGCATACGGTCGCTGCATCGACGGCTCCGATAGGCTCTGCCGATAGTGCCGATTGCCCGTCAGGAATACGCACCCGCCACCGTTGCTGCCCTGGCTGCTCAGGTCGTCTCTGCGACACGTGGTTTGCATGTTGTAGATGTCAGTCGTTAGAATAACATGCTACAAAAAATTCTAATGACTTACATCTACAGCGCCTTAGGTAGCCTCGTGGTGGAGCGGAATATGTATCGTTAAGATATGCATCTAATAACGGTATTGAGTGGGTGCCGGTCGGCACTAATTCACGTGAACTAATTGGTGGCAGTAGCACACAAAGTGTTAGATCATATTGCATGTAAATTTAACTTTCGCAAAATAACGCACGTTTCTTATGACGCGGTACTTTCCCAGTCAGGTTGCTTCAATGAGCGTTACCTCTATTATACCAGAGCTTCCTTTGTTAATTAGCAGTTGGCTTTGGAAACCTCACTGACAACTAGTCACAATTATTCCACATATTTTTGTTTATGGCTCTTTTGGTTCTTTAAAATGAAACTCAAGTTTCACTCATCACTTTCTAATTTACTATTTTACAGTGACACGTGTAAAAAAAATGTGAATAGTGCGATTAACCGTTGAAAATATACGTTTAAAAGCTTTTCATTTATTCTTCATCCCACATGAAACCACTTAGTTTGAAATTAACTTGGAAAATTCCATCGAAGATTTTTTTCCCGGGCTTCGAACCTCCCGCCCCGGCATTCACAATCAAAGGCATTAAATGGTCTGCTTTGCCCAAGGGATGAACATCGTAGGCCCCGACAACATCCTCCCAAGAAATGATTTCCTTTAATTTCTCTTCATCGCCCGTACACACATTATTTAAAAACTTGTCAAATTCTAAATTCCCAAGTCCCAATTCCTCTCGCGGAGCCTTTCGTAATTCCTTCATGTTATGGTAAGATAATCCTGAACCAAAAATGGCAACACCACGTTTCCGAAATTGGTAAAGAATTTTGCCCATTTCAAAATGCTGTTTAGCGTCTTGATTGCGTAATATTGAGACTTGGATAATTGGAATATCGGCCGATGGGTTGATTAACATCATTGGAATAAACACTCCGTGGTCCCAACCTCTTTGGTCATCCAACTGCGACGGCACGCCGGCATTTTCGAACGCTTCGTGAATTTCCCGCGCTAAAATTGGGTCTCCCTCCGCTTCATATTTGTACAGGTATGATTCTGGCGGGAAATTATAGTAATCGAATAATAGATCGTGTTTTCTCCCTGAAGAAATTGTCACAATATCTTCTTCACGATGCGCAGTTACCACTATTATCGCTGTTAAGCGTTTCAGATCAATTATTTTCGACACATTTCGAAGAGATTGAGCGATATCTAGGTTATATTTTTCTCCCAGCACAGGATATGGGCCGCCACCATGATTTAAAAATAGTGATGGAGCAACATACTTTGACGTGCAAATCGACATTTTAATACTCACTGCGAGCCAGACATATATGATAAAATAATTATATATCATTGTAGCGAGGACACAATTTATCTCGAAGATATTAAGTTATCGTATACGCGACTGTTGACTAGTGTCCCGATAACACTATTGACACAGCTTATAAGAGTATGCTAAAGTATCATGAATGGTAACTTAAATACCTAATTGTTTAGTTTAATACAATTGACTTGGCACACTGGAATGAAAAACAATAAACTATTAATTTTATAACACACATTATCGAGCCTCATAGAAGATAACAAAATGTAATGCATTCAATAATTTTCTAGATAAATTTATACATGATGTGGTCATGCACCACTAAATTTCGAAAACACAAATTTAGTTCTAGATCACACCAAGAAACTATATTCCGATAGGAAGTGTGAACCTGAGATAAAAAAGACAAAAATTCTTATTTATTTGCTATTAGGCGGGCACTTATACACGTTTAAAATATTTGAAAAAAAAAAGGAAACCTGAACAAACACTAAGATTACGGATGATATTGTGTTAGAACAAGTGGATGATGATAACTTGGAAGCGCTTTTAGTAGGGATGGAAACATCGACTTATATTACCTACGGTATAATATAAGTCGATGGATGGAAAGTACTGCGCTGATGTCGAGAGACGCTTGAGTGTAGAGAACAGAGGGCATGGAGCGTTAAGTCAACTTCTAGGCAGTCAAATCTAAGCAAGACACAGCTCGCTGTACACAACGAGGTGCTAATCCCAACTTTAACTTATGGAAGTTTGCCAACACGCAAATTTGCCACCGCGTCTAGTTACATCTGTATTCGCTTGACTGCCATGTAGGTAGAAAAAATTTAGAACGTGCCTTCTTTTTAATGGCGCACACATGTGCAAAGCAAGTTACAAAAAAAGGGTGAGGACTTGATCTAGCTCGGGATGTTCATACGATGGTCCCGCATCTTCGTAAATGCGAACAAAATTAAAAAAATAATCTTATTCCTTATCAATTTCACTTTTTGACAGCATTACAAGCGTATTCTAGAAAGTATTTATAAACATCAATGTATCATTTTTCGACAAAAATGAGTAAACTATGGCATAATGGATATCACGCTCCACCGAAACCTGCCCAAGCTTACTAAATCAAGATCCTGCATTACATCATTGCTATTGTTACTATATACCTACCTCAATTGTTACTATTTACTTGGATATACACATTCAATGGAGTTGAGGCCGAGATCAAGTTAAAATCAAACACATGATTTCTTAAATACACTCAATTTTCTCAAACATGAATATTCACCAGTGCCGGCGGAACATTTACACACAAATAATAATTTGGCAATCGACATAAATTAACTCGCACTATCTCGCAACCGGTTTCAACGCCATCAATATCCATGTGGTGTAATTCATAGGCGAGAGCTGAAATCACTGCAACTTGTTGTTCGCGTTTCGGTTCTGATGTATCAGATGTTATGAGTATAAAAATACGCAGAAAGATCTCTGCACCTTCAAGGTATTGAAGCCAGGTTTCGGGAAGGCAGTATTTATATTACAATTTGGGTCACCGACAACAATGACGAAAACTAATGAAGTTTAGTCGTCTTTTAATTTATTCTGTGGTAGTTTCTTTGCCAAACCACTTATTAAACTCAGTTTTACCAATTAATCGACGTCATACTGTTAAATACACGTTCCAGTATAGTACACTCACGAATGACACATGGTTCTGCTGTTGTAACTGCAGGTTTTCCACAGCACACGTAGTCTATTTTCATTTTTCGTGATCACAAGTGGTTTTCGACACCAGACCGTTTCTTTGTGTTGGTGCCGTATACGATAGCACATTATCCGCCGAGGTATGTAGTCACCGAGGAGTATTATTAATAATACTCCTTGGTGACTACACTGCTTCAGACAGTCATATTTGAAACGAATCCGAAAAGTTTTGACTCAGATTCCATACATTTTGACCGATAACTTTTCGATTCCGATTCAAATATGGCTTTCTATCTTTTATGTGGTAATTATTGGTACCTACATGTGCAGCGTCTATTCTGGCGGCGTATCATCAATCAAAGGCAAACTGAAAAACAGCAGTCCCGCTGAGACTCTTACTTTTTTATCTGTACAATACGTGTATGTGAGTGTAAGGGCTATATTCGAGCACTGTGTAATAATGTCATCGGTCGCAGACAATGTGTTTGTACAGATGAATAAAGTTTCTTTTATTATTATGTTTTTCTTTAATCACGGGTGTTATGTAACCCCGGTCTTTTAATAGGCGTGTGCGGGGATGTGGATCTAACGCGTAGAGGCCCCTTAGAAAGGATTCATGTAATGTATTATACCCGCTGTGACCTGCTCTAAGGGATATCAATGGGAGGATATACCCACGAACAGGTCACGGCAGGTATCGGGACTGTTGCAAATGTGTCGGAAATAATTGAGCTATTGAAATGAGATCTGAAGGGATTATTAGTACTGGGCTATTACAGAAGAGAGACGGACATTATTATTATTCAGAAGTAATGTGAATACGCCGACATGTATCTCTTTTTTAAAGAGTTGCTTTTTACCCTGGTGGTGCATAAGATTAGCTTTCGAAGTTTCTAAAATATAGTCGTGGACACATTGAGACCATTTCCGCTATTGTTGTATACTGGACAGTCTTTGTTGTTAGAACCGGTCCAAATGACGTCGCTTGCACAGTGGCGGGCTTGTAGTGCACTTGCTGGTATGTGCTTCACCGCTTTGTATCTAAGATTTCCCATTCAGTTGTTGTGAACCTATGACAAGACAATGGGACTGGCAGATATTGCGGTGTCTGTCCCCGAGAGACACCGCAGTATCTGCCAATCGCAATTTGACTAGTTTGCATGTTCGAACGTAAACATTTGAGTCCTTTAATCTTGATAGATAATGGTCATCGTGATAGAACCGAGCGCCAAAACTAAAACGAAAAAAAAAGGTTTTTTTTAATACAATTCTTTTAGGTGCCTCTATTTATTTCTGTGCTTCTGAGTTTATAGTATTTAGAAACCGTGTAATCTGTAGATCAACGAGTAGCAATACATACTGAAAAGTGTACTGACATATACCTACCTAGAAATTTTGTTAGCCCTTTGACTGTAGCAAAAAGCTCAGGGCACGTACTTTAAAAAATCTAGTCTGCCCTTCCCTCCAGATGTTTGATAAAAACAACCGAAGAAAAACAGGATAGCGTTGATAAATGCTTATTGTTCGCGACAACAATAAATATATCTATAGAGAGACCGTCGCGTAAAGTCATAAGGCTATGTAATTGAAATGTATAAATGTAGGTATAAGCAGCGTCGGACTGGCCATATAGTCGAGGTGGCATTTGCCAGCCGGGCCCCAGCCTACGTGGGCCCCCCACGGGCCTGGCTTACGGGGCTTGCGGCAACCGTAGGATAGGAAGCCCGCGCAGGCTAGGTCCATAGTTCGTTCATACAATTAGAGAGATATGAAATAGAAAAATTCGAAAAATGGTTGAACCTGAACAAGCCACCCCCTGAAATTAGTTTTGGATATTTTTGTTGAACGGCAATAACTTTTGATCGAATCAACTTGTTTAGTCGTGTATCATTATAGCGTAATGCTATAATGATATTTTACTTGTTTCATAGATATTAAAAAAACGAAATTTAATTATTAGATGTTTTTAAAAACTCGATAGATTCAGTACTGCAACATTTATAAATAACAATTAACGAACGTAACGTATTTATTCACTCTCCTCTCATATTTCTGATGAAACGGAACGCATTACGCAAGTAAAAAATCGTGTGCTTGGGGAATCCCCGACGTGCGCTTCCTGCCTCCTGACATCGTATTCCATTGTTTAACGTAGACAGAGTATATAGATAGACGCGTCATCAGCGTATAGGGGTATGAGATAGAGATAATAAACATAACTTTGTAATCTACATGCCATACACAATGAGTATTGCCACTACGCAACTTTTAACCTCATTGATGGGGTAAACTTGGAACATAATCTGTTACAATCAGAACAGAGGACCGGACATTTCGAAAAGTAATTCAATCATAAAAGATTAATTTGAATTACTTTTAGAAATGTCCGGTCCCTTGTTGTGATTGTAACCGATTATGTTCCAAGTTTAACTTATTTATTTGCCATTGGACCCTCGTAGATACTTTACTTAGACACGTCTTACATTTTTTTAAATATAATCTTATTGGATCTTATTCAATTCTCAATATTACTATTGTTCTTTTTTAATCTGCGAATATTTCGGAAATGATCATTAGAGAAGAAGAAATGTCGAAACAAACTTGCCAATATAGGTCTCTTTTAAAATTGCCAATTTGATATTACAATAAATTCACATCAGCGTATTGGTACAATAATGATATTAAATGGTAGAATTAAAGTTTATGTTTGTTAAGGAATGATAGTCTGTGCTGAATTATTTCCAGACATCTTTGTCAATCACATGTTCACCAGTTTTATAATAAGCTCTTTTTACAAAGAAAATTTTTAATGTGATTTTTAAAAATTTTCTTTGTTAAATTATTATACATTTTACATATGCAGCGGAGCTGAGCTTACCGGCAAATTTATTTATGTGGGGCCCCATTGTAATTTGGAGTCTACTGTAATTCTAAGAAACGCAGTATTATTAACGAATTCTAATTTATTATTCCCAATGAGCACTTCTGTATTGGGAGAAATCATATTCGGAATTTGATGCATTTGCTTTTAGTCGAGTTTAGCAAAAGATTACTACATGTGAACCAGTTTAAAATAGAAGACATAATACCATTTACCTTCAATGTTTTCACACCGGCGAGTGACATTAAAAATTAGAGAGGTATCATCAGTACATAATTTTATATATCAGTATCAGTAAATATACGCCTTTTTCTGAACCACGTAAGGCAGATCATTCGCATATACTAAAAATAAAAAGGGTCCCAAAATAGAAACCTGTGGCACCACGATATTAGGATTATTGCCTTTAGATTTAACCCTGTTTATATCAACTGTCTGACCTGTTATTTAAATAAAATGCAATTAAGTTCTGGGCTTTAACCCTATCTACATAATAGTTCAGCTTGAGTAACAATGTCTGATGATCGACACCATGAAAAGCTTTAGAGAGATTACAGAAAACTAAAAAAGCATCCTGTGATCTCTCCCAGGAGTTAAGGATATGCTTAACCAATGCCAATTCTGCATCCGTAGTAGATTTACCACCTGTAAAACTGTATTGCGCATCATGACAAATTCATTGGTCTTAAAAAAGAGTTACAATTGATCAAGCATTATCGTTTTGTATGGGCCCCTTCGATACGACCCGTACACGAGAATATAAAATAATATAGGTAGGTACTGGCGGATTAGTTCTTCCCACGTGCTGGCTGGAGAAATGAAAGGCTTGTATTGTAGTATGAGGCCAGAGGTAATGCTTCCAGAGAGCGATGGCTATCAAAGGAGATGACTTGTTTGCAGAGTAGCAGGAGATGATTATCCAATAACTGCAGGTTACAACTGTGTCGATCGCCGCGCCCCGGCGCATATTCATACACGCCGGGTGCGAGCGAGGCAGTCTGATTATGCAACCGAGAAAGCATGATAAAAATTAGCCAGCCCTGGAAACATTACCATATTGGGACCACTTTATTGGATCAAAATCGCAACAAGATGTACTAATTTTTCTTACATTCAACCCTTTATCATACAAAAACTTAAAATCTATATACTGTAAGGGACAATAATCAACACACATGAAAAACTATTTAATTCAACCACTTACTGTTAAATTACGGCTATTTAACTGTTATATAGGTACCTACTTAATCTATATGCACGTATATCTCCAAACTAAGACTGCCGGGGCCACCAAATCTAATAATTACTTAATGCAAATTTTCTTAATTCTGGGGTACACTTGCGCGCAGTTATATTTTTACATAAAAAGTCTAGAATTGTTGACTCTATCGAATATAGTAAGTCTGCAGTTTCTTGATTGATTTTCGTTTTCGTGGAGTGATCTCAACTTGCGTCGCTGACAGTACAGATCCTTTTTCTATTTTCTGAAATAGATACATACTTAAATATAAAAATAAACATTCCTATGACAAGTATCTTTAGCTGGATTGATATAACAGGTACATTGTAAAGTGCTGAGCTCTCACGCTTTACTTTTTAGAAAATATTGACCACTTATGCACCCATTCTAGGTACAGTACAACCCTAGAGGGTTGTTGTGTTTCTGCGTGAGTGAGGTCACCAGAGTTGCTGTGTAAGCAGCAGAGGAGGGATCGCGCGCGTGATAATTAATATATCGCAAGCGTTAATAGGCTACGGTGTCCGCTTTACATCAGGTGGGCCGTATGCTTGTATGCCTCCCGACATAGTATAAAAAAAACAATATACACACATCAAAAGTGTCTAGGGATCAACATATATTTTTGCAATAACTTTTCTCCTGATTGATATTAATTAAAATTTTCTTTAAGGATTCATCAAATAAAGTGTTTTCGTTTGTCTACAGTAACGATAAACCAAGTCACCTTTGCATTAATAAAGAAATTTGCCATTTTCATAATAAAGGGATTTTTGACATTTGAACCACTAACATTAAAGTTCGAAAAAAAGACTAAAATAACAGTTTTCTTTCAAATTTTATTGGGTAACTTAAACAATTAATAATCCGTGTTTCTACCGCGAACACTAACAACACAAGAACATCGGTTTGGCATACTCAAAATGAGTTCATCCAAATGACGCTGTGGAATGGCCGCCCATGTTCGTTGCAACAACAAAAAAAGGTCTTCTTGCGACTGGATACCCTCCATATTCGGCAGAGCTCTTCTCTGTAGCATATCCCATGCATGCTCAATCGGGTTCAAGTCTGGCGACTGAGCAGGCCAGGGCATGACATTGATGTTAGCTGCGGCGAGAGTCTGTCTTACAACTCTTGCGGTGTGCGGTCGTGCATTATCATGCATTAACTGAAATAAGGGACCGATTTGCACTTGTAGAGGAACGATGACGTCTGATACAATCGTCTCAGCATAAATTTGAGCGTTGAGGTTGCCTCTGATCCAAATCAACTCAGTTCTTCCGCCGATCCAAATACCCGCCCATGCCATGATGGTTCCACCACTATAAGGATGGACTTCCTGGCAGGATTTTAATCGCTGTTGGCGTCCAGGGGTTCTCCAGTGTCGTATACGTCTTGTATCCGGTCTCATACCAAAACGAGACTCATCAGAAAAGCACACGAAACGCCATTGTTCTTCTGCCCAATTTCTGTGTTCAAGAGCCCATTGATATCGAATCCTACGATTGTGCATTGCTATAGGTGGTACCCTTAGCGGTCTTCGGGAATGAAGGTTCACTTCATGCAAGCGGTTTCTGACTGTTTGGTCGCTAATTAAGTTCCCTGAAGAGTGATGAAGCGTCACGGCTAACATCATGGCGGTTATTGTTGGAGCTCTTCGAGTTGTGATTTGAATGTATCGGTCTTGTCTCCGTGTCCATGCATGGGATATGCTACAGAGAAGAGCTCTGCCGAATATGGAGG
This sequence comes from Pyralis farinalis, assembly GCA_947507595.1. Classification (NCBI taxonomy): domain Eukaryota; kingdom Metazoa; phylum Arthropoda; class Insecta; order Lepidoptera; family Pyralidae; genus Pyralis; species Pyralis farinalis. Next base: position 9,651,883 of record OX382281.1, read on the forward strand.
GTATCCAGTCGCAAGAAGACCTTTTTTTGTTGTTGCAACGAACATGGGCGGCCATTCCACAGCGTGATTTGGATGAACTCATTTTGAGTATGCCAAACCGATGTTCTTGTGTTGTTAGTGTTCGCGGTAGAAACACGGATTATTAATTGTTTAAGTTACCCAATAAAATTTGAAAGAAAACTGTTATTTCAGTCTTTTTTTCGAACTTTAATGTTAGTGGTTCAAATGTCAAAAATCCCTTTATTATGAAAATGGCAAATTTCTTTATTAATGCAAAGGTCACTTGGTTTATCGTTACTGTAGACAAACGAAAACACTTTATTTGATGAATCCTTAAAGAAAATTTTAATTAATATCAATCAGGAGAAAAGTTATTGCAAAAATATATGTTGATCCCTAGACACTTTTGATGTGTGTAGTTTAACGCAGACTGCGCATTAAACAATAGATTCTCTGTTGAACGTAGAATTCAAGCATCTGATATAACTACGCCTTTCTATTCTACTCTATAACTTCACGCCAAATCCCTTACGGGATAGGCAGAGAGAGCCGAGCGCCACACGACTCGATCCTTACATACCTCACTCGCTTCTTTCACATTCATTGCTCTTTTCATGCACGCTCGCCGGTTTCTAGGGCTCCTGACATCACCTTCTGATAGAACACGACCAATTTGATCATGATAGGTAAGTCTTGGCATTCCTCGGCTCCTACATCCTTCCACTTTTGCATTGTATATCTGCTTCGTCATTCTTTCATCCTGCATTCTTTCTACATGTCCGAACCAACGGAGCATGCCTCTTCTTATTTTAATACCGACGCTCTCTTTCAAACCAACTCTGCTTCTAACTTCATCATTGCGAATACAGGCAAGCGTTACACCACAGATTTTGCGCAACGCTCGCATTTCAACCGCGTTTATCCTACTTTCATGCTCTCTCTAACTACGCCACGAGTATATAAGAGATTAAACTTACCGAACTACTTTCTATTTCTATTTCCATAGCTACTTCTTCTGACGACGGTTGGTCATATTTCACGTCCGAGTCGTCAATCTGAAAGTTACACTTAATTAGTAACATTCATCATACAAGCATTTAAGAGAGGTAGGACGCATCAAAGGAGCCCGTCTGGTGAAGTACCTCCACCTCACAGAAAATCCGCAGCCAAATAACAACTCCTTAGAGGGTTGTTGTGTTCCTGTGTGTGAGCGAGGTCACCAGTAAGCTCCTAAGGAGTTGCTGGGTTAGCAGCAGACGAGGCATCGCATGAGTGATACTTAATGTATTGCAAGCGTTCATAGGCTACGCTAACTGCTTTACATCAGGTGGGGCGTATGCTTGAATACCTTCCGACGGTGTATAAAAAAAAAACTAAATTATTAATATATTAGGATACCATAGCATCATTTGTTGCTGCAACTGTGCCTATTTGGAAGAACTTGGTCGATCAAGGGTCTGTGAGCTCTAAAACAAATAAATAAATATATTCCCTTTTAAATGCATGTATATTATGTCCCCCCCCATCGCACACATATCCTTTTTCTTCTCTCCACATCAAAGCAAATTCTTCTCTTCGAATCTTATATCTAAATTACATGTTTACGACTTCAGTAGAATTAATTTTCATCGAAAGGACCATCTACAGAAATCCGCAGCCAAATAGGTTCCTGCACGTCACTGAGGTTACCAGGAAGAAGTCATTGCGTTGGCAGCAGGGGTGACGACATGTGAACGATACTTTATATCGCAAGTGAGTTTTGGCCCCGGTAATGGCTTCACATTACGCAGGCCTTTTGTTTGTTTTCTAACTGACGTAGCATAAACATTGAGTAATAATTATATTTCAAATATTTTAGCTTATTAATTTGTAACAGGAAAAATCTTTTATTATATTTAATTTTGAAAAGTCATTGAAATATTTTAGTTACATATTCAATTACCTATGCCATTACTTTTAATTCAACTTACGTGAATGAAACGCGTAGGAACTGCATCTTTATTTAAGCATATTTTTCTTTGCTTTGATTGAAGGCCAGTTGATTCAAAATGGTTGGAGCAGATCCGGGAGTTGTCATTTGGATGCCAATTTAAACGACCCGTACACTCAATCCATTTATACTTCAAAAATAAATCCTTAGGAAAACTGAAACAATAGATACGCAATATGTTAAATGTGGTAAATTAAGTCAAGTGTTGGTAACCCCAAATAGTGTAATCCTGCTGATTACAGACGTCATATAGTGATATCTCTAAAAATGTAATGTTTATAACCTTTTTATTTGATCGGTTAATATCAACAAAAAAATGTTTATTTGTACTTTAATTTAATAAAAATTGCTTACTATTGAGTATGAATCCACATTAAATTAATAATCCTTGAACATGCATCATTATATTGTGACAAATAAGCGACTTACCGATGAAAGGTTATGTTGGGTTCTTGTCGTTCACTTCGGCTTTTACAGCCAATTATAGAGCAATTCACCATTACTGCACGATCAATGCATCTTTTAAAATAATCACTACATCACAAGGGAATAAAATACATAGGGTTTACACTTAAATCAACGAAATTGCGTCAGTACGAACAATTTGTTTGACACCAGAACAATCCCGGTGGCAGACATAAAAATCGCATACGCAGATAGAGACAAAACACTCATGGTCTATCTTGCTCACGCACATGTATTTTAGAATTTTCTATCTCTCTTCATGTAGGTATTATTCTTTTAGTAGCCCGTCTATATCTATATACTCTGTCTACGTTGTTTAAATTGTTTTGTCGGTTTGTATTGCCGTTATCGCCGATACACTATGCCGATACCCTAGTTAGTGAAAGTTCATAATATTACATATTTTTTTTGGAATATATTGATAGTTTTTTATGTTTTGATGTGTGATGCGTGATCATGCGTGTAGTTTGTTTTAACTCTCCTTATATTATGATACACTTAAAACATCAAAAAACTGAATTGTCCATTACAATGGAAAAGGTAAGTTGCATATTATTATAAAAAAGATAAAAAATCTTTATTTGCCATTGGGCCCTCGCGGGCTTTTAGACACATTTATTAATTGCCTTCTGAAAAAAGTTACTTTGAAGCCTTTGTACATGTCTACTATTATATATGTATTACTTACTCAAATTGATATACTTAATGGTTTCAATCACATTTAGCGGCATATAAACACAAATCTGGTTCCGAGAAACGGAAAAATAAAAGAAAGATCGATTTACAAACAGCGGCTTCGAAGCCAAAGCAATCAGGCTTTCCTTCACGTCTACATCTCAAGAGCTTGAAGATCCTCAAAATCGGAGCGAAACGCAACCAGGTTAATAGATTTAATTTAATACAGTTCTTTTCTTTTCTAATTTAACAAATCTTTACATATTTGCTAGTTTTACCTGTAGTTTCACTTTTTAATCCTTTTTTATATTCTAAAATCTGTCAAAATTACCTGTTTTAAGCCAAAGTTACGTCTTTTTATACAGGCTGTCCCGTAAATAATAGTCCAAACTTAAGGATTAGATAGCCTACCCAAGTACCTAAAACTAATTAGAATATTAAAAAAAAACTGTAGGGTTGCCAAGCAATAACCCTGTCGCTACAAGTGGTAACATTTTTTGGATCTGATTTTTGTTGAATTTTTGTTCGTTTAAATTAATGCAATAGCTCAGTGTTCAGCTTCATTTAAGACAGTTATCTGGTTCTTTAAGAAAACAATGAAATAAAATAATTAACTTTAAATTAAAAATTTAATTACGATAAATTATTTTATTTCGTTGTTTTCTCAAGGAGCCTAATAACTGTAAATAATTAAATCGTTTGTTTGAAATTTGTGTCTCAGTATTTTTCGATAGTATCTCATCTACCATCATCTAGTCTCGGGCCCCGGGCTTGTGGTTAGCCACCCGGGCCCTTCTGGCCCAGTCCGACCCTGGGTATAAGTTATTATAAGATGTTAATAGTAGGTAATAACTAGTTGTAGTTACGTAGGTACTAACTGTTTGCGGTCTAATATGTGCACTTGGTGTATATATTTGAGATTGGTGGCCGCAACAGCAATAGTTTATAAATGGTAAATAAATATAATAGTTAGGTACCTACCTATGTATAATAGCGAAATAGATAAGTATTAGTAGTAAGTTGTAAGATTAAATCATTTTTCCATGCGTGTGCTTCATTGTCCCTTAGGTTACTAATCTATGCCTTAGGTTTGAATTTTTTTTTTGGTTCTTTTCGTTTTATACCGAATTGTAAAAATTTCCAGTAAAACGACAATGTCACTCGTCAAAAGCGCGGGAAGAAGACATTTTTGGTTATTTTCACCCCCGAGAGGAAAGGCAAAGGGATCTAGCTCACACAGCCAAGTCTTCAGTTTAGAACCATTTGAAAATCTTAATTCTATGTTCCAGTTTCAGGAATTGTGCTGAAAAAATACTTGGGAGAGGTACACCGACCCAATCAACCCAGTTTAAATACCACCCGTAAAATGATAGTGATTTTTACAAGGTTTTCTTGATGAACTTATTCACGTCTTCCAAAAAGTGCATAAACGTGTTATATTTTAGTTTTTTCATTACTGTATAATTTCACTAGCACTTATGTTACAAAATACTATCGAAATTGTCACACGAAACTAATTTTATACTGAATTGTAAAAATTTCTCAGTAAAACAACAATGTCACTCGTCAAAAGCGCGGGAAGAAATCCCTTAGGTTTTAAGTGTTTTTTTTATTATTTCTTTTATTTATGATTTTTATGATGTTATATGAAAAACGGTCGTCGAAGGGAAGATAATTTCAAATTTACAAAAAATCCCGATTTATTTCAAATTTAGACGCAAAATTGCGTTGGTATATAGGGTTTTCATTTGATGGGTACATTCGTATTGTAACTTCCCCTCCATTTTCTATTTGTTTTATGTATGTATTTTTTTGCTATTTATTTATGCGCTACAGAGGGGAGACTCTAATTACTACTTATATATAAATAGCTTAAATATATATCTGACTAGGTACCTATGTACTACTAAACCCCGCCTTCTAGTGTTAACTACTTAACTCATTTCCATCTTACTACCCCGTCTACATTATGTCTCTACTTATGTTAAGTACAGAGCTACTCTATATAATATTATATTCTACCTTTATATGTCTCACCCTCCTGTTTCCTTTTATTTGTTTATTAACTTATATATATAATGGTCCTACCTATGTGAACCCCACTCTTATAGAAATATATCTACTGAGAACTGTTCATGTATTGAACATAGTAATTTGTTTATCTACCTCCTTACCCCGCACATAACTACTCCTGTATCTAATCTTTACCTGAACTACCACTCGTGTATTGACGATATATATACTAGAATCCCTGATTTTAATTGTAACTATTTCTTGACCTAAAAATCAATCTACTTAACTAAACTTATTAATTAGGTGTCTCGGACTGTGTCACGTCGACCCTCAAGTTAAATTATTGGCAGTGATCGTTTTAGTGGCAACTACATTGTGAGCAGCAACCCAGAGTCCTTTTCGTGGCTGAGATGGCTAAGCAATTCGAGAACCCTACCAGTTAAGCTTCCTAAATAACGTAGCACCGCAGTACTTTGAAGAGTAACTATTCCCTAAGGTTATCTTCCTGTCTCTACTCAATATGTTTATATATATGTGACGATCCAATCGTCCGCTCCACGTTTAGGTTACTTAGCTTGGGGAAATTATAAAATATCAAAGATTTAATGTGTGCTTTTCTTTACCACTCTATCTCAATTGGACTGTTAGAATCGTACCGTACCCTATCGGATTTTGATTGGTTCTTTATTGCTTAGGGCCAGCATTCTGACAGATAGACGCGCGTACCAAAGGAGATTCTGAAGAATCGGATGACCCTCGTAGTTAGACGTTGATTGGATTATAACTAATGTCTATGCATATTCATATAACACTGTAATTGATTTAATGATATCCTATCACTAGGCAGGGACTTTAGAATCTTAAGAGAACCCTCAGAATTAGAACGTAAGTCTCCTAGATTTAGCTATAGTTTAGCTATCGATGTAGTAGGCATTTATACTCCTCATCAACATTCGAATCAGAATTAAGTATAAGATTAGATTGTTTACACCGCAGCTCCTATCGGACTCACAAGGCCGTGGCGAAATAACCTATGGAGTCACTTTGTAGTGAGAATGAATGTTGTTACTATCTCGATGTTCAGTTCAAGTTAACGGTTCCGTAAGGCGATGACAAGGCAGGCTATAGTTATTTTCGGTAGTGAGATAATGTTAGTTCCCACCACCAAGATTCTATTTAGAAATCAATTATAAGACAGAGAACACTCTGGCTTGCGCTAGCCCCTCGGGCAGTGGCATATATTCTATATTAAATGATATAAAAGAGGAAGGTTAGTAAGCAACCTATATTCAATTTAGAGCTCAAATATAAGATAGAGAACGCTCTGGCTCGCGCTAGTCTCGCGGGGCAGTGGCATATTACCTACGGTTAATTTTATGTAACTGGAGAATGCTAGTGTTCGCCCTATGTACTACTCTGAATGCAACCATAACATAGAGAACACTCCCACTATATGTGAAAAGGAGAAGCAGGAAAGAGAAGGACCGCCGACAACACCCCTCCATCTGACCATTCCCAATTCATCTCGTTGATCTTACGAGTATGTAACATATGTGAGTATGAGAAAATTGTTCTTACAATTTAACTAACGACTTCTCAGTCTTTTATTAAATTTGTTTTGTAATTTTAAATTTATCTGAGGCAATTTAGGAATAATCACATGGGTCCTTCCCCAGAACCACCTATGTTCCTGATTTTCCCTTTCCAAACTACTTTAGATAATATTCACTATATCAAATTCTACAATTTCAACCATCACTAGTTTGATTTTTTTTCAATTTTAAAGCAAGCATTAATTTACAATAATATAAGTATTAAACTTCTCGTCCGCTAGCTGAACACAAAGATTGTATAAGGTTAATTGAGCACAATCTAACTGAATTGCAATCGGTCAAATCACCACTATGCCACCGCTATCAGTTATTACAAATAAGGCAAATCCCTCAGTTGTGTCCACAGATAACGTATTTGTTTATAATAAAATGTACTGTGAGCGTCATCTATACATTCGTCAGTCTTGTAAGGTAGCAGCCAGGCGCTTTTCTCAGTCACCACTGTTACACGGGGTCTATTGCCCAGACTTCTAAATAATATAGACAACAATTAATCAAGTAAAGTTTTCTGCTCTTCCGGCAGTAGTGAAGTCTCCTCACCTGAGAGACGTTAGTAAGTTTGGTAACGGTATTTGCAGTGTGTTACTTCGGGATATTGCTCTAACTGTTTAGGCTAAATCTGACCGAACGCAAAGCCGCCAGACTAGTGAAATCAATAATGAGTATTTAGGTTAAATCTTAAAGGCAGTTCAATTGTCCTGTCCGACATTCGGTTGACTTTAACGACCGTGAGGTTGACTCTACATGGCTTATAACGCTTCAGGTGAAGAACCCTTGTCGTACTGAGGAACCCGGCACGACAGCATAACCTGTTTCGCTCAGCATCACCAGACGCTCGAACGCCCCCTTCAACGCGGGTATTGTATTGCTCCCCAGAAACTACAAGTCCTCGCCGTCCAGTAGACTCCCGACACGACAGACTTTGCTGTTTCGCTAGGCGTACTTTAGACACCCGGGGTCACCAACGAACTCAGACGTCGCATTTCCTCAAGGAACTACATAGTTTCACGGTAAAGCGTTAATAGAAACCGCTGGTTGTGTTAACTAGTCCTGGAGACTCAGGCGTGTTAACTCATCGCCGCTCGACAACGACACATGAGGGAGAGTGATACGTTCTGGCGAATATACTACGTTAAAAATAGCAACCACGAATAAAACTTATCGGCTGACCAGAACAAAGCACTCTTTGAGCTCTGAACATGTAACACACAAAACGATTAGACTAAAATCTCTAACCCGAATGTCTTCCAGTTCGCATGAATCACCAATGGGCAGATTAATATTTATAAATCTACAAAGTGTTCACTTAGGTCGGGCTATATAAAACATGACATTCACTTAAATGTTTATACTACTTTACTATTAATTGGTAAGCATTAAGCTGGTTTTGTATATTAATAAATAGGTACTCTGACTGTGACCGAACCGTCCAACATTTGATCGTCTTAAACTACTGCAAGGTTGTCTCTACAAGGCTTATAACGCTTCAGGTGAGGAACCCTTGTCGTACTGAGGAACCCGGCACGACAGCATAACCTGTTTCGCTCAGCATCACCAGACGCTCGAACGCCCCCTTCAACGCGGGTATTGCATTGCTCCCCAGAAACTACAAGTCCTCGCCGTCCAGTAGACTCCCGACACGACAGACTTTGCTGTTTCGCTAGGCGTACTTTAGACACCCGGGGTCACCAACGAACTCAGACGTCGCATTTCCTCAAGGAACTACATAGTCTCACGGTAAAGCGTTAATGTAAACCGTTGGTTGCGTTAACTAGTCCTGGAGACTCTGGCGTGTTAGCTCATCGCCGCTCGTCAACGACACATGAGGGAGAGTGTTACATTCTGGCTAATATACTACTTTAATTTAGCAGTCACGTATAAACTATCGGCGGACCAGAATAAAGCACCCTTAGAGCTCTGAACATGTAACCCTCAAAAAGATTCGACTATTTATCTTTAATCCAAATGTCTTTCGACTCGTAACCACAGTCAGGAGGTAAAATAATAATTTGAAGTATGCAATGAACATAGAATCAGGCTACCTGCATATCTATGTTATAATTAAGTTGCAGGCCCCGAGACTACACTTTATCTAGACACATGCAGCCTATTATTTATTGCCCACCACCGTGACTCTATAACCACTAAAATATTAGCCTATTCACGCGACGCGCCTACCCTCGTACTCCTTTATTCTCACCGCAAAGGTACTAACATCACGCCGTAGGATAATATGATCACCCGGACGTTTTACTGAACTAAACCCTTGATTCGACCGCTTAGCGTAACCGCTTGCTACTTATCACGCACGTCGCGATTAGCTTAAGAACTAATCAGTAATTGTACCTACTGTCCCTATAAATGTCGTCTGACACGCCTACCACGCTGTATGTTAACTAACGCGTATATTCATCGCGACTACCTACCTATCTCCTAACTAGGTCTTAATAAAATGTGTACCTACAATTTCTAATCTAAGATACTCGTGTAAAATGACTTCTTGAGTTTGTATTACGTTAAACGTGTGATGTGTAAGGTGGCTAAGCCCAAATCAACGATGTGCAATGTTGATTTGCTAATTGAAACTAGGGTATGCAAGGTAGTTAGCCTCGACTTTGTCTATTGCCTATAACTGTGTGTACGTCATGGTCCTAACCTAATTGGGACACGAACCATGACTCCTAACAGAGGAAATAAGTGTGTGTGTATATATACATATATAAATAAATGAGACCAGTATGGTTGGGTTGCGATCAATCTCCATGGCCCGCATACGCTGGACGGAATTCACTTCGACGAGCTCCTACCACTTTGAAAGCTCGCGAACCCAAGCACCTGGGAGACGTAACTGATCCCTTTAAGGGCAAAATCAGTCGCTGGCCCGTCTCAGAGCATAATACAGCTCCCTACGCCTAATCTATATGAGTCTTCGTAGTCTCCGTGAGGTATCAAACTCATATTTAAAACGAAGCTAGGCCCTAGTTAGCTAAAAATTCTTCAGTGTGAAATAACCACAAACCCTATTTAACCAATTTGTCGATGTTAGAACTCGCCTGACAATGTTGGTTAGTTAACTAGGTACCGCCGCCATACTCAAAGGTCTGTGACCCTTGGAATTCTGGCCACATCGTACAACACAGTTAAATAACCAACACTAAATCCGAAGAATTATTAGAACCCGATTTATGACCTAATTACTTAAACGCGATCACGTTGAATCAACATCCCAGCGCAGCGTCACAAAGATCGGCAGATATACCGCCAATTCCATGCACAATGCCCAAGATAAAGAGTCAACGCTATACTTAAACAAAATTAACACGAGAAGTTAAATTCCATAAAAGAAACCCCCTTCGCGGACGAATAATGCTACGTTTCAATTCCTAGAATTTGCATATCACAAAACCGCGCCATTTTGATTGCTCAACATGCGCCACGCTACCACCATCGGAGCCTGAGCACCCAATGTTCGGCCACGCTGCACACAATTTGAACAATCAACCTGAATTTTAGCGAAATATTAAACACCGGATTATTCAATATTAATTTAACTACAATTACATTGATTCCATACCCAAGCCTACCGTTACGATCAATTAGACAACTTAATTGTCCCATATCTCGCTACGCAGCTCAAAGGCAAGGAATCAATGCCGTTCTCAACACAATATTAACACAAAGAAATTAAAATAAATAATAAAAAGAAACGTTCCGCGATTTATCAGCGATACGCCTATCACCCCCGAGATTCACACCGACAAAAAGGCCCTTCACAAACAATTATCGATACGTCTTATTACCTTAAAATTTCACACTAAAAAAGCCATGAACTAACGAACCACCCGTTTTTATATCATACGCCTACCATCAAGCCTCTTCACCCCTCTCTGCGTATCTCTGTCTCTCTTTCCAAAATATTCTAGAATGTTCTATAGCAACTCGTCATTCAATATTCGAATCTATTTCGTTCCATTTAAGTAGCTTATACTGTTTACGAATCACGACACACTTTTCATCCACGACTAGCAACCGCGCGCTAATTGGTAGTTCAAGAATATCACGCCACTTCGTCTGGTATACGTCTACCCTCTTACAAGTTAACATTTTTCCTAAGCATACGGCCGTGATACCTTCAATAACATATTATCACGCCCGCTCGCCCGCGAGGCAGGCAGCGAGAATCGAACACTATGTGATGCGTCCTTCAAACCAAGTATGAACAACAATGACCTATTAAATAAAGTAGTGAACGATGCACCTACATTCCTAGTCGTTAATTTATACATAATTCGACTACATATATCCATATGATTGCAAGGTTATTTTTATTTGTGACGGCAACAATGTTATTTCATTGTGGTCCGTTACAATCGACCCCAAAACTTTGTACAGGTGTGTGAAACTAAACCGGAGCAAAGTTTTCCCTTCAATTTCATTTCAGTACAAATAAAAATAACTCCACCTCATTCCACTTAACTCTCAACCTCGATGGTTTAACCTGTCTTTATCCCTCTTCACTGAACACTACCCTTCGACTTTGACTACCAACTTTCTAAGTATCCGAGCTTGATCTTTAGTTTAGAGAATCACCTACCGCTTAATGTCCATCATTATTTTAAAATTCTCCTAAACCCTCTATGATCTAGTCTAATTATCCACGTAATCAGTCAAGCACCATTCTCTCGTCTCTGCACGATATAGAATAGAATAGATATAGCTTATTTTAAAGTTTTAGTTTCTCAATCTAACGTTTACGCAACCACTCGCCATCATCACCACGACATTTGGTTACATTTTAGGACTATATATGAAAAAAAAAGAGAAAAAAGGGAAGAGAGAGACCGCCGACACTCCCCTCCATCTGACAATTCCCAATTCATCTCGTTGATTTTACGAGTGTGAAATATATGAGAAACTTTCGTACAATTTATTTGACGGTTTCTCCGTCTTAGATTTGGTTTTGTAATTTTATATTTATCCGAGACAATTTCGGAACCATCACATGGGCCTCTCCCCAGAACCGCCTAATTTCCCTGTTTTCTCTTCCATATTACTTTAATGTTAAAGACTACAATTACTTACTACTAGCTATACAAACAACCTTTATCTATACACAAGATAACCGTTATAATTTTACCAATCAATTCTAAATCACAATTTACTCAACACTTTTATCAATCAAATCTAACCTACAGTTTACTTACATTGTATCTAATATACAATTAATTATCTACTATACAATCAATCATTTAATCTATACTCTAACAATTTTAATTTTTACCTTCTAATAACCTCTTTAACTACGGTTCTTAATTATACTACGCCTTTTTAGTTCCCGATTCAGCTTCAATCTAACGGTAATATTTAGACAAATGTATTGTATTGAATTTACCTCGCATTTTTCTTGTCCCCGGATCGTTTAATTTCAACGCTTTATTAGCACGAGACTCACTAAACACTCCGAGCAGCCTACCTTCGTCCTGTAAACGACCGTCTTTTGGTGGGTATTCAGACAAAATATATGGGACTACATTTTCCCTCCCTTTAATATGTTCTACATATTTCATAATCGAAATTCTCTAAATAACTAAACCATCTAGTTACCCTGGCGTTATACAACTTACAGAATTTCCCGAAGGCTAAAGCCTCATGGTTCGTTCTAATTATAACCTTAGTCCCCCTTAAATAACTTTCAAATTTTCCGAGACAACATATTATTGAATAAAATTCCTGCTCTGTTATTGACCAATTCAACTGCGAGCCCCTCAATGCCTTGCTATGAAACCCTACAATCTTCATGTCGTCATTACAGCCTATCTGATATAACACACCTGCCAATCCTACTCCAGAACTGTCCGTTTGTAAGTAGTATGGTTTAATAAAGTCGGGACGAGGCATTAGTATAGGGCTTATGAATAAGGATTTTATTTTTTCAAAGGCCTGCTGCTCTCCTTTTCCCCACGTCCAAAAATGCCGTTTTCTTAATAAATCATTTAATGGTTTTGTCTGCTTAGTATAATCCGGTATAAATCCCCGATAGAATCTACACAACCCTAGAAAAGCCCTTACTTGTTTTACCTTTTTAGGTATAGGGAACTCTTGAATAGCGGTAACCTTGTTTGGGTCTGCTTTCAGTCCCCGGATAGAAATGCTATAGCCCAACATTTGCACTTCATCGCAGAAAAATTTGCATTTCTCAAGATTACACGTTAACCCTGCCGCTAACAGCTTACCCATGACTATATCTAAATGTTCTAAATGACGTTCAAAAGTTCCTGTCGAAATAATGGCTAAATTGTCTAAATAGTTTACACAAAAGTCTCTAACTTCATGCCCCAATATTAAGTCCATAGCTCTGTTAAAACTCCCCACCGATGTTTTCAACCCCTGTGGTAATACATTATACACATAGGATTTCCCATTAAATGTGAACCCCGTATACTTTTTGCTATTCTGCGTAAGTGGTATTTGAAAGTAGGCATTATTTAAATCTAAAGTACTAATGTAATTAGCTCCGTGAAACGAGTTCATAACGTCTATTTGCAATGGCGGTTTCTCTGTCTCGGCAATCAGATACTTGTTAATTTCCCTAACATCTAATAATACCCTTACGGATCCATCCTGCTCTAAAGTGAAGGTTAACGGATTACTATACGGTGTGGATGACCTCTGATGATTCCTTGTGCTTCCATTTCTCTTAACTTTCCCTCGACCTTTCCCCTATACGCATATGGCACTGGATAATTTTTTCTTATAACTGGCGTCTGAGAGTTTAGGATTATCTCATGTTGATAACAATTTGCCCTCCCTAGCTTAGAAGAGTATAATCTTTTATTTTTATTAATTAATACCATTAACTGTTCCTTCTGTCTATTTTCGGTCAATACGCCCAAGTTCACCCCCTCGCTAATCTCCTCATCTAATTTACTCTGAACTGTACTTAGGTTATTCTCTTCCAAAAGCGACTCTAACAAAATTTCTAAAACCCTTACAAACCCTTTCCGACCTAACCACCACCCCTTCTTTATCATAGTATTTAACGCATCGTTTTCTGTAATTGAAGCTGAATCGGGGACCCTCCTCTCAACTTCCTTCAGTTTTAACCCTACTGGTTCTTTTACAGCTACCTCAGCATTACTCGGCCCCGGTCGTAATTGTCCCACTGGTTCATGATTCCCTAGTGGTGTCTCCCAATTCCGGTAATGGCGCTTATTTTTCCCTTCCCTTTTTCCTAATTTCTTATTCCTTCCTAGGCCAGGGGTTGTCGAATTTTCCTGACGCCCTATATCATCCATTTTCCTCAAAAATTCCGCTGTCTCGATTAAATTTCCCGGGTTCGAAGTATACCACCCTTGTTGGATGTATTTAGGAAATTGCCTAATTATATCCGCTATTAATTGCTTTTCCGGAATCTTAAAGCTTAACATTTGAGCTCGTCCTGTCAGTCTCAAAAAATGCCCTAACATGGTGGGAGACTCTCCACGATTCCAAGTTCCCTGTACTATTTCGCGCCTCAACTCATTTTGTTCCTTTTCTCCCCAATAAGTGGCCAAAAAGTCCAACTTGAAGTCCTGCAAAGCCTTCCAACGACCCTTATAGATCCTAGCCCAGTCTCTCGCTCCCCCTTGCAAACATTCCAATATTAATTCCAATTCCTTGCCTTCATGTCCAACTTTTCCTAAATACGTATCTAGATCTTCCAGGAAGGTAACTGGATGCGTGTCATTCTTATCTTCAAATTTTGGTTTTTCGAAACTAATATTCCTGATATTATAATTTATAGATTTACTCTGTGTTGGCAACACTTCTAGCATTTCATTATCAATCAATCCATTATCCCGACCGTTGCTCCCTTCTCTGGCTCTAGTCGTATGCGGCATTTCCGACGCCTTATCCAAGGTAGTTACATGATTTGTGCTAATCTCCTCGTTACCCTTGCGAACTTTCCTTACATCTTCGCTTAATAAATTTACCTTCCTAGCCAAAGCTCCTAGGGTTTTACTTAAATTATTTAACAACACCCTAGATCCCTCCTTAGTTCTACCGATTTCTCTTTGTATTACTTTACGTCGTTTCGTTCGCACGGCGTGCGTTTCTAGTGTATTCTCTTGAATATTATTCCGCAAAGGCATCTCTCCCAATTCCGATACCGTTGATGAATTGGTATTCCCACTATTATCTATAAAATGTTCTTCACTACTATTTACACCACTATATCTAACCGGCGCTCTTCTCTTACGACTTGGTCTCTCCATCGTATATTCACACTGGTTCCAACAAAACTTCTAATAGTCAAATTTTCACCGTCGTTCTCACGTCACTGTTTCACTCTCTACCTTAAACAGAATCACTCTACATTCACTATTCTACTTGACGACACGAAGGTAGTGAGGTTCTGTACATCTCAAGACAATATCCTAATTCTATCACACTTATACAACGAGCGACTTGAATACTTAAGGAATTCCGTGAACCGAAGTAAATCAACCGAGCTAATTCCGTGTTATAACCTGGCTAGACACTAATTACTGATTTCTAGTTAACATGGGTCTCCACCACGTAAGGTTTGGAACGTTTGTTTCTACAACCGATTATCCTAAATGAACCACGAGGACTCGACCCCCCTATCTTGCACATTTTTTTCCGAAATATTTCAAGTTGAGCAGTTTCTAAATTTAATTTCAACACTAAATCCGCGTTCAGTCATTTCATTATCCAATTCCTACTCGAGAACCCGACCCCACATCTAACTCATTTTATTTCAAACCATTTCAAGTACTTCGAACAATATCTAGCTCTAATCACAAAATCCGCATTCAATTATTTCAATAACATCCCATAACCGAAAACCCGACCCCACATCTTGCTTATTTTATTTCAAACCCGAGTATGAAATCGTATGAGAGAGTATGAGAAAATTCTTGACCTACCATTCATCGATATAAAATTCATTCACCCATTTATTTCATTTGTTCATCTCACTTTCCTTTCCTATCTTATAAATTATCTTAGTATATGAACTATGAATAATAATTAATGTACAAATAATCCTTCTCCGAATAAATCCTAGCCAGCCCTATCATTTAATGTACAACTGAAAGCCAACAACTACAACTAAGAAGAAGAACGACTCTATGGAATTACTGTTTGTTAATTAAAACTGCGCAGATAATTTGTTTGTGAATCATGATGCTAACAAGTGAAAGTTATTTACACGTAACCTACGAGGATTGTCATCATTGTTATTGCGTATATAAAACAGCTAAAGGTAAATACCAATTTACATACTCAACTAGTCAACTTATTTAACCGGCCTGTCCACTTTTATTTACCCTTTAGAACCGTGTATACGTAACTAATTGTAACCATTTAGAGACTAGTTGTTTAGTTTTCACGTGCATATCATATCATATTATCATAATATCGTTCAAGTATACACATTTAACATAGTACTTCCATAAAACTTAAACTTTCCTACATTATAACCTTAGTTTATAAACAATGTTCTTTCAGTATATGTATAAGTAAGTGATTTTGTTAGAACAGTGCTAGTCCTAAGACCGATTCTAACAACAAATCCTACTAGTTAACATGTTATCTTTATGTATTGTACATTATTTCCCTTCAGTAGTCTTTAAATTAACTTCCTGATATTTTGTATGCGGAGAATTCAATAGTACCTACTCTTTAACTTATCTAAGGCAACTATTAATCTGGTCACACACTAGTGAATACAACAAATTCTCTAAGAATCCTATGAAAGTGAACCCCTTTGAATTAACATTGTCGAATTAAGTTTCAATCAATTACTCAATTTGAACTAATAACCATACATTATCTAACCTTATACACATCTAGTGCTCTTTGCTAATAAGACTTAAGGAATCTAATCACATTTACCTACCACTATACCATTATGATGGAAATCAACATACGGCCTGCTCGACAGTAAGCAGTCACCGTAGCCCATCGATAGTTGCAAAGCAGACTAGCCCAACTAATAAACTTTGAATAATTACACGTTAATAGTAATTCTATTTAATTTATGTTAATGAAGTTGTGAAAGTTAAAAGTTGATATTTATAATTTTCAGGCTATTTAACCACGGAACAAATGTGCTAATTTATGTTGTGGTGGACCGAGATTTCTGACAAATCTTCTCAAGCACAATCAAACCCCTCGCCGCCCTAGGGAGACAACGTGAGGTGCTAAGAGGAAATAAAACGCCATTCCGTGCGCTTGTAACCTACAGAGGATCGCTTTTCAACTTAGTTCCGTACCGGATTCCTGCGCTAACTACAATTAGTAAGTTTTATTTATACCCCTACTTATGTGTTTTGACTTGTAGTTCGTATCATTTAACCATATTCTCTTGAGTTTAATAATCTATACAACAACGGTTTGACCTAACCTTCTAACCTATTCACCCAATACATATACATGTCTTTATGGAACCCTCACTACTTTGTTTATTATTATACTGATCTAGTTTGTTTATGTGATACAACCGCACTACTCGCTACTAAGTTCCAATTAGACACTCAACGGTTGACTAGAACAGCTTCCTTATAGGAATAAGTCCGCATTGGTATACTTATTAATGTGTTGCATTTTAATTTACATTATTGTTATATTATGTACCTAAGGATGTAACAACCGATCAACTATTTAACCGTTAGCTCTACGACCCCATAAGCTTGGCCCTGAGACGCATGCTACCTTAGATTCACATAATCCTCTCACTCAGCAATACTAAACTCTTTCAGATTTGATCGACCATTCAAGCGCTAATTCACTCACATAATGAAATTCTACCTGATCGCTTGAAATTCTATCTACCTGTCACCATATGCCTACTAGAGTCAACGCAACTCATCAATCAACATCATTTTACTGAAGTAAGTATGCAATTTTAATTTAATACTCTGATGATATAACTATTATATAGATAGCCTTAACTATGTATTTACTTTATTACACCTATTTGAGACTGTACCAATATGCTACTAATATTACAATTTTCTCCTTGTTATTGTTTACTATCTAATTTATGTCTCCTAACCTAACTGTTATGTGGAAGTTAACAAGTATACTCAACTGCCTCGCACAATACAACCTCTTTAATCAATTATTATGTATGCCTTATTATGTATTAAATTAATTCAAAATTTCAATTTCCTCGTCTCAATCATTTTTTTCCACAAGCCTGATGTTTATTTCTTGTTACTATTTAACAATTATATTTTGAATGTAATACTAAATGCACCTGATGGTTATCCGGAGATTTTACCACTAACTTGATTCTATTTGGATAACTTGATTTAATACTATCTACGTTTTCACAATTTCCCTGTATCATTTCTTTACACTATGTTTCCTTCATAACCTGATACAATGAATTCAACTTTTTGCAGATAATCCACGTGCAGACACGAGACAACGGAAGATGCTGATCATTCAACAGACTACGCGGCAACCTAACAGCACTTACTCAAGACACCTAACGCACTAATTTTCTATAGATCAATACTTCTCATATGCTTAGTCACTCAAGACACTATCCATTTTCGCGGCAACAAATTGTGGCCGACATGACCCTCCGAGACAGCCTAATTTAGATGAATAAATACCGATTTAAACTACCAACTCTAATAACCTAGTTTACCTATTTTTCATTTATTCTCATTCTAAGTTAAGATGTAATTTTGAATATCCTGGTCACGGCTTCCACATTGTAACTTCCCCTCCATTTTCTATTTGTTTTATGTATGTATTTTTTTGCTATTTATTTATGCGCTACAGAGGGGAGACTCTAATTACTACTTATATATAAATAGCTTAAATATATATCTGACTAGGTACCTATGTACTACTAAACCCCGCCTTCTAGTGTTAACTACTTAACTCATTTCCATCTTACTACCCCGTCTACATTATGTCTCTACTTATGTTAAGTACAGAGCTACTCTATATAATATTATATTCTACCTTTATATGTCTCACCCTCCTGTTTCCTTTTATTTGTTTATTAACTTATATATATAATGGTCCTACCTATGTGAACCCCACTCTTATAGAAATATATCTACTGAGAACTGTTCATGTATTGAACATAGTAATTTGTTTATCTACCTCCTTACCCCGCACATAACTACTCCTGTATCTAATCTTTACCTGAACTACCACTCGTGTATTGACGATATATATACTAGAATCCCTGATTTTAATTGTAACTATTTCTTGACCTAAAAATCAATCTACTTAACTAAACTTATTAATTAGGTGTCTCGGACTGTGTCACGTCGACCCTCAAGTTAAATTATTGGCAGTGATCGTTTTAGTGGCAACTACATTGTGAGCAGCAACCCAGAGTCCTTTTCGTGGCTGAGATGGCTAAGCAATTCGAGAACTCTACCAGTTAAGCTTCCTAAATAACGTAGCACCGCAGTACTTTGAAGAGTAACTATTCCCTAAGGTTATCTTCCTGTCTCTACTCAATATGTTTATATATATGTGACGATCCAATCGTCCGCTCCACGTTTAGGTTACTTAGCTTGGGGAAATTATAAAATATCAAAGATTTAATGTGTGCTTTTCTTTACCACTCTATCTCAATTGGACTGTTAGAATCGTACCGTACCCTATCGGATTTTGATTGGTTCTTTATTGCTTAGGGCCAGCATTCTGACAGATAGACGCGCGTACCAAAGGAGATTCTGAAGAATCGGATGACCCTCGTAGTTAGACGTTGATTGGATTATAACTAATGTCTATGCATATTCATATAACACTGTAATTGATTTAATGATATCCTATCACTAGGCAGGGACTTTAGAATCTTAAGAGAACCCTCAGAATTAGAACGTAAGTCTCCTAGATTTAGCTATAGTTTAGCTATCGATGTAGTAGGCATTTATACTCCTCATCAACATTCGAATCAGAATTAAGTATAAGATTAGATTGTTTACACCGCAGCTCCTATCGGACTCACAAGGCCGTGGCGAAATAACCTATGGAGTCACTTTGTAGTGAGAATGAATGTTGTTACTATCTCGATGTTCAGTTCAAGTTAACGGTTCCGTAAGGCGATGACAAGGCAGGCTATAGTTATTTTCGGTAGTGAGATAATGTTAGTTCCCACCACCAAGATTCTATTTAGAAATCAATTATAAGACAGAGAACACTCTGGCTTGCGCTAGCCCCTCGGGCAGTGGCATATATTCTATATTAAATGATATAAAAGAGGAAGGTTAGTAAGCAACCTATATTCAATTTAGAGCTCAAATATAAGATAGAGAACGCTCTGGCTCGCGCTAGTCTCGCGGGGCAGTGGCATATTACCTACGGTTAATTTTATGTAACTGGAGAATGCTAGTGTTCGCCCTATGTACTACTCTGAATGCAACCATAACATAGAGAACACTCCCACTATATGTGAAAAGGAGAAGCAGGAAAGAGAAGGACCGCCGACAACACCCCTCCATCTGACCATTCCCAATTCATCTCGTTGATCTTACGAGTATGTAACATATGTGAGTATGAGAAAATTGTTCTTACAATTTAACTAACGACTTCTCAGTCTTTTATTAAATTTGTTTTGTAATTTTAAATTTATCGGAGGCAATTTAGGAATAATCACATGGGTCCTTCCCCAGAACCACCTATGTTCCTGATTTTCCCTTTCCAAACTACTTTAGATAATATTCACTATATCAAATTCTACAATTTCAACCATCACTAGTTTGATTTTTTTTCAATTTTAAAGCAAGCATTAATTTACAATAATATAAGTATTAAACTTCTCGTCCGCTAGCTGAACACAAAGATTGTATAAGGTTAATTGAGCACAATCTAACTGAATTGCAATCGGTCAAATCACCACTATGCCACCGCTATCAGTTATTACAAATAAGGCAAATCCCTCAGTTGTGTCCACAGATAACGTATTTGTTTATAATAAAATGTACTGTGAGCGTCATCTATACATTCGTCAGTCTTGTAAGGTAGCAGCCAGGCGCTTTTCTCAGTCACCACTGTTACACGGGGTCTATTGCCCAGACTTCTAAATAATATAGACAACAATTAATCAAGTAAAGTTTTCTGCTCTTCCGGCAGTAGTGAAGTCTCCTCACCTGAGAGACGTTAGTAAGTTTGGTAACGGTATTTGCAGTGTGTTACTTCGGGATATTGCTCTAACTGTTTAGGCTAAATCTGACCGAACGCAAAGCCGCCAGACTAGTGAAATCAATAATGAGTATTTAGGTTAAATCTTAAAGGCAGTTCAATTGTCCTGTCCGACATTCGGTTGACTTTAACGACCGTGAGGTTGACTCTACATGGCTTATAACGCTTCAGGTGAAGAACCCTTGTCGTACTGAGGAACCCGGCACGACAGCATAACCTGTTTCGCTCAGCATCACCAGACGCTCGAACGCCCCCTTCAACGCGGGTATTGTATTGCTCCCCAGAAACTACAAGTCCTCGCCGTCCAGTAGACTCCCGACACGACAGACTTTGCTGTTTCGCTAGGCGTACTTTAGACACCCGGGGTCACCAACGAACTCAGACGTCGCATTTCCTCAAGGAACTACATAGTTTCACGGTAAAGCGTTAATAGAAACCGCTGGTTGTGTTAACTAGTCCTGGAGACTCAGGCGTGTTAACTCATCGCCGCTCGACAACGACACATGAGGGAGAGTGATACGTTCTGGCGAATATACTACGTTAAAAATAGCAACCACGAATAAAACTTATCGGCTGACCAGAACAAAGCACTCTTTGAGCTCTGAACATGTAACACACAAAACGATTAGACTAAAATCTCTAACCCGAATGTCTTCCAGTTCGCATGAATCACCAATGGGCAGATTAATATTTATAAATCTACAAAGTGTTCACTTAGGTCGGGCTATATAAAACATGACATTCACTTAAATGTTTATACTACTTTACTATTAATTGGTAAGCATTAAGCTGGTTTTGTATATTAATAAATAGGTACTCTGACTGTGACCGAACCGTCCAACATTTGATCGTCTTAAACTACTGCAAGGTTGTCTCTACAAGGCTTATAACGCTTCAGGTGAGGAACCCTTGTCGTACTGAGGAACCCGGCACGACAGCATAACCTGTTTCGCTCAGCATCACCAGACGCTCGAACGCCCCCTTCAACGCGGGTATTGCATTGCTCCCCAGAAACTACAAGTCCTCGCCGTCCAGTAGACTCCCGACACGACAGACTTTGCTGTTTCGCTAGGCGTACTTTAGACACCCGGGGTCACCAACGAACTCAGACGTCGCATTTCCTCAAGGAACTACATAGTCTCACGGTAAAGCGTTAATGTAAACCGTTGGTTGCGTTAACTAGTCCTGGAGACTCTGGCGTGTTAGCTCATCGCCGCTCGTCAACGACACATGAGGGAGAGTGTTACATTCTGGCTAATATACTACTTTAATTTAGCAGTCACGTATAAACTATCGGCGGACCAGAATAAAGCACCCTTAGAGCTCTGAACATGTAACCCTCAAAAAGATTCGACTATTTATCTTTAATCCAAATGTCTTTCGACTCGTAACCACAGTCAGGAGGTAAAATAATAATTTGAAGTATGCAATGAACATAGAATCAGGCTACCTGCATATCTATGTTATAATTAAGTTGCAGGCCCCGAGACTACACTTTATCTAGACACATGCAGCCTATTATTTATTGCCCACCACCGTGACTCTATAACCACTAAAATATTAGCCTATTCACGCGACGCGCCTACCCTCGTACTCCTTTATTCTCACCGCAAAGGTACTAACATCACGCCGTAGGATAATATGATCACCCGGACGTTTTACTGAACTAAACCCTTGATTCGACCGCTTAGCGTAACCGCTTGCTACTTATCACGCACGTCGCGATTAGCTTAAGAACTAATCAGTAATTGTACCTACTGTCCCTATAAATGTCGTCTGACACGCCTACCACGCTGTATGTTAACTAACGCGTATATTCATCGCGACTACCTACCTATCTCCTAACTAGGTCTTAATAAAATGTGTACCTACAATTTCTAATCTAAGATACTCGTGTAAAATGACTTCTTGAGTTTGTATTACGTTAAACGTGTGATGTGTAAGGTGGCTAAGCCCAAATCAACGATGTGCAATGTTGATTTGCTAATTGAAACTAGGGTATGCAAGGTAGTTAGCCTCGACTTTGTCTATTGCCTATAACTGTGTGTACGTCATGGTCCTAACCTAATTGGGACACGAACCATGACTCCTAACAGAGGAAATAAGTGTGTGTGTATATATACATATATAAATAAATGAGACCAGTATGGTTGGGTTGCGATCAATCTCCATGGCCCGCATACGCTGGACGGAATTCACTTCGACGAGCTCCTACCACTTTGAAAGCTCGCGAACCCAAGCACCTGGGAGACGTAACTGATCCCTTTAAGGGCAAAATCAGTCGCTGGCCCGTCTCAGAGCATAATACAGCTCCCTACGCCTAATCTATATGAGTCTTCGTAGTCTCCGTGAGGTATCAAACTCATATTTAAAACGAAGCTAGGCCCTAGTTAGCTAAAAATTCTTCAGTGTGAAATAACCACAAACCCTATTTAACCAATTTGTCGATGTTAGAACTCGCCTGACAATGTTGGTTAGTTAACTAGGTACCGCCGCCATACTCAAAGGTCTGTGACCCTTGGAATTCTGGCCACATCGTACAACACAGTTAAATAACCAACACTAAATCCGAAGAATTATTAGAACCCGATTTATGACCTAATTACTTAAACGCGATCACGTTGAATCAACATCCCAGCGCAGCGTCACAAAGATCGGCAGATATACCGCCAATTCCATGCACAATGCCCAAGATAAAGAGTCAACGCTATACTTAAACAAAATTAACACGAGAAGTTAAATTCCATAAAAGAAACCCCCTTCGCGGACGAATAATGCTACGTTTCAATTCCTAGAATTTGCATATCACAAAACCGCGCCATTTTGATTGCTCAACATGCGCCACGCTACCACCATCGGAGCCTGAGCACCCAATGTTCGGCCACGCTGCACACAATTTGAACAATCAACCTGAATTTTAGCGAAATATTAAACACCGGATTATTCAATATTAATTTAACTACAATTACATTGATTCCATACCCAAGCCTACCGTTACGATCAATTAGACAACTTAATTGTCCCATATCTCGCTACGCAGCTCAAAGGCAAGGAATCAATGCCGTTCTCAACACAATATTAACACAAAGAAATTAAAATAAATAATAAAAAGAAACGTTCCGCGATTTATCAGCGATACGCCTATCACCCCCGAGATTCACACCGACAAAAAGGCCCTTCACAAACAATTATCGATACGTCTTATTACCTTAAAATTTCACACTAAAAAAGCCATGAACTAACGAACCACCCGTTTTTATATCATACGCCTACCATCAAGCCTCTTCACCCCTCTCTGCGTATCTCTGTCTCTCTTTCCAAAATATTCTAGAATGTTCTATAGCAACTCGTCATTCAATATTCGAATCTATTTCGTTCCATTTAAGTAGCTTATACTGTTTACGAATCACGACACACTTTTCATCCACGACTAGCAACCGCGCGCTAATTGGTAGTTCAAGAATATCACGCCACTTCGTCTGGTATACGTCTACCCTCTTACAAGTTAACATTTTTCCTAAGCATACGGCCGTGATACCTTCAATAACATATTATCACGCCCGCTCGCCCGCGAGGCAGGCAGCGAGAATCGAACACTATGTGATGCGTCCTTCAAACCAAGTATGAACAACAATGACCTATTAAATAAAGTAGTGAACGATGCACCTACATTCCTAGTCGTTAATTTATACATAATTCGACTACATATATCCATATGATTGCAAGGTTATTTTTATTTGTGACGGCAACAATGTTATTTCATTGTGGTCCGTTACAGTATACGATGTGCCAATAATAGGCCAATGACTGTAGGTTATTTTATGTGTATGTTATTTTAAGTAAAGATAACCTCTTCGAACTTGGTACTTCCCCAGGCGGGCTGCTTTGATGCGCCCTACCTCTCTTAAAACATCCAGACCAAGACAAACAGACATGTTCATGCACACAAATATTTCCCTTGTGTGGGAATCGAACACACGAGCGTTGGTGTCAAAGTCATTCACGACTGAGCCACCGAGCTCGTCAAAAATATTTAGCGAAGATACTAATTTTTACATGAAGCGTCTGCCGTCAGATCTCTACAACCCAGACCTGTCTTAGGTTAGGTCACACGTCTTCTATACATATAAATAAAATTGAAGTGTCTGTCTGTGATTTCAAAATAAAGCCTTTATCTTAAGCTCATATTGTTATTTTCACATTACCAAAGCCTAAATACGTATTTTTTACTTTTTTGACAGTCTGTCTGTTTGTTTGTCCGGGCTAATCTTCGAAATGGCTGAACCGATTTTTACGGGTGGAGTACTGGTAGGTAGAGGACTGTTCAGAGCAGTATATAGGCTACTTTTTATCCCGTAAATATTTAGGGTTCCTGCGTAAAACAAGAAAAATATGTTAAAATTAGGGGGAAATATCTTCTCCTTCGTAGGACTTTGCAATTTTGTTTTTATTATTTTCACAGAATACGTATTTTTTGTAACATAATATAACTACGCATTTTTTATGTAATAAAAATAAAATATATAAACAAAAATAATTTGAGGTCTATAGAGAAATAAAGGCTACTAAAAGCCCAAATCTGCGTGCGACGCCGCGGGCTTCAGCTAGTCCGAAATATAATTTGTTGGATGTACGTGTTTCCTCACGATATTTTCCTTCACTACCAAGTTAGATAATAACAAATATATACAAAGATCCGATAACACGAATATAGTGATACATGTCTGGATGCGTACCAGTTGGTCAATAGACTGGTTCTTTGTCCACTAGGCTACAATGCTCTGTTACACTGGTTTGTCAACATAGTGGTGTAAAAAACTAACAAGTAACGGAAGAGGTGGCCAAAGCAGCTCGGCTGAGGTGACCTTCACCCTCCGCCACGCAGAGTTCCTAGTCATGAACAGTTCATGATGAGATGAGTGCGATCTTTTTCTTTGACGAGGCGGAAGTGGAGTGACTAGCTATGGCTACGTTAGCATCAAGGTTTGTGGATTTGATTCCTATATAACATAAATGAATGAATATGCTATTATAACATAAATGAATACACGACTGATAAATTTTAGCTGATTAATTATTAACATTAATGTTTCGGTTGAAATTTGATTTCTAATTGTTGTAATGTATTAACATAGAATATTGACATTATTATTATTAATTTATAATGAAGCATATACTCGTATTTGCATGCAAGACACGTTGAGTCTAGTTTTATGTTTAGTTTTTAGCAGACCTACATCCATTGTACATCTTTGTACCTATGTATCTGATGTATAACTTACTCATGTTTAAGAAAATAAATTATCTTATCTTATACAAAACAAATATTGGTGTGTGACGGCGGCGCATTTTTTTTAATATTATATATAGGTAAGTCATCTCGTTAATGTTAATACTTGCACTTATACAGATTCCACTTCACAATTTTATTTAATAATTATCCATTTTTGGATCCAATTTGGATTGCACGGTACCGCCATATGGTATATAAAATACCTTGATAATCCCGTAAAAGCGAAACCGGTTGGTAAAAATAATTATGAAATAAAATTGTGAAGTGGAATCTGTACAAGTATTAACATTAACGAGATGTCTTCAAAATTCCACCAAGGGCCTACAATCAACAATATCAACATAATTATATATAAGTTCAGCATAGTGGCTCCGCTTTGCCTGATGGTAAGCGAAAGAGGAGCCCAAATCGCAACTGCAACTGACAAAAGACTACACAGTGTCCTGTCAGTTGATGCTGCCATGCTGACCCGCAAGATGCTTCTTCAGGATTTGTTCGTACGCTTCGAAGGATCCATTATTGTAGGAAGGAGACGCATGTGCAGGCAAAGCGTTCGACTTTTTAATGGTACGACAAAGATATTTGCCGAACTTTTTGGTACGCAAAAAAATGTTCTCAATAGTGGAACAATGACATCGCAAGCCCGCACGTGTGGTTCTATAACGGAAGGGAGAGGGTAGGATAACGGAAAACAGTTCTTCAGAGCACTCACCGTGGTACTGTGAAGTTTATTAGCGATCAGATCACCCATGCGAAGCCGGAGCGGTTCTCTACTGCTGTATAATAACAGACAACTTACACATTCGTACTCACACATAGAATAGGTACCTGGATAATTTTTCAGGAACTAACGTTAGTTTAGATTTTTTTTATATATGTAAATACCTTTGGCAATAATCAGTGATGAGTAGTTTTTTTCAGTCAAGAGTACGGCCTGACTGATGGCAAGCAGTTACCATAGCCTATGGAAATTTGCAACATCATGGCTATCACCTATGCGTTACCGATCCTGTGAATACTTCTTTACGCCTTGAACAACCCCATGCTGTAGTCCCTTGGGAAAACCTCGGCTGCGTTTTCATTACTCGAGAGTTCTCAGAAGGAAATCGAATCGCACAGTACGCGACCATTGCGGTGGAGTGTTTGAGGGTGATCTCGGTGACTCAGTCGTGAATGACGCGACTTTGACACCAACGCTCGTGGGTTCGATTCCCACACAAGGCAAACATTTGTGTGCATGAACATGTCTGTTTGTCATGGTCTGGATGTTTTAAGAGAGGTAGGACGCATCAAAGCAGCCCGCCTGGGGAAGTACCTCCACCTCACAGAAAACCGCAGCCAAATAACAACTCCCTAGAGGGTTATTGTATTCCAGCGTGTGAGTGAGGTCACCAGTAAGCTCCCAAGGAGTTGCTGTGTAAGCAGCAGAGGAGGTATCGCGCGAGTGATACTTAATATATAGCAAGCTTAATAGGCTACGTTACCCGCTTTACATCAGTTGGGCCGTGTGTTTACCGACGAAGTATATAAAAAACAATTTAGAGCTTTTTTTTATATGTTGTACAATCGGTAGACCATACAAAGGGAGGTAAAATCTCTCCTCAAACTTAAGGGTTCAATACCGTCTGTAAGCTTTGAATCGCCAACAATTTTCACAGCTCGTCTTTGAATACTGACTGGTAACCAGGTGCGCCCATCCATCGTGTTGCGTGACTTGTGGCTTGTATAATATAAGTCTTTGTCCCCCGCTGACGTACTGCTTTGCTCTGTTGAGCACACCGAGCGTCTTGGACGCCAGCTTGACCTTGTCTTCAGTAGTGATGGCCCAGTGGATATGGAGCCGCTCTATTGACCAGCTGGTCCCCGGTTGGAATCCTGGCGCGTGCCATTAAAACCAAACCTTGTGTTTTCTGATTGATACATTTGTAATTATCACTTGCTTGGCGGTGAAGAAAACCCCCGCATCCAAGAAATTATATTTGAAAATCGTGCGACCAGACAACTAAAACCAGACAACCGTAAATATATTCTGCAGGGCTCCACAAATTTACAACAAGTTACCAAAATCCATACGAGAAGAGCCAATAATGAATGCCTTTAAAAGGAAACTCCATGATCTGTTAGTTCAAAAATCGTATTAGGTACACTTTGTGTTCGCGACAACTATGTACATAAATAGATAACCGTCGCGCGTAGTTATAAGTGATGCACATTTTTATATAGTTAATAGTTATAGTTGTTTGTATTAGTTGTTTATGTAAGGATTAGAATAGGTTTACACAGTTTTCATACATACTTTGTTAGAGATAAGTTTTACATGTTTAGTATAGGTACGAGCTGTTGCAAGCCAAGTATATAATAAAGTTATAACGGCGAATTACTGGCTGCAACAGCTCAATAGTGCATAGATGTACCTATTAACGTAATTTTAAGTTTATAATGAAAACATTTTTATGTAAAACTTCACTGACCCATAAGTTTTGACAATAACTTTAGCAAAAGTTTTTATGGTTTTATATGAAAAAGGGTCAAATGTATGAAATAATAGTACAACTTACAAACATTTTAGACACAAATAAAGCGAGCACGATCAGGTATTGCCTCTAGGTCTGGGCGATTTTGGCTATTGCTATCTCTTTCCCACACATGTGCCTCTCGCTCGCACAGCGGGGGTATAAATATGGGCCATACATCGTGGATCGGTACCAGTCGTCCGCTACACTCAGCGCTCACACTACAGTGAAATAGCCAGCCAAGTCACTCCAAAGCCAAGCCAGTCCAGACCTAGCAGCAAGTACCTACGGCTCCATACTTCTGAAGACAGCAACAGGCGTTTCATTCTGCACCAACCCACAGACCTGCGACTTACAACCGGAGGTCGAAGAACGAAGCCCGCCAGTGCCTACATTCTATTATTTTTATATTCATCTACGAAAGTGTACGGGTCGTATCGAAGGGGCCCGTACACTTTGGATGAATATTTGACTGATAAAGCATTGTGAGCTCTTCAAGATATGATTAAATTGACATATGACATTATAATAAATGTAATTTAACATCATAAATGTAATTTTGAAAGCGTTGTATTTAAATTAGAATTTGTTTTTAATACCATATTGATGACAATTGCATGTAGATTATTTGTTGTAAAATTAATTTTGTATGCCCATAGGCGGGACATAGAGAATCCTACCCATTTTTGTATATCAACACTCACCTATGTTCACAATGAATGAATGAATGAATAAGTTGTACTCGCGTGGCCAGGTTTCCGGATTCCATTTTTTCATTCGGACCTACCTTAAAGTTAGATCGAGTGTGAGAATTATTGTTGGGTTGTTCGACTATGTATTGTACACGAAATCTGTTTCGGTGCGAACTGTGCAGCTCTGGAGTGCTCTGCCATTCACAATTGACAGACGAGCTCGGTGGCTCAGTCGTGAAAGACGCGACTTTGACACCAACGCTCGTGGGTTCGATTCCTACTCAAGACAAACAATTGTGTGCTTGAACATGTCTGTTTGTATTGGTCTGGATGTTTTAAGAGAGGTAGGGCGCATCAAATCAGTCTGTCTGGGGAAGTACCTCCACCTCACAGATAACCGCAGCCAAATAACTACTCCCTAGAGGGTTGTTGTCTTCCTGTGTGTGAGTGAGGTTACCAGTAAGCTGTGTAAGCAGCAGAGGAGGCATCGCGCGAGTGTTATATGTTACAAGTGTTAATAGGCTACGGTAACTGCTTTACATCAGGTAGACCGTATGCTTGTATGCCTCCAGACGTAGTACAAAAAAAAATTCGAAATGCATAAAGTACCTACCTATATTCAGTTAAAGACGAAGTTAGTGCTCAATGTTATTCTTTCATCTTGTTTTAACTTGGTTCTTTTGTTAAAGTGATTGTCACAGCTATATAACTTTGTTTAAGTGAATTAAGTTCCCAGTCAGGTTGCTTCGATGAGCCTTACCTATATTACTTCACTTGTTAACTAGCAGCTCAGCAGTTGGCTTTGCGAACCTCACTGACAACTACTACAACTAGTCACAATTATTCCACATACTTATTTAGTCTATGGCTCTGTTGGTTCTTTAAAATGAAACTCAGGTTTCACTCATCACTTTATAATTTACTATTTTACAGTGACACGTGTTATAAAAATGTAAATAATGCGACTAACCGTTGAAAATAACGTTTAAAAGTTTTCATTTATTCTTCATCCCACATGAAACCACTTAGTTTGAAATTAACTTTGAAAATTCCATCGTAGATTTTTTTCCCGGGCTTCGAACCTCCCGCCCCAGCATTCACAATCAAAGGCATTAAATGATCTGCTTTGCCCAAGGGATGAACATCGTAGGCCCCGACAACATCCTCCCAAGAAATGATTTCCTTTAATTTCTCTTCATCGCCCGTACACACATTATTTAAAAACTTGTCAAATTCTAAATTCCCAAGTCCCAATTCCTCTCGCGGAGCCTTTCGTAATTCCTTCATGTTATGGTAAGATAATCCTGAACCAAAAATGGCAACACCACGTTTCCGAAATAGGTAAAGAATTTTGCCCATTTCAAAATGCTGTTTAGCGTCTTGATTGCGTAATATTGAGACTTGGATAATTGGAATATCAGCCGATGGGTTGATTAACATCATTGGAATAAACACTCCGTGGTCCCAACCTCTTTGGTCATCCAACTGCGACGGCACGCCGGCATTTTCGAACGCTTCGTGAATTTCCCGCGCTAAAATTGGGTCTCCCTCCGCTTCATATTTGTACAGGTATGATTCTGGCGGGAAATTATAGTAATCGAATAATAGATCGTGTTTTCTCCCTGAAGAAATTGTCACAATATCTTCTTCACGATGCGCAGTTACCACTATTATCGCTGATAAACGTTTCAGATCAACTATTTTCGACACATTTCGAAGAGATTGAGCGATATCTAGGTTATATTTTTCTCCCAGCACAGGATATGGGCCGCCACCATGATTTAAAAATAGTGATGGAGCAACATAGTTTGACGTGCAAATCGACATTTTAACACTCACTGCGAGCCAGACATATATGAGAAAGTAATGATTTATCATTGTCGCGAGGTCACAATTTATCTCGAAGATATTAAGTTATCGTATACGCGACTGTTGACTAGTGTCCCGATAACACTATTGACACAGCTCCACAGCTTATAAGAGTATGCTAAAGTATCATGAATGGTAACTTAAATACCTAATTGTTTAGTTTAATACAATTGACTTGGCACACTGGAATGAAAAACAATAAACTATTAATTTTATAACACACATTATCGAGCCTCATAGAAGATAACAAAATGTAAATAATGCATTCAATAATTTTCTAGATAAATTTATACATGATGTGGGCATGCACCACTGAATTTCGAAAACACTAATTTAGTGCTAGATCACACCAAGAAACTATATTCCGATAGGACGTGTGATCTAACCTGAGATAAAAAAGACAAAAAATCTTATTTATTTGCTATTGGGCGGGCACTTATACACGTTTAAAATATTTTAAAAAAAAGGAAACCTGAACAAACGCTAAGATTACGGTTGATGATGTTGTGTTAGAACAAGTGGATGATGATTGTATAACTTGGAAGCGCTTTTAGTAGGGATGGAAAGTACTGCGCTGATGTCTAGAGACGAGTGAGTGTAGGGAACAGAGGGCATGGAGCGTTAAGTAAACTTCTAGGCAGTCGAAATCTAAGCAAGACACAGCTCGCTGTTCACAACGCGGTGCTAATCCCAACGTTAACTTATGGAAGTTTGCCAACACGCAAATTTGCCACCGCCAAAGTCAAAGTCAAAATCTTTTTATTCCTTAAAAATGGCGAAGTCTAGTTACATCTGGTTTCGCTTCACTGCCATGTAGGTAGAAAAAATTTAGAACGTGCCTTCTTTTAAATGGCGCACACATGTGCAAAGCAAGTTACAAAAAAGGGTGACGACTTGATCTAGCTCGGGATGTTCATACGATGGTCCCGCATCTTCGTAAATGCGAACAAAATTAAAAAAATAATCTTATTCCTTATCAATTTCACCTTTTGACAGCATTACAAGCGTATTCTAGAAAGTATTTATAAACATCAATGTATCATTTTTCGACAAAAATGAGTAAACTATGGCATAATGGATATCACGCTCCACCGAAACCTGCCCAAGCTTACTAAATCAAGATCCTGCATTACATCATTGCTATTTTTACTGCTGCGGCTGCTGAAATCATTGCAACTTATTTCGCGTTTCGGTTCTGATGTATCAGATGTTGTTATAAGTATAAAAATACGCAGAAAGATCTCTGCATCTTCAAGGTATTGAAGCCAGGTTTCGAGAAGGCAGTAGTTATATTACAATTTTGGTCGCCGACAAAAATGACGAAAACTAATGAAGTTTAGTACCATAGCAAGCTTTCTCCTGTGATTATCATTTACTTTGCCGTCTTTTAATTTATTCTGTGGTAGTTTCTTTACGAAACCACACATTAAACTCAATTTTACCAATTAATATACATTTTACCATTAACATACTGTCAAATACACTTTCCAGTATAGTACACTCACGTATGACACAAGGTTCTGCTGTTGTAACTGCAGGTTTTCCACAGCACACGTAGTCTGTTTTCATTTTTCTTTGCGTTATACGACTGGAAATTTTTGGTCAAAACTTGGTGATCACAAGTGGTTTTCGACACCAGACTTTCTTCGTGTTGGTGCCGTATACGATAGCACATTATCCGCCAATAATACTCCTCGGTCATTGCTTCAGAAAGTCATATTTGAAACGATTCCTGAAAAGTTTTCACTCAGATTCCATACATTTTAACAGATAACTTTTCGATTCCGATTCAAATATGGCTTTCTATCTTTCATGTGGTAATTATTGTTACATGTGCAGCGTTTATTCTGGCGGCGTGTCATCAATCAAAGGCAGAGACTGAAAAACAGCGGTTCCGCTGAGGCTCTTACCGTTTTATCTGTACAATACGTGTATGTGAGTGTAAGGGCTACTATATATTCGTGCACTGTGTAATAATGTCATCGGTCGCAGACAATGTGTTTGTACAGATGAATAAAGTTTCTTTTATTATTATGTTTTTCTTTAATCACGGGTGTTAACCCCGGTCTTTTGATAGGCGTATGGTTATATATACGTATAGGGATATGGATCTAACGCGTAGAGGCCCGTTAGAAAAGATTCATGTAATGTATTATACCCACTGGGACCTGCTCTAAGGGATATCAATGGGAGGATATACCCACGAACAGGTCGCGGCAGGTATAGGACTGTTGCAAATGTGTCGAAAATTATTGAGCTATTGAAATGAGATTTGAAGGGATTATTAGTACTGGGCTATTACAGAAGAGAGAACCGGTCCAAATGACGTCGCTTGCACAGTGGCGGGCTTGTAGTGCACTTGCTGGTAAGTGCTTCACCGCTTTGTATCTAATGGTCTATGACAAGACGATGGGAATGGCAGATACAGCGGTGTCTGTCCCCGAAAGACACCGCAGTATTTGCCAATCGCATTTTGACTAATTCGTATATTCGAACGTACACATTGGGGTCCTTTAACCTTGATAATGGTCATCGTGATAGAACCGAGCGCCAAAACTGAAACGAAGAAAAATTGATTTTTTAATACAATTCTTTCAGGTGCCTCCATTTATTTCTGTGCTTCTTTTTTTTTTATATATATTAGTTCAGCATAGTGGCCCCTCTTTGCCTGATGGTAAGCGAAAGAGGAGCCCAAATCGCAACTGCAACTGACAACGTACTACATACCGTAACCTGTCAGTTGACGCTGCCATGCTGACCCGCAAAATGCTTCTTCACGCTTCGTTTGAAGGATCCCATATTGTAGGAAGGAGGGAACACATGTGCAGGCAAGGCGTTCCACTTTTTAATGGTACGACAAAGATAGGAGTTGCCGAACTTTTTGGTACGCGAAGAAATATTCTCAACCGTGGAACTATGACATCGCAAGCCCGCACGTGTGGTTCTATGACGGAAGGGTGAGGGTGGGATAAGGGAAAACAGTTCTTCAGAGCACTCGCCATGGTAAAGGCGGTAAAATACGCTTAGAGAGCCTATGTCCCTACGGAGTTGAAGAGGTTCTAGGTTTTTGGTGACCTCTTCGTCGTCAATTATGCGGATAGCCCGTCGCTGCAACCTATCGAGAGCCTCAAGAAGATACTGAGCCGTCCCAGAGATGCGATCAATACTCCACGCAGGCCCGAACTTGTGTCTTATAAAGCAGACAAAGTTGGTCCGGCGTGAAGAACCGGCGCACCCTGTTCAGGACTCCGAGCTTTCTTGAGGCTGTTGAGATGAGGCTCTCGATGTAATAACGCTGGTTAAGGTCGCAATGAATACCCATACCCAGCATATTCAGGATATCTTGCATACTGAGGGAAGCACCCTGAAGACTGGGGGTGGGAATGAAGGGGGACATTTTTGTTGTAAACGCGCAAACCTGAGTTTTCTCAACATTAAACTCAACCAGGTTATTGGAACCCCATTTACTAATGAGATCCAAAACCCGATTCAGTTCAACGACAAGACTCTCACGCCTCTCACCGATTTCTGTCCGACCAGCACCAGGCCGACCGAAATATCGCCCATGGACCGTATGTCATCTGCATAGCAATGAATATTACCAAGTGGCAGCATATCATTGATATGCAGAAGAAAGAGGGTGGGCGATAGAACGGAGCCCTGTGGGACACCGGAAGTTTGGAGAGAAGTGCTTCTGGGTTTATAGTATTTAGAAACTGTGTAATCTGTAGATCAACGAGTAGCAATACATACTGAAAGGTGTACTGACATATACCTACCTAGAAGTTTTGTTAGCCCTTTGACTATAAGGCAAAAAAGCTCAAGGCACGTACTTTAAAAAATCTAGTTGCCCTTCCTTTCAGAAGTTTGACAAAAAGAACCGAAAAAATGCAGGACAGCGTTGATAAATGCTTATTGTTCGCTACAACAATAAATATATAGAGATACCGTCGTGTAAACTCATAAGGCTATGTAATTGAAATGTATAAATGTAGGTATAAGTTATTATAAGATGTAATAGTAGGTAATAACTATTTGTAGTTACGTAGGTACAAACTGCCTGCTGCCTAATATGTGCACTTGGTGTATATATTTGAGATTGGTGGCCGCAACAGTAATAGTTTATAAGTGGTAAATAAATATAGTAGTTAGGTACCTAGGTACGTATAATAGCGAAATAGATAAGTATTAGCAGTAAGTTGTAAGATTAAAACATTTTTCCATGCGTGTGCTTCATTGTCCCTTAGGTTTTAAGTGTTTTTTTATGATTTTTATGATGTTATATGAAAAATGGTCGTATAGAAGGGAAGAATAATTTCAAATTTACAAAAAATCCCGATTTATTTCAAATTTAGAAGCAAAATTGCGTTGGAATATAGGGTTTTCATTTGACGAGTACATTCGTATACGATGTGCCAATAATAGGCCAATGACTGTAGGTTATTTCATGTGTATGTTATTTTAAGTAGAGATAACCTCTTCGAACTGATGCATTGTCCTGTTTGCTTTAATTATCTATTTATTTGTTTAGAATTAAACTTTTGTACTTTATTCTATTGATATAAACGACGATGCTTGCACGAATATGCTCCGATCTATCTATCTATAACTTCACGCCAAATCCCTTACGGGGTAGGCAGAGAGAACCGAGCGCCACGTGACTCGATCCTTACATACCTCACTCGCTTCTCTTTTCATGCACGCTCGCCGGTTTCTAGGGCTACATTACCTTCTGATAGAACACGACCAATTTGATCATAAATATCTTATCATCAATATGCTCCGATATTAACCTATATATACTCCATAATTTTATTATTAGCGTATAAGTCACTGTGTTTTATGGGGCCCTACTAACATCTTTGGGGACCAAGCCAACCCCACCAGATGCACTGATAATCACAAGGCACTGGCGCAAGATTTCTCTTCTGGGTTGGGAGATTGGACGACATTCGCTCCTGTAAAAACAAAAAGTCAAATCAAAATGATAAGTGGCATAAGATGGCTGGTATGGTGACATGCCTGTTAAGCTGAAAGGACAGGTTTATAAATCCATCATTAGGCCTGTCCTTTTTTCCGTCGGCAACACTTGAGCGGAGGAGCAGTATGTCACGATTATGAATATGCTGGACTGGATGTGCGGAGTTAAGTGGAAGGATCGCGCAAAGAGCTTCATTCGCGGTAGCCTTCATGACATAGCTGACAAACTGCAAGAGCATCGCCTGCGCTGGTACGATCACATCTTACGATAACACTAGTTACGTGTGGAACAAATGCCTAGCAATGCCACCTCTGCCGGGACCCGGTAGAAGGGGTATGCCCAAGAAGTGCTGGCTTGACGTTGTGATAGATGACATGCGTGCGTGGTCTCACAGTAAGGGATGCCTAAGACCTCTTTGACACCAACGCTCGTGAGTTCGATTCCCACACAAGACAAACATATTTTGTGTCCATGAACATGTCTGTTTGTCTTGATCTGGATGTTTAAGAGAGGTAGGGTGCATCAAAGCAGCCCGCCTGGGGAAGTACCCCCACCTCACAGCAAACCGCAGCCAAATAACAACTCCCTAAAGGGTTGTAGTGTTCCTGCGTATGAGTGAGGTCACCAGTAAGCTCCTAAGGAGTGGCTGTGTAAGCAGCAGAGGAGGCATCGCGCTAGTGATATATTTGCCAGCGTTAATAGGCTACGGTAACTGTTTTACATCAGGGCCCTATGCTTGTATGCCTCCCGACGTTGTATAAAAAGAAAACCTCACGACACACTTATCGAATTCCTCCTGTCCACTTCGCGCGAAGGAAATCGAAACCTGTACCCTGGGCTCCGAAGCGAAAGCCAAGGTCGCGACTGAGATTAACGCTCGGATGACGATGTAGGGACTCATTATCATCCTTAGATTCAAACTGCCCCATCTGCTTGGTGTACCCTGCTGATTGAACTCCCGGCCGAGGTTTCCCCAGGGGACTACATCATGGGGTTCTTTAAGAGAGGCGTCAAGGCGTTTTTACAGGACAGCCAACCCCCCTGGAAATGTATACAGACTACAGTAAGTGCTTACCATCAGTTGATTGCTTGCAGCTTGTTTGCTAACTCTTCTCATAATCCCGTTTCCTAACCCATTAGGATTGGCGGCGCCCGCTACATAAGCATAAAATTTATCTAAGATTTGGCGAAGATACTAATTTTTACATGGAGCGACTGCCGTCAGATCTCCAACCCACACCTGTCAGAAGGTCACACGTCTTCCGAAATATAATTTGTTGGATGTACGTGTTTCCTCACGATAGTTTCCTTCACCACCAAGCTAGTGATAATAACAAATATATATAAAAATGCGAAAACACGAATTTAGCGGTACATGTCTGGATGCGAATAGGGGACCAGTTGGTCAATGGACTGGTTCTTTGTCCACTAGGCTACACTGCTCTGTCAACACAGTGGAATAAAAAATCGGCCAAGTGCGAGTCGGACTCGCGCACGAAGGGTTCCGTACCATTATCTATAAAAACGGCAAAAAAAATCACGTTTGTTGTATGGGAGCCCCCTTAAATATTTATTTTATTCTATTTTTTAGTATTTGTTGTTATAGCGGCAACAGAAATGCATAATCTGTGAAAATTTCAACTGTCTAACTATCACGGTTCATGAGATACAGCCTGGTGACAGACGGACGGACGGACGGACGGGCGGACGGACGGACGGACGGACAGCGGAGCCTCAGTAATAGGGTTCCGTTTTACCCTTTGGGTACGGAACCCTAAAAACTAACAAGTAACGGAAGAGGTGGCCAAAGCAGCTCGGCTGAGGTGACCCTCACCCTCCGCCACGCAGAATTCCTAGTCATGAACATTTCATGATGAGATGAGTGCGATGTTTTTCTTTGACGAGGCGGAAGTGGAGTGACTAACTATGGCTACGTTAGCATCAAGGTTTGTGGATTCGATTTCCACACAAAAGAAATATTGGTGTGTGACGGCGGCGCATTTTTTTTATATTTATATAAGTTCAGCATAGTGGTTCCGCTTTGCCTGATGGTAAGCGAAAGAATCGTATCCCCATATCGTAACTGCAATTGACAAAAGATTACACAGTGTCCTGTCAGTTGACACTGCCATGCTGACCCGCAAGACGGGGGTTAAAAATGAAGCTTTATAACTCATTTATTTCATACTCTCGCTTGAAAACAATATCTATCTATAACTTCACGCCAGATCCCTTGCGGGGTAGACAGAAAGGACCGAGCGCCACACGACTCGATCCTTACATACCTCGCTCGCTTCTTTAACATTCATTGCTCTTCTCATGCACGCTCGCCGGTTTCTAGGACTCCTGACATTACCTTCTGATAGAACACGACCAATTTGGTCATGGTAGGTAAGTCTTGGCCTTCCACGGCTCCTACATCCTTCCACATTTGCATTGTAAATCTGCTTCGTCATTCTTCCACCCTGCATTCTTTCTACATGTCCGAACCAACGGAGCATGCATCTTCTTATTTTACCACCGAAAATTGAAAGAAATAAATATGTACTCCATGACAATTTAAACAGCGCCATTCCCAAACTAAGCAAATCTTTTGGTATGGCTACTAGACAATGGATAAACATACGTAAATATATATTTTTTACAAATACACATTTTTAATACTCGTACATAGAATAAACAGAAACAGGAGAAACAGACATGTTAACACATCACGTACAATAAGTACTTAATAATGTACGACGATGTAAAAAAAAACATTTAATGGTACTATAGCTCGGTGGCTCAGTCGTGAAAGACGCGACTTTGACACCAACGCTCGTGGGTTCGATTCCCACACAAGACAAACATTTGTGTGCGTGAACATGTCTATTTGTCTTGGTCTGGATGTTTTAAGTGAGGTAGGGCGCATCAAACCTCCACACAGAAAACCGCAGCCAAATAACAACTCCCTAGAGCATTGTTGTGTTCCTGTGTGAGTTCACATGGTGGACTCTTGCCCTAAGGAGGCTTCGGCCGCTGCATAGCGGTCCAGACTACTTGAAAGTTTGTTTGGTTTGTCTAAACGGACACTACATGGCCTGCGGTTTTGGCAACGGGACAGAGGAGGCTGTGGTAGGTTATAGGAGAGTTTCGTGATTCTTTTTATATATATATAATCTATACTAATATGCAAAGCGAAAGAGTTTGTTCGTTTGAACGCGCTAATAACCGAAACAACCGATGAGATTTGCATTATTTTTTTTGCTATTTCATAGGAAGATTCTTGAGGAAGGTTACAGGCCATTCAACATCACGAGACGACTCCTAGAAGACGAGGAAAAAGAAATAATGGAGAGAGAGAGCGGTCCCCACGGGATACCGGGATAGGCGCGGACGAAGTCGCGGACTGCGTGCAGTAATGTAATATATGGCAAACCACATCTAGGTCAAACAATATCCTGGGGATCGATGGCTGTGCTGACCCAATTTTTCCGTGCACGAAAAGCTGTGCTGTAATTGCATTATTAATGTTGCACGCGGTTTCACCCTCTTGGTTACGGAGGCAACAATGTGGTGCGCAGCGGTTAGTACTTTGCTACTTTGCCTCCTCCTCTTGGGCTCGATTCTCATACAGTGTTTGTCCTGTATTGTTTGTGTGCATCGCCCTCTTGGTTACTTCGGTGCCAACAGTATTGTAAAAAAAATCGATGAACTCTGTGGCACAGCTGGTTTGATTCTGACACAAAACGTACACTTGTGTACATAAACATATCTGATTGTCTTTGTGCGTGTGTTAGGGCGCATCTATGCAGTCCGTCTGGGGAAGTACCCCCAGCTCACAGAAAACCATAGCCAAATAACAATTTCCTGGAAGACTGTTGAGTTCCTGCGGGTGGATGAGGTCATCAGTGAGCTCCTAAGGAGTTGCTGTGTACAGTAGAGGCAGCATCGCGCGAGACACTAAATCTGTTTTTAACGTTCACAGGCTACTGTAACTGATTTACATCAGGTGGGCCAGGTACATAAAAAACAAAGATAATATTATTTGTAAATACCAGGAAATCAGAACGAACTTAAGGATTGCAGTCTATATGGTTGGAGCAAGTGAATGCGTAGAGATGAGACAAAATAGTTTAGTCATTGGTTTGTGGGTGGTCGTGTACGTCAGGAAGGATTATTGTGTTCCTGCGTGTGAGTGATACCAGTAATTTGAGGGATTTTTTTATACAACGTCGGGAGGCTTTCAAGCATACGGCCCACCTGATTGTAGAGCAGTTACCGTAGCCTACTACTACTAATACTTGTAATATATTAAGTATCAGTCGCGCGATATCTCCTCTGCTGCTTACACAGCAACTCCTTAGGAGCTTACTGGTGACCTCACTCACACGCAAGAACACAATAACCCTCTAGGGAGTTGTTATGTCTGCGGTTTTCTGTGAGATGGAGGTACTTCACCAGACGAGCTGCTTTGATGCGCCCTACCTCTCTTTAAACATCCAGACCAAGATAAACAGACACGTCGAAAGGTTCATGCACACAAGTGTTTGTCTTGTGTGGGAATCGAACCCACGAGCGTTGGTGAGTCGTGTCATTCACGACTGAGCCACCAAGCTCGTCAATGATTACCAGTAAATAAGGAGTTGCTGTGTTAGCAGCAGAGA
This sequence comes from Pyralis farinalis, assembly GCA_947507595.1. NCBI lineage: Eukaryota > Metazoa > Arthropoda > Insecta > Lepidoptera > Pyralidae > Pyralis > Pyralis farinalis. The sequence goes on from OX382281.1 coordinate 9,692,817, forward strand.
TGACAGCACCTGTTCCAACAAGTAAGTTCCATCTAATTCAAACATTAGTTAGGGGGTATACGGAGAGAAGAAAATATATAGGAAGGGGTCTACGGGACAAAAATGATTGGAAATCTCTGGGCTACGGTATCCACTGTAATCCAGGTGGACCATATTGCTTGTATGCCTTCTGAAGTTGTGTAAAAAAAAATTTAGGTGGTACTTATATACATTTTTGAATGAATAACACAATATCTAAAATATAATAAACTTTATTAATTAACAACGTATCTTATTTTGTCAGTTTTCACTTTATCTACATGTTACCACTATTTATTTATTTACTTATGTAGGAGTACACTCACATAAGTACTTTAGCTATTATAAATAAACGTACTTTCGTAATACGACGCAGAGTGTGAATCCACCATCACCACATCAACCCTTACTCATCCCGCTGCAGGAATACGGGTCTCCCTTCAACCGAAGGGGATTAGAGCATACTCAACCACGGTGCCCAAATACGGATTGGCGGAGGTCAGCTTTTTCAAGCCGCCCGAGGGCCACTGAGTTAGCTTAACGACTGTCATCTATCGACAACAGCCGGGACCGACGGCTTAATGTGCCCTCCGAGTACGGAGAAACTCGAGATAGATAAACCCACCCATAGACAGGCGGTGGTTGACGTTGCTTAATCTGCGTGTTCGGTTAGAATAACACGCGCAATTACGCCATCGAAATCTCGATAACAACTTTTATTATTTAATAATAATAAAGTGAATCTTAATTATATTTGCCGTGATTTCATTGTCGCCGTTCTTAAATTTATTTGATTGAATGTGTAACAATCGCGAAAACCTAAGACAATATTAAACTTATTTATTTATTTATACTTGCCCTACAATGGAATTTTAATAATAACTTGAAAAAGTGGTTATAAATTCGACTTTAGTTTTTCTTTTAAAAATACAAATGATTTATCAACAAAACATCGAAATACCGATTATTCATTATTTCAAATAATTTTATTAGAGTATTTAGTAATATGTAATAATACAAAAACTAAACAACAGAAGTTAAATATAAAATAAATGTAAAAAGTGTTGCCTTCTCGGCATTGTACCAACTATAGTGGGAGAATTTCCGCGCTAAATAGCTAATGCTACTACTAATGCGTTGAGAAATTAATTTCCTAATACACACATCAAAAGTGTCTAGGGATCAACATATATTTTTGCAATAACTTTTCTCCTGATTGATATTAATTAAAATTTTCTTTAAGGATTCATCAAATAAAGTGTTTTCGTTTGTCTACAGTAACGATAAACCAAGTCACCTTTGCATTAATAAAGAAATTTGCCATTTTCATAATAAAGGGATTTTTGACATTTGAACCACTAACATTAAAGTTCGAAAAAAAAACTGAAATAACAGTTTTCTTTAAAATTTTATTGGGTAACTTAAACAATTAATAATCCGTGTTTCTACCGCGAACACTAACAACACGTGGGAATGATAGAAGCTGGTTCCCGGCAACGTACTGTGGCTTTAGCTCTGAATACAAGTCAGAGTGTTGTCAGTCGACTTTGGACACGTTACTGAAGCACTGGTACCGTGGCTGAGCGCCATGGAGGACGGTATCGCTGCACCACACGAAGACAAGACCGATACATTCAAATCACAACTCGAAGAGCTCCAACAATAACCGCCATGATGTTAGCCGTGACGCTTCATCACTCTTCAGGGAACTTAATTAGCGACCAAACAGTCAGAAACCGCTTGCATGAAGTGAACCTTCATTCCCGAAGACCGCTAAGGGTACCACCTATAGCAATGCACAATCGTAGGATTCGATATCAATGGGCTCTTGAACACAGAAATTGGGCAGAAGAACAATGGCGTTTCGTGTGCTTTTCTGATGAGTGAAAAGCACACGAATGAGAGAGATGAGACTGCCAGGAAGTCCATCCTTATAGTGGTGGAACCATCATGGTATGGGCGGGTATTTGGATCGGCGGAAGAACTGAGTTGATTTGGATCAGAGGCAACCTCAACGCTCAAATTTATGCTGAGACGATTGTATCAGACGTCATCGTTCCTCTACAAGTGCAAATCGGTCCCTTATTTCAGTTAATGCATGATAATGCACGACCGCACACCGCAAGAGTTGTAAGACAGACTCTCGCCGCAGCTAACATCAATGTCATGCCCTGGCCTGCTCAGTCGCCAGACTTGAACCCGATTGAGCATGCATGGGATATGCTACAGAGAAGAGCTCTGCCGAATATGGAGGGTATCCAGTCGCAAGAAGACCTTTTTTTGTTGTTGCAACGAACATGGGTGGCCATTCCACAGCGTGATTTGGATGAACTCATTTTGAGTATGCCAAACCGATGTTCTTGTGTTGTTAGTGTTCGCGGTAGAAACACGGATTATTAATTGTTTAAGTTACCCAATAAAATTTTAAAGAAAACTGTTATTTCAGTCTTTTTTTCGAACTTTAATGTTAGTGGTACAATGTCAAAAATCCCTTTATTATGAAAATGGCAAATTTCTTTATTAATGCAAAGGTGACTTGGTTTATCGTTACTGTAGACAAACGAAAACACTTTATTTGATGAATCCTTAAAGAAAATTTTAATTAATATCAATCAGGAGAAAAGTTATTGCAAAAATATATGTTGATCCCTAGACACTTTTGATGTGTGTAGTATAAGAGCTCAATAACAAGTCATTGTTGGCATTCATTGTGGTAGAATTTTGATTGATAATCATTATTTTTGATGAGTTCGGTGACGCAGTGGCTAATAAGGTTTTAACACCAGGGCTAATCGGTGCATGATTATGTATGTTTGTCTTGGTCTGGGTGTTTTTAAAAGCGGTAGGGCGCGTCAAAGCAGACCAACTGGGGAAGAACCTCTACCTCGCTGAAACCCACAGTCAAATAACTACTTGCTGGAGGATTGTTACGTTCCTACGTGTGAATGAGGTCCCCAGTAAGCTCCTAGAGAATTGCTGTTAGCAGCAGAGATACGCAAATGTTGACAGGCTACGATAACCACTTCACATCAGGTGGGCCGTATGTTTGTATACCTCCAGACGATGTAAAGAAAAACAATCCAATGAGATAGAATATGGCACAATTGTGTGACAGCTTTGGGGAGCTACTACGTGAAAGTACAGCTTGGCAAAAAAGAGTTTGCCGTGGTGACAGCTGGAACTAATTTTTTTTTATGGCAACACTACTTTCCTGTCGGATTTATGATCGTTTCGTTGTACTTGTTGTTTTATTCTTTATTATTATACACACCTACCTAATGTCATAAATTTTACGATCTTTATCAAAAAATTTAAAAGTAATAAAAGTATCGCTATCGTTTTGGTCGTCGTCTAAAGGGTGACCATTATCTATGACAGTAGCGCCCTCATTTTTGGCAAATCTTTTTTGCCAAGCTGTAGTTATTTTTTTTATAGCCGTATTTGATGATTATGACTTATAGGTTGATATGAAAAAAAAACTCTTATCTTATTCTTACTTGCGGTCTGTTCTTTATGTTTATCATTAAGAGACTAGGCGTTATTGTTAGTACGTTAAATTTGATATTACGGTATTATGAGCATAGATAGCTCAGTGGATGAATAACTGATCTATTGAATTGATCCATTGGGTCGAATCACGGCGTGGCCTAGTACCACTAAATGCATATAGTAGTAGTAGGTAGATCTTTTCTTGTAAATTGTATTCGATTTTATAATAAGTTGCCTGAAACAGTTCTGTCCTTTCCTGACAATGTATTCAAAAAGCACATTAAAAATACTCTCTGTGGAAGGGCTTATTATGGAATTGATGAAAATGTAACTGACAAAGATGTACGGAAATAATTCAGCACAGACTACCTGTTCTTGATAATCTTTAATTTTACCATTTGATATCATTATTGTATCAATATGCTTATGAATTTTTTTTTGTTATATCTAATTGACAACTTTAAAAGAGACCTATATTGGCAAGTTTCTTTCGGCGTTTCTTCTTCGTCAATGGTCGTTTCCGAAATGCTAGTATATTAAAAAAAAGGAAAAAGTAAAATTAGATAATTAAATAAGATATAATAAGATTATATTTCAAAAAATGTAAGATGTGTCTAAGGGCCCGCGAGGGTCCAATGGCAAATAAAAAAAGCCCCATGTTTTTGGTTTTTACTACATATTTGTAATTATCATTAGCTTGCGATGTAGGAAAACATAATAGTGATAAATGTATACATTAATCCGAAAATACGAATTTAATGGTACATGCCCCCATCAGGATTCGAACCGGGGACCTCGTCTTTAAGAACAGCGATCCCCGGGGACGGGGATCGCTGTTCTTAAAGTGGCTTTTCTAGTGGCAACAAATAGCTAAAGTTTATTCCCTAAGCTTAATTCGAACACTGAACGTCACAACTAATTTGAAGAGTTCTCAAAGAGTCAAATCCTTCAACAGTACAACACTCTCGTCTATGACTTTGGCTCCACCCAGCCGATCTTTCCTCGGCCTAGTACCACCATGAGCACCTCATCTCCTGGTTCCACTCCTGGCGCTACGCGGCTCAAATGCCAAGCACGTTTTCTTGCAGAAGATGGTGACGCTGAAAATATGGACACTAATATTATTAGTCACAAAGTAATTCTATCATCCCGTTTGTCTATGGCTTTTGTTAGGTCTTTAACGTTGGTAATAAGTATGAATGTATATCTTCACGCCAGATCCCTTGCGGGGTAGGCAGAGTGAACCTAGCGTCATAAGATGCGGTTCTGACACATCTCATTCTCTTCTATAACATACATAGCTCTTTTCACGTAAGCCCGCTGGTTCCCAGGATTCCTGACATCACCTTTTGATAAAACACGACCAATTTGGTCATGGTAGATGAGTCCACGTCTTCCTCGGCTCCTACATTTTTCCACTTTCACGTTATATATCTGTTTCGTCATTCATTCTTCCTGCATTCTTTCCACATGTTCAAACCAACGGAGCATGCCTTTTCTTATTCTAACACCGACACTTTCAGACCGACCCTCTTTCTTACATTGTAATTTTGAACGCGGTCAGCAAGCTTTACGTCACAAATTTTGCGCTATACTCGCATCTCGACCGCATTTATTCTACTTTCATCCTGTACCCATGTCATACCCATCTTTCCCTTCCATAAGTTAGACATTTATGGCCATTCGACCACCGAGCTTATCTGTGATGATGTTAACTATAAGTATACATTTAATTCTGTTACATTATACATTTAACTATACAATTTGTACATTATCACTGATAGCAGCTTAGCTGGCGCAGGCGGTAGTTGCAAATATCCCAACTACCGCCTCCGTCAAATAGCTACACAAGCCCATCGTCTCCAAATCACATTGTCTTTATCAAAAACATTATTATCAGCTCGTATCTATCCACTGCTTGGTTTGGGCATACCAAATCATCGTTCTATATGCGAGCTCCACCCTATTCCCTCCATCATATGTTATTATGGCTCGGCAAGTATGGTCTGCTCATTGCCACTTCAGTTAGCCGATTTATAGATAAAGTCAAGTTGGGTTCGTGGAATTTTTTGTTCCGGATTATATTATTTAGAGTATCCCAAGTATAGATCTCCATGTAGCTCTATATGAAGGTAAGTAATTTTTTTATACAACTAGACTGTCATACAAGCATGCGGCCCGCATCAGATGGTAAGCAGTCACCGCAGCCGATTGACGCTTGCAACATCATGGGGATGTTACTCGCGCGCTGCCAATCTTGGGGCTGTTTCGTCACAGTACCCAGTAATTTCTCTGCCATATCTCACCCTTCCAATCGGAACATAGCTATATAAATATAGTTGATTGGCGGTAGAAATAGAAGAGACAAAGGTACCTATGCAGACGACTTTTGAACAAAGTCTCCCTCTGGTAATCTTAATACATTTCATAAATACACTGCGTGTCCATGTCTATTCTTGTTTATCACCTAACGTATAAAATAAGTTCTTACCGCCGCCGCTGCGGCGCTGTGGTCGCTATCTGAGCAACCGAGACGCACTGCGACGTCGGCGTAGGAGGGAGCAGGACGACAACACCGTGTGTAGTACCACGAGGGAGACGTAGATGGCGGTCTGGTAGCGACGCAACCATGACGAGATTACTTGATGGCAATTCTAAAAAATAATAATATTATATTTCATTGTAACAATCTGATATGATAGTTATGGCAGGCATCCGTCCCTCTTCTGTAATAGCCCAGTATCAATAATCCCTCCAGATCTTATAACAATAACACAATAATTTCCGACACATTCACAATATTCCCAAACCTGCCGAAACCTGCCCATAGGTAAGATATTGTTTCATCAATATTCCCAGGGGCGGGTCACATTACATTAATCTACTTAAAGGGGCCTCCATGCGTTAGATCTACATCCCCGCGCACGTCTATCAAGTTATTGGGATAATACCCGTGAGCATGGATTCTCTTAAAATTGAAGAATAGCGTCATTCGAATTCAACCCACAGTAAATTTTGCTGACGTAAGTGCACATTCGAGGCGGATCCAACGACAGCAAATGTCAGTTGGTCATACAAACAAATTGAATGCACCTAACGCTCACAAAAACGTAGTGTTAGCCCTGTAGTTTGCGGTGTGAACCGAATTATGAAAAGAGGTGAAATGATGCTCGCATAAATGTATCGGCGATTCGAGACTACCGTCCAACGGCAGATTATTTTAACCAATAAGCCGATAAGTGCTGCGATGTTGATTCGTGAACTAGCCAATAAAAGCTGCGCGTTCTACTCTACCTATGAATATGAATTAAATTTCTATGCAAAATCGGTTTCATCGGTTCTCCATGGGTTATTTCGTTCGTGGTTTCTCATTTGAAGCGCTGGCTACACCGCTAGCGAGCGAGCGAGCGAGGCTATCGGGCGAAGCGAAGCGATGGACACTAAACAAACTAAGCGAAGCTTTGGCGAGCTAAACTCTGTGGGTTCACACCAAAAACTACGGACGGGCGAGCGAGCGGGAGAGGGAGGGGAGCGTTCCAAAAGATCGCCAAAACGGGAGTGGAGCGGCGGGCGTGCCAAGCGAGCATCATTTCACCTCTTTTCATAGTTCGATTCACACCGCAAACTACAGAGCTAAGCTAAAAACAAGGTGAAAGAATAGCATCTCTGGCATCGTCGGATATTTCGTTCGCATCGCTTGTATCGCTCATGTAGCTTATCTCTAGTTCGCGGTGTGAACCGAAATATGACAATAACGATGCGTCACGTCGGTTGAGAAACCTTGTTAATATGTACACTATTCGGCAAACCAAAATAACAAGACGTAAGCAGAATAAGTAACCTTTAGTAATTGGACGACCCAGCTCCGCTCGGCGTGTTTATGTTTTTTATGTACAACCCATTTTTTACAAGTAGAAGTAGTAGTAGTAGAAGGAAACCTATATAGTTACTTATAAAAGCCTTACCTACATAAAGTAACAGGAAAAAAATTGAAAAAGACAGTGCAGTCAATGGGTTGCAAAAAGAGCAATCCACTGACTGCACTGCATGCGATTCATGTTTTAGATGGCGAAACTTCGCAGAGGCAACCTGCATCTACTAATGGTAGTGGGTGGGTGCTGGCTGGCGCTTGTTCGCATTAACGGTAGTGCTCAGTAACGGAAGCACACAGAGTATTTTAAATCAAATTGCCTGTAAACTTGACTCTCGCAAAATAATGTCTGAATCTATTAACATTTTATATACTTGTTTACTTCACGACGTTGAATAATAACAAAAGTTGTCACCTTATTATAGATTTGAGGTACGGTGCAGTTGTCTGGGTGACCAGCTGTCCCGCAGCACGACCAAGGCAACTTCACTTCAGCTGGAGACCTGCGAATGAATTGAATGAACATCTTTGTTTCTTCTTCCTCGCGCTATTCCGTTTCCTAATCCATTAGTATTTGCGGGGTCCGCTACCTAAGACTAAGGACTAGGCGAAGATACATGAAGCGACTATAATAAATGACACGGCTTTTTGGGCGTAATTCTTGGACTTGTGGATTCCATCACGATGCTTTTCTTTACTGCCAAACAAGTGATAATTACAAATATGTTCGCAAATCCAGAGACACGAATTTAGTGGTAGATGTTCACACCAGGATTTGAACCAGGGACGTTTTTTTATTAATTTGGCTATCACTGCTCATTTTTGCTTTGAAACACTTTGTGATTGCGTTCCATTTTAATAATCTGTTCGTTAGGTCTACTTTGTGGAAGGTCTCGTAAAACATCACATACATAATAATATGCCATTTAATAGTGAACGTACAATAGCAAACGGTTGCACTGGGGTCCGTGCAGACTTTACAACAATATTTTATGCAAGTGTGGCATTAATGACACATGTGTGCCTATAAATCTAATGTCAAAATTAGGATTTCTGCGAGATATTTGTCTTCTGACGAGACGGGACCAATCGCCTCGAGAAATCAATTCCGTGCCCTAGGTAACTAATACCCTAAGTAATAATTTCTGATACCCTATTTTACAATGAAAAAAAGGTAAATTAAAATTTGATTAAAAATTTCATAATTTTACGATATACTCGAGAAAATCTTGGACGAGAATTCTCGTACCTCGAGAAATAAAAAAGTTTGAGAAACCTTATAAATGAATAAAGTGCTAGTCGCTTCGCTGGGCTGGTCGGACGTCACTGCCTGCAACTACTACTTTTTAGTGCTTATTATTATAGGAATGTTTCTCGATTCATGATCTTAGGTATTACTACTACAAGTTTTTAAAATTGAATTACACACTCACGTAACATTATGTTCACAGCAACTGAAGGCGAGCCGCAGCGCATGCGTCCATTGCCCGTCTTGTTCCTGCAAGCCCTTCTGAAAAATAAAACAAAATTCCATTTCCTTTCTTTTTCCTTTCCTTTATTCAATATCTAATCACAATCGTCTAATTAGGAATTGTGGCTTCCATTATTTCTATACATCTACGTCACGACTACGTAGGAAGAAGACTTGAATGGATCTAAGTAGCGGTAACCAAAAATGCGTGTCCTTACGTCACCGGTAGTGGCACTTGGGAACTAGGTATAATAATCGTCTAATTTATTAATGTTTTAAATAAGCATGAATTATTTGTTCCCTTCATATATTTTTTTTACACATACATATTCCTGTAGCAATTTAACGTTATAAATATCTTTAAAATTATCGAACTTTATTTCGTTTTCAACTGGCTGTCACACAATTCTACCATATTCTATCTCTTGGGATCACTAATTGTTTCTACCATGTATTCGACCCTTTCTGAAACAGGAGCGTCGACGTTAACTTGTGGTAGATTTGTTCGTTCATAGCTCTTTTGCACAAATTTCTTTTGCTTCAGCATACAGTTGCAGCGTGTAGACGCTTAGATACGTGTTTTTAACGCTATCCTTTCATCTATTATCTTAATCTCTTTCCCTAATTCCCTGGAATTGATATTTGCCAGCGTTCTTCCATAGGTGGAGGTATTTCACGCAGTCGTGTTGGCCCTGATTTAATGATTGTCCTCTCTTTCCGTATTTCATTTTATACAACGTCGGAAGGCAACAAGAATACGGCCCACCCAATTTGAAATGGTTAACGTGACCTCTGAGCGTTTGCATAATGCAAGTATCGCTCGCGCGATGCCACGCCTGCAGCTAACGCAGTTTAACTTCAGAGCTTACTGGTAACTTCACTCACTCGCTGGCACACAACAGTCGTTAAAAACCGCAGATTTTCTGTGAGGTGGAGGCACTTTCCCGGTCGGACTGCTTTGATGTGTCCTACCTCTCTTAAAATCATCAAGGCCAATACAAACAGACATGCACACAAATGTTTGCCCTGTATGGGAATGGAACCCATGGTGCTTACGAGCTTTTGTGTTAAAGTAGCCGTTGACCTCGGTCACCGGGCCCGTTAAAAATAATGTACAGTTAAAAAATTTGCATTGGGCCCTCGCTGGCACTTAGACACGCCTTACATTTTTTAAACATAATCTTATTGTATTTTATTCAATTCTCTTCCTCTATGTCAACATACCTCTTTCAAACTGGACGAGAAGTAGTAGATCAAGGCAGATTCAAGTAGCAGAAGTAACAGCACCAGCGTCGCGTACTAAAATATAAAACAGAAAAATAATAAATTTTAGAAGATATTTGCGCTTTATATTGTTCTAGAGTAGTTTTCCTCTGAGAACTCTAAAGTTGTTGAATGATCTCTTTGCTGAGATTTGGGACTACAGCATAGGGTTCTTCAAACATTACAATATTGACTCATTTGCATCAAATCAATGAGATAAAAAAATATGTAAAATGGGTGCCTCATGGTTTGACTGATCTACAGAAAGTAACGCGTGTTGAAACTTGTGTTGCCTTGTTGAATCGATACAGAAATGAAGGAATACTGAATCGAATTGTGAATCGTAAGCGAAAAATACAATGGCTGACACCAGGTCAAACGCCACAACAATGCCAAGCTTACCAATAAAAAGGTAATGGTAACTGTTTGGTGGTCTCTTCATGGCGTTATTCGCTATAGCTTTCTCAGGTATACTCAAGTAATAACAGCAGATGTTTACTGTGCCGAACTTCGAACAATGATGGCTAAACTGGCAGTGAAACAGCCCCGACTTGTGAATCGATCTTCACCATTATTGCTCCATGATAACGCAAGACCTCACACTGCACGAGAAATCGTTGTAACTCTACAGGAGCTGCAGTTAGAAACCATCCGTTATCCTCCGTACTCGCTGGACCTTGCTCCAACTGACTAACATTTTCTTTTGTGATTTGGACACTTTTCTACGTGGTAAAAAAAATTCTTCCCAGTACAAAATGCTTTCACACAGTTTGTCGAGTCTAGGCCCACAGAGTTCTATCGCAAATGCATAAATAAACTTCCGATTAGATGGCAGCAATGTATAGATAATGAGGGTAAATATTTTGATTAAATAAATATGTTACATCTTAAAAAAAAACGAGTTTTAATTTTTCAGTACAAATCGGCAATTTCTTTAAACGTCGACCGTAGATATATTTATCTATCTCGAGCTTTTCGGTATTCGGAGGGTACGATAAGCCGTCGGCTATTGTCGATAGATGACAGTCGTTAAGCTAAGTCAGTGGCCTTCAAACGGCTTGAATACACTGTCCTCCGCCGATCCGCAGTTGAGTAGCGTGGTGGAATATGCTTTAAACCCCTTTAGTCGACGAGAAACCATTATCACTGTAGTGAGATGAGTTAGTGCTGGTGTAGTTAACCTTAAGACTTTACAACTTGCCAAAGGTAAAATGGTACAGCGCTATGCTGTTTGTTATCCAATGGGTACACACGACCGCCGGAGTGGATAAACATAGATACTTACCATGAACAATAAGAACGGAGACCTGTTCAACGCCCCGTAGAGGCCCATGAAGGCGACGAAGAAGAAAAACCCAGACAGCACAGCCAAGCCCACGCCCAGCTGGACCGTCAACACTTCGGGTGAGAGAAGTGTCTAAAAAAAAAAAAATGGTGGTCGTTACGGAACGCCCGGCAGATGTGAAACATCTTAGTGTATATTAAAATTTTTAATAAATAAAAATCAAAAACCATCGGTTAGTATAGTAAACAGCTTATGCAGAGAAGCAACGGGGCGTCTAGTATACGCACGCACACACGTAAGGAAGTCCAGAGTGGCGGCGAAGAAGGATCATGACGGCACGAGAGAGCGTCATGCCATTTGCCGTCACGGCAAGGCACGCCGATAGATGTTTCACATCAAAAATTATAATAAATAAATATTGTCGGACAAATTACACCGCGCCATCTAGCCCCAAAGTAAGCGAAGCTTGTGTTATGGGTACTAGACAACTGATAAACATACGTACGTAAATACATTTTTTTTTTGTAGCTACATACTTATTATACATAGAAAATACCCAGACCAAGACAAACAGACATGTTCATGCACACAAATGTTTGTACTGTGTGGGAATCGAACCCACGAGCGTTGGTGTCAAAGCAGCGTAACATCGCGTTTCACTACTGCGCCACCGAGCTCGTCCAAAAATTATAGCATTACTCGAGTAGCATATAAGCATACCCACTGCCGTTTACTGCGATGATGGATTTCAACGCAACGACATGTTTCTGCATCCAAAAGTTTGTCCTGTGTTGGAATCGAACCAACGAGCTCTGGTGTGAAAACAGCATTACTAACTACTGCGTTATAACCTCAATGCGCGTCGCTAACACCTGAATATGCTGTATAAACATGATAACACATTATCATTAAGAATTCACGTCGATGTCAGCCAAGCGCCCCAAAAATACATAATATGAGGGAACGATACCAATCGCATCCATTACAGGCTATTATGCATATCCAGGTCAAGCGACGCCGCTCCAACAATGGAACAGTACCAGTGCACTGTGTTAAGGGGTTCAATAGCTCCTATTACATGACATGCAACCTATCTCTGTGTTATAATTTCTTTTTTGGGGTTCTTTTTAGGCGAAGGAATCTAGCCCATACTGCCAAGTCTTCAGTTTAGAACCATTTCAAAATCATAATTCTAGAAGTCCCAGTTTCGGAAAAAAACATACTTGGGAAGAGTACCCAGACCCAATCCTGCAGTTTAAATAACACCCGTAAAACGATAGTGAATTTTACGAGGTTTTCGGCCAACAAGTGCATAGACGTTGCTATATTTGAGTTTTAGTTACTGTATAAGTAATTACACTTTTGGTAGTATTTTGTAACAATCACTTATGTTACAAAATACTACCAAAATTGTCATTAACATAAAACTATTTTTATACGTTAGCTCAAAAATTAGCTCAAGAATAACAACAATGTCACTCAAAAGCGCGGGAAGACGTCCCATGGCGTTGTACTAGTTGACATCATTTTGACACAAAACCGTCACAAAAACAAAAGACGCCGAATAAAAAAAAATACATTTACAATGACTGCAATGACTGACTTTTGAACTGTTTCAATACTATTATTTTAAACTTATTACAGTGTACTTTTTTCAATTAACTTTTTGTTTTGTTTATTTGGACGCCTCCAATCTGTAATCGGCCGACGGTTCAGATCCTGTCATATACCACTAAATTCGTGTTTTTCGATTTATTTATTTATTGAACAAATTATTTTACAGATTTTAGAGGTTGACTCCTTCTTTTAAGTGTATAACACCTGTGCCAGAAGGAGCCGCTCTTCCATACCATGAATACAATACTTATAATATGAATACAAACGTATTCACTAACCTGACAGAATATATTTATAAATAATATCTTTAAGTATTTAAAACTAGAGGATGTGTCATGCATCCAATTACTTATTGGCTCATTGGTAGGTACTACTATACTGTTATTGCCCACATATATGTATACAATAGCAAATACCAGGTGTGTGTTTGTGTTTACTTGTTAGTGAGTATTTATGCGTGTGTGTGAGTGTATTTGTGCATGAGTGCGTGTGTCTATGTGTAAATGTTTGTATGTATGAACGCACGAGTCACTTAATTTTGGTTAATTAAAATAATAAATAAATTCAAAGTCGTAGAATGAAAGACAATTCATTCCACTGGTATAAGCAAATTCTCGACGTTATCATATTCTAAGAGTTGTAGCCAGCCAGTTAGTTTAAGTTTACAGTCTCGATAAGTTAAAGGGTATATTTCCAATACTCGATTGGCATAATTATACAGACGAGCTGATAGACTCCTATAATGATGCTGAGCAAAACAACTATTTGTACTGTGTATTGGTACTACTCTGTCTTTTCTTCTTTTTAGGGTTCCGTACCCAAAGGGTAAAACGGAACCCTATTAATGAGACTTCGCTGTCCGTCCGTCCGTCCGTCTGTCACCAGGCTGTATCTCACGAACCGTGATAGTTAGACAGTTGAAATTTTCACAGATGATGTATTTCTGTTGCCGCTATAACAACAAATACTAAAAAATCGGCCAAGTGCGAGTCGGACTCGCACATGAAGGGTTCCGTACCATTATCGATAAAAACGGCAAAAAAATCACGTTTGTTGTATGGGAGCCCCCTTAAATATTTATTTTATTCTATTTTTTAGTATTTGTTGTTATAGCGGCAATAGAAATACATCATCTGTGAAAATTTCAACTGTCTAACTATCACGGTTCATGAGATACAGCCTGGTGACAGACGGACGGACGGACGGACGGACAGCGGAGCCTCAGTAATAGAGTTCCGTTTTTACCCTTTGGGTACGGAACCCTAAAAATAGAATAACATAAATATTTAAGGGGGCTCCCATACAACAAACGTCATTTTTTAGGGTTCCGTACCCAAAGGGTAAAACGGAACCCTATTACTGAGGCTCCGCTGTCCGTCCGTCCGTCCGTCTGTCACCAGGCTGTATCTCATGAACCGTGATAGTTAGACAGTTGAAATTTTCACAGATGATGTATTTCTGTTGCCGCTATAACAACAAATACTAAAAAATAGAATAAAATAAATATTTAAGGGGGCTCCCATACAACAAACGTGATTTTTTCGCCGTTTTTATAGATAATGGTACGGAACCCTTCGTGCGCGAGTCCGACTCGCACTTGGCCGATTTTTTTGCTCGTTTTTGCTCGACATTGATAACGGCAACAGGTAGACGCTTGAAATATTCACAGAATATTTAGTTATATATTCACTTTAAGAATAAATAATTAAATTAAAATAAAACAAATATTTAAGGGAGGCTCCCATACAACAAACGTGATTTTTTTTTGCCGTTTTTAGGGTTCCGTACCCAAAGGGTAAAACGGAACCCTATTACTGAGGCTCCGCTGCCCGTCCGTCCGTCCGTCTGTCACCAGGCTGTATCTCATGAAACGTGATAGTTAGACAGTTAAAATTTTCACAGATGATGTATTTCTGTTGCCGCTATAACAACAAATACTAAAAAATAGAATAAAATAAATATTTAAGGGGGCTCCCATACAACAAACGTGATTTTATTGCCTTTTTTATAGATAATGGTACGGAACCCTTCGTGCGCGAGTCCCACTCGCACTTGGACGATTTTTTATAGATAGTGGTACGGAACCCTTCGTGCGCGAGTCCGACTCGCACTTGGCCGATTTTTTGTATAATGTCAGGGTTATATCTTAGAGATCTATGTTTTGTTATAACTGTTTGTAAAACAAATAATTTTCTAACAGAGAGAAGATCTGATATTTCGTAGAGTAATTGGGTAGAAAATCTCCGTTTTTTAAAGTACATTACTTTTATTAAAACACGTTGGGCTCTTTCCAATACTAAAAAAATTGATTTGTGAGCGCACCCCATAGCGTTATACAATAAGATAATACAGATTGGACCAATGCCACATAAATTCGATTCAGTAGTGTTTTCGAGGCTACATGTCTGAGAGTTTTAAAAATCCACGTTAATTTGCGAATTCTAACTGTCATAAGGTCCAGATGTGTTTGCCATGATAGTCTTTGGTCTAACATAATTCCTAGGTATTTTACCGAATTGACTTTAGTTATTGACGGACAGGAACATGAGGTCTGTCGTAGGTGGTTATGATTGTGGATTTTTATTTCAAAGCCATTGCCTGGTTGGTTCTTATTTTGTATAGAAAAACAAATGTAGTTCATTTTAGTCATATTCAAAGTAAGAAGATTTGTCCTCAACCAGTTCGAAATTTCAGCAAGGCCGATTTCAGCAGATTCCTTGACGTCACCCCATGTGTTTCCACTAAAAACTATTGCCTTATCATCAGCATATGTAAAAATGTTTGCGTGTCTGACGTCCAAATTACAGAGATCGTTTACATAAATTAGAAACAAAGTCGGACCTAACACACTTCCTTGTGGCACCCCATAAGTAATATAGGCTTCATTACTAACTATGTCATCTATCTTGACCCTCTGGGTTCTTCCTTGGAGATAACTACTGAATAGATTTAAGGGAGTTCCCCTAATTCCAATAGATTCCAATTTTTGTACAAGGGTAGAGATTGAGACGGTGTGAAATGCTTTTTTTAAGTATAGGAACACTGTTAGGCATTTACCTCTATTATCTAATTGTTCAACAATTGTACCTGTCAAAGCCTCAATAGCGCTTTCGGTGTTTCTACCCTTTCTAAAGCCATATTGTGAATTGGATAGAATATTAAATTTTTCAAGGTAATTTAATAGTCTCTTATTGATTAGTTTTTCAAGGATTTTCGAAATAGCGCTCAGAACTGAAATTGGTCGATAGTTGCCTATATCACTCCGATCACCGCCCTTGTACACTGGAGTTACTATTGATTTCTTTAATAGAGATGGGAATATTCCTTTTTTGAAACAGAAATTAGCTAGATGTGTGATAATAGGAACTATGTCTACATTATCCATTTTAAGGAAATCAGATGGAATATTATCCCATCCAGATGCACTTTTAGATTTTAAATTCATTAGGATTGCACGAACTTCTTCCACATCAGTGTCAAGAAGAACAAAAGAAGAAAGATAGGATTTATGCTGAGAGCCTATTCGGGGCGATGAGATAGTAGAAAGTATGTCATTGGCAAGCTTGCTCCCAATGGTACTAAAACTGGTATTGATATGGTTCACTGATTCACCAGCAGACTTTGTAACGTTAAGAAGAAGGGTATTATCCGATTTAGATTTCTTGGTATGGGTAATCGTTGCAATATTATTCCAGAGGTCTTTAGGATTCCTAATAGAATTTTGTAATACTGTCCTATCATAGTGTCGTTTAAGTCTTTTTATCAAGTCACTGCAAAAATTCCTATATCTTCTATAGCTGATACCGAAAACCTCATCGTGTGGATTTGCACGTAACATTTTTTGGAGTTTATTTCTATGCTTGATACATCTTAGAATTCCTGGAGTTATCCAAGGCTTAATAATACGTTTGTTTCTAGGAATATAAACTTCTTTTGTATTATTACTTATCGATTCACTTATTATATTAATTAATGTGTTTGTCAAGCTTTCTGGATCTTGGCATAGCAGTAGCTCTGATAATTTCTTATTTCTCAGATCCTCTAATGCACTGACAAAATCAGTAACACGCCTAGACTTTTTGAGGTTGGTTTTAACATTAAAATTTGAAAGGTGTAGCAATAACATAGAGTGATCAGTGATCGTAGTATTAAGAACTTCAACTCTAGAATCAAATTTTGTTCTATCAAAGTTAAGGAATATATGATCAAAACAGTTTGCTTCTCTAGTAGGGAAGTTATGGCCCAACATGAGTCCATGAGACGCTAACATATCTAGGTAGTTGGAACGGCTTTGACGGTCTGAATATTGATCAGACTCTCGATAGATAGTGTTTATATTAATATCTCCAGTCAATATATTGCAATTCTTTGATTTTAAGGTTTCGAGATGAGTATTCAATGAGTTAACAAAAGCATCTGTATTTGTGTAAGACGGCGATCGGTATATTGCCAAGATAGTAACACTGCTGATTTCAATTTGAAGACATGTAGCTTCCTCTATGATAATTTCCCTTACATTAGCTGTTAAGTCATTTCTGACATAGGCAATAACGCCATTATAATGACGCAAAGTACTATATGAAACATAGTTGTTCAATTTAGGAATTGGTTTATAGTCGCTAAGCCAGCACTCAGTTAGGATAATAACGTCCGGGTCAAATTTGAGTTGTGTAATTAAAACAACGTAGTATTATTGATTTATGTACATATTTGTAATTATCACTAGCTCAGAAAAGAAAAGAAAGAAAGAAACGAGAATATGCATAGTGCATGAAAAGAGCTATGACTGTTAGAAGAGAAGCGAGTGAAGTATGTAAGGACCGCGTCTTATGGCGCTCGGTTCTCCCTGCCTACCTCGCAAGGGACCTGGCGTGATAGTATACATACATACATCACTAGCTCAGCGGTAAAGGAAAACGTCGTGTTCCTCACGCACGTGTAAGAAATTACATTTCGAAAGACGTGAGCTAAGATAGGTCTGGTATTCCCTCTGCATTGTGAAGGTCTGACGGCAGTCACTTTATGTAAAAATTTGTAGGTTCGCCAAATCCTTAGGCTTAGGTAGCGGACCTCGTCCATGCTAATGGATTAGGATACGGGATAACACTAAAAAGAAGAAGTACTCACTGCAAATTAATTATACTTGTATCTTTTATGTAATGCATCATAGTTAGGGCCCCAGCACACATGCGACTTTTAGCAGCGGCACGCGGCGATCGCTGTTTCTCTCTCCAGTGTCGAGCAAATTGTATGCCGCGTACACCGCGCACAATTTGCTCGACACTGGACGACACTAGACTAATGTGACAGTACGTGAATATATCTACGTAACGGGTAAACGCCTTCCTCACATCGGGTGCTCCTCTCGGAAGAATCACTAACGCTAAACCCGGGTGTGGGTTAGTCCTTCTTTTGTGGGTCTACATTCTCATGGACGAAAAACAAAAACAAATAAAATGAAATTATATGATGCAATAATCTGAAAAAAGCGCCGCATTTCTTTTTTTTATATATAACTAGATTGGCAAACAAACATGCGGCCCGCATCAAATGGTTAGCGGTCTTGAATTGATGAATGAATTGACCCTCGCAACACCACGGGGATGTTACTCGCGCGCTGCCAATCTTGTGACCTAAGGATGTTTCGTCACAGTATTAAATGACAGTATTTAATGACTAAAAAATATGAGGATGCTCAAAGAGATATTGAAGAATACTGTGTAGGTATGGATAGATTAGTAGCAGACTTGAGAGAAAATGAACAAAAATTATCGTCTCTTAGTAACTTGTACAATAGGAACGAATTAACCCGAACTCCGATGAAATGTTCACAGGTAACTCGATCCTCGAAACTATGTCAAGTACATAGCCACAATGTGAATGAGGCCAGTAATAGTAGTGCTTTTCAACAGATGTCATCATCATTAAATAATAATAGCGAAAATAATAACTCCAACATAATAATGTATAGTGATGAAATAGGTAAAAACATGGGCCAATTATTATTACAAAAATCAGGAAAACTGGTTACCAATTATTGTTTGCCTGGAGCCAGTTTCACTCAAATAGTAGATAGAATAGTTAAGAGGGATTACCACCCCAACACAACTTTAATTGTTTTTATTGGGAGGAGAGGAAATTTAAATAAACATATAATGATTAAATATTTTAATATGTTACAACAGATAAATGTGGGAAAAGTGTTTTTATTTACTTTCCCATACAGTCAATTGTTGCCCGAGGCGGAAAATGCATCTAGGTATAGATTAAATGATAAAATGCATACATTGACATTATATGATGACAAATTTCATATACTTGACATAAATATATTTAATAATAAATATTATAATTTGACAGAAGATAAATTTTATCTTAGCAATTTTTATAAAAGACAAATAGCAGATTCGCTATCATATTGTTTTATAAAACCAGCCAAAAGTTTGGCTAACAACCCTGCTTCTTTTGAGCAGTTAGATAATTTGACATTGAGTAATGGTACCTTGGAAGGCATTCCAAATTCTTTAAATTAGGTTACAAGACAATAGAGTTTTACTCTGGCAATGTAAATAGTAATAATAACAATATTAAAAACGGAACTAAAAGTAATAATAATACTATATCCCCATCAATTGTAAAGTGTCAAGAATATAGAAAGAATAATAATTGTATCAACCTGGTGCACCAAAACATTCAGGGGATGATAGGAAAGGAGTTAGAATTGGAGTTGTTTATGAATTGTAGCAATATTGATATTTTATGTCTAACTGAGCACTGGCTAAAACCCCATCAATTCATTTTCAGCTTCAATAACCACCAGGTTGCAAGCTCATTCATCAGAGATAACTGTATACATGGTGGCTCCTTAATATTATTAAATAAGTTGCTTAAATTTAAAGAAAGGTGTGACATTGTGAGCCTCTCTGTTGAGCGAGTTGTAGAGATTTCATGCATTGAATTGGAACGATTCATTGTTATGAACCTGTATAAACCTCCTAGCACGCCCTTTGAAACATTTTCAAATATCATGGAGGATGCCTTAAATAAATTATCTAATAGCCATAAAACTGTTATAATTTGTGGAGACTTTAATATAAATATTTTGGAGAAAAATACTGTTACCTACAACTTTTTAAATTTATTTAAATCATACAATTTGCATCATATTTTTACAGAGCCAACAAGAGTAACTGCTACAAGTGCTTCATGTATTGATAACATATTTAGCACTGTAAAACCTTTGTATCAATCTATAATTAATAAAGTTCAGTCAGACCATTCAGGTCAGTTGGTTTCATTTCCAAATTCTTCAAAAATACAAAGAAAGCAAATAAATTATATACCATTTAGTAAAAGCCGCTTACAAAGATTTAAGTCTAATATAGCAGAAAAAATTGTATTGTTGCCCTGTCACGGTACTCCGGACCACTTGTACAGCTCGTTATTTAGCTTAATCACTAGTGAATTTAATACAATCTTTACTCCAAAACGACTGTCTGTAAGTGACCGTATGACATTCAGTGATTGGGCAACTCCTGGTATTTACAAAAGTCGGAATAAATTATATGAACTTTATGAAGAAAAGACCTGTAATCACAATCCGACTTTTCAAGAACTTGTAAAAAATTATGGCAAAATATTTAAACGATTTTGGGATATGATAAATAATGAGACGGGTAGAGCGAAAGTACGTAGTCGAGACTTTCGGTTAAAGATAAATGATATAGATATCAAAAATGATGTAGAAATTGCGACTGAGTTTGAAAAATATTTTTCTAACATTCCTCTTATTACTACGAGAAATCTTATGTCTTCTTCTATATCTGCTGAACTGGTTCTCAAACAGAGCGTGGTAGAATGCGATACAATATTTGAATTTTCAGCTGTAAGCCCAAAAGATGTTTTGAACGCTTTTAAATCAATAAATATGAAAAACACTAAAGATCTGTGGGGTCTATCTGTCAAAACCATTTCTTCTATTATTATTTCAATCGCTCCACATTTAGCTACAATTTTCAATTGTTGTGTGGCATCTGGTGTATTTCCTGACTTGATGAAACATAGTAAAATCATTCCATTATTTAAATCTGGTGATAGTTTGGACCCTTCGAATTTTCGACCTGTTTCCATACTGCCCATTCTCAGTAAAATTTTTGAAAAACTAATGCTTAGCCAGTTGCTCAGACATTTCAATGCACATAATTTGCTTCATAGGAAACAGTTCGGATTTACGAGAGGTTGTTCAACTATAGACGCAGGGATTCATTTGCTTAAAAGTATATTCGCGGCATGGGAGGGTTCGCAAGATGCCTTGGGAATTTTCTGTGATCTGTCTAAAGCGTTTGACTGCGTGCACCATGACACTCTTGTCAGAAAATTACACCACTACGGTATCAGGAACAAGGCTCTCGAACTTCTGTCTTCTTATCTGGGCAATAGGATACAGAAGGTCGATGTTAATGGTAAAAGATCTTCGGGGTCCCCTGTAGTTATGGGAGTCCCACAGGGGTCAATTCTAGGTCCATTCTTATTTTTAGTTTATATAAATGACTTACCTTATTATGTAAGGGATAAACATGAGATTGTATTGTTTGCGGATGATACCTCTTTGACATTCAAAATTAATAGACAGTTAGGTAATTATGATGAAGTTAACGATGCTCTCTCTAAAGTTATTCATTGGTTTAGTGTTAATAATCTGCTTTTAAACGATAAAAAGACTAAAGTAATTAAGTTCTCAACACCTAATGTAAGACAGACAGACAGTGGCTACCAATGTACATGTTAATGGAACTAATTTAGCCCCTGTGGAGACAACTGTGTTCTTGGGTATAACAATTGACTCCAGACTACAATGGGGCCCACAAATTGAAAAATTATCAGGAAAACTAAGTTCTGCAGCCTATGCAGTGAAAACTATTAGACGGCTCACTGATATTGATACGGCTAGAATAGTTTATTTCAGCTACTTTCATAGTATTATGTCATATGGAATTCTTCTTTGGGGTAACTCCGCGGACATTAACACCATCTTTTTATTGCAAAAGAGAGCCATAAGAGCTATCTACAAACTTGGTCCCCGGGAGAGCCTTAGAGAAAAATTCAAAGAAATAAATATTTTAACAGTCGCATCGCAATATATCTATGAAAATCTTTTATATGTCCATAAAAACATAGACTCATTTTGTAAAAAGAGTGATACTCATAGCATAAATACTAGATATAAGCATAATCTTGTGTTACATGCAAGCCGTCTCCACAAAATAAGTAATTCTTTTATGGGGCAATGTATACGGTTCTATAACAAACTTCCCAGCAATATAAGAGAATTGTCAATAAACAAATTTAAAACTACCTACTATTAAAGCCAAATTGTGTAGCAGGGCATATTATAAAGTATCTGACTATATTAATAATAAAAATGCCTGGGAGTGAGTCGATCCAATTATAATGTAATTAATAAAATATGTAAATTTGTTTGGACACCAAAAGAGGGATGCCTGAGTTTTTTGGCAGTATTTTTATCAGTGCTCACCTAGTCATAAACTGCACGGTAGGGAAAAAAATTGTGACGATTCCAAACAAATGTAGCCATTTTTACGGAATAAAAAGATTTTGACTTTGACTTTGAGTACCCAGTAATTTTTCTGCCACATCTCACCCTTCAAACCGGAACACAGCTACTACCGCCAAACAGTTATATATAAATATAACTGTTTGGCGGTAGAAATAGGTGAGACAGAGGTACCCTGCAGACGACCTGCAGGCGATTTGTAACAATCCTCACTCAACGTACCTAATAAATTCTTTGATTCTTTAGCCGTCTAGTGGTGTAATTAAATTTTGAATGTAAATGATAATAGACATGTAACACCGAACTGAATCACCCAAAAACTGATGATAAAAAGATCTCTTATCATTAGTTTTTTAAATTGGAAATCCCACTGTGGAAGCAAATTTAAAGATTTGAAAGGTGTATGCAAACTTTTTGTGTTTAAGACACAAAGAGTTTGAGGAAAAATGCTTTTCACCGCACATAAAACGGTCGCTGAAATTTGTTTATTTCTGATAGTCGTTAAAACGCGATGCAACATCGCTACAGTCGCTTAGCCGCTGCAGCAGCCTCAGCCATGCAATTCTCTAAGCGACTCGTAATGGCTGTGTGCGTCGCTGTGATCACAGATGTCACAGCTTTGACATCGTCTACTGCGATCACGGCTAAATTATTTGGTATTCTATAAGGCTGTAAGCGTACGCGAGGCTGTTTGCCTTGTAGAATTCCAATTCCAAACGCAGCCTTGCGGCGCTAGTGTCGCACAACCATGAAAAGCGACACCAAAGAATTGCAATTTTGTGTTCAAGGCTGTAACAGCCGATGTTTCCGAGGATGTACGCATGTTTGCTCTTACAGAATTGCATGGCTGGTCACCTTGCGCTTTGTGAGCATTTTAGCAAGCGCGCCGTGGCAGCCCGCGCAGTCGGTATCCCTCACTCATAGGGTTCATAAGTGTATATTTGGACATTAAATATATTCCCATGAACACACAGGACACACGTTTGAACTGTTAGATTCATTGTTACGCTGACGATATTCAGCTAAATATTCCCGTGGACTCTAATAACGTAGTTGAAGCCGTGCAGACTTTGAATGAGGACCTAGATAGAATCGCGTGCTTAACTCATCTCCAAGTCAAGTCCATATTCATGGTTATTGGCTCTAAAAATCAAACAATGCTAATCTTAGATAACCATCCTGTCATAACAGTGCTTGGCACGATTGTAGAACGAGTCAGTGAGGGTCAGGGTCAGGGTATTATTTTCGATAGTGAACTGCGTTTTGATAACCACGTTTTGGGTCTTGTGAGGATAAAATTGCAGTATAAAATTACCTCACTAAACAACCACGCATAATCCTCTGCGAGGCGCTAATATCCATGCTTAACTAAGGTGATCGGCTTATGGGCCACGCCTACCGGCAAGAACTCGGCGGTGTATTCAGCGTACACAGAACGCCTGTTGCCCTTTCTGTTTTGATATTCCCCCGCGTACTCATATATCTCCTTTAATAAATAGTGCTTCTATGCTGAATATGGAGTCACGCAGAAAGATGCATATGGCAACCCTGGTCGATGACCTCGTGAAATTTGAAAATCCACCATATCCCGCTCAGCTACATTTCTCAAAATTTAACAAGCTGTATGGATCAGGTGTACCCAGAGTCGCGCGTGCACCTTTAGCGGCGTACAAGCAAGAAACTGTTGATTTCTTTTCTTTCTTTCGTTGCTGGAACAATATACCTCCACCATTTAGAAATGTGTCAGGGGGATGTTAGAAGTGAAATAGAACACATCCAGATTTTTTCAAATTTTTTGTTTCTCTTTCTGTTTGTCTGTTTGTACGGGCTAATCTCCGAAACTGTTGGATTGATTTAAATGAAATTTTGCATGGTAGTACCTTACATCCCCGGTCAACATTTTAGATACTTTTAATCACGGAAAATTAAAGAGTTCCCGTGGAATATAGTAACTTATACAGCTTAGTACACAACCTACTTAAGTAAAGTCATTTTGTCCTACGGCAAAGAGTGAGAATACGTCGTCTGGAATAGTGGCCACTTTGTTACCAGGCGGCAAAACTGCTCATACGATGTTTAAAGTCCCCATAGCTTTGGACATATGTGAACACCATGTCTGTGGTATCTCTAGAAGTAGTGAAAAAGCGAAGGTTTTACGTAATTGCTGTTTAATAATCTGGGACGAGTGCACTATGGCACACCGAAAAGCAGTAGATGCGGTTGATAGAACCCTCAGAGGTATCCGTCAAAATGACCAACCGATGGGCGGCGTAACGATGCCTTTTTGTGGGAATTTTAGACAAACGTTACCAGTAGTACCACGGGGAACAAAGGCAGACGAGATAAAAGCATGCTTAAAGAGCTCAAGTCTATGGCGACACATCACACGGATGCACTTAACTGCTAAAAATTGGCGAAGGAACGTATCCGAAAGAAGAAGGGCAAATCGTTTAGTCTGATAATTTCTGCCACACTGATAATGCAGTTGAAGAACTTATCGCTTCCGTTTATGGTGACCAAAGGCAAATAACAAATCATGAGAACTCATGGTTTTGTGAAAGATCAATTTTGACTCCGCGAAATGACCAAGCCGCAAGAATCAACTTGGATATGCTTACAAATGTTGAAGGGGAATTAGTAGAGTATACTCGTACTTCTATCAACCGAGTAATGGAGCAAGATGACGCTACCAATTATCCAGTTGAATCCCTTGATTCTGAGTGCTCCTGGACTTCCGTCACACAAAATTAATTAAAAAAAAAAAACGGCCAAGTGCGAGTCGGACTCGCGCACCAAGGGTTCCGTACCATTATCTATGAAAACGGCAAAAAAATCACGTTTGTTGTATGGGAGCCCCCCTTAAATATTTATTTAATTTTTATTTAATTATTTATTCTTAAAGTGAATATATAACTAAATATTCTGTGAATATTTCAAGCGTCTACCTGTTGCCGTTATCAAAATCGAGCAAAAATGAGCAAAAAAATCACGTTTGTTGTATGGGAGCCCCCTTAAATATTTATTTTATTCTATTTTTTAGTATTTTTTGTTATAGCGGCAACAGAAATACATCATCTGTGAAAATTTCAACTGCCTAACTATCACCGTTCATGAGATACAGCCTGGTGACAGACGGACGGACGGACAGCGGAGCCTCAGTAATAGGGTTCCGTTTTACCCTTGGGTACGGAACCCTAAAAATGGCGTCCCTGTTATTCTGTTACGAAATTTAAGCACCCCAACATTATGCAACGGGACTAGACTGAAAGTTACTTCTCTGCAACGTAATATAATAGAAGCGGAGATTTTGACGGGATGTGGTGTCGGCAGGGGAGTTTTTATACGCCGAATTCCACTGATTTCGAATAATCACCCCTTCCGTTTCAAACGTGTACAGTTCCCGGTGAGTTTGTGTTACGCAATGACAATTAACAAAGCCCAGACGCTGCGTATTGCGGGCGTGGATCTCAGTGTCAGTTGTTTCTCGCACGGCCAGCTCTAGCTTTCTCCCGTGTAAGTCAGCCAACTAAACTATTTATCCATGTTCCGAATCAATTTACTTCAAACGTCGTCTATAAAGAAGCATTATAAGGTACTAGCTGCTGCCCGCGGCTCCGCCCGCGTAGAGTCAAATAACGTAGCCTATGTGTTAATCCAGATCATAATCTATCTACGTGCCAAATTTCATTCAAATCCGTTCAGCCGTTTAAGCGTGAAAGAGCAACAAACATCCATACATACAAACTTTCGCATTTATAATATTAGTAGGATTGAGATGTATTCTTCCATAATCTAACCTAAACAAAATTGAAAATTTTCGTCAACCCCCGACAATTTATACTCATTTCTCTTTTCCTGCTCGATTCCTGGTGATGCCTCAGCATCAGTTCAAGGTTACCGTGTTACAAAATTTCGTATCATAAAATTGTCGTATCAATAAAAGTCGTAATTTAGAACCTTTTTCTTTTATTTAATGATCGTGTCGGTCCAGTTCACTACAATAAGGAGGTTATAAATGTTAATCGAAGGAATAACAAATACCACGCGGACAAAGTCGCGGACATCAGCTAGTATTATTGGCAGAGCTGCGATAGCCAGCGGAGCCACATTACCCTCAAAATTGCCGTTTGGGGTAGACTGATGTCATCCAGCTAGCGTTTAGACGGTAATAGTGAGAAACTCCAAAATCGACACACTAATAGCTAACATATTGTAGTTTTGTATCCTTTAATTTGAAATTTAAATGTTCGTTGGTGAGGAAGAACGGTCCAAAATCGTTCCAATTAGAAAAAAAAACATATGGGAAAACGTATGGCCGGCCACTCTGCAGTGCAGAGTCTGCACTGCACTCCCATCAACAGAAAAAGTAACAGCACTCGTCGCTAGAAGTCGTACAGGGTTCCATATATTTTTAAAAAATTAAAAAATTAAAAATAAAGTATTTAAATATTTTTTAAATTTAAAAAATATCAGCTCTGCCTACACAGCTTGCTGTTATTTACTAGTACTATGTGAGACACGTGGCGCTCGGTTCCCTCTGCCTACCCCGCAGTTAGCTATTTATCCGTAATTCAATTATTTCACAGATACAAAAATAGCCTTGGCAAAACTTATTGTTGTGTCACGAAACAGTAACGCGAAAATCTATAAGTGCATGACACGGGCCGGCACCGATACGACCTCCATAACCCCCCGTACCATACTACTGCCTGGCCCACACTACCTTACCATACGTTGTGACGTAAAACGACGTATACCTATAGATCAAATTATCTCTATATATTAAATAATAGATAGAGACGAGCACGGTGGCGCAGTGGTTAATAACGTTACTTTGACATCGACGCTCGTGGGTTCGATTCTCATAGAGGACAAACATTTGTCTTAATGAACATCTGTCTGTTCGTCTTAGTCTGGAGGTTTTTAAGCGGGATAGGGCGCATCAAAACAGCCCGCATGGAGAATTACCACTATCTCACAGATAACCGCAGTGAAATAACAACTCCCTGGAGTAAGTGGAGCCATCAGTAAACTCCTAAGGAGTTGCTGCGCTAGCAGCGGAGCTGGCATCGTGCAGGTGATTACTAAATGTAAAACTGCAAGCGTTCATAGGTTACGGTAACCGCTTTATATCAGGTTTGCCGTATGCCTCCCGACGTGGTACAAAAAAAATACTAATTTTCTTGAACAAACGTACGGCCTGTCTGATGGTAAGCAATTATCGTAGCCTATAGAGAGTTGCAACACTAGGAGCTTCGCTTTTTTTACGCAACGCGTAAAGTAGTGTAATGTTTTCAGGATCCATGTATGTATGTTTGTTTAATACGACGATGACGAGCTCGGTGGCTCAGTCGTGAATGACGCGACTTTGACACCAACGCTCGTGGGTACGATTCCCACACAAGGCAAACATTTGTGTGAGAACCCTAGAGGGTTGTTCTGTTCCTGCGTGTGAGTGAGGTCACCATTAAGCTCCTAAGGAGTTGCTGTGTAAGCAGCAGAGGAAGCATCGCGCGAGTGATATATGTTACAAGCGTTAATAGGCTACGGTAACTGCTTCACATCGGGTGGACCGTATGCTTGTATGCCTCCCGACGTTGTATATAAAAAAAAAGATTAATGCTATTAGTCAATATTAGTTTCATCCGCGTCAATCCGTCCTTTTCTGATTTTTAAGAATGCCTTTGGACCACTTCTGGTGCTTCCAGGCACCACCAGTGGGCCGCGGACTACTGACTAAGAACCATTGATATAAAAGGACGCTGCGCGGCCTAGGATTTTGGTGACGGGAGAGAGGGGCTTGTGGTGGGTCATAGGAATAGGCCCGCTGAATAAGAATACTTACCTGGCGTAGGGGACACCGTGGTCACAAAGGTAATGTCAAAGGTAAAGTAATTCAACTTATATAGTTGTTCGAGACAACAATTAATTGTATATAGAAACCGTCGCGTATAGCTATAAGCAGTATGTATAAGCCGTTATAAGGCTATCTAATTAACATAAATGTAGGTGTTAGTTGTTGATAGTAAATGATAACTTTGTATAGTACATAAGCTTTTGTTTTGCATAATTGTAGGTACAAGCTGTCTGCGGCCTAATATATACTCTTAGAGTACACATTTGAGATTGGTGACCGCAACAGCAATAGTTTATAAGTGATAGTAGTTAGGTACCTACTTATAATAAGGAAATAGATAAGTATTAGCAATAAGTTTTAAAAATTTATTCATACATACATACACAGTATTGAACATTACAAATTAATAAAAAAATCCAATGCGTTCAACAGTGTTCAAATGAAGAAACGAAAAGAGACAAATTACATATCATTAATTAATAATTTTCAGCGAACTTTGTAGCTTCTATATGAAATTCGCTCCTTGAGCAACTAAATACATCAAATATTGAGTTTTTAATTAACATTTCATTAATGAGGCGCAGCGCTCTAGTGAATGGAGCGTGACTCGCCGCTGTCGTCCTCGTACCCGGCAGGCGAACAACTCGTGGGAACGCGCTCTAATGTAGTTGTCCGGTACATATAATACAATCTGCTCCAACACTGCCAATAAATGCCAAAAATAAAACATTTTTCATGTGTGTGCTTCATTGGCCCTTAGTGTCATCTCCGGTAGCCAGCCGTCGCGTCGCCCTCTGGAACCATTACCTCCGGCCTGATACCAGAATCAACGATATCGTTTCATTTCTCCAGCCAACACCATACAAGCGGGGTGGGAAGAACTAACCCGTCAGTACCTATGTATATTATTTTAAGGGTTGCGCGATTCCTCCTGTGCTGCTTACACAGCAACTCCTTGGGAACTTACTGGTGACCTCACTCACACGCAGGAACACAACAACCCTCTAGGGAGTTGTTATTTGGCTGCGGTTTTGTGTAAGGTGGATGTACTTCCCCAGACGGACTGCTTTGATGCGCCCTACCTCTTTTAAAACATCCAGACCAAGACAAACAGACATGTTCATGCACACAAATGTTTGCCTTGTGTGGGAATCGAACCATTCACGAGTGAGCCACCGAGCTCGTATCGAAGGGGCCAGTACAATAGTTATTGAAACGTTATTAAGTCAAATTAACATGCAATTGAGATTCGTATTTACATAGGCTGGTTTCTTCATCCACTAGACTATCCTTGCTCCATTTTATTTATTCATTGTCATTAGTATGTGATAGGTTATCTTCTTCTTCACGTTATCTCGCTTATCCTTTACGATTGGCGGGGTCCGCTACCTAAGACTAAGGATTAAACCAAGACCTGATTTTTAAATGAAGCGACTGGCGTCAGACCTCATGCCCCAGCCTAGAGGGAATGTAACACTTATGTGTGTGTGTGTGTGTGGCGGTCGAGCAGAGGGCCTGTGTTCGAGTAGTTTTGCAGGCCAGAAACCAGGGAGTCAATAATTAGTTTGTTTCTTTATTTAATTAATCTTTTACTTAACAGATGACGCTAGTAATACCGACATTTGCAAATAACATGGAAGTGTAGATTTACACCGTAACAGGAAAACCGGATCTTTTTTAGGTTAGAACACACGCCTTTCGAAGTATAATTTCTTGTACGTGTGGTTTATCGAACAAGTTTATTTAGTGGTTGGTATGTAGGTACCACTAAATTGGTGTTTTCAGATTTAGCCCCCGATAGTATTCGAACCGAGGACCTGGTGGTCAATAGGCCGGTTCCTTGTCCACTGGGCTACCACTGCTACCATTATGTAATAGGTTGTAGTGAAGTAGGTTGGTTCTGGCCACTGCATAAATCACGCGCCGAATATGAAAAATCAACATTTATAATTCAGACATCAGTGTTGTATTGCCATATCACGCATCGAAACACGGTGGGGTTGAATACTTGGTTTGTAAAATGAAGCCAAGATCCCTGCCAAAAATTAAGAGACGTGCCGACTTGAACTTAAAGACCTTTTTAAGTAGACTTACATACATATAATCACACCTGTATCCCATTGGGGTAGGCAGACACTATGGAACGCCAGGTGCACCGATTCAAACATACTTCTCTCGCCTCTTTCACACTCATCAACCTCTTCATGCACGCTCTTCGTTTATGGGTACTTTTGATTTGGCCCTTTTTCAACACATCACTAATGTGATCTATATGCGTACGTCTAGGGCGGCCCCTCCCGACATCACCATTCTTCTTTCGTAACTGTTTTGCCATTCATTCTTTCTAAATGACCAAACCATCTCAGCATACCCTTTTCAATTTTTGTCACTACATATCTAGATTTACTTATTTTTATGTAAAGTAACAATAAGTTTTGCATGTTTAAAAACTTGGTGGCGCAGTGGTTAGTGACGTTACTTTGACACCAACGATTGTAGGTTCAATTCCCACAGGAGACAAACATTTGTGCGCATGAACATATCTGTTTTGTATTGGTTTGGGTGTTTTTAAGAGAAATACGGCGCATCAATGTCTGTCTCACTGAAATTCGCAGCCCAATAACAACTGCCTGGAGGGTTGCTGTGTACCTGGGAGTGTAGCTAGGTACCGAACCCTGCCAATACTGAAGAGAGGTAGGGCGCAAGCAGCTCGTCTGGAGAAGTACCGAAGGTTGTTGTGTTTCTGCGAGCGAGGAGCAGTTAGCAGTAAGAGTAGCATCACGCGAGCGATAATAAATGTAGATAACGGTAGAAAACTTCTCTGGAACCGCATAGTACGCGATCATTGCGTCTCCAGTATGTAAGGATAAACTCCTAACCTCTTCAAGGCACGCCGTCATTTTCTAAGCATTTGCCCTGTTCAGAGTAACGTTTGTGTCGTCCTGTATACCCCTGGGACGATCGCTTCAGATGAAGCCTTTCCGGATAAAGGCAACCCCTAGGTGGTGTTTAGTCAGTAAGAGTCTGACATAACTCGTTCGGTTGTACGAAAGGGCATCCATGAGGATTCACGAAATCCCTCTCAACGAAACCCAGGGGCGTAGGGCGCAAAAATAAAATGGATTTGGCATTCGTAGCATATTATTCAAACGACTAACATCTACGGCCCCTGAGGATGCTTCGTGAAGAGGAAACCGTGGCGCAGAGAAGCCAGAGCAACAACATGCGAACATTCGCAAAGACAACCGCAGCAGCCGAGGCAGCGACGACGGGAGCAGCCATGGCAGCCACGGCATGCATCTACTAACGGTAGTGGGTGGGCGCCGGCCGGCGCAAGTCCCCGTCAACTAATCGGTAGCGGAAGCATACAAAGTAATTTAGATCAAATTGCGTGTAAATTTGACTTTCGCAAAGTAACTATTAACTATAGAACAATATCATGACTAATTTAATGCAAGGATATGTACAGTATAAATATATGGAAGGATGTAGAAAATGTGAAATTTAGTTTTATTTTGTAAGGAGTCCTAAAATCGGTAAAAGGTTATTCCTTTCATGATTTAATAAATAAATGTGAAATAAAAATACTATGAATGTTAAAGAAGCGAGTGAGGTATGTCAAGACAGAGTCTTGTGATGCTAGGTCCTGTTTGCCTACCCCACAAATGGCCTCGCATATATACAGATATATTATATAGATAGACAGAACCTATAGTTCGGGCACTCATTATATTGATCAGCTAACTAAATGATTGGCCTAAAGCGCAAAGTGGTGGATCTTGAAAGCAAAAAGTTGGCTATTTAATACTGTGGTGCTGTTATTGATCAAAATTTAAATTAACTATAGTTTTACCTCTTTTACTAGTCGCAATTCTACCTCACGCTGTAAATACTTGTTGTACTATTAAATCTCATACACGTTATCAGGAAATTGCATAAAAATCTCGTCACAACTCTTGCCGCAGTTACTGATGTCCCCTCCACAAAAAGATAGAAATTTTGTAAATAAACATCAGGGATCCTACAATTGTTTTCCAAAGTTCGAAATAGTCTATTACTACTTGTTAAGAAGACCAAAACATCTCGCTATATACTCAGATCTACTGTTCTCAGAACATCCAGAGGAATTTCCTGACATATTATGAATAAAATGGTCAACAGCATCATCTATAATTTTATCAATTTCTGAATAAAAAACATATATCATGAGTCAAGATAGGAACGTGTCATTCAAAATTTCGGGCGGACCAAATGTTTACAGGCAATGTGCAGAACGCATTTCTGGTACCTCAATACTAATCGACAGTGTTTCGTAACGGTGTCGTATAACCCACCCAGTTCAAAATGTTCTCTAGTTTCATAATATTAACTTAATACGTCGTGTTATTTAAATTGGTTGCATTGTTTGTTATTCGTATAAATTAGTACAAGTCTGATTGTTTACACGATTTCTAGCTTCTCGTGGCCCGAACTCTAGCTAAGTTAACAAAATTTGACAGCGCTTGGCGGCTCTCTGCCGTGCTGGATGCACCCTCAGCTCTTTACGTTTTTATCAGCAACGCTGTCACGCGATATTGTTATGTGACCCGTTTCTGCTCAAATGTGACAATCAATAGATTTGTTAATAAATATCCAAGTCATATGATTTATTCAGTCAGTTTTTTTATAGAACGTCGGGAGGCATACAAGTATACGGCCCACCTGATGTAAAGTGGTTACCGTAGCCCAATCGGTTAATAAACATCACGCCGCAGATGTTGTGCAATGGTTGCAAATCAACCGCATTTTTTTCATGCTCTATCAGCCATATCCAGCTCTCGCTTCCGTACTGTAGAATAGAGATAAGCACGGCATCATTATGCGTGTACGTATAGCTAGCTGTGTCTTGTGACTCTAGCTTTTACTACCAAAAAGTTTTCTCAATTGTAATAATGCTAAATAACAAAAAACCATTATACGTAGAACACCTTATACTCGTACTTAAATATTGGCGGCTAAACTTTCATTCATTCATGCAATCAAAGTTTCAAGTCATTCCGTTTTTAACAACTCTGGCACTCTGGCAGTTTAATCTTTTTGCCTTGTTTGCACACTGCATTGTGTACAAAATTAGGGAAAATGATAGGCTTGGCTATGCATACCTAGCCCTTCTCAAGGTATGCATATCCAAGCCTATCATTTTCTCTACTTTTGATCTTTATCAATTCGGTGAAGACTTTACTGTCCGTCAGCTTTTCATCTCGCAAATTATCTTGAAACAACATGCTAACACTAATCCTAACACATCATCTAGTAGATCCAGTGGCAAACTTATTGTTGCTAATTTCTCTAAATTTAATACGACCTTTTCCCACCGGTTCGTCTGTTATTCAGGCCCATTCCTCTATAACAAATTACACAGGAAACTTAACCTACTGACCTGTACAAAATTTGTTTGTAAAAAAAAGATCTTTGCCTTTTTAAACAGTCTGAATTATGCTGAAGCAAAAAATCTGCTTCAACCGCTTGTTTAAATTAGGTATTACTATGTGTGCAATTACCCTGTCACTTAGTCATACCCTACACCACTTATGATATTATGTAGACTTACATGTGATCATGTATTTACGTGGGTTTTTTGAAGTTATACTTCTAATGCGACTTCCAACAAGGTTGCGTTAAACGCTACCATGGAGGGGGTATGAAAGCACTGTTGCGTTAAACGTTCAACGCTCCTGGGGAGGGAGAATAGAAAGAGACCGTCCAGGGAATTGATATTTGGCTGCAGTTGCCTGTGAGGTGGTAACGTCACTCACTCGCATGAACATAACTTCCCTCCAGGGATTTGTTATTTAATTATGCCAGAGAAATATAACTTCTCACGCGCGTACATAAGTACACGCACCCATATTTTTCCAACTTCCAACAAGGTTGCGTTAAACGTTTAACGCTACCATGGAGGGGGTATGAAAGCACTGTTGCGTTAAACGTTCAACGCTCCTGGGGAGGGGGAATAGAAAGAGACCGTCCAAGGAATTGATATTTGGCTGCAGTTGCCTGTGAGGTGGTAACGTCACTCACTCGCATGAACACAACAATCCTCCAGGGAATTGTTATTCGGCTGCAGTTTTGAGCATATTTTTCGTGAGGTAGTAACGTCACTCACTCGCATGAACACAACAACCGTCCAGGGAATTGTTATTTGGCTGCAGTTGCCTGTGAGGTGGTAACATCACTCACTCGCATGAACACAACTTCCCTCCAGGGATTTGTTATTTAATGATGCCAGAGAAGTATAACTTCTCACGCGCGTACACAAGTACACGCACCCATATATTTTTTTGTTAACATATATCCACACATTAAATAAACACTTCACGTTTACACAGATACTGTCTCAACCATAGCCCACCACTCGATTACACAATCATCCCAGAAATAACTGTAATTGTATAACATAATGTAATAGTTGATTTAATTGACGAGCTCGGTGGCGCAGTGGTGAAACGCGCTGTTACGCTACTTTGACACGCTCGTAGGTTCGATTCCCACACAGGACAAACATTTGTGTGCATGAACATGTCTGTTTGTCTTGGTCTGGGTATTTTCTATGTATGATAAGTATGTATTTACGTATGTTTATCAGTTGTCTAGTACCCATAACACAAGCTTCGCTTACTTTCGGGCTAGGTGGCGCTGTGTAATTTGTCCGCCAATATTTATTATTAATTATTAATTCTCCAATCTATTGTTTGATAAAATTGTACTGCGACACCACATGAGGGCAGAGCACTGGACTACTGAGATACAGGACCCCTGGCCTAGTTCAGAGGCTCCAGTCTCGCACAATCATATGATACCGCACATATTGTATATTTAAATAAATAATAAATAAATATTGTCGGATAAATTACACAGCGCCACCTAGCCCCAAAGTAAGCGAAGCTTGTGTTATGGGTACTAGGCAACTGATAAACATACGTAAATACATTTTTTTTTGTAAATACATACTTATTATACATAGAAAATACCTAGACCAATACAAACAGACATGTTCATGCACACAAATGTTTGTACTGTGTGGGAATCGAACCCACGAGCGTTGGTGTCAAAGTAGCGTAACAAGGCGTTTCACCACTGCGCCACCGAGCTCGTTTTAGTTTGTATTGTGGAGAAAAATAAATAAAAGTTTAAAGTTAAAAATGTATGATTCCATATTTCTGTCGTAAACGTACCTTAATGACAGCGCTCCCAACCGTCTGTATGGTCATAGACAATGTAGTGGGAGACGCGACAATCCATAGACTGACCGCGAAAACGAAGGCGCACAGTACCTGAAAAAAAAAATATCTTCGTTTTGAAACCAACAAAAACCTCTTGACTCTAACTCACAAAACGTAGTGTTTTAGCGCATAAATATATCAGCTATTCGAGACTAGGGTTCATTGGGAGAGTATTTTAACCGATAAGTGACCCGATGATGAGCTCGGTGGTAGAATGGCTAACGAACGATGCCTACTTTAGCATCGGTGTTTAGCACTAACGCTCGTGGGTTCGATTCCCACACAACGCAAATATATATGTGCACGAACATGTCTGTTTGTGTAGGTTTGAGTGTTTTATATGTATTATTAGTATGTATTTACAAAAATAAAGGTATTGTCGTATGTTTATCAGTTGTCTAGTACCCATAGCACAAGCTTTGCTTTGTTTGGGACTATTTGAAGCTGTGTAATTTGTCTTTTTTTTGTAAATACAAGTAAGGTGGCAAACAAGCGTACGGCCTGCCTGATGATAAGCAGTTACCGTAGCCTATGGGCGTTTGCAACACCAGGGGTCTCACTCTTGTGGTGCCGACCTTAAACATGTCTAACAATATTTATTTATGTTGATTCGTGAACTAGCCAACAAGAGGAGAGCTATTTTACCCTTCAATCCGTAGCGGTGAGTTGAGTTACAAAGCAATTTGGTTTCGTAAGTTCTCCATTGGTTATTTTCTTAATGTAAAGATCCCTCTTCGCGAGCACAATTGTGCGTTCTACCGTTTGTACAATGTTCTGTGTTCCAAGGAGTTCTTCGATATATGGTGCCAGCAGCCTCGTTTTTTAAACCGCGCCTTGATTTTTTAAATGTAAGATACAATATTCATTTATTGCGCTATCGTACACAAACATGACAATTTATATTACATTAAAAATTTAACACTTCAGAACTATTACAATTATTTTACATTAAAAAGTTTATCTCTCAGAAAAATCAACTTTCATCCATAATTTCAACGACTCTTTCACCATCATCATTACCAGCATCATCATCGCCGATCTCTAAAACTCAAACACACACGCACACTCGCGCAAGCGCAATGCGCCGCTTAAACCAAACAGCGATGTTGATAAACTACGTTGAACGAAACGCGTAAGCGCCAAAAATTTCATAGCGCTTACAACGTTTTGGTCGCGAGAAAATAATGCCCTATGAACGATCTAGCGCTTCATGTTTTAATTGTTTAATTAGAGGTAACTAATGTTTTAGCGCTGCAGCGAACTTAAGTTCTAATTCTCACCAAAATCTTACGGTCAGGGTCACGTGTCCTGACGCGAGATTAACATTTTTTACTCATCCCAAAAAGTGCACGCTGCTAAAGAAGTTTTCACTTCAAAAAAAAATTCAACGTCATGTTATGAAACTATTATGAAACTAACCAAGTCGTGGTGTCCAATCTCCTTGTAAATTACAATAGAATACAACTTACAATTACAATGGTTGCGTACTGTTCGGCCTTCCGAAATGTTATCTGCGCTAGATATCACCACCTCCCTCCCATGCAGACCGGAGGGTGCCCCTCACTGAAGAATGAGTAACGCAAATCCGGGTGTGGATTAGTCCTTCTTTTGTGGGTCTATAATTATCTGGGCAAAAAAAA
Organism: Pyralis farinalis; assembly: GCA_947507595.1. Classification (NCBI taxonomy): domain Eukaryota; kingdom Metazoa; phylum Arthropoda; class Insecta; order Lepidoptera; family Pyralidae; genus Pyralis; species Pyralis farinalis. Next base: position 9,730,164 of record OX382281.1, read on the forward strand.
AATAATAATCATAAACCAAGCTAAACAAATATCAATTCTTGCGTCGTTGTCCCGTTGCCGTGGGACGATCGCTTCCGATGACGACCTTAAAGCATTCCCGGCTAAAGGCAGTCCCAAGGTGGTGTTTAAATAAGAATCTGACATAACTCGTGCGACCTTCCGTAAGAGTATCCATAAGGATTCTCCACTTCGCGCACTCGGGGTGGCTTAGTCCTTCTTTCGTGGGTCAAAGGTTACGTCGGACGTAAAAAAAAACATTAATAAATTGTCTATGCGTTCCGGAGATAGGCTTTGTTTTATTTCTTGGCTCTGAATACCTTTGGACACGTGGGAAACAGGTCCTGTTGTTGACCATGACTTCAATGTCCCTGAGCGGTGCCTCCGTACCTGTAGGTCGCGGTCTAATCGAGGTCAAGCTTTAGAGTCTACCTTGAATATTTTATATTACCTAACTTCGTAATCTGAACAAATGTCTGTCCAGGAAAATACTCAAATAGAAAATCAAATATGAAATAATTATACTCGTAATATTTGATCTGTATGTATTTATGTCTTCACGCCAGGTCTATAGCGGGTTAGGCAGAGAGAACCGAGCGCCATAAGTCGCGGTCTTTACACTTTTGCTTTTTTAACTTTCATAGCTCTTTTCATGCACGCTCGCCAGTTCACCTTCTGATAAAACACGACCAACTTCACGAAGATTTGAGAAAACTCCTCAAATATCATAGGCACATATGTAACGATTTTCTTTACCAGCTCTATTCTAAAAAAATTATACTTCTGAATAGAGCTGGTAAAGATGGCCATCGAATCTTTTCAATGTTGAGCCGAAGACAGATTTCGTAGCTTTATCATTTCCACCAATGATCAGTCGTCGTGTGGCTGATTCAATAATTTGTTGCCGTCTAAATCTAACAAAACTATTTTGGGATAGTATTGTCTTAGGTTTTCGCGATTGTTACACATTGAATTAAACAATTTTTAACGGAAGTATCGCGTGTTTTATTTATTTTGTTGAACCTGACGTTTCGAACGCTTTGCAGCGTCCGTGGTCGCAGGTAGACTGGGAGTTGGTTTTTCTTTTGGTTAAAATTTTCAAATTGTCAATTACATAACAATAAATTCATGTCGGCATATTGGTACAGTAATGATGTCAAATGGTCGAATTGAAGATTATTTATAAATGGTTGTCTGTGCTGAATTATATCCCGACATCTTTGTCAGATATTCATCAATTCTGTGATAAGCCTTGCACATATTACAGACAAACGTAAGATGTTTTAAAAGTTCAGGGTCTGTTGGTGCCCCTGACTGAAACATGGTCACGGGTACTCAAGGTTAGACACTGGCCTAGCGCGGGGCAAACTGAATAATTAATGTTTACAATCAGGGCATGTTTAATTTGGAAACCTTGACTTGTATCCTTGATGACAAATACCTCATAGCGCATATGTGGTTTATTAAATCTATATAAATAAAAATTATAAAAACAACCTCGACTACCATGACCAAATTGGTTGTGTTTTATGTCACAGAAGCGAGTGAAGTATGTAAGGACCGCGTCTTATGACGCTCAGTTCTCTCTGCCTACCCCGCAAGGGACTTGGCGTGGAGAAATACATACATACATAAAAAAAAAATGGCTGTACCGATTTTTAACAAATCCTGTGCAGTTTGGTGGTGTTCAGGTCACCCGTGGGAAGCTGGGGCAGCTAGCAACAAATAAATAAATATTGTCGGACAAATTACACAGCGTCATCCAACCCTAAAGTAAGCGAAGCTTGTTATAGGTACTAGACAACTGATATCTGCCTATCTACCTATAACTTCTCGCTAAATACCTCACGGGGTAGGCAGAAAGCCCGAGCGCCACACGACTTGATCCTTATAGAACTCATTCGCTTCTTTAACATTCACTGCTCTTCTTATACACGCTCACCACTTTCTAGGGTTCCGGACATTACTTTCTGATAAAACATGATCAATTTGGTCATGGTAGGTCGGTCTTGGTCTTCCACGGCTCCTACATACTCCTTCTTTCTTATTATGTAATGAAATTCTTTCTTCCTGCATTCTTTCTACATATTGTCTGAACCAATGGAGCATGCCTCTTCTTGTTCTAACACCGAAACTCTTTCAAACCAACTCTGTTTTTAACATCATCATTGCGAATACGGTCTACAAGCGTTGCGCCACAAATTTTCGCAACGCTCGCATTTCGACCGCGTTTATCCTACTACTTTTATGCTCTCTCTGCCACAACCAGCTCTCGCTTCCATAAGTAAGCGTTGGGACTAGCACTGCGTTGTGTGTAGTGAGCTGTGCCTCCTGATTCAAGCTTTTACTGCCAAGAAGTTTTCCCAACGCTCCATTCACATTATCCCCAGCACTCACTTATCTTTCAATATCAGCGGTGTAATCCGTCCCTGCTGAAAGCGTATCCAAGATGGGTCATCACTAGGTCACCTGATTTTCTGAAGACAATTATCGACAGTAAGAACAAACAGTCTAGCAGACAGCATGCAATCCTGTTTGACACTAATTTTGACATGAAACCAGGGTGACATGTTACCATCTATCTAAACAGATGCTAAGCAATTCTGTAAGTGGACTGTACAGCACGGAGCAGTGCTCCGTCAATCCCATATCTTGGCAAAATGTCCCGTAGTTCCTTTCATACCACCTCATGAAATGCTTTCTCCTAATCCACAAAACCGCAGAAAACCTTCTGGTCTATAACCAGATGCTTCTCCATGATGTTGCGGAGCGAGAAAACTTTATCCGTACATCCCCTTCCATTTCGGAATCCGCCCTGTGCCTCCCACAGCATTCCATTAGATATCACCCTCGTTCTCCATTCCATTTTTCCAGATACTTTTGCTGCTAAGCTGGTCAAACTGATGGCCCTATAGCTGGCGCAGTCCATGCGTGACGCCTTGCCTTTATACAAGGGCATGATCATGACTGCTATCTACAACTGATAAACATACGTATGTTGCAGTCAAAATACTTAATCAGTTAAAATACTTTTGACCGCAAGCTCTAGCTAGACAATAGTACTTTTCACTGAATTTACTGTCAAAAGTTTTATCCAGCAGAGCTAGTTAAAAGTAGTTTTGACTAACTGATTCCGTCAAAAGTAATTTTTACTAATTACATCAGTCAAAACTCTGTAGGTACTGATGAAAATTCATGTGTAAGTATGTATTCATTTGCGTTCATATGCATGTACCAGTTTGTGAATTATGTGTGCGTGTGTGTGTTTGCGTTGATATGGGGGTGTGTGCGTATATATCTCTGTGTGTAGGTGTGTGTGTACCCGTGTGTATGAGTATGGGAGTGTATATTCGAGCGTGCGTTGGCGCTCGCGTATGCTGCATAATTTTGTATGAATTGACCCATTTATATCATTTTTATTTTTCAGATCGGCATTTGATGGCTGTAAAGAAAAGTTTCTCCGCCAAGATGACATTATATACATTACGAACTGCTGCAAATAACGCTGCTATTGGAACAGGACAAGGTTATGCACGATGTGTGTATTCCACGGACTATATAAACAAGAAATGTTTATGCAAGAAAAAGGGGTTGCTGTGTAACTCAAAGTGCCAAAATAGTTTTTTTTATACTACGTCGGAAGGCATACAAGCATACGGCCCACCTGATGTAAATCGGGTACCGAAGCCTATTAACGCTTGTAATATAAAAATAATCATTCGCGCGATGCCTCCTCTGCTGCTTACACAGCAACTTCTTGGGAGCATACTGGTGACCTCACTTACATGCAGGAACACAGCAGCCCTCTAGGGAGTTGTTATTTGGCTGCGGTTTTCTGTGAGGTAAAGGTACTTCCCCAGACGGTACTTACGTACTTCAGTACTGCTTTGATGCGCCCTACCTGTTCTTAAATCATCCAAACCAAAAGAAACAGACATGTTCATGCACACAAATATTTGCCTTGTGTGGGAACCGAACCCACGAGCATTGGTGGCACTCTTGTGGACTGTAGCTTCTATATATATATATATATATATATATATATATATATATATACTCTTTTTATTTTATTGTGTAAATTTTTTTTATCAGGGGGCACGGCAGTGCCCCCGCCAAGTCGAGCGCGAAGCAAACACTGCCGTACCATCCTTTACTGGAACCATTTCGCCGCATTTTCAGGCCCCTATTTGAGAACCTCTGGATAAGACCAGAACGCAGAAATTTTCGTCATCCAGTAAGCTATAATCACATACTTAAAATCCAAAATTTCAAGTCTGTAGGTCATTTAGTTCCGAAGTTAAGCGAAAGCAAAGTTTCGCATTTATGACACTCACTCATGATCATCAAAATAGAACTAGTACTTCCCATAAACTCCGAGAGCTGAAATTTGGTACAGAGTTAGGGTTTAATGGCCACATAAAGGGAAAACTATAAAAACTAGGATAATCGAAGATCTGGAGTACCTGGTGACCCTGATTAGAAAACACAAGAGCCCAACCAAACTATTATTAGAGATCGACATACCGCCTTTACAAAAAATGTTCAACTTGGTGGGCCGCTTCATTTGATGTCAAAAATCGAAGGTCTGAAGTATCTGATGAAGAACCCTCAGCTGGTCTCAGCTGTATTAGAGATATGGTAATGCCCCCTTCTACTATGAGAAAAAAACTGTGTCAAATAAGAAAATCTAATAAAATAAATCAATATGTCCACGTTTCTACAAAAAGAAGTGAAATCCCACCAAAAACATTCTGTAAAAAACTAGCCAAGTCTCGACGGAGCTGCTTGTTTATCTCTAAAAAGTAATGAAATCTAGACAAAGTCGTGCCAAGTCTAAGGTTCCTTACTGCGATTTCTTTATTATTATAGTTAATGTTGTGTGACTTGGCCGTTGAAGGGTACACAAGGGTACAAAACCAGCTGCTCCATAACACCATTGCACCAATCTGTCGCCAGAACCGCTACCCATTGACGATGGAAAATTGCCACTTGGAAAACGTTGATTAGTTACAACAGATATAACATTACGTGTAAACAAAATTGACTTGTACCCACTAACGTATAAAGAATTTTCAACGGCCAAGTCACACAACATTAACTATAATAATAAAGAAATCGCAGTAAGGAACCTTAGACTTGGCACGACTTTGTCTAGATTTCATTACTTTTTAGAGATAAACAAGCAGCTCCGTCGAGACTTGGCTAGTTTTTTACAGAATGTTTTTGGTGGGATCATATTTTTCTCGCCGCAAACAAACATTTTTTTATTTAAGGTAACTTTTTAAGAACTGTAATATTCATTTGACACCCACGACACAGGCCTTGCCTAATGTGGGGTCAGGGCAACTAGGATCAGTTTTTAACCTATTTTTCGAAATAAAGTTATTATTATTAATTGTTTATTTTTATTCACGAGTATTATCCCGGTCATTTGATAAGCGTGCGCGTGGATATGGATCCAACGCGTAAAGACCCCTTCAAAAAGACTGTATGTAATGTTGTACACCCGTCGTTACCCGCTCCAGGAGATAATATACCAATGAACAGGTCACGGCAGGTATTTCGACTATTGGAAATATGTCGGAAAAAAGTGGGCTATTAAAATGAGATTTGGAGGTATTATTAGAACCGGGCTATTGCACAAGAGGGACGGTCACCATAACTATCATATCTGATGTTATTATCGGCAGGCGGTGGCTCGCCACTCACTAGATGGACCCCCGAAATGCCAGAGAAAGTCGGCCGGGGGTAACAACTCAGGAGTGTCGAGAGCTGTGCTGCGCTTTCTCCGAAGTTACTCGCGGCTTTATGCCCTTTATCACTTCACCCCTGGAGCATATCACCTGCTAGAGCATATTATTATTATTTAAACACGTTTGCATCGCTATCCTCTTTCTGTTTGAAACTTACCATAATGGCCAAGTTCACAGCGACCAGTACAGTTGCGGCTGCTCTGGACGTATTGCTTGTCTTGTTATCCATAACTAGATCTGAAACAATTCAAATTAATATATAAGTATCATTGACATATACAAATCAGTTAAGTTCACCCCGTTTTCCCTCATATAAAGCCTTAAAAGCCTTCATGGCGAAAGGCAACCCCTAGATGGTATTTAGTCAGTAAGAGTCTTACATAACCCATACGGCCGACACTCTGATACTCATGAGAGTTCACCACCTCCCCACCTCGAATAGTACGGAGGGGTACCCCCCTCAGAAGAGCGAGTAATGCAATTTCAGTGATTTGGTACATAATTTCTAGATCGGAATACATTAGGAAACTTCATTTTTAGATCGTCAATTACACTTGAATGAAAAACAAAAAAAAATACAGTTATGTTCCTTTATTTTAACGTTGGGAGGTCTGTTAGCATACGATCATCCTGATGTAAAGCGGTTACCGTAGCCTATGAATGCTTGCGATACATGAAGTATCACTCGCGCGTTATCGGATGTTGGTAACACATAGTCGTAGTTTTTTGATCAGAAATCCCAATTTTTCTACAGCAATGGGATTATGTCACTACTCACTACCTACAAAATGGCAACAAGTTATTGAAGAAAATAGGATAATATATCTACCGATACCTTCACGCCAAGATCCTTGCGGGGTAGGCAGAGATAACCAAACGTATTATATCAGCTCGGCCCTTACAAGCTTCTCTCGCTTCTAGAATACTTGCTCAATTTATATTACCACAGTACATACATACAAGTCATATTATTACTGTATATTCAACACTCAATATTATCTTGCTGTGATGAGGGGTAGTCTAATGGGTCACGCAAGGGCAGCCATTACGGAAGTGGGGCGCACACAACTTGTAACGTGTAATTATAACAAATCGTCGAAAACTTTTACTCAGAAAGAGTTTTGTTTTGATGTACTGGTGATTATGAAATGAGGTCTGAAGACACATGTGGCTTCCTTTATACCGTTTTCTAATCCATTAAGATTGGGGGCCTCGCTGGACTCTCGCGTGTTAACGCTGGAACTATTTACCTTTTTTTACAACTTCGAGAGGCATACGAGCGTATTGTGGCCGTAGGGCAAAAAACGTCTGACATAACTCGTTCGGCCGTCAGAAAGGGTACTCATGAGAGTTCACCAAAGAATACGAAAGAATAGCTAACGCCTACCCGGGCGTGGGTTAGTCTTTCTTTTGTGGGTCTACACTTTCATGGGCGAAAAACAAAAAAAAAACAACCTGCCAAGCTCACCGAGAGACAACTTCAGGGATACTTTGTATCGAATGCGCGGAATGTACACGATGTTATTTATAAGGAAAACGGCGTGTTTAATGGTAGAATTAATAAAAACATGGCTTCGAAAAACCAGTTGGCAGTCTTCCTTCTAAAGCCAAGTCATTCACACTCCTTGTAGATGCAGTACAGAGAAATCACTCAGAGCTTCTCATTTTTTTTCTTTTTTCTATATAAACTCGAGTGCAGTGATAATGTTTGTTTGTGTGATTATATTTGTGTTGGGTAAGATTTGCTCTATGTACTTACTTACGGGGTGAGTTAGGTAGTCCTTCTTTTGTGGGTCTATGTTTTCATGGGCGAATAAAAAAGACACATAAATAATTAGTTAATAGATTCAGGCATTGTTTTGCAAAAGTCAAATTTACATGCAATTTGACGAGCTCGGTGGCGCAGTGGTGAAACGCGCTGTTACGCTACTTTGACACCAACGCTCGTGGGTTCGATTCCCACGCAGTACAAACATTTGTGTGCATGAACATGTCTGTTTGTATTGGTCTGGGTATTTTCTATGTATAATAAGTATGTATTTACAAAAAAAAATGTATTTACGTATGTTTATCAGTTGTCTAGTACCCATAACACAAGCTTCGCTTACTTTGGGGCTAGATGGCGCTGTGTAATTTGTCAGACAATATTTAAAAAAAATTAAAAAAAAAATGATCTAACCTGCGTTGTGTGCTTCCGCCATCAATTAATTCATACAAGACAAACATTTGTGTGAAACAAACAAAAATGTCTGTTTGTCTTGGTCTGGATGTTTTAAGAGAGGTAGGGCGCATCAAAGCATCCCGTCTGGGGAATTGCCTCCACCTCACAGAAAACCGCTGCCAAATAACTCGCTGGATGGATGTTGCGTTCCCGCGTGTGACTCTCTAGAGGGTTGTTGTTTTCTTGTGTGTGAGTGAGGCCACTAGTAGCTCCTAAGGAGTTGCTGTGTAAGCAGCAGAGGAGGCATCGCGCGAGTGATACTTAATATATTACAAGTGTTAATAGGCTACGGTAACTGCTTTACATCAGGTGGACCGTATGCCTCCCGACGTTGTATAAAAAAAAACATTGATACGTGATACGTAGAGACTCGGATACAATCACTCGCTTGTGGGAAAACAAGAACTCCTTACGGAGTTGTGGTTTTCCCACAACTAATATTTCCTTATTGTCTCAGAACACAGATAGTATGCCAACTAACACACTTATGCCTTTTTGATGTTGCGCGCTCTACTTTAACCGCCGACACGTAGCGGTGAATTGACACGCTGGAACCGCAATGGTCGCGTACTGTGCGGTTCCAGAGAAGTTTTCTTACGAGAACTCTCAAGCTGTGGAATGAGCTCCCAGCCGAGGTCTTTCCAAGGGACTACAGCATGGAATTCTTCAAGAAATGCGTGAAGAGGTCTTTAGAGGGTCGGCAACGCATGAGTTACACCCCTGGTATTGCAAATGTCCATAGGCTACGGTGACGGTTTAGCATCAGGCAGGCCGTATGCTTGATTGCCACCTTAGTGGTATAAAAAAAAAACATTAAGTTAATCGCTTGATGGCTTCTCCATTAGTTATTTAATTCATGGTTATCAATGTTTCCAGGTTGCAGCGCAGTGACCCCGTCTCAAGATGAAGGTCTTATCGCCAACGCGGACGTTCTGCCGTGGCACGCATTGGTCTACAGGAAATCCGCTACCCCGTACACATACATCTGTGGTGGTACCATCGTGAAACCTACCGTGGTGATATCAGGTGAATTCAGTGGAAAGGGTGGTGACATGAACAGTGCCGTGAACACACCCCCAGAACATGGAGGAAGTAACTATGGAGACACAATGACATTATTTTTGCAGAGTAAAAGTACTAAGCGCTACATGTGGGGGGTTAAGAATCAACGAGTAATAACAAAACGTCATTAGCGACAAAAAAATATAAATTAATATTATTATATATACCCACAAAAGAAGGACTAACCCACACCCGGGTGTGCGTTAGTCATTCTTCCGTGAGGGGCACTGTGGTGGGTCATAGGACACAGCCTGCTGGATGAGTTTGCGTCTCGCACAGAAGTGAACTGCGGAGTTTTTCTCCAGGTTCACCTCTATACGCCATAATGGCGTGATAGTTCAGGAAATTTTCCTATAGCTCTACGCCTTTGGGAGGTGTGGGAATATCGTTGCTATACGATATTATACTAGGGTGCTAAGACAGAGCCCTGTGGAACTCCAGCCTTGAGTGAGCGTGGGGTAAGCGTTCCTTCGTGTCTGAAACGAAAGGAGTGATGTTTGAGGTAGGAGGCCACTAGACGGATAAGTCTGTCTGGGATTTCAAGCTTGTATATAAGTCCTCCATGCTTTATCAAAAGCCTTGGCAACGTTAAAAATGACAGCTACTGTCTTTTCACATTTAGGATAAAAACCGCTCGAGATGTACTCGATAATGGACTTGCTGGGGGCAAAAATGTTTTGGTCGAAAGCCGAACTGGTTGTCTATGATAAGACTATTTGAGAAGAGGTGTTGTCACGTTGTTGCTACAAGGTGCCCTAGCATAGAGGGTAAAAGAAACAAGCGTGAACAGAAAACTAAGATGTTTATTACTAGTACTATTATTTAAGCTAAACGAAGAAAGTTACTCAGGTCGCGGGTTTGATTTAATTCAGTGATCGAATCCGTGCACTATTGTTGAGAACTACCGCACTCTCCTTTGTCTGGCCACGGAAGATCCACCGGCACGGAGACAGCTGCTGCGGCGCTGGTTCAGGGTGCAGAGGCTCGCAGTCAGAGATGAGGTTGATTGCTCTCAGGTTCGATAGATGAACCCCAACGGTGTTCCTGAGAACCGTACCACAGTATTACGATCCAGTCGAGAAGTCCACTACCACTAGCAACCGAGACGCAAGAGAGCTTGGCATATGCGAGACTAATTACAATTTTCCTAGCGGCTGTGGCATTGTGATAGATAAAGCAAGCACTACGAACGATTTATTTCTAATGTTTTGCTAGTGACAGGATTACAATAAAAATAGCACAAATAGGATAAGCAAACAGATACTAAAGCTTTGCGGTACATAAATAATGTGTGCACAACTTACCCAGTAAGGGAAGTTCACTAAAACACCAATAAATTAAAAAGTCGGTTTCAATTTAGATAGCCGTTACGTTCGTATTTTGTAACGGTAGTTTTTGTAAGCATAAGTGACGCGTACAAGCTCTCAAGTACACACATCAAAAGTGTCTAGGGATCAACATATATTTTTGCAATAACTTTTCTCCTGATTGATATTAATTAAAATTTTCTTTAAGGATTCATCAAATAAAGTGTTTTCGTTTGTCTACAGTAACGATAAACCAAGTCACCTTTGCATTAATAAAGAAATTTGCCATTTTCATAATAAAGGGATTTTTGACATTTGAACCACTAACATTAAAGTTCGAAAAAAAGACTGAAATAACAGTTTTCTTTAAAATTTTATTGGGTAACTTAAACAATTAATAATCCGTGTTTCTACCGCGAACACTAACAACACAAGAACATCGGTTTGGCATACTCAAAATGAGTTCATCCAAATCACGCTGTGGAATGGTCGCCCATGTTCGTTGCAACAACAAAAAAAGGTCTTCTTGCGACTGGATACCCTCCATATTCGGCAGAGCTCTTCTCTGTAGCATATCCCATGCATGCTCAATCGGGTTCAAGTCTGGCGACTGAGCAGGCCAGGGCATGACATTGATGTTAGCTGCGGCGAGAGTCTGTCTTACAACTCTTGCGGTGTGCGGTCGTGCATTATCATGCATTAACTGAAATAAGGGACCGATTTGCACTTGTAGAGGAACGATGACGTCTGATACAATCGTCTCAGCATAAATTTGAGCGTTGAGGTTGCCTCTGATCCAAATCAACTCAGTTCTTCCGCCGATCCAAATACCCGCCCATACCATGATGGTTCCACCACTATAAGGATGGACTTCCTGGCAGGATTTTAATCGCTGTTGGCGTCCAGGGGTTCTCCAGTGTCGTATACGTCTTGTATCCGGTCTCATACCAAAACGAGACTCATCAGAAAAACACACGAAACGCCATTGTTCTTCTGCCCAATTTCTGTGTTCAAGAGCCCATTGATATCGAATCCTACGATTGTGCATTGCTATAGGTGGTACCCTTAGCGGTCTTCGGGAATGAAGGTTCACTTCATGCAAGCGGTTTCTGACTGTTTGGTCGCTAATTAAGTTCCCTGAAGAGTGATGAAGCGTCACGGCTAACATCATGGCGGTTATTGTTGGAGCTCTTCGAGTTGTGATTTGAATGTATCGGTCTTGTCTCCGTGTGGTGCAGCGATACCGTCCTCCATGGCGCTCAGCCACGGTACCAGTGCTTCGGTAACGTCTCCAAAGTCGACTGATAACACTCTGACTTGTATTCAGAGCTAAAGCCACAGTACGTTGCCGGGAACCAGCTTCTATCATTCCCACGGCTCTGAGCATTTCTTCCCTGCTTAAATGACGTCGCCGCTCCATAATAACGTTGGTTTTAATCAGTAGTAGGGAAACAGTAGCGTTTAATGTTAGTGGTTCAAATGTCAAAAATCCCTTTATTATGAAAATGGCAAATTTCTTTATTAATGCAAAGGTGACTTGGTTTATCGTTACTGTAGACAAACGAAAACACTTTATTTGATGAATCCTTAAAGAAAATTTTAATTAATATCAATCAGGAGAAAAGTTATTGCAAAAATATATGTTGATCCCTAGACACTTTTGATGTGTGTAGTTTGGCGTGCACGATCGCGCGTTCTCAGCGAATAAATTCTCGATGCAATCCGTTACCGCGTCCCGCACCTACCTCTCCGTTGTGTCGCCCTGCGCTTTACCAATATAAAACACACGGTGCGTTTGTCCGCGCGAATATTAAAAGTAATTAATTTTACCATGTTTTTATATGCTTCTATATTTTGTATAATAATTAAGTAATGTAAATATGTAGATATTTTTTAGTGTTATAAGTATTGAGATTTAAGTTAGTTTTAAGTATGTAAGTAAGTACGTATAAGATTATTTTTTAAAGAAGTTAGGTAACCTATGTTACAGTGTTCTCTTAAACGAGGGAGTATTGCTCTCTCAAGAAGCTAGCCCATCATCTTTAGTAGGCTAATGGGACGATGACTGCAGGGAATGGGTGTGGTGAACTCTCCGCCGCCGTCGGCGAGCGGTGCGGTTTTAAAAAGTAGCTGTCGGCATCATTTCGAACAATTCTTCAGAATACACTCCGTTGTACGATCTGTAGACTACACAAAGGGAGGCAAAATCTGTCCTTAAACTTAAGGGTTCAATACCGTGTGTAAACTTAGGATTGTCGACAATTCTCACAGTCTTTGAATCGAATCACATAGTCCAAGCTGGTATCCAGGTGCCCCGCCCTAAGGTGACTGCAGTACTCCAAGTGCGGTCTGACTTGAGACTTATATAAGATAAGTCTTTGCCCAGCACTGAAGTACTGCTGTGCTCTGTTGTACACACCAAGTTTTTTGGATGCCAGCTTGACCTTACTACTTGATACTTCATATTATTCTCATATTAAAGTTAAAGTCTCATGATAAAGTTAATTCTACTAAATCTAAAAGGTCATAGCATTCAATATCCATATTTATTGATAATAACTTCGTTGATGATAGTCATGACACCACACTAATTACAAGCTGGAAAAAAGAGTCAGAGCTATTAATAATTGCCCATTAACTAACGATACATAAGTTACTGAAAAATCATTAAATCACATTCATAATTGTCTATATTTTCTTCATATTACCAAGAATCTAGGCTTACTTGTGAAATGTAATGTTTTGCATAGTCGGGGGTATTGCCCTTTTTAAAAAAGGGAGAGGTTTTCAATTCGACTGTATTTTTTTTTGTATGTTTGTTACGCAATCATTTATCGAAATTGATTCAGCGCTTTTGTGAATATCAACAAAAACTAAAATATATACTCAGATAATGTTTTGGTTTGTGATTCCCTTCAGCAAATGTTTTTTGATGACGATTTTCTGTCTGTTTTTTTTTTTCACCTCTAAAAAGCAAAAAAAAAAATATTAATGAATAAAAAAAACCGCTTAAAATACCCAGGAACTGACCAATTATTTTTCGCTTTTTAGTTCCTGAGTGTTTTTAGAAGGCGGTTTTTTTTATTTAAAAATAATTTATCCTCAAACCATTATACCGAATAATAAGGCATGTTTTATATCTATTTTAACATTTATTACACTGCGTCCATTTTATCAAACAACTTTTTACAGATCATACCTACTATCTCTTTCGGATTTATGAGAAACTTGATAGTTACCTATCTCTTTCTGCCTTGTTAAAAGATTACCTATCAGAAGTTTAATTATAAAATGGACAATGTATAGAAGAGGACATTCGCCGCACAAAATCATCCTCTCACTGAAACTAAGCTCAAAGCGGTGAACTAAATAGGCTAAATTTAAAGACTAAGTTTTGGCGAGCAAGGGGTGTCTAAATGCGCAATCATGCACGAACATGACCGAAAAGACTGATGTTGATTCATGAATTAGTCAATTAGATCTTCGTGTTCTACCTGACCACCCCGACACGTACCTGTATTTTTACTATGGCAACAATCATATCCTTGGGTCTCCGTGGTTATTTTCGTCGTGGATTGGATATGAACATAAGTGTTTAATGAGTGGTTTTGGTGACAGTTGCTCATTGCTTCTGGAGCGAGACAGACAGGACGCTTCAGCCTGCTTCTCAGTATGCTGTAGCTGCAGGGAAGACGCACCGGCCATGGGATGTAGCCGCCGACAGTGAATACTCACAGAAATCGGATGTGAGTAAACGACCATGATTATAGTGATATACGAGACCCATTTATCTATATCTAGGTATACGCTAACCCAACTAGCCAACTGTTTTTTTTTTTTGACCTGACTATGTAATTGGCCCCTGTGGGCCCTGACATAAGAATACTTATACATAACTAAACAGTACTTAGTAATTCATATGTTACGAACAGCGCCATCTGTTGACAGCTCAGTAAACTTTTTAATTAAACAGAAACCTATAGCTGTGACACTAATCCAGTAAACGTTGCTCCGGTGCGTTGCCAAGTTCCGGAACTCGGCCAAACCGGAAGACCCGGACCCAGTGGTGAAAGTCCTTTTTTAACGGCTATCTAAATTAGTGAGACCCGTTTTAACTTCACTTCCCCACCCCCCTGCCGTTAGGCAGGCAGGCTTTTTTCGCCACCATGGCAGATCTAGATACAAAGAGCGATGTGTTTCTAGATAGACTCCTACGCATATTCAATGAGGTTCTCACTATGGTTCACACCACTAACATTAGTCTCAATGAGGCAGGTCAAATCGTTGCTAAGAAATTCTTTCAACGAGAACCACCCACTTCTACCGAAGAACAATCTGACGCCATGTCAGTTGCATCAACTTCTCATAAGAGGACTGCTTCCCAGAGGGACTCAGATTCCTCGGCGACTCTCAAGAGTCAGCCGGGACACTTGTTGAGTTTAGTGACACAACATTGAAAAAAGTCCAATCCAAGTCTACTAAAGAGCGGATGTCCGCATCCGCTCTTTAGCAGACTTGGATTGGACTTTTTTCAATGTTGTGCCGTAAAAAGGACGCATCCCATACAGTGAGCACAGACCTGTCCGGTGCCTCCTCGTCTCACGATGAGGAGGTACCTTCCTTACTCTCAAGGATGGAGGTTGCTCCCTCGTCGGCAGACAGGGAAGCACTTCGCTCTCCACCACCTCCCCAACCCCTCCCGCTGGCAAAGCGTTCCTCGCCTCTCAGCACGCCCCCAACAAGCCCGCCACGTACGGCACCCCCGCTCCGACCCGAGCAAACGCCCCGCCGCCAATTTTCCTTCATGAAAAAGCGAAGAGGGTTGAGGTCTCCATACTCTGCGCCGAACTTTACGAATTCACTGATCCTGTGTATGCTTTCCATTGATATCCCCTGAAACGAGTCGCGGCCGGAGCATTTCATTATCTCAATATTTTCTAATGGGTTGAGATATCGGATCCACGTCCCTTAATTTAGAGAAATAACAACATTGAATGTATTTTTTGCAGGTGGTCTCAATTAATATACCGAGTCAATTTCGTGGCATCGTGTTATCTTACAGTGATGACGTATCTGTCATCGTGCTGGCCAAATCATTCGTATACAGTGTACGCG
The DNA here is from genome assembly GCA_947507595.1 of Pyralis farinalis. Classification (NCBI taxonomy): domain Eukaryota; kingdom Metazoa; phylum Arthropoda; class Insecta; order Lepidoptera; family Pyralidae; genus Pyralis; species Pyralis farinalis. The sequence continues at coordinate 9,745,619 of OX382281.1, forward strand.
TTCAACCAGCGTACCTCGATTTCAATGAGACATTCGATAGATCACAGATCAGCAAGGAAAAGATGGCGAAGGTAATATTAATACTTCGTTTATGGAATTTACTGTATTAACAACGTACAATTTGACACGAAAAGGTGCTTCTAATTTCGAACTATTCACTCGCATTATCTGTAGAAGTTATTACTCCTTTAATTGTAACACTTCAGTTACAAGTGCTCAGTGCGGCAATTACGTTATTTTTAAGCCTTGTTGTATTAGGGCTTAAAGTATGAAATTGCCGATTTGTACTGAAAAATCGTTTTTTTTTTCTAAGATATAACATATTTATTTAATCAAAATATTTACCCTCATTCTCTATACATTTCTGCCATCTAATCGGAAGTTTATTTATGCCTTTGCGATAGAACTCTGGGGATCTAGATTCGACAAACTCTGGGAAAACATATTGTACTGGGAAGAAATTTTTTAACCACATGAAAATTGTCCAAATCACGAAAAAAATGGTAGTCTGTTGGAGCAAGGTCTGGCGAGTACGGAGGATAGCGTATGGTTTCTGACTGCAGCTCCTGTAGAGTTACAACGGTCTCTCATGCAGTGTGAGGTCTTTTATCATGGAGCAATAATGGTGAAGATCGATTCACGAATCGGGGTTGTTTCACTGCCAGTTTCGCCATCATTGTTCGAAGTTCGGTGCAGTAAACATCTGCTGTTATTGCTTGACCAGACCTAAGAAAGCTATAGTGAATAACGCCATGAAGAGACCACCAAACAGTTACCATAACTTTTTTATTAGTAAGCTTTGCTTTAGGGCACTGTTGAGGCGTTTCGACATGCCTTTCGCCTTCACCATGAAGGTTTAATGTCAATTCAAAATATCTGTTACTATAAAACGGCAAGTTCTTAATTTAACCCCTATAATTTGTATGTATATCTCATGGTTTTCATTGTCATTTCATATAGCTGCCGACGTGGAACGTGGGTTCTCCGATTCTCAAAGCGGCGGTCTTACGCCTGATACCCTTAAACGAGTGCGTCGCTCAAGTCCCACTTAATTTTAAGGAATATATCACCAGAGACAAGATTTGCGCGGGATCCGATGGTATGTTACTAAATTGGTTATAATCATAAAATTGATAATAGAGTAGTGTGTAGATAGGCACCGCAGAACTTTAAGTAAAACGGGAAGCCTCACTCTGTATACCTAACTAAAGGAGGATGAACATGTAGGTATAATATATAACACTCGTAGGACTGTAGAATAGCAAACGCCATTATCGCGTGATTTCTCTGCACTTATTCAGGGTCTGCTACAAAAAATGCATTCAACCGCCACTTGCACGTTTCGATTCTCAGCTGTGCACAGTCGGGACCGCAGCAACAAAGGCAGAGACGACCATTACAGTTACACGTAACGATGACACCAATGAAAATCATTGAATTAGAACGGTTCATTGGTGAAGTTTTGGATAATACTTTCGTAATTTCTACGACTTATGAGTTTAACTCCAATTTCGATAGATCGGAATTGGTTTCTAGAGTGACTCTACAGTAACAACCATACAAGCGATAGCATGCACCTACTTGTAGTGGGTGTATGTTGGCGAGCAATAGTTCGTATGAACCAACTGGTGGCGCAATCTCAGAAAATAGTACAAATTAAATCGCCTGTAACTTTGGCTTTCGCAAAATAACACCTGAAATCTTTATCAGAAGGTAATTTTACGAGCCCTGGGAACCGGCGAGCGTCAATTAAAAGAGCTGTAAATATTAAATAAGTGAACGAGATGCATGGATCGCGTCATGTGGTGCTCGGTTCTCTCTGCTTGGTGTGAAGATATAAATAGAAAACCTAAATCTGTAAAATATTTCTTGTGTGTATGACACATATTATACTTTGTTTCGGCGGACGTCTAATGTTTATAACATTTTAAGTTACCAAGGCTTTTGTAACAATTATAAAATACTCTACCCTACAAATTAGTACATTAACACCGTTCGCACAGGTTTTTGGGTTTAATTATACCCTCTATAGCGTCCGCTTAGACATTTTATGTGGTTCCGGTACCGGAAATCGAACCCAAGCCTCCTGGGTGAGAGCCAGGTATCCTAGCCACTAGATTATAAAATGGCTTGGCGGACACTTTGAAAAAGGGCATCGTCATCAAGCCTATACTTCATAGAGAAATGAACTCACGCTGTCAAGTAGAACTCATACACCTACAAACTAACCCTGATGGAAATTATAAATTCATAGTCGTTTACCAAGACCATCTTATTAAAGTGATCCTTCATCGCCTGGATATTTTCTCCACTTTTGAAGCACCTAACATTCTTCATTCCGATAATGGTCCGGAATTTTGAAACTAAGTAATTGACAGTTTATGTTCTATGCGGCCGGATTGGGCCGGATGTTAAAATCGTACCTGGAAAACTAGCTCGCCTTGCTATTGTTCAGGGTCTATTAACGCCAACATTGATATACGGTAGTGAATAATTGAGTACGGCAGAAGAGGCATGAAAGTAGGGTCAGCGCTGTTGAAGTGAGAACGCTAAGGAGTATGTGTGGAGTTAGAATGATTGATAGAGTAATAAATAGCACGATACTAGAACTATGTGGAATGAAAGATGATAGATAGTGTCAAAAATTTAAAAGGGTATACTGAGATGGTTTGGACATTTGGAAAGAATGGATGATAAAAGAGTTGCGAAAGAAATATATCAAGCAAGAGTGAGTGAAGCTATCGACGGGGACCGCCCTAGATGCACATATTTAGATCAAATAGCTGATGTGCTGAAAAAGGGCCAAATCAAAAGCATGCCAGAAGAGGTTGATGAGTATGAAAGAGGCGAGAGAGGTATGTTTGGATCGATGCACGTGGCGTTCCAGAGTCTCTGCCTATCCCAATGAGACAATCGTAACGTTAGGTATATAATAAAAAGAAAATATTTTTTCTACAGAACACTGAAAATCGCAATGGAAATACTCGGACTGATTAATGACTAGTTACTACGTACTGGCATCCACCCCTATAATTAAGCCTCAGCTACACGTGGTGCATGCAGCCGATACGAGATACGAGACATATAGAACTGTTTTACCAACAACTTGTTACTATGATTCCAGGTGCGGCACCCTGTCTCGGTGATAGCGGCGCTGGTCTTATCATACCTGAAGATGAACAAGGAGAGACTCACTACTACCTTCGCGGAGTTCTCTCCACTGCTCCCACTAATAAGGACTCCTGCGCTACCATTTCTGTGTTCACCCATGTCATTAAACACGAGAATTTTGTAAAGAAATACCTCGTGGGTACACAATTGTGATCTGATATTCACCTTCCTTTCTTGTACTATTATACTTGAAGTTGAACGTAGGATGCGGGACATTTACAACATTAAGTATTAGCAACAAATTTCGAAAAGGTGATTTGATTTTAATTATATTATATACGAGGTTAGGCCAATACTGCGACCTAATTAGTCAGAAGCCCTAGGAACCGACAAAAGTGCTCGAAAACAACTTTTAATATCTATGAATGTGTAAGAAGCGAGTAAGATTGGTAAGGACCACGTCTTGTGGCGCACGGTTCTCTTTGCCCACTTAAAATAACCACCCAAAGATTCTATGTTATCTATAATATAATTTAAATACACTTTTTCTTATTATCGAAATTATTAACAATTTTTTCTACATGTCCCGTACTATCTTCCCATCCTGCAAATGTACATAATTTTTTATTTAGTTTTTTCGATATTACTCGATAGTTTTAATGTTACTTTGTAGGACGGTCTTGCTTCTGTTTTTAGGGTTCCGTACCCAAAGGGTAAAACGGAACCCTATTACTGAGGCTCCGCTGTCCGTCCGTCTGTCACCAGTCTGTATCTCATGAACCGTGATAGTTAGACAGTTGAAATTTACACAGATGATGTATTTCTGTTGCCGCTATAACAACAAATACTAAAAAATAGAATAAAATAAATATTTAAGGGGGCTCCCATACAGCAAACGTGAGTTTTTTGCTTATTTTTGCTCGATATTGATAACGGCAACAGGTAGACGCTTGAAATATTCACAGAATATTTAGTTATATATTCACTTTAAGAATAAATTAAAATAAAACAAATATTTAAGGGGGGCTCCCATACAACAAACGCGATTTATTTTGCCGTTTTTATAATAATGGTACGGAACCCTTCGTGAGCGAGTCCGACTCGCACTTGGCCGATTTTTTTTTTCTATTTTTATACCTATTTTTTTTTACTTAGATATATATCGTAATTTAAAAAAATAAATACTTTTTCACTTTGTGGTTGATAATATTTTCACTTTCTCAATTTCGCTTATTTATGGTGAAGTCAACCAACACGTGTATATTATATATATTATTATATATAATGTAATTTAGATAATATGCTTCGAAAAATGTTTGTTGTGTTTAATTATTTATAGCCATACTTACGAACCTGTTATACATTTTTTCCTTACAATTAGGAGACAAATAAGAATACGGCCCACCTATTGTAAAGTGGTTGAGGTAGCCTACAAAGGCTTGAATGTAAGAAGTATCGCTAACTCGTGCAACCGTTACTACTCAGGAGCTTACTGGTAATCTTACTCGCAGAAACACAACAACCCTTCAGGAAGTGGTCATTGGCTGCGGTCTACTGTGACGTGAAGGTGTTTCTCCAGCCGGGCTGTTGCATTATGGCCCATTTACACGAGGCCAACAGTCGAGACTATCCACTGAGCCAAGACATTATGCCCGTCCAATGTAAAACGCATTGTCGTTTACACGTAGGCCTTTTATGAGCCAGTTTTTAGAGTACAACAGTCAGGGTAAATTTTTTTTTCGCATTTTATACACAAATTCAAGACAATTTTTAACATAGTTTATTTACATTTGATTGCAATATATATATGTCGTTTTGTTCGATAATGTGTTGACATTTTGTATGTAGTAACGTAATGCCATTGCTGTAGAAACTTTGTGACTCTTGATGAAAAAAAATATGTTTGAATGTGCAAGGTCAGGGCTATTTGGTAGATGCATTAATAATAATGGTCAGGACCATAAATGCCAAGATATTTTTTCGAGGCTTGTGTCATTTTTGTCTTTTTTGTAATAATACTCAAAATGTATCGAATTTCTTCATTGTTTCACTCATTTTCAAGGTCAGAAAAACAATAGCAAATGGCGGGAAACCGTATATATTTTTCATTTTTCTGTTAACCAGCTGCTGCAACTTTTTACTTACAAAACACGAATGAACTTTTTCCTAGATGTGTTGCGTAAAACTCCAAACATGCAAAAAGAAACCCCGATATGTTACAAGACGAAATACTTTTTAAGTAAGATGATAGATACGAACGTGGATGTCCAGGAGATCTGCATATGCCCATTGCCCATTATAATGCCCATTGATGCAAGTCTAATCTTAACAAAATGTGAAACCGAATATCCTAAAGAATACAAATTGTGCATGAGAATGTAGCGGGAAAAATTGGAAACTTTTTATAATTGAAGTAAATAAATAAGTGATTCTATCAGCATTCGTAGAGTTAGAATTGACTGACATATCGAATTTGTGAAAGCGGATTCCGGTTTAAACAAAGAAGTTACCTCATAGTTTCAATTCCGGTGACTTGTTGGTTAGGAACGCGCCGTCACACCGAGCCAATAGATAAGTCAAAACACAACACGAGTCGTTGGGGGAAGGTACTGGCTTCGAAAAATTTGAAATCGTTCTATTTCATTGGACTGGCTTGATCAAGGGCTCGAGGACAATTAAAAGCAGTGGATTGTCCCTATTTAGACGATTCCAATATTGAATTGGCCTCGTGTAAATGGTATCTTCACCAAATCCTTAGGCTTAGGTAGCGGACCACGCCAATCCTAATGGATTAGGAAAAACGGGATAACGCTAGTAAGAAGAAGAGGACAATGTAGGCAATATAGACAATATAGTTCCACAGGCAACCTTTGAGAATGTACCCCTAAAAAAATTAGTCTTGAAAACAAAAGTCATAAACTCCAACACGAAGTTACACAAAAATTTTATTTACCATCGGGGGCAGGTAATGGTTAAATTACAGCCACGACCGAGTTTCACAAGTCGAATTAGTGGGGTACAAAGGTATGTTTGTTTATGTGTTTACTTGTTGAAATAAAGTTGTTTGCATAGCGTGGGCGAAAATTATTTTGACTAATTGTCTTAAGAAACTATTGTGTAATAAAAACATTTTATTCGATTTAGATTCGATTCGAATTTCGATTCTCGAAGGTGTCTAGCTTATTTTAATATTTCTCTCTTTATTCATACTTTAATTAAGCACTAAAATTACCGGTATTAAATTAACATTATTCATATAAATAAGTATAGTACATATTTTTTATGATGATAGAATGTTTCACGATGTTTACATCTTCAGATGTCGTTAGACAAACGTTGAAATTATATTTACTACAGGCAATGCTACGTTTATTAACGTCAACTTGATTAGACTTTGTTGTCTATTTCATACGAACTAATTTGTTTTTTGTTCGTTTTATCCCCGAGGGGAAAGGCAAAGGGATCACCTATACAGCCGAGTCTCCAGAACCATTTCAAAATCTTAATTCTAGATGATTCAGCTTCAGGAGCTGCGCTGAAAAAAACTTTGGGAATGGTACCTCGACCCAATTCTGCAGTTTAAATACCACCCGTATGACGATAGTGATTTTTACAGGGTTTTCTTAATGAATTTAATCACGTCTTTCAAAAAGTGCATAAATATCTTATATTTGAGTTTGTTCATTACTGTATAATTTAACTAGCACTTATGTTACAAAATACTATGAAAACCGAAACCTAAAAAATTCAAGTATAACAACAATGTCACTCATCAAAAGCGTGGGAAGAAGTCTCATACAAACTAAAACGATAGTTTGTGACTCAACGTTCATAAACGTCAACGTGATAAGACATTGGAGATTCATACAGATTTACTGTCATCATACAACACAACGATATTTACCGTTGGCATGTCTACATGTATGTGTTGTATACCAGATCAAAATTACTTATATCACAAGATCATTTAGCGTATATACAAATTTTATGGGAATATTTTGTGTCAATACGTGTACATCTGAGTATTTTGGCATACAAGCATCCCGCCCGCATTAGATGGTAAGCGGTCACCGTAGCCTATTGACGCTCGTAACACTACGGGGATGTTACTCGCCAGCAGCCAATCTTGTGCCCTAAGGCTGTTTTGTCACTGTACCCAGTAATTTCTCTGCCATATCTCACCCTTCAAACCGGAACACAGTTATATAAATACAGCTGCGTGGCGGTAGAAATAGGTGAGACAGAGGTACCCACACAGACGACTTTTGTACAAAGTCTCGCTCTGGTATAAATCTGGTGAGTATGGCGGCGCTGGGCTGAACGTGTTATATTAGAAAAGTAAATCACGTAGCGCGGGGCAAAAACTTATGTCATATAAGTCTCAAGTTAGATCGCACATGGAGTACTGCAGTCACCTTTGGGCGGGAGCACCTGGGTACCAGCTTGGACCAGCTTGGCTTGTGTGATTCCGTTCAGAGACGTGCTGTGAGAATTGTCGATGATCCTGAGCTTACAAACGGTATTGAACCCTTAAGTTTAAGGAGAGATTTTGCCTCCCATTGTGTGTTCTACCGATTGTACAACGGTAAGCGTACTGAAAAATTGTTCGATATGATGCCGACAGCATTTTTTATAACCCCACCGCTCATCAACGGCGCGCGGGGACGCTGGAACCTCAGTGGTTGCGTGCTGTGCGGTTCCAGGAAATTTTCTTCCGAGAACTCTCAAGTTGTGGAATGAACTCCCAGTTTTCCCAAGGGACTACATCATGCAGTCCTTCAACCAAAGGCGTAAAGAGGTTTTTACAAGGTCGGCAACGCATGAGTGACACCCCCGGTGTTGCAAATATCCGTAGGCTACGGTGACTATTTACCATCAGGCAGGCCGTATGCTTGTTTGCCATCTTAGTGGTATAAAAAAAATATGTGTGCAGTCCACACGCGATAGAAGTAAAACGTTCAAAAATGTGAACTTAATAATCACGATAATATTCTGCATTCGATTTTGGCATGCTTGAAAAGTGTTTATTAAAATAATGAAATATTTATGGAAACAATACACCACGATTGTTATGACGCCTTATCCCAAGCTTCGTAATACGCAGGCGCGCACACACACTAACACACGTACAACCCTCGGACCCTGTAATAAACACTATAATGCCTTCTATCTCATTCTCTCGCACATTAAATCCAATAGATGTGGATGTCTCTTTTTGCTTTCGCTTTTTCATTTCGTCGAGTTGCCAATCACAATGATGCCAAAGAAGTTTTCACTTCAAAAATTATCCGCCTCTTTAAATCTTGGATTTTTTCTTATCACTCATACGTTCTAACTTTAGTTCGAGCTTCTAGTTACTTCTACAATCGCGCTGTCTCCTGTAACTCTTATCTCTTATTGTGAGATAATTGGCGCGCATGTCATCTTCCTCCGCGCCTAAATCTATTTTTTCTTTTTTTTATACAATGTAGGAAGGCATACAAGCGTACGGCCTGATGTAAAGCGGTTACCGCAGCCTATAAACACTTTCAACACGTTAAGCATCACTTGCGCGATGCCCACTTGATGTAAAGCGGTCTTGTAGCACGAATGCTTATAAAACATTAAGTATCACTCGTGCCATGCCTCCTCTGCTGCTAACACAGCAATTCGTTAGGAGCTTACTGGCGACCTCACTCAGACGCAGGAACACAACAACCAGTCGGCCAATTCTGCTAAATAACTGCAACTGCACGTTTACGCCTCTGTCACTTGAGTCGTGCAGGAATAGTGCAGTGCCAATACGTGTATTCTATTAAAGTTTCCTGCACTGCAACTACGCTGGAACTGTGCGTATGCTGCACTGCCACGGTTAGGTAGGGGTGACCTGACATCACCTTTTGATAAAACACGATCAATTTGGTCATGGCGTCGTCACTTCTCTAAGCGTTTGCTCTTATTAGAGTGACGCTTGCATCATCCCGTTCCCCTGGGGCGATCGCTTCAGACGAAGCCTTTAAAGCCTGCCCCATAACTTGTGTGGCCTCCTGTAAGACTTTCCATGAGGATCCACCACCTCCCTCCCATCGTTCATGGTGCCCCACTCAGAAGAATGACTAACGCAAACTCGGGGTGGATTAGGCGGATCCCACACTGCTGCGCGCTACGCGACGTTGCGCGTGACTGCGTTTTTTTTACATTACATATCTCAGTTTGTATAGAAAACACGGGGGGCGCGTGAACGTCGGGCGGCGTGCCGCAGGTCCCGCGCGGGTGTCAATGTGTTGCGCCGTGCGTGTTTTCTATACAAACGCACCGTCGCGTAGCGCGTAGCAGTGTGTGATCCGCCTTAGTCCTTCTGTTGTAAGTCGTCGTTTACGTCGGGCGTAATAAAATTGACATGGTAGGTAAGTCCTGGCCTTCCTCGGCTCCTACATCCTTCTACTTTCGCGTTATATATCTGTCATGTCCGAACCAACCTCTAAAGAAGTTAGTAAAAAATCGATCTTGCCTTTTTTGCAACTTGTTGCGTACCAACTTTCAGTGCTATTACAGGCGGTACCTAGAATAAAATTAGTTTAAGTGGTATTCGTGTCACTGGCGGAAGGTGAACGGCCGACTGCAGCAAGCCACTGAATTATAGAGCACGCCGCTTGCTTCCCCTGGGAACACAACAACTGGCACTCTCAAGCTCATAATACCGTATAGCCAACAACTCGATAGCTTTATGAACGTAAAGTTACAGTAAAAACTCTTTGGTTGTACTGTTGTATCACATTCACACATTTCAGAAACAGAAAAATGAAAAGTAAACCCGGCCAAGTGCATGTCGGGCTTACTACGTCGGGGTTACGAGCAAATAGAGTCTCTTTGCAACACGTAACATTAACAAAGATCACACTCTCATACAAACACGCATGCACTCACATACACACATACACATATATACACACACACACACACACACACACATACACGCACATACACACACACGCACACACACACACACACCCACATACACACACATGTTCATATTATAAATTTAAATATATGTAAGGAATTATAATTCACAACAACATTTATGTATATGAATGAAAGAGCGGAGTCCCCTAACACAAGCATAATCAAATGCTTAAATGGAGATTCCAGCGACTAAGTTTTAAGTATAAGAAATTATGAAGAGGAAATAAAGATTTTTGTATTTGTATTTGTATTTTGTATTTACTATCGTCTTTCTCGGAGCGTTTTGACTCCTGTATGAGTTGCGTTTAGAAATACACATTACAGTAACAATAACTATCGAAAGTGAAGACACACTGCCAAAAAGAAGAAGACTTTTACAATATTTTATTTAATTTGCTCAGTTAGTACGTATGGGACAAATCTTGGAAGCTACATTAGAACCACTTCCTGATGCTGGATTGTACTCAAATTTGTTATACTTGCGTATCTTCGGTGATCTTTCCAGTAGGTAGGCCGTATGCACAAACCTCTTGACTTCGTAGGAAGGTCCCGCTCACTCACCAAAATGTAGTGTTTTACCGCCTAAATATCTCAGCAATTCGCGCCAACTTACCAATGGGACGCTAACCAATAAGCTGATAAGTGCTGCGATGTTGATCCGTGAACTAACAAATAGTAGCTGCGTGTGGTACTTTCCCCCCGACCCGTAGCGATGATTTTATTTACTATGCACAGTCTCGTCATTTGGTCTCCATAGGTTATTTTCTTTATGGTCGTATGCTTGTATATCGTCGTATAAAAAAACTGAAAGCTTGACCAAACGCGCAGTCTGTAGCAACCGCCCATTGAGGCTGTGTCCTCATTAGGCGACTACGTGCCTTTTTTTACGCCCAACGTAAACGAAGACCCAAAAAAGAAGGATCAACTCACAAGTGCGTGTCATTCTTCTGAAGAGGGCACTTTTTGGACCATTCGAGGGAGGGAGGTGGTGAACACACATGAGTACCCTATCGGCCGGCCAAACGAATTATGTCAAACTCTTGCTGATTAAACCCAAACGTCACTCAGAACTGAGCAAACTCTTAGGAAATGACGGCGTGCCTTGAAAAGGCCGCGATCATTGCTACCCATATGGGTGTAGAGCTACCGCTGGGCACTCACATGGAGGACTGTTTGCCTCCAGTTCGCCTCCCCATATACACTCGCTTGCAAGAAACCGGCAGTAATGACTTCCTCCATACATTTTCACACTAATTTTGGTTTACATAACTTTATTTTTCTTACAAGCCACTGATAGTTACATTATTGTATGTTAAGAGATGTAGACACTCTTCTTCCAAGTGCTATGTCGTTTCCTAATTCATTAGGATTGAAGGGATCCGCTACCTAAGACTAAGGATTTGGCGAAGATACTGATTTTTACATAGAACGACTGTTGTCAAACCTCCAAAACCCACCTAATGAGGACACAGCCTTACTCAGCCTTGGTACTAAGCTATGGACCGAACCTCATTCCATCAATTTTTCTGACACATGACTGGCATCTGACCGACCATTTATTTACATTATCGTATGTCGATTAGCCTCAAATTGTTTGTTTGCCAAAAAGGCATACGGCGGCCTACTTTGTAGCAGTTCATCATCATTTTCATACCTACTACATCAGCGCATGATGCACTCTGCCAACTAGCAAACGAGTGCTATGGGATAAGATAAGACAAAACGGATTTTTTTTATTAAATAGCTCGACGGAGCAAGTAACCTCGTAGTAACAATTTCAGTTATTACTACATGTGTTGAAAGAAAGTAAAAGAAGAATAAACGAAAAAAAAGCGAATGACGTGAGTAGAGACCGAATCATGTTGAGCATATGTGAACATATAGCTAGAGTACATAGGTACTTTGTCTCTTTTGTCTCTCCTAATTATTACCCAGAGAGATGTCCGGCGAGCATTATTCTCTCTCGATATTCATAAGTCGCGTGGGCCAGACGGTATACTGGCAGTGATGCTGAAGCAGTGTGCTCCTGAGTTATGCTCTGTACTAACGCGCCTTTTGGTGCTTTCCTACTCCACTGGGCAAGTCCTGTCTTCATGGAAGATCACCAATGTACACCCGGTGCCCAAAAAAGGCGATAAATCAGACCCATTGAATTACAGGCCTATTGCTATAATCTCCCTTCTCTCCAGAGTGACAGAGCGTGTGATAAACACACAACTCCTGGCATATCTAGAGGATCACGATTTGAACAGCGACCGTCAATACGGCTTCCGTCACGGTCGCTCAACTAGTGATCTCCTATAGTATTTTCAACACCGTTGGGCTTCGCCGATTGAGAGTCAAGGTGAAGCATTGGCAGTCAGCCTAGACATGGCAAAGACGTTCGATCGGGTCTGGCATCGGGCTCTGCTATCGAAGTTACCATCGTACGAGATGTCCGAGGGTTTGTGCAAATGGATTGCCAGCTTTTTATCCAACAGATACATAAAAGCCCTGGTTGAAGGTAGCAGCTCCAATAGAATGGTTATCAATGCTGACGTCCCAAAGGGCTCTGTACTGTCTCTGACGCTGTTTCTGCTGCATATCAATGATATATTGTCAATTGATGGCATTCATTGTTATGCGGCCGACAGTACCTTGGACACTTTTTATACAGGATATTATCCCTCTTTCCCTTGTGAAAAAAAGCTGCGACAAACTTGTGTCTGACATTGATGGTACTTTGACAAAAGTATCTGACTGGGGGCGACTGATCTTGGTCTAATTCAACCCCATAAAGACACAAATTCGCTCGTTAACTGCTCAGAAAACTCCATTTTCTGTGGTTCCTCAGTTCCAGAACACACCATTTACCATCGCCAAAAGCATTGGGAATCTCGGTGTCGAGATCTCCTGCGATGTTTAATACCGGGATCACATGGAGGAGAAGGTCAAACTGGCGTCCAAGAAACTTGGTGTGCTCAACAGGGCAAAGAAGTACTTCAGTGCTGAACAAAGTCTTATATTATGCAAGTCTCAAGTCAGATCGCACATGGAGTATTGTAGTCACCTATGGGCGGGCGCACCTAGGACCTTGTGATTCGGTTCAGAGATAAGCTGTGAGAATTGTCGGCGATCCCAAGCTTACAGATGGTACTGAACCTTTAAGTTTAAGGCGATATTTTGCTTCGCTTTGTTTGTTCTACCAATTGTACAACGAATTGTGCGATTCCAGCGAAGTTTTCTTCCGAGAACTCTCAGGTTGTGGAATGAACTGCCAGCCGAGGTTTTCCCAAGAGACTACAGCATGGGATTCTTCAAGAAAGGCGTGAAGAGGTTAATAAAGGGTCGGCAACGCATGAGTTACACTCCTGGTGTTGCAAATGTCCATTGGCTACGGTAACTGTTTACCATCAGGAAGACCGGACGCTTGATGTCCACTTTAGTGATATAAAAAAAATTGAGCCTCTAAAAAAATCATTAAAAGAGCACAAAAAGTTTTTAACTGAATAATTATCCAAACTGAAGGATTCTTCCCATTTCAATATGACGTAGTCATAATTAAGTTACGCCCTTTTTTTTCTTCTTTTGTAAGTATATGTGTATATCTTCACGCCAGGTCCCTTGCGGGTAAGCAGAGACTAGGTGGTATTAACTATTAAAATCTAATGGATTATGATAACGGGGTAACGTTAGAAAGAAGAGATAATTAACTAATAAAACCAATTAAACCGCGTTCGTTATGATACTGTAACTAACAGAGTTTATTTCAAAGAGAGTAGAGGTGTTAAAATAAGGTATGTTTTGTCGGCTCAGACAAGATAGATAGATAGAATTCTACAGGTTACAATTACGAAACCGGTGCACGAGTTGTGCACCGGATTCGCAATTCTTTCTTCTTTTGTTTCTAATAATTAATATTCTCTCCCCTTGATTCTCACTTTATCTTCCTATTCTGCTTACACGTGGTGTCGCGTGCACATGATTTAATATAAATCATAAGCTACCTCATCTTATACCTCACCCTACAAGATTAAACCATTTTTAAAAGTTGTACAACGTGAGTTTTATTCATACAGCGTCGGGAGGCATACGAGCAGACGCTTTACCTAATGTAAGTGGTTACCGTAGCCTATAAATGCTTGTAATACATGAAATATCACTGTCCCTGCCAATAAAACAGCAGCTTACTCGTGATCTCACTCACGCGCAATAACACAACTACCCTCCAGCGAATTATTATTTAACAGCAGTTTCTTGTGAAATGGAGGTTCTTCCCCTAAATGTAGGATGTTCATGCACACCAATATTTGTACTGTGTAAAATAGCGTTACTAAACGCGGCCTGATAATAAATAGTTGCAGCAACCTATGGATATTATTTCGATATTATTCTATAACTTTAAACGTGCAATTCTCATACATACACATTTTTCGCGTATTTCTGAAACAGTTCTAACAGACAGGATAAAACTGTATTTAGAAATAATCGTCGCTTTTCAGTTTGCATACATCGGTGTCTTTCCTGAAACACCCTGATTTTTTACAATAACCATATTAAAAATCTCTAAGCAAAGCTCGGACGCTCAGGTACTATAAGCATTAAAGTAAAATAATTTCAATAAAAACTTACAATTACTGTCTCAAATATATCCCTGCTTTCACCACTATTTGTAATTCAAACAGTTTCTCTAATAATGTGTATTAACTTTTATAGGTAGTTGTGATTTTTACACACAAAACATTTTCATAAAAGTACGCAAACTATCGGAAACTTTTCCCGCGCTCTCTACGGTAACGGCGCGCGCCCGCCCTAACCGAAGCTCAGAACGGCACTGCTGGGCGGCTGAGCCGAGGGCTGGGCGGCTGGGCGGCGTTAAACGGACAACGCTTTATCGCTATCTTTCACATAGCTCGATATAATTTATAACTGTGTAAATATTTATTTGTGATATTAACGATTAAAACCTTACGGGTTAGGAGACGGGTTAACGATAGTAAGAAAAGAAAATCAAAAATTTAAAACCACCCAAACCGCGTTCGCAATGATGATGTAAGGAATAGAGTTGAAAGAGAGTATCGGTGTTAAAATAAGAAGAAGTTATACTCTGTTGATTCTAAATAAAATAAATATATATATATATATATATTTGCCATTGGGCCCTCGCGGGCACATAGACACTTTTTACATTTATAAAATCAAATCTTATCGTATTTTATTAGTTTCTCATACCTTTGCTTTTTTAGGGTTCCGTACCCAAAGGGTAAAACGGAACCCTATTACTGAGGCTCCGCTGTCCGTCCGTCCGTCCGTCCGTCCGTCCGTCCATCCGTCCATCCGTCCGTCCGTCCGTCCGTCCGTCCGTCTGTCACCAGGCTGTATCTCATGAACCGTGATAGTGAGACAGTTGAAATTTTCACAGATGATGCATTTCTGTTGCCGCTATAACAACAAATACTAAAAAATAGAATAAAATAAATATTTAATGGGGCTCCCATACAACAAACGTGATTTTTTTTGCCGTTTTTATAGATAATGGTACGGAACCCTTCCTGCGCGAGTCCGACTCGCACTTGTCCGATTTTTTTTAATTGCCAGCATTTCTAAAATGACCATTGGCGAAGAAGAAATGCCGAAAGAAACTTGCGAATTTATTATTTTTACAATTAATGCTATATCTATGTCATAACTATAGAATAATAAAGATGATGAAAAGTTAAATTATACATGTGCTGAATCATTTCCAGACTTCTTTGTCAGTCAGGTATTCATCAATTCTGTAATAAGCCCTCTTACGAAGAGTGTTTTTTATGTGTCTTTTGAACACATTGTCAGAATACGACAGAACTGTTTGACGCAATTTATTATAAGTAGAATCAAATACAATTTACAACAAAGGATTTGCCAGACTTAGCATGCCGATATAACCGGCATGCGTAACGTATTTCTGCTATTAAGAATTTAGCTGGATTTTGAAAATAACTTTATATTTTACGAGCCTACATTTTAATTACTGTATCCCCATATGTGCCTTGTACCTTGTATCTGACCTATATTAGGGGGTATTATTAAATACTCCCTAATATTATGAAATAAAGGGGTTTTTATTCTATAATTTTGTTGCCGTTATAAAATCTTATATCTGTTTTAAATTACAACTTTCTAACCCAGATTGTCTGTGAGAAAAAGCGCTGTGACATAAAGAAAGATGTACACGACGAAAGTATAGATATATATATATGAGTTCCTTATTTACTATGGAATAATGAAATCTGAAAACGGAATCAAGTGAGGGTCAGGTGTTACTCTTCCGTAATGTTTTTATTCGTACCTAAAGGACAAAGGGAAGGCAATAGCCGGCGCTCTGCTGTCTGTCCGTCCATCAGTCTGTACCTATATCCCCATATATTTGCAAATATCCGGTTTTGAGTCAACGTTATCTTTTTTTCTTTTGGGTATGGCAACGCGGTCGAAATGCGAGCGCTGCCCAAAATTTGTGGCGTAACGCTTGTAGACCGCATTCGCATTGATGATATTAGAAACAGAGCTGGTGTGAAAGAGAGCATCGGTGTTAAAATAAGAAGAGGCATGTTCCGTTGGTTCGGACATGTAGAACGAATGCAGGATGAAAGAATGACGAAGCAGATATACAATGCAAAAGTGGAAGGATGTAGGAGCCGAGGAAGGCCAAGACTTACCTACCATGACCAAATTGATCGTGTTCTATGAGAAGGTGATGTCAGGAGCCTTAGTAGCCGAAGAGCGTGCATAAAACGAGCAATAAATGTTAAAGAAGCGAGTGAAGTTACAGATAGATAGACAGATAGTTATGTTTTTTTATACCACTAAGATGGTGAACAAGCATACGGCCTGTCTGATAGTAAACATTCACTCTTGCTTTGCCGATTCTCTAAAACGTGTTCACGCATTTCTTGAAGAACCCCATGCTGTAGTTCCTTGGAAAACCCTCGGATGGGAGTTCATTCTTGCGAGTTCTCGGAAGAAAACTTCTCTGGAAACGCTCAGTACGCGACCATTGCAGTTCCAATTCCAGCGTGTGAGGGTGAACTTCCCACGGTTGCGGTTGTTAACAGTAGCTGTCGGCAACATGTCGAATAATTCTTCAGAACACAGCCTATTGTACAATCGGTAGAACACACAAAAGGAGGCAAAACCTCTCCTTAAAGTTAAGGGTTCAATACCGTATATATAAGCTTAGGATCATTAAATTAAACATTTTTAACGGAAGTATCGCGTGTTTTATTTATTTTGTTGAACCTGACGTTTCGAATATTTTGCAGCATCCATGGTCGCTGGAAGACTAAGGTGACATTTGTCTTAGATTGGTTATTCAATTATTACATCTGCCGACATGGATGGATTAATTGGCAGAGCTGCGATAGCCAGCGGAGCCACATTACCCTCAAAATTGCCGTTTGGGGTAGACTGATGTCATCCAGCTAGCGTTTAGACGGTAATAGTGAGAAACTTCAAAATCGACACACTAATAGCTAACATATTGTAGTTTTGTATCCTTTAATTTGAAATTTAAATGTTCGTTGGTGAGGAAGAACGGTCCAAAATCGTTCCAATTAGAAAAAAAAACATATGGGAAAACGTATGGCCGGCCACTCTGCAGTGCAGAGTCTGCACTGCACTCCCATCAACAGAAAAAGTAACAGCACTCGTCGCTAGATGTCGTACAGGGTTCCTATATTTTTAAAAAATTAAAAATAAAATATTTAAATATTATTTAAATTTAAAAAATATCAGCTCTGCCTACACAGCTTGCTGTTATTTACTAGTTATATGTTTATATGTTCCGATTCACACAAAAATCGCTCACGGTGTCCGAACGTTTTTGAGTAGATCTCTGGGTTTGTGACTTGATTATTTTTAGAACTGGATCCCAAGCAGGTGGTACTTGCCAACCATCTTCTCTATTGAAATTGGGGTGTTTTCTTATTTCAATAGCCTCACGTAGCATTCTCGGCATGTAGCGATTCTTCTTGGCAAGGATTTGTGGTTTATCGAACTGCATGTAATGGTTTGGCTGGTCCAGTGTATGTTCACATACTGCAGAGTTTTTATCACGCCTATTCTTCATGTCAGCATTGTGTTCTTTCACACGAGTACCTACGCTTCTCTTTGTTTGCCCTATGTATGATAAACCACATTCGCAGTCTAATTTGTATACTCCTGCATCTTGTAAGGGGACATTACACTTGCTAGGTCTTAGAAATTGACTGATCTTCTTATGGGGCTTGAAGTAAGTTTTAATTGAAGCTCGCCGTAAGATGTTGCCAATTTTATCTGTGACTCCCTTTAAGTATGGTAAGATAGCAGGTTAACGTTCAACTGTAGGTGGTTTCGGGCGGCTCTGTGACGCATGCGAGGGAGTTTGTGACTATTGATCTGCAGTACTTGTTTGACATGTTGGAGTTCCTTCTCTAGATGCTCAGCGTTGCAGATGCCGTGTGCTCTCTGAAACAAAGATTTGCCTATATTCCTACACCAACTTAATTCCATCAACAATAAAATCAAATTCACCATGGAATTAGAGGCAAATAACTCACTAGCATTCCTTGACATATTAATTACCAGGAAACTTATCAACTAACTTACTCATACAGTGTATAGGAAACCCACCCGTACAGACAAATATCTCAATGGTAACTCACACCACCATCCATGTCAGTTAGCTACCGTAGGCAAATCTTTGTTTCAGAGAGCACACGGCATCTGCGACGCTGAGCATCTAGAGGAGGAACTCCAACATGTCAAACAAGTACTGCGAGACCTGTTGCTCAATAGGCCGATTCCTTATTCAAGGCCCAGTAGCGAGTCGTTAGCGGCCCGCGCCGAGTAGAGCGCTGCCCGCTCGTATGTACCTACCTACCTATTCCAACCTACATTCAATTTACTTCCTAGTTCCTTGCACCCGCTCTGTGTTCACAGAACCCGAATAAAATTATAAGCACCCTTCTGGTCGCTTAAGTCGCATAGTTAGGTCGATATCCTCAGGAGAAGAGTCGTCACTTCTCTAAGCGTATGCTCTTATTAGAGTGACGCTCGCGTCGTCCCGTTCCCTTGGGGCGATCGCGTCAGATGAAGCCTTCAAAGCTTTCCCGGCTAAAGGCAGTCCCAGGTGTTTTAATCAGTAGGAATCTGACATAATCAGTTCAGCCTTCCGAAATGTTATCTATGCAAGATCTCACCTCCACCCTGCCATTTTCCGGAGGGTGCCCCTCACGGAAGAATGACTAACGCACACCCGCGTGTGTGGGTTAGTCTTTGTTTTGTAGGTCTACAATTTTCATGAGCGAAAAAATAAAATGCTGTGATCGAAACATGATACTATTTTCTCGAAATTTTATCAAGTACATACTAGTGTAATTTTCAGCATTATATTAACACTTTCTCATTTTACAGAGTCTGTTTAAGTATGAAAGTATAATAAAAAATAAGTAAAGTAATATTTTTGTCATATCATTAGACATTTTAATAAAAACATCCGCCGCGATTTCGTGATATGTCTAGGGATTTCGTGCAATCCCTGATAGCCTCATTTCCCTGCGACAAGTATACAAAACGGTGTCAAAAATAAATTGATTTAAAGCTGATTAATACAGTAGCCTAGAATATATTCCTATTCTTTTTTTTTTGTTCTAAAATACGGGGACTACCGACAGAAGAATCTTAAAGCTGATGTTCATAGCTATTGACATTTGTTTTAAAATTGAGTGTTATTTTAAACGAGCAACCCTTGTACATATATAAATATATTTAGATATGTTATCTGTATTTTTTGCTTAAATACAGTGCCGTCGTCAAATGCTCCACATAGGAGCATTTGACGAGCTCGGTGATGCAGTGGTTGTTAACGCTACATTGACACCAACGCTCGTGGGTTCGATTCCCAGACACGACAAACATTTGTGTGCATGAACACGTCTGTTTGTATTGGTCTGTTTTTAAAAGAGGTAGGGCGCATCAAAGCAGCCCGTCTGAGGGAGTACCTCCACCACACAGAAACTTATTAATTATATAATTTATTAAGTATGTAATCAATTGATAACTATCTGTGGTAGCTTGTAATTGGCTTATATTCATAAATTTAGATGTTCATTTTGTAACATTAGCTGTAAGCTTCCCTCAAAATAATAAAATAAAATAAAATAAATAAAAAGAAACCGCGGTCAAATATCCATTCCCTGGAGGGTTGTTGTGTTTCTGCGCGTGAGTGAGGTCACCAGTAAGCTCCTAAGGAGTTGCTGTGTTTGCAGCAGAGGTGGCGTCACGCGCGAGTGATATTTAATATATTGCAACCGTTCATAGGCTACGGCAACCGCTTTACATCAGATGGGCCATATGCTTGTATGTCGCTCGACGTTGTGTAAAAAAAACTGATATTCACGCCAGGTCCCTTGCGGGGCATGCAGAGTGCGCCGAGCGCCATTACATGCCGACCTTACACACTCCGCCCGCTTCTTTAACATTCATAGACCTTCTGTTGAACTCAATGCGTCAATCTTAACACCGACACTCTCTAAAACTAAGTATGTTTCTTACATCATAATTGCGAATACGGTCTACAAGCGTTACCCCACAAATTTTGCGCAACGCTTGCATTCATCCGCGTTTATCCTACTTTCGCGCTCTCTCTGCATTACCCAGCTTTCACTTCCATAATTTAGCGTTGGGCTAATCCCGCGTTGTATACAGCGAGCTGTGCCTTCTGGTTGAACTTTCGACTGCCTAGTTCGCCCAAGACTCCATTCTCACTATATTCGCTGCATTCACTCGTCTCTCCATATCAGGGGTGTTACCTTCCATTATTGAGTTATATTCCATTGTTGTTGTTGTAAATATCTAACAGAAAAAGATACCTGGAAATGATTCAGCACAGGCACACATATTTAGGTACTTTTACTACTTGACATCTTAGTTATTAGGTAACCATATTATTATTATACCAATATGCTATATAAATATATTGTAATACATATCTAATTGAATATTTGAAAGATCTATATTGGCAAGAGATTTTGGACATTCCTTCTTCGCTTATTTCTAAAATTCGGATAGATTAAAAAAGGAAATACCCATCTTGGTTAAATTATTTAAAAACTATGTGTATTTATATAATACAAACTTATAGATGTGGGCATTATCTTTCGTGAATGCAAGTACGTAACCCCTGATAACCTGTTTGAGATCTATAATTGAATGTTGCCAGTTCTTAAATTTACCAATTGACATTGGAAATGTACATTTTAAACGCGATTACTCATTAGTTCACGAAAGCACTAACATAGTACGCACAGAAGACAAACAGTAAATTGGAAACTGTATTTATACTCGTATTATGCTTAGCGTTTCTGCGAATGATTCGATTTACTTGCATGATGTACCCTACTATTTTAATAGTAGTGAATAAGCAAAATTGAGGTGATGAGTTTAGCTTCTTCGTGCACGGAAGACATATTAAGCCATCGGTCCCGGCTGTTGCCGGTGTCAATTGTTAAAGTAAGTGACAGTAACTGAATGGCAATGACCACTAGCGCTTTGGAAATACTGGCCTTCGCCAATCTGCAGTTGAGCAGCATGCTGGTATAAGCCCCAAGCCCCTCCGCGTTTCGTGAAATCTGCCCATATATCGTTTATCAATATTTCCAAGCCACAGCTATCCAGTACAACTATACCTTGTAATTTTCTATAATATACACCTGTATATATATTATAGATAGAATTGTACCGGATATCTGCCGTCCCAAAAGGCGACGATAAGCTGGAAGCAGATGATAGATCAAGTCATGACAGCTACCAGAAAAATATTTTAAAAAATCTATTTTTATTACCCAGCAAGAGTTGCCTTTTGTGAAAGGATGTTGGCGGAATAAAATTAAATTTATAATTTAACAATTTACGTTTATTTTAAATCCTTAGTAAAAAAACAATCCTAAATTAGATTTCTTAAAAATGAAAAGAATTGAAAATAGGAAAACATTCCATAGTCGCTTGATTTTTTTTATTCCATTTCATTGATTCCATAGTCACTTGATTTCATAGTCGCTAGTCATTTGATTTTTTTTTTTACCTTATTTTAGAAATGATCTAATTTTAAGTATTATACATTATGGAATCAGCATTAAATACGCAAATTTTTAAAGCTACTTGCCAAATCACGTAATACATTTTTTTAATACAGGCTCTTAAAGTTGGACTATATGAAAATTTTTAATACTTGGTTGGGGTAAAAGGTAAATTTTCTTGTGAGCTAAGGTAGTTTTATTTTATACTACAATTTACAGAAGCATTATTCAGGGCTGCATTCCAAAAACTGAGCCAATGTAATAATTTGTAGCAACATGATTTTAATTATCGTTACAGGATGTAGATTTTCAATTTTTTCCTTGAATACAAGTCATAGAATTTTTTTATTATTGTCTGATAGCTGTCATGACATGATCTAACCTGCTCCGGAAGCAGATTAATCGTCGACCTTTGGGACAACCTTTATAATTAATCATGCATAAGTAACAATCATGTCCTACACACTTCCAAATCTCATTCACACACACACTTGAGTTTACAAACGTGATACTCAAAGTGATAATTACTACATATGTATACCAAATGAGCGTGACGTATACAGAGGTAATACGATTTTGAGGAAAATACATTGTTATAGTTGGTAATACTATAACTTGTTCGTCAACAAATTGCCCACTTGGCCAGTACGCGGCGATGTAACAAGGTCATTGTCACGCAATATGTGGTTTTTTTATTGCAAAAACTCTAACTTGTAACAAAATACTCAAATTTATCTCGAATAAGTTTAGAATTAGTAGTTTTTTTTTATTCTAGTCGAGTGTTTTAACGTTGTGGATGTCTGTGATCTGACTTTCCGTGAACTTTGTGATAATGTTACTTGGGATTTTTTTATTTATCTGCGGTAAGTTCATTTGTTTACCAATCGACGCATTTACATGACAAACAGGGAAAAGTAAAATACTTGGCAAATGGCAAGAAATCTGTACCGTTCTGATTTGTTACGTCTTTTGAGCATCGTTCAGTGATCTCGAGCTCCTCCGTGCTAGCTACTAAGGCACATTAAGCCGCCAGTTCCGGCAGTTTTCGATAGATTACAGTTGATTCTAAGAGAGGTAAATCGCTTCAAAGTTGGGGAAGAACCTCCACCTTACAGATAACCGCAGCTAAATAACTCACCGGGGGGTAGTTGAGGTCTTGGGAATAAGTGACTGTAGGACCAGTAAAGTTCCTAAGGAGTCGCTGTGACAGCAGAAAAGGTAGTAAACCAGGAACGATACTTATTGCTTATAATAGGCTATAGTAACCATTTTACATCAGATGGGCCGTCGGGCCTATCTATGGTGCAGTGCCTCTTTTTATACTACGTTAGGAGGTAGCATACGGCCCACCTGATGTTAAGCGGGTACCGGTAGCCTATTAACGCTTGCGATATATTAAGTATCACTCGCGCGATGCCTCCTCTGCTGCTTACACAGCAACTCCATGGGAGCTTACTGGTGACTTCACTCACACGCAGGAACACAACAACCCTCTAGGGAGTTGTTATTTGGCTGCGGTTTTCTGTGAGGTGGAGGTACTTCCCCAGACGGGCTGCTTTGATGCGTCCTACCACTCTTATAACATCCAGACCAAGGCAAACAGACATGTTCATGCACACAAATGTTTGCCTTGTATGGGAATCGAACCCACGAGCGTTGGTGTCAAAGTCGCGTCATTCACGACTGAGCCACCGAGCTCGTCAAACCTCATTGCCGGAAATATCAATTACCCAGCGGGATGTCCGGCGGGCGTTGCTCTCCCTCGACATTCGCAAGTCGAATGGGATGCACCACCTCCCTTCATTGTCCGGAGGGTGACTCTTCAGAAGAATGACTAACGCACATTCGGGGTGAGTTACACCTTCTTTTGTGAGCAAACGTTAACTTCGGGCGTAAAAAAACGTAGGATTATAACACCAAAATATCTTAGTATTCTCTAGGCTAATGACCATCGGAAGGATATTTTAACCAATAAGCTGATAACTGATGGGATGTTGATCGGTGAATATTCATAGCTCACGTGCACGGTCGCCGGTTCCTAGGACTCCTGACACCACCTTCTGATACCACCTGTCTTTTTAGTCGTGATAGGCGAGTAGGCGAGAGCCTAACCTCCTCCTCGACAACTACATCCTACTTTTGCGTTGCATATCTGTTTCTTATTTATATCTATCTATAACTTCACGCCAAAACCCTTGCAGGGTAGGCAGAGAGATCCGAGCGCCACGTGACTCTATCCTTACCTCACTAGCTTCTTTAACATTCATTGTTTCTTATTTCCTCTGGCATTATTTCTACATGTAGGAACCGACTCGAGACATTTTTTTTTTAACAGGACAGGCCCACCACTCATACCCACCACTGCGTCTCCTGTGTAGCCAGAATTAACAGCGGCGACCACCAAGGCAATGAACAGTGAAGTCCATTGCCGTCCCGGGGGTTAAACTACAGCTTGAACTCACAACGAATTTAATCAGAAGAAATTTGTAGGAGTAGGAAGTTTTGGAGTTGACTTCCCCTCTTGGCAAAGTGAGAGACAGCAATATGACAAATAAGGCATTTAAAACCTCAAAGAGATGGCTAGTCAAGTGAAGCTCAACTGCCGTGCACCACGGATTATCAAATATCTAACACTATGGGGACCTAAACTGTGAGTTGTTACCTAACACATCGATTCCAATAATATCGACGTGAAGCATGACATGCGTGCCAATGATCTCACTATGAGGGACGCCGAAGACCGCGTGAAATGGAGGAGTAGAAGCCGGAGATCGGGCGGGGCTCCGAAGCGAAAGCGTAGGACGCGACCGGAATTAACACTCAGATGATGATGAAAAGGAGCATGCTTCTTCTTATCTTGGATGCTCTCTTTCAGCCCATCTCTCTTTATCGCGTTTTTATGAGTTTTTATGAACTTAACTTTGAGGTTTTAATACCTAAATCTAATATAACAAACTCATCTAAACAACACTGGGGCTATCCATTGCCTGCTCGCTCCGTGGTGAATTCTTGTAAGAACATGTATTTACAATAATATTTTCCTGTTATTAGGTAGTTAACTGGTGAAACTGGTTTCCATTTTTTAGGTTCCCATATGTATATCCCTTCAGCTCGGCATCCATGAAGGAAACGGCCAATGGCGAACTGATAGATTTTAATAGAGGTAGGGCACATTAAAGCAATCCGCTCGGGGGAAGTACCTCCGCCTCACCGCCACAAACCTCACATCTCATCAGAAAATCGCAGCCAATAAACAACTCCCTGAAGGGTTGTTGTGTTCCTGCGTGTGAACGAGGTCACCAGTAAGCGCCTAAGGAGTTGCTGTCTTAGCAGCAGAGGTGGCATCGCGCGAGTGATACTATATTATTGAGTTTAGTTGAAAACTCGACTCGCCGCTACGGGCCGAGTCAAATAAAACTTGCAGCTGTTTTAACCAGTTTACTGATTTGCATCGTGTCATTTATTAGTTAAAATATCCTCGCATTGGACTGTAAGCTCAATGAAGAACGTATCGAGACCCGATGACACGATTTTACGTAGTAAATAAAAGAACACGCACCTCTTATTGGCTAGTTCACGGTCCAACATCGCAGGATTTACCAGCTTATTGGTTAAAATATCCTCCCATTGGTCAGTAGGTCAGCTAATACCTCCCATAGGTCCCAAGATATTTCGGAGCTAAAACACTACGTTTTGATGAGTGAGGAGTGGCTTTATGCGTCCTCACGTGTATTGGTTTGTGCGCTACAGTAACAAACATGCATACACATTCACAAAATTTCACTTTGTTTAATATGTCTAGGCCATCGAACTCCATATGTAAACACCGCGTTTATTTATTGTATTTGCGTACCTATCTTTCATTAATAATACGCCGAAGTGGGGGAATTCCACAGTCCTTGAATCGGCGGATACCGGTGGGAAAACCAGCGTCGGATCACGTAGTATAGTACGTATCTACACAGAATAGTATCGAATACCGAGGTAGGCTGCATCACAGCAGCCCGTCTGGAGAAGAATCCGACATCACGCGAGTAATACCGTTTTACGTCAGATGAGCTGTATGCTTGTATGCCACTCGACGTTGTATATAAAAAAACCGGGCAAGTGCGAGTCGGACTCGCGCACGAAGGGTTCCGTACCATTATCTTTAAAAGCGGCAAAAAATCACATTTGTTATATCGGAGCCCCACTTAAATGTTTGATTTTTTTTAAATTTATTTTTTATTTTTAAAGTAAATATATAACTAAATATTCTGTGAATATTTCAAGCGTCTACCTGTTGCCGTTATCAATATCGAGCAAAAAAAATCACGTTTGTTGTATGGGAGCCCCCTTAAATATTTATTTTATTCTGTTTTTTAGTATTTCTTGTTATAGCGGCAACAGACAACATACAAGCATGCTGCCCACCTGATGTAAAGCGGTTACTGTAGGCTAGTAAATGCTTGCAATACATTAAGTATCACTCACGCGATGCCACCTCTGCCGCTAACACAGCAACTCCTGAGGAGCTTAATGGTAACCTCACTCACGCCCAACACAACAACCCTCTAGGTAGCTGTTATTTGGCCGCGGTTTTCTGTAAGGTAGAGGTACTTCCCCTTAAAATGTTCCCGTTGTTGTAACATTTTTAGATATTTTCTACAACTTGTGCAAAGAAAAAGGTACTGTTTAGGTCAGATACTGTTTTGGGAAGGCATTTCTTCGCATAAGTCGT
Source organism: Pyralis farinalis (assembly GCA_947507595.1). Classification (NCBI taxonomy): domain Eukaryota; kingdom Metazoa; phylum Arthropoda; class Insecta; order Lepidoptera; family Pyralidae; genus Pyralis; species Pyralis farinalis. The sequence goes on from OX382281.1 coordinate 9,772,466, forward strand.
AGAAAATTGTACGATTGTCTAACAAATACATGGGGACCTTCAATAAACGCACAAGTCTATGCAATATGTTCACGCTAAATCCCTTGTGGGATAGGCAAAGAGGCGAAGCCACGTAATTTGCGTCATGCACACCTTACTCGGTTCGCATATCTCATAATTTCTATCAATATCACACACTACGCCAACCCTAATTCATCTCACTGCAGGGTACTCCCTTCAATCGAACGGGGTTTAGAGCATACTTCACACTGCTCAACTGCGGATTGGCTTCAAGGGGGCAAGCCGCCTGAAGGCTTGTTTTAAGAGAGGTAGGGCGCATCAAAGCAGCCCGTCTGGGGAAGTACCTCCACTTCACAGAAAACCGCAGGTAAATAACAACCCTCTAGGAGTTGTAGTGTTCCTGCGTGTGAGTGAGGTCACCAGTAAGCTCCTAAGGAGTTGCTATGTAAGCAGCAGAGGAGGCATCGCGCGAGTGATACTTAATATATGACAAGCGTTAATAGGCTACGGTAGCGGCTTTATATCAGGTGGGCCATATGTTTGTATGCCTTCCGACGACTTATGAAAAAAAAGACCACTGACTTAGCTTGACGACTGTCATCTATCGACAACAGACACCAATACTGACCTACCATGACCAAATTGGTCGTGTTTTATCAGAAGGCGATGTAAGGAGCCCTAGGAACCGACGAGCGTGCACGAATTAAGCTATGAATGTTAAAGAAGCGAGTGAAGTGTCTAAGAACCGCGTCTTATGGTGTTTGGTTCTTTCTGCCTACCCCGCAAGGGACCTGGCGTGAAGATATACATACAAGTTGTGGAATGAACTCCCTGCCGAGGTTTTTCCTAGGCACTACAGCACGGGCTTCTTCAGAACACTCGCCGGTTCTTAGACCCGCTGACAGCACCTGTCAGGCCAATTTGATCGTGCTATGTGAGTCGGTCTTCATCGGCTGTTATATAGAAAGAAAGAAATATGTATTGACATAACTATTGATAACACACGCACAATAAAAAGGAAACAGAGAAAAATTGGTGAAAATATACAAAAAATATGTGTATCGTAATGGCTGCCAACAAGGTGCCTTCTCAGCACAATGTTGGAGTACACGAGTGACCGTGTACCAACGCTGTTTTTCGTCAGGCCCGTTATATATCATATCGTTACTTGTAGTCACTTTCGTGTTTTTTTTTCATGTAAATAATCAGAATCAAAAATTCCTTCGAAGATGGAAAACAAACATGTTGTACTACTTGGCCGTTCAAATTAAAAACTAGGAAACAAAAAGCTTAGTGCAGTTAAGTGCAATGTCATAATCTATGACATTTGTAAGTTTTTATAAAAGAAAATACATTTTAAAAGTTTGTCGACTATTCCTCGTTAACCTGTAAAGCCTGCTTAGCCGTGATAGTTTTCCTTTTAAATTCACTTTATGGATTTTTACATTTCCAAAGGTGCACGAGGACACCCTCTGTAATTGACTGTGTGGCGAACCTGGCCGCACACCACACAGCCGGGAGGGGTATTAGGGTCGCGAGTGGAAACCCTAGTTTGGTGGTCAAGCAGACAATTGACACGCCTGGGCTTGGCCGAGCAGTTGGCAGCTGCATGACCGTACAGCTGGCAACGACGGCACTGCCCGGGAATTCCACGAGAACGTGGAGGCTCGGCCTTGACATTTGAGAGGCCGCACATAGTGAGAAGAGAGACCTTCTTGAAAGTGTCTCGGGCGGTCGGGGCGTTTGAAAGCACGAGTAGTGCTAGAGGGTAAACCTCGCCATTGCAACTGTGCATCCTGTGCACAGCCTCAATTGGGAAGTCCCGAGCTAGCAGGTCGTCCTTTACAGACTCGCAGGAGAGATCAGACGGCACTCCGCGTAACACCGCACGCAAAAGAAATATAATGCAAAAGTGGAGCATTGTAGGAAACAAAGACTAGGTGAGTCTTTGTTTCCTACATCCCTCCACTTTTTACTATGACCAAATAGATGGTGTTTTATCAAAATGTGATGACAGGAGCCCTAGGAACCGGCGAGCGTGCATGAAAAAGTTATGAATATTAAAGAAGCGAGTGAAGCGTGTAAGAACTGCGTCTTATGACGCTCGGTTCTCTGAAGACATACATACAAACATACATCATTATATTATTATTACTAAACAACTACCACAGGATATGCAACTGCATATCTTTGGTATTGTATTTATTATCTATGGAACGCCAGGTGCGTCGATCCAAACATACTCTCGCTTCTTCCACACTCATCAACCTCTTCATATATGTATACATATTTGCTAAATTGAAATGATAATTATTTTGATTTTGCTTATTTTATTAATTGTCGTGTTGATTCTGCGCGGTTCGTGACTGTCCGTGACAGATAAGGTTTCACAGAATACCAGCGCTTGGCTTGAGCCATGGCTGATGCTGAGTGAGATCTTCTTATATTGGGCGCTGTGACACACTTGACATTGTTGAATGCTATTGTATAAAAGTGTTGCCATATTGTTAACTGAGGTTTTAAAATGAAATGAAATTTTATTTCTTCCTTTCTTTCTATTTATATTACTCGCATTAACTTAACTTGTGTAATTATATACGATGTGATGATTTATGTCAATATGCGCCACCTACCTTCATTCGTGTCAGTTCTACTTTAAGTTAAGTTGTCTGGAAGAACTTGCGGAACAATAGGCGGCCTTATCACTAATATAAGGCCGCCTATTGTACTTTCTTGTATAGAATATCTATGTTTATTGTTACTTTCTTGGTGCAACAAAGAGTTTGTATTGTATACACGTCTTCATCTTCGCGTTATCTCGTTTCCTAACCTATTAGGGTTGCGGGGTCCGCTGCCTTAGCCTAAAGATTTGGCGTAGATACTGATTTTTACATGGAGCCGCTGAGCCGTTAGACCTACACAACCCAGTGGAAAAACCAGATAAGTCTTAGGTTAGGTTACACGTCATTCGAAATATAGTTTCTTGTACTTGCGGGTTTCCTCACGATGTATTCCATCGCCGACGAGCGAGTGATAATTACAAATATGCACATAAACATGCCAAGATTAGAACCGGACCGGGGACCCGTGGTTCACTAGGCCGGTTATTTATCCACTAGGCTATCACTGCTCTTTGTATTGTATTGTACCGTTATTACGATTTCAATACATCTTAATTTTACTATTAATCTTCATTTTTAATGTGAATTACTCCGCCATCGTGCTCGTCTTACTGCTTAAATGTTTTCCTAGTGTATTGATAGTTATAGTTGATTAGTTTTTAATAGTATTTCAATTAACCGGCTTCGTTGTAAGTCGTTTAGCTAAGTACTATGTTAGCTAGCTAGCTGCCAGCTCATTATCTGTGTAATAAGTACAATTACTACATTATATAATCTTATATTATTTAATTATGTAAGTACGAGTGAGGTATGTAAGGAACGAGTCACGTGGCGCTCGGTTCTCTCTGCCTACCCCGCAAGGGATTTGGCGTGAAGTTATAGATAGATAGATAGATATTATTTAATTCTTGTATGTAAGGATATATATTTCACGTCTCTTTTTTTTTTATTTATACAACGTCGGGAGGTATTCAAGCATACGGCCCACCTGATGTAAAGCCGTTACCGAAGCCTATTAACGCTTGTAATAAATCAAGTATCGCGCGATGCCTCATCTGCTTACACAGCAACTCGTTAGGAGCTTACTGATGACCTCACTCACACGCAAGAACACAACAACCCTCTAGGGAGTTGTTATTTGGCTGCGGTTTTCTGTTAGGTGGAGGCACTTCCCCAGACGGGCTGTTTTGATGCGCCCTACTTCTCTTAACAGAAATCTCGGAAACGGCTCTAACGAAACATATCAAATTTTGTATTTAGATGAGTATTTGCTTCATTTGTTTATCTATTTAAGTGAAAATAAATGTATGCAAAAAACATTGCTCAAAGGATGTCTTTACAGTAAAATTAAACGACGTTCTAGTAGGGGCAGCCATGTTTTTATGATGAAATGTATTTCAGATAAGTCAAATGTCAAGTATAAATATTTTACATTTTAAGTATAGCGCCATCTACCGGCAACACAGTGAGACATTTAATATCATGTCTATGTGCGAAGAAAGTTATAAAGGCGAGAGCGAGTACTTGCACCTCAATTGATGAGTTTGTTCATGTAAATTCCCTTAATTGTTTCAGTAACGCCGTGCATCTTATCATCAACTTGGACAACAGCGAGGAGTCAATGCAGGTTATATACATTTTTATACCACTTGGGTAGCAAACGGAGTCTCCTGGATGATTGTATTCTTGTTATTGAGTTACGTCATCAGGAAACTTCGAATCAAAAGACAATAAACTCATCAAAACGTAGTGTTTTAGCGCTTAAATATCTCAAATTTGAGCCTATTGACCAATGTAGGATATTTTTTATACAACGTCGGGAGACATGCAAGCATACGGCTCACCTGATGTGAAGCGGTTACCGTAGCCTATGAACGCTTTTAATACACTAAGTATCACTCGCGCGATGCCACCTCTCTTCTCCTTAGGAGCTTACTGGCAACCTCCCTAACACGCGGGAACACAACAACCCTGTAGGAAGTTGTTATTTGGGTGCGGTTTTTTGTGAGGTGGAGGTACTTCCCCAGACGGGCTGCTTTGATGAACCCTACCTCTCTTAAAAACAATCAGATCCAAGAAAACAAGACATGACACAAATGTTTGTCATGTGTGGGATTCGAACCCACGAGCGTTGGTGTCAAAGTCGCGTCATTCACCACTGCGCCACCGAGCTCGTCATGTATTTTTTAACCAATAAGCCGACAAGTGACGCGATTTAGATCCGTGAACTAACCAATAACAGCTGCGCGTTCTACTTTACCCCCCGCGAATCGTAGCGGTGAGTCGAATTACTAGGCAATATCGTACGATCGATTCTCCATAGGTTATTCCATTCATGCTTCTAAATAAGGTACGCGCGAAGAACTGGAGCGAGCAGTATTTCTTATGCGACACGTCTCAAGTCTGCCCACACCTGGTACACCCTCCCGACTAGCAAACGAGAAACAGAAAGCTTGCTTCTTTTTTTTTTTATGCTAAATAGTTACCGTAGTCTATACAACGCTCGCAATACAGGAACAGGTCAAAACAGGTCGTTTATATATAACGCTCGCAATACAGGAAGTATTGCACGTACGTCGTACCCACAAGCTCTGGTGTCAAAGCAGCGTTGCTACTACTACGCCATTGAGCTCGTCATAACTTTCGTCAAGTTAGTAAACATGGATAGTGAAAAGGAAAATTTAACATGGCGGAAATTCCATTTCAATGTGTGACAAAAAAATTCTTTACGTATTTACGCAACTCAGTATTCAATTAAATTGAATATTCATTTTTTACAGCAGTGGTTTTAGACACTCAGTCGTTTTTGGCAGGTATGCAACAGTGACAAATGAAAAATATGTTATAGTTTAAATATAACTATATATTTCCCGTAAAAAGCTTTTCTGATTAGCATAATTTAATCCAATTATTGAAGGGATAATTAACAGTAAAAATAGGCGCTAATTATATGAGGACATCACACTACGCAGGTAATGGCGGAGAGAAGGGAAGAGACAAGACGGATGACAGACATCATGCACCTTAACCTTTTAATAACCCAATGCAAAGGCATTAAGGTATTGTATGCACTACTGCGTATGTCATATCATACCATGTATTTCAACAGTCGTGAGGGACTCTGATTGTTACTTACATCCAGTGGTGACATACACATCGTTGTGTAACACTCAGAAACCAATAAAACAGTTGACTCACATGACAGTTGTGTTTTAGCACCCAAATGTCTCAGCAATCCGAGCCTACTGTCCAATGGGAGAATATTTTAACCAATAATATATATAATTGGGCGATGGTAGTACTGCTCGGGGGATGGTGAAGTTTTGTTGGATTAAAATTAAAAGCGTCGTTCGTCGAAGCTGCCATGATATTGGAATGTAATTACATACAAAGCGGTTGAGGTTACATAATATTACACAATGTAATTCACCATTTCACCCTCACACACACACACATAAACTAACGCTCACACTAACACTTACACACTCTTTCTCACACACACACTAATTGTGAAAAGGAGAAATATATATGTACACACGCTCAGTTGAAATTGTTAAATATAGTATTTTATATTTATTTATGTAGTACTTATATAATTTAGGCCTACGTAACAAAAATGTTTTGAAGATCGGGACTCCCTGCCACAGGCTTTTATTAAAGCTTACTAGGAAGGTCTCAGAAATATGTATAACTAGCTGCTGCCCGCGGCTCCGCCAGCGTGGAGTCAAATAACGTAGCCTATGTGTTAATCCAGATCATAATCTATCTACGTGCCAAATTTCATTCAAATCCGTTCAGCCATTTAAGCGTGAAAGAGCAACAAACATCCATCCATACATACAAACTTTCGCATTTATAATATTAGTAGGATTAGTACTGTAAGGCTTTTAATGAAAACTAAAGAAATTTTGAATTTTTTTTAATGTCAACTACAAATATACACTTTTATGTGGCAATACCATGAGACATTTAATATCATGTCAAAGTGCAAAATAGACACTCGGTAAAACGTTTCAAATACACACAACAGCCATCGAAGCATTGGATTGTCTCCAATAATATAATATATATACGAGTATATAACCAATAATACTAGATAAGTGACACGATGTCGATCTGCGACCTAGCCAATAAGAGCTGTGCGTTCTACTTTGCCCCCGCACTTTGCTCGTTGCTGTGAATTGAGTTACTACGTAATATCTGTCTCATTGTTTCTCTATATGTAAAATTCGTTTTGATTTCAGTTCGGTGGAGTTCGAGTGCGCTAGCGGCGGGTGCGTGGCACTCAGCTCAGTGTGTGACGGCAAGGTGCACTGCTTGGACGGCAGCGACGAAACTGCCTGCGACGGCATCTCGTGAGTATCCAGGGGTTAGCTCAGGGCTGCCATATAGGACCTACACTCGATTTTATAAAAATCAAATTTAAATACGAAGACGGTACGGAGCTTAGATGATATTGCCTCTAATTTAATTCTAGTTTTTTATTCCAAGGTGAGATGTCAGATGTTACACATCATATGTGACTACTGTAAGGGCCGTTTGTTTTTTTAGTAGGCCGCAACACAGTGCATTAAATCCAATCTAGGGAAAAGAAGCGATTTTTGTATTGAGGAAAAATTATTGGATTTGTCTACAATTCGATGAAAAAATCATGACATCATTAAATATGGAGGAACACTTGAGGTATATTATCTAGCCGTGTGTGGTATGTACACATTTATATTTAGCAATTCTCTTTAACTATTGATGAATCCTCATCACTTTGATGATGTCATGGATACTTATGTGATGACTTGGGTTTTTTGGACTACATTTAACCGAGTACTTGGTCTGCAATAGCACAGATCCAGCAACCCACGCATTGGCGAAGACACGAATCGGCGTAAGTATTTGGGTTCTGTCAAGGCAAGTATTTTAGTGGTTTGGGCTAAGTGGTGTGAGATGGCTGGTGTCATCTGTGAGCCTAAAATGCCGGTTAAGCTGAAAGGACAAGTTTATAAGTCCATCCATGACCTGTCCTTTGATATATCAGCGTAGCGTCGCCGATACTTGAGCTTCACAAGCAGGAACTACGTGTCACGGAGATGAATATCCTGCCCTGGATGTGCGGAGTGGCGCGGCAGGACCAGAGAGACTTTGTTACCAGAGGAAACTTTGTACAAAAGTAGACTGCATGGGTATCTCTGTCTCACCTTTCTACCTTTTTTTTTTTTTTTCGCCCAAGAAATTGAAGACCCACAAAGGAAGGACCAACCCACACCCGGGTGTGCATTGGTCATTCCTCCGTGAGGGGCACCCTCCGGAAAAAGGGAGGGAGGAGGTGAAATCTTTTAAAGATACCATTTCGTGCGAACGAACTGATTATGTCTGATTTCCACCTACTAAAACACCCCCTGGGACTGCCTTTAGCCGGGAAGGCTACAAAGGCTTCATCTGAAGCGATCACCCCAGGGGAACGGGGTGACGCAAGCGTCACTCTAATAAGAGCATACGCTTAGAGAAGGGTCGACTTCCTCCTGACAACGCCGACCCTGGACCCTATAAGCACCTAAACCGAGCGACCAGAAGGGTGCTCACGTGGTGGAGGAACCTTTCTACCGCCAAGCAGCTATATTTATATGGGAGCTTACTGGTGACCTCATTCACACACAGTAACACAACAACCTTGTACGGAGTTGTTATTTAGACGCGGTTTTCTGTGAGCTGGAGATACTTCTCCAGGCGAGGTACTTTGAAGCGGCCTACCTCTCTTAAAATTGTCTTATATTCCTATACCAGAATTCGAACCAGGACCAGTTGTTTGACAGGCTGGTTCTTTGTCCACTAGGCTGTCACTGATCGATTAACTAGAAATTCGCGTGAAACTAATTTAGTTATATTTTATTTTCAGCGATATCGCGCTAGGAGACCGTTTGGTACTGAACCGTGCGAGAAGGCAGACTACAGGATGTCGGTGAGTATATTATGTATTTGTATACAGGGTGTCAGGGACAGGTTGGCTGAAATAAAACAACAAAACTAACTATAGTTTATTAATTATACCGCAAGACAAAGTATAAGTAAGAAACAAAGACAACGTAAGTTTTCAAACTTACGAATAGGCACACTGAAGCCAAGTATTTTCTACACGTCTTAATATATTATTAATAGTTTTCTACATATTGGAAGAGGTTTGAAACCTCGGGTAGCCCGTACAATGGTAACTTCGATAGAAGACCCCGATGCCAGAGCCGATCGAACGCCTTTGCCATATCTAGGTTGACAGCCAATGCCTCACCTTGACTCTCGATTGCCGAAGCCCAACGGTGTGTATGATACACTACTAGAAGGTCACCAGCCGAACGACCGTGGCGAAAGCCGTATTGACGGTCGCTGATTAAATCGTGATCCTCTAGCTATGCCAGGAGTCGTGTGTTTATCACACGCTCCATCACCTTGGAGTGAAGGGAGGTTATGGCAATAGGCCTGTAATTCGATGGAATTGATCTATCACCCTTTTGGGCACCGGGTGCACAACCCTTGTTTTTCTTCTTCGCCAATGCCCATTTCCGAAATGCTAGCAGATTACAAAAAGGAAAAAAGTAAAGTAAGAGAATTGGATAAGATACAATAAGATTATATTTCAAAAAATGTAAGACATGTCTAAGTGCCAGCGAGGGCCCAATGGCAAATAAAGAATGTTTAGGTTTAGGTTTAAAGACTTTTTATTCTCATAAAGACATATTTTACATCACTTACATGAGAACATAAATATAAAAAGAAATAATTCCATACATTCGTTGTCATACTAATTATTCAGAAGAAACAAGTTTAACAATTCAAAATTACGTGATTGGCTAGTCGCTTTTTGAATAATATGAACGAGTCAATATTTTTGATGTCCGAGGGTAACTTGTTAAAAAGGCGCGCACCTTCATATGTTATCGTGGTTTGGCCGTACTTTGTTCGTGACTTAGGCAAAACAATGAAGCTCGCGCGTCGAGTGCAGGTGCGCCCAACTTGTTTCCGTTTAGTAAAGTGTAGGTCGGTGCGGACTTTATTGCTCATAGTTTTCCAGATGAAAGTGCAAATGTTATAAATGTATAATTGTTTAATAGTCATTAAATTAGTTTCGCGATAAATTTTTATAGTTGCTGTTCGATAGTTATAATTGAATAGTATTTTTATTATCTTATTCTGTAGTATTTGTAATTTGTCTACTTTTGTTTTGGCGGCACTTCCCCAGATTTCAATAAGGTATGACAGGTGTGGTTTTATTAGAGCATTATAAATTGTGAAACGTAATTTACGTGGTATGTATCGAACATTTATCCGGAGGGAGGCAAGGAGTGAGACTAATCTGGTTATTAACTTTTTAATGTGACTATTCCATGTTAAATTGGTATCCATGAGAAGACCAAGATATTTTTCATGGGTTTTTTCTTGTAAAGGTGTTGTTGATGACGGGTTGACGACTTTGAGGTTCCGCAAGTAAAATGGTAAAAACGTGAAAAGAATTTTAAACTTTTATTGTTGGTCGCGGGTATACAACTTAGAAAAATAGCGGAGAGCAGCGTGCGGTGTGCGTGGCTCGCACTTTTAGACTGATCATGATGCGTTTTTAATGCATAAAATTAATAAGAAAATATACCCTCCAATATTCGGCCAGCACGCCGCGCGCTCTCTTAAGACTTAGTATATAAAATTAAATTATGTACACGCGTCGTTAACAATTCCCACCCCTAGTGCTGCTCTAACAGCACTCAGTACCAACCGGGATTCGTATGACGCGTGTGACCGATCTAGTTAATGTGCCTGATTGCGTCTTAACCCTAACCATGCGTACTCGTCCATCCCTCCCAGGGAATACTTCCTCAATTAAACCGCGAGGCCAAACATTTCTTGGGCTATTAGGGTCCGCAATCAACACGAGATCGCCTGCTTGTAGTGATCTGTTGTCCGAAAGCCATTTCGTCCTGGGCAACATCCCGGGCAGCACCTCTCGTACCCATCGGTGCCAAAACATATCTGCGAGACGCTGTGATATGCGCCATTGTTTACGAAGGTAAGTGTCTGAGTCATCAAATACTCCAACACGTGGTAGGTTCGATGAAGATCCTATAAGGAAATGGTTAGGAGTTAGCGATTCGGTGCTATTTGGCTCCACTGAAACGTGCACCAAAGGTCTGCTGTTTACCATATTCTCAACTTCGGCTAGTAAGGTGATTAGTGTCTCCTCTCGCGGAGCACGCTCTCTTAGAATAGTTTTAAGTGCCGTCTTCACACTCCGAATTAATCTCTCCCAGGCCCCACCCCAGTGAGGGCTCGCGGGTGGTATAAACGTCCATTTTATTCCTCTATTCAAAGCTTCAGTTTTCAGAGTTTCTTCGTCCAGCTCTGCCATAGATTTTTTTAACTCTGTGTCTGCGCCTCGCAAATTAGTTCCATTGTCTGAGAATAGTTGGTGAGGCCAACCACGTCGCGCCGCCATACGTCGCAATGCCATCACAAACGAGTCAGTAGAGAGCGACGAGACTAACTCCACATGAATTGCTCTGACCGTCAAGCAGGTGAACAAGACCCCATATCGTTTTTCACGATGTCTTCCCACCGTTATATCTAACGGGCCAAATAGGTCTACTCCGCAGAAAGAAAAAGCACGCTGGTGATGTGCCATTCTGGCTTTTGGTAAGTCTCCCAGTCTTGGTATTTCAGGTTTGCAACGTTTTAGTCGACAAATCATACATTTGGAGACCACAGCACGCACGGTAGGTCTCAATCGTATAATCCAGTATACTTGTTTCAGCTCGTTCACCACCATCTCGCGACTTCCATGAGCGGCTCTGACGTGATAAGCTCTTACAATTAATCTTGTAATGTAATCAGATCCATCTAAAATTATAGGATTTTTTATTTCAGATGTAACGTCACTGGCAGCATTAATACGTCCACCGACACGCAGGATCCCGCAGGAATCAAGAAACGGTGTTAACGTAAGTAATTTACTAGCTTTAGGTAAGTATTCTCCGTTTCTTATTTTATGTATTTCTTCGCCAAATGTTTTAGCTTGAGAATAGCACAATAAAATCTGCTCAGCCTTCCGCATCAATGTTAAATCATCAGTTAGTAATTTCTGCGTTTTATCAATGAACTTCAATACAATAAACATCGTGCGCACTAATTTTAACCATGAAGAAAATCTTGTAGGATCGGGTACACTAAAATGTTCGTCCTTAAAATACAGTAAAAGAGAAGTACATTCCAATGTATCTATTGGTATGTCAGATTGTGTTACAATATCCGTAGGCCATTCATACTCCGGGTTACAAAGAAACATAGGCCCATATAACCACTCGTGTTGCAACGAAGAAACCTCACAATTCTCTCGCGTAGCTATATCGGCAACATTTAATTTTGTAGGGACGTATCTCCATTCGGTTGGTTTTGTTAATTCGTCGATTTCACCTAGTCTGTGCGCTACGAACGTCTTGTAATTTCTGGCATTATTTTTTATCCAGTACAGAACGGTAGAGGAGTCGCACCAGAAATATCTTTGTTGTGGTTTTATCCTATGTTCGCGTACTACAGAGTCTGCTAAACGCGCGGCCATCACCGCCGCTTGCAACTCCAAGCGGGGCACGGTCGTAGCCTTTACCGGCGCTACGCGGCACTTGCTAGCCACGAAAGTTACAAACACTTTATTATTGTTACCGGTCCACCGCCAGTAACATACAGCGCTCATTGCTTTAGTCGAGCTGTCGCAAAATATATGTAGTGTTAGATCTGAGTAAGTATGTATAGCCGGCGGCAGCGCGCGCGCGCCACAGCTTCGGTCGGCGTCGACAGTTCTCGGGTGATGTTTCGGGTTCTCACTCGCACTAGCGCAGGCCGCCATATAGTGTCTAGGTAGGCCTATATTGCGTAACGAACTAAGCGATGAAACCCATTTGTACCATTTACTTTGCAAATCGGAAGGTATATATTCGTCCCAACCTATATTTGTTTGCCAACATGCCTGCAATATGATTTTTCCGGTTATGGTAATAGGAGCGAAAATCCCATAGATATCAAATATTGACATGATAATTTTTAAAATCTGCCTTTTGGTGGGCTTTTGTGTTCCATTGACCAAGCTCTCGGGGATGCGTTTTAGTGATATATCTAATTTTAATAAATCCAAATGCGGATCCCAAATTAAACCAAGCGTCCGTTCGCCGTCAAATTCATGTGGTTGTTCGAATTTAAACTTTACGGCTACTTCACCCAATGATTCTTTTGGAATGGAGTTCAGTACAATCTCATTATTTGTAATCCAGTTTCTTATGTAGAAATTACCCTGACTGTGTATGTGAGTGACGTCATTTACGAGCTCTATGGCAGTTTGTTCGTCTGGTACACTGTCAATGTAGTCGTCCATATAATGTGACTTAACTATGGCATCACAGGCGCGCGGCAACGTTTGCCTAAAACGTTCCGCATTTTTGTTCTTAATGTATTGAGCAACAAACGGTGAACAATTGGCTCCAAATATTAAAGATGACATTATATATGTTTTTATATCTCCCTTGTCGTCTCGAAACAGGAAACGAAAGGCGTTTTGATCATCGGTGTTAATTTTAACTCGCAAAAACATATCCTGAATATCTGCAGTCAACGCCACTCTGTTCTCCCTAAATCTAAGCATGATACCAAATAACGACTGGAGAAGATCAGGTCCTTTCAGAAGGTAATCGTTGAGTGACAGACCTGCAGACTTACAAGCAGCATCGAAAACTAAACGAAGTTTCCTTTTATTAGGATTATCTACGCCAAAATGGGGTAAGTACCAGACTTTCCTTCCAGGAGAGGTCATGAAATTATTTTGCAGTTGTTCGGCGTAACCATTGTCCAGCAAATGTTGTATGCGTTCCCGGTAACGTTGAGCGTATTCATGATTTCGCTCCATTTTTTGTTCAACGCCTTTTAGTCTAGATATTGCAATAGGATAGGTGTCTGGCATTACACAGTCTTCATTCTTCCATGGTAATCCAACGTGCCATTTGCCGTCCTTTAATATAGACGTTCGTTCCAGAACTTCCAGTGCTTGAACATGTTCCGCGTTCTGTCGCGGCGTACCAGAGATTCCCATAGCCTCTATGGAAAAAAAATTACGAACTTCATCATGAAGTTCTCGTAATCCACGTTCGCCTTCACTTATAAACAGTGTTGAATGAGCTTGCGGTTGTCGAGTGACACTCGCACGGCCATGCACAGACCACCCCAGGGGAGAACGAGTAGCACATAATTCATTTGGAGATCCTACTAAAGATTCTAAAGGTAAGAGCAAATGATAGTTATCCTGACCAATAAGTACTTCAGGTTTTAAATTACCAATACAAAGTTGCGATTTTATCGATTCCAAATGACTATATATGTTACAGTTAACAACAGTTAGATCTTGTGTAGGTAAATTTAATTGATTTACACTCCGCGCTGTAATATTAAACAACATACCTTGTCTATTAGCAATAGGCACATTAACCAGCTGAGAGTCGCACACAAGCTCGGTGTCGTCCCATGCGCCGCGCACACGTAAACGTTCCCGGCGGCCGCGCAGACCGGCCCGCGCCGCCAACTCCGCGCTTATCAATGACACTGTCGAGCCGTCATCGAGGAGCGCAGATGCACTGATTACACCATTTGCACCGTGGATGTATATAGGCACGACTTTTAACATAACTACACAACTATTAACATTTATGTGGTTTACATTTTCGGCATGATTTTCAGATAACAGTTCCGGCACCGACAATGTATTTTCGACGTGCCGACGCGGCACGTAATGTAATAAACGATGATGATTTTTAGCACAGCCCTCAACGTCGCACACCGGTGCGGGGCACGTAATTTTATCGTGATGCGATACTAAACATTTAAAACACAAATTAAAGCGCTTAACGTGATCCCAGCGTACTTTACGTAGCGCCTTTTTAAAATTTCTACACTCGGTTAGTCCATGCACTGACTTCTTACAAAACCGACAGTTCGCCACTACACTTTGTTTATTTTGCATTAACAATATTTCACTGTGACTATTAAACTGTCTTTTATCCGGTCGCAGGTACAGTAAATTAGCACCCGAAAGAGACAACTTCACCGCTTCTTCATGTAAAAAATCCGATAACATAGATAATCGGCATCCGTTATCTTTCTTCAATTGTTCGTAACTGTAATCGTTCCATTTTGAAATCAATATGGTAGGCAGCTTACTGAGTACAAGGGTAGCCACATTCACACCTTGTAAATAATCGTGCCGCCCCAACGAGCGAACTGCAGTTACATAGTTGGTTATTTTTATGGAGAACTTTGTTATTTCTTTATGATAATCTGGTGGTAGCGGGGTCAACTTCTTCAACTCACTTAATATTTTACATAAAATAATATCCGGGTTACCAAATTGCAATTTTAAGGTATCCATAATTTTATCCGGGGTTGTAGGAGTAATGAGCAAAGACGCGACGGCCTCTCGAGCAGGTCCACGCAGGCATCTTCGCAACCGCCAAAGGTTTTCCTTGTCAGTGAAATTACATAATTCGGTAGATTCTTCGTACGCTTGTACAAATTGTAACCACTCCATCGTTTCGCCGGAGTAGACAGGGAGGTCTCTCGGCGTGCTCATGCGGCTAATGAGGTTGTTGTTATGATTGTTAGTGACGGTGGTAGTAACCAGTTGCCGTATTGCAGTCGCCAATTGCTGAACTGAGCCACCGGGGCCGGAGTATACTTTCTCCGGCGGATACAGCGAATCCTGATTGATTCCAGGTTCGTGGATACGCTGATCTCTCAGGTCCATTTGGCTGCGGTCGACCCACCTTTCAATGTCACTTCTACTAGTGCACTGTTTCGAATGAACAGACTCCGATCGTGAACTGTATTTATCCTCAAGTGCAGCTACATCTGCTGCTAATTTCTTGTCTATAAGTTCCATTTGTATGCGAGCCTTTTCTTGTGATGCTTCCAGCTCCAGTTGTTTTCTACGCGCCGTGATCGATGAAGAACAGGATTGGGCTTTTGATTTTGGTTTCGACTTGACAGTTCCAGAAATATATGATGATGGTTTATTCTCCACAAGTTCATCACGGGTAGATGGTGGCAGGTCTGGTGATATTTCTGGAGGTAATTGGGTATCTTCCAGTTCATCAACGATTTCTCGTTTGGTAAGTAGTTCCTTCCGAAGACTCCCTCGGGTATTCACCATTTTTGTACGTTGCGGAGTACGTGTCGTCATGAGGTTCTGCAGATCCGGCTCGAAGGACCAATTGTTGATGACGGGTTGTCGACTTTGAGGTTCCGCAAGTAAATGGTAAAACGAGAAAATAATTTTAAACTTTTATTGTTGGTCGCGGGTATACAACTTAGAAAAATAGCGGAGAGCAGCGTGCGGTGTGCGTGGCTCGCACTTTTAGACTGATCATGATGCGTTTTTAATGCATAAAATTAATAAGAAAATATACCCTCCAATATTCGGCCAGCACGCCGCGCGCTCTCTTAAGACTTAGTATATAAAATTAAATTATGTACACGCGTCGTTAACAGGTGTATTGTTTATAGTGAGAGGTGTGAAAGTTGGTATCGGTTTATTCTTAGCCTTAAAAATTATGTAGCTGGTTTTGGAGACGTTTATGGTTAGTAAATTGTATTGAAACCAATCATAAAGAACATCAAGGTCATGCTGGGCTTGAGAGATTAGGTCATGGATTGACGAACCGAAGTAAAAAAGGCATGTGTCGTCAGCGTATAAAGTAATATTACCATTTAAGCCTAGTTCGTGCATATTATTAATGTAAACTAAGAAAAGCAGTGGACCCAGTATTGACCCTTGTGGAACTCCGTAAGAAATCGGTAGTGGGGGACTTTGGTAGTTACTGTCTATTTTAACGATCTGCAGTCTGTTCGTAAGGTAAGATTTAAATATGTTTAGGGCTATGTCAGTAACGCCAATCACTTCTAGTTTCTTTAAAAGCAATTTGTGGCTGACGGTATCAAAAGCCTTTTTTAAGTCAATGAATACCCCTAGTGCAATGTTTTTTTTATCAATGTTGTGTTTAATTTTAGTAACGAGATCAATTGTTGCTGAAAGTGTATTACTTTTACATCGAAACCCGTATTGTCGCTCATAAAAGAAATTAATAGAGTCTAAGTATTTCTGTAACCGTATGTACAAGACTTTTTCGAGAATTTTTGATAGTACAGGTAACACCGAGATTGGTCGATAATTACCAGGTTCTGTTTTTGGTCCCGATTTATAAATGGGTGTTACTTTGGTTAATTTGAGTGAGTCTGGAAAAAATCCGTCTTTTAAAAGTTTGTTAAGGCTCATTGTTAGTCGATTTATTATTAGATCCTTTACACATTTAATTACTTTGGTACTGATACCGTCTAGACCAACACTACTATTAGAATCAAGGTTGTCAATAATATCAAGGATTTCTTTTACGTTACATGGATCCAAACTATTCATTTGCGTATTTTGTGTCGTTGACTTGGGTAGTGCATGAATATAATTAACATGAAAATCTAGAGGAATTTCGTCAGCTAGACATGACCCTATGGTAGCGAAAAAGCTATTAAATATTTTACATATCTCATGGGGATCGGCGACTTCTACTGAATTGACTATAAGTTTCGAAGGAGCGCACCTTTGTCTGAATCTGTTATTTGTTAGGTTATTTAGTAAACTCCATAATTTTTTAGGCTTCCCATTGTATTTGCCAAATTCCTTGTTGTAATATGATTTCTTCGCTTTCCGAATTAAGGTTTTAACTTGGTTTCTTTTGGTGTTGTACTTCTCTTTCAGGGCTTCATTGTCGGGATTCTTTTTTAGTTCTGTCGATATCTGGTTCCTTTCATTGATTTCTGCTATTATATTTTTGTTTATCCATTCCTTTTGTGGCTCATTAATAACTTTGGTCTTCACAACTTTGCTCTCTCCTATACATTTTTTAATCAGTTTTTCCAATTCTGTAAAATCATCATTTGGTTCTTGCATTCCTGATTTTTTAACTATATCAAAAAGTTCCTTATAGTTGATGGCTTCGTATTGATTACGTATCTTTGGAGGTGGTTTTATTTTCTTGATTTCAACGTATAGCTGTTTATGATCAGAGAGAGAAGAGTTGACTGTTATCACGTGGAAGTAATCTTTGTTTAGGTTGCTGCTTACATGATCTATTAAGGAGTTTTTAGTTGTTCCTGGTCTGGTGTGATATTTTTTTGTGATTTTATTAATAATCTTGTGTCCAGATTGTTTTAAAAGTTGGTTATACTGATTGGTCTTAGAATCTTTTGTGAGTAGATCGATGTTGAAGTCCCCGAAAACTATTGCTCTTTTTCTTACTTGTAATTGTGATTCATATACCTCGAGAAATTGCTGGAAATGAGTGTGCCCTGGATTATATACGACTCCTACTTCGAGCGCATATTTTTCTAGTTGTATCCATAAATAATTATTGCCTCCTATATAAACTGACTCGGATAAACTGTGTTTCAGGTTATTGTGTATATATGCAGATACCCCGCCTCCAGCAGTATCTGTTCTATAGTTATAGTAGTGACTGTAGTTTGGTAGTTGAAATTGTAATGCTTGCTCTTCGTTGCGAAACCAGGTTTCAGTTAGTAGGATTATGTGCACAGTGTTTGGTATTGCTTGTAGGATACATTTGAGTTCGTCGAATTTCCCTTCTTTTCGTATACTCCGGACATTTAGGTAGAGGAATGTAAGTCGTGTCTTGTTGTTTGGGAAATCTTGGTAACTGTCTAGCAGTTCGTAGGTATTATGGTTTTCAGTTTGAGTATTGATTGTTGAGTTTACTGTATTTAGTTTTTTGATGTTTTTATGATTGACGGGGTTCCATTAACATATTTAATTGTAATATTAGTCTCACCTTTGTCTTGGCGCCGCTTTAGCTCTTCTCTTAGGTTTATCATATAGTTTTGTTGTGTTGGTGTTTGGTCTGAAAACATTTTTAGGCCATCTTGCAGCTTATTCCTATTACGGAGTAGTTTTTTTGCAGGTTCTATTGTTTCAAAGCACACCTTGATGCTACGGTTCCTGCCTGGTTGTAATTTGCCGATTCTAAAAATCTTAGATGGTTTCGGAATGCCTTCGCTCACCAGGGAGATAGTTTTGAGTACATCAGCTTCGTCTTTTGACGATCTTTCCTCAGAAGTAGATACAATTTGTTCGGGTAGGCCAACAAGCACAATGTTCCTTTCTCTGCTACTGCGATACAGCATCTCTTGTATAATTTGTTCGCCGAGAGTTATCTCACTTTCCAAGGTGATAGGTACAGTTTTAGATGTAACTTTAAGGTCGTTTAAGTCTGATTCAAGAGATTCCATTTTGATTTGCATTGCATTGAGTGTTCGCTCGTTTGATGACTTCATATCAGTAATTTGATTTTTAATATCAGTTATGTTCTCTTGCATATTTTTCAAAATCTGTTCGTTAGATTCGACATACTTTTCTAATAGAGAACTGATACGAGATATATCCGTTTTCATTTCTCTTATATCGTCAGAGCATGAGCACTCAATATCACAAGGAGTTTTTCGCTTACGGAGCGTAATAGATGGTTCCGAACGTAACTTACTCATCTTTGACAAATCAGGTTGCGACCCCCCAGTTGGTGACCTCTGTACGCTCATGTTGTTTGCGTTACGTCAGCCGGTGCACCGGTGCAGCGTAATTAATGAGCGAGTCAAAAAATAGCAACCGTACGTGTCTTGCGGGGGTGAAGGCGGCTCGTGGGTGCGGTGTTCTGTGTTGCGGTGGGGGTCTTCTTCACTGCAGCGCAGGAGTCTAAGGTCACACGAGACTAACTGCGTTCACACAAATTTTGAGTTTTAATTCTTCTTAGTTAGAATGAAATTGTATTCGTATTGATTTAGAGAATTTTTAAATAATACTTGTACACGTCTGCTCGGTAAGACAACGAACTATGATATCTTTATCATCGTAACTTTGAAAATCTATGTATCCTATTGTCCATAGTCAAAGTTTGTACCTGTAGGGAGTAGAGATGGGTTAAGGACTGAGTATTTATCCAAGGGTGAGTAAATACTCATAAATACCCGTTTCTACTGAGTTTTTATCCAAAATCGGCAGTAAATATTTTTTCTTTAGTTAAGTCTTATAAATTGATTCGGAACTATGGATTTACTAAAATATCAAGGGATTAGAGGTTATTTGTGTGTTTTATTAATAGTAAGTACCTAATAAAAAAGTACTGTGCCAATATTCAATGTAAGGTATTTATTATTAATCCACAAACACTGGTATTATTAAAGGCCTCCGACTTAGCTATACGCCTGAGGCACACCTGAGGTGGGGTAGGCGGGGGCAAGGGTCCTTTATTTCGCTGTCACTGTCGTCAGCGTGCTCGTAGCATTTTTTTTACATACGACAGTAAAGTCTCACCCGTCGGAGGAAGTGCACACGCTCGTCGTATTTGGACTTAAAATGAATGTTGTAGCATTTTTACTTGTCCTATTTGTGTATTTGAATGTGAAATCACCTGCACGTAGCGCATACCGATCAGCAAACGAGGTTTTGGCGAAAGAGAGGTAGGTCAATAAGGAGCTATTCCGTTGGCGATGGGGATGGTAATGCGTGAGCGACACTCCTTGTGTTGCAGGCATCCATTGTCGACGGTAACTGCTTACAATCACCCGACGTGGTATATAAAACATATACTTTTGTTATCTAAAGAGAGGTAGGACCCAGCATGGGATCTTGCTGTGCTCCGTCCAGTCAGACATTCTGTACCGGCGGAGCATGGCAAGACCTCTTGCTCTCAGTATCCGTCTGGGGAAGGACCTCCACCTTAAGTGGGTAGCGGGAGGACCGGCGGATATCAAACCGCCAATGACGGTGTGGGCGCGGAAGGCTGGTTCGGCGGTCAGGGAGATCCGGTGAAACGACTGACCGCTGGCGGCCCGTGGGTCAGTAGGGTTCCTGAACCCGGGGATTACTTAAACTCCGGCCCGGGAGGCTGAACCGCCAACCCGTGAAAAATTAGAAGGAGACCGGAGTGGACCCGGCTGCTGCAGCAGTGGGGGACGGGGGGCCCTTCCGCCCGCCGTGCCAGAAATCACATAACCTGCATTGTCCAGTGATGGAAGATACCGCGCTTTTGTCCTCTACTCTGTCGGCTCAGCGACTTCTCTTTTGAACCTCAACCCAACATAAATGGCACCGAAAATGAATAGGAAAAGAAATATAAGAGCGGCTGCTCCTTCCACAATAAATATAGATTTTTGCAACATCAGGGGACTACACTCCAATATTCATCACCTCGAGACCGCTCTGCCGACCTTCTTTTCCTCACGGAGACACAAATATCCTCACCGGCCGACACATCTTACTTACGTTACCCCGGGTGCAAACTTGATCACCTATTTGTACGCCGTGCCGGGATATGTACGTTATGTACGTTCGGGAGGATATTTGTTGTCGCCGTCTTCATAGCCTGGAAGACAGGGGCCTGTCACCATTGGGTGCGCGTGGATCATGGCGGCCACACCCGAATCTACGCGTGCCTTTACAGGTCCTATAGCGGTGATACAGACACATCCCGTTTATTTGAGCACCTGCAAATGGCAACTGACAAAGTTATCGAGCAGTATCCCTCCGCGGAGTTAGTGATTTTGGGAGATTTTAATGCCCACCACACCGAATGGCTTGGCTCTCGGTGCACTGATTCCGCGGGTAGATCTGCCCATGACTTTGCTTTGGCCTATGGTTTCTCCCAACTGGTACGTTCTGCGACGAGAGTACCAGACAGATAGACGACCATACAAACTTCTCACTGGACCTTCTGCTGACCACACGTCCGGATGAGTAAAACATCTCTGTGGATGCGCCGCTTGGCTCATCGGACCACTGTCTCATCCGGACCCAAGTGCCCTGTGCCAGGCGTGACCCACCTCGGCCTACCGGATGGCGTCGCGTATGGCACTATAAGTCGGCAGACTGGGACGGATTGCGTGAATTCTACGCGTCGTACCCGTGGAGGCAGCTTTATTTCAAAACAGTTGATGTCGAATCCTGTGCGACTACGGTAGCTGCGGCGATATTAGATGGCATGGAATGCTACATTCCCATTCGCTTTGTGGCGACAGCGGGAGCTAAAAAGCGACTGTGGTTTAATCGGCCTTGTAAAGAAGCCAAACTTCTCAAACAGGCTGCTATCGAGACTTGGATCACGGCGCGTGCTAATGGAAATCCAGATGTCTCGGTATTGAAACGTAAACTGAACGCTGCCTTGAGGTCCAGTAAGAGGGTAATCGCCAGAGCAAAGTTTGATTTCGTCGGTAGAGTTGGCGAGCGGCTTACACGCCTTCCGTCTGGGAGCCGTGCTTTCTGATCGATGGCTAAAGCTGCCGAGGGAAACTTTTGTCAGTTGTCTAGTTCACCATTGCAAAAACCGGATGGCAGTCTGGCGTACAGTGCTAAAGAGAAAGCCGATTTACTGGGTAATCTCTTTGCGTCTAACTCGACTTTGAATGACGGGGGAGCTGTGCCACCTACCATCGCGAGGTGCAGTAGCTCAATGCCGGAAGTCTCAAATACCCAACAAGATGTCCGGCGGGCGTTGCTCTCCCTCGACATTCATAAGTCGAGTGGGCCAGATGGCATACCAGCAGTGGTGCTAAAGCAGTGTGCTCCTGAGCTGTGTTCTGTGCTAACGCGCCTTTTCGTGCTTTCCTACTCCACTGGGCAAGTCCCGTCTTCGTCGAAGACCGCCAATGCGCACCTGGTGCCCAAAAAGGCGATAGATCAGACCCATCGAATTACAGGCCTATTGCTAAACCTCCCTTCTCTCCAAGATGATGGAGCGTATGATACACACACTACTCCAGGTATACCTAGAGGATCACGATTTAATCAGCGACCGTCAATACGGCTTTCGCCACGGTCGTTCGACTGGTGATCTTCTAGTGTATCTTACACACCGCTGGGCTTCGGCGATCGAGAGTCAAGGTGAGGCATTGGCTGTCAGCCTAGATATGACAAAGGCGTTCGATCGGGTCTGGCATCGGGGTCTTCTATCGAAGTTACCATCGTACGGGCTACCCGAGGGTTTGTGCAAATGGGTGGCCAGCTTCTTATCCAGCAGATGCATCAAAGCCGTAGTTGACGGTGGTTGTTCCAATAGCATGGATATCAATGCTGGTGTCCCACAGGGCTCTGTATTGTCCCGAACGCTGTTTCTGCTGCATATCAATGACATGTTGTCAATTGACGGTATTCATTGTTATGCGGACGATAGTACTGGGGTCACTTATTACACAGGCCGTGCTAGTATCCCTCGTTCACTTGTGGAGGAAAGCCGCGTTAGACTTGTGTCTGAAATAGAGTGTGCTTTTGGTAGGGTGTCCGACTGGGGACGGTTGAACTTGGTTCAATTCAACCCTACCAAGACACAAGTCTGTGCGTTCACCGCTAAAAAAACCCCATTTGCTGTAGTCCCCCAATTCCAGAACACGCCACTAACCATTGCCAAGAGTATTGGGATTCTCGGCGTCGAGATCTCCAGCGAAGTTCAGTACCGAAGCCACTTGGAAGAAAAGGTCAAGCTGGCGTCAAAGAAACTTGGTGTGCTCAACAGAGTCAAACAGTACTTCAGCGCGGGGCAAAGACTTATATTTTAGATAAGTCCCAAGTCAGACCGCATATGAAGTACTGTAGTCATCTCTGGGCGGTGGCACCTGGTTACCAGCTAGGACCTTCTGACTCGGTGCAAAGACGAGCTGTGAGATTCGTCGATGATCCTAAACTCACACACGGTATTAAGCCCTTGAGTCTAAGGAGAGATTTCGCCTCGCTTTGCGTGTTCTACTGATTGTACAATGGGTTGTGTTCTGAGGAATTGTTCGATATCATGCCAATAGCCTCGTTTTACCATCGCACTGCTCGCCGACGGCTGGGAGTTCACCCTCATAGACTGGAACCGCAATGGTCGCGTACTGTGCGGTTCCTGAGAAACTTTCTACCGAGAACTATTAAGTTGTGGAATGAGCTCCCTGCCGAGGTTTTCCCAAGGGACTACAGTATGGTGTTCTTCAAGAATGGCGTGAAGAGGTTCTTACAGCGTCGGCAACGCAAGAGTGACACCCCTGGTGGTTGCAAATGTCCATAGGCTACGGGACTAACTGCTTACCATCAGGCAGGCCGTAAGCTTGTTTGCCACCTTAGTGGTATAAAAAAATCTTTAAAAAAAAAGAGCTCGATGGGGTCGTTGCGCATGTCATTCTAACCGAACACGCAGGTTAAGCAAAGCAAAGGTTTTCCGTGCTCCGAGGGCACGTTAAGCCGTCGGTCTTGGCTATTGTCGATAGATGACAGTCGTTAAGCTAAGTCAGTGGCCCTCGGGCGGCTTGAAAATACTGGCCTCCGCCAATCCGCATTCGAGCAGCGTGGCGGAGTATGCTCTAAACCCCTTCTGTTGAAGGGAGACTAAAATTTCAAGTCTTTTTGTGTTTATTTTTTTTTACTCATGCATTTGGATAAATACTCAGTATAAATGAGTAAAAATGGATAAATACTAATATTTATCTTTCCTTCTCAGTAAATACTATTGAGTATTTACTGACCGCCCATCTCTAGTAGGGAGACGCCATTTATTTCAAAGGTTATATTCCTGCGACCACGGACGCTGCAAAGCGTTCCAAACGTCAGGTTCGACAAAATAAATAGCAGCAATAGCCATTTATTGTTGAGTTTGTTATCAATTTTTGCAAATCCCGGCTCGATATTTTTTGTCCCGAAATTCAGGGGTCAGAATAGTTCAATACTGTATTGTATTCCCTGAACCTATAGTAGGTACTTGTGAAAACAAAACCTGTAGTATATACCACTACATGTTAAATAACGTTTTATAAACCGGTATGGGAGCACCTTTAGGCTCTAAAGGCTTCGTGAGGCTTTAAAAGCTTCAGACATGGTGATCGAAGTGGTAATTATTTAAGATTTCTTGTTTGTTTGTTTGTTTGTAATATCTTTAATGTACATTAAGAAATACACAATAACAATAAGCACAAAAAGAGACAATGGTACATAGGCGGACTTATCCCATAAGGGATCTCTACCAGCCAACCTTAGAGTCATTGATAGAAAATTTTGCAGTGTCGTAAAAGCACATGTACATTACAAACTGTACCTACCTCAATAATTGAGGAGAATACATAATTAACAACATAACTACATCTATACATAAACTATGCAATAAAAAGAAAATAGTGATAACACAATTAATAATAAATAACAAAACAATATTACAAAAGAATATAGGAAAATGGTATCCAAATTACGAATAAATTTAATAACAGTAAATAAATTGATCTTTTTTTTTTGTTTTACTTTAACGATATTACCAACGTTTACAGGAAGAACCAATGGCGATGCAGAGACGGGACGTGTATTGGCATAGACGGGAAGTGCGACGGAGTAGTGGACTGTCCGGACGGGAGCGACGAGACCCACGCGCTCTGCAGGAAAAACCAGTGAGTGTACGACAGAACACCACTACATTTCATTTTCCTAGCGTTATACCGTTTCCTAATCCATTAGGATTGCCGGAGTCCGCTATCTAAGCCTAAGGATTTGGCGAAGATACTGATTTTTACATGAAGCGACGAGCTCGGTGGCTCAGTCGTGTATAACGCGACTTTGACACCGACGCTCGTGGGTTCGATTCCCACACAGAGAAAACATTTGCGTGCATGAACATGTCTGTTTGTCATTGCATCAAAGCAGCCCGTCTGGGGAAGTCCCTCCGCCTCCCAGAAAACCGCAGCCAAATAACAACTCCCTGGAGGGTTGTTGTGTTCCTGCGTGTGAGTGAGGTCACCAGTAAGCTCCTAAGGAGTTGCTGTGTAAGCAGCAGAGGCGTCACGCAAGTGATACTTAATATATTACAATCGTTAATAGGCTACGGTGACTGCTTTACATCAGTGGGCCGTATGCTTCCTCCCGACGTTGTATAAAAAAGACATGAGCTGGTCGGTCGTGGTAGGTGAGTCTACGCCTTCTTCGGCTCCTACATCCATGTTTCCAGGTCACCTTTACAATACCACATGTTATGTCTTGCAGATGCCAGAGCAACTGGTTCCGCTGCACATACGGTGCGTGCGTGGACGGAACAGCGCCCTGCAACAACATCACGGAGTGCGCTGACAACTCCGACGAACTCCTGCCGCGCTGCAGAAATGAAAAGAACGAAGTCAAGTATGTAACTACTTGACAGTATGAACTTGACAACGCTAGTGGGTTACATTTCCACACAGGACAAACGTTTGTGTTAATTACATGGCTATTTGTCTTAGTCTGGGTGATTTTAAGAGAGGTAGGGCGCATCAAAGCTGCCTATCTGATGAAACACCTCCACCCATAGAAAACCGCGGCGAAAATAACAACTCCCTAGAGGGCTGTTGTGTTCCTGAGTGTGAGTGCGGTTACCAGTAAACTTTTAAAAAGTTGCTATGTTACATTCGAATGGAATAAGTTTTGTACCTAGTTACAAGTACATTTTGCGATGTGGTCATATCGCTATCTAACGCTTTTGAGATGTAGTCGTTTTGCTACTAAGCCGTTTTGAAATGTGGTTATTATGCTTTTTAGTAATTCTGATACATAGACGTTCTGGTTAGTCTTTCTCAAGAAGAGAAAGACTAGAACCAGACTTGTTCTTCTGATACAAGTATGGGAATAAGCTCCCAAAACAGTCAAGTTAAAAGGGGAGTAACTTATTATGTTTTGGCATCTAATACACATTACATAATTGGATTATAAGAATTTTATATACGAAATGTTGATGAATACAAACATACAGGGGAGGTAGACCGAAATGAACGTGTACGGAATGAACGATAGAGAGATTGTATGAATTGAATTAGTTAAGCGCTTAACGAGGGACAAAAATGAATGAAACTTGAAGGCGCCACTTACCATCAGGCTTGCCGTTTACCATGTTATCAGCCAACGTAGAAAATAACAAAAATATACTTCACATATTTGATAATGGAGGTAAACTGTTCCAACACTTAGTGGTAGTAATGACGTCACACATGATTTTGCATTGCGTATATAAAATTAAAATTTCGTGCACAAATAAAACTATTTATATTCTTCTTCTTAGCGTCAGCCCGTTGCCTAATCCCTTAGGATTGCCGGGTCCGCTACCTAACCTTAAGGATTTGGCGAAGATACTCATTTTTACCTAGAGCGACTGCCGTCAAACTTCTGCAACCCAAAAGGGAAACCATATCATTCTTAGGTAAGGTCACACATTAGTCGAAATATTATTTGTTGGACGTGCGGGTCTACTCGCGATGGTTTACCTCCACCGCCGAGTAAGCAATAATTACAAACATGTACATAAATCCAAAAACACAATTTTAGTGATTCGAACCGGGGACCTGTTGGTCACTAGCCCGGTTCTTTACCCACCGGGCTGCCACAGCTCTTAGATAACTATTTATCTCTGCATCAATCGTAAGTGCTCAAAGTACATTTTTTTGATGATTTTTGAATTATTACTAAATATGTAATGGGGATGCAAAAATGTCACATGTTTCCCCACTGGACTATGACGAGCTCGGTGGCGCAGTGGAGAAACGCGCTGTTACGCTGCTTTGACACCAACGCTCGTGCTTTCGATTCCCACACAATACAAACATTTGTGTGCATGAACATGTCTGTTTGTATTGGCCTGACTATTTTCTATGTATAATAAGTATGTATTTACAAAAAAAATGTATGTATGTATGTTTATCAGTTGTCTAGTACCCGTAACACAAGCTTCGCTTACTTTGAGGCTAGGTGGCGCTGTGAAATTTGGCCGACAATATTTATTTATTCAGTTAATAATGTAAAAGCACTAAATTTTATTTTTTTACATCATGTAGTCAGTACATACAGTTATGGATTTATTGTTCCTTGACGGTTAAGATGTTATTATGGTAATTAATATGTGACTTTATAAATGTATTCTTTTTTTTTGGAAGTGTAGTTGTTTAAAACAATTATATTATAATTTGTTTTTAACACCATATCAATGATAATTGTACGTAATTTATGTATTTTAATTAATTTTGTATGCCCATTGGTGGGACATAGAGAACCCTATCCATTTTTGTACATCGGTAATCACTTATGTTCACACAATAAAAATAAAAAAATCGGCCAAGTGCGAGTCGGACTCGCGCACGAAGGGTTCCGTACCATTATCTATAAAAACGGTAAAAAAATCACGTTTGTTGTATGGGAGCCCCCTTAAATATTTATTTTATTCTATTTTTTAGTATTTGTTGTTATAGCGGCAACAGAAATACATCATCTGTGAAAATTTCAACTGTCTAACTATCACGGTTCATGAGATACAGCCTGGTGACAGACGGACGGACGGACGGACGGACAGCGGAGCCTCAGTAATAGGG
The DNA here is from genome assembly GCA_947507595.1 of Pyralis farinalis. Classification (NCBI taxonomy): domain Eukaryota; kingdom Metazoa; phylum Arthropoda; class Insecta; order Lepidoptera; family Pyralidae; genus Pyralis; species Pyralis farinalis. Next base: position 9,800,545 of record OX382281.1, read on the forward strand.
TTCCGTTTTACCCTTTGGGTACGGAACCCTAAAAATGAAGTGATAATAAAATAAATAATAAAGTACCCAAAACCGAAGAGCATGGATGATGAGGTTGATGAGTGTGGAAGAAGCGAGAGTGGTATGTTTGAATTGATGGTTGGCCTGGTGTTGGAGACAGGCGTCATGATATGTATGTATGTATTTATGTATGATCATAATATGTTTCAGTGGTACATTCAAATGTCAAAATGGGCAGACGATACAGGCTGCATATCTTTGCGATGGAGCAAAGGACTGCCAAGATGGTTCTGATGAAACAGTACGCTCCTGCGCTGGGAGGACGTGCTACAGCTACCTATTTCAGTGCGCATATGGCGCATGCGTTGATCAAGGAGCTGATTGCAATGGGGTAAGTAAAACAGAGCAGTATGGGAGCTCGGCACTGGAGGAAGCCTCATATGCCTTGTCTTCGTGTAGTTATAGACCGAAGAGTGCGTATGAAGCTAAGTGGCGCCCTCATTTTGTTTTTATTAAAACTGTATGAATTTAAGACCAATTTAAAAAACAAATTCAATACTGGCACTGTAGAACCATATTTATGTTTTTATGAAACATATGTTGTATTGTATTATCTGTGTACAAGGAACCAAAATTTTAATTATTGCTTATTGTGGCCACTTGCGACAATAATCCAATTTATGACTATAAATATGAATATGTCTTTTATAAAACATAAATAATAATATGGTTCTGCAGTGTCAGTATTGCGCGTTTTTTTTAAATTGGCCATAAATTCAACGTTGTTAATAAAAACAAATTGAGGGCGTCAATTAGGTTTATGCGCCCTCTTAAACAAAGATAATGGCAGGTCTATGTACGGCTCTTCGCTCAGGGTATTGGGCGAAGGGAAAGCATGTTTAGGAACTTAAGATAAAGGAGAGATGCATCAAAGCAGCCCGTCTGGTGAAGTACCTCCACCTCACAGAAAACCGTAGCCAACTAACAATTCCCTGGAAGGTTGTGTTTCTGCGTGTGAGTGAGCTCACCAGTAATCTAAGGATTTGGTGTGTTAGTAACAGAGATGGCGCGCGAGTGTCATTTAATATGTTGCAAGCGTTCATATGCTACGGAAACCACTTTACAACAGTTGAGCCGTATGCTTGTATGCCTCCTGAGATTGTATAAAAAAATATTCATACATGAAACATAAAAGATACATTCATGGATCTTAGTGGATTTTATGTCCACTTTAAATATAAGAAGTACTTTTAAGGACATGTATGTATGAAGAAATGCATTTGCATAAAGAAAAGTGGGTAACACATTTACACATTTATTGAGACGTACGCCACAAGACTATCTCTCACTCACTCGTTAACATAGCTCTTTTTTATGCATTCTCGGTGATTTCTACTACTCCTGACATCATCCTTTGATAACAAACGGCCTATTTGGTCATGGTAGGGAAATCTTGGCCTTCCTCGGCTCCTACACCCTGCGACTTTCGCGTTCTATATCTGTTTCATCATTATATTCTTTTGCAGTTTTTATACATGTCCAAACTAACGGAGCATTCCTCCAACCAAAGTTATAACAATACAGATTTACATTACAATACAGTAATTATCGTTTTAGTTGATACAATTTTGAAATACTCCAAGTAAATGATGAGTTTATATATTTCAGATAACTGAATGTGCAGACGGTTCCGACGAATCCGACGAGCTGTGCAACAGGAGCGGCTCTGGGTCCGATACTGAGACCACAACTAGCACTGGGTAATATATACATAATTATTGTAATGCTACTAAATTATTAATAGCTGAATATGTATAATAGTGACAAATAGACGAATATTCAACAGACCTCATCTGTTAAATAATATATATTCATAACGAAAATGGATACAATACAATACTCTTTATCGCATCACATAGAATAGTAAATAATTAATATATTCATTATTATTAGAAATTTTGTTAAGTAGAAAGTTAAATTTAAATAATTATCTAATTTAAAACGTTATCAATATGGACTCATTCAAGTTAAATTTGTCAAAAGAAGTCTAGTTTGTTTAGTAAGTAGTAGTAACTTTGCGGTTAAATATGTTTTAAATCATTTTGAAACAGGGATTTGCTTTTAAATTAGGTGATTCATTGACTTTTAATTCAAATTAATTAAAAAAAAGATTGAAAGGCAACACGTTTTTTATAATTTAATTTTATCGTTGCTTTAGATCACCGGTACAGCCGACTGATCCCCACCACCCAGTCCCCAGCGGCAAATGCCAATTACCTCCGTATCCTGTTAACGGGCGGTACGACGTGCAAAATGCCCCCAACGCGTCTCCATATCAAATATCAGACTTCTGGGTCGTGCAGGTTTCCTGTCACCCAGGATTCGGTATTCTTGATGGCGAAAGCAAATACTACTGCACTTCAGGAGTGTGGTCACCGGATTCAAAATTGCCAGATTGTGTTCGTGAGTATCATTTTCCTTCTTAACTCTTTGATTTGAATTAAATTTATACAATATGAATAATCCGTCTCTAAAATAGTAAATCCGTCCGTCAAGAAGGAACTGACTTGTTAAATTATAAAGGCTGTCACCAGAAATGATCGCCAATGTACATTCTGTAAATGAATATACCTAAACTATCCAACAACCAATATGTACATATAACTAGTCTGGCCATAAATACTCTTGCATAGAAACATTTCCTTTTTTCAACTCTTTAATTATGTTGAATTTGGAACGCGTTTATTATGTTAAAAACTTCTTTCGGTTTCCCGCCGTTTTACATATTTTTTTCGTGATTATTATCAAATTACAATATGGAATGGGGTATTAAATGGGGTAAATAGGTTTGCAGTGATTGCCTTGTATAAAGTGGGTATGGAGCCGTCGGTTCAAGAAACTTCAAAAGCTTGATATCAGCTGTATGTTCGTATATCGTACTAACGACAGATATACCCACACTTCCTCTGTAGAAAACCATAAAAGATTAGGGAGTTCGCATGCTGTTAGAACTATAAAGGCTGTTAATGTCGTTAAAGCCGGAATTCGCTTCGAAAAAAAAAACCCCATTAGAAAACAAAACATCTTATTTTGATAAATGTAGATTCCCGCCAGGACTCTTTCGCGTATAATAAAACAAGACCTGAAGCTCAGCGCTTATCGTAGATATAAAGGACATGTCAATCAATCCCTATAGTTGAAGAGAGTGGATCTGTCCCAATCATTATATAAGAAAAAGTATATATAGTAAGTGTACGTTTTATTAAGATTACATTACTTCATAAAAAAACAAATGCATATTCATTTGTAACAGAACTTATGGCCGAACTAGGTATAGATATATATAACTAGTTACCCGTCCCGGCTATGCACGGGTGATCTGATCGCTGCCAAACTCCGCAGGATCACCCGCAGGACAAACTTACACACATTGATTTTTATTATTCATATATCTATAATATATGAATAATAAATATTGTTGAACAAATTACACAGCGCCATGAAGCCCCAAAGCAAACTAAGCTTGTGTTATCGGTACTATAGCACTAGAAAACTTACGTAAATACATGGCTGCTCCGTTCGGCACACAGATTAGCACAGCTCTGGTGAAAAAGCAGTCTAATTAATTTTGTCCACCCTAGGGATGCATAATGAAAAGCTATTTTTTAAATACGTTGGTATAAAAAAACCTTTCGTACTGTTACATCCCGGTATAAGCATTATATTCAGCTTAGTTTGCTATCTTCAATATAACTACAATATTGGAAATAACAGATCAGCAATATTATGCCTATATAATCCATACAATCTCGAAATCAAGTCAGTCGTTATTCTGACTAGCCAAACTGCTGCCCGGCTACGGACCTGGTTTCTGCCCGCCGGTCTGGACAGTTAGCTATGCTAACAGAACAGAGCCATTTAACTCGGACCTCCTTAAGTCCTTGAGTTGGAATCGCGAAATAGTGCGATATACGTAAAGTCTAAAACGTGTAAAAGTAGTGTGTAAAGTAAAGTAGTAATCTGTGAAAATTAAATAACTTGGGTCTCTAAATAAAGTTGTTTTTTTATAACAACTTAATGGACCCCACTAACAGTACGAAGCGAAGGGAGTGTACGAATTCCTCTAAGAAATCTTCTAATTAAAGACAAAGTTAGCATAAAATGGTAGTCACACAATTTACCAGAGGGAGACTTTGTATAAAAGTGGTCTGCGTGGGTACCTCTGTCTCGCCTATTTCTACCGCCAAGCAGCTGTATTTATATAGCTGTGTTCCGGTTTGAACGGTGAGATATGGCAGAGAAATTACTGGGTACTGTGACGATACACAGGTTACAAGATTGGCAGCGCGCGAGTAACATCCCCATGGTGTTGCGAGCGTCAATAGGCTGCGGTGACCGCTTACCATCGAATTCGGGCCGCATGCTTGTCTGCCAATCTAGTTTCATAAAAATCCTTTTTTCTCTTCTTTTTCTTCATAGCGTTAGCTCGTTTCCTAATACATTAGGATTGACGGGGTTCGCTATAAAAGCCTAAGGATTTGGCGAAAATACTGATTTTGATACGGAGCGACTGCCGTCTGACCTCCATAACCCAGAGGGAAAACCAGACCTTTCGTAGGTCACGTCCTTCGAAATATAATTTCCTCTACATGCGGGATTCCTTCACCGCCGAGCAAGTGATGATTACAAATATGTACATAAATCAGAAAATTCGAATTTAGTAAATACCAAAATATGAACCGGGGGTCAGTTGCCTTTCTGTATCAGAAAATAAATGTTTGTGTGATGTGTTATTTCAGGATACTGCCAGTTGAACCGTCACCCGAGCGTCCAGTACCGCTGCAGATCAGACACCACCTCCCTGAACACGCGCCCTTGTAACAACTACGAACCGCCTGGCACCGTCGCCATTCCCGAGTGCGTCGAGCCAAAGTACTACAGCTCCAGCGTACTCTCCTCTATATTCTGCAGCGACGAGGGAATGTGGTCTGACAGCCCGACGTGCTCTCTAGGTTTGACTAAAAATGGAACTAACATTACCGTTATAGTTAAAGATAGGGTACAAATACACATAAGCAACTTCCAGTACGCCGCCCCTGGCACCACCGAGAACGACGTCGATTACGACATCGATGAAACCGATTGGAGGAGCGGTGGGGCCAGTGGGAATCCTAGTTGGTCTATTAAACTTAGTGATCCCAAAGAACCGAGTAGGACACGTCGGCCGAGTACTACCAGGCCAGTTTGGCCAACAACTGGAAAGCCAGGGAACCCGAGTAGTTCTAGGGTTGAACCTAACAGACAAACGGGTGGAAGTAGCAACACGCGAGTCAAGTTTATTATAAACAACAGCAATGTTGTCGTCAATTCCGATGACACTAGGATACACTTTAGAAATTGATTTGGTATAGAATGTACATAACATGACATGACAACCAGTTCTATAACGATGTACAAATTAATTAGGAACCGATGAATCATAGATATGATTGATAGTCACCATAAGAACATACTTTAAGGGGGGGCCTTACCGATAAATGCTCGATCTGTTGCTAATTTTAATTAAAATATATTCGAAATGGAGTCTCAGCAAAGGTCAACAAAAAATATGTTTTTTCATATATTTTACCAGAACTTATTCTGTTTACAATGCACGCGTGTAAAGGTAAAAATCATCAAAAGTGTTTTTTTAACTTATATTTTTTTTAAATGAAAATCGTATTATGCAGGCCTTTGCAAAATTTTATCAATGTTGTGTAGCACATATAGCGAAAATTGTATATAATCAAAATACTTTTGTAAATTTGTCAGATTTTTCAGTAACTATTTCTTCCTAGAATAAATTTTATGTAATTTTCGTGCATTGATAGTCACTCAAAAGAACTACGCGAAGGACGGGTGGGGTGACTTGAGATGAGCGTACGATCAAACTGGTGAAGACAAATCTATAGACAATTTTGAGGCCCGCGGGAAGGCCCTCCTTCACTTTACTAAACCTCCTTAACTTTCGCCAAACTATTTTAACAAAAGCTGTTTATAAGTGGCATAAAACTATTTATTTAGCTTTCCTATAACATGAATACCTCTTTATTACAGTGCAATATTTTTTTTAGTTATTAGAAACATATCGACGCTAACAATGTATACGCATAGTTCTATACACACATCAAAGCAAACGTTGTTTGACTATTAGTTCCTACGTGGCGACACATAACGTTGGAAAATGGCTTCCACTACCAGTTAGGCCTTGGTAACTAGTTCCTACGTGTTTCGTTTACCGTTCGTAGGTGGGTTATGCGCTCATCTTATTCTTAGATATAACAAAAAAAATTCAGCCACGGAATTAGTCATTTACTTGGTGTAAATACACACATCAAAAGTGTCTAGGGATCAACATATATTTTTGCAATAACTTTTCTCCTGATTGATATTAATTAAAATTTTCTTTAAGGATTCATCAAATAAAGTGTTTTCGTTTGTCTACAGTAACGATAAACCAAGTCACCTTTTCATTAATAAAGAAATTTGCCATTTTCATAATAAAGGGATTTTTGACATTTGAACCACTAACATTAAAGTTCGAAAAAAAGACTGAAATAACAGTTTTCTTTAAAATTTTATTGGGTAACTTAAACAATTAATAATCCGTGTTTCTACCGCGAACACTAACAACACAAGAACATCGGTTTGGCATACTCAAAATGAGTTCATCCAAATCACGCTGTGGAATGGCCGCCCATGTTCGTTGCAACAACAAAAAAAGGTCTTCTTGCGACTGGATACCCTCCATATTCGGCAGAGCTCTTCTCTGTAGCATATCCCATGCATGCTCAATCGGGTTCAAGTCTGGCGACTAAGCAGGCCAGGGCATGACATTGATGTTAGCTGCGGCGAGAGTCTGTCTTACAACTCTTGCGGTGTGCGGTCGTGCATTATCATGCATTAACTGAAATAAGGGACCGATTTGCACTTGTAGAGGAACGATGAAGGATAAATTTGAGCGTTGAGGTTGCCTCTGATCCAAATCAACTCAGTTCTTCCGCCGATCCAAATACCCGCCCATACCATGATGGTTCCACCACTATAAGGATGGACTTCCTGGTAGGATTTTAATCGCTGTTGGCGTCCAGGGGTTCTCCAGTGTCGTATACGTCTTGTATCCGGTCTCATACCAAAACGAGACTCATCAGAAAAGCACACGAAACGCCATTGTTCTTCTGCCCAATTTCTGTGTTCAAGAGCCCATTGATATCGAATCCTACGATTGTGCATTGCTATAGGTGGTACCCTTAGCGGCCTTCGGGAATGAAGGTTCACTTCATGCAAGCGGTTTCTGACTGTTTGGTCGCTAATTAAGTTCCCTGAAGAGTGATGAAGCGTCACGGCTAACATCATGGCGGTTATTGTTGGAGCTCTTCGAGTTGTGATTTGAATGTATCGGTCTTGTCTCCGTGTGGTGCAGCGATACCGTCCTCCATGGCGCTCAGCCACGGTACCAGTGCTTCGGTAACGTGTCCAAAGTCGACTGATAACACTCTGACTTGTATTCAGAGCTAAAGCCACAGTACGTTGCCGGGAACCAGCTTCTATCATTCCCACGGCTCTGAGCATTTCTTCCCTGCTTAAATGACGTCGCCGCTCCATAATAACGTTGGTTTTAATCAGTAGTAGGGAAACAGTAGCGTTTAATGTTAGTGGTTCAAATGTCAAAAATCCCTTTATTATGAAAATGGCAAATTTCTTTATTAATGCAAAGGTGACTTGGTTTATCGTTACTGTAGACAAACGAAAACACTTTATTTGATGAATCCTTAAAGAAAATTTTAATTAATATCAATCAGGAGAAAAGTTATTGCAAAAATATATGTTGATCCCTAGACACTTTTGATGTGTGTAATTCAGATTCTAGTACAAGAAACTTACAGCCTAATCAAAAAACGATAAGATTTCTAGATTTTGAAAATCGAACCTTATATTAACTACCGCCGAAGTTGAAGATGATCGAAATCAATGGCGTAATTACATAGCATTTTATTATCAGCATTGTTTTAAGTATATCTGTTTATTTGTAAACGTGTAAACTTACTATTTCGTTTTAAATATATATATAAACTGTATACCATAATGAACAGATATGTAAAAAAAGAAGGAATTCGTTTTCAATTATCTAAGACATGGATTAGTTAAAACAATGCCGATCGATCGAAAACACTGCGTAATTACCACACTGATTTATTGATACCCAAAATATTAGGGTTAATAATAAATGTCTTCAGCATATCGGAAGAGCTTTTTGGTTGCTAGTTAAGAGTTCCATGTTAACATACAACTGTGAACCAGAATTAACAGATATGTGAAAAAAGAAATTCATTTACAATTAACACAAATACGATCTAGTTAAAACAATGCCAATCGGTATAATTATATTATAATATATATTATATTAAATAATTAATCGACATAATTACCACGCGAGTATTTGATACCGAATTATTTATGTTAATAATAATTGTTCCAGTTCTGTCATGAGAATTTCCTACCTCCTCAACGGGACACAATTTTTTCTTTATCAATTGAATTTATGTTTCCAAAAATCGCCTGCGGTTTTGATCAATGGCAATTATCTCAACCTCGGTTGGCAGATTTATTGATTCCGACATCCTCCTTTAAAGTCGATAGTGATCGTCTCAACCTCGGTAGATAGTAGAGAACCTGGGGAGCCTAAGAGCTCTCCTACCGTCTAAACTGAACACAATTTAAATCGGATTTATTGATTCCGGATTTCTCGATTAGGAACTTCAGAGTGATGTTAATGTAATTTAAAGTACATGACAGGTTCATGCATTATTGAAAGTATTCATGGAGTCCATTATGTACTCAATGTATGTGTAATATATATCTTCACGCCAGGTTCCTTGCGTGGAAGGCAGAGAGAACCGAACGCCATAAGATACATATCATATTCATTCATAGACTTCTGATTTCACCTTTAGTCCAGTTTGGTTAGTAGGTCTTGGTCTTCCTCGGCTACTACATTCTTCCATTTTCATGGCCTTTCTTATCTTAACCCCGGTACTCTCTTCCAGATCGACTCTCTTTCTTACATTATCATCATTGCGAACGCGATCGTCAAGTTTTACGCCACAAATTTTGCGCAATGCTCGCATCTCCACTGCATTTTTTATACTTTCATGAGTACCTATAAGTTTTGTTATAGCCATGCTTTGCTAGGAATCGTGACAAAAATGGGCTCCGCTAACTAGAGACTTAGGTCTTTATAGTTGGTTAGGTATTTTCGGGTGGTATCATAATTCCCCTTATGGCCATGAACCTCAGACAGCGCTGAGATTTCTCCCGCTGCGGCATCTGTCAGTTTGTTACTCTCGATTTCGACGTGAGCTTGGACTCGACCAAATCATTTGCTGATTTCGATGACTCGAGCTTGGTAGATGGACGAGCCTTAGAATAGCAAGTGCCGTGCGCATCTCCCGCGATTCCGCTCATATTACCGAGAAGTAGGCGGAGCCATGGGATTGTGTTGAGCTCGAGCTTGGTGCAGGATCCTGTGGGTTGCCACCACGAAATGATTGTAGCTACTGATATAGGAAACTTCTTGTAGGCCAGATTTGCAGTCAAATCAAGGTGTTTGCAGGCCTTGTTTTGTAATGCCCACACAGGTAGCTCGCATACCCAGAACCTATTCGTTCGATCTTGAATAATGGGATATGGTTGTGCAGCTTCATCTTTTTGCAATGTCTCTTTGTGATAGACAGCAACGAACTGTATAGTCTTTTGTCATCTTGTTGATTCTCTTCGATGACGGATGTTCGCGCGTGTAACTGTCTTTAAATTCCTCTCCTGCACGACGGGATTTGAATGTCTCTCGGGTACCTCCAGTGGTACATCCTTGGGTAGATATGTGGCCTTACCCCCCAGCATGGTTTTACTTCCGTCTCACCTATTTCTACCGCCAAGCAGCTATATTTATATAGCTGTGTTCCGGTTTGAACGGTGAGATATGACAGAGAAATTACTGGGTACTGTGACGAAACATCTTTAGGCCACAAGATTGGCAGCGCGCGAGTAACATCCCCGTGGTGTTACGAGCGTCAATAGGCTTCGGTGACCGCTTACCATCTGATGCGTGCCGCATGCTTGTTTACCAGTCTAGTAGTTTAAAAAAAAAGTTAATTCTATTTGCACAATTTCCCCCATCTTACATAGTAATGGGGTTAGTTGCGGTATAGACATACTGGTAGCGGTGCGTCCAGATCCCTGTCGCCAGCGTTAGGCGTATTATTCTCTATTTCTTTATATTGCCCTCTGCCGTGGACAGAGTTGTTTTGTACGTTTACATTTCTGGCTTTCGCTTTGTGTTGCGCTATTTTTATATAAGACAGAGAAACAGTGTACTATGCCGTAATACCACATTTTCGTCATAATACACTGCTCCTGTCTTTCTCTCCTTTGGTTTTCTGCTGAATGCTACAATAATAGATAATTACTTAACTAAAATTAAATAAATACACAATAAAACTAAATTACATGTAAAATTTAATAAATATAAAAAGTGTGGTCGGCATTGTACCAACGATGCTGGCAGCATTTCCGCGCAGAATCGCAATATCAATGCGCTGAGCGAGAAAGCTACCAGCTCTTTGGTCGCCAGTGACGTCGATCAGACGTCTCGCTAGTTCTTGAAAAACTAACACAGCAACTCCTTTGAAGTCTTACTGGTGACCTCACTCACAAGCAAGAACATAAGAGCCCTCCAGGGAGTTGTTATTTGGCTGCGCTTTTCTGTGTGGTGGAGGTACTTTTACAGATGGGCTCCTTTGACGCGCCTTACCTCTCTTAAAAACACCCAGACCATCACAAACAGACATATTCATGCACACAAATGTTTGCCCTGTGTGGGAATCGAACTCATGAGCGTTGGTGTCAAATTAACGTAACAGCGGTTTCGCTACTGCGCCACCGAGCTCGTCAAATACCACTTGTTGCTTGTTGGTCTACTTGCTGCTGGTCTTCCATTGCAGGCTCATATGTACCGCTGGATGGGGGCTGTCCTTGAATGCAGTTTTATACCCGATCTTCCTATCGCCCTGCATTGACCGATCTGCTTCTCTATTGGTTTCATACAATGTGGCTACTTCCAGTATCCGAAGTTCGAGTGGTAGCAGGCTACCCAACGCCAATCCTGTATTCAGAGGCACGGTGCGGCGCGATGTACGAATATTAGTTGAAGGACCCACGCAGCAGCCGCATACACGATCACAGGCTCTGCCCTGTACATTCTACTGACTACCTCAGGGTGCAAGTTCCCAAGAGTTGTTTTTGCAGCACTTGGGAATTGCTTATAGATGTCACTATGTCTTCTTCTATAAAGCGTTTCATCTGTAAGCAATCTCAAAAGTTTTATCTGTTAAGACAGATTTATATCAACGGCCCAAGGTCAGACGTGGCGAGGCGTATTTCAGTTTTCCACTCAACACCATAGCATTGCCCTTATGTGGTGCCACCTGTGATATATCACTCCGCACTCATTCACGTTGGCGAGGGTGACATTAACCCATCTCTGTATCTCTGCTGCTATATCCCCTAAAACACGAAGACTATATCATCAGCAAAAGCGCGACATAATCGCCGCGCTTTTCCAGTACCTTGAGCCGAGGGTTCTTGAGAATTAGTCCGCTAATGGAACCTTGCATGTATCCTTTACTGGGCACCTCGCCTGCGAATCTCACGTACACGTCTGTCTTCCAAATCTAATACTATCCATTACCCTCCTGATATTCACTGGGCAAACTTCTTCTGCCATTCTTTTCCACATGACCATGATAGCTTTTGATAGCGCTTCTGGTTTATTTGATCTCTGTTAGCAGGGTTGTAGGTAGCCACCATCTAAACTGAATACGATATAACTCGATAGAAAATTGGTATTCGTTTTAGGTTGGTAGTTATTGTCGGCTTGTCCCGGGAGGATTCTGCCGCTAAGCCGACTGAGCCGGAAACCGATTAAGGGATTATAAAATCCATGTAAATCAGATTACAGGGTTGAAACTTACAGTGCTCTAGGTGCGCACGCGCGGGTACCACGCAAGATTTGTAAATCTCTTCATAGTAAAGATTGTTAGCGTCATCATTAGGATTAGTTATATCTTCTGAGTAGGTTTAAAGAGGTGTCTACTTTAACAAAAACCAGTTACGAGTTCCTATAGTTTATCATAGTTGATCAATTATACTATTATTATAAAATGCATTAATTTGTAGTGAATAACAACTCCCTGGAGGGTTGTTGTATTCCCGCAAGTTAAAAAGGTAAGCTCCTGAGTGGTTGCTGTGTGCAGTAACCTACGAGCGCTTGTAATCACAAACCAATATAATATATGAATACGTTAATTTGCTTCATAGTGGGAGACAATTCAGAAACCTGATAGTAACAAAATCTGGAATACAGTTTGCTGTTGTAGCTACGTATCTGTGGTTTACATTCAAAATTTAATGACACCACTTGATAGCTAAAGAATCAAAGAATTCGTTATGTTGAGTGAGGGAACGCCCCAATTTTAAGATCATTTCGCTGTATCATATGATTTTCTTTTAGTATAGCTTACTTCCGATTACTTAGGTCGAACAGTATAAAGCTCGCGCCACGAGAAGCTAGGTATTTTATAAACATACAAACTTGTACTAAGTTTTACGAATATAACGACAAAGTACATTGTGCTCCAGTTCTGTGTTTCCACCTTTTTTACCGTATTTACCGTTTTTACCGCTTATGGACATACATATATATATATATATATATATATATATATATATATATATTTAATATTTACTACGTCGGGTATCCTGCCGAACTATTTTTTAAATATCCTTATGCCGTGTTAACCTGATTGATTTTGTGATTACGTGCTTATTTATTTAAAAATGGTTTATATTCTCCCATTTCCTCTTTCGAAGTGAAACATATTTTAATAGAAAAAACCCTTTTGACACCGACAAGTATAATAAGACGTCGGCACCTTTACTTTAAAAAAAAAGAGTTGCAGTGATTTAGTGTGTCGTGGCAACCTCGTTGATTTTGTGTTTGTTTTAAACAATGTAGCAATAATAGACCAAAAACGATATGCCAGTATGATATAGATTACATTCACTTAAAGTGTTATATACACTTTAAGTGAATGTAATCTATATCATATTATTATTAATTATTATTAATCGTTCAAAATGTTCCCACGTAGGTAAGTGACATCTAACGTAGTTCTTAAACTACTTACAACTATTACTACTTTGTAAGTAGTTTAAGAACCACGCCATCTAGCGGACAGCTAGTTTGTCCGCGGAATAGAAAACAAAAAGGGGGCCTCTTTCTAAAAAAAGTTGACATCAGATATTATTGACCCATGTCAGACTGGATCTGGAAGTCTTTTTCATTTTGCTAGTGTTATTCCATATCGTAGCCATTATGGATGACGATAACCACCTAAACCTAAAGATTTGGCGATGTTTTGACATGGAGCGACTGTAGTCAGACCTCCACAACCCAGAGGGAAACTCATCTGACTCATTGAGTTACGTTTCGAAGAGTTCCAGGGAACATAACGCTTCTTTCGAAATATGATTAGTGTGGAGTTTCCCCACGATATTTTCGTAAATATATTATAAATATGATATGGATGTTTAGATATTTGGATGTTTGTTCCGTTTCCACGCGTCAACGGCTGAACGAATTTGGATGAAATTTGGTGGGTAGATAGGTGAGCTACTGGATTAACACATAGGCTACTTTTTATCCCGGTGATATGTTCCCGTGGGATAGTTTGGAAGTTTTTATGTTTGTATCTTACTAAATATGGATGTTTTATTTCGCTTTCACGTATCACTCGCTTTTAATTGACTACTATCCCACCCTATCCTAAAGGAACATCACCGGGATAAAAAGTAGCCATTTTATGATGGTGATGTTCCTGTGGGATTGTTGCGCTTTCATCTACTACTATCCCACACTATTCCACTGGAACAGAATTTGAAATTGTTAACTGCAATATCCCACCCTCTTCCTTCCGTCATAGAACCACACGTGCGGGCTTGCGATGTCATAGTTCCACGGTTGAGAATATTTCGTCTCGTACCAAAAAGTTCGGCAACTCCTATCTTTGTCGTACCATTAAAAAGTGGAACGCATTGTCTGCACATGTGTTCTCTCCTTCCTAGAATATGGGATCCCTCAAACGAAGCGTGAAGAAGCATCTTGCGGGTCAGCATGGCAGCGTCAACTGACAGGATACGGTGTAGTATTTTGTCAGTTGCAGTTGCGATTTGGGCTCCTCTTTCGCTTACCATCAGACAAAGAGGAGCCACTATGCTGAACTAGTATAAAAAAATGACAATAAATTACGTTATTATGTTTGTGCATCGCGCTATGGTTGCGTTATCCTGTAAGAAATATATTCATTCTCATTGACGTTCCATTATATATGTGACGTAGTAACAGCCCCCAGGAGCCTACTACATAGTCAGGTTAAAAATAAAATACATTATGTACTACATCTACATTTTGACACCAACGCTCGTGGGTTCGATTCCCACACGACGCACTAGCCGCAACTGACTGACAAGTGCTGACCAGTCGCAACTGATTTGTACGCGTATGAGACGTTTTCGTGCGTAAATTAGAATTGCTATATTGTAATTTCTGGCTAAATTGAATACAAAGACGTCTTATGTATGGATTAATAGTATAGTCAAATGAGAACATTAACTTGACCTTATCGAGTTAATGATAAAGCTTCTATACTTATCTAGTTCTTTGACCGCAACTTCAACTTACAGTTATAATATTGGTCTCCGCGTGTACAGGCGATTGCCTATACTCATTTGTGGTAGTAACTAACTTATTTATATATCTAATAGTATATTGTTTAACATTTACAATGTTAATTGGATGGTTTTTTTATTAATAAATATTTTTATTTTCTTTCTATTTTATTTCATCCCAGTTTCCCGCCATCCTTTTAACATAGTAAAAACTACACGGTTGAGGGTTATTTTTTTTTATACAACGTTTGGAAGTAGGTATGCAAGCACTGCTCACCTGAAGTAAAACGGTTACTTGCAATACCTTAAGTATCATTCGCGTGATGTCACCTCTGCTGTTCTATCTAACACCTTAGTATTTTACCGATGACCTCGCTCACACTCAGAAACACAACGACGCTCCAGCGAGTTGCTCTTTGGCTGGCGAATTTATTAACACATTTTAAGCACAAATATGTGGCATTTTGGGATTTGAATTTTCTGCTTTTTTCGCTGCGGGCTTAATTCGAACAGAATGACGACGTTTATTAAAATCTCTGGTCCCAAGCCATGTCACCATAGACTAGAATAGAACTTCAGTCCCAAAGGAGAAGGACAAGTCTCCATTAGTGTGCTCAAAACAACGAAGCAGAACTTCAGCTTGGGGCAGACTTACCTCTACAAGTCTCAAGTTAGATCGCGCCTTTGCGCCTTGGATACCACCTTTTTTATATAACGTCGGGAGACATAC
Source organism: Pyralis farinalis (assembly GCA_947507595.1). NCBI lineage: Eukaryota > Metazoa > Arthropoda > Insecta > Lepidoptera > Pyralidae > Pyralis > Pyralis farinalis. Next base: position 9,816,098 of record OX382281.1, read on the forward strand.
AAGCAAACAGCCCACTTGATGTGAAGCGGTTACCGTAGCGTATGAACGTTTGAATACATTATGTATCACTGGCTGGCACTTTCTCCATACATTCGTCTTTCATCGTTGTGACACTGGTCACAACGATGAAAGACGAATGTATGGAGAAAGGCTTACTACTGAATGCGAAGAAAACAAAGATAATGGTATTTGAAAGAGAAGAATCCAGAACTAATGTAAGGATTACGATTGATGATGAGGTGTTGGAACAAGTGGATGAGTTTGTAATCTTGGATGCGCTTTCAGCAGGGATGGAAGGTACACCGCAGATGTGGAAAGAGGAGTGAGTGCTGGGAATAGTGTGAATGGAGCGTTGGGAAAACTTCTTCGCAGTAAAATCCTGAGCCAGAAGGCACAACTCGCTATACACAATGCAGTGTTGGTCCCAACGCTAACTTATGGAAGCGAGAGCCGGGTATGGCAGAAAGAGCATGAAAGTAGAATAAACGCGGTCGAAATGCGAGCGCTACGCAAAATTTGTGGTGTAAGGCTTGTAGACCGTATTCGCAATGATGATGTTAGAAACAGAGTTGGTCTGAAAGAGAGCGTCGGTGTTAAAATAAGAAGAGGCATGCTCCGACGGTTCGGACATGTAGAAAGAATGCAAGATGAAAGAATGACGAAGCAGATATACAATGCAAAAGTGGAAGGATGTAGGAGCCGGGGAAGGCCAAGACTTACCTACCATGACCAAATTGGTCGTGTTCTATCAGAAGGTGATGTCAGGAGCCCTAGAAACCGGCGAGCGTGGATGAGAAGAGCAATGAATGTTTAAAGAAGAGAGTGAGATATGTAAGGATCGAGTCGCGTGGCGCTCGGTTCACTCTGCCTACCCCGTAAGGGATTTGGCGTGAAGTTATAGATAGATAGATAGATGTATCACTGGCGCGATGCAACCTCTGCTGCTAACTTCTATCGAGTTGGATATTTGGCTTCGGTTTTCTGGAGGTGGAGGTACTTCCCCAGACGGGCTGCTTTGATGCGCCCCACCTCTCTTAAAAACACCCAACCAAGGCATACAGATATGACGTTGACGGTGTATGATGGAAAACGGTTACCGTAGCCTATAAACGCTTGCAATACATTCAGTATCACTCACGCGATGCCTCCTATGCTGCTAACACAGCAACTACTTAGTAGTTTAATGGTGACTTCACTCACACGTAGGAACACAACAACCCTTAGGGGAGTTGTTATTTGGCTGCGGTTTTGTGTGAGGTGGAGGTACTTCACCAAACGCGCTGCTTTGATGCGCCGTGCCGCGCGCCACTATTCTGTTAAAAAACCTGCACTGCGCCTGCAATATAATCGTCATCTGATAAATTGTTTTGACATTTGTATAGCGGTGACAAAAGTTTTGAAGGAGTTTATTTGCAGTTTTGTTAACGTTGCTCTTGAGCAACGCGAATTGAAATTAATATCCAGAAGCGATTTATTTTATAAAACATTTGTTTTGTTTTGGGAGATGTTTGTGGAAATATATGATTAAGTAAAGGTTCTTTTGAGAAATACCTCCACGCCGGCAATCAAGGGTAATGGGGCTGGAAACTACAGGAGTCAATATTAAGTAAAAATCCAATTTATTAGATTGAAATATGGTAACATTACAGAAGTTAAGTAGGTAGTTCATTTGCAGGATAGGATACGCTCAGTTGCAGCGTAGTTGCAGTGCAGGAAACTTTAATAGAATACACGTATTGGCACTGCACTATTCCTGCACGACTCAAGTGAGAGGCGTAAACGTGCAGTTGCAGTTATTTAGCAGAATTGGCTTACTGGGCTCGGAAGCGAAAGCGTAGGACGTGACCGAGATTAACGCTCGGATAATGATGATGATGAACATCCGGAGGCAAATTCTTAGGAGAATTTATAGAAGATTTACATGATCAGTATCCAGTGGTCAACTGAGCGTCAGCCGCGCGCCGGCCATTAACCTTTCGGAATTAGTTTGTCTTCCTAAACTTTTATGTTTCCGTACAAATGATTACCTATCTATCTATAATTATATCTATAAATGATATAGATATCAAAAATGATGTAGAAATTGCGACTGAGTTTGAAAAATATTTTTCTAACATTCCTCTTATTACTACGAGAAATCTTATGTCTTCTTCTATATCTGCTGAACTGGTTCTCAAACAGAGCGTGGTAGAATGCGACACAATATTTGAATTTTCAGCTGTAAGCCCAAAAGATGTTTTGAACGCTTTTAAATCAATAAATATGAAAAACACTAAAACACTAAAGATCTGTGGGGTCTATCTGTCAAAACCATTTCTTCTATTATTATTTCAATCGCTCCACATTTAGCTACAATTTTCAATTGTTGTGTGGCATCTGGTGTATTTCCTGACTTGATGAAACATAGTAAAATCATTTCATTATTTAAATCTGGTGATAGTTCGGACCCTTCGAATTTTCGACCTGTTTCCATACTGCCCATTCTCAGTAAAATTTTTGAAAAACTAATGCTTAGCCAGTTGCTCAGACATTTCAATGCACATAATTTGCTTCATAGGAAACAGTTCGGATTTACGAGAGGTTGTTCAACTATAGACGCAGGGATTCATTTGCTTAAAAGTATATTCGCGGCATGGGAGGGTTCGCAAGATGCCTTGGGAATTTTCTGTGATCTGTCTAAAGCGTTTGACTGCGTGCACCATGACACTCTTGTCAGAAAATTACACCGCTACGGTATCAGGAACAAGGCTCTCGAACTTCTGTCTTCTTATCTGGACAATAGGATACAGAAGCTCGATGTTAATGGTAAAAGATCTTCGGGGTCCCCTGTAGTTATGGGAGTCCCACAGGGGTCAATTCTAGGTCCATTCTTATTTTTAGTTTATATAAATGACATACCTTATTATGTAAGGGATAAACATGAGATTGTATTGTTTGCGGATGATACCTCTTTGACATTCAAAATTAATAGACAGTTAGGTAATTATGACGAAGTTAACGATGCTCTCTCTAAAGTTATTCATTGGTTTAGTGTTAATAATCTGCTTTTAAACGATAAAAAGACTAAAGTAATTAAGTTCTCAACACCTAATGTAAGACAGGTGGCTACCAATGTACATGTTAATGGAACTAATTTAGCCCCTGTGGAGACAACTGTGTTCTTGGGTATAACAATTGACCCCAGACTACAATGGGGCCCACAAATTGAAAAATTATCAGGAAAACTCAGTTCTGCAGCCTATGCAGTGAAAACTATTAGACGGCTCACTGATATTGATACGGCTAGAATAGTTTATTTCAGCTACTTTCATAGTATTATGTCATATGGAATTCTTCTTTGGGGTAACTCCGCGGACATTAACACCATCTTTTTATTGCAAAAGAGAGCCATAAGAGCTATCTACAAACTTGGTCCCCGGGAGAGCCTTAGAGAAAAATTCAAAGAAATAAATATTTTAACAGTCGCATCGCAATATATCTATGAAAATCTTTTATATGTCCATAAAAACATAGACTCATTTTGTAAAAAGAGTGATACTCATAGCATAAATACTAGATATAAGATTAATCTTGTGTTACATGCAAGCCGTCTCCACAAAATAAGTAATTCTTTTATGGGGCAATGTATACGGTTCTATAACAAACTTCCCAGCAATATAAGAGAATTGTCAATAAACAAATTTAAAACTACTATTAAAGCCAAATTGTGTAGCAGGGCATATTATAAAGTATCTGACTATATTAATGATAAAAATGCCTGGGAGTGAGTCGATCCAATTATAATGTAATTAATAAAATATGTAAATTTGTTTGGACACCAAAAGAGGGATGCCTGAGTTTTTTGGCAGTATTTTTATCAGTGCTCACCTAGTCATAAACTGCACGGTAGGGGAAAAAATTGTGACGATTCCAAACAAGTGTAGCCATTTTTACGGAATAAAAAGATTTTGACTTTGACTTTGACTTTATCTATAGGTATCTGTTGGTCAATAGGCCAATGCCTTATCCAGTGGGCTATCTATTCTTAAATTATATAACTCCATCTACAATTCTTCATCCACATGACCCACATGCTTGCGGACGCCCGACAGAAGTGATAACTTAAACTAATCCGCTGCCGTATGCGTGTGAGAAAGGGAAGCCAGGCAGACTGGCCCCGTAACGCGTTACGTAACGAAGCGGTTTACACTCCCATAAGAAGTTATCACTTCAAAAAATCTAGCGGTAAATGAAGTGACTTACAACGATGTTGTCAATTTAAGTTTCTTTCCACGCAAGTGAAACAGACCCACGGTACGATGGGGATAATCAACAGATCTGCAGTTTATTATGCTTGTGTTATGGGTACTAGACAACTAATGAACATACGTAAATACATTTTTTTGTTGTAAATACATACTTATTATTTATTTTATTTATTATTTTTTTATTTATTAAAAAGATTTACAGCGTATTTGCAAATATAAACTTCATTTTTACGTTTACGTACCAAATGGATAAATGATAAAACTTAACTAAATTAATTATAGATAATCTTAATTAAATTCATTGTGAAGTGAAAAAATGTAGAGGTTTGACGGCAATTAAATTGACAAGCTCGGTGGCTCAGTCGTGAATGACGCGACTTTGACACCAACGCTCGTGGGTTCGATCCCCACACAAGGCAAACATTTGTGTGCATGAACATGTCTGTTTGTCTTGGTCTGGATGATTTAAGAGAGGTAGGGCGCATCAAAGCAGTCCGTCTGGGGAAATAACACCACCTCACAGAAAACCGCAGCCAAATAACAACTTCCTAGAGGGTTGTTGTGTTCCTGCGTGTGAGTGAGGTCAACAGTAAACTCCCAAGGAGTTGCTGTGTATATAAAACGCCTTCTGCAGGGCTTGGAACCGGTTTCGAAAATACCGGTAAATAAAGGTTTTTACCGGTTTTTAGAAAAGGTATCGTTCGGAGTGCGTCCTAAATGAGAGCGCTACGTAAAACCTTAAAAAACCGATTCAACACACGTGTCGCGCGAGCAGGTTACGACTTGCTTGTTTTAATTCGAATTGGAACAAATTGGTACCTACGTTACGATGTAAATTCATAAAGAAAGGTTGCACGTAGATTGTGTCTGACAGAATATTCAATTTCTTCTAATTATTTTGTGGTTTCGTGTAGCTTTTAATTTTTAAGTGAATTTTAAAGGTCGTCAAGGTCTCGGCAAATATGATGTCGAAAAGAGAAAGGAAAACCTTATAAAACCGGTTAATTGATTCAAAACCTCATTGATTTTGCTCCTTAAGAATACCGGTTACTTTAAGGTTCAGGTAGAGCCAAACCAAAACGCTCCCAATGTACTTGTGCTGATTTAGGTTTGAAAATTAACCGGTAAACAAGCCCTGGCCTTCTGTTCCGATACGCAGGTCATAGGCACAGAAATATACTCTTTACTGATGAAAAACTTTTCACGATTGAAGAACACTACAACAAGCAAAATGACAAAATGTATGCACATAGTTCTAAAGAAGCCGCCCAAGTGGTCGGAAAGGTATAACTTGGTCATCATTTTGCGTCTGTAATGGTTTGGGGAGGGGGTGTCTTATCAAGGAGCCCCAAAGCATCATTATTGTGAAAAATTAGTGAAAACTTCAGCCAAAGTGTATCAAGAGACTGTCTTGGATCGTGTTGTGAAACCTCTCAGCAATACACTTTTACAAAAATGAACTACCCAGCCTGGTTCGAAACCAACGTTCCGGGCTTTATAAAAAACTGACCCTCGTCTAGCGCAAATCACAACCCACTTGACTACAAAATATGGTTAGTTTTAGAGGGCATGGCCTGCTCGAAACGACACGCCCACATTGTGTCGCACAAGGAATCTTTGGAGCAAGCTGTGGCTAAATTTCTCACGGAAACAGTGCGTAAATCCTTAGATTCGTGGCCAGACAGATTAAAGGCCTGTATCGAAGCCAAAGGTGGCCATTTCGAACAGAATCATTTTTATTTTTTGCTGAGACTTCTATAAATATGTACATTTTTTTTATACTACGTCGGGAGGCATACCACCTGATGTAAAGCGGGTACCGTAGCCTATTAACGCTTGCGATATATTAAGTATCACTCTCGCGATGCCTCCTCTGCTGCTTACACAGCAACACCTTGGGAGTTTACTGGTGACCTCACTCACACGCAGGAACACAACAACTCTCTTGGGAGATGTTTTGAAGTATTTGGCTGCGGCTTTCTGTGAGGTAGAGGTACTTCCTCAAACGGGCTGCTTTAATGCACCCTACCTCTCTTAAAAACACCCAGACCAAGACAAACAGACATATTCATGTACACAAATGTTTGTTCTGAGTGGAAATCGAACCCACGAGCGTTGGTGTCAAAGTAACGTAACAGCACGTTTCACCACCCACGTAGTCGAAGGTGTGGTGGTTACAGTTCAGGAACAGCTAATTATGACCGTGTGACCTTTCATTCCAGCTTGCGGACAAGTAACCCCTGGGGGAGTGGTACTGATTAGCAACGGGAAATATGCCAAGCTGGGAGAGCTACCGTGGCACACAGGCATCTACCAAAAGACCACCAAGCCGTACAGACAGATCTGCGGCGGTTCCCTCATCAAACCCAACGTGGTGATATCAGGTGATTACAGCGAACCTTTCTTTTTTTTGTATACGACGTCGGGTGGCAAACCAGCATACGGCCCACCTGATGTAACGTGGTTACCGTGGCCTAGAAACGCAATACATTAAACTAGGGGAGCTAGGTCTGCGGCGCATTGGCAGCGCTGCTTTTGCACAATAAGTAAATAACAGCAAGCTGCGTAAGCAGAGCTGCTAACCCTAACCCTAAACCTAACCCTTGTGTCAATAAATAGTTTGACAATTAATTTGAGCCGGAATATAAATTTGCAAAACTTGAAATGAGCTCGCCATACGCGCTCCAATAGACTTTGTATTGGAACGGTTTTGGTGCGATAACATCACTTATCGATATCCTTTATTGAGCTAATCGAAATTTAATCTATTTTAGGGGAATCTACAATACTTAAGGTACATTCACGTCGAACAATCAGCTCTCTAGCTTCTAAACTGAAGGAGTACTACGTGTAATAGTCGAAAACCGCAAAACTGCAAAAAAGACAATTTTCTCGGTTATAAAGCTTCGCTGGCTAACGCTGCCCTGCAATAACTGCTGCCTTCTAGGGAGTTGATATTTGGCTATGGCTTTCTGAGAGGTGGAGGTACTTGCCCAGACGAACTGCTTTGATGCGTCCTACCTCTCTTTTCTTCGTACGGAAAGTGGCACACCCACCTCTCTTGTTCCCCTCTAACGAGAGAGATGCAGCAGCTGGGTGTGATCACGTATCTAAGTGTGACAGCACGAGACTGGCTGCAGACCGCGACCTCGGCTGCGCGTATCCCCTGGGAACAGCTTTTTCTTAATTTCCTCTGCCTTTAAGGTTCATATCGTGATATTGAATAACCTATAACCTGCACAGTAATTGTACTATCAAATGCAAAAACAATTTTTCAAATCCAACTTATTAGTACATTCAAACAAACAAACAAACTTCCGCTGTATATATTAGTTTATTTTTTATATAACGTCAGGAGACATACAAACATAGGGTCCACCTAATGTAAAACGGTTACCGTAGCCTATGAACGCTTGCAACACATTATATATTGCTCGCGTGATGCGCCCTCTGCTGCTAACACAGTTTAGGAGCTTACTGGTTACCTCTCTCGCAGGAACACAACTACCCTCCAGGGAGTTGTTATTTGGCTGGGATTTTCTGTTACGTAGAAATACTTCCCCAGACGTGACGCGCCCTACCTCTCGTAAATGTAAATTATTGAACTTGCTAAGATATTATTTAATATTTTAGTGACCTACAATCATCCATAGGTGTATGCTCTGAAATTGGCTTGCCTTAACCCATATAGCGTTCTATGGACGAGAACGGTCGGGTACATTGATGGTGTCTGAAACCCAAGTATCTGGGAAACCATGATCTCTCCACTTTATATATCTATTTATTTATCATTAGGAAACACTTAGTGGCTCATCTTAAGAGTCGAAGCAAATGATGCTCTTTCAAAAGACAAATAGAGCGGATGAAAGCTCGTCTGGGAAAATACTTCCGCCTCACAGACGCCCTCACCGAATAACAACTCCTTGGAGACTGCTTTTGTTTTCGAGAGAAAGTGAAGTCATCAGTAAGTTCTTGAGGTGTTGTGGTGTTACAATCGGGACTTATTGTAAAAGCGTTCATAGTAAAGATAAAAGATAAGATACATAATTTATTTGCTGTTGGGCCCTCGTGGGCAAGTAGACGTTTTACATTTTTTAAATAAAATCATTTGCGTATGGGAAACATTAAGATACAATAGGTTTGTATCTATTCGCTTTTTTTTTATTAAAAAAGCTAGAAGATTTACTAGCATTTCGGACCATTGACGAAAAAGTGCCGTAAGAAGTGGGTATCATAGCCTACGAACGCTTGCAACACAGGAAGTATTGCTCGTGAGTTGCCAGTCCTGCCGCTGACACAACAACTCCTCAGGATCTTACTGTTAAACTTGCTCACACACGGGAACACAACACCCCTCCAGGGAGTTGTTATTTGGCTGTGGTTTTCAGTGAGATGATGCACCCTACCTCTCTTAAAAACACGCAAACCCGAACACCAGAGATCCAGACCAGACATGTTCATGCACACACATCTTTTCCTGCGTGGGAATCGAAAACCTTGGATTTTATGTCTTAAGCACGTTCCTCTCGCTACAGCCGCCCACTGTTTCTGGGACGACAAGAAGCCGCACAACGAGAAGCTCCAGCCTGCCTCCGACTACGCCGTGGCCGTGGGCAAGCTGTACCGGCCGTGGGACGACCCCCAGGATAACAACTACGCGCAGAAATCTGACGTAAGATAAACGGTTCTAAGGCGTCTCTAGTGATTATGGGAGGGACATTCTTCTGTATATCATCACCTTTCAAATAGCAATCCTGCATGAAAGAGAACATTGGTGGGACTTGGTGCACAAGATCTGTGCTCCGCAAACGTTTTGTTTTTATCTGTGTACAACATCGGCAGGCTTACAAGCATACGACCCAAATAAACTCCAGGGAGTTGTTATTGGTCTGCTGTTTTTTGTGTGGGTACCCAGTCGGGCTGCTTTGATGCACCCTACTTCTCTAATAATAATAATTATAACTAATTAATTATTACTATCTCCTGTAATAGCCCAGTACTAATAATCCCTCCAGACCTCATTTTAATAGCCCAATAGTTTCCAACACATTTGCAATAGTCCCAATACCTGCTGTGACCTGGTTCATGGGTATATTGTCACATTGATATCTCCTGGACAAGGTCAGGTGCTAAGCTTCTCAAAGGGGCCTCTACGCGTTGGATCCTTATCCCCGCGCACGCCTAACAAATGACCGGGATAATACCCGTGAATCAAAATAAAATATAATAATTAAGCAAAATGACCTGAAGCAAGTTACGGCGGGTATAATACATTACATCATTCTTTTCGAGGGGGCCTCTACGCGTTCGATATCATATCCCCGCGCACGCCTAAGAGAGATAATACTCTTAATTAGTTGAATTTTATTTAGGACCATTGAAAAATCCATTAATGTTATTTGTACATCTTCACGCCAAGTCCCTTGCGGGGTAGGCAGAGAGAACCGAGCGCCATAAGACGCGGTCCTTGCATACTTCACTCGCTTCTGTGACATTCATAGCTCTTTTCATGCACGCTCGCCGGTTCCTGGGGCTTCTGACATCACCTTCTGATAAAACACGACCAATTTGGTCATGGTAGGTTAGTCTCGGCCTTCCTCGGCTCCTACGAAAAAAAATCTCTATCTCTCTGTGTCACATCAGGAAATAGATATTGCTCTGTATCTTCTTTCAAGAAGAGGTTAAGTGAGCACTATCTTACTCATGATAAGTAACAATACTATGTATTTATATATGTATTACTATAGATTATGTATAAATATAGACAATATAATTTTGCATAACTGTTAACACCCAGCCAAAATAAAATTAACTCTCACACGTTAGGGTTGGCTGGAAGATATCTCTTAAAGAGATTCGCTCTGTTATTTATATTTGAATGAAAGCAACGTCGTATGTTATTTAACTTAATATTAGGTTAGTACATTAAATTAAAATGAACTCTCTCGTAGGAATACATGAAGCAATATTTATTTATCTATTTCTACGAAGATGATTTTTTTAAAGAGAGGTAGGGTGCATCGAAGTAGCCCGTTTGGGGAAAAACCTCCACCTCACAGAAAACAGCCGCCAAATAGCAACTCCCTGGAAGGTTGTTGTGTTGCTGCGTGTGAGTGAGGTCACCAGTAAGCTCCTAAGGAGTTGATGTGCTAGCAGCAGAGCTGGCGTCGCGCGAGTGCTACTTGGTGTATTGCGAGCGTTAATACGTTGCGCTGCGCTTTTCATCAGGTGGGCCATATGCTTGTATGCCTCCAGATGTAGTATAAAATGAAAGTCATCTGGCACTCGAGTAGGTACCTCTGCCTACCCTTCAAGGGACTTGCCGTGAAAATGTAGGTGCAATAAACTATTTCACAATATAAGGTCAAACATATTCAACCCGACAAACATTGCAGGTTTTATGTATATATTGTACCTATTACGATTATAATATGAAAAATTAAACATTATTAAAAATTTAATTTTTTACAGACTTCAAAAAACATTATTTAAAAATTAAAATTGCGTTTTGTCCCATTATGCACATCCCTTTTACTATGAACAGACTTGTTATTACTACGTAATGGCCACCGTGGGTGGAGAGCCAATCAGTTGGCAGAAACCAAAGGTCAAAAAACTCTATCTCTCTGTGTCACATCAGTAAATAGATATTGCTCTGTATCTTCTTTCAAGAAGAGGTTAAGTGAGCACTATCTTACTCATGATAAGTAATAATTCTATGTATTTATATATGTATTACTACAGGTTATGTATAAATATAGACAATATAATTTTGCATAACTGTTAACACCCAGCCAAAATAAAATTAACTCTCACACGTTAGGGTTAGCTGGAAGATATCTCTTAAAGAGATACGCTCTGTTATTTATATTTGAATGAAAGCAACGTCGTCATTGATTAAACAGGATACGAAGAAACTGAAGTACATAAGTCTATTATTATATTATTTAACAACATGGCTTCCCCCAGAAAATGTCTACGGTTAGTATCTTGGGTGTTATGTATCCGACATTTCGAATGATCTTGATCACCGTCTTCAAGTGGATATTGTATACACTGATATAAGCAAAGCGTTTGATAAAGTTAATCACTTAATAATGATGAAGAAGCTGCGGTCGGTCGGTGTGCATAGTACTCTATTGGTTTGGTGCCGTTCTCATTTATCTGACAGAACTCAAAAAGTGGTGATTCGGGGCTATGCATCAAGCCTATTTCATGTTTCTTCGGGAGTCCCTCAGGGTTCTCATTTAGGCCCTATTTTCTTTCTAGTTTTCACAAACGATCTGACATAAGTTGTACGTATATCAAAATGTTTGTTGTTTGCAGATGATTTAAAAGTATTTAGGACTGTTCGTAGCTATAATGACTCATTACTGTTGCAAGAGGACCTCGACCAATTAGCGGACTGGTCGAAAAGAAACAAACTTCCTTTTAATTCCGATAAATGTAAACATATTAAATTCACAAGAAGACATTCCTCTCTTCATAATTCTTATAGCATAAATTCTAAAACTCTTGAAGAAGTTACTTTTATACATGGTCTCGGTATAATTCTGGATAACAAATTTACCTTTACAAAAACATTTTGACTACACCATTTCCAAAAACTTAAACTACACGGCTTTATTTACCGAAATTGCAAGCACTTCAAAAACTTTTCAGATTTGAAATTTACATACATTTCGTAAATTAGAAGCTCATATGAATATTACTCAAGTATTTGGAACCCAAATTATAAGTGCCAGATTGAAAGACTCGAAAAAATTCTTGTATTTCGTAACGATCCACCAGGGCAAAAGGTATCAACTGCGCTCTTACGATGACAGGCTGATTCACTTGGGGTTCGATTCCAACAGAATTGTATACGCACGCATTTTATAGTTTTTTTAAAACGATTTTTAGAAACGGTTTTTTAAATTAATTTATTAATTAAGCCATGCAAGTGTAACTGCCAACTTTCGTCTGGTACATTTTGTTACACCCTATATATACATATGCTATTTCCAGGTGAAAACAATTAACGTACCAAGCCGGTTCCAAGGCATCTCGTCTAACTTCGCGGAGGACCTGGCAGTGCTGGAGCTGCAAACGTCGTTCCACTACGAGCCGCACATTGGTCCAGTCTGCCTGAGCTTCTTAGAAATCTTCGATAATCAGCAGGTAGCTGCTGGAGTTTCAGCAAAGGTATATGTTAAGCCATTTTGTTGCATTTTGGGGACAGACTCACTACCAACCTTCGAATCCTGGCATATAGCACTACATTCGTGTTTTCGGATTTATGTACATATTTGTAATGATTACTTGCACGACGCTGAAAGAAAACATCGTGAGGAAACCCGGAAGTCCAAGAAATTATATTTCGAAAGCCCTGTAACGTTACCTAAGATATGTCTTGTTTTCCCTCTGGGTTGTACATGTCAGATGGCAGTCGCTCCATGTAAAAATCAGTACCTTCCCCAAATCCTTAAGCTAAGTAGCGGACCGGCCTATCCTAATGGATTAAGAAATGGGATAACGATAATAAGAAAAAGAAAACAGCTCATTATCGACCTTAGATTCAGTGCCATCTTCATGCACGTGGTGGAAGTTGGTAATTAACAAACGAGGGTTTCGAGCAAGAGAAGAGAGAGAGCATCGCCGCAACCCGACTGGAAAAAATGCCTTTACCGTCATAGAAAGCCGCAGCGAAATCACAGCTCTCCTCTGTATGCGTTTATGCCTACCGCCTTTGTAAAAAAATCTAATGAAGTGGAAGGATTTAGTGTCTGGTATAGGTTGACACCTGAGTCGCAGATCTCTAGATCTTGGTCCCTGGACACTTACATCTGCCTATATTATCTACTCGTATCTATTAAGAAGAAATCTGACGGGCCCTACTTCAAATACTGATGTGGACACGCGCCACTAAATTCTTGTTTTCAGATTTATGTCTACTTCTTCATAGCGTATATCCCATTTACTCCGTAGCGTAATCCACTAGGATTTGGCGAAGACACGATTTTTACGTTGAGATTTTTTTTTAAACGGGACAGGCACACCACTCATACCCACCACTGTGTGATCTCTCCAAAGCTTTTGATTGTGTCGACCATCGGACATTATTGCTCAAGCTGTGCCATTATGGAGTTAGAGGTAAAGCCTATAATTTGATTGCAACTTATTTAAATAACAGAATACACTGTTGATATAATTGGGGTCAAATCTAAAGGTGTTAATATTGGGGTGCCCCAGGGCTCTATATTGGGCCCCTTTTTGTTTTTAGTATATGTGAATGATCTGCCCTACATGGTGCAGAAAATGGCAGATATACTACTGTTTGCTGATGATACTTCTTTAATTTTTAATGTTACTCGCCGGTGCGAAAATATTGACAATGTAAATAGTGTTCTATCTGCCATTCTAAATTGATTTACATGTAGTAATCTTTTATTAAATTCAACCAAAACCAAATGTATATATGCCTTCTGCCAATACAGAAGTTTTCATTAACAATAATATACTAGAATTTATTAATGATACTGTATTTCTTGGAATTACAATAGACTCCAAATTGCGGGAAAGCGGCTGACATTGAAACTGTTTTTATATTACAAAAGAGAGCTATCCGCTCTATTTATAACATGGGTGCCAGGGAATCTCTTAGAGAACTATTTAAAGAAATAAATATCCTCACGGTTACTTCTCAGTATATTTATGAGAATATAATGTATGCTCGTAAAAATATAGAGTCATTTTCTAGATTTAGTGAAAATCTTAGAAGTAAGAATAGATTGCGTATGCCTGTACATCGTCTTGCTAAGACTAGTAGATCTTTTATTGTAAATTGTATTCGATTCTATAATAAATTACCTGAAACAGTTCTGTCCTTGCCTGAGAATATGTTCAAAAGGTACATCAAAAATACTCTGTGCAAGAAGGGTTATTATAGAATCGATGAATATCTAACTGATAGAGATGTTTGGAAATGATTCAGCACATGTATTAATATATCTTTAATTGTACCACTTGATTTCACTATATTTACACTCACATATATTTATTGTAATATATTTTAACGATGGAAAAGAAAGACCCATATTGGCAAGTTTCTTTTGGCATTTCTTCTTCGCCAATGGTCATTTCCGAAATGCTGGTAGATTAAAAAAGAGATTAAAAGTAAAAAAAAACTGGAAAATTATTAAGATACAATATGATTTAATTTAAAGAATGTAAGACGTGTCTAAGTGCCCGTAAGGGCCTAATGGCAAATAAATGATTTTTATCTTTATCTGTGTCTCCTGTGTAGCCAGAATTAACAGCGGCGACCAACAAAAAGGCAATGAACAGTGAAGTTCACTACCGTCCCGGGGGTTAAACTACAGCTGCCTTAGAACTCACACCGAATTTAATCAGAAGAAATTTGTAGGAGTAGGAAGTTTTGGAATTGACTTCATTGAGCAATTGCCATCAGACCATCAAAACCCACAGGAAAAATCTGACCTTTCTTAGGTAAGGTGCCCGTCTTTCAAATTATAATTTCTTGGACGTGCGGATTTCCCCGCGATGATTTCTTTCGTGCTCGCTCTCTCTACCACACCCAGCTGTCGCTTCCATAAGTAAGCGTTAGGACCTGCATTGTGTATAGCGAGCTGTGTCTTCCGGCTTAAGCTTTTATTGCTCAGAAGTTCCCAATGCTCCATACACACTATCCCCGGCACTCACTCGCCTTTCCACATCAGCAATGTACCTTCAATCCCTGCTGAAAGACCTTCTAAGATATACAAACTCATCCACTTGTTCCAACACTTCATCATCAACCGTAATCCGTACATTAGTTCTGTTTTGGCAGTTCGGATAGCTTAGACGCATCTTACATTTTTTTTAAATATAATTTTATTATATTTTATTGTTTCGTTTTAAATTCGCTTATGTTATTATTTTTCTTTTTTAATTTGCTAGCATTTCAGAAATGACTACTGGCGAAGAAGAAATGCCGAAAGAAACTTGCCATTGTAGTCTCTTTTCAAATTGTCAATTAGATATTACAATAAATTCGTGTCAGCATAATGGTACAATAATGATGTCAACTGGTAGAATTAAATTTTATTTATAAAAGGTTGTCTGTGCTGAAATATTTCCAGACGTCTTTGTCAATTACATATTCGTCAATTTTATAATAAGACTTTTTACAGAGAGTATTTTTGATGTGCTTTTTAACACATTGCCAGAAAAGTATAAAACTGTTTCAAGCAATTTATTATAGGATCGAATACAATTTACAAGGAAAGATCTACCAGTCCTAGCAAGCCGATGTACGCCCATACACAACCTATTTCTGTTTCTACGTTTTTCACTGAAGTTAGAAAACGACTTTAAATTTTTACGGAGTTACATTATGTTTTCATTAATATACCTATTGAGAGGTAACAGTGAGGGAGGATATTTATTTCTTTAAACAGTTTCCTGAATGATTCCCTGGAGACCATGTTCTAAATAGATGGAATGGCTCTTTTATGCAAGATAAAAATTGTTTCAATGTCAGCCGCCGTTCGCCAGTATACCATACGACATAATTTTGTGAAAGTAGCTGAAATAGACCACGCGCGCAGTTGCCACATCCGCCGATTTCCTGATTCTCCTAACTGCATATGCAGCGAGTAGAACTTATCGTCAAGTTTATTTATGGGGGTTGTTGTGACAATGAAACAAGAGTATCAGATGACAACTGACTTTTATTAATGTGCATGAAGGGTACTAGTATATTTTATATACTACTACCCACAACAGGGGTCCCGTTGTAATTTGGAGTCTATCTAATTCTAAGAAGCACAGTATTATTAACAAATTCTAATTTATTATTCCCAATGAGAACTTTTATATAGGCAGAAGTCGCATTTGGATGACACATTTAAATTTGATGCATTTGGGTTTAGCCGAGTTTAGCAAAAGATTTACATGTGTAGAAATAACATAGAACCAGTTTAAAATAGCAGACACAACACCGTTTACCTTGTTAATTTTTTCTTATCGGCGGGCCACATTAAATATTAGAGAGGTATCATCGGCGAATAGTACTATATCCGCCATTTTCTGCAGTATGTAATGCAGATCTTTTACATATACTAAAAATAAAAAGAGACCCAAAATAGAACCCTGGAGACCGGGCACAGTAATTAACATTACTTTTAGATTTGTAGATTTAACCCCATTTATGTCAACTGAAATGCATCTTATTTAAATAACATTATGTAATCAAGTTCTGTGATTCACTTTTATCTCTATTATTATGGATTCACTATTAACTTTTGTTCAGTTTGAGTACCAATGTCTGATGATCGACACAATCAAAAGCTTTAGAAAGGTCATAGAAAACTTCCATAGCATCCTGTGATCTCTCCCATGTGTTATGGACATGCGTAACCAATGTCATACATGCATCTGTAGTAGATTTACCAGCTGTAAAACCGTATTGCGCATCATGATAAATTTCATTGGTTTTAAGAAAGAGTTGCAATTGATCAACATTATCTTTTCGAATATTTTACTCAAAACTGTAAATATGTAATATAGATGGGCCTGTAATTCTCTAGCTCGCTCTTTTTCCCCGACTTAAATAAAAGAACAAGTTTACTAAATTTCATCAAATCTAGGAACACACCCATTTCTTTACGTATATGTAAAGCATTGTATATATTTTTTTTTCCCACAGGTGGCCGGTTGGGGAGTGACCTCCGCAAATGGGAAGCCGTCTCAGACCCTCAAAGTAGTGGACTTGCCGATGGTCTCATACGACAAGTGTTTCACATCATCCCCGCTTACTTTTCGACCTTATATTACTGCGGATAAAATATGCGCCGGATATAAAAATAACGGTAACACAATCTAATACTTATCCTTGCATGTCACATATTGAGATAAGGTTTAATGAGTTGATATAGAGTCATCGGCTTCCGAGCTCACGCAGCAATTCCACTGTTGTCAATAAAAGACAGTCGTTAAGCTATCCATCGAGCGATTTAAAAACTAAAGTTTTATATGCCATTTGATCTAACCTGCTTTGTGTGCTTTCGCCACCAATTAGTTCATGAAAAGAAAGGTCTTGGTTTCCTCTGGGTCGCGGAGGGCCGACGGCAGTCGTTCCATGTAAAAATCAGTTTCTTCACCAAATCTTAGGCTTAGGCAGCGGACCCCGCCAATCCTAGCGGATTAGGCAGCGGGATAACGCTAAAAAGAAGATATTAGTAGAGCTACAGTTTATTATGCGGTTGCAGGTACCGCGGTGTGCAAGGGCGACAGCGGCGGAGGGCTGGTCGTAGGCTCCGACGAGCAAGGAGTCACCCGGTTCTACCTCCGAGGGGTGGTGTCCACGGCGCCGGACGACGTCGCGCTCTGCACCGCCAACGAGATTACAACATTCACACACGTCGTAAAATACGCCAAATTCATACAGAACTTTCTGTGATATTTATGTAGTAATTGACCAAAAATATGCAACGAAACTGTAACAATATACAAGACCTGGTGACCTGAAATACAGGCTTCTAGCCTAGTTTAGGCACCAGCCTTCCACAACACATAGACGCAAAAACTGTGTAATTAACCATCTTTGTATATTTTTGTTGTGGAAGAAATAAAAATAAATTATTATTATATTTGTATCAAGATCAGCGCCACCATACAAAAAAAAACTATTATAAAGACAGGATTTTTAATAACGTTACTTTGACACCAACGCTCGCGGTTTCGATTCCCACACAGGACACACATTTTGCGCATGAACATGTCTGTTTGAATTGGTATGGGTGTCTTTGAGAGATATGGGGAGTGTCAAAACGTCTGGTGAAGTACCTGCACCTTACACAAAACCGCCGCCAATAACCACTCCCTGGAGGATTGTTGTGTTCCTACGAGTGAATGAGGTCACAATTTAGCTCGTAGAGCTGCTGTGATAGCAGTAGGGTGGCATCGCGCGAGTGATTTAAGATGAGGGAAAATCCCTACCGGAGAACAAAGGTTGGGACACGAACAAGGATACGGCCTACTGCCTAGGGTAAATACGATTCAAATCAATTATTTTTTACTGATATTGGAAATCGCCATGTGGCTTGCCGTGCGGCCTCGGCGAAAGAATAGGCCACCTCATCTCAACCCGTGGGTGTCGTGAAAGGCGACTAAGGGAAAAATCCAGAAGGCAGCAGCGTCCCCTGCATACTTAAATGACTTACTGCGGTTGCCAACCCGCCTGCCAAGTGTGGCAACTATAGCAAAAACCCCCTCTACACGAGTACTAGAATAAGACGGCCCAGTCACCGGCAGCCCCGCTGAC
Organism: Pyralis farinalis; assembly: GCA_947507595.1. Taxonomy (NCBI): domain Eukaryota; kingdom Metazoa; phylum Arthropoda; class Insecta; order Lepidoptera; family Pyralidae; genus Pyralis; species Pyralis farinalis. Next base: position 9,834,650 of record OX382281.1, read on the forward strand.
CCTGGCTCCGGTAGCGGTCAGAGTATCGGCAGGGCAGGGGGTGCTAAGAATCCCCCGGCTCTGACGCCGCGGCTACCACCACAACGGACTGGCCCTGGCAACATACAATACGCGTACAATGAGGACCGACGAGGAGATAGTGGAGCTGGAATAGGAACTTAGCAAGTTGCATTGGGATATATTAGGACTGTCCGAAGTCTGAAGACAGCTGAGCAGCGTTTATGTACTGTTTTTGAGAGTCATCACAAACAGTCTCGCACACCGAATTGATGAATTACAGTCTCCCGAACAATCCGGATTCCGCTTTATCACCGTAGACCACATACATACCCTCCGTCCTATTATACAGAAGACTAAGGAGTATAATCTACCCTTATGTCTGGCGTACACATACTACGATAATGCCTTTGATTCGGTTAAGACTTGGACGTTGCTACAGTCTCTCCGGAGATGCGGAATTGACTATCGGTACATCGATGCGTTGAAGTGCTTGTACAGTAAAGCAACGATGTGTATCCGAGTACAGAACCAGAGTACGAAACCGATCCAATTGCAAAAAGGTGCAAGACAGCGATGTTATATCCCCTAAACTCTTCACCACAATATTGGAAGATGTCTTCAAGCTCTTGGACTGGAAAGGATACGGGATTAACATCAATGGCGAATACATCACACTGGAGGAACTTAGTGCTATGCTCAATGACCCCAATAGTGTTTCTTTGTGAATAAATAAATAGGTAGTATTTGTTTACGGTTGTAAAGCATCTTACGTATAAGTTAAAAAAAACAAGTTTATTGTAATAACATATTCTAAATTTGTACTGAGATTGTTCATAATCGGAATGGAGTGTAGCTAATGTTACAACCGACCGCCTCTGTGGAGATATAAGCAGTGGGAATTTACTAAGTTTACAGCCTAGTCAGTGTCGTAACGCGCCTCTCACAGTTCTTGAAGAGCGAACACGGTACTGCTCTAATGCGAGCGTTGGTGATTATATCAATAATAACCGTAAACACCACTGAGTGACACGTTTTTTCCTGTTACTTTGATTTAAAACTTTGGGTTAATTCCAATCTGTTAACACTTTTTTGATAAAATTTCTATGGGGCTAATCTGAAGTTAACCACATCCTTTCAAACAAAAAAGATTTTTTCAAATCGGTTTATAAATGACGGAGTTCTGAGGTAGCAAATGTATATAAATACAACCGAATTGAGAACCTCCTCCTTTTTGAAGTCTATTAAAAATGCGCTTGTTGTCCTTATCTGCTGTAACGGTGTGCAGAGTGGTCACCACGCGTCACCAATGTGGTTACTACCGCGCTCAAATTTTACATTAGTTTTTGCATATTATACACATTGTAAACAGGAACATAATGTAAATAGATAATTCTGAAACATTGTAAGAATTAAATGGTAGATAATACTCAATCTGTATTTTTTATTATTATACAACAGAAAACTAGTCGTGAACATGTTGGCAAATAGAAATATTCAAGTACAAAATCGCATCAAACTTTCTTTTTTTTTAATATAATGAGTTTACTGGTGACGTCACTCACAAGCAGGTATACAACACCACTACAGACAATTATTTCGCTGCGATATCTGTGGAGGTAGTTTCCCAGACGGACTACTTTACCTCTATTAAGTGGCGGCGTCTCAGAAGCGATAGGTGCTTAATGCGGCGGGCTGTATGCTTGTATGCCTCCCGACGTAGTGCATAAAAAAAGTACAAACAACATCAAGCAATTTCGCCTCACTCTGTTCTTTAACATTCATTGTTCTTCTCATTCACGCTCACTGGTTTCCAAGTCTCCTGACATCACCTTCTGTTAAAACACGATCAATGGTCATAGTAGGTAAGTCTTGGCCTTCCTCGGCTCCTACATCCTTCTACCTTCGCGTTGTAGGTATATCTGGTACAAAGATATGTATGTATATCTTCACGCAAAGTCCCTTGCGGGGTAGGCAGAGAGAACCGAGCGCCATAAGACGCGGTCCTTGCATACTTCACTCGCTTCTGTGACATTCATAGCTCTTTTCTTGCACGCTCGCCGGTTCCTGGGGCTTCTGATATCACCTTCTGATAAAACACGACCAATTTGGTCATGGTAGGTTAGTCTCTGCCTTCCTCGGCTCCTACATCCTTCCACTTTTGCATTGTATTTCTGTTTCGTCATTCTTTCGTCCCGCATTCTTTCTACATGTCCGAACCAACGGAGCATGCCCTTTCTTATCTTAACACCGACACTCTCTTTTAGACCAACTCTTTCTCTCACGTCTTCATTACGAACGCGGTCAGCGTTATGGGCACAAATTTTGCGCAATGCTCTCATCTCGTACTTTCATGCTCTCTAAAGAATAAATAATATATATATATATATATGGTGTTCTTAAAGTATATGCCCAAATTGAAATGGGAAATAGTATTATGTATGCTGATTATGATAGTAAATATATTTTATGCCCCACGTGTTACAAATTCTTTCATAGAAAAAAAAAATCCGTCATAAAAAATAGCTTTATATTGTATGAAACCAACCAGCTAGGAAAGTACTACAAAGCATGCCATAGGTACGATACTAGTGTATTTAGCGGCTCTTTGTTCGCTGCCGCCAAACGCCGCCGTCGTCGCCGTCAGCGCCGCGCATGCGCCATCAACGCAGCGCATTCAAGCTAATTGCGCGGTAGAGCACCTCAGTCTTTTAACAAGTGTCGCGCATTACATTACTACGCGTGACCGTAATCATGCCTGGACATCGTTACTCTAATCAGGAGTATCTCCAAATGGTACTTTGTTATCGCGAGTGCAACATCACTGCAAAAAATTCGGAATACGAGTCATCACACCATCCTCGGCGCAGTATACAGTTTTCGTGAATATGGCCACGGAGCTGCCGTTTTCAATGTGAGCAATAGTTACGTGTAGTAGTTACTCAGCGATGAAGGGCTACATCCATACCACTTCATAATCCTCGGGTAGTGCGGCCCGATCATTTCCAACGCAGATTTCAGCGTGAACGTGTGGGCAGGTATACTCGGTGACAGTGTTAGGAGTTCTTTTAGAGAGACGTCGTGTCGTGTGAGTGAGTGTCGTGATTGTGATGTGTAAATAACTAGTAAATAAACTGGGGGCCTATTGCGTCACGTTTAGCAGTCGAAGTGTAGTCGAATAGGAGCGCGGAAAAGGTAGTTTCGTATTACGCTGCCCACTTAGAAGCGCGCGAGAAGTTAAACTTTTCCGTGCAGCTCAGCGTTTAATGTGCTCTAATTACTATGAGATTTCGTATTGCCGAGACACATCGGCGCGGAGTTGAGCTGCTCACATCTGTCAAATACGCAGTTGAACAAAAGTTATTAAAAAGCAACTTCTACAAAACTTCTTTCATATTATATTGAATTTTTTATTGCAATTATTAGTGTTTTTTTACAATTTACATATTAGTAACATAAATTTATTTAATTGGGTGCGTAAGAAGTGTTATATACAAGAACAATGGCTCGTTTAGGATTGTGGATTGATTTGTTCGAACGCGCTCGTATTTTCGACATCCGCGCAAGACGAACGGAAATGCGACAGCAAAGGGAACTCGCAGACCCTTTTGAAATGCCGGATGCAGAATTCATAGGGACCTATCGTCTCTCTAAGCCTTTAGTTGAGGACCTCATCCTTGAGCTGCAACCACTACTGCGAGCCACAAGACGAACTGGAGACATCTCAATAGAAACTAAGGTAAGCATCGTGTATCATTTAAATTATATATTCACGCAAGGTCCCTTGTGGTGTAGGTAGATAGAATCAAGCGCCACATCCTGTCCCTTACCTTTTTTTATACTACTATGGGTAGCACACAAGCATATGACCCGCCTGATGTTAGGCGGTTTTCCGCAGTCATATAGTCACTTGCAATACAAGGAGTATCGCCTGCGAGTTGCCACCCCCGCTACTACCGCAGCAACTCCACTTCTGGAAACCCCACTCACTCGTAAGAATACAAAAACCCTCCAGGGAGTTGTTATTTGGCTGCAGTGTTTTGCGCAAGTACTCCCTCATACTGACACAACAATGTGGTTATTGCCATACCTATCCTGCCAGACCAAAACAAACAGCATACAATTGTGCACAACAAATTGTGTGGTCGAATGGCAGTCCTTGGTAATTCGACCATAGAATTCGTCAAAACCTCATTCGCTTCTTAAAACTGATAGCTTTCTTCATACACGCTCGCCGGTTCTTAGGACTTTTAACCATATTAGGATAAAACACGACCAATTTGGGCATGATGGCGCTTGCCTTCCTCGATTCCTACATCTTTTTTTTTATACTACTAAGGTGGCAAACAAGCTTACGGTCCGCCTGATGGTAAGCAGTCACCGCAGCCTATGGACACTTGCAACACCAGGAGCATCACTCGTGCGTTGCCGACCCTGCAAAAACCTCTTCACACCTTTCTTGAAGAACCACATCTATTCACTATTGGATCATTTTTTCATCTCACATTCTTTCTATGTGTTCAAATCAAAGGGTGCTCCTTTGATTACTATGACTTAAACAGGTATTATAAATATTTTTTATGTGTAAGTGTATGGAGTGCTATGTTAAAAATTTAGCGTTCTTTCTTTTCTGCCTACTCCACAGAGACTTATGTGTGAAGACATGTATTGTCGGTATTCTCGTAAAAATAATGTACTTATATTAATTTCATTGCAGGTGTTTACTGCTTTATCATTTTATGCCTGTGGCTCGTACCAAAGAGGCATTGGGCAAAACATCAGCCATTCAATATCCCAACCAAGTGTGTCCACTGTGCTCAGAGAAGTAACAATGGCGTTAAACCATCGGACAATGAGGAATAAATACATTCAATTTCCTCAGACAGTGGAAGACAGAAACAAATTAAAAACAGAGTGAGACTATTAACACATTATTATCTTCATTATTCATAGGAATAAAATATTTGAATGTTACTATTACTTTACCATTTCCAGATTTTACACTTCGTTTGGGATACCTGGGGTAATTGGATGTATAGATGGCACACACATCGCTTTGATAAGACCCGCTGAGCATGAGGAAAGATATTTTAATAGAAAAAGATATCACTCCATTAATACACAAATAGTAAGTACTACCTATTTATGTTATTAATATGAAATTTTATAACTCCTAATACATAATGTATAATATCATATATAACTCTCAGTGGTTGACTGGTAGAGAATGCAATTAGCATCAAGTTTACTTTTAATCCGACATATAGTGATCTAAAAAGTTTTTAGTAAATTAATACTTGAATGAAACTTGAACTACTTATTCAAGTTTACATATTAAAATACAAGTGAGTGTTATACAGTGGTAATGTAATTAAAAAAATGGAAAGAATTCATTAATTTATTTTTATTTAATACAAAATAGAATTAAACTAAAGAAATAGTTACAAAATTTCTTATTAGCTAATTATTACTAGTTCCACCTATATTATGAAACCTTAAAATTAATATTATCCTATTATTTAAAGATTTCTTCATACTTCGCAGATCTGTGATGCATCAATGAATATTTTAAGTGTAGATGCTAGTCGTCCTGGATCTTGCCATGATGCCTTCATTTGGAATGCACACCCAGTGAACCATCATCTGCAGGACCTAACAGAAAATCACAATGAAACTACTTGGCTTCTAGGTAGGTATTTTCTGAAATATGATGAATTATTGTTTTTTGATTCAATATCTTATATTTGATTATTTAAAATTTATAGTAATTTTATTTATTTATATTTTTCAGGTGATTCAGGATACCCCCAACGGAAATGGTTGATGACACCAATTCTTAATGCTGTACCTGGCTCTCCTGAGGAACACTACACAGACATGCATGTTCGAGCCAGAAATGTTGTGGAAAGATGTTTCGGTGTCCTTAAAGCTCGGTGGCGATGTTTATTGTCTCATAGAGTATTGCATTATGATCCACATATGGTGGGATTAATAATCAATGCTTGTGTGATATTGCACAACATTGCTATGCGAGCCGGGCTCCCTGTGCAGGAATTACCCGCAATGGACCAAGAAGCTGAGGAAGCAGTGAGGGTACCTATTGATGAAGAAGCCCATGCCGTTGCTGGTGGTAGAGTAGCACCAGAACTTGCTGCGGGACGAGCAATGCGGGATGTGTTAGTTAGGCGTCTTTGGCATGCTCGTGCCCCCTAAAAAAATTTTTCAATGATGTTATAATTAAAATACATTTTAATAATATAAATTGTATAATCATTAATTTCAATAAATTAATTTTATTTATTTACATGTATATTAAGTAGGTTGTTTACATGTGTATTAGGTAAATATACCTACCTAAAAAATCTGTTTCATTATGTTTCATTAAAGTTGAGATCTCTTAAAGAGATAATGCCTATATGTTTTTAAACTATGTAAACATTAGGTAACTAATGTTGTATATTGATTATATGTATTCACAAAGTTGTCAATGTGTGATTGACAACTATGTGAATGTGTGTCCCTGGCATTGCAAATGCCCATAGGCGACAGCAATGGCTTACCACCAGGTACGTCATATGCTTGTTTACCATCTTAGTAGTATAAAAAATATGTTTTATCCTTCTGGTTATTACGGGAAAACTACAGAACCAAGGGTACTCTCATGGACCAAAACCTAAAGGAAAATTACAACTTGATATTATTTTGAATTACATACATAATTAAAAAAAATCTAATTGCAATAAAAATATATAAGCAGTTACAAACCTTTTAGTTAAACTTCTCACACTTTCTGCTAAGCTATTTATGGCACTTGTCATTTGCCGCCCGAGTTCCTCCTGCACAGCTACTGCCCGTTCATCAACGCTGATTTTGCGCGCCAGAAGTTTCACCATTTCAGCAATGGAAGTAGCATTCAATAGCTCAGCTTCTACTCTTTTTGCCTCAATGTCAGCCAATATCCTGTGGGCTTCGTCGAATGCAGTCTGGGGTCTATCTATAAAATGTATTTTCAATTATACATATGTACAACACATACCAAACATGCTTTTGCTTTTTCTATATAATATAAATATGATAAAAACAAATACATGCTGAATATAATAAATTTTACATACTTCTCAGACGAGTACGCCTTTGTCTAAGTGGCCCTCTTCTCATAACTCTCTGTGCTGATGGGGGAGGTTGGTCCGCAGGAGGCTGGTCTGCGGGAGGATGTGCCCTTTCAGGTGAAGGACTTTCTAGCTCCTCTCTTGCCATCCCTTGATCAGGCCTCAATGCCGGTACTTGTAAAGGGACCTGGGAAAATAAAATTTATTTAAATAAAATAAAAGATAGATCCTATCATATTTAAGCTTTGCGTGTAATATAATTTACCTGATTTCCAAGTGCAAATGGTTCAACAGCTACACCTTCTAGCTGTCCTCCAAAGTTCTCTCCTAACACAGCGAGCAATCTAATCTCAATATTAGAGAGAACCTCCTCAAGTGCAGGCCCGCCACCAGTTCCTGCCATGTTGACTCTGATATCGTGGACCTTCTTTTTAAGTTTACATTTGTAATCATTCCAAAACTGTAACATAAAACAGTATATTTATATAACATTATACATTACAAAATATCAACAGTCCACAACTGGCACAAATAATTGCTAGTTACTTATATGTGAGAAGTGAGAAGTTAGTTTTGTCAGTTTTATATAATACAATATAATGTGAAATTAAGTATAAGTCAGTACTCACTTTGGACCAAGATTTTGCTTCTTTGGTGACACCTTCCCCCTCAGCATTGAGCAATGCAGCAAGTTGCTCCCACATTCGCAGTGCTTGCTGACGAGCCTGAGTACTTCTAGCGTACCCGCGAGCCGCTTGAGGATTTTGTTCAAAAAACCCCACCAACTGTTCCCATTGTGCCGAGCTTAATCTAGGCCTTCTGTCCATCTGAAATGTTTTAACAGTAAATATATCACAAAATTCCACCCAAATAAAATTTCAATAAGAATACTGCTAATAATTATTTTTGTTTCAAAAGAAACTGGTCAAGTTGAAACTTCGTTCACGTATGGTTGTCACAAACAGAATGAAACGTGCACCATGTGCCTATCTTATCCCCTAAAATGCTATTAATGTTGTACACTACGCTTGAAACTTCTTATAAGAGGCAAAAAAGCAAAATTTTGCAAAGCCAAATGACAATGTTTTTCCCATCATAAATCAACACTTAAAAAAATAGGTAACTAGACACTTAATACTTATCCTTCATCGAAGCCAAACGCTGAAACACTTCTAAAATATGTTCTTCAAATCCTCTCGTAAAAAACCACTTATAGCTTCGACCATTACGAAATCTTTTATCATTTCAAATTCCAAAGTTTGTTTACAAACAAAATAGTTTGACGTTGTCGAAACAGAGAACCATTGAAGATTTAAGCTTGCCAGTGTAAAAAGTAGAACAATATCTTTGATAAATGCTTTACTAATATTTCTATTTTATACGTTTGTTATACTTTTTAAAGTAAATAATAACATACTGAACATTTTAGTGTAATATATACTTCTTTACATATTATAATGTTAAAGATTTTAATGTATAATACGAAAGTAGGGAAATATTTTTTTTTCATTGGCACCCTCATTATACGCTGAGCTGCGCTCCTATTTCAACGTATCCGTTGACGGTTATTATGCGTCGCAATACGAAACAAATTAACCGCTGAACTTTAACTTCGACTACACTTCAACTGCGCTCCGACTTCTACGTATTTGGCGCAATAGACCCGCTGATGACCTTTTAAACACGCTAGTTAATGTAACAAACGTTATCCGATAGCTTTTTATTTTTTAAGAAAAGTGGATCAGCTGTTAAATCCCGTGTTTTAAATTTCCATTTTTATTTATCTAGATAGGTAGCTATCAGCGCTACTGTACCGGCGTTAACTAAGTAGGTACTCACCGAATATCACATAAGCGAGACCCCTGGTGTTAAAAATGTCCAAATGCTACGATAACTGTTTACAAACAGGAAGGACCTAAGCTTGTTTGCCACCTTAGTGGTGTAAGTGTACCTTTTCCTATATCGAACCTCGTACACAATTACCAACAATATCATTTTTTTTTATCGTTCCCATAAACAAACTTAGAATAATATTCTAAGTAAACAAACCACTCAAAGTGAAATACGAGTAACTACCTAATTCGTTGAAAATGTATCTAAGTGTAAACTAATCAGACTTAGTGATGAATGTTTGTTACCTCGTATGAAGCAAATCAGCTGTTTCATACTTTGGATCAGGCGTATCTATCTTTTTTTTTACTACGTTGGGGACAAATAAACATACGGACCACTTGATGTAAAGTGGTTACCGTAGCCTATGAACGCTCGCACTAAGTTTATCGCACGCGGGTTGCCACCCCCGTTGCTCACACAACAACTCCTCTCACTGCTTTCTGGTAACATCACTCACTCACATCACATCAACAACCCTCCATCCAGTAAGTTGTTATTTTGCTGCTGTTTTCTGTGAGATAGAGGTACTTCCCCTATCGGACTGCTTTGATGCAGCCTACCTACCTATGTAAAAAACATTGTTAGGTGATGTATCAGCTGGTATAGTCACAGCCGTCATAGGTATTTCTTTTTTGTATACAACGTTGGGAGGCGTACGGTCGACCTGATGTAAAGTGGTTACCGTAGCCTATAAACGCTTGCAATACAGGAAGTATCGCTTGCGCGTTGCCACCCCCGCTACTGATACAGAAACTCTTCAGGAGCTCACTCGTAACCTTACTCACTCGCAGAAATAGTTGTTCTTTGGCTGCAGTTTTCTGTGAGGTGAAGGTACTTCTCCAGACGGGCTGCTTTGACGCGTCCTACCCCTCTTAACTGAGCTTTACGACTGGCAACTGTCAGGCTGGCAACTCGACACAGGCTGTGGTCGTCGCTGCGTAAATGGCGAATTCGATTAGACCCGCGACTCGTGCATCGACCCCGTAAAACTGAATTAATAACAACTGATGATTCATCATCATCATCGGGGCAATCATTATGCACCATGAACCAAGTTGGCACTTTATTTATTTGATTTCTCAAACTTTTTTAACGATGCCGGGACACAAAGTTTCTTGTCTATCGTAACAAATAAACAATACTCTTTCTCCCATTGAAGTTCGGGCATATATAAAAAAAACACCTTATATATTATATATATATATATATATATATATATATGGTACCGTAGCCTAATTAACGCTTGCGATATATTAAGTATCACTCGCGCGGTGCATCCTTATTCCTTATTGGTAATTTTTTTAATAATCGTAAAACGCTTATATCGCTAAGAAATTCCTTTACATAGGATAAAAGAGGGTTGGTGACTCATTTATATTTTATAGTAATGACCACATTTTTTTCGCCGAGCTCGGTGTCTCAGTCGTGAAAGACGCGACTTTGACACCAACGCTCGTGGGTTCGATTCCCACACAGGGCCAATATTTGTGTGCATGAACATGTCTGTTGTATTGGTATGGATGTACAAGAGTGCATCAAAACAACCCGTCTGGGGAAGTAAGTCCACCGGACGACAGCGACGCCACGAGACCGCCAGAGCCGCCGGCGGCAGGCTCGTGTCCCCGCCGGCGGGCGTTGGTGGTCGCGGCCTTCCGACACCACTGAATCAATATAATGAACAGTGAAGTTCATTGCTGTCCCGGGGGTAAAAACTACAACTGCCTTGGAACTCATAACGAATTTAATCACAAGAAATTTGTAGAAGTAGGAAGTTTTGGAATTGACTTTTCATCTTGGCAAAGTGAGAGACAGCAATATGACAAATAAGGCATTTAAAAACCTCAAAGAGATGGCTAGTCAAGTGAAGCTCAACTGCCGTGCACCACGGGTTATCAAATATCTAACACTTTTGGGACCTAAACTGTGAGTTGTTACCTAACACATCGATTCCAATAATGTAGATTGCACAACCGCCTAAACGCCTGGTAATTCTCCCTTGTTGCCACCAAATCAAAATAGTATACTACCCCGGATGTGATACGCAAGGAATTTAACATATCGTCCCGCTCCCGACGCCAGAGATCTCGCTCCCAGAGAACATTATGTGCTGTTTGCTCGAATTTATGATTTAACGTAGAACACACATAAACGTGACACCAGCCACTCTTTATTTAATCTGTCTCGCACTGATTGAGAGAACAAATACAAGTGGCGTCCTTTAGTAGAAGTTTCCCATCTTTCTTGCCATTCAGACAGCAAAGTTTCAAGTACCTCGTCAATTGGTTTGAATAATCTAGAGAAACTTTTAGAAAATCAGGGTGCATGTTTTTAGAGGTGTAGTACATTGAAGCGCGTCGTTGTATTCCCAAGTCAACGTACGCCTGCCAGCACTGGTAGTGCCTCGGTGCTCAGTTCTATACGATTTACATAGAAATACTCAGACTGTGCAGTAACTTAAAATAGCAATCTAGTATCACGTGCTTATTCAATAAAAGAATATTTTAATATAAATTTGCAGGAGTAACATATTACTTGTAGCCATTACGAAAAATGAAAGGCAATGACCAGCGCACGGCTGACGCTTAGCCACTGTTGGCCACTGGGCAATGGCCTTTCGTGACACAATTGTTTAAAACTAAAACATTGGTTTTCGCAATAGTTACAGATATAGATTAGGCCTGAAATTTTGTAGAGTTTAATTGTTACACTATGTTACATACTGTTTGAAATTATGTTTTATGTTTACTATTGCTATAAAAAACGTACGAGGGGAGGTCCAAAAGTTCGCGGAATGGAGGAGTAAGAGAGAGGATATTAGCACCTCATTAGTACCATACTAATAAGACACTCATTATGAGCATATAAGTCAAATTTCGAAGGATCTGATGACAATGAAGTCAAACAGGCTATTTTAAATCATTTTGAGAGCAAAAATAAATTTTTTTTTGTCGATGATCTAGAGAAGCTCGTTTCTAAAAGTAAAAAATATATTGAGCTTAAGGAGGATTACATAGAAAAAGAAACGTAAATTTGTTGTTTTATTCCTTTTGGAACCCTTTCATTCCGCGGACTGTTGGACCTCCCCTCGTATGTAAGAAACTGCGGTCGTCGACATAACCCGTTTCTCAATGCTCAATACTTTTATTGCTTTCATAAGGTTACAAAAGGTGGATTAGTATCTAAAATAAATCCTCATGACTCTATCGGGCTACTTCTTAGCGTTATCACCTTCCTTAATCTATTAGGATTGGTGAGGTCCGCTACCTAAGCTTAAGGATTTGGCGACGATATTGATTTTTACATAGAGCGACTGCCGTCACACCTCCACAACGCCGAGGGAAGACCAGGCCTTTGTGACATGTCATACGAAATATATTTTTTTAGACTTTATTTTTTCCTCATGACGTGTTCAACCAACGCTGAGCAAGTGATAATTACAAATATGTACATACTCGTAACACGAATTTAGTTGTACAAGCCAGAATTCGAACCGCCAACTACACACATCAAAAGTGTCTAGGGATCAACATATATTTTTGCAATAACTTTTCTCCTGATTGATATTAATTAAAATTTTCTTTAAGGATTCATCAAATAAAGTGTTTTCGTTTGTCTACAGTAACGATAAACCAAGTCACCTTTGCATTAATAAAGAAATTTGCCATTTTCATAATAAAGGGATTTTTGACATTTGAACCACTAACATTAAAGTTCGAAAAAAAGACTGAAATAACAGTTTTCTTTAAAATTTTATTGGGTAACTTAAACAATTAATAATCCGTGTTTCTACCGCGAACACTAACAACACAAGAACATCGGTTTGGCATACTCAAAATGAGTTCATCCAAATCACGCTGTGGAATGGCCGCCCATGTTCGTTGCAACAACAAAAAAAGGTCTTCTTGCGACTGGATACCCTCCATATTCGGCAGAGCTCTTCTCTGTAGCATATCCCATGCATGCTCAATCGGGTTCAAGTCTGGCGACTGAGCAGGCCAGGGCATGACATTGATGTTAGCTGCGGCGAGAGTCTGTCTTACAACTCTTGCGGTGTGCGGTCGTGCATTATCATGCATTAACTGAAATAAGGGACCGATTTGCACTTGTAGAGGAACGATGACGTCTGATACAATCGTCTCAGCATAAATTTGAGCGTTGAGGTTGCCTCTGATCCAAATCAACTCAGTTCTTCCGCCGATCCAAATACCCGCCCATACCATGATGGTTCCACCACTATAAGGATGGACTTCCTGGCAGGATTTTAAACGCTGTTGGCGTCCAGGGGTTCTCCAGTGTCGTATACGTCTTGTATCCGGTCTCATACCAAAACGAGACTCATCAGAAAAGCACACGAAACGCCATTGTTCTTCTGCCCAATTTCTGTGTTCAAGAGCCCATTGATATCGAATCCTACGATTGTGCATTGCTATAGGTGGTACCCTTAGCGGTCTTCGGGAATGAAGGTTCACTTCATGCAAGCGGTTTCTGACTGTTTGGTCGCTAATTAAGTTCCCTGAAGAGTGATGAAGCGTCACGGCTAATATCATGGCGGTTATTGTTGGAGCTCTTCGAGTTGTGATTTGAATGTATCGGTCTTGTCTCCGTGTGGTGCAGCGATACCGTCCTCCATGGCGCTCAGCCACGGTACCAGTGCTTCGGTAACGTGTCCAAAGTCGACTGATAACACTCTGACTTGTATTCAGAGCTAAAGCCACAGTACGTTGCCGGGAACCAGCTTCTATCATTCCCACGGCTCTGAGCATTTCTTCCCTGCTTAAATGACGTCGCCGCTCCATAATAACGTTGGTTTTAATCAGTAGTAGGGAAACAGTAGCACTAATAATGTCTTCAATGCGTTGTATGTTTTTATAGGGAAAATATTGACAGCTGATTTTCATCTTTTACTCGAATTTGATTGACAGTTCCTGTTTCAAATTATGAAATGCACCAAAAAGGATCCATATAAATTTATAAAATCATAAATTTATTACAAAGCCACATCTCAATCTCAAGAAATCCGCATAAAAATGCTTGATCCCTAGACACTTTTGATGTGTGTAGTTGATCGGAGTTGGTCGTATTTATCTAGTAAGCTATCACTGCCAATCTTAGGAGTGTCGGGCGCTGCATCTTGTTAAGGCTTAAACGTTTACAGTATAAATTTCAATTCACAGAGCAGTGATAACCCATTGGATGAAGCCCTGGCCTAGTGAACGACAGGTCCCCGGTTCGAGTCCTGGCATGTACAACTAAATTCGTATTTTCCGATTTATGTACATATTTGTAATTATCACTTGCTCGGCGGTGAAATAAAACATCGTGAGGAAATCCGACCGTCCAAGAAATTATATTTCGATAGAACTTACCTTACCTAAGGAGGATCTGGTTTCCTCTCTGGGTTACGGTGGTTTAACGGCAGTCGCTCCATGTAAAAAAATCGGCCAAGTGCGAGTCGGACTCGCACACGAAGGGTTCCGTACCATTATCTATAAAAATGACAAAAAAAAATCACGTTTGTTGTATGGGAGCCCCCTTAAATATTTATTTTATTCTATTTTTTAGTATTTGTTGTTATAGCGGCAACAGAAATACATCATCTGTGAAAATTTCAACTGTCTATCACGGTTCATGAGATACAGCCTGGTGACAGACAGACGGACGGACAGCGGAGCCTCAGTAATAGGGTTCCGTTTTACCCTTTGGGTACGGAATTTTAGGGTTCCGTACCCAAAATCACGTTTGTTGTATGGGAGCCCCTTAAATATTTATTTTATTCTATTTTTAGGGTTCCGTACCCAAAGGGTAAAACGGAACCCTATTACTGAGGCTCCGCTGTCCGTCCGTCCGTCCGTCCGTCTGTCACCAGGCTGTATCTCATGAACCGTGATAGTTAGACAGTTGAAATTTTCACAGATGATGTATTTCTGTTGCCGCTATAACAACAAATACTAAAAAATAGAATAAAATAAATATTTAAGGGGGCTCCCATACAACAAACGTGATTTTTTTGCCGTTTTTATAGATAATGGTACGGAACCCTTCGTGCGCGAGTCCGACTCGCACTTGGCCGATTTTTTAGTATTTGTTATTATAGCGGCAACAGAAATACATTATCTGTGAAAATTTCAACTGTCTAACTATCACGGTTCATGAGATACAGCCTGGTGACAGACAGACCCAGAGATGTAACCCTAAAATTCCGTACCCAAAGGGTAAAACGGAACCCTATTACTGAGGCTCCGCTGTCCGTCCGTCCGTTCGTCCGTCTGTCTGTCACCAGGCTGTATCTCATTTATCATTATCTTCGCCAAATCCTTAGGCGTAGCGGACCCCGCCAATCCTAGTGGATTAGAAAACGGGATAACGCTAAGAAGAGGAACATAGAATTGAATTCTTATATTTAAATATCTAAATTTTACAATTTGTGTTGGGACTAAAGTTTATAATCAATGTCGTGTCGGCAGAAAGGACACGAGGCTCGTGAGAGGGCTCCCGTCTGTTCTACCAGCTGAATACATAATAGAGAATATGATTGTTTATTTTTTAAACATTTATTCAATACTTTACATCGCTGTTATATAACAGTAAAAAAATATTCAACACCAAAAAGTAATTTCAAGTATTATTTTAAGTAAAATACACGCAACTCCAAAATGGCAGGTGTTTAAAATGACCATGTGGTGGCATTTTGAAGACGTGACGTCATTGTACACGACTTCATACAAACTACAGGGTCCGTCACTCGAAGTGTTACCAACTTCATGCTGCTTCTATTTTCAAAATAATAATGACAGCGCGCCCAATATTGGTGAAACGTCAGTTTGTTTCATTGTTTTAAAGTGGGCAAAAATAGCGGGAACTAAGTTGAATTTTAAAATAAATTTTCGCAATGGATATTAAACGTAGCTATGTGATCGCTTTGCACTTGGCTGGAAAATCACAACCAGCTATTGTTAGAGAGCTCCGACAACTACGTGTGAACAAAATGTTTGTGTATCGGACCATTAAGCGTTATAACGAAACTGGGAGCATTGCTAAACGACATGGAGGTGGTCATCCGAAAACCGCAACATCACGTAATATGATTCGAAAGGTGAAGGCTCGAATTCAAAGAAATCCTCGTCAGAGTGCAGGTGAATTGGCGAAAAGTCTGAAAGTATCCGACTCAAGCATTCGCCGTATACTAAAAAAAGAACTCCAACTGAAGCCCTACAAGATCCAAAAAGTACAACATCTTACTTCAACTCAGAAGATAGTCCGGCTACAAAGAGCTCGAGCACTGAAAGCCTTACACGAACGTGGCGAGCTGGAAAACATTGTTTTTTCTGATGAAAAAATTTTCACCGTCCAGCAGTACGTCAACAAGCAAAATGATCGTGTTTGGCTACAGGGCAAGTCAAACGATAATTTGGATGACAGGATTGCCGTTCGTAAGCAAGCGCCTGCTTCGGTTATGGTCTGGGCCGCAGTGACCTCAAATGGTCGGTCGCCACTCGTGTTTATCGAGAAGGGCGTCAAAGTCAACCAGCAAGTGTACCAGCAAAAAGTGCTAAATGATGCTCTCATACCGTGGACACGTAAGCAATTCGGTACAAACAGCTGGACATTTCAACAAGACTCAGCACCGTCCCACAAAGCTCGCATGACACAAATTTTTTTAGAGAACCACGTTCCTCGGTTCATTTCCTCACAACAGTGGCCTCCTTACTCGCCAGACTTGAATCCAATGGACTTCTCGGTGTGGTCTATTTTGGAGGCTGCTGTGTCAACAAAAAGGTATGAAAGTGTGGACACGCTCAAGGCAGCGCTTCGTCGGGAATGGAAAAGAATACCGCAAACCCATCTTCGTGCGGCCTGCGATGCATTCGTTGGAAGACTCGAGGCCGTAATCCGTGCCAAAGGAGGTCATATCGAACAATAATGATGATTTTCATAAAATTTAATGTTTTTTTTACAATTTTCTTTCAATTTTTAATAAATCTTACTTTGAATAACTAAATAATATCATTTAAAATTGGTAACACTTCGAGTGACGGACCCTGTAGTGGAGAGATTATGTTGAAGTATTGTGTTCTGGTGGATTTTTTCCTATTTACGACTAATACTGCATGTGGAACAACCTTCTCCCTCTATGGAACAATCCAAGAAACCGACATACGAGTTTACATTGACGTTCCTTGTCGTGATCTTCTACGACACATCCGATCTGGTCTTTCAAATATTTAAATTTCCCCAGTTTCTTACACTTTTAAAAATTAATAAAATATTGAAGAACGCATAATTCTAAAGTAATGAAGTTATTTCACTATTATTTGAATCACGTGCATATTCCGGATTTGTTTTTTTTTTATAAATCAATTCGCATCCATTGTAGAGCATTCTCTCGGAGTCTTATGGTTTATTAAAGCACGTTGTCTATATTTTACATTTGTGTTAAAATTGGTTTGAACTTAAATTGATTTAAATTAGGTTATATTAAAGAATAATAACAAAAAAATTAGACGAAACGTACTTTTTATAGTAAAATCTTCTTCTGGACACACAACTCTCCAACTAAATATGATACTAAAATTAATTAGTAATTTATACATCATGAAATCAGTTATTCAAAAACAAAAGATGTACCCTTTTCGGAATATATAGTTAACTAGCTACTCGACCCAGCTTCGCACGGGTGATCCAATCGTTACCAAACTTTACAGGATCACCTGCTGGGCTAACCTGAAGATTCACCGAAAATTTCATCAAAATCTGCCCAGCCGTTTGTGAGTCCATAGAGGAAATACAGACAAACATTCATTTATATATATATAGATATAGAAACTTGAACATGATTTACTAGCTTTATAATCGTAAATAAATACTAATATATCACTTTTATGAGCTAGCAACAACTGTTTGATACGTAACGTTTTGTTTACGACTTCAGGCACACAGAATTAGACAGAATATATCGTTAAGAAAAATATGGAGAGGCGAGGGCAAATAAACAATCTTGTTCGTTCCACACCGGATATTGGGATGTCTGTTTTTTTATTAATACAACTAGATTGGTAAACAAGCATGCGGCCCGCATTAGATAGTAAGCGGTCACCGCAACCTATTCACGCTCGCAACACCACGGGGATATTACTCGCGCGCTGCCAATCTTGTGACCTAAGACTGTTGTCGTCACAGTGCCCAGTAATTTCTGTGTGCGACTGTTCTTTCCAAGAACACCTGTAATTTATATTTTCGGCGGGCGTTGGCACAAATTGGGAAAAATATTCAACACCTAAAAGTATGTTCAAGTATTATTGTAAGTTAAATACGTTAAAACACGCAACTCCAAAATAGCAGGTGTTTAAAATGACCATGTGGTGGCATTTTGAAGACGTGACGTCATTGTACACGACTTATCATTGTCATTGTAAGAATTAAAATCTATTTCATTGTTTTTATTAGAGTATTTCTTAGTTACGGTCAGGCCACAGCAGACCACAGTGTACGGCTCTAACAGTTTTAAGCCGGCAAACTGCGGGGGTTATGTACAAGTTTTACTGATTACGAAAAACATACATTTTCAATTCATTGTCAATGAGCAAGTGCGCTGCGCGACGAGGCCCAGGTGAGCATTAGTCGCCGTGCGTCGCCTTTATTTACTAAGTACCTGTGCGAGGGAGCTAAGATCGGCTCATTTGCAAAATTGCGTATCTTTTCTCTGGGAAAACACAATTAAAAAGCAAAACTTTAATAAAATTCGGCTCGGCTCGGCTCAGTCGTGAATGACGCGACTTTGACACCAACGCTCGTGGGTTAGATTCCCAAACAAGGCAAACATTTGTGTGCATGAACATGTCTGTTTGTCTTGGTCTGGGTGTTTTAAGAAAAAAAAAATGCTAGTGTTTTCGAAATACACGAAATATATTTACATATATACAACAGTAAGCTGTAGGTATATACATGTAGGTTTTCGTAACAAGTACAACTTTTTTATTCTCCTTTATAGTACTCTCAGGTTAATGTGTTATTACACCCTGTATACTATATTTGATATGCTTACTTTAAGCTGTGTACATATAAATATATTCGAATGCTTTTCCTTAAATCGTTGATCGGTCTAGGAAAGCTGAACGATGTCGTATTACATTTGAGGCGTAATATACATACGACGACGGGTTAAGCGAAAATCACTTTTACTGCTAGGACATAAAATGCACGGGTCATCCTTGATCTATCGTTGTCTGTAAAGTTTTACCCATTACGGTTTTAGGCACGTGTCTCGAAAAGTCAAACGGCCAAGCGGAGCATTAGTTGCGAGACACAGCAACTAATGTGTTTATTTACTGATATTTGTAGTTTTTCGTAACGGTTATAATTTTATAGTTTACTTAAATCAATGATCGATCTAGGAAAAACTGAGCGATGATTTGTGGCATTTGAATATGTGTTACATAACCTAGCTTTGTCCCGCGATTTCGCCCGCCCCGCAGTGGTACGTTGAGCCCATAATCTTCCTCTAGAATTTGGATATCAAATACAAAAATATTTTTTCAAATCCGACTGGTCAAACAAACTCTTCAGCTTTGTTATTAGTACAAATCACAGGGCTCACAATAGTCTATTTACGTAAACAATAATCGCTTTACACAAGTAGCTCCTCACCGTTTAGTTTCACTAGTGACCTCGCTTTGTACCCTTGAGGTTACTAGCGGTAGCTTTGTACCCTTGAGGTTACTAGCGGTAGCTTTGTACCCTTGAGGTTACTAGCGGTACTAGAAGATCCCAATTTGTATCACTAGTACCCTTGAAATATTAACTACAGTTGCCCCTGGTTTCCTTTATCGATTATAAATATAATACTGTTACCGACAAAGATTTTAAATATATATTTTTTATTAATTAATCAATGCAATTGAATGAATTTCTTCAAGTCACTATGACAAATAAATTGACATCTATAAATACTTACAAGTGGTAAGTACTTGAAACATTCATAAGGAATAATAAAAATATCTGTTTGTTTCAAACATAATTATAATGTAAGTGCTAACGATTGGAACTATTTAGTACCACTTGTACTATTGAGGGCACTAGTGACATCTAGTACCGCTGGTACCCTTGAGGGGTACAAAGCGAGGGTACTAGTGAAACTAAACTCTTCTTACCTACATCTTTTTAATTAATGATCGTTTGAGAAATATTAATAAAGTAACAAACAGTATCGCAGTGTTACATTACTAATATCGTATACAAAAATAAACATATTAAATTACAACAAAGAGCCGTGGCCGTGTAATGCTATGTGGCCGGTGGTGTGTCTGTATGTCTGTCTGTCACCGCGGCGTCCGGCGGCGGGGGTCAGGTGTCGAAGCTGCGAGGCATGTACCTGGAAACAAAAACAAATTTTCCGCGGTTTACCAAAAAAAACATTTTAACGTAAACACTATAGTTTTACAATGGCGACAATTGAGCGCAATTTTTATATAAATTAATTTTTTGTTATTAAAGGAGATTGTCCGCTCATGGTACAGAATTGTCTCATGCCTCAGGATAAAAACATTTTATAAATTATTTTTCTCATTTTAGGAGTTTTCCTGCCCAATCCATGCTTGTTTTGGACAGGGGATATATTTTAGAAAATATGAAGATATATTATTGACTACAATTTATCACTTGATTTTTATTTCCTCCGAATGTTGATCAAAAAAGTTGCCATAGTAAATAAAAAAAACGTTGAAAGAAAACTACGGTTAATATTGTAACATTACTAGGTACCAGTATATCACCATCATCGCTTATGAAAACATAAACACTTTGATTTCATTCTTTTAGGAATCGTTCGGGTTTCACGCTACAAACCTACTCGTATTTGGTTTTTATTCATATCGAATAGTGTATAAGAATCGAGTTACGCTAGTCAAACAACCGATTTTCATTTAATATCTATGGTGTGGTAACACTTGTGACATTTGTGTGTGACGCTGTACGAAACGAACATCTGCTGTTTATTACTTTACATTTTTGTGTCGATTGAGATTACTATCAGCTTAAATTGTGATATCATAAACATTATTTTTGTTCAATTCAACGACGGGACGTTTTTCTTGTGTTAGTGTTGTACTATTCAGGCTGAGCACTTGTGGTTATAATTGACCGTGAAAATGACGACGAGAACATTCGACCGGCGAAACCGGTGTATCAATTGTTCTTTTTTGATACCGAGAAACATAGGCAGCCATACCTTGGAACAAGCATCTACTCCAATGGTCAAATAATGAAATATTTCCCGTACCTATGCCAAGAAAACTTTTGTAGGTAATTAATTAATTATTAAAGTGTAAGTAAATGTTTCCAACATAGGTAAAGCGATCGTTAATTCACTTTTAAGCAAAGATTAGTAACTACCAAAACTAGATGAGAATTATTTTGATTTTTAGGTTATGTTACGTTTACTGAAAAAACTTCGAAATTCCTGTTTTGAATCCTAGAATTACTAATGTTAAAGATTTATTTCTGTTTTATACACCGTCTAAAACAAATTTGGAATTAATGCAACGCCTGTACCATGGTCCATACTTTGATGGGCATTATCCTTTATTCGTAATTTGGATACCATTTTCCTATATTCTTGTGTAATATTGTTTTATTTTTCGTACTTCATTTACCTTTGAGTATTGGTCATAATTTCATTTAAATAGCAAATTTTAATGTAATTTATTCTCAGCAGAAATTATGGCTAATTATTTGGGAGACGTAGTGAAAAAATAATGATTTGACTTTTAATGTTAATCTTAACTGTGCACAACTCGAAACCACGAATGGGCATTCTCCTTTAACTACACCACTTGATAGCTAAAGAAGCAGAATTCGTTACATTGAGAGAATACTGTGCGTTACAGTACTCTCTCAATGTTTTAAAACACGGCGTACTGTTGGTTGCGGAACACCTGGTAGAAATGGTCCACGGTCTGTGAGCAGCATGTGACAGAGCTGCGGCCGGCAAGTCACGAGAGAGATATGTCCACCGACTCACCGTACGCTGTAGTCGTGTATGTTGAACACGGCGTACTGTTGGTTGCGGAACACCTGGTAGAAATGGTCCACGGTCTGTGAGCAGCATGTGACAGAGCTGCGGCCGGCAAGTCACGAGAGAGATATGTCCACCGACTCACCGTACGCTGTAGTCGTGTATGTTGAACACGGCGTACTGTTGGTTGCGGAACACCTGGTAGAAATGGTCCACGGTCTGTGAGCAGCATGTGACAGAGCTGCGGCCGGCAAGTCACGAAAGAGATATTTCCACCGACTCACCGTACGCTGTAGTCGTGTATGTTGAACACGGCGTACTGTTGGTTGCGGAACACCTGGTAGAAATGGTCCACGGTCTGTGAGCAGCATGTGACAGAGCTGCGGCCGGCAAGTCACGAAAGAGATATTTCCACCGACTCACCGTACGCTGTAGTCGTGTATGTTGAACACGGCGTACTGTTGGTTGCGGAACACCTGGTAGAAATGGTCCACGGTCTGTGAGCAGCATGTGACAGAGCTGCGGCCGGCAAGTCACGAAAGAGATATTTCCACCGACTCACCGTACGCTGTAGTCGTGTATGTTGAACACGGCGTACTGTTGGTTGCGGAACACCTGGTAGAAATGGTCCACGGTCTGTGAGCAGCATGTGACAGAACTGCGGCCGGCAAGTCACGAGAGAGATATGTCCACCGACTCACCGTACGCTGTAGTCGTGTATGTTGAACACGGCGTACTGTTGATTGCGGAACACCTGGTAGAAATGGTCCACGGTCTCCGTGAGTAGTATGTGACAGAGCTGCGGCCGCAGCGCAGATTTCGGGGCCTCTATATCCCAGATGTCTTCAAACGAACAACCCTTGCTGGAAATAACACATTTTTAACAATACACATACATAAGAACTAAGGCTAACTAAGAAGATGCAGGGGCGCATCGAAGCAGTCACATTACAGAAGTACCCCCACCTCACAGAAAATTGCAGCCAAATGGCCACTTCCTGGAGGGCTGTTATATTCCTAGGAGTGGGCGGGGTTACTGAAGAATTCCTGTATTAGCATGGAGGGTGATGTACTGATTGAACAATCTGAGTGTAAAATCTTGAGCCACAAGGCACAGCTTGCTGTACACAAACTGGTGGTGATCCCAACGCTAGCTTATGGAAGCAAGAGTTGGATATGGCAGAGAAAGCACGAAAGTAGAAAAATTAAAAATGAGTATGCTAGACCACACGACTGAAGTAAAACTTCTTTAGCTCCATAGTGTGATACAGACATAAAGCCTGCACTGTGTCTTAGATATACGAAACGTAACTCGCTATTAGAGAAAGAGAAAGAAAATGTGTGCTCGCACCTCTCTCTGTTGCCCCTACAGTAATATACGAAACGTAACTCTCTCTTGTCTACCTTATATCTTCCTCTCAACTTCCGTTCGCCTCGCCCGATCACACTTTTCGTAACGCTCTCGTCACGCACTCACCAGATTACTCCCCAAGTCAAGCGTGCGTAAAGAAATTTTACTTCAAAAAGTAGATGCAGACCTAGACTTGGCTTGCAGAGCAGTGACTTATGGCTCCGAGTATCTTCGCAACTATTTGTTGTGTCCGTACAAACGTGTTTGCTAGAGTTCATAAAACATATAGAACCTGCTCCGTCCATAGCAGTACTTGGTCTCCACGATGAGGTAGGTGGCGCGCAAGGTCGACAGCTCCTTGTACAGCTCCTGCGGCGTGAACTTCCCGTACGTTTTGTACACGGAGTAGGCGCGCTGTCTGAAATCGAACACATTGCAATAAACAGAGGGAATTAATTACTTATTAGTATTTCATACATATTTATTTGTAAAATATAATATCATTGGCTACTTGGTTCATATCCTGGCGGGGCAACGTACCACTAAATTTATGCTATTATTACTTGCTCTGCGGTGAAGGCAAACATCGTCCGTCGGAAACCCGCATGTCAAAAAAAAATATTTTGAAAAACGTGTAACCTACCCTAAAAGAAAGGTCTGTTTTTACCTCTGCGTTGTGTAGGTTTGAGCTTTATTTTTTTTTGTATATGATACTAGATTGGCCAAACAAACATGCGGCCCGCATTAGATGGTAAGCGGTCACCGCAGCCTATTGACGCTTGCAACACCACGGGGATGTTACTCGGGCGCTGCCAATATTATGACCTAAGGATGTTTCGTTACGGTACTCAGTAATTTCTCTGCCGGATCTCACCCTTCTAACCGGAACACAGCTATACAAATATAGCTGCTGGGCGGTAGTAACAGGTAAGACAGAGGCACCCACGATTTTTGACGAGCTCAGTGACTCAGTTAGGGTTGCCACCTTTTTTTAGGGCGAATAGAGTATTTTTCATTTTATTAGAACAAAAAATAAAGTACACAGGATAAAAAAAGAGTATTTATTTATTTAATTTAAAAACATATTTTTTGTTACTTTTTGCAACACTTAGCAAATATTTGTCTTTTTTAAAAATGGCCTCTTTACAATCAAATTTCAAATTAAAATATATTATTAATTCTTGTTTTATTAAATTTAAAGCTGCTTTGTTTCTCTCGTCCCTCCACTTCACATTCATAACGGAGAAGACTCTCTCTGTAAATGCAGAAGTGGCCGGGACGGATAAAATATATGAAATTAATTTATAAATATTCAGAAAATCTTCAGATTTATTAAATATGTGTTGCCACTTTTGTGCCGTTGCTAATTCACAAAAGTCTTTATTATTTTGCATCACTTTTTCATATACTTCATTTAGAATTATTGTCTCTGAATACAAATCGTCCATAACTATACCAAGTTTTTCTTGAATATTTAATGCACCAATAACATCTTCAAATTTCTCAAATGAAATAGGTGACTTTAAATTGAAGTAACTCAATGAAAACAAAATATTTTCATTTGAAAAATTAAACCACTTCTCTAAATAGTATAAAGCTTTGTCAAAAAATAATTTAAAATTGTTACAAATTCTGTCTTTTAATTCAAGTGAAGATTCTTCAACCTGTCTTAGTAGTTTCCTTGTTTCAGATCCAAAGAAGCAATCTTCCTTTCTTTTTGTTAGTTCTTTTTTGAGCATACTCATAATGTTGTAAACATCTACTATTGTTACACTGTTACCTTCTAGACATTTGACAGTTTTGTTAAATAAATTTAATACATGACTGCAGAAATGCATATAAATCTCAATCAAATCATAATTCACATCACTGTTTAATAAAAGTAAATTTTGCAAAACCATAGGGCAATCTTCTCCTAAACTCAAAAAGTAACCTTTTATTGGTTTCCAGTTTAAAAGAATAGTATCTATACAAGGTAAAAGACTTAACCATCTAGTTCCAACATGGCGTTTAAGCTCATGGAATTCACCCTCAACACTTTTAACAAAATCTTTTAGATTTTCTCTTCTGACAGCTGAATGTGAAAAGTGACTATAAATTTTCAGGATTACATTTTCAATATCATATGATAAGAAGCTCATGCAGTGTCTCATGCAGTTATGCACTATGTGTGCATGGCAATTTCCTTTTATTAAATCTGGAATTAACTCTTTCATGTTGTTAAACAAAGAGTGATTTACTCCAAAATTGGAATTTGTGTTGTCTGCGCTTAGCCCAGTTATTTTATCAAAGGATAATTGATGCAATGCCATTGACTCCTGTATAGCTAGAAACATGCCATTAGCTGATTCATTACTGTTTTCATAAAAATCTATTATTTTGTTTTCAATGCCATTTTTTGCTGTAAAATATTGCACCACTAATGGAAACAATTTAATATTTTTCTTATTTGATGCATCAGTCTGCAAACAAAAATAAAGATTTTCAGTATTTAAATCATCCATCACACATTGTAATGCATATGGCCCCAACACCTCGGTAACCAAAGCCTCCATTTTAGTTCTAGCTAAATGGATATTAGTGGCTGTGCTTGAATCAACATAAATCATTTTATTTAGTTTGACAGTACAGTCCATACTGTTATATGATAAGTTGTGTTTCACAGTGTGGTATGTCAGAGCAAGTTCAGCAGCAGTTATTTTTTCTCTGCTATCAGATACTTCAGTTGCACTTGTAGTAGGTGTAAGAAATTTATCAAGAACTCCAGATGTTTTCTTTAATTCAGATTTAGATTTGTGCACCTTTGTTTCTTGGTGTTGCTTTATCTGTGAACAATAAAATAACCAACACCATAACACACCAACCAACACCACAACCAGTTAGTAAAGCAAACAAACAGACCAACAAACAAACATATATTCAAGTCACACATCACACAACATAAACTCTTCAATCAACCATACAGTTAATGATATTATTGGTACATTCAGTATCAGTTACTTACATGTCCAATTCCAGCTGAAGAAATACTAAAAATTACTCCACAAATTTTGCATTTTGCGTTTGAATTATTTTTTGGATCGTTTGTTAGCCACGAATATTCTATTTCCCACAACTTTGTATACTTCTGAGATCGTTTTTTTGGCCTATCCACTTTTCGTTTTTTAGGGGTGATATTCCCATCACAGGGTTCACTAAAAGTGTCGACTCCTTGTTCATCCATTTGATTAATGATTTTCACATAAAACAACAGTCAATTACTTACACAAACAGTAGAAAATATAGAAAAACAATGCACTGCGAGTACAGCTGCGATTACACATAATCTCACTCACATGACAATTGACATGACATTCATTTTTGACATTTCACGGTGCGTTCATTTTTTTACTTTATCCCTTTCGAGAAGGCAAAGAGATCGAACCCATACAGCCTTGTCTGATGTAATGTATTTACGTAAAATCGTCGTGAAACTTATTATTACTAATTTACTATATTTAGTGACAGTCAGTTTCACGAAGATTTCACATAAATAGAGTATTTTAGCGTACTCTATTGGTGTCGTAGATTATAAAGTACGCCTACTTGAAAAAGAGTACAATACTCTATTTTAGAGTACGGGTGGCAACCCTAGACTCAGTCGTGAATGACGCGACTTTAACACCGACGCTCGTGGGTTCGATTCCCACACAAGACAAGCATTTGTCTGCATAAACATGTCTATTTGTCTTGGTCTGAATGTTTTAAGAGAGGTAGGGCGCATTAAATCTGGGGAAGTACCTCCACCTCACAGAAAACCGCAGCCAAATAATAACTCCCTAGAGGGTTGTTGTGTTCCTGCGTGTGAGTGAGGTCACCAATAAGCTCCCAAGGTGTTGCTGTGTTAGAAGCAGAGGAGGTATCGCGCGAGTGATAATGTATTACAAGCGGCTACGGTAACCGCTTTACATCAGGCGGGCCTTATGCTTGTATGCCTTCCGACGTTGTCTAAAAAAAAACCATGCAGTCGACTTTTGTACAAAGTCTCCCTCTGGTAAAATCACTCAATCATTATCTTTGCCAAATCCCTTAGTCTTTGGTAGCGGATACCGCCAATTTCAATGGATTAGGAAACAGAATAACGCAAAAAAGGTGTACATTTTATTCCCCAAACTCGGGTGCCACGGATTTGTGGCACATAATGTAGTTTCAAAGGTTCCTTCATGATGCACATCAACAATCATCTTCACTGCTACTTTCTCTGCGGCCAAGTCAAATTTAATAAGATCTTACATGTGGTTATAATTTAAACATAATATTTTCAAAAATACGTAATTTCGGGCACAAGTTGGCGAGGTTGTCACCTGCTAGAGGGTTGTGTTCCTGAGAGTTACTGATTGAATCGATAACGAGCCGTCTCTTCCATTATTCGCTTCAAAGTGTTCTAATGTGGATGGACGACAGTCGGCCGCCAGTGACAAGAGTCATCTACGATCAAACCCCGCCTTCAAGCGTAATGTGGATTTATAGAGATCGAGCCGCATCTACGATCAACTTCTCCTCTACGATCATACCTCTCCTTTAAGAGCAGTCTCTATGATCAAACCCCTTCTCCACGAGCCGCATCTACGATCATACCTCTCCTCTACGAGCAGTCTCTATGATCAAACCCCTTCTCCACGAGCCGCATCTACGATCATACCTCTCCTCTACGAGCAGTCTCTATGATCAAACCCCTTCTCCACGAGCCGCATCTACGATCATACCTCTCCTCTACGAGCAGTCTCTATGATCAAGCCCCTTCTCCACGAGCCGCATCTACGATCATACCTCTCCTCTACGAGCAGTCTCTATGATCAAAACCCTTCTCCACGAGCCGCTTCTACGATCATACCTCTCCTCTACGAGCAGTCTCTATGATCAAGCCCCTTCTCCACGAGCCGCATCTACGATCATACCTCTCCCTATACCAGCAGTTTCTACGAACATACCTCTTGTCTACGAACCGTCTCAACGATCATACCTCTTGTCTACGAGCAGACTCAACGATCATACCTCTTGTCTACGAGCCGACTCAACAATCATACCTCTTTCTTGTCTATGAACTGTCTCAACGATCATACCTCTTGTCTACGAGCCGTCTCAACGATCATACCTCGCCTCCAAGTGTTCATAGTGTGGGTGAGCGACGATGGGCCGCCTCGTAACGAGCATCACGGTCGCTAGCACCGGCATTGAACCTGCGAATGCGGCTCTCGACCCCGTCTCACTCCGAATCCACTCCAAGAGCTCCTCTTGTGCTATGTCGCTGAACTCCCCTGAAATATTAATTACAAATTTTTTATCGAAGAAACTTTTGCCGTGTCTTACGAATCTAATTGAACGAGTAGGTAAAAGCAAGATTGAATGAGGCCTGTCTTAGGATGGGTTTATTAAAAAAAACCTACACCACCTGTTCACAACACATCTTACGTTCTTTCACTTTTGCGTTGTGTACCTGCCTCGGGATTCTTTCCTATACTCTCTTTCAAACCAAGTATTTTTTTTTGTGACTAAAAATATTTATTGAATAAGTTATCGAATATTAAAAGCAAAAATTATCAACTTCAATTATCATAGAGAAACACAAGATAGTAAACATTTCAAATTACCCGATTTGCCCGAATGGGCGGCTTAAAACGGGTACCGCATTTGAACAAAACATTATCTTACAACATAATTGCAAACGCTGTCTATAAGTATTACGTCACGTATTTTGCGCAACACTCGCATTTCTATAGCGTTCATGCTACTATTCCAGTCATTTAAATTCTCCGACCCCGTCAAATGATATAAAACGAGCTAAGATCAGTGATAGCCCAGTGGATAAGGAACCGGTTTATTGACCACCTGGTCCCCGGTTCAAATCCTGGTAAGTTCATGTACCACTACATTCGTGTTTTCGGATGTATGTACATATGTATCACTTGTACGGCGGTGAAGAAAAACATCGTGAGGAAGCCCACACGTACAAGAAATTATATTTCGAACGACGTGTGACCCTAACCTAAGAAAAGATCTGGTTTTCCCTCTGGGTTGCGGAGGTCTGACGGCGGTCGCTTCATGTAAAGGGGTGGATCAACTATTCTTTGCAAAAAACATGTCCCTCCATCAATTAAAAATATTTAACTATGTAAAAACAATAGTTCGCTGTAATTTTATATCCAAACAGTAATTGAGAATACTTAGAATTGATATCGCGAGCGTTCAATTATATTATTTTAATTATTTTTTATTGTTTTTATGGTAACTTAGGTGACAAGATTTACTCCCCATACAAATTATTCCTGTCCCCACGTCTACTTCAATAGTTCCTTGATGCAATATTTTTTTCATTTTATATAAAAAGTGTATTAATTTCTACTCGTGTTATTTTCTACAACGGTTTCTAAACGCCCTTAAATGCTTCCCAGATTTTTAAGTATGATTTTGTTACTTAGAAAAAAATAAACAAATCGTGTCCCAAAACTAATACCCAAACAGATGTCCGCTAAGTTACTCTTCTTAAAAGTTATAGATAAAAACATATATGGCTCTAACAATCTTAATTGTGGCAATTAATGCCTGAGGATGATGCAAAGACATTCCGCCATTTTGTGTGTGTGGTAGTGGAACTATTGTTTTTACATAGTTAAATATTTTTAATTGATGGAGGGACATGTTTATTGCAAAGAATAGTTGATCCACCCAAAGATTGGTATCTTGGCCAAATCCTTAGGCTTCGGTAGCGGACTCCGCCAATCCTAATGGATTAAGGAAAGGGATAACGCGAAGAAGAAATGATACAAAACGGGGTATGCTCCACTCACCGACATGCGACATCTCCTGCGATAGGTTCTCGACCATATTCACGACGAGAGGGGAGGCGCTCAAGACCCACAGTATGGGGACATACTTCATGTATGCCTTTGGAAGCCTGCAATGTATTACAATTATTTCGCAAATATCCTAGTGGTCGGATGGTTCTCAATGACTACTGAAACAAGAGATGAGGATTCGATTTTCGCGCAATATAACTGCATGAACCATGTATGTGCTGTGGGCCGAGTGTTCCTGTATTGTAACCGTTCATAGGCTGCAGTAAGCAACAACTTTAAATCAGTACTGTATGCAGTGTAACAATTATATTATTGACGAGGTCGGTGGCGCAGGTTAGAAGCTTTATGACTAATTCGCTTTATTACTACATAGGGGTATGACTAGATCGCTTTATGACTAAATCTCGATTTGACTCCCTCCAGCCGTTGTCGCAACTGCATCAGAACATTGTCAGTTGTAAGAATTATTGAACATTGTAAGTGGTTGCGAATCGCAGTTGCGACAATGGCCGCAGGGAGTCAAATCGAGATTTAGTCATAAAGCGATCTAGTCATACCCCTATGTAGTAATAAAGCGAATTAGTCATAAAGCTTCTAACCCGGTGGCGCAGTGGCGAAACGCGCTGTTACATTACTTTGACACCAACGCTCGTGGGTTCGATTCCCACACAGGAGCAACATTCGTGAGCATGATCTTGTGTTTGTCGTGGTTTGGGTATTTTAAGAGATGTAGGGCGCATCAAAGCAGCCTGTCTGTGGAAGTACCTCCACCTCACCGAAAACCGCAGCCAAATAACAACTCCCTAGAGGGTTGATGTGTTCCTGCGTGTGGTCACCAGTTAACTCCTATGGAGTAGCTGTGTTAGCAGCAGAGGTAGCATCACGCAAATGATACTTAATGTATTACAAGCGGTTATAGGCAGTGATAACCTCTTTATATCAGGTGGGCTCCATGTTTTTTTTTTTTATACAACTAAGGTGGCAAACAAGCATACGGCCTGCCTGATAAACAGTCACCGTAGCTTATAGACATTTGCAACACCAGGGGTGTCACTCGTGCTACCCTTTAAAAACCTCTTCGCGCCTTTCCTGAAGAGCCCCATGCTGTAGTACCCAGGGAAAACCTCGGCTGGAAGTTCATCCCACAAATTGAGTTCTCGGAAGAACACTTCTCTGGAACCGAACAGTACGCGACCATTGCTGTTCCAGCATGTGAGGGTGAACTTCCCGTAGTCGGCGAGCGGTGCGGTTATAAAAAGTAGCTGTCGGCATCATATCAAACAATTCTTCAGAACACAACCCGTTGTACAATCGGTAGAACACACAAGCGGAGACAAAATCTCTCCTTAAACTTAAGGGTTCAATACCGTGTGTAAGCTTAGGATCGTCTACAATTCTCACAGCTCGTCTCTGAACGGAGTCGCACGGTCCAAGCGGGTATCCAGGTGCTCCCGCACAAAGGTGACTGCAGTACTCCAAGTGCAGTCTGACTTGAGACTTGCTTAACATAATTCTTTGCCCGGCACTGAAGTACTGCTTTGCTCTGTTGAGCACACCAAGTTTTTTGTTACGCCAGCTTCACCTTTTCCTCTAGGTGACTTCTATATTGAACGTCACGGAGATCTCGACACCAAGCATCCTAATGCCGTTGGTGATGGTAGGTGTGTTCTGGAATT
Organism: Pyralis farinalis; assembly: GCA_947507595.1. Taxonomy (NCBI): domain Eukaryota; kingdom Metazoa; phylum Arthropoda; class Insecta; order Lepidoptera; family Pyralidae; genus Pyralis; species Pyralis farinalis. The sequence goes on from OX382281.1 coordinate 9,866,521, forward strand.
TAGGAACCACAGCAAATGGAGTTTTCTTAACGGTGAACGCGCAAACTTGTGTCTTCGTGGGGTTGAATTCGACCAAGTTAGCACTATAAGCCAGACTGCCATCCGGTTTCTGCAATGGTTGCATGGACGATTGACAAGTTTCCTTCGGCAGCTTTAGCCAGCGACCACAAAGCACAGTTCCCAGAAGGAAGGCTTGCTACCCGCTTGCCAACGGATTTTGAATTTTGCTCTAGCAATCACCAAACAACCTGGTATTATTATAGTGGGCCAGAGCAAATTCATCAGCAGATCTCCTCGCGTAGTTAGTGCACCGAGAGCCAAGCCACTCGGCATTATAGTCTCCCAAAATCACTAACTCCGCGGAGGGATACTGTTCAGCAACTCTGTCAATCGTCATTTGCAGGTGCTCGAATAAATGAGTTGTGCCTGTATTACCGCTATGGGACCTGTAAAGGCACGCGTAGATAAGAATGTGGCCACCATGATCCACGCGTACCCATAAAACCGACAGGACCCTGTCTTCAAGACTGTGTAGACAACAAATATCCTCCCGAACGGACATACATACCCCGGCACGACGCACAAATAAAAGCTCTAGTTTGTATCCGGGGTAATGTAAGTATAGATGTGCAGACCGGTAAGGATATTTGTGTCTCTGTAAGGAAAATAATGGTCGGTCGAGCGGTCTCAAGATGGTGATGGACCCCGTTGGTGTTAGAGTGTAACCCCCTGATGTTGCAAATGTCCACATTCGTCGTGGAGGGGGTGGCCGCTGTGAAACCATTTCTCTTTTTCTGTTTTGGCATATTTGTGATGAGGTAAAATATGAGAAGTCGGTGAACGGACAGCGTAAAGGACAAAAGCGTGGTGTGTTTCGGTGTCGGAACCCTACTAACCTGCTGGCGGCCAGCGGTCAACCGTTTCAGCGGGTCCCTCTGACCGCCGCGCCAGCCTGCTGAGCCCACACTGCTAGTGGCGGTTCGACATCCGCCGGACCTTCCGCTGTCCGCAGAACGACCTCTCATTAAGTTGGCGACCATGCTTGTATGCCTCTCGTTGTATAAAAAAAATGTAAAACTAGTAGGTACATCTAAAACTTAAACAAATAATAAAATTAAAACCATAGATGCTTATTATGCTTGAAAAACAAACTTCTTCAACGAATAAACGAATATAGAAACAGACAGATGGAAGACTTAAAGACCGAAGATCATGCAATATAGACTGGCGAAGAGAACATACCGAAAGGCAGACAGGCAGAGAGAAGGGCAAACAGACTACGAGACATGTGACTGGACAGACAACAAACAGGTAGACATGGACAGGCGGATAGGGCAGACAAAGAAGACATATAGGAGGAAAGAGATGGGCGCATGGAGGACAGAGAAACGGATAGACGAAGGACAGAGACTATAAGGTAGGCGTGGGTATATTTAACCTTTCTAGGTACAGAGTCTTAAATAAATGTTCTTACACTCCATTCCAATTACGAAGTCCCATTAAAATTAAAAAATCAAATGTAACACATTACAAAAAAACCTCAAAATTCTCAAAATGCCAATGATTGACTACCATAAACAAAGACAGTTTATTTAATTTTATAAGTAACTAGTAACTAGGGCTTCGTAATTGGAGTGAAGTATACATTTATTTATTTTGTGACCTTTACTTACACATAATACTTGGTGTTCATCATAAGCGAAGAGACGACACACATCTGAGTCGTGAACAGCAGTTTCAGCCTCATCACCAGCGCGGCCATCACCGCGAACACCGCCATTTGGGACACATTGTAAAATATAGCTGCGTCTATCTTCAAATGCTTTAAAAAACTTATATATTTGTCTTTGGCCTCCTCATCCTCTTTGACACTTAAAATTCTCTTTTTCTCTTTGACTTCTGTGTTATTCTCTATCCCGCTGTCATCAGTGTCTTCGTCCTTTTCAGTCACTAAAGGTTCATTTTCCATCTCTTTCTTCCTCGTATCACTCATCGCGCCACTAGCCCAATAGTTACATACGTTAACAACACTAAAAAATGCGATCGGTATAAGAAAACTCGCTATCATACTACTCACAGAACTCCACGGCAGAAAGTCGAATACTTCCGAACAAGTGTACAATAAAGTATGAAAATTTTTATAGTCACTGAATTTCGAATACAAAATTTCCCATATATGCGAATCTTCCTGAACTTCCAAAATGTCACTAATTAATTTCTTTAAATAAACTGACGACAACACCACTATGAAAACTCTTAATATCACTAACCACGATTCGATGAACAAGTCCAAACGATTTTGGACTTTAATGCGGAACGAACTACAGAATAAAGAATAAGCAGATACTACTAAGAAGAAAGATGTAAATAAAGAGGATTTAAGCATGTCGTTCCCTTGTAGAAGTAGCACCGCCATGTGGAGGCCGCAGAAGTGCGAGTGAAGGAATATGCACAGGGCCTTCACGTCGATTATATGTAGTTGCTCCATGATGAAGAATATGGCCGTCTGCGTGAGGAAGATGAACTGGGAGAACTGCCAGAACAGCAGGCAGAGGCAGTTGAGCAGGAATATTGACACCTGAAAACATATCAACACCTTATTCAAAATTTGACCAACTACTTTGTGTACTTCCGCGACTAATTAGAAGATTCGAGCACCCAGCTCACCGGCGGTAGGTTGAACTCTCACTCAATAGCTCCTACTACCAACAGTAGCTGCATTGCGTCGTCGTCGCTGACACGTCTAATGCGATGATTGCTTGCTTGTTTTATTGCATGCATTAAGCATGATCGTAATAATAGTATTATGTAATTCCTAACAGTAATTGGTAGATAGTCACCGAAGCTAGTTCATATGATCCAATTGGTGGCGGAAGGGCACAAAGTAATAATCAAATTACGATAAATATTTCAAAAACAACCGCACCCTACATACGGATGACTGTATAGAACTGGTAGACCGCAGGCAGTGAGAAACTTCCAATATATAGTTCTGACAAGAACTGGTAGACTGCAGAGAGTTAGAAACTTCCAGTAGACAGTTCTGACAAGAACTGGTAGATCGCAGTCCGTAAGAAACTTCCAGTAGATAGTTCTGACAAGAACTGGTAGACCGCAGACAGTAGAAAACTTCCAGTAGATAGTTCTGACAAGAACTGGTAGACCGCAGACAGTAGAAAACTTCCAGTAGATAGTTCTGACAAGAACTGGTAGACCGCAGACAGTAGAAAACTTCCAGTAGATAGTTCTGACAAGAACTGGTAGACCGCAGATAGTAGAAAACTTTCAGTAGATAGTTCTGACACGAACTGGTAGACCGCAGGCAGTAGAGAACTTCCAGTATATAGTTCTGACTAGAACTGGTAGACCGCAGATAGTAGAAAACTTTCAGTAGATAGTTCTGACACGAACTGGTAGACCGCAGGCAGTAGAAAACTTCCAGTACATAGTTCTAATAAGAACTGGTAGACCGCAGACAGTAGAGAACTTCCAGTATATAGTTCTGACTAGAACTGGTAGACCGCAGATAGTAGAAAACTTTCAGTAGATAGTTCTGACACGAACTGGTAGACCGCAGGCAGTAGAAAACTTCCAGTACATAGTTCTAATAAGAACTGGTAGACCGCAGACAGTAGAGAACTTCCAGTATATAGTTCTGACTAGAACTGGTAGACCGCAGACAGTAGAAAATTTCCAGTAAATAGTTCTGACAAGAACTGGTAGACCGCAGGCAGTAGAAAACTTACAGTAGATAGTTCTGACAAGAACTGGTAGATCGCAGTCCGTAAGAAACTTCCAGTAGATAGTTCTGGCAAGAACTGGTAGACTGCAGACAGTAGAAAACTTCCAGTAGATAGTTCTGACAAGAACTGGTAGACCGCAGGCAGTAGAAAACTTCCAGTAGATAGTTCTGACAAGAACTGGTAGATCGCAGTCCGTAAGAAACTTCCAGTAGATAGTTCTGACAAGAACTGGTAGACCGCAGGCAGTGGAAAACATCCAGTAGATAGTTCTGACAAGAACTGGTAGACCGCAGACAGTAGAGAACTTCCAGACCGCAGACAGTAGAAAATTTCCAGTAAATAGTTCTGACAAGAACTGGTAGACCGCAGGCAGTAGAAAACTTACAGTAGATAGTTCTGACAAGAACTGGTAGACCGCAGACAGTAGAAAACATCCAGTAGATAGTTCTGACAAGAACTGGTAGACCGCAGACAGTAGAGAACTTCCAGACCGCAGACAGTAGAAAATTTCCAGTAAATAGTTCTGACAAGAACTGGTAGACCGCAGACAGTAGAAAACTTCCAGTAGATAGTTCTGACAAGAACTGGTAGACCGCAGACAGTAGAAAACTTCCAGTAGATAGTTCTGACAAGAACTGGTAAACCGCAGACAGTAGAAAACTTCCAGTAGATAGTTCTGACAAGAACTGGTAGACTGCAGGCAGTAGAAAACTTCCAGTAGATAGTTCTGACAAGAACTGCTAGACCACAGGCGGTAGAAACTTCCAGTAGATAGTTCTGACAAGAACTGTTTGACCGCAGACAGTATAAAATTTCCAGTAGATAGTTCTGACAAGAACTGGTAGACCGCAGATAGTAGAAAACTTTCAGTAGATAGTTCTGACAAGAACTGGTAGACTGCAGGCTGTAGAAAACTTCCAGTAGATAGTTCTGACAAGAACTGCTAGACCGCAGGCGGTAGAAACTTCTAGTACATAGTTCTGACAAGAACTGGTAGACCGCAGATAGTAGAAAACTTTCAGTAGATAGTTCTGACAAGAACTGGTAGACTGCAGGCTGTAGAAAACTTCCAGTAGATAGTTCTGACAAGAACTGCTAGACCGCAGGCGGTAGAAACTTCTAGTACATAGTTCTGACAAGAACTGTTAGACCGCAGACAGTAAGAAACTTCCAGTAGATAGTTCTGACAAGAACTGGTAGACCGCAGACAGTAGAGAACTTCCAGACCGCAGACAGTAGAAAATTTCCAGTAAATAGTTCTGACAAGAACTGGTAGACCGCAGGCAGTAGAAAACTTACAGTAGATAGTTCTGACAAGAACTGGTAGATCGCAGTCCGTAAGAAACTTCCAGTAGATAGTTCTGACAAGAACTGGTAGACTGCAGACAGTAGAAAACTTCCAGTAGATAGTTCTGACAAGAACTGGTAGACCGCAGGCAGTAGAAAACTTCCAGTAGATAGTTCTGACAAGAACTGGTAGACCGCAGACAGTAGAAAACTTCCAGTAGATAGTTCTGACAAGAACTGGTAAACCGCAGGCAGTAAGAAATTTCCAGTAGATAGTTCTGACAAGAACTGGTAGACTGCAGGCAGTAGAAAACTTCCAGTAAATAGTTCTGACAAGAACTGCTAGACCGCAGGCAGTAGAAACTTCCAGTACATAGTTCTGACAAGAACTGTTAGACCGCAGACAGTAGAAAACTTCCAGTAGATAGTTCTGACAAGAACTGGTAAACCGCAGGCAGTAAGAAATTTCCAGTAGATAGTTCTGACAAGAACTGGTAGACTGCAGGCTGTAGAAAACTTCCAGTAGATAGTTCTGACAAGAACTGCTAGACCGCAGGCAGTAGAAACTTCCAGTACATAGTTCTGACAAGAACTGTTAGACCGCAGAAAGTAAGAAACTTCTAGTACATAGTTCTGACAAGAACTGTTAGACCGCAGAAAGTAAGAAACTTCTAGTACATAGTTCTGACAAGAACTGTTAGACCGCAGACAGTAAGAAACTTCCAGTAGATAGTTCCGACAAGAACTGTTTGACCGCAGACAATAAGAAACTTCCAGTAGATAGTTCTGACAAGAACTGTTAGACCGCAGACAGTAAGAAACTTACAGTAGATGTTCTGACAAGAATTGGTAGACCGCAGACAATAAGAAACTTCCAGTAGATAGTTCTGACAAGAACTGTTAGACCGCAGACAGTAAGAAACTTACAGTAGATGTTCTGACAAGAATTGGTAGACCGCAGACAATAAGAAACTTCCAGTTGATAGTTCTGACAAGAACTGGTAGACCGCATATAGTACGAAACTTCCAGTTGATAGTTCTGACAAGAACTGGTAGACCGCAGACAGTAAGAAACTCCCAGTAGATAGTTCTGACCAGAACTGGTAGACTTCCAGTAGATAGTCCTGGCAAGAACTGCTAGACCACAGATAGTAAGAAACTTCCAATTGATAGTTCTGGCAAGAACTGGTAGACCGCATACCATACAGTAAGAAACTTCCAGTAGATAATTCTGACAAGAACTGTTAAGACTGCAGATAGTAAGATACTTTCAGTAGATAGTTCTGACAAGAACTGTTAGACCGCAGATAGTAAGAAACTTCCAGTAGATAATTCTGACAAGAACTGTTAAGACTGCAGATAGTAAGATACTTTCAGTAGATAGTTCTGACAAGAACTGTTAGACCGCAGATAGTAAGAAACTTCCAGTAGATAGTTCTGACAAGATTTGGTAGACCGCAGATAGTAAGCTACTTTAAGTAGATAGTTCTGACAAGAACTGTTAGACCGCACATAGTAAGATACTTTCAGTAAATAGTTGTGACAAGAACTGTCAGACCGCAGACAGTGAGAAACATTCAGTAGACAGTATTGAGAAGAATACACATAATTTGCTTCATAGGAAACAATTCGGATTTATGAGAGGTTGTTCAATTATAGACGCAGAGATTCATTTGCTTAAAAGTATATTAGCGGCATGGGAGGGTTCGCAAGATGCCTTGGGAATTTTCTGTGATCTGTCTAAAGCGTTTGACTGCGTGCACCATGACACTCTTGTCAGAAAATTACACCACTACGGTATCAGGAACAAGGCTCTCGAACTTCGGTCTTCTTATCTGGGCAATAGGATACAGAAGGTCGATGTTAATGGTAAAATATCTTCGGGGTCCCCTGTAGTTATGGGAGTCCCACAGGGGTCAATTCTAGGTCCATTCTTATTTTTAGTATATATAAATGACTTACCTTATTATGTAAGGGATAAACATGAGATTGTATTGTTTGCGGATGATACCTCTTTGACATTCAAAATTAATAGACGGTTAGGTAATTATGACGAAGTTAACGATGCTCTCTCTAAAGTTATTCATTGGTTTAGTGTTAATAATCCTGATTTTAAATGATAAAACGACTAAAGTAATTAAGTTCTCAACACCTAATGTAAGACAGGTGGCTACCAATGTACATGTTAATGGAACTAATTTAGCCCCTGTGGAGACAACTGTGTTCTTGGGTATAACAATTGACTCCAAACTACAATGGGGCCCACAAATTGAAAAATTATCAGGAAAACTAAGTTCTGCAGCCTATGCAGTGAAAACTATTAGACGGCTCACTGATGTTGATACGCCTAGAATAGTTTATTTCAGCTACTTTCATAGTATTATGTCATATGGAATTCTTTGGGGTAACTCCGCGGACATTAACACCATCTTTTTATTGCAAAAGAGAGTCATAGGAGCTATCCACAAACTTGGAAATAAATATTTTAACAGTCGCATCGCAATATATCTATGAAAATCTTTTGTATGTCCATAAAAACATAGACTCATTTTGTAAAAAGAGTGATACTCATAACATAAATACTAGATATAAGCATAATCTTGTGTTACATGCAAGCCGTCTCTACAAAATAAGTAATTATTTTATGGGGCAATGTATACGATTCTATAACAAACTTCCCAGCAATATAAGAGAATTGTCAATAAACAAATTTAAAACTACTGTTAAAGCCAAATTGTGTAGCAGGGCATATTATAAAGTATCTGACTATATTAATGATAAAAATGCCTGGGAGTGAGTCGATCCAATTATAATGTAATTAATAAAATGTGTAAATTTGTTTGGATACCAAAAGAGGGATGCCCGAGTTTTTTGGCAGTATTTTTATCAGTGCTCACCTTGTCATGAACTGCACGGTAGGGAAAAAATTGTGACGATTCCAAACAAATGTAGCCTTTTTTACGGAATAAAAAGATTTTGACTTTGATCAGATAAAATTAAATCACAGATTTTTTCTTTGTTTTGATCAGTGGAAGCAGTCGAAGGCCGGCCACTACGGGGCTCATCTTGAATGGTGTCACGACTACGTTTGAACTCTGCCACCCAGTTTTTAACAGTCGCATACGAAGGAGCGGACTCACCCAAAGTAGCAGACATGTATAGCTTTTGGAGTTAAACCTTTCAAAGTCAGGTATTTTATCACAGCACGATGTTCAATTTTATCCATTTTCAAAAATAGCTCTGACTTGACTTACGGTATCACGTGTAAACGAACAATGAGTTACTGTGAATAAACTAAACTGTGCATACTTGTTGCTAAATAATGTAACTACAAAATGAGGGTAGTTATAAAAAAAAACCAATGACTAACCATGTTAGGCTAAGAACTTTTCAAATGACCCTCGTATTAGCACAGCAGACACAGCACGTAAGAAACATTCCTTGAATAGTTATGACGAGCTCGGTGTCGCAGCGGTTTATAACGCGACTTTGTCATCGACGCTCTTGGGTTCGATCCCACACAAGATAAACATTTGTATACATGAACATGTCTGTTTCTTTTTGGTTTGGGTGTCTTTAGCCTTTTGACCACCACAGCATACAATGCGTCGGCGTGCTCTGTACGCCACGCTAAAGATTTAGAATAAACATCTACAAAAGTAAAGAGATGTTGAAATGTATCGGTAACCAATAATATTAGGGGATCGAAAAACTGTGTGAAAGCATTTTGTACTATCTCCTGGGAAGAATTTTTTTTACCACGTAGAAAATTGTCCAAATCATAAAAAAATGGTAGTCCGTTGGAGCAAAGTATGGAGAGTACGGAGGATGACGTGTGGTTTGTAACTGCAGCTCCTGTAGGTTACAACGGTTTCTCGTGTCGTGTGAGGTCTTGCGTCATCATGGAGCAATAATGGTGAGGATAGATTCAAGAGTTCACAAACAGCCCCGCTGTTTCACTGCAAGTTTCGCCATCATTGTTTGAAGTTCGGCACAGTAAATATCTGCTGTTACTGCTTGACCAAACCTGAGAAAGCAATAGTGAATAACGCCATGAAGAGACCACCAAACAGTTAGCATTACCTTTTCATTGATAAGCTTTGCTTTTGGGCACTGTTTCGGCGTTTGACCTGGAGTAAGTCATTGCATTTTTCACTTACGGTTATCGTAAAGAATCCACTTTTCGTCACTTGTCACAATTCGATCCAATATTTCTTCATTTCTGTACCGATTCAACAAGACAACACAACACGCGTTTCTCTCTGTAGATCAGTCAAATCACGAGGCACATTTTTCATCTTATTGATTTGATGCAAATGAGTCAATATTGTAGGTAAGATAATGAGCGAAACGAAACGTGACTAAAGCCGGATATTTCAGGTTGTTGGGATATAATGTCTATAAAAAAGATAGGGGCGACTCATAAGGTGGTGTTGCATTCATAACCCACAAATCTATACAAATCCCAAGTGTGTCCAGGTAATGGCCATAGCAATGCAATATCCATGTCAGAGTACTAAAATTGTAAACATTTAAAAAATATTATATCAATTTACTGTCCATAGATAGACTTACATCGTTTATACAAATAGGCTTTGAATCTCCTAACACTTGGCTGTTTCCTGGATATAAAAAATGCATATAATAATACAGTAATTCATTTCCAAATTAATTTATATACTGGATGACTTGAAAGTAGGAAAAAGGATCTGTAATTATCTATGGTCCTTCTTGAATGACCTTAAATTTAAAAAATGGAACAAAAACTTTATCGAGATGGACTAACAGAGTCTTAGCGAAGATGATCGATCCCATTTCCCCCTTACTATTCAACATTGCAACATACAGTATTTGTCACCAAACCGATAAAGTTTGTATTTGTCAGTACTGTGATGATTTCGCCCTTTTTGTAAGTAACAAGTACCTGACATACTGTGAAACCTATATGCAATCTGCTTTAAGTTCTGATGTGTATGGGACTAGATGAGTGAAAGACGATTGACATAACCCTGGTTTATTGGTTATAGCGGTGGCGTCTCGCAGACACGCCCATATTTAATATGTATGTAAATCTACCTACATAATATACAAAAAAATTCAATGGTTAATATTTTCAATGAACTGGGCTTACCAGTCTCCCACTAAATCTAATTACTGTATTTTCAGTAAAGGTTTCAGAAAATAACAAATTGTACTTCAGATAAATAATTGTGATCTAAATTCAGCCGACTGCATAAAATATTTATGCGTTTGTATGGGTAGATGTCTTCTATGGTGAAAGCATATAAATGAAATTGTGATAAGTATAAAATTTTTGAATTTGCTATATATACTTGTTGGGCCTGGTTGGGGAGTTCATCCGAAACATTTACGGACAACATATGTCTCCTTAGTCAGAAGTCGGATGGACTACACTAGTTTTTTGTATGACAGTACAGCTAAATTGCATATAAACAAAAATTCAAAATCAGATACTGAAGATAATAGAAGCGTTTATTAAAAGTTCACCAATCTACGTTATGGAGAGTGAATTGTGCATTCTACCGCTGCAGACGAAAAGAGGAATGAGAAGGAAGTATGTAGCGTATAAATACTGCCTTAAAGCTAAGTCTTGGTCAAATAATCTATTTATTATGTATAATAAGGGTATTTCCTATGTATAATAAGTATGCATTTACAAAAAAAAAATGTATTTACGTATGTGTATCAGTTGTCTAGTAACCATAACACAAGCTTCGCTTACTTTGGGGCTAGGTGGCGCTGTGTAAATTTATTTATTTAATCATACTATGGAATTATTATCAAAATTAAATGTATGTATGTATTTATATCTTCACGCCAGGTCCCTTGCGGGGTAGGCAGAGGACCGAGCGCCATAAGACGCGGTCTTAACTTACTTCACTCGCTTCAGTAACATTCATAGCTCTTTTCATGCACGCTCGCCGGTTCCTGGGGCTCCTGACATCATCTTTTGATAAAACACGACCGATTTGGTCATGGTAGGTTAGTCTCGGTTTACCTCGGCTCCTACATCCTTACACTTTTGCATTGTATATCTGTTTCGTTATTCTTTCAACATGTCCGAGCCAACGGAGCATGCCTTTTCTTATCTTAACACCGACACTCTTTCAGACCAACTCCTTCTCTCACGTCTTCATTACGGACGCGGTCAGCAAGCGTTATGCCACAAATTTTGCGCAATGCTCTCATCTCGACCGCATTTATTCTACTTTCATGCTCTCTCTGCCAAAGCCAGCTCTCACTTCTATAAGTTAGCGTTGGGATAAGCACCGCGTTGTGTACAGCAAGCTGTGCCCTCTGGCTTACATTTCGGCTGCCTAGAAGGTTACCCAACGCTCTATTCACCCTATTGCCTGCACTCACTCGTCTCTCCACATCAGCGGTGTACCTTCCATTGCTGCTAAAGGCACTTCCAAGATATACAATCTCATTCACTTGCTTCAACACTACATCATCAACCGTAATCCTAGTGTTCGTTCTGGTTGTCTCTCTTTTAAATACCATAATCTTGGTTTTATAAAATAATAAAATGCACGCTCGCCCTAGAAACCGGCGAGCGTGCATGAAAAGAGCAATGAATGTGAAAGAAGCGAGTGAGGTATGTAAGGATCGAGTCGCGTGGCGCTCGGTTCTCTCTGCCTACCCCGTAAGGGATTTGGCGTGAAGTTATAGATAGAATCTTGGTTTTCTTCGCATTCAATTGTAAACCTTTCCTCATAAGTGGCACTTCACAGCACGGAGTAGGTCACCGTCAACCCCATATCTGGGCAAAATGTTCCAGAGATTCTTTCGCACGACCCTATCAAATGCTTTCTCAAAGTCCACAAAACCGCAGAAAACCTTCTGGTCCAAAGTCAGATGTTTCTCTAAGATGTTGCGGAATGAAACAACTTGGTCCGTACATCATCTGCCGCTTCGAAATCCGCCCTGTGCTTCCTAAAGCATTCCATCGGATTTCACCCTCATTCTACTTTCAATGATTTTTCCATACACTTTAGCTGCTAAGCTGATCAAACTGATGGCCCTATAGTTGGCGCAGTCCATACGTGAGCCCTTGCCTTTATACAAGGGCACGATGACTGCCCGTCTCTAATCGCTCGGGACCCTTCCGGTTCTCCAAAATAATTTGCTCAAAAACCAGAAGGCGTCCCTAACGTAGGTACCACCTAGCTTGATCTTCTCAGCTGTTACCATATCGATTCCCGCTGACTTTCCACCTTTCAGACTTCGTGTCGACCATTCCATCTCATCCATGGTAATGTATTCAAGGTACGCTGGCACTGCCGAGTCAATCACAGAATCATTCACAGTGCCAGCGTCATGGACTTAATCATACATTTCTCTAAAATATTCACTCCACCGTTCTAACACTTCCTGAGTGTTAGCAAGGATGTCACCAGCTTTACATTTAATCTTGTTCATTCTGGATGCTGACGAACAACTTCGAGACTTCTTTACTCTCTCCAGAAGTTTGGTATTTGCCTCGCAGTTCTTCGTCAGCCTCTCTTCCCCATTCATAAGTAGTCTTTCACGCTTCTCTTTCACTAAAGCTTTGGTATCATTCTTGCATCGACGGTATATTTCTTTCTTCGTTTCTTTCATACCATCACTCTGGTGTGGTATCAATCCAGCCACGCTTTCCTCCTTTTTTCCACGGAGGATCTCTTTGCGCATCCACATGCTTCTTTCGCACTGTCCACCATACTTTCTTTCAGAACTTTCCAACATTCGTCTACATATGAGTCGGAAAGACTCGCGTACGCAAGTGTTCATTCAGGGCATCAGACATTAAAATTAATAGGTACGACAAAGGAGTTTTGCACGGCATTCTGCCACTCCCATTATCAGCAGATGCCGAATAATAGTATGCGATAGCAATAAAAAGATTTTGATATACCTAGTCTTGCCATAAATACTGAATCAAAGAAAAAAAAATTCTATTGCAAATAACATTTATTACTTTTACAGTGTGTTAGTTTAATACATAAATATAAAACAATTTCAAATATAAAAAGCTTATTCGAAGTGGTATCCATTGGCTGCCATACCGTCCTTTAAACGTTGAGGCCAGTTATCAATAGAAGCACGCACTCTTTCCATGGGAAAATTCTTCACTGCCAATCGTACGGATTGTTTTAGGGACTCCAAATTATCATGGCGTTTAGAGCAAGCCGTACTCTCTAAAACTGACCATAAATCATAATCCAGCGGATTAAGACAAATACAACAATTTTTTTTCTGTGACCTCCCTTTGCGTACCGCTTCAGTAGTTGTTTCGATTTTACCACCCTATTCTTATTTAAATTATCAGTTAAGAAATGACCAGTACGTCTCTTATAGACTGCAATCCTAAGTCATCTTTTAAAATACGCGACATGGTTCTAGGTGCTATCTTCATCTACCGAGATAAAATCTTTTGCTTTCGGACAGGATTTCATTGAATTCTTTCCCTTACTGCTTTGACCACCTTTTTCGTACGAACACTACGTGGACGGCCAGATCTTTTTCTGTCACAAACAGAGGAGGTCTCATTGTACCTATTAATAGCCCGGTACACAAACATTTTACTAATACCAAGCGGATGGAGAGTTTTAAAAATTGCACTTGGCTCCATACCTACTTTGTGTAATGCAATCACAGCGATTCGGTTCGCTTTATCACCCCACTCCATTTTAATATCGCAAAATATTGTACAATGTATGGGCGCCAAAATGAGAAAACTCAATGAACAATCATATAAAAATGACAGATTCCAAATTCAAATGTTTTTGTTTATTTTTAATTGTAACAGTATTTATGGCCAGACTAAGTAAGTATAGTAGCATAAGGTACGATGGGGCTGACATGTCCTATTGAGGTCAAAGTCCCTAAATTAAATAAAGATAATAAAAAAACTGTTAGACCACAGACAGTAAATAAGAAATTGTTGTTCAATAGCTCTGGAAAGAACTTTTAGCCTGCAGACAGTAAGTAAGAAACTATCATTAAACAGTTCTGAAAAGAACTGTTAGACCACAGCCAATAAGAAACTATCATTAAATAGTTACTAGATTCAGGCGTTATTTTGCGAAAGTCAAATTGCATATCATTAAATAGTTCTGAAAAGAACTGTTAGACCGCAGACAGTAAGAAACTTTCATTAAATAGTTCTGAAAAGAACTGGCAGACCGCAGACAGTAAGAAAGATTCATTAAATAGTTCTGAAAAAACCTGTGAGACCGCAGACAATAAGTAAGAAATTATCATTAAATAGTTCTGGAAAGAACTATTAGACCGCAGACAGTAAGTAAGAAACCTTCATTAAATAGTTCTGAAAAGAACTGTTACGACCGTAGACAGTTAGTAAGAAACTTTCATTAAATAATTCTGAAAAGAACTGTTAGACCGCAGACAGTAAGTCAGAAACATTCATTAAATAGTTCTGAAAACAACTGCTAGATTGCAGACAGTAAGAAACTTTCATTAAATAGTTCTGAAAAGAACTGTTAAAGCGCAAACAGTAAGAAACTTTCATTAAATAGTTCTGAAAAGAACTGTTAGACCGCAGACAATAAGTAAGAAACTTTCATTAAATATTTCTGAAAAGAACTGTTAGAGTCTGTCTAATGAGTCGTTGCACACGAATTATTTCGAATTCTTCATATGGCAAAATATACTAAATTTCAAACTTGTGTAAAACTAAATGTCATTATAACGTCTCGTTGTTCTGGTGCGACGTGTAATTTTTATTACCGTTCATATATCTTTTTTCTTTACTTTTTTTTTTACAAATTACTCAACGCCATCTAGCCCCAAAGTAAGCGAAGCTAGACAACTGATAAACATACGTAAATAGTTTTTTTTTGTAAATACATACTTATTATACATAGAAAATACCCAGACCAATACAAACAGACATGTTCATGCACACAAATGTTTGTATTGTGTGGGAATCGAACCCACGAGCGTTGGGGTCAAAGTAGCGTAACAGCGCGTTTCACCACTGCGCCACCGAGCTCGTCAAATATAATAATAATTATATAATAATTGTAGTGTTTATGTGAAAAATATGGCAAAACCTATTAAAGGCAGTGTTCGGAGAATGTTGTTTACCATGATAAGCAACTATGAACGACATAAAAGTGATACCAATCAACAGATTGAGGAAAAATTACGACTTTTAGATGAAATTGTTTCGGCTACAAGTAAGTACAGCGAAAACATTTTGATATTTGCCATAGATTCAAACTAGAAAATAGGTAATACTTTTGTGTATAGATATTTATTTCGTATTTTAGGCGCTATCTCATGCGTCGTGCAAAGAAATTCGACATTGAAAAAACGTGCAATAGTTATTGCACGAGCAATCAAGCGGCTAGTAGGTACTTATATAATATTCTAAAACAATCAAAAGCAAAAATACTGTAAAAATACCTTACTACAATAACCAGTTATTCTTTTTATTGCAGAAGTAAGTACCAACACATTGAGAAACATAAAAAAGGAAGGTTCTTTAAACCAAGGCGAATGGACGACGCCAGGAAAGAAACGCCCACGCCAGCCTTAAACTTAGATGATTTCGACATATGTGCAATTCGCAATAAAATAAACGAATTTTATTGTGTTAGAAAACAAGTTCCTACATTAGGGATTTTACTTGCAGAACTACGGGAATCCATTGGATTCACTGGATGTTGTGAAACATTGAGACGAATTTTGAAAGATAATCGTTTCGAATTTAAAGCCAACAAAAACGAGCGAACGAGTCTTATTGAAAAATATGAGATTTCTGCTTGGAGACATCGATACCATCGATAGTCATTCATCAGAAGCGACAAGAAGGAAAACCAATAATTTACATGAACGAAACATATATTTACCAGCATTATAAACCAAAAAAATCGTGGCCAGGACCAAGTACTAGGGGGCCGTCCATTAATCACGTGATGTTTTTTAGCATTTTTTTTAACCCCCTCCCTCTCCCTTGGTGATACATGGTGAGGTTTAAGACTAAACCCCCCACCCCACCCAAAATCACGTGTATTTTTAGTACATACAAAGAATCATACAATTTTTAGAATATAATCTTTAAATACTGGTATAAAATATAATCAAATTTTATTCTATAAAATTATGGACCATGGTAAAAATGTCTAGACAGAATGGTTGCACGTTGTTTTTGACTGACATAAAAATAATATTAAAGGAATGGATTAATCATAATAATTGGTAATAATAATAATTAAGGAGGAAAGGAATTAATCATGCGTAAAACATATATTGTACTAGTACACGAACATATTTAATGTACATTGTCCTCGGACCACGGATTAGCAAGACTTTCTTCAACACTAACAACACAACAACTGAACAATCTTGCAAGTCAGTTGTTGACACTGTGCTTTGTTGAAGATCAACGTCGGTTTCATCAAGGCACTCGGCGTCATTTTCGCGCACTACGCAGAGAATCTCTCTCGATCTGCCGATCGATCGTCGCGTGAGGATGCGTAAACGAAGAACATTGTACACCTCTAGACTATTATTGCTCGGATTAGATTATAAAAAATAAATACACATGATATCTTACTGCACCCCCCTAACCCTCTTGTGATATTTCGTGATTTTTGCCGAACCCCCGCCCCCCTCTTTCGAGGCTCACGTGATTAATGGACGGCCCCTAGTGGAGTGATCGACAAAATTTCTAAAGGTTATTTTTCGGTTATATTGATCCATTAATGTATTTGTTATAATATACTAAGGCCTCATAGTAAAAGTTGTTACACGTGATACAGACACGTGATTATTCTGTGTATAATCACGTATCTGAGTATGTATTTGTACTGTCTAAAAATAACCCTGTACAATATAATCTTTTACAGGTAAAAGACACACCATATAGTTCACGCTGGCTCTGAGAAGGGACTTGTGCCGAATGGATTATTAGTGTACAGCACAAAATCTAAAATGTCTGATTATCACGATGACATGAACCGTGACAACTTCATGAAATGGTTACAAAAAAATGAATTACGAATTTAACTGAACCTTCAGTTATTGTGATGGATAATGTCAGCTATCATGTAACTAAAATTAATAAGCCACCACAATGAGCAATTTAAAGGCTGATATTCAGAAATGGCTCACTGAAAATGACATTCCATTTGAAGCAGAACACACAAAAGCTGAACTAATGTGTATTGTTAATGAAAACTAGCCTGCACCTTTATACGAAGCGCAAGAACTACTGAAACAGCATGGTCATGAAGTACTTAAATTACCTCTATCACTGCGACCCTAACGCTATAGAATTGATTTGGAACTTGGTGAAAAGGAAAGTAGCGAGTAAAAATTTAAGTGTGTCTGCTGATCAAATGGAGAATATGATACAGGAATGTTTTGCGAGTGTGCCTAGTGCTGATTGGAAAAAATACATAGATCACGTGATCAATGTCGAGAATAAATATAAATTAAAAGACAGAATCACAGAAGTAAAACGTGAACCATTTATTATCAATGTCCGTGATGATGACAGTGGCAGCGATGAAACATTTGAAGAAATTTAATTTCTTGATTCAGACTTTGATTATGGTTCCGATTAAATGAACGCTTTTAAAATTTAAAATTAAATTAAAATAAATTAGAATAAATGGCATTATAACATCTCTTTACCTTTGATTTTACGTCTAGACTTTTTTCTCTGTATATATAATAAAAAAAATAAAAGTATCAAAATCATTTTCAGTAGCTTTTCAGTGTTAACATGGAAAATATTTTCAAATTAGGCGCCATTTTCGTGTGCAATGACTCACAAGACAGACTTTAGACCGCAGTCAGTTAATAACAAACTTTCATTAAATAGTTCTGAAAAGAACTGTTAGACCGCAGACAGTAAGGAAGAAACTTTCATTAAATAGTTCTGAAAAGAACTGTTAGACCGCAGACAGTAAGGAAGAAACTTTCATTAAATAGTTCTGAAAAGAACTGTTAGACCGGAGACAGTAAGTAAGAAACTTTCATTAAATAGTTCTGAAAAGAACTGTTAGACCGCAGACAGTAAGTCAGAAACATTCATTAAATAGTTCTGAAAAGAAGAGCTGTTAGACCGCAGACAGTAAGTCAGGAACATTCATTAAATAGTTCTGAAAAGAACTATTAGACTGCAGACAGTAAGTACGAAATTTTCATTACATAGTTCTGAAAAGAACTATTAGACCGCAGACAGTAAGAAATTTTCATTAAATAGTTCTAGGGAGAACTGTTAAACCGCAGAGAGTAAAAAACTTTCCTTCAAGTTCTAAAAAGAACTGTTAAACTTCCGCAGTTTTTTTTTGTGGGTAGTGAAAGGATCTACACGATTTTAGATAGCTCTATATAATTTAAAATTTTATAATTAATTAAAAGTGCATTGTTACCTCAATTATACAGTTTATGTTTTCTCTGTAGTTGGCATTGCTCTGCCAATAGCAAAATTTCTAATCTTTCACATTTTGCATTGATATAACAACTTCTTAATATCACTATCACACATACATCGTGGATTGGTTTGCACAACTACAAAGGAACATGGATGAAATTATTTAAATATTTAATTCAAATATGTCATCATTTGAATATTCCCTCAGTCTCAGTCCTCCTCATGATATACTGCTTCACTGGCACTCAATTTCCAGTCATTTAAGTCGCTGATGTGGAAAGCTGTTTCAAGCCGTAAACTGCAAATGGAACTGTTACTCGACACTTTGGACAAGCTTGAGATGAGATCAGGAGGTAATAGGCTCCTGTTTCATGGTGTAGCTGAGGATTTGATGCAAAACTGTTGAAATTTGTGCAAAAACACTTTAAGTGTTCAGGACTTTAGTCCTCAAACAGTGATTGCATGTGTGAGGCTGAGCTTTTTGCTCACCCTCACACATGCAATCACTGTTTGTACCACTGCTCATAGACCATGTCCAATACTGGTCTGTTTCCAGGATCCGCTTACACGTAACAAATGTCTGGGCGGCCAAAAAACATCTGTAGGACACGGGTTTCACGCTATCAGAGTTCCTGACAAGCACTAGACATGGAGTATTCGTGGAGGCCCGCACATCTTTGGGTATCAAAGGCTGCTGGACAAGTGGCGATGACAGGATAGTGTTGGCTGGCGGTAATGGCGAGCGTCGTAAAGTATTATCTATGTCGGAACTAAAGCAATACATGGATGGTCGTGTGAAGACAGGTGTTACGTCCTCAACATGTGACTGGAAAACCGAAATCAGACATTGCGGCGTCGCAGCCGTCCCAAGCTCCGAAACAGGTACGAAGTACCAGACTGTATCCTAAGTCCAGCAAGGCGTAACATAGGTGTCTTATATGTTTGTCGTACACAGGTATTGCTAGATATTTTCTTATTGTTTGTCCGGTAAATTGATGTCTTAGCTGGTGTTGGTCAGTCAGTGGTTAATTGTGGGTATAACTTACATTGTTAGTTCCTACGCTCCATTGGATTGCTTATTTTATAAGCCACTCGCTTTATTATATTTATAAGGTACAACTCTTACAATACAACTCTTCAACAATTTTTTTGAGTTTTTACGATTACGAATTACGACAATAAATGTAACTCAAACTTGAAGTATAAAAATAAATATTTTGACACTTATTGATTTGATTTATTGACCCAAGTTAATAAGAATATGTTATATGTTAATATGTTATGTCAAGAATATGTCAGAACGCATTTAGTTTCGTTTTAAGTACAATTACGAGGGTCATTTGAAAAGTTCTTAGACTAATATACTTAATGAAACCACACGATTTTGAGTTTATTTTTATTTTTCGACATACTCTCCTCCGAGCTCAAAACACTTTTTCCATCGACCCGGTAAGGCTTCGATACCCGTTTTAAAAAAATCTTCGTCTAACTCCTCAAAATAAGCGTCCACGGCGGCTATGACCTCTTCAGTTGTAAAAAAATATTTACCACCTAAAAAATTTTTCAGCTTTGGGAACAGATAAAAGTCGGACGGTGCTAAATCCGGTGAATATGGGGAATGAGGTAACAATTCGAAGCCACATTGATGGATTTCTGCCATGGATTGCACAGAGGTGTGAACGCGCGCATTGTCCTGATGAAACAAGACTTTTCTTCTCAATAAACCTGGACGTTTTTCTTTGATTTCTTCTCTCAAACGACGCAACAGGTTGCAATAGTAGGAGTTTATTGTTTCACCCTTTTTTAAATAATCCACGAGAATTATACCCTTTGCATCCCAAAAAACGGATGCCATGACTTTGCCCGCCGATAAAACCACCTTTGCCTTCTTTGGGGTGGGCGATTCTGCTCTTTTCCATTGTTTCGACTGTTCTTTTGTCTCGGGTGTATTGTGGTGAACCCAGGTTTCATCCATGGTTATAAATCTTTCAACAAATTCTATTGGGTTAGCTTCATATAACTCTAAACAGTCGCGAGAAGTTGCGAGTCGGTTGCGTTTTTGTTCCACTGAAAGCAGTCGCGGTACCCACCGCGCAGACACCTTAGAGAATCCAACTTCACTAGTAATTATATGATGTGTTCGCTCAGATGAGATGCCTACAGTCTTAGCTATCTCCTCGACAGTCAATCTTCGATCAGATAAAATTAAATCACAGATTTTTTGTTTTGGTCAGTAGAAACAAGTGGAAGGAAAATTGTTTCAATGACTATTTTACGTCAATATGTAACACACAGAACTCAACATGCGATTATGATATGAATATAATGAATACCGTCTCTAACTCCTTTTATTTACATTCAGTAGAACTTAGTGAAATTCGTAAAATAATAAATGATCTAAAAAATAAAACTAGCTTTGGTATTGACGAACTTCCTCCATGCCTAATTAAGAAATGCGCAGACGAACTCACTTTGCCACTTACATTGCTGACAAATCAATCTTTCCGTGAAGGTCGCTTTCCTGATGCTCTCAAAGTATCTTTGGTTAAACCTGGCCATAAAAAAGGAGAAAAAACCGACAAAACCAATTACCGTCCCATTGCTTTACTACCAACATCAGCCAAAATATTAGAATCTGCAATGTCAAAAAGATTAATCGCATTTTTTGAAAAATTTAAAGTTCTTGATGATAAGCAAAACGGTTTTCGAAAAAATAGAACGACAATTTTAGCCATTTACCAATATATACAAAAAATATTCGAAATAATAAATAAAAAGGAATATGCGGTTGGTCTGCTACTCGATATTAGTAAGGCGTATGATAGAGTCAGTCATAAAATTTTGCTGGGTAAGCTCTATGGGCTTGGAATTAGGGGTCTAGCTTTTGAATGGTTTCGGTCATATCTCCAAGGTCGATCCCAATGCGTTGAAATAGAAAACACCAATTTTCATACAGGAGAAATTGCACACATTAGATCTAATCTCGTTCCCATAACTGGCTCTATCCCTCAGGGGAGCGTTCTGGGATGTATTCTTTTCCTGGTGTATGTAAATGACCTTCCCCGATCAATTAGTTCAGACAGTGTACTATTTGCGGATGATGTCTCTATCATACTACCTGGTACAAATAATAATTCCCTGAAAAGGGATCTAGACACAGTATTGGACTGTACCACAGATTGGCTAGATCGTAACAATCTGCAACTAAATTTGAATAAAAGCAAATTAATTCAATTTAAACCCTATCAGAAATCACCTTTACATATTAACTATCAATATAAAACAAATAAATTAGAAACTGTAGAATCGGCAACCATGCTTGGTAGACATAGATACGCATATAAACTGGAAATCCCATATTCAAAAATTATCAAACCGCTTATCTTCTTTCATATACGCTCTTAGGCAATTAAAACGTGCTACTAATATACAAACTGCCCTCTCAGCTTACTATGCGTACGCTCACTCACGTATGGCCTATGGAATTATACTTTGGGGAAATTGTTCAACATTCAGGAAATTTTTATTCTTCAGAAAAAATGTATTAGAATATTAACTAATATACGACAAACGGAATCTTGTAAACCTCATTTTAAAGAACTTCACGTGCTGACTCTCACATGCTTATATATCTTCGAAACCTTTATTAAAAAAAGCTATTACAGTCTATCGGAATTTTTTGAGGATAAAATTAATTAAAACAGTCTGATAATTCATATATGTAACGAATGTCTCCATATACTTAAAACTATGTTTGTATTTATAACAACAATAAATGTATATTTTTTGCTACACCCTTATAGGGTGTCATATGCTGTAAGTGCCTACTTTAGTTTAAGAATTTAAACCTGTACTCTTCACATGTGACATGCAATAAAACAAATAAAAAGCAGTCGAAGGCCGGCCACTACGGGGCTCATCTTGAATGGTCTCACGACCACGTGTAAACTCTGCCACCCAGTTTTTAACAGTCGCATACGAAGGAGCGGACTCAACAAAAGTAGCATACATGTCTTTATGTATAGCTTTTGGAGTTAAACCTTTCAAAGTCAGGTATTTTATCACTGCACGATGTTCATTTTATCCATTTTCAAAAATAGCTCTGACTTGACTTACGGTATCACGTGTAAACGAACAACGAGTTACTGTGAATAAACTTAACTGTGCATACTTGTTGCTAAATAATGTAACTACAAAATGAGGGTAGATATAAAAAAAAACCCAATGACTTTAACCATGTTAGGCTAAGAACCCCTCAAACGACCCTCGTATTATTACTTTATTTATATTATTGCAATATTACTTTGTCTTAGTGAAACTTAATTTAAATAATGCATTTCACACAGCTATAAATATAGCTATTGGCAAACGCTTGATAGTGATCTGTGCGCTTGTATTCAATGATTTTTTTATTTTATATTGTTAAGAATATACTATTTTCAAATTTTTTGATATTTGTAATTTTGCATCCTGCTTTTTTAAAGTCACTTAGCACCCACGATGAGGACTCAGACTCCGGAGTTTTTCTGTATTCGACAATTCTCTCAATTTTGAAAGCGATTCTTCTGATAACTCCCCTCTCTCAAATAAACTATTTGTCACGTTCTTGCCTCAAAAGAAAAAATGTAATTATGTTCATTTAAATGCTCAGAGCATAGCCGCTCATTACATTCATCCATCCTTATTTCAGAATCTTTCCTGACCGACTTTACATTCTACCTTATATCTTCTACCTGGTTTTCGTCTAATACGAAATGACCGTACTTATACGAGAGAAGATGGTGGTTCAGACCGAATAGCGGGCGGTGGCGGAGTGGCATTTACTTGTGTAGAGAAATCCCGTATCAAGTTGTTTCCATGTCCTTACCATACCCGCATCATTCATTCATCCGTTGCTACTCTCTGTTGATCTACAATGCCTTGATCTCGGTCCTACTCACTTCCTACATAATGGACCACCATCTTTAGTGGATCTTATCATCACTTTCTCTCTTGATTTGGTCTCATCGCACGGACAATTTCATGCTCCTGCTTTCTCAGCACACGACCTGGATTTTGCATCCTTTAGGTATCGTCCTCCAAAACGGAAGCAAAGATGATGTATGTACGAAACTTTAAGGGCATTAATCTCGATTCTTTAGTAGCTGACTTTCTACAACTGATTGGGATTCTGTTCTAACTGCTAATGATGTCAATTCCAAACTGGAGGTGTTCAATTTATGATACA
This sequence comes from Pyralis farinalis, assembly GCA_947507595.1. Lineage (NCBI taxonomy): Eukaryota > Metazoa > Arthropoda > Insecta > Lepidoptera > Pyralidae > Pyralis > Pyralis farinalis. Next base: position 9,890,192 of record OX382281.1, read on the forward strand.
ACATGCTCCTGTTAAGCCAGTCCGTGTCAAACATTATCCTGCTCCTTGGTTAACACCCGACATCAAAAAACTCATGACCAAAAGAAATAGGGCCAAGATCAAATTGAGACGTGATTCATCCAATGAGTGTCATCGTGTCTATTTAACACTGAGAAATCAGTATAATAGAGCTTGCAGAAATGCAAAGCGTAAACACATCCATGACTATATAAGGATGCACGTCTGGTAGTCTTTAGAAATATCTGAACAGCATCGTCAGCATCAAACCGTTTAAATCTGAACGACCTTAATAAACTTTTAGTTCTTCACCAGTATCACTTAATCCTACCATTATGCAGGCTACTTTGGCCAAACTAATAAAACTCTTCTCCTACTGATGCCGAGAGAACACCACTTGACCTAGGATTGATCACGGTGGATGAGGTGGTGAAAATTATTCACAGTATTTAATACAGAGTGGTGGGAGAGGACAAAATTTGTATTTCCATGATTACACCTGTAGTTGTAGTACTAGCTCCTGTTTTTGTTCATATTTTGAATTGTCCGCTTAATACAGGTGGTTTTCCATCTGCCTGGAAACATGGCCATGTGATTCCTCTTCCAAAGAAAACTAATCCAGACTCCTTCACTCATTTTCGTCCGATATCCATCCTCCCTGTTCTCTTCAAAATTCTTGAACAGCATGTACATCAATGCCTTACACGCTTTCTCTGTGAACATAACATTCTCAGTCAGCATCAGTCTAGTTTTCGCAGTGGTCATAGCACAACATCGGTCCTAGCAAAATTACGGACCATATCAGACTCAACATTGACTCTTGTTGTAGGTACTGCTAGATTTCACTAGCGCTTTTAATACTATTGACTTCGATATTTTGTTAGAAGTCCTACAGTCTCTCAACATATCATCTACAACATCGGCATGATTTCATTCCTAATTTATGGGCCGCAGCAATTAGTGAAAAATAGAAGATCACCTATCTGACTGGTGTGATCTGAGTGCCGGCGTCTCACAGGGTGGCGTGTTGTCACCTATTCTCTTTTCGCTGTTCATAAATATTATATATATTGTTTCTTGTCTCTCTTGTTCTTATCATCTATATGCTGATGATTTACAGGTACATACAGCTGCTCCATTTCTTGATATTTCTTTAGCAGTACATGCTATCAATAATGATCTAGCTATTATTGCTGATTGGTCCCATAGTTTCGGGCTTAAGGTCAATGCAGCCAAATCACAAGCAATTATTATAGGCAGCCCACACTTTATTTTTAGACTGCATGATACGGTTCTTCCACTGTTTCTAATTTGGGAATTATTACTGACCAATACCTGTCGTAAGCCCCACATATCAATGAAGTCAGCTGTAGTATTTTCGCATCCCTCCACACACTCCGAAGACTGCAATTTTTTCTGCTGTTGGAAACCAAGAAGTTGTTGGCTAGTTCCCTTCTCCTTCCTTTGCTTGATTACAGTGATGTCGCGTATCTAGACCCTTCCGAAGAATTATTGGCTAAATTGGAAGGACTACAAAACCGTATTCGCTTCATCTTTGGCCTGCGCAAATCACGTCTCGGAATGCCGCAAACGTCTCAATTAGCTAGCTAACGATTAGAGATCGTAGGAAGGTGCACATTCTCATCTTACTTTACAATGTTTTATTTAATCTATCTGCGCCTCCCTACTTAAAAGAGACAATTCATATTCGTGATGTGGACACTCGCTTGCATTCCGATAGTACACTTGTTCTCGATATTCCAAGTCAGAACAAATTCGTACACACAGTCCTTTTCTGCAAAGTCAGTTAGTCCTTGGAATGCACTTCCTCTAAGGTAAAATTAGCTTCCTCTTTAGATTGCTTCAAACTCCGAGTCAAGAAACTTTTAACTGGTGATTTGTGATCATTTATGGATGCATACCTAAAAATGTATCTCAAGTTTGTTTGTTTTTAGTTTATGTATTTAATGTAGGAAGCATTAATTAAATAGTTCTGGAAAGAACTGTTAGACCGCAGACAGTAAGTAAGAAATATTCAATAAATAGTTCTGAAAAGAACTGTTAGACCGCAGATAGTAAGAAACTTTCATTAAATAGTTCTGAAAAGAACTGTTAGACTGCAGACAGTCAGTAAGAAACTGTTGTTAAATAGTTCTGAAGAGATCTGTTAGACCGCAGACAGTTAGTAAGAAACTTTCATTAAATAGTTCTGGAAAGAACTGTTAGACCGCAGATAGTAAGAAACTTTCATTAAATAGTTCTGAAAAGAACTGTTAAACCGCAGACAGTAAGTAAGAAACTTTCATTCAATAGTTCTGAAAAGAACTGTTAGACCGCAGACAGAAAGTAAGAAACTTTAATTAAATAGTTCTGAGTAGAACTGTTAGACTGCAGACAGTGAGTAAGAAACTTTCATTAAATAGTTCTAAAAAGAACTGTTAGACCGCAGATAGTGAGTAAGAAACTTTCATTAAATACGAGGGTCATTTGAAAAGTTCTTAGCCTAACATACTTAATGAAACCACACGATTTTGAGTTTATTTTTATTTTTCGACATACTCTCCTCCGAGCTCAAAACACTTTTTCCATCGACCCGGTAAGGCTTCGATACCCGTTTTAAAAAAATCTTCGTCTAACTCCTCAAAATAAGCGTCCACGGCGGCTATGACCTCTTCAGTTGTAAAAAAATATTTACCACCTAAAAAATTTTTCAGCTTTGGGAACAGATAAAAGTCGGACGGTGCTAAATCCGGTGAATATGGGGAATGAGGTAACAATTCGAAGCCACATTGATGGATTTCTGCCATGGATTGCACAGAGGTGTGAACGCGCGCATTGTCCTGATGAAACAAGACTTTTCTTCTCAATAAACCTAGACGTTATTCTATGACTTCTTCTCTCAAACGACGCAACAGGTTGCAATAGTAATCGGAGTTTATTGTTTCACCCTTTTTTAAATAATCCACGAGAATTATACCCTTTGCATCCCAAAAAACGGATGCCATGACTTTGCCCGCCGATAAAACCACTTTTGCCTTCTTTTGGGTGGGCGATCCTGCTCTTTTCCATTGTTTCGACTGTTCTTTTGTCTCGGGTGTATTGTGGTGAACCCAGGTTTCATCCATGGTTATAAATCTTTCAACAAATTCTATTGGGTCAGCTTCATATAACTCTAAACAGTCGCAAGAAGTTGTGAGTCGGTTGCGTTTTTGTTCCACTGAAAGCAGTCGCGGTACCCACCGCGCAGACACCTTAGAGAATCCAACTTCAGTAGTAATTATATGATGTGTTCGCTCAGATGAGATGCCTACAGTCTTAGCTATCTCCTCGACAGTCAATCTTCGATCGGATAAAATTAAATCAAAGATTTTTTCTTTGTTTTGATCAGTGGAAGCAGTCGAAGGCCGGCCACTACGGGGCTCATCTTGAATGGTCTCACGACCACGTTTAAACTCTGCCACCCAGTTTTTAACAGTCGCATACGAAGGACCGGACTCACCCAAAGTAGCAGACATGTCTTCATGTATAGCTTTTGGAGTTAAACCTTTCAAATTCAGGTATTTTATCACTGCACGATGTTCAATTTTAACCATTTTCAAAAATAGCTCTAACTTGACTTACGGTATCACGTGTAAACGAACAATGAGTTACTGTGAATAAACTAAACTGTGCATACTTGTTGCTAAATAATGTAACTACAAAATGAGGGTAGATATAAAAAAAAACCAATGACTTTAACCATGTTCCAACTTCAACCGTAGTTCTAAAAAGAACTGTTAGACCACAGACAGTGAGTAAGAATCTTTTATTAAATAGTTCTGAAAAGAACTGTTAGACCGCAGACAGTTAGTAAGAAACTTTCATTAAATAGTTCTGAAAATAACTGTTAGACTGCAGACGGTGACTAAGAAACTTTTATTAAATAGTTCTGAAAAGAACTGTTAGACCGCAGACAGTGAGTAAGAAACTTTTATTAAAAAGTTCTGAAAAGAACTGTTAGACCGCAGACTGTTAGTAAGAAACTTTCATTAAATAGTTCTGAAAAGAACTGTTAGACTGCAGACGGTGACTAAGAAACTTTTATTAAATAGTTCTGAAAAGAACTGTTAGACCGCAGACAGTTAGTAAGAAACTTTCATTAAATAGTTCTGAAAAGAACTGTTAGACTGCAGACGGTGACTAAGAAACTTTTATTAAATAGTTCTGAAAAGAACTGTTAGACCGCAGACAGTGAGTAAGAAACTTTCATTAAATAGTTCTGAAAAGAACTGTTAGACTGCAGACGATGACTAAGAAACTTTTATTAAATAGTTCTGAAAAGAACTGTTAGACCGCAGACAGTTAGTAAGAAACTTTCATTAAATAGTTCTGAAAAGAACTGTTAGACTGCAGACGGTGACTAAGAAACTTTTATTAAATAGTTCTGAAAAGAACTGTTAGACCGCAGACTGTTAGTAAGAAACTTTCATTAAATAGTTCTGAAAAGAACTGTTAGACTGCAGACGGTGACTAAGAAACTTTTATTAAATAGTTCTGAAAAGAACTGTTAGACCGCAGACAGTGAGTAAGAAACTTTTATTAAATAGTTCTGAAAAGAACTGTTAGACCGCAGACAGTTAGTAAGAAACTTTATTTTTAGACTGCATGATACGGTTCTTCTACTGTTTCTAATTTGGAAATTATTACTGACCAATACCTGTCGTAAGTCCCACATATCAATGAAGTCAGCTGTAGTATTTTCGCATCCCTCCACACACTCCGAAGACTGCAATTTTTTCTGCTGTTGGAAACCAAGAAGTTGTTGGCTAGTTCCCTTCTCCTTCCTTTGCTTGATTACAGTGATGTCGCGTATCTAGACCCTTCCGAAGAATTAATGGCTAAATTGGAAGGACTACAAAACCTGTGTATTCGCTTCATCTTTGGCCTGCGCAAATCACGTCTCGGAATGCCGCAAACGTCTCAATTAGCTAACGATTAGAGATCGTAGGAAGGTGCACATTCTCATCTTACTTTACAATGTTTTATTTAATCTATCTGCGCCTCCCTACCTAAAAGAGACAATTCATATTCGTGATGTGTACACTGGCTTGCATTCCGGTAGTACACTTGTTCTCGATATTCCAAGTCAGAACAAGAAATATTCAATAAATAGTTCTGAAAAGAACTGTCAGACCGCAGACAGTAAATAAGAAACTTTCATTAAATAGTTCTGAAAAGAACTGTTAGACCGCAGACAGTTAGTAAGAAACTTTCATTAAATAGTTCTGAAAAGAACTGTTAGACTGCAGACGGTGACTAAGAAACTTTTATTAAATAGTTCTGAAAAGAACTGTTAGACCGCAGACAGTAAGTAAGAAACTTTAATTAAATAGTTCTGAGAAGAACTGTTAGACTGCAGACAGTGAGTAAGAAACTTTCATTAAATAGTTCTAAAAAGAACTGTTAGACCGCAGACAGTGAGTAAGAACCTTTTATTAAATAGTTCTGAAAAGAACTGTTAGACCGCAGACCGTAAGAAACTTTCATTAAATAGTTCTGAAAAGAACTCTTAGACCGCAGACAGTTAGTAAGAAACTTTCATTAAATAGTTCTGAAAAGAACTGTTAGACTGCAGACGGTGACTAAGAAACTTTTATTAAATAGTTCTGAAAAGAACTGTTAGACCGCAGACAGTAAGTAAGAAACTTTAATTAAATAGTTCTGAGAAGAACTGTTAGACTGCAGACAGTGAGTAAGAAACTTTCATTAAATAGTTCTAAAAAGAACTGTTAGACCGCAGACAGTGAGTAAGAACCTTTTATTAAATAGTTCTGAAAAGAACTGTTAGACCGCAGACCGTAAGAAACTTTCATTAAAAAGTTCTGAAAAGAACTGTTAGACCGCAGACAGTTAGTAAGAAACTTTCATTAAATAGTTCTGAAAAGAACTGTTAGACTGCAGACGGTGACTAAGAAACTTTTATTAAATAGTTCTGAAAAGAACTGTTAGACCGCAGACAGTTAGTAAGAAACTTTCATTAAATAGTTCTGAAAAGAACTGTTAGACTGCAGACGGTGACTAAGAAACTTTTATTAAATAGTTCTGAAAAGAACTGTTAGACTGCAGACGGTGACTAAGAAACTTTTATTAAATAGTTCTGAAAAGAACTGTTAGACCGCAGACAGTGAGTAAGAAACTTTCATTAAATAGTTCTGAAAAGAACTGTTAGACCGCAGACAGTTAGCAAGAAACTTTAAATAGTTCTGAAAAGAACTGTTAGACGTCAAAAAATGTTTTTTTTTTTCTCTATATGTCATCAGCTTTCAAGCTATAATCAGATTTGGTGTGTGCTTAACGAATAGAATTTTGAGTTTACACATCCAGCGATGTGTCATTGCTCATTTTATTATGATTAGATGGAGGCTAATCGTGTTCTCTTTAGTCGAAATACACAGTGACTGGTGTCCATAAGCGAAGCGGCCAGTAAGTTTCTGTGTCGCATCAGTCTCTCTTTATAGGCCGCAGTCGACCTTTCTATTTCTTCCCTGACTGTCGGGATTTCCAAGTACTCATGTACTTCCGCGTTTCTTATGAACCAAGGCGCATTGCTCAGAGTTTTTAGTACTTTGTTCTCAAATCTCTGCAATATTTCGACTTTTGAGTGGCTCGCTGAACCCCAAAGCTGTATACCGTATGTCCAAACAGGTTTTATGACGCATTTGTACATGAGGAGTTTATTTTCCAGACTTAGTGAAGACTGTCTGCCTAATAGTCAGTACATATCTTTGAACTTTTTATTGAATTGTTCTTTTTTGACCTTTATGTGCTCTTGCCAGGTAAGCCGCTGGTCCAGATGCATACCCAGGTATTTAACTGTAGCGTGTTGCAGTAAGACAGTTCCATCAAGTGTCACAGGTGTACAGTCCCCTCTTTTCAATGCAAACGTTATATGAACCGATTTTGCAGAGCTAACAGTTCAGACAGACAGGCAGACAGTAAATAAGAAACATTTATTAAATAGTTCTGAACAGAACTGTTAGACTGCAGACAGTGAGTAAGAAACTTTTATTAAATAGTTCTGAAAAGAACTGTTAGACCGCAGACAGTTAGTAAGAAACTTTAATTAAATAGTTCTGAAAAAACCTGTTAGACCACAGACAATTAGTAAGAAACTTTAATTAAATAGTTCTGAAAAGAACTGTTAGACCGCAGACAGTGAGTAAGAAGTTTCATTAAATAGTTCTGAAAAGAACTGTTAGACCGCAGTCAATAAGTAAGAAGTTTCATTAAATAGTTCTGAAAAGAACTGTTACACCGCAGACAGTAAGTAAGAAACTTTAGTTACACGGCTCTGACGATAACTGCCCAATATCACATAGAAATTTAATGACAATAGACTTAATTTGTAGTATAATGGACAAATATATAAAGCAAATAATGTCATTTTTTACATAGTTGGAGATTTGGAATGGACTGGTGACATAGGTCGTAGAGCTGGCAACTTATGGGGAATTAACAAGTGGCGAATAATTTAACCATACATATAAAACCATACAATGTCAAGTTTATACCTAGTATATAGACAGAAATACAGTGTTATTTTAAAATGTATAAGTTTCCCTTCAATCCGTAAGAACTATTTACTATATTTTTAAAAACTTTAGGAAACGTGAAATTTATATCTCTCAATGCAAAGAACTCCATGTTCATTCAAGTTCATTTTACGAACTAACGTAAATTATTGTTTTTTTTTTAATTAGAGGGGACAAAAGAGCGTGTGGGTCACCTGATGGTAAGTGGTAACCACCGCCCATAGAAATCAACAACACCAAAGGGCCACTGATCCGTTGCCAGCCTTTTTAAGGATATTAAGTTGAACAGTTCCTCCGTTGAACACTCTACATACTACAATCTGTACAGTACACAAAGAGAAGCAACGTCACTTCGTGTACAAAGCGAATCTAGCCGAGCGGGGATCACTGGGTCGCCAACGATTCGAACTGCTCTACGTTGTATGCGATCAAATGGAACAAGCAAATATTGTGGCGCGCCGGCCCAAAGATGTGCACAGTATTCCATGTGAGGCCGGACCTGGGGCTTATAAGGTTAAAGGCAATGTTCAGATGTAAAGTATTGTTTAGCTCTATTGACCACACCAATCTCCTTGGACGCCAACTTTGCCTTGCTCTCCTTGATGCTCCGCCCCATGAGAAAACTGGAAACCCATGCACAATTTTTTTCTGGTAGCCCAAAAAAAAGGAATCTTCGAGAGAAGTGGTTTATACCACACACGATCGAAAGCCTTTGCTATATCCAAACTAACAGCTAAAGCCTCGCCTTTGCTTTCTACTGACTCCACGCAACAGTGGGTCAAGTATACCAGAAGATCGCCAGCCGAGCTGGATATCTGGTGTCCGCTGTGTGATAACTTTGAAACCATTATTTTTGAAAATGAGAAAGAAGAATGAGAAAGAAGATTAAGAAAGTCTCATTTGGAAAATATGAAAAGGACCAGTCGACGTATTGAACAGGAATGTCTCTCTCAACAACTGCTCGGAATACAAATTTTTTTGATGTAATTTGATCTTATCTACTGGATGTGCTTCCGCCACCAGTTAGTCCACATGATCTAGCGACGGTCGGCGTCCATCCAATACCGTTAGCAGATGCACGTCATCGCTGTACGGTTACTATAATTGTCTCTGCCTCTATTGCTAAGGTCGTCTCTATGATTGTCCATCATAACAAAAACCAGATGCCGCCGCCACCACTGCTGCTCGGGCCAGTCTAGTCGTCTCTGTAACCGTACTTCGCTTCTCCGCGGGCGACCTCAGGCGCAGTAGATGACAGTCATTCGCAGCATGTTATTGGGTCGCTATTGGGTGGGTGCCGGCCGGCGCTAATTCGCAAATCTACCCTTTATTTTGATACACCAGTCGATGAAAGGTTTAGATTTTTTTTTTCAGTCTGTCATTGCCATTGCCTATGTTAACCAAGGTAACATAAGGACTCTAATTATTCATTCCATTAGTCGAAATTCGCTCAAGCACTTACAAGTTATAGAGAATAAAAAAACTTACAAACATACTAATAACAGCATACTAATAATAATTTAATGAACCCTAAAGTTCATGAACGGTTTGCACCATTTTTAGTGCATTTCTGTAAAAAAAAGTGTTATCACACCAAACTCAAAGTTAGCACTGAACACAATACAAATGGCTTCGCAGTAGGAAGTTATAGGCATAGGCGGGGCGACGCGGAGGGGGGCGCCCGGCATGCCCGTCCGCCCACCGACTCTATTTATCATGGGTCTTAGATATTTAACTCATAACTCGAGTAAGATTACAAGGGAGTGCCTCCCCTGTAATGTAATGTAATTTCTTGGACGTTGGGTTTCCTCACGATGTTTCCTTCACCGCCGAGCAAGTTATAATTACAAATGTGTACATAATTTAGTAGCCAGTTCTTTATCCACATGGCGATACAATTGTAATCTATAATATAAAAATGAATCGCTAAATGCGTTGCTAAGCGCAAATCTCGAGAGCAGCTGAACCGATTTCGCTAATTCTTTTTTTCGCTAATTCTTTTTTTCCTTGAAGTACGAGGATGGTTCTTATGAAGAGAAAAATTTAAAAAGTTGCCTAAAAGTATGGCAAAACAATGTTTGCCGGGTCAGCTAGTATTTTCAATAATTATACTCTTTCCGTTCGACCAAAAAAAACTAAATAAAAAAAACACGCGAAACAACCTCAGTGCTAACTGAAAGTTTGGTGAGACCTACACCTTGACCTGCAATTGGAACGTGGACCGTCGCTCCTTGTCGGTGATCCTCAACTGCAAGCTGACAAGCCAGGCCTGCAGTAGCAGTAGAGGCAGCGCCAGGTTCTCCCGTTCGTTGGGCGCCCACTGCACCCTGGTACATTCCGCGTGGTTCGCGAAGTACTGCGCTACAGCCAGCACTCCGCCGAGGATGCTCTCACTGAAATAACATAAATACATAGATTATTTCTCATAAACACAGACTGAGGCTATATCATTGAGGCTTGCTCATCTATAGTCTATAGTAATATATAAACCGGAAGAGTTTGTTTGTTTGTTTAACGCACTAATCTCTGGAACTGCCGGTCGGATTAGAAAAAAAAATGTTGTGTTTGATAGTTCCAATTTTTGAGGATGACGATATAAGGAGAAAAGCCGAGAAGGAAATAATGAAGAAACGCGATTGCTACGGGATACCGGGATACGCGAGGATAAATTGCGGGGCTAGTAATATAGGCATACAAGCATACGTCCCACCTGATATAAAGCAGTTACCGTAGCCTATTAACGCTTGTAATATATTAAGTATCAGTTGCGCGATGCCTCTTCTGCTGCTTACACAGCAACTCCTTACTGGTGACCTCATTCACACGCAGGAACACAACAACCCTCTAGTCCAGTTTTAGTAGCAGTTTTCTGTGAGGTGGAGGTACTTCTCCAGACGACCCGCGCCCTACCTCTCGTTAAAATATTCAGACCAAAACAAACAGACATGTTCATGCTCACAAATGTTTGTTTTGTGGGAATAGAGCCCACGAGTGTTGGTGTTAAAGTCACTTTCACACGCACTTGGATTTTAGGATTTCTTTTCAGGAACACCGTTCCTATATGAAATCTATATGTTTGACTGTGTGTGCGTTTGTCTGTGTATCTGTCGCTTTTTTTTCAAATATTTCGAATTTTGACTTCAGATTCGGATTCAGCATAAAAAATAGAATAGGAATGTTCAGGGTTCCTATCTCTTAAGGAAAATGGTCAAAATGACAGACAAATTAAAAAAAAAATTTTCAATTGTTATAAAATCGACGAGCCAGTTGTTCCTCTGGCAATGCAAGCTTGCGCATTCTCAACTGGTTTAGTTTGAGGACAACTTCTGCCGGACCTCCAAGCCAGGTCCCTTGGCGATGTAGGCAGCGAGGACTGAGCGCCACAAGACTCGGTCCTCACACACCTTGTTCGCTTTATCAATATTCATAGATGATTTCTAGCACGCTTAGTTTCCTGCGAATGAGTGAGATTACCAGAAAATTCATTAAGGAGTAGCTGTGTTAACATCATGGTTGGCAACGCGCAAGAGCTACCTACTTCTTATGTTGCAAGCGTGCATATGCTATGGGCAGCCAGTTTACACCAGGTAGGCTGTATAGTTATGTGACTCTCAACGTTGTATAAAAAAGCATCTATATGCTATAATATTACTCAACTATGGTATGGTATAAGAAGTTTCTTGTGCTCACCTGAGGGCAGCAGCATGCAAGAACAGACCGGCGACAGCAAGACCAGCAAGCCACCACACTGCTTCAAGGTAGAACATGATAGGCTGACCGATCCCCACACAGCTCTCTACGGGCGCCAGGTCCTCGCCACGATCGATCATATGACACTGCCTCGTTGAGTTCAACCAAGGTTCGAGGTAACGGTAAAATGCACCAATAATTACCTAAAAATTAAAAAATACATTTAATTGACTTTTGACGAGCTCGGTGGCGCAGTGGTGAATAAGCGACGTTGACCCCAACGCTTGTGGGTTTGATTCCCACACAAGACAAACATTTGTGTGTATGAACATGCCCATTTGTCTTAACTGAGTGTTTTTAAGAGGTAAGGTCCATCAAAGCAGCCCGTCTGGGGAAGCAACCTCCACCACAGAAAACCACAGCCAAATAACAATTCCCTAGAGGATTGCTGTGTTCCTGCGTATGAGGTCAACAGTATGTTCCTAAGGAGTTACTGTGTTAGCAGCAGAGGTGCCATATGTTTATAGGCTATGGTAACCAATGTACATCATGTGGGTTGTATGCGTGTATGCCTCCCAATGTTGTATAAATGCACAAATGTCATGATAAAATGCACAAAAAACATAGAAACTGCTGATCGGACAGATTGTGTTAAATATTACAGACTTCAACATGTTGGTTATGTTTTTAACTTTTTCATAAACTTGAGGTATAATTACGTCGATAATGTATTTTCTCCCAGGAACCTGATATTTAGGCTTTAGAATGTGCGTCAGTTTCCTAAAACCAATGTCTTAAGATTGATATTGGTTGGTTATCAGTTACAATCATTTCCGTTATAGTCTTATATATTTCTTGTGCACGCGAATCGTTTATTTCCCATTTTGTGAGAAATGAGTCTTGAAGCGTTTGTTGGACTTTTGTTGCTTGAACGCGATTTGCACTAGGTACAGATGACGAAGTAGATGCAACTGGGTCGCGATCTAGAGATCTTAGGTGTTTCATTTTAATATGGTTTGACATCGCTGTTGTAGAAGAATTACGTCCAACTCCACTACGCGAAATTAAAGAATTACATAAAGTACATTTCACTTTCGATTTGTCTTCTTCAAGTTCTTCATAAAATGTCCAGAATCGTGATCTTTTTCTGCCACTCATAAAACTACGTAAACAACTAAACAATGATTTAGATAACAAGACTTTTAAGTTTTAATAAAAAAAAAACTATTTTGACACCATGAAATAATTTTAGAAATCACTATTTATTTTTTTATTATTACACTATAACATTGGAGGATCATAATTTGTAAACAAACGACTGACACAGAGAAATGACAAAATGGCAGAGGGCTGTGAGGGGGTGAGAGCGGTGAGGTACGGCTCGCTCGCCGTTGACAGGCGGCGAGGGGGGGTGAGAGCGGCGAGGTACGGCTCGCTCGCGGGTTGTATTCTGCGCTCATGTATAAACGCGTTTTCGCGCGCCTAAACCTATTTAAATTGTACCGAGTAACTCGGCCGAGTGCTCGGTTCGGTAAAGACAAAACCGAGTACACTCGGTACTCGGTAAACATTGTACTCGGCGCATCTCTAATAACCAATATTTACATCAGACAGGATGATATGCATGTTTCTACTCAACACAGTAGAATTTAATGGAAGTAATGAGACACAGAAGAAGTTTATTTCAATATTTGAGGATAGTTGGGTGCCATTTTGTCAAATAGTTAATAGTATTTGGCTAGAAATGCACAATGCCATCTGCATTGTAGCATTTTTAATATTTTTTTTTTATATACCCCTAAGGTGGCAATCAAGCATACGGTCTGCCTGATGGTAAGCAGTTAGTAGTGACACCCCTGGTGTCACTCTTGCGTTGCCAACCCTGTAAGAACCTCTTCACACCTTTTTTGAAGAACCCCATACCATAGTCCCTTGGGAAAACCTTCCACAACTTAATATTTCTTGGTAGAAAACTTATTGTGAACCGCACAGTGCGCGACCATTGCGGTTCCAGTGTATGAGGATGAACTCCCGGCCGTCGGCGAGCTGTGCGATTGTAAAACGAGGCTGTTGATATGATGTCGAACAACTCCTCGGAAGACAACCCATTACACAACCGATAGAACACACAAAGGCAATTTGATCCAAACTACTTTGTGTGCTTCCGCTCCCGATACACACAAAGTAGTTTGGATCAAATTGCCTGTAAATTTGACTTTCGCAAAGTAACGCCTGAATCTATTAACTATAGAACACACAAACCCATTATACAACCGATAGAACACGCTATGGGTTTAACCGTTTGTTGTGGTCTGGGTGTCTTTAAGAGAGGTAGTGTGTTAAAGTAGCTCAACTGGGGTAGTATTGGGCAGGAAACCACAGACAAATAGCAACTCCCTGGGTGGTGGTTCTATTGTTGCGAGTTATAATGCTGTTATATTCTGGCATGCACCACTAAATATACATATTTCTAATTATCACTTGGTCAGTGGTGATGAAAAAATATTGTGAGAAAACCCACATGTTCAAGAAATTATAATTCAAAAGACGCATGACCTAAGTTGGGTTTACACTGTGGGTGGAGATCTATAGTAGTTACCACTTCTACGTTATGGCAGTTATTCCATGTAAAAAATCTTCACCTAATCCTTAGGCTTAAGTAGCTGTGCCCCGCTAAACTTAAACTAAAGAAGATTACAATCAATACAATATAAATATTTTAACATCTCCTCGGATTATATCCCCTTATGCAAATAGTAGAACATAAAAACCAGCCAAGTACATGTCGGGCCACGCATAGAATAGGTTTACGTATTTGCTTCGCTTTGCTAAGATTGATGAAAACGAAACCATAGTGCGATGTAATTTGTGAACAGCACCATCTACTGTAAAATATCACAAATAAAATTATGGATGAAATTCAAATTAACTATGAAATTGCCTATGTATCGCAAAAAATCTTCACCTAATCCTTAGGCTTAGGTAGCCGTGCCCCGCTAATCTTAATAGAAGATTACAATCAATACAATATAAATAGATATATAATAAGAAATGTGACCATGTTTAACTGGACGATAAGCAGTCTAAATTTGGAACAATTGTTGATAAGCTCATATAATTCTCACCTACGTATGCTTATTATATTGTCTTCAAAACTTACTGACAAAAATAGCCATATTTCTGCAGCATACACTTAGAAATGTAGTGTTGAATTTACCAACACTATTGTGGGACACAATATTCCCGTTTCTTTACAAAAGTAGTTAGGGGTTGGCTATAGAATAGAGGTGCATGCTTTTGGGGTAGTTGAGGGTTGAATTATGTAGGGATTGATATCAGCATTCTAAATATATCATTATTGTTGCGGAGATGCAGAGTTTTATTTTAAATGTTTTTGTGTAAAAAATGTACCTTAACATTTTCAAATAAATTTTAAAGTTATATTTTAGCAAATTTGAGCATATTTTAGCCTGTTTCTATGTTTTGTATGTTGAAATGTTTATTAAATTTATTAAGCAGATGGTTGTAGCAACCCGTATTTCATTTTCAATCGAAATTTATTGCTATAAAACAGAATTGACCATTTTGAATGTCACATACATACAACGCCAGAATAAAAGATAGTCAACCAACCCTCAATGGTGACTGTAGGTTAGGTTCCCTTTAGACCCCACACTCAGAAATACGTCGACTTGTCTTTGATTACTTTTGGTTAGAATTTAGTAACATTTTTGGTGCATTACCTTCTCATAGGAATGCTAACGGGAAGTTGGAGGGTTCGCTCCACTGCTCTCACTAGGTGCATTTTTGAGGTTATAGAAAATTTCAAATTGATATTTCTCCTAAACTATGCATTTCCGCAGGAGTGGGTACCCGCTCCCATCCCCCTCTCCCCTTCTCGCCCTCGTACCTTAACCTGCCCCTCTATTCTATATTTTTCACGTAGGCTACTCACCTCTGGATGTATATTAAACCTATTAAATGCATTCACATCTTTGGGGTACTCAACCAGGCGATCGTACATGATTTTAGATACACCGGCTACGAGCGGGCGTTCCTCCACCAGAGTTTTGTAATAGGAATAGTAAAAGCCCATCTCCGTGCGAAACGACATCTCGCGCTCCATCTCCGAAAGATATGAGAAGTTGCGGTCATTTTCAAAAAGGTAGGAGACATATCTGTAATGAATGTAGCCGAGACCGAATGCTGGAATTATGAAATAAAAAAATATAAAATACAATTTGTATTTTAGCATAACACAATACGAATAAATGCTATAAACACTAGAAACCATAAATTCCTATAAAACGTGAAAGTATGCTTGAGAAAATGGATGACCCTGAGAGATTATTAATGCAGCCTTAATAATTTAAATAAAAAGAAACGTTGATCATAAAATAGTTAGAAAATTACCTAATGTCGTGATAAGCGAAAACTTCAATAGGTTTTTCAATGTAAAACTTCTTATTTTCGGATCACGCTGAGTTTCCTTGTCCTCGTTGATCTCCTCCATTTTGAAATTTAATTGAAAACAGTGGAGTCTCTCGTTGTTACATCTCTATTTTCTGTTATTTTAGGAAAACAGGAGTCGTGAATGTTTCTGTTGACTAAGTGATGCCAACCAAGGAAATAGAATTTCAATCGAATGATTCATTCGATACAGGAAATATTCGATACAGATAAAGTGGGTATCGTATCGATAACTTTCATTGAACACGATACTCGATTCGATACTTAATAGTCAATACTTTCTCCCAAGTGCTAATATAGGGGTTAAAGTACGAAATTACCGTTTTATAGTAATAGATACTTTTAATTGACATTAAACCTTCATGGTATGAGATTTTCGAGTGAAACTTTTTTCACATTATACCTATGAGTTATTCTTGCAACATTCGATTTTCGAATATCAAATGTATTTTTTATTTAGCTTAGACGCGGAACTAACGCGGCAGAACAGGCTCGCAATAGCAATACTGCGTTTGGAGAGGAGACTGCTAATGAACGCACCGTGCACTTTTAGTTTAAACGCTTTCGTAATAGAAACTTCGACTTGAAGAATGAACTACGTGGAAGACCGCCCACACAGGTAAATAACGCTGAATTATAGGAGATGGTGTAAGCCGATCCGAGTCAAACTACGGTACCGGTTTAACGGTTTAAAAACGAGTTTTAATTTTTGAGTACAAATCGGCAATTTCATACTTTAACCCCTAATACAATAAAAACCGCCGCGCGCGGCCGCCGCTGTGCCGCCAGCAGTATCGAATATCTTTTCACAAAGAATTTAGTTTTACGATA
Organism: Pyralis farinalis; assembly: GCA_947507595.1. NCBI lineage: Eukaryota > Metazoa > Arthropoda > Insecta > Lepidoptera > Pyralidae > Pyralis > Pyralis farinalis. The sequence goes on from OX382281.1 coordinate 9,906,751, forward strand.
GTAGGGACAGGAAATTTTTGAATTGAGTGAAGACAAACAATAAAGAAATACTCGAAATATTAATGAGTCGAAGTAAAAAAACAAAAGATATGTCTCTAAACTCCTAAACAGAGGTTTACTTACATAAAAGCTCATATATTTAGTTAAGCATGCTCATGTTTATTACAAATTATAAAACATACTTTTATATAGACGTACAGAGAAAGAGTCGATACCTCAGTATACTCGATTCTTTTGTTACCATGCTAAGTATTTTGGTACTTTTTATGAAGTAAGAATTTGGAATACTTTTTAGAGTACTCGATAATTATTAATTTACTATTTGGTATATATTTACAAAGTAGCAAAAAACAACATTAATATTTAATTATAAAGTCTATATAAAGTAATAATAAATAAAGTCGGTCGAAAAAAATAATTTAATTTGCCGAATATTTTTATATTTTCTGTTAATTTAATTATCTACGCAAATAGATGTACATAGGTATATCATTTTAGATGTGTTTTCATATTGGTTCAAATAAAAAAAAAACGAGTGTGCTTTAGACCACACGACTGAAGTAAAACTTCTTTAGCTCCATAGTGTGATACAGATAATAGGCCTGTACTGTCTTAGATATACGAAACTTAACTCGCTATGGGAAAAAGAGAGAAAGAAAATGTGTGCTCGCACCTCTCTCTGTTGCCCCTACTGTAATACACGAAAGGTAACTCCCTCTCTTTCTATCTTCACTTATATCTCCCTCTCAACTTCCGTTCGCCTCGCTCGATCACACTTTTCGTAACGCTCTCGTCATGCATTCACCAGCTTACTCCCCAAGTCAAGCGTGCGTAAAGAAGTTTTACTTCAAAAATCGATACCAGTACAACTCGATACTGTTGTATAACCCGGTGTGACACTATTACTCGATATTAAAGAATCGATGTTGTAGTTTCTTTTCTGTACATTATGTCTTCTTAGTTCAACGATCACCTATCTGTATTTCTGTAGACCATCATAATCTGAAGATCACTATACCTATTACTCGTAATGAATAAATCTATATCCGAACATAACATGTGAGTAAATCAGACCTTCAAACCAAAGACAATATTTCCTACGTACAATTGTATGAAGTAGTACAGTTGTATGAAGACTGTGACTTTCGATTGAACTACCTTTTTGTCGTTGAGCTATTATGTACTAGTATTATTGCTGTTAGGAGTAAAATTCTTGCTCCATTTGGGTAATAATTAGAATTAATGTCCGCCGCAGCGCTGAAATAAGAAGCCAATTAGATGTTTATCCCTAATATTCAAAGATACAGCACTAAATCGCTTCTAAGGCGCACTTTTCTCGCGACCAAAAGGTGATTTTCCTGGCGCTTACGCGTTTCTTTCAACGTTGTGCAGCAAAGAGTTGTTGCCGATGGCAACAAAGCATAGCGCAAACATTTGGTTTACGGTGCCGGTTCTAGTACTACGAGCAAAGTAGTAGGCACACTAGTTAGTAGGTACATACTAATTCAATGGTTTTTTTTAGCAAAGAACAAAAGAGGATCTAAGTTTTTAAAATATTTTTATCTGTCGTTCATACAAACACATGGTCTCCTTTTAATTAACTTTAAATTTTACAATTCAAGTAAGTAAATCTACTCATGAAGGAATAAAATGAAAGATGAACAATCCAAAAACATAAATATTAACTGTCAACGAATTTTATAAAATAAGTTTGAAGAAATCATAATTTCTTCATCAAATTTGTATGAGATCCAATTTGGATTTCGACCACAATTTAAATTGTTGAATTCGGTTAAGCAGATTCCAGGATATTGTTACACATACTCGGCAATCTTGTTAGCGTGTTTTTCCCATCGATGTTATACATCGATGGTTTTTCCTAATAAAATAGTCAAGCCAGATCCCGTAACTTAATACAAAATAATAATCATTATTACATCCAGATGGAGAAGTTGAATCATTTTCTCCAACAGGCAAAGACTTCTATGTATACTACAGTAGTATACATAGAAGTCTTTGGCCATTAGCGCTTGCTGCGCCGAGGCGTGGGAGTGAGTTTGCAGCGCTATGCGACCGCGACGATCTCTCTGCTGCCAACCCTCCTGTATCTCAGCTTGGGTTAGTTGAGCAGGAGGGTTGTAGCGAGTTGATTGCTGCTGCTGTGGAGGAGGGCCGCCAGAAATTGGAATTCCTCGGCGCCTAGCCTCCCTCCTCATTACAGGGCAGCGCTTGTCGTTTGCGGCGTGGTTCTTGCCGCAATTTGCGCATTTGGCCGCCGTCTTTACGTCTACGCCACAGGTGTCGACTGCGTGCTCGCCGTATACATTTGATGCATGGATACCCCGCAAGGGATTGGGCGTGAAGTTAGGGATAGATAAAAGAATAATGTAAACGAATGTAGGTTGCTCATGGGTGACCTAGTGTTGAACTGTCTGCTTTATGTACTATATACGATGACGTGATATTACTTGACACACCAGCAGAAATGCAAACACACATTCACAATAGACGATTGTAAGGAGATGGACTTGTTTAATTACATTAATAAAATATAATTGAATGCTTTACTCCATGACATCTATATTAATAATATGTCTAGTAGATAATTCTTAAATCAAATAATAAAGAATTTAAAATTAAACAGATCTAACACAACATCTTCCCTATCGTAAATAAAATAAAAAACAAAGCTGGTTACTTTACAAGTTCATTATGACTGGTGTCTTCACTTGTCGACCAAATCTAGTTACGTAAGAGTATGTCCTGAGAGAAACAAGTGGCGCCAATGAAGAGGGTTGTGCTTGAGCTTCTTCAGCTATGTCACTTATCACCGCTTCCCGATTTGGCGTACCCAGATTCGTAATCGAACGTTATCGTAGATGGAGGGATATCAATTTGTCACTCCAATAGCAGTGACATCAGCTCCGGAGTCAATTTTTAAATTCATATCAATATATCAGTATCATATCAGTATTTTTAAATCAACTCTCCATGGTCCTTTGAAGAAATCTGTTCACATCAGTTCCATCAATAGTTTCCAACGTCGGGAGGCATTCAAGCATACGGCCCACCTGATGTAAAGCAGTTACCATAGCCTATTAACGCTTGTGATAAATTAAGTATCACTCGCGCGATGCCTCCTCTGCTGCTTATAGAGCAACTCCTTAGGAGCTTACTGGTGACCTCACTGACACGCAGGAACACAACAACCCTCTAGGGAGTTATTTGGCTGCGGTTTTCTGTGAGGTGGAGATACTTCCCCAGACGGGCTGCTTTGATGCACCCTACCTCTCTTAAAACATGTTACCTATGTAAACAGACGTCGACTCACCCCCTTCCGATTCTTCATTATCTGAACATTCTAAGTCATTTACATTTTTATTAAATCTTCATACTCGTACTTGTGTCTAATGTCCTTTATTTAATTACGATACGAGACAATGTGAAATGGACAACAGACGATCCATCAATAAAACTTTCTTTGAATTGTCAAAGCAACAAGTAATTCCTTCAAGGGACTAACCCGTATGCCTGTACCTATACTTTTTAAAATAAAATACCTACGGGGAATCCCCGCAAGTGGCTACAAAATATTTAAAAAAAGGCGATTCCCCGAGTTCGTCACAGAATAAGTAATGAAAATTCTGTGCTCTTTTCAATTGGTCCAAATTTGTAGTTGCGCTAAAAATATGAAATGGTTCAAATGTTTTTATTATTTATTTACAAATTTTGCCGCCCCCTAAAAAGTGCCGCCCGGGGCGGGCCGCCCTTGCTGCCCCCACTACGGTACCTACGCCACTGGCTGAAACCATTGAGCGTTAGTTGCTCTCAAAGGCATCTCATATATACTACTGTAGTATACATAGATGTCTTTGGTTGCTCTGTAAGCGTTAGTTACACGAACTAATAAACTACTTGAATAGGATAATACGCGACAGGCCCACCACTCATTCCCATCACTGTGTCTCCTGTGCAGCCAGAATTAACAATTAATTTTTTGGGGTTCAAAAAGGCAATGAACTGTGAAGTTCATTGCTGTCCCGGGGGTTAAACTACATCTGCCTTGGAACTCCAACGAATTTAATCAGAAGAAATTTGTAGGAGTACGAAGTTTTGGAATTGACTTCCCCTCTTGGCAAAGTGAGAGACAGCAATATGACAAATAATGCATTTAAAAACCTTAAAGAGATGGTCAGTCAGGTGTAGCTCAACTGCCGTGCACCACGGTTTATCAAATATCTAACACTATTGGAAACTAAATTGTGAGGTGTTACCTAACACATCGATTCCAATAATATAGACTGTAGAACCGTCTAAACGCCTGGTAATTCTCACTTGTTGTCAAAAAAACCGAATAGTATACTACCCCGGATGTGACATGCAAGGAATTTTACATATCGTCCCGCTCCCGACGCCAGAGATCACACTCCCAGAGAACATTATGTGCTGTTTGCTCGAATTCATGATTTGTCGTAGAACACTCACATAAAGGCATCGATGTATAAGGATGCGCCCTTCCGATAAAAAATACTCTTTAGAAACGTACCCAGAGGCCCACCTTGGTTTAGTTTGCCACGTTTCTATTCCAGAAACCGCGGTTAATGAAACCCGGTATGCACCAATCCGTGTAATTTGTTGATTTGGAACAATGAAGGAACGGAGTCGGTTTCAAAGGAATAAATAAATAATAAAAATTTAACAATTCTTTTAAAAAAAATATCAGAATCTATATTTGTTATTTTGTAGTCTATTATTTATATACAATATTAGCTGATCTTGAATTTATTATACAATTTATACATTACATAATGTAACGATTTCAATTGCATATACAGAATTAAGTAACTTAAGTGACAATATGACCTTAGATCCTGCGAGGCTTAAAATAATTTGTACTACTATGGATGCCTGTACTTATAGGTAATTATTTACATTACATATTTATCATCAATTTTGTAAGCTACATGGGCTGTTTGGTTGGAAATATTTGACCATATGTAGGTACTTTCATATGTCTTGAATTATACTAACCACCTCGTAGAACAATGCAGTTGGCATTATTTTACGAGGAGATCCGTCGTCGCTCGTACCTATTACAAAACTCCTGACATTGCAGTTTTCAAGTTGTGTGTTCGATGCCAGTGGTCACCATTTTGTAGCAACTGAGACAGGCCAATGCATACATACATGTAAAAGGGATAAAGCTCTCCACACACCCCTATTGTTGGAAGATGTACATATTATGTATTAATTCGTTTTAAATTTAAAAAGTTTTGTTCGAAGAGACCACAGGTTGTGCGTGTAAGGTAATATGTGTGCACGTCATCAAAGTCCTATCTTTCTGCAGAAATCTACAATGCATTCTAAAGTCCTTCAAAAAGCACAAAATTATTAAATTTTTGCCTTTTAGTGATTTTTAAAGATAATGTTTTGGCTATGTAATTCAGTCTCAAATTTATATACTTATCAATTATTGCTCGAATAATATGGACACGATGGTTATTGGTTAATAGCTGTTCTAACGAATGCGTAATTAATGAATCAAAAATATAATATAATATACACACATTCATAAACGTACAATACAATATTTTAAATATACATAATTATTAAATATCTAAAGTACGAATCCATTCATTTTTTGTTCCAAATTCTATGTTATGGAAAGAGTTGTTGAGTACAGATTTTATTGTACGTAATTGCGATAAAATAATTACTAAATGATACACAAACAATTATATAATAATATGAAATAATTCTACATTCTTTTATATATTTTTTAGAACAATTTTTACACGATTTTACAACGCTTGAAGGCGTTTTTAGCCAGTAAAGCCACGGCGAAAACGCGTACGAATCAGAGGAGTAGAGTAGTCCCAAACGACTGTGAGCAAAAGCAAAAATCAGATTGCTTTTGTGGGAGCGTTTTTTATCGATAGAACCTATCCATATATACACCGATGCATAAAGGCGATGACGCAAGTCTAAACGAAAAGAGCTTACCCCTAGTTTCCAGGCCCTGTTAAAAATTGCGCAGTGCGATGATCGACGATCGACCGATAATAATCATAGACGTAATAAAAAAAACTTTTTTATTGCGTCTATGATAATAATAAAATATTCATTTCATTCATTTTTTTATTTCAGAACAATACAATATTGTGTCGAAAGTACATCTAAATTATTACATAATCTTAAGTATAAATGTTCAATCTACAAAATGTCAAAACTAGTCATACATTTCAAACGTCACATCACAATAATCATTCGACAATTAAGGATGCACTAGAAACAAATATAATGAGATAATTAAAATACAAATTCTAGACATGTCATCACACCAGTCAAAAGTACATTACAAAACGAAATATTACAAACAAAAGAGAAAAAAAAATAAAAACTGAACTATAAATGGTTTATTATTAGTATGTGTCAAGTCTAAGATGTTTTGATACGTCGCTGGTGTCAAGTATCATTTAAATATTCATCCACTGAGTAGTAGCACTTCCTCAACAAAAATTGCTTCAATTTATTATTAAATTCCAGTTGATATATGATGGATTTCAATTCGATAGGTAACCTGTTAAATAATTTTATTGACTGATAACGGGTGCTGTGTGTAACGATTGTCAATCTAGGTATCACTTTTAAGACGAAATCTTTATTTAACCAATACACTGATAAGTGTCGCGATGTTGATGTGCGAGCTAGCCAATACAAGCTGCTGGTTCTACTTTAGCGTAGCTGTGAATTGAATTACTACATAATATCGGTCTCATCTGTTCTCCATAGGTTATTTCACTTATATCCTTAGATACGAGCTTACCCCCTGGACGAGCGATTTTCTTGAGTCTCGCATTGCCCTTCCCCGTCCCCCCGTCCCCAACACTCCCTCACTCGGTAAGTAACGGACCTTTTACACGAGGCCACTAACCAAGACAATCCACTGAATCAAGACATTAGATTGTCAAATAAGATTTTTTTTTAAGCCATGGTGCCAAACCTACGGATATCTTCCTGATGGTAAGCAGTTACCTAGGACTAGGGCAACAGCAGTCATGCGTCATGCAGTCAGGCAGTCATGCGTTGCCGACTCTATAAAAACCTCTTCGCGCCCTTGAAGAATTGAATTGTCCCTTAGGAAAAGCTCCGGCTGGGAGCTCATACTGCAACTTGAGGGTTGTCGAAAGAGAGCTTCACTGGAACAGCCCTGTACGCAACTATTGTGTTTCCAGCGTATATTTAAGAAATAGGGCGTGAGAGAGGTAGGGCGCTGTCAAATCCCCGTCCGGTGAAGTACTTATTTACTTCTACCTCACAGTAAAACCGCAGCAAATGTCCGTAGACTACGGTGACTGTTCACCACAGTCAGGCGGAATGCTTGTTTACCACCTTAGTGGTACCTACATAAAAAATAGAGAGTGTGATGGCGTCGTTGCGAGTGTCATTTTAAACACGCAGGTTAAGCAACATCAACCGCGTCCTGTCTACGGTTGGCTTTTTCTATCTCGAGTTTCTCCGTGCTCGGAGGGCACGTTAAGCCGTCGGTCCCGGCTGTTGTCGATAGATGACAGTCGTGAAGCTAAGTCAGTGGCTCCCTCGGGCGGCTTGAAAACACTTTTTTTTTGGTGGAGTACGCTCTGAACCCCTTCGGTTGAGGGGAGACCCGTATCCCTGCAGTGGGATGAGTAAGGGTTGATATGGTGAATATGGTACATAAAAATTGTTCCAATTTAAGAGGTTAAACTTTTTAACAATGCACTCAAGTAATATTTAATAGTGAAATTATGATTATAGTTGTTTTATTACTTAAACATAAACTGTTGAAATCGCTTTTGTAACGAAAAAAGAGTAAATCAATGGCCGATTGACTTTAATTTCAACAAATTCCTTAGTTTTCTTTATACCACGTCAGGAAGCATATTACCGTACGATCCACCTAAAGTAAAGCGGTTAGGTACCGTAGCATAAGAACGCTTGTAATAGATTAAGTCTCACTCGCGCGATGCCACCTCTGCTGCTAACACAGCAACTCATTAGAAGCTTAGTTAGTTATGCTACATGTAACCCGATCGAAATGCACATGGATGGATAGGTGTAAAATTGCTTTTCGGGGTACGTTGCAAATACATTTTATGTATGCAAAAAGAAAGACGATCTCGGTGGCTCATTCGTGAATGACGCGACTTTGACACCAACGCTCGTGGGTTCGATTCCCACACAAGGCAAACATTTGTGTGCATGAACATGTCTGTTTGTCTTGTTCTGGATATTTTAAGAGAGGTGTTTTAAGATAGGCGCATCAAAGCAGTCCGTCTGGGGAAGTACCTCCACCTCACAGAAAATCGCAGCCAAATAACAACTCCCTGGAGAGTTGTTGTGTCCCTGCGTGTGAGTGGGGTCACCAGTAAGCTCCCAAGGAGTTGCTGTGTAAGCGGAGGTGTGTGTAAGCATACGGCCCACCTGATGTAACCCCGCGTTACATCAAGTGGGCCGTATGCTTGTATGTCCTCAGACGTTGTATAAAAAAAAGATTGTCTGTATTTAGACAATGTCAATATTGGACTGAGTTTATTTGATTGTCTCGGTTAGTGGTCCTGTGTAAATGGTTCTTAATAATAAGTACAAGCCGGCCAGCGCGGCGCGGACGCGAGCCGGCCGCCATTTGCAAAATGGCCGATTTTGTCGGACGGCCAGTAAAATATAGTAAACAGTAAATAAACGTCAACAATCTAGTGATTCATAAAACGATTTGGGGGTATTTAAGCGCCGTATCAGAGGCAAATTGTCATTTTGAAGGTTTTTGTTTTGTGTATTGTTCGCACGGGGCCGTCCGCACAAATTAATATCGTTATTTTATTATCACTATATTTCGGCACCAATATTCTGTTTGTTGACTTAACTATATTGCTTGTTTCTATGTTGACCTAAAAATATAACAAACCAAGTGCATTTTTTCCCGATTACTACTACTACTTTACATCCGATGGCCCGAAAGTATGCTTGTATGCTTTCCGGTGTTATATAAAAAAGTAGTAGGGCGAGATAGGCATCTTTCTTGATTTGTTCATTTCTGAAATATCCTTCATTTGTTTCCTGGAATTATGGTTTTGCTATATGGTTTGGCTAGCGTAAAAAGTTATTTTAATAGAAAAGATTACATGGTATATTCACATAACATAACTACATGTTTGCGTTAATATACAGGTACTCTTATTTCGTCTACTTATTACTTACTACTTATGTCGTTCTAGACCACCACCTACCGCTTAAGACGAAGACGATTCAAGTTCGTTCTTTTTTATTTTAAACGACGCACTTCGATTTAGATTAGTGCTAACCTTCTTCGTTTCAGAGGGGAGAGCTCCATTAAGACCTTAGACGGAGGTGGTCGAACAAAAGTTGATTTACGGCGTTATAGTTTTTTTTAATCCTCAACTTAGCCCCCCAAGTTACACCAGCTTGTTCTAATTATTTCTTTATATCTGCAATTTATTACGCAACTATGGCAAACTATGGCAGGGTCAAGTTTATATCAATCTCGTAGGTATACATTACAATGTTTATAATTTACAGTTCAAATACACGAAGTATTTTAATAATTAAATGTCGTTATCAAATATCAGGTGCTTGTATTAAATCTACTTACTGTTTACTAATATATTGTTAAAATGGTCTAGTTCCAACCCGCCCGTGTCGGTCACCAAAGCAAGCGTCCACTGAAGTCCGAACGTCCGAGCGTGCATCTCCGCCCACTCTCCCCACCCCGAACTTTGCGTGTGCGCAAGTTCCGTTTTCGTTTCTTTTAGTCAAGAATTTTGATTGAAACGTGTTGTACGTAGTGTTTACCGCGGCATTTCCTGCGTTCTTAATCGAACAATATTTAGTTGTGCTGTGATTTATTAATATATATGGAATTATCATTTTATTTTGTGTGATATTCTTCAATTGTGCAAATTTGTGATTTAATTAATCTTCTGTGTTTTGCACGAAATTATTTTTAATGATTTGATTTATTTTTCGTGAATTCCACCATTTTGTTATCTATTTTCTTTCTTTCTTCTCCAGCGGCGTTCCAGCTTATAAAAGTGTAAGTTTATTTTGATAATTAAATCGAATAATAAATTGAAATAAATGTTTCTAGTAAATTTCTAGTCCTAATTCAGCCAAAATAAAAAAAAGATTCGTAGAGTCGCCTTAGGGGGCTAAGGGCCACTTGCAGCAAAATTACAAAAATCTCGATTTTGTTAAACTGAGATTTAGTACTAAACTCGATTTAACTTAAATCTCATTAACGTTGTCTTGTACGTCTATTTTGTACATTCGATTTAACTAAACCATGATTTAGCTCATCATTCATTCGTCATTCGTTCTCTGCGTTCCGTGTTAGTGTTGGAAATAGTAAAGAAAAAAGCTGGAAACATGCATATTAGACCGTATTTGTATGTACCCCAGCTTCGAATTTCGACCGTATTGGTGAGCACTAGTTTGAATAAAGGCCCCAATTTCTATAATTATGCTCTACTAGCTGCTGCCCGCGGCTCCGCCCGCGTGGAGTCAAAAAACGTAGCCTATATGTTAATCCAGATCATAATCTATCTACGTGCCGAATTTCATTCAAATCCGTTCAGCCGTTTAAGCGTGAAAGAGCAACAAACATCCATACATACAAACTTTCGCATTTATAATAGGTATTAGTAGGATTAGACACTGTTCCGTAAACTTTTGGTGTACAAAGCACGCCTTTTTTATACTACGTCGTGAGGCATACAAGTATACGGCTCACCTGATGTAAAGCGGATACTGTCTGTAGCCTATTAACGATTGCGATATATTAAGTATTACTCGCGCGATGCCTCCTCCGCTACTTACACAGCAACCTTGGGAGCTTACTGGTGACCTCACTCACACACAGGAACACAACAACCCTAGAGGAGTTGTTATTTTGCTGCGGTTTTCTGTGAGGTGGAGGTACTTGCCCAGACGGGCTGTTTTGATGCGCCCCACCTCTCTTAAAACACCCAGACCAAGACAAACAGACATGCACACAAATGTTTGTCTTGTGTGGGAATCGAAGCCACGAACGTTGGTGTCAAAGTCGCATCATTCACGACTTAGCCACCGAGCTCGTCTTCTCGCCTTACATATCAACAAATTTTACAAGTCATGTTGACATTTCCAGCACCATTTTTAGGGTTCCGTACCCCAAGGGTAAAACGGAACCCTATTACTGAGGCTCCGCTGTCCGTCCGTCCGTCTGTCACCAGGCTGTATCTCTTGAACCGTGATAGTTAGACAGTTGAAATTTTCACAGATGATGTATTTCTATTGCCGCTATAACAACAAATACTAAAAAATAGAATAAAGTAAATATTTAAGGGGGCTCCCATACAACAAACGTGATTTATTTGCTGTTTTTATAGATAATGGTACGGAACCCTTCGTGCGCGAGTCCAACTCGCACTTGGCCGTTTTTTTACTAACGATACAAATGTCAAACAGTGTAGCTTGAGGTGTGGCTGTTTGTACAAACAGCCACAACTCTAGCGACAGTAGGTACTTGCGTCAAGAAAATATTTTGTTGAAAATTTATTCGTCATTAAAATCAATATAATATTTAAACGGCTGAGGGAGGCTACTGGAGATCCCCGCGCAGGCAGCTTTCTCGCGCAAAGACTTTCCTTAGCAATCCAACGTGGGAACGCTGCCTGCGTTATGGGTACCTTACCCAAAGGACCCCATTTTTTTAATATTTTTTAATAGTTTTAGTTTAGGTAATTTTAGTTTGTAGTTGTATTTTTAATTAGGACACTGTTATTATTATATTTATATTAATAAATTGTAATAATAAAAATTATGTATTCGATAACAAAAAAAATAAAATATAATATGATGTATATCTTCACGCCAGGTCCCTTGCGGGGTAGGCAGAGAGAACCGAGCGCCATAAGACGCGGTCCTTACACACTTCACTCGCTTCTTTCACATTCATAGCTCTTTTCATGCACGCTAAAATATAATATGAAAATATATTTAATGCGAAATGTGAGCCTGCTTCCTTCCTTCTTATTTACGTTACCCCATTTCCCAATCCATCAGGGTTGGCGAGTCCGTTACCTAACACCTTCACCGCCGAGCCAGTATCTCTCGACTATGGGAACATTTAGCATTGTCATTTCGCTTTCCTTCACCTTTGTGGGGATTGGATTAATTTGAGTCAGGAGTTAAGCCATGTGTTGTTTGAGTAGGTGGATGGCAAGAGCCGGTCTACCCTGATTATCGTGGTGATCATCAGAACCTGCACCCTGTTGCTGGCCTGTATTTTGAAAGGGCTCGGAATGGAATTGCGAGGTTGAAAGGACAATCTTCATTGACGGCCATTCACTACCAAATATCGAGGTACGTTGAAATGAAAATGTGGTAAGTACCAAAACTTTGACAACAAGGTAGAATTACCAGGCGTGTAGGCGGTTCTGCAATCTATATTATTGGAGTGTTAGATAACAACTCACAGTTTAGGTCCCAATAGTGTTAGATATTTGATAACCCGTGGTGCACGGCAGTTGAGCTTCACTTGACTAGCCATCTCTTTGAGGTTTTTAAATGCCTTATTTGTCATATTGCTGTCTCTCACTTTGCCAAGAGGGGAAGTCAATTCCAAAACTTCCTACTCCTACAAATTTCTTCTGATTAAATTCGTTGTGAGTTCCAAGGCAGCTGTAGTTCAACCACCGGGACAGCAATGAACTTCACTGTTCATTGCCTTTTTGGTGGTCGCCGCTGTTAATTCTGGCTACACAGGAGACAGTGGTGGGCCTGTCCCGTAAGTACCAAAACTTAAGAGAGATAGAGTGCATCCACAAACTAATAGACCTCTTGACTGCGCTTGAAGGCACCCCTCGCTCACAAAAACGTGTTTTAGCGTATAAATATCTCAGAGATTCGAGCCTACTGACCAATGGAAGACAATTTAAACCAATAAGCCGATAAGTGCCGCGATATATATCCGTGAACTAACCAATAAGAGCTGCGGGTTCTACTTTGCCCCTCGACTCAGCTGCGGTTTTCCGTCATGCACCCCTCGAGCGTGGCGGCCCGGGCGACTTAAAGTGCCTATAGTGTGGCCAAGCATTCTCTCGCGTCAACTAATGCGCGACCGCGGTTAGAAAAAGTGAAATTTCTCGAGTAATTGATAATTATATTTTATGAAATATACATCGTCGGAAAGCTGATATTCCAATACTACTAATATAAAAAGAACTCGTAGATAAAATACCTTTATCATTCCTTAGATGTACGATATATCGAGACATTTAGCTTATAAGTCACGACGCCGCGAACATTTTTACTTCATACACTGCATTCCAATTCACTTTGTACTTTTCGGGAGATATATTCAATTGAACACTCTTTTATAACCACGTGAAACTATTCAAATGTCTAATGTATTTATTATAAAAATGAAAACAAGCACATTCTAGTGGGGGAGTTTAGGTGACTTCAGTCCACTTCAGTCCATTGATATGAACAGATATTTATTACACGAAATTAATGAACAATCGCTAAAAAGTAATTTTAGAAATAGATTCCTGGATAAATTTGCCACAAGATAATATTTATTACACTCCTAATAATAATTAAACATAAACACATTTTACAAATAAATTTCGTACGACGGACATGTCGAAAATGCCGGCTTCACTATTTTTGAATGTTTTTTCACGAATAATATCCCGTTGTTCACTAAAAGTAATAGAATAACTTGAAAGAACACAAAATTTCCAAAAGATTGAAGCTTATTACATGTAAAAAGCACTGACTGTTTATTTATAACAAACATTTTTATCGGAATCCATTACACACACAGCAATATCAAAATGGCGCGAAACGGAAAAATGTACCGACTCACTCTGATTTCATTTTTATACTGGTCTTCGGAGCAACAGGTTGGGCAAAACCGACCTTATTATAAACTGAAATAACCATAGACAAGGTACAAACATTTACAAGCTAGCCAAACGAATAATACGGAAGAACCAATGAAATAAAAGTGGGCCTAACCGTTACGCACGAATACGGGACCAGTACACTACAGCCACTTTTACCTTATGCTCGAATACGGGCCAAACACGCTCGAGGGGCATGACAGAAAACCGCAGCTAAGTCGAGTACTCCCATTACCGTAGGAAATATAAGTCGATGACTCCCATCATTGCTCCATTCAAGTATTCGAAAGCAATGGTCGACTGGAAGAGATTCCTTGAAGGAATAAGTCCGCCTTTGCAAATCATGTAAGTTTTATACTTTGCAATTATGGATAATGCAATAAAAACAAACAAACAAACTCCCCCAATAGCGCGGCTTTCATGCACCCATGAAACTGATGAAACGATGTTTTTTATACTACGTCGGGACACATACAAGCATACGGCCCACGTGGTGTAAAGCGGATACCGTAGCCTATTAACGATTGCGATATATTAAGTATAACTCGCGCGATGCCTCCTCCGCTGCTTACATAGCAACTCCTTGGGAGCTTACTGGTGACCTCACTCACACGCAGGAACACAACAACCCTCTAGGGAGTTGTTATTTGCCTGCGGTTTTCTGTGAGGTGGAGGTACTTCCCCAGACGGGCTGCTTTGTTGCGCTCTACCTTTCTTATTATCTTTTTTTTTATCGCAGATTATAGTAGACTTTGCATAGAAAATCAATTCATCGCTACGGAGCTGGAGATAAAGCTGAACGCGTAGCTCTTATTGCCTATATACTGCGTCCATTTTATTAAGCAGCTTTTGACTGAACATTCTATCTGTAGGCAGCCAAAATCTAAGCCAGAATGTACAAGCTCGCTGAACACAACGCGGTGCTACTCCCAACGCTAACTTATGGAAGTCGAAGCTGGCTATGGCAGAGAGAGCATGAAAGTAGAATAAATGCGGTCGAGATGAGAGCATTGCGAAAAATTTGTGGCATAACGCTTGCTAACCGCGTTAGTACTGATGACGTAAGGAAGAGAGTTGATCTGAAAGAGAGTGTCGGTGTTAAGATAAGAAAAGGCATGCTCCGTTGGTTCGGACATGTAGAAAGAATGCAGGATGAAAGAATGACGAAACCGATATACAATGCCAAAGTGGAAGGATATAGGAGCCGAGGAAGACCAAGACTACCATGACGAAATTGGTCGTGTTTTATCAGAAGTTAATGTCTGGAGCAACAGGAACCGGCGAGCGTGCATGAAAAGAGCTATGAATGATAGAGCACTTGGCAGTGTGGGTTGAACTCGTACATATTGGGTCCTCTATCACGGTAATAAAAAAATGTAGAAAAAATACACATGTTTTTTTTTGTTAATTCCTTTAATTTTTAACTTTACTAAAAGAAAGTGATTTGAGAATTTATGTGGTGCTATTAGAGGTTCGTGAATTTTTCAAAACATAAATAAATCATATGAACTGTTTAATTTTTTGGTGAACTTTATTTCACTTTAAACCAGTTGAGAATGCGCAAGCTTGCATTGCCAGAGGAATACCTGGCACGTCAATTACATATATAACAATTCCATTTTTTTTTTTAAATTGTCGGGCTATTTGACCATGTTCCTTGAGAGATTGGAACGGTGTTCCTGAACATTCATATTCTACTTTTTATGCTGAATCCGAATCTGAAGTCAAAATTCGAATATTCGAAAAAAAAGCGTCATATAGGAACGGTGTTCCTGAAAATTAAGTGTCAACCTATTACGTTTCAAAAGATCATTCTTCAGACAGATGAACGGACATACGGATAGACTGACAGACGGCGGAGCGGTTCCACTGTTACTGTTGTTTATGGAACCCTAAAAATTCTAGATTAAAAGAAATGTGGATGCAAAATCCGGCATCTGGCAACTTAAAAAGACCCGAAAACAAAGAAACGGTTTTGACTTATTGTTGTATTATTGTTTGACTATTCTATTGCATTAACATTTGTTGATACTTTACAAGATGTGGCGAAAGTTTGAAACTATAAAATTTAATGACCATAGCAAG
This sequence comes from Pyralis farinalis, assembly GCA_947507595.1. Lineage (NCBI taxonomy): Eukaryota > Metazoa > Arthropoda > Insecta > Lepidoptera > Pyralidae > Pyralis > Pyralis farinalis. Next base: position 9,922,782 of record OX382281.1, read on the forward strand.
AAAGTCTTACCTCATTGGTTAAAAAATTAAGGCATCAACTAGCTACGAAAACACGCTACACATATTACAATTAAACTTTTGAAAGGTAATCATTTTAACTAGTCAGAAAGAGATAGGTTACCTATCAAGTGTTGCGTATTGCGTATCTCATAAATCCAAAGTGAAAGTATGTATGTATGAATATCTTCACGCCAGGTCCCTTGCGGGGTAGGCAGAGGGAACCGAGCGCCATAAGACGCGGCCCTTACATACTTCACTCGCTTCTCTATCATTCATAGCTCTTTTCATGCACGCTCGTCGGTTCCTGGGGCTCCAGACATTAACTTCTGATAAAACACGACCAATTTCGTCATGGTAGAGTTAGTCTTGGCCTTCCTCGGCTCCTATATCCTTCCACTTTGGCATTGTATGTCAGTTTCGTCATTCTTTCATCCTGCATTCTTTCTACATGTCCGAACCAACGGAGCATGCCTTTTCTTATCTTAAAACCGACACTCTCTTTTAGTAAAGTTAAAAATTAAAGGAATTAACAAAAAAAACATGTGTATTTTTTCTACATTTTTTTATTACCGTGATAGAGGACCCAATATGTACGAGTTCAACCCACACTTGGCACAATAAGAACTAAAGACATATTTGGTTTTGTCCGTAAAAAACTCTTCTCTTTTATAACAAGACGTGGGACTTAACCTAAGAAAGGTCTGGTTCACCCTCTGGGCCTATATCGCCAAAACTTTAGGCTTAGGTAGCGGACCAATGAACCACTTGACTGCGCATGAAGGCACTCCGCACTCACAAATCATTGTTTTTGCGCCTAAATATCTCGAGTTACTTTTTAGGGTTCCGTACCCAAAGGGTAAAACGGAACCCTATTACTGAGACTCCGCTGTCCGTCCGTCCGTCTGTCACCAGGCTGTATCTCATGAACCGTGATAGTTAGACAGTTGAAATTTTCACAGATGATGTATTTCTATTGCCGCTATAACAACAAATACTAAAAAATAGAATAAAATAAATATTTAAGGTGGCTCCCATACAACAAACGTGATTTTTTTGATCGTTTTTGCTCGATATTGATAACGGCAGCAGGTAGACGCTTGAAATATTCACAGAATATTTAGGTATATATTCACTTTAAGAATAAATAATTAAATTAATATAAAACAAATATTTAAGGGGGGCTCCCATACAACAAACGTGATTTTTTTTGCCGTTTCTATAGATAATGGTACGGAACCCTTCGTGGGCGAGTCCGATTCGCACTTGGCCGATTTTTTGTTTTTACGCTCGAATTCAAGATCATCTATACTAGCCTGTTATCCGGTGTTGCCATTAAAATAAATGCCATGTTGGTGTTGCAATTTTAACGATGTGGCGTAACGCTTGCTGACCGCGTTCTACGGTTATGATTGACTTAGGGAAGAGAGTTGAGCTGAAACAGAGTGTCAAGATAAAAAAATGGTGTTAAGATAAAAAAAGGTTAAATTTTTGAGGTTTCGGTACAAAATAGCTGTTTTAAAATTATCTAGTTGTTTTAGTTCAATTGGATTTAATACAATTCTTTCAAGTTAAAATTGTTTAAGCTTGTTTGATGCACATGAACATTCTAATTAATAGGCTTCAAGTATCTGATATGTTACTAGTATTTAAATAATTATGTTAAAATAAGAAGAGGCATGCTGCGTCGGTTCGGACATGTAAATGACGAAACAGATACATGTACAATGCGAAAGTGGAAGGATGTCCGAGGAAGATCACAACTAACCTAACATGACGAAACTGGTCGTGTTTTATCAGAAAATTATATCAGGGGCGTGAAAAGAGCTATGAATGTTGTTAAAGAAACGAGTTAGGTGTGTAAGGACCGCGTCTTATGGCGCTCGGAACTCTCTGCCTACGCCGCAAGGGACCTGGACGCGTGAAGATATACATACATACATGAATATTTTAAAAATTCGATTTTTTTGCGCCCATGAAAATTACGTTAGTCATTCTTCCGTGAGGGGCACCCTCCGGGACCCGGGGAGAGGTGGTGAGATCTTGCATAGATAACATTTCGGAAAGCCGAACTGATTATGTCAGATTTCTACTGACTAAAACACCACCCCGGGACTGCCTTTAGCTGGGAGGGCTATAAAGGCTTCATCTGAAGCGATCGCCCCAGGGAAACGGGACGACGCAATCGTTACTCTAATAAGAGCAAACGCTTAGAGAAGAAGTCCTCCTGAGGATGTCGACTCTGCATACTAAAAGCGACTATCGAGCACATGGAGTGTTTTTGCCCTACACACTTTTGCCCTAAAGAAGCTTCGGCCGCTGCAAAGCGGTCCAGAGCACTCGAAAGTGTGTTATGTGTGTTTAAAAGGATACTACGTGGCCTACGGTTTTGGTATCGCGAGAGAGGAGGCTGTGGTGCGTTATAGGAGCCAGCCTGCTGGCGAATGGATTTGGATGACTTTCAGCGGTTTCGAAGAACCGCTCGAAAGTTCTAGGAAGTGTTATTGGATAGAATTGAAGTTGGAGGCCACGGTGCAGTTCAGCGTTACGCTGAGCCCACTGAGCACTAGTAGCTCTGCGACAGAAAAGATTTTGGACTGTTTGGGGCGTTTGAATGGCTCTGGGACTGGCATGTGCGAATACCGGTGACGCGTACGACATCACCGGCCTTATACAAATCTTGTACAGGGTTTGCTTATTTCTGAGGGACATTTTACTGTGCCTTCCCAACATAGCATTGAGTCGACCCAGATAAAATCTGGCGGTACGAACTACCTTTTTAATGTGGGGAACAAAAGAGAGTTCGAGTCGTCGAGTCGAACGTGTCGAGAGTGACTCCGAGATACTTCGCCGTGCGTTTCCAGGGGACTGACGCCCCTAGCATCCGCATGCGGGGAGTATTGTATGGGTGTTTGCGTCTCGCACAGAAGTGAACTGCTGAACTGCGGAGCTTTTCTCCGGGTTCACATCTATGCGCCATTTCCTGAACCATCTCCCTAACTCAGTGACTGAGGTTTGGAGTCTGGCTAACGCAACTGAAACTGAACTCGCTTACTTTTTGAATAGTTTAGAATTAGTTATTGGCGAAGAGCGACAGCTCTACGCCTTTGGGAGGTGAGGGATTATCGTTTGTATACGATATATATAACAGGGGTGCTAAAACAGAGCCCTGTGGGAACCCACCGATACTAACGAATTTCAATTGATTTTTTTATGTATAATTATATTTATACCTTGTATGTATATCTTCACGCCAGGTCCCTTGCGGGTAGGCAGAGACATCCGAGCGCCACGTGACTCGATCCTGACACACTTCACTCGCTTCATACTTAAATATAACTAATCTAGAAGCTAAAAAATCAGGTCATTACCGAATCAGATTCCTTACGTCTCTTACATTCGCACCGATGACACGATTTTGTGTGGCAAATAAAAGTTTTGTCTTACATTCTTTAAATTAGATCATATTGTATCTTATTAATTTTTTTTACTTTTAATATCTGTTTTTTAATCTACCAGCATTTCGAAAATGACCATTGGCGAAGAAGAAATGTCAAAAGAAACTTGCCAATAGGAGTCTTTTTTTTCATCATCAATATATTTATATGTAATATGGTACACTCACATATATTTATTGTAAAAAAATATATACCAATAAATATATGTGAGTGTATACATATAGTGATATCAAGTGTATGTACAATTAAAGATATACTAATACATGTGCTGAATCATTTCCAAACATCTCTGTCTGCAAGATATTCATCGATTCTGTAATACCTCTTCGTACACAGTATTTTTGATGTACCTTTTGAATATAAATGTCAGGCGAGGACAAAACTGTTTCAGGTAATTTAGTATAGAATCGAATACAATTTACAATAATAGATCTACTAGTCTTAGCAAGCCGATATACCCGATCTATTCCTGCATCTAAGATTTTCATAGAATTTTGAAAATGATTATATTTTTACGAGCATACATTAAGTTCTCATAAATATACTGAGAGGAAACCGTGAGGATATTTGTTCCTTTGAATAGTTCTCTAAGTGATTCCTTGGAGCCCATGTTATAAATAGAGCGGATGGCTCTCAATTGTAATATGAAAATAGTTTTATTATCAGCCGCTTTTCCCCACAACAGTAGGTGTATACCATACGACATAATACTGTAAAAGTAGCTTAAATAGACGATTATATAAAAATAAACTCATCACTAGCAGGCGAGGGGTAAGGTAGAACGCGCAGCTCTTTCTCCTAAGCGCAGCTTCGCAATGCTTATCGACTTATTGGTTAAAATATCCTGCTACTGACCATCCTTCCATACATATCATTCCAGTACGCTCAAATCGTTAACATATTTAGGCGATAAAACGGTACATTTTTGAGTGTGAGGTAGGTCTTTATGCGCCATCAAGTGGTTTATTGGTTCGTGCACTCACTCACATTTTACAAAGGTTTTCTGAAAAATATTGATGCATAGGTGAAACCATGTAACAGTTTCGTATTTTTATAGTATTTATTTAATTCGTCGGCAAACTTAGGAAGGCGAGATTAGGTGAGGAAGACATTGCCTTGAAAAGTCATATTCGAGGACTCGGTTTCGAATATGGTCTTCCGCGGCAATGTGAATATCGCTAACAGAATTGATTTATTTCATTAAACTTTATGACTCCCTCTCGTTTTCTATTTGGGTGTACTTATGGTCGGTGTGTTATATGCGGCGATCACCACTTGTGTTTGTATATGTTCTCCATAGGCCCACGGGTCAGATGACACAGTGTTTCTTTTGTAAGCGTTCTTTGTTTTTTATCGTTATAACGATAACAAATAACACTGACTTCACTAGCAAACTGGTATAAGTACTTTTTAAAGAGCTGTGGTCTTCCGCAAGGTCGAGGCACCTCTTTTGAAATATCTCTAATTTACAATTAGACACTTTTATTTATCACAGCTGCAGCCCGCGTCTACGTCCGCGCGTATCCTGGTATCCTGGGAGAAGTCTTACAAGGTCTATTATTCAGGTCGTTGTTATGATGTAGTTAGAGTCGTGTTAGTAAGTCTTACAAGGTCTATTACTCAGGTCGTTGTTATGATGTAGTTAGAGTCGTGTTAGTAAGTCTTACAAGGTCTATTATTCAGGTCGTTATTATGATGTAGATAGAGTCGTGTTAGTAAGTCTTACAAGGTCTATTATTCAGGTCGTTATTATGATGTAAATAGAGTCGTGTTAGTAAGTCTTACAAGGTCTATTATTCAGGTCGCTATTATGATGTAAATAGAGTCGTGTTAGTAAGTCTTACAAGGTCTATTACTCAGGTCGTTGTTATGATGTAGTTAGAGTCGTGTTAGTAAGTCTTACAAGGTCTATTATTCAGGTCGCTATTATGATGTAAATAGAGTCGTGTTAGTAAGTCTTACAAGGTCCATTATTCAGGTCGTTGTTACGATGCACGTAGAGTGGTGTTTGTAAGTCTTACAAGGTCTATTATTCAGGTCGTTATTATGATGTAGATAGAGTCGTGTTAGTAAGTCTTACAAGGTCTATTATTCAGGTCGTTATTATGATGTAAATAGAGTCGTGTTAGTAAGTCTTACAAGGTCTATTACTCAGGTCGTTATTACGATGTAGGTAGAGTCGTGTTAGTAAGTCTTACAAGGTCCATTATTCAGGTCGTTATTACGATGTACGTAGAGTGGTGTTTGTAAGTCTTACAAGGTCTATTATTCAGGTCGTTATTATGATGTAGATAGAGTCGTGTTAGTAAGTCTTACAAGGTCTATTATTCAGGTCGTTATTATGATGTAAATAGAGTCGTGTTAGTAAGTCTTACAAGGTCCATTATTCAGGTCGTTATTACGATGTACGTAGAGTGGTGTTTGTAAGTCTTACAAGGTCTATTATTCAGGTCGTTATTATGATGTAGATAGAGTCGTGTTAGTAAGTCTTACAAGGTCCATTATTCAGGTCGCTATTATGATGTAAATAGAGTCGTGTTTGTAAGTCTTACAAGGTCTATTACTCAGGTCGTTATTACGATGTAGGTAGAGTCGTGTTAGTAAGTCTTACAAGGTCTATTATTCAGGTCGTTTAATGATGTAGGTGGAGTCGTGTTAGTAAGTCTTACAAGGTCCATTATTCAGGTCGCTATTATGATGTAAATAGAGTCGTGTTAGTAAGTCTTACAAGGTCTATTATTCAGGTCGCTATTATGATGTAAATAGAGTCGTGTTAGTAAGTCTTACAAGGTCTATTACTCAGGTCGTTGTTATGATGTAGTTAGAGTCGTGTTAGTAAGTATTACAAGGTCTATTATTCAGGTCGCTATTATGATGTAAATAGAGTCGTGTTAGTAAGTCTTACAAGGTCTATTACTCAGGTCGTTATTACGATGTACGTAGAGTCGTGTTAGTAAGTCTTACAAGGTCTATTATTCAGGTCGTTATTATGATGTAGATAGAGTCGTGTTAGTAAGTCTTACAAGGTCTATTATTCAGGTCGTTATTATGATGTAAATAGAGTCGTGTTAGTAAGTCTTACAAGGTCTATTATTCAGGTCGCTATTATGATGTAAATAGAGTCGTGTTAGTAAGTCTTACAAGGTCTATTACTCAGGTCGTTGTTATGATGTAGTTAGAGTCGTGTTAGTAAGTCTTACAAGGTCTATTATTCAGGTCGCTATTATGATGTAAATAGAGTCGTGTTAGTAAGTCTTACAAGGTCCATTATTCAGGTCGTTGTTATGATGTAGGTAGAGTCGTGTTAGTAAGTCTTACAAGGTCTATTACTCAGGTCGTTATTATGATGCAGGTAGAGTCATGTTAGTAAGTCATACAAGGTGTATTACCCAGGTCGTTATTATGATGTAGGTGGAGTCGTGTTAGTAAGTCTTACAAAGTCTATTATTCAGGTCGTTGTTATGATGTAGGTAGAGTCGTGTTAGTAAGTCTTACAAGGTCTATTACTGAGGTCGTTATTATGATGTAGGTAGAGTCGTGTTAGTAAGTCATACAAGATGTATTACCCAGGTCGTTATTATGATGTAGGTAGAGTCGTGTTAGTAAGTCTTACAAGGTCTATTATTCAGGTCGTTATTATGATGTAGATAGAGTCATGTTAGTAAGTCATACAAGGTGTATAACCCAGTTCGTTATTATGATGTAGATAGAGTCATGTTAGTAAGTCTTACAAGGTCTATTACTCAGGTCGTTATTATGATGCAGGTAGAGTAATGTTAGTAAGTCATACAAGGTGTATTACCCAGGTCGTTATTATGATGTAGGTAGAGTCGTGTTAGTAAGTCTTACAGGGTCTATTACTCAGGTCGTTATCATGATGTAGGTAGAGTCGTGTTAGTAAGTCATACAAGATGTATTACCCAGGTCGTTATTATGATGTAGGTAGAGTCGTGTTAGTAAGTCTTACAAGGTCTATTACTCAGGTCGTTATTACGATGTAGGTAGAGTCGTGTTAGTAAGTCTTACAAGGTCTATTATTCAGGTCGCTATTATGATGTAAATAGAGTCGTGTTAGTAAGTCTTACAAGGTCTATTACTCAGGTCGTTATTACGATGTACGTAGAGTCGTGTTAGTAAGTCTTACAAGGTCTATTATTCAGGTCGTTATTATGATGTAGATAGAGTCGTGTTAGTAAGTCTTACAAGGTCTATTATTCAGGTCGTTATTATGATGTAAATAGAGTCGTGTTAGTAAGTCTTACAAGGTCTATTATTCAGGTCGCTATTATGATGTAAATAGAGTCGTGTTAGTAAGTCTTACAAGGTCTATTACTCAGGTCGTTGTTATGATGTAGTTAGAGTCGTGTTAGTAAGTCTTACAAGGTCTATTATTCAGGTCGCTATTATGATGTAAATAGAGTCGTGTTAGTAAGTCTTACAAGGTCCATTATTCAGGTCGTTGTTATGATGTAGGTAGAGTCATGTTAGTAAGTCATACAAGGTGTATTACCCAGGTCGTTATTATGATGTAGGTGGAGTCGTGTTAGTAAGTCTTACAAAGTCTATTATTCAGGTCGTTGTTATGATGTAGGTAGAGTCGTGTTAGTAAGTCTTACAAGGTCTATTACTGAGGTCGTTATTATGATGTAGGTAGAGTCGTGTTAGTAAGTCATACAAGATGTATTACCCAGGTCGTTATTATGATGTAGGTAGAGTCGTGTTAGTAAGTCTTACAAGGTCTATTATTCAGGTCGTTATTATGATGTAGATAGAGTCATGTTAGTAAGTCATACAAGGTGTATAACCCAGTTCGTTATTATGATGTAGATAGAGTCATGTTAGTAAGTCTTACAAGGTCTATTACTCAGGTCGTTATTATGATGCAGGTAGAGTAATGTTAGTAAGTCATACAAGGTGTATTACCCAGGTCGTTATTATGATGTAGGTAGAGTCGTGTTAGTAAGTCTTACAGGGTCTATTACTCAGGTCGTTATCATGATGTAGGTAGAGTCGTGTTAGTAAGTCATACAAGATGTATTACCCAGGTCGTTATTATGATGTAGGTAGAGTCGTGTTAGTAAGTCTTACAAGGTCTATTACTCAGGTCGTTATTACGATGTAGGTAGAGTCGTGTTAGTAAGTCTTACAAGGTCTATTATTCAGGTCGTTATAATGATGTAGGTGGAGTTGTGTTAGTAAGTCTTACAAGGTCCATTATTCAGGTCGCTATTATGATGTAAATAGAGTCGTGTTAGTAAGTCTTACAAGGTCCATTATTCAGGTCGCTATTATGATGTAAATAGAGTCGTGTTAGTAAGTCTTACAAGGTCTATTACTCAGGTCGTTGTTATGATGTAGTTAGAGTCGTGTTAGTAAGTCTTACAAGGTCTATTATTCAGGTCGCTATTATGATGTAAATAGAGTCGTGTTAGTAAGTCTTACAAGGTCTATTACTCTGGTCGTTATTACGATGTACGTAGAGTCGTGTTAGTAAGTCTTACAAGGTCTATTATTCAGGTCGTTATTATGATGTAGATAGAATCGTGTTAGTAAGTCTTACAAGGTCTATTATTCAGGTCGTTATTATGATGTAAATAGAGTCGTGTTAGTAAGTCTTACAAGGTCTATTATTCAGATCGCTATTATGATGTAAATAGAGTCGTGTTAGTAAGTCTTACAAGGTCTATTACTCAGGTCGTTGTTATGATGTAGTTAGAGTCGTGTTAGTAAGTCTTACAAGGTCTATTATTCAGGTCGCTATTATGATGTAGATAGAGTCGTGTTAGTAAGTCTTACAAGGTCTATTATTCAGGTCGCTATTATGATGTAAATAGAGTCGTGTTAGTAAGTCTTACAAGGTCTATTACTCAGGTCGTTGTTATGATGTAGTTAGAGTCGTGTTAGTAAGTCTTACAAGGTCCATTATTCAGGTCGCTATTATGATGTAAATAGAGTCGTGTTAGTAAGTCTTACAAGGTCCATTATTCAGGCCGTTGTTATGATGTAGGTAGAGTCGTGTTAGTAAGTCTTACAAGGTCTATTATTCAGGTCGTTATTATGATGTAGGTAGAGTCATATTAGTAAGTCATACAAGGTGTATTACCCAGGTCGTTATTATGATGTAGGTAGAGTCGTGTTAGTAAGTCTTACAAGGTCTATTATTCAGGTCGTTATTATGATGTAGATAGAGTCATGTTAGTAAGTCTTACAAGGTCTATTACTCAGGTCGTTATTATGATGCAGGTAGAGTCATGTTAGTAAGTCATACAAGGTGTATTACCCAGGTCGTTATTATGATGTAGGTGGAGTCGTGTTAGTAAGTCTTACAAGGTCTATTATTCAGGTCGTTGTTATGATGTAGGTAGAGTCGTGTTAGTAAATCTTTACATGGTCTATTACTCAGGTCGTTATTATCATGTAGATAGAGTCATGTTAGTAAGTCATACAAGGTGTATAACCCAGGTCGTTATTATGATGTAGATAGAGTCATGTTAGTAAGTCTTACAAGGTCTATTACTCAGGTCGTTATTATGATGCAGGTAGAGTAATGTTAGTAAGTCATACAAGGTGTATTACCCAGGTCGTTATTATGATGTAGGTAGAGTCGTGTTAGTAAGTCATACAAGGTGTATTACCCAGGTCGTTATTATGATGTAGGTAGAGTCGTGTTAGTAAGTCATACAAGATGTATTACCCAGGTCGTTATTATGATGTAGGTAGAGTCGTGTTAGTAAGTCATACAAGATGTATTACCCAGGTCGTTATTATGATGTAGGTAGAGTCGTGTTAGTAAGTCATACAAGATGTATTACCCAGGTCGTTATTATGATGTAGGTAGAGTCTTGTTAGTAAGTCTTACAAGGTCTATTTACTCAGGTCGTTATTATGATGTAGGTATTGTCGTGTTAGTAAGTCTTACAGGGTCTATTACTCAGGTCGTTATTATGATGTAGGTAGAGTCGTTTTAGTAAGTCATATAAGATGTATTACCCAGGTCGTTATTATGATGTAGGTAGAGTTGTGTTAGTAAGTCATACAAAATGTATTACCCGGGTCGTTATTATGATGTAGGTAGAGTCGTGTTAGTAAGTCATACAAGATGTATTACCCAGGTCGTTATTATGATGTAGGTAGAGTCGTGTTAGTAAGTCTTACAGGATCTATTACTCAGGTCGTTATTCTGATGTAGGTAGAGTCATGTTAGTAAGTCATACAAGATGTATTACCCAGGTCGTTATTATGATGTAGGTAGAGTCGTGTTAGTAAGTCTTACAGGGTCTATTACTCAGGTCGTTATTATGATGTAGGTATAGTCATGTTAGTAAGTCATACAAGGTGTATTACCCAGGTCGTTATTATGATGTAGGTAGAGTCGTGTTAGTAAGTCATACAAGATGTATTACCCAGGTCGTTAATATGATGTAGGTAGAGTCGTGTTAGTAAGTCTTACAAGGTCTATTTACTCAGGTCGTTATTATGATGTAGGTAGAGTCGTGTTAGTAAGTCTTATAGGGTCTATTACTCAGGTCGTTATTATGATGTAGGTAGAGTCGTGTTAGTAAGTCATACAAGATGTATTACCCAGGTCGTTATTATGATGTAGGTAGAGTTGTGTTAGTAAGTCATACAAGATGTATTACCCGGGTCGTTATTATGATGTAGGTAGAGTCGTGTTAGTAAGTCATACAAGATGTATTACCCAGGTCGTTATTATGATGTAGGTAGAGTCGTGTTAGTAAGTATTACAGGATCTATTACTCAGGTCGTTATTCTGATGTAGGTAGAGTCATGTTAGTAAGTCATACAAGATGTATTACCCAGGTCGTTATTATGATGTAGGTAGAGTCGTGTTAGTAAGTCTTACAGGGTCTATTACTCAGGTCGTTATTATGATGTAGGTATAGTCGTGTTAGTAAGTCATACAAGATGTATTACCCAGGGCGTTATTATGATGTAGGTAGAGTCGTGTTAGTAAGTCTTACAGGGTCTATTACTCAGGTCGTTATTATGATGTAGGTATAGTCATGTTAGTAAGTCATACAAGGTGTATTACCCAGGTCGTTATTATGATGTAGGTAGAGTCGTGTTAGTAAGTCATACAAGATGTATTACCCAGGTCGTTATTATGATGTAGGTAGAGTCGTGTTAGTAAGTCATACAAGATGTATTACCCAGGTCGTTATTATGATGTAGGTAGAGTCGTGTTAGTAAGTCTTACAAGGTCTATTTACTCAGGTCGTTATTATGATGTAGGTAGAGTCGTGTTAGTAAGTCTTACAGGGTCTATTACTCAGGTCGTTATTATGATGTAGGTAGAGTCGTGTTAGTAAGTCATACAAGATGTATTACCCAAGTCGTTATTATGATGTAGGTAGAGTTGTGTTAGTAAGTCATACAAGATGTATTACCCAGGTCGTTATTATGATGTAGGTAGAGTCGTGTTAGTAAGTCTTACAAGGTCTATTTACTCAGGTCGTTATTATGATGTAGGTAGAGTCGTGTTAGTAAGTCTTACAGGGTCTATTACTCAGGTCGTTATTATGATGTATGTAGAGTCGTGTTAGTAAGTCATACAAGATGTATTACCCAGGTCGTTATTATGATGTAGGTAGAGTCTTGTTAGTAAGTCTTACAAGGTCTATTTACTCGGGTCTTTATTATGATGTTGGTATAGTCGTGTTAGTAAGTCATACAAGATGTATTACCCGGGTCGTTATTATGATGTAGGTAGAGTCGTGTTAGTAAGTCATACAAGATGTATTACCCAGGTCGTTATTATGATATAGGTAGAGTCGTGTTAGTAAGTCTTACAGGATCTATTACTCAGGTCGTTGTTATAATGTAGGTAGAGTCGTGTTAGTAAGTCTTACAAGGTCTATTACTCAGGTCGTTATTATGATGTAGGTAGAGTCATGTTAGTAAGTCTTACAGGATCTATTACTCAGGTCGTTGTTATAATGTAGGTAGAGTCGTGTTAGTAAGTCTTACAGGATCTATTACTCAGGTCGTTGTTATAATGTAGGTAGAGTCGTGTTAGTAAGTCTTACAAGGTCTATTACTCAGGTCGTTATTATGATATAGGTAGAGTCGTGTTAGTAAGTCTTACAGGATCTATTACTCAGGTCGTTATTATGATGTAGGTATTGTCGTGTTAGTAAGTCTTACAGGGTCTATTACTCAGGTCGTTATTATGATGTTGGTATAGTCGTGTTAGTAAGTCATACAAGATGTATTACCCGGGTCGTTATTATGATGTAGGTAGAGTCGTGTTAGTAAGTCATACAAGATGTATTACCCAGGTCGTTATTATGATATAGGTAGAGTCGTGTTAGTAAGTCTTACAGGATCTATTACTCAGGTCGTTGTTATAATGTAGGTAGAGTCGTGTTAGTAAGTCTTACAAGGTCTATTACTCAGGTCGTTATTATGATGTAGGTAGAGTCATGTTAGTAAGTCTTACAGGATCTATTACTCAGGTCGTTGTTATAATGTAGGTAGAGTCGTGTTAGTAAGTCTTACAGGATCTATTACTCAGGTCGTTGTTATAATGTAGGTAGAGTCGTGTTAGTAAGTCTTACAAGGTCTATTACTCAGGTCGTTATTATGATATAGGTAGAGTCGTGTTAGTAAGTCTTACAGGATCTATTACTCAGGTCGTTATTATGATGTAGGTATTGTCGTGTTAGTAAGTCTTACAGGGTCTATTACTCAGGTCGTTATTATGATGTTGGTATAGTCGTGTTAGTAAGTCATACAAGATGTATTACCCGGGTCGTTATTATGATGTAGGTAGAGTCGTGTTAGTAAGTCTTACAGGATCTATTATTCAGGTCGTTGTTATAATGTAGGTAGAGTCGTGTTAGTAAGTCTTACAAGGTCTATTACTCAGGTCGTTATTATGATGTAGGTAGAGTCATGTTAGTAAGTCATATAAGGTGTATTACCCAGGTCGTTATTATGATGTAGGTAGAGTCGTCAGGTCGTTATTATGATGTAGGTAGAGTCGTCTTAGTAAGTCTTACAAGGACTCAGGTCGTTGTTATAATGTAGGTAGAGTCGTGTTAGGAAGTCTTACAGGGTCTTACAGGTCGTTGTTATGATGTAGATAGAGACGGCGACTTCAATGGTTTCTCTTTCTTGATACAACAGTGTTTATGATTACCTACCTACACGTCCTTGGAGGGAGCACAGTGAAGAGACTCTAAACAAATCTCAACAATTATTTTTGATAGTATAGCCAGCGAGCGCCACCGACTCTGTCCGCCATGAAGGTAGTAGGAAAGTAGTTCTTACAAGGTGGTCCGCGCACTACTGCTGGTCCTTGGAAGCATACGAAGTGGTTCGCGAAGCCGTTATTTTTTTTCTTAAATTATAATTCTTGCACCCCTGCCATGGGCAAGGCTATGTTAATGCTATTTCATTAGCGAACTAATTATTAAAATTAAAACACATTCATACACAATACTCCCTTTCATTCCATAACTCATACATTCATCAACTTTCAGTTTTATGCCCATTTTGGAACGCCGGTGAAACGATTTTAACTGTTTTAACTTCCCTCCCCATACTGTGTCAGTCCAGCCACGGGCGACAGAGAGCTTCACAGCTCCACCTAGCCACCGCGATCCCATCGGCTATACAAAATATAGCCGAGGTATACAGCATTAGTCCTAGGTGGAGCTGCTCAGCTTATTACGATCTATGACAGCCGTGGCTAGACTGACGCAGTATTTTAAAAATTTTGCCCGAGTTTTCCCTACCACTATTTCGGAGACCGTTTCTTCGGTGGCCTGCATTCCCAACTCCTGCTCCAAATCGTACCTCTGTTTGGAGAATGCGGGACACCGAAACAATATGTGCTGCACTGTCTGGTCCACGCCGGGCTCGCAGAAGCAGGATGGGTCATCCGCGCACTTGAACCTGTGCAAGTACGCGGAGAACCCACCATGCCCCGAGAGGACCTGCGTGGTGATGCTCGACGGCACCATTTTGCCCACGATACCGTACGCCTCCGCCGCACTCGGGAAGAACAGCTTCGTCGTCGAAGCTGTTGGCGAAGCCGTTATTAGAATATACAGTCACAAACATAGCTTAAAAATAATATACCTATATCACCATAATATAAAATCATTCGTAAAAAAAATAAATACCGTAGGCTTTGAAATTTTTATGTCTGTTATATATGTATATATTCGTGACGGGAGCTTACTGATGTCCTCACTCACGCAGGAACACAACAACCCACTAGGGACTTGTTATTTGGCTGCGGTTTTCTTTGAGGTGGAAGTACTTTACCAGACGGGCTGCTTTGATGCACCCTACCTATCTTAAAGCATCCACACCAAGTTAAACAGACGTGTTCATGTTAAATAAATAATTAAATGTTTATCTTGTGTGCGAATCGTACCCGCGAGCGTTGATATCAAAGTCGCGTCATTCACGACTGCGCCACCGTACTCGTCACTGAAAGGTTTAGAAACACTGCATTAGAACATTAGCACGTATCGAATGTCACTCAAACGTAAACACGGTACTTGTAAGACTTGACTCGCTGCAGCGGCAGCAGTGAGTGATATACGGCCGCGGGCCGCGGAGCTCACAACATTAAATGTGTAAAGTGCTTACTAATCTTATATTAGTGCTAATTATATTTTTTCCTATTATTAAGTAGTCGTGTTTTCGTTTTTAATAGACTTTAAAACAAATGCGGAAATTTTCAACTCGATTTTTGAAGTGAAAACTTCTTTAGCGGCGTTGTGCACTGTTTGGGATGAGTAAAAAATGTTAAACTCGCGTCAGGACACGTGACCCTGACCGTAAGATTTTGGTGAGAATTAGAACTTAAGTTCGCTGCAGCGCTAAGACATTAGTTACCTCTAATTAAACAATTAAAACATGAAGCGCTAGATCGTTCATAGGGCATTATTTTCTCACGACCAAACCGTTGTAAGCGCCATGAAATTCTTGGCGCTTACGCGTTTCGTGCAACGTAGTTTATCAACATCGCTGTTTGGCTTAAGCGGCGCAGGGCGCTTGCGCGAGTGTGCGTGTGTTTTAGTTTTAGAGATTGGCGATGATGATGCTGTAATGATGATGGTGAAAGAGTCGTTGAAGTTATGGATGAAAGTTGATTTTTCTCAGAGATGAACTTTTTAATGTAAAATAATTGTAACAGTTCTGAAGTGTTAAATTTTAATGTAATATAAATTGTCATGTTTTTGTACGGTAGCGCAATAAATGAATATTCTATTTACCGCATACATGATAGTACTTTTATAAACCACATACTCAAGGAAGCATCAAAGACGCGGAGGCTCTAGCATCCTTCTAAAAAAGGATCTCGATTTCAGACCAATACAAATAACGAAACAACTAGCTTGTGACTATGTTTTTGAGTGTTGTGGCATTGAAATAATGCATCTTAATGTTTTTATAATATGCATATATCGAACACCAAACTCTAACATCCAAACTTTTTTTGAAAAACTTAATATGCTGCTGAAAAAAGTCACTAATAATAGCAAAAAACACGTACTTATTTGTGGAGATTGGAACATCGACATTCTAAAGAATAATACACAAACATGCAAATTAAAATCTCTTCTCAGAAATCATAATATTGAACCACACATAAAAATTATCACAAGAAAAAAGTCATGTATAGACCAAATTGTGACCAATATAAATCCCGCCAATATAATCTGCAAAGTACCTTGGGCTATCCGACCATGACACGGGCCAGTCAGCAGATTTTTATATTCCAGAACTGCAAGAAAATGAAACATTACTCAATCGAAAAAAATATTGGTTTGAAAAAAAAAGAGATTTCAGTAAAGAAAACATACAAAAGTTCTGCGGTTATATCTCTTCCTTGTCATTTAACGACGTTCTTGCTGAGAAAGAATGCAATAAATCATTTGAGCTATTCCACGAGTGGCTCATACTTCTATTTAAACTGTGCTTTCCTTTAATACGAACTAAAAAAAATCTGAAACCAATACGTAATAAATGGATTACAAAAGGGCTCAGAAAATGTTGCATTAAAAAGAGGATTCTCTATTACAGTTATCAAATGGACGCGAGTAACAAGAAAAACAAAAAAAAGGTCTACTCAACTTACTCTAAAATATTAAAAAAGTGCGTAGAAAAATCACAACAAATAAACAACAATAAATTTATGAACCAATCAAATAACAAATGCAAAGCAGCATGGAAAATTATTACAAACAAAGAAAATAACTCTAGCGACATTAAGGAAATTAAAATTAATGACAAAAAACACACACAAACATCGGACATTTGCGATTTATTTAATGACTATTTTATCAATGCGACCACACAAAATATAATTGACAAAAACACAAACCAAACAAATTTTGACATAAATAGTAATAATCATAGCATATTTATTACTCCAGTGGATACTTCTGACATTATTAAAATTATTAAATCATTAAAAGAGACAGCTTCCACAGGCTACGATGATTTAAATACGAAATTAATAAAAAAAATGTGCATCGTACATATCTGAACCACTTTGCCACATTGTTAATAACTCATTCGGTCAAGGGACATTCCCGAAATTATTAAAAAAGTTAAAAGTAATACCGTTGTTTAAAAAGGGGGACCCAACCGAAATTGGAAATTATAGACCAATTACACTTGCACCAGTCTTATCGAAAATTCTGGAAACAGCAATGAAAGACAAAATATATGCTTTTCTTGAAAAATATAATCTACTAGTACCAAACCAGTATGGCTTTAGGAATAATATGTCAACAACGTTGGCTTGTTTTTCTTTAGTCAAACAGATCACGGAAACTTTGAACCAGAAGTCGACAGCTACAGGAGTTTTCCTAGATATGTCAAAAGCATTTGACTTCGTTTGTCACGACCGATTACTGAACAAACTAGAAAAGTACGGTATCAGGGGAAAAGCCAATGACTGGATAAAAAGCTATCTAGCCGACCGTCAGCAATACGTAGAAATATCAAAAATAGTGAATAATGAGAAAAAGATATTTAAATCCTCTTTTAGGACTAATAAAAGCGGAGTCCCTCAAGGTGGGGTCCTCTCACCTTTATTATTCTTATTATATATAAACGACTTACCTAAGGCAACAAAACATGACTGTATTCTTTTTGCTGACGACACAACGTTATTGATTAAATGTGACAAACAAAATATAGACTCGGCCGTGAATACTGAACTAAATAATGTTAATAAATGGTTAGAAGATAATAAACTAAAAATTAATACCGAAAAAACTAAAATTGTTAATTTTCAGACATATAATAATAATATTCGTTCACAAATGACAATAAATTTTAATAACACAAAAATAAAGGAAGCTGACTCAAGTTTATTCTTAGGATTAACTATTGACAAGCACCTGAATTGGAAGGAACATATTAACAATATATGCTGCAAGTTGGATAAATTTGTATTTGCACTTCGCAGGCTGAAAGTAACAGTCTCAAAAGAAACAGCGTTGCTTGCATACCACGGGTATGTTGCCTCTGTATTGCGCTATGGCCTAATTATTTGGGGGAATTCCGTGGAAGTGCAAAGGGCATTTAGATTACAAAAAAAATGCATTAGAGTTATACACGGGAAAGACTATCTGGACCACTGCAAGCCACTATTCCAAAACTCCAAAATTCTCCCTCTCCCTAGCCTCTACATTTATGAAACCTGCATATTCGTGAGAAAGCACCCACACCTTTTCCCACTACACGACAAGGTATTAAACAAAACAAGTAGTAGAGATCCTACGAAATTATATGTACCTAACCAACGGTTACACATATTTAGCAATAATATATTTTCTATGGCAATTAAACTATATAATAAATTACCGCGTGACATTAGAAACATACAGATGCTCAATAGTTTCAAACGTAAATTATATAACTGGCTTTTAATCAACTGCTTTTATACTGTTAAGGACTACATGGAATACAAATGACCCTTTCATTATGTACTTGTCATATTTTGAATGAACTGTAGGTAGAGCGGCAACATTAAAAAAAACTTGTTTTGTAGTAATTTATTAATTTTTGTTTTGTATTCGTTAATTTTACAGAAACGGAAGTATTGTACTCGTAAATGTTCCTACGCCATTAAAGGCAGAATATGCATGCACAAAAGATATGTAACACCTTATATATAATACCATGTTCTTGGGAATAAACATTATTATTATTATTAGATTCTATTATTCTCACGGGCATTATCCCGGTCATTTGATAGGCGTGCGCGGGGATAAGGATCCAACGCGTAGAGGCCCCTTTGAAAAGACTATGTAATGTTGTACACCCGCCGTGACCCACTCCAGGGGATATCAGTGGGACAATATACTAATGTACAGGTCACGGCAGGTATTGGAACTATTGGAAATATGTCGGAAAAAAGTGGGCTATTAAAATGAGATTAGGAGGTATTATTAGAACCGGGCTATTGCAAAAGAGGAGCGGACGCCTGCCATAACTATCATATCTGATGTTACTTCCGGCAGGCGGTGGCTCGCCACTCACTAGATGGACCCCCGAAATGCCAGAGAAAGTCGGCCGGGGGCAACACCGGTGTGAGTGACTCAGGGGTGTTGAGAGGTGTGCTGCGCTTTCTCCGAAGTTACTCGCGGCGTTATGCCCTTTAACACTTCCACCCCTGGAGCATATCACCTGCTAGAGCGATATACTCTATCGACTCCTCTCTGGACGGCCAATGAAGGCAAGCCAGAGCTGAGAGTCCTGCGGGCCTTCTTAGTTTTCCACTCCGACCGACGAAGACACGCCGGAGACGAAGGCCCTGATCAACTCTCTGGAGCACTCGGGTACCCGTGGTGTCGTTACGCACCAACAGCTCGCCACAAGCTGCCCTACGGGGTTTATTTATTATTAGTATTATTATTATCTTTCTTATTTCACGGGCTTTAATCCCGGTCATTTGATAGGCGTGCACGGGGATATGAATCCAACGCGTAGAGGCCCCTTCGAAAAGAATGATGTAATGTATTATACCCGCTGTGACCTGCTCCAAGGGATCAATTGGAGGATATACCCATGAACAGGTCACGGCAGGTATTGGGACTATTGCAAATGTGTCGGAAATAATTGAGCTATTGACATGAGATCTGGAGGGATTTTTAGTACTGGGCTATTACAGAAGAGACGGACACCTGCCATAACTATCATATCTGACGTTACTTCGGCATTACATTTAGTATTATTATTATTTAATTTATTTAATTAGTGTCTTATTGTTTACATTTTTAAATATAAAATTATAAAAAAATACATTTAAAAATATAAAAATAGCATCCCCCCGATAGCGGGAACAAGGTCTAAGCTATCGGTGGTCAAGGTCACAGAGACAGAAACCTCCTCACAATACGTGCCGTGCTAAGGAGGACTGCTTTCTGCATCTGACCCCTAATCCAGCTTCCCAACGTGAGCCTCTTAAGATGTTTATCGAGGCTCTTAGCTATTAAACCGTTGACTGACACAACGATCGGAACGATAATTGTTGAATCGACATCCCACATGTCGGTAATCTCATGAGCTAAATCAAGATATTTTGCTTGTTTATCTTTTTCAGCTTTCACAAGATTAACGTCGTGTGGAATAGCGATATCAACAATTACTGCTTGGCGCGTATTATTATTATTATTAATGAAGCAATTCGTGCGAAATTATTCCCTAACCATTCCAAAATATTCAAAATTGCACAACGTTAATGTTCAAGTTTTCACTTCTGCCGGCACTCCCGGAGTGCAACCCGTTTTTTTTATATGCATGTTACACGGTATCTTTGCCAATTATGGACCACTTTTGAGGATTCTTTTTAAAGTACCATTCCTTGTGCAGTTGGACGAGTGAACAGTGAGTGGAGCGCCTGTCTACGTAGGTACTTACCACCTGGATGAAGGCTGGATGATGGACGATCACCTGAGTCTGGGATCAACGATGACGCTTGTGGCACGTCGTATAGGTGAGTTATTCAATTGAACAATATAACTATTTTTTTTTCTTTCTTGTTTACATATATATTCATATTCTGTTCTATTTTGTCTAGCTACTTTCAATTTCATATACATATTTTTTTGTTTTTTGACATTTATTACTTTTATATTTGTTATTAATTATTATAATGATCTGTTTCGTTTATGTTGTACTACCGCGCCACTCGCCTACCAAATTCCAATTAGACACTCAAAGGTTGACTGGAAGAGATTCCTTATAGGAATAAGTCCGCCTTTGTACATTTATTAATGTGTTGCATTTTAATTTTAATTTTTTTCATTGTTATTTTATGTAAGTACAATAAAGATATTACAAACAAACTATTCTCCTCAATCTGTGGCTCATATCATATATCCTCTTCATACATCGACTCTACATTTATCCATTCATTACATTTAAATGTAAAAAGTCTCTTCAAAAACCTATTTAAAAAATGTTGTCTGTAGTGTATAGTGACTTTTTACGCCGAATATAAACTCCATTTGCTGATGATACCTCTCTAATTTTGTGAAATGTGATGCAATGTGAAAATATTGATAACGTAAATGGTATTGTAAAATAAATAATGTTTCGATAAACTCCACAGACAACCGCAGTCAAATAACAACTCCCTAATGATACTTAATATATTTCAAGCGTTAATTGACTACGGTAACTACTTTATATCAGATAGACCGTATGCTTGCATACATCCCGACGTAGTATAAAAAAAAAGATCCCTGGTCTTCTTCTTCTTCTTCTCAGTCTTGCACCCCGGGAGAGGGTGCGTACAGGCCTCGAGCTATAGAGCTCATTGCCCGGGCAGTCTTCGGCAGCTTTACGCTGCCGAGTGGTAAAATCCCGCTTTACGTGGGAGTGGAGAAGAAGGGAAGATTTAGTGCGCCAGCCGTACAAGACGGACAGACAGACGACACTTCGCAAGAATGAAAAGGGACGAATTTGAAAAGGGACGAATTTGGAAGGACAACGACGAAGACAAACACGCAGAACAACGCGCTGAGTTCGACTTTTTGGCTGCATTCAGATGGATGAATCCGAAGATTAATCACAACTGAATGCAGCCACCTAACAGAATGTGCGTTGTGTGTGTGGGGGAGTGCTAGGGGCTTCCGGACACCAGATATGTACAGTGCCGGCCTACCCCATTGGCACTCCCTAGTACACATTGCACTGAAACAAACCAAGTCTAAAAACAATAAACATAAATCTACGG
Organism: Pyralis farinalis; assembly: GCA_947507595.1. Taxonomy (NCBI): domain Eukaryota; kingdom Metazoa; phylum Arthropoda; class Insecta; order Lepidoptera; family Pyralidae; genus Pyralis; species Pyralis farinalis. Next base: position 9,944,475 of record OX382281.1, read on the forward strand.
CCTCTTGTAGGCGGATGGTGGGTGCATGGATGTATAGACCCACAGCTATGTACAGCTATGGGACTATACACTCATGCACCATCTGAAACAATATAGCATTAGTGTGTAGGCACTTTGTAGGTAGGATGAGGAAGGACAAAACAACCAACCCGAAAGAAAACAACAAACAAACGAACAGACAGAATAAACAAAGATCAATGAACCGTGAAACAACAATATTTAGGATCGCGAACTAATATATTTTGTCGCGTCCGCAGGACACACACCCGGGTGGGCACCTACGGACGTCGGTTTTGGCTCCTAGCAAGAAATGTGTTAGCCGGTGAGGCCGGCCAACTTATTTTGCGCGCAACGCGAGCGGGCAGCATGCCTCGGCGGCAGTGCCCTCCGAAGTGCGGCGGAGGTGGGATTCGGTAGTAGTCGGCCCGTGGCGCGGTCATCCACTCCACATAGACAGCCGCGCGGTACAGGCCGAACTAACTAATGCGTCTCCACTAAGCCGCCATAGGCTGCCTAGCCCGCGCGCGACGCACAAGACGGATGGTGGCAGTATGCGAGTTACTTACCTACGTTGGGTAAGTAACTGCGTGAGGGCCCGTGTAGCCGCCGACCAAATGTCTTCACCGGCGGTTATTGCTCGCAGCATGTCGACTAGGACCTCTATAACTTGCACTATAGGGTCACTAGTCGAACCGATCCGCTGGCTGCTTGCCACCGGAGCTGTATTTGGCCGTGTCGTGCTTGAAGGGCGTGTGTGCGCCGTCTGTGGGCGTACAGTTGGAGGGCGGGGGGCGCCTACAGCGGATAAGGCGCCCACTTCGTCAATGTTCGTTTGCGCGCTAGTGGCGCCACGGCGGCTTTGCGTACTACGCGTGCTGGGTCGTGCGGGCGCCGGCTGTGTACTTGCTGGCTGGCTCGGCGGTATCAACTGTGTTGACTCCGGTGGATGTTGTTGTGGGCCCTGCTTGTTTTTCTTGTTGCGTGCCCGCCGTCTACGCCGTCTCTGCCTACCCGGGTTCGCCGGAGGGGCCAACGTAGTGGGCAGTTGGCTTACTGCCTGAGAGATCCCTGGCCTCTGATATGGTAGCGCGACTAGGCATGCCGATCTGAGATCGAATAATCGATTCCTCGGGTCAAAAAAAAAACGATTTTTTTACATTGTCGTGTCGATTGATTGACAATCGATCGATTGAATCGATACTTTTCCCTAAAAATGAAGATTAAAATCTCAATTAAATTCGTGAAATAAATGTCTTCCTTTACACCTGATAGTTTCGAATGATTGTCAAAATAATTTTGATTACTGAATTCCCTAAACAAATAAATAATTCGCTGTTTTTATCGATTTACGTTAAGAAATGGGTTAACATAGTGCTTTTCTTGTTTCCCTATTATGGGTTTATATTTTAAATACAAACTCGAAAAAGAAACTATTTTCAAAACAATCTTTTAGTCCTTGATATTTTTGTGAATCAATTTATGATATTTTAGATACAACTATATGATCGAAAATGTATTACGTCATCATCTAGCACCAAAAAGAAAACGCCTAGTGGTAAAATATCTGCACAAATATCCACTTCCACAAAACTTTCATTTACTGACACTGAAACGACCCCACAACGTGCAACAACACAATCTAAACGCACAATTAATCTACAAATACCGAAAACTGATACTCCGATGGCAAAGCGAAAACAAACTAGACAACAACAAGAAACACAGTCAGAATCTTTCAAGGATGCTAATAGTACACTACAAAAAATACAACAACCCAAACCAACACCACAAAAAATAAATAACGATTCAGTTCCAGTAGTTACCATAAAGAACACCATAGAATCTATCAGCACTGGGATGTTGACAGCAGACAAAATGTCTAGAGGAGAAGATGATGAGACTTCAGTAGTATACGGGAAAGCGAGCTCCAGGAAAAGGAAAATTGTTATAATTGCTGACCAGCAGGGGAGAAATATTAGAAAAACTTTGCAAACACTTGTAGGCGAGGAATACACGGTAGTATGCTATTTCAAACCAAATGCTAGGCTTAAAGAAGTTTCACGATGCAACAAGGGTTTTATATCCCAATTAAATGCAAATGACTACATTATAATTATGTCAGGTGTAAATGAACGTAATCCATCCGAGTTTCAATACTATGTTAGGGAGCTATGTCAATCTATAAAAAATACGAACGTCATTGTGACTGAAATTCCTTATAATAGATATCTACACGTAAATAAATTAAATTATGAACTAAAAGTTATTTGTAGCAACTTTAAAAATGTGACGTATGTTGACGTTAATTATAATAAGCTTAGACTAAATTCTTACCTATCTACATTGTACATCAGCCGTTCTTTGCTTAGGGAAATACTTCGAATCGACTACCAAATAAAAATGTTAAAATACGAAATGGAAACAAAATATGAAAAAAACATACCAAAATGTAGTAGACAAGTGTCACATAAGAGTACTCAAACGGAGTCTTCACAATATCAGAACACGGAACATTCTACTTTTTCTGAGACTTGTAACTCTACAGACAGGCTTTTTCGTGGGTCACAGTATTAATGTACTACATCAAAATATTGATGGTTTAATAAATAAAGCGAACTTGTTAAGCGTGGCCATTGACAATATAAGTGCGGAACAAAACTTAAATATCGATGTTGTCTGTATCACGGAGCATAATATGATTGACGAGGATGTAGGTCTGTTGAAGTTGCCCAATTATTCTTTAGGTGTATGGTCAGCTAGAAAAAATAGACATGGAGGATCATATGTATTAATACGTAATGGTCTCAAATATAAAGCTATTGACTTGTCTAAATATAACATAGATAATCGTATTGAATGTAGTGCAATTGAACTCGTTGAACATAAAATTATTATAATTACTATTTATAGACCGCCTAATAATAAAATAGAATATTTTGACATTTTTTTTAAAAACATTAATGATATTTTACAAACCTTTTGCTATGGAAAAAACAAAATAGTTTTATGTGGAGATTTTAACATTGACCAAATGGTAAAAAACAAAAATACAATTGAGTTTCAGAATATTTTATCTAGTTACAATCTTACTATAGAAATTAAAACATCTACAAGATTAAGTAGTAAAACATGTATCGACAATATAATGCATAATATACGAAGATGTAAAAGTTTAAATCTGGAACTAGCTTTGTCAGACCACACAGCTCAGCTTCTCTGTTGTCCAGTTAAGTTTAATGCGTGTTTTGATTATTGGTACTATAAACGGCGTGATCTCAATAAATGTAATTTAGACAAATTTAAAAGTATACTAAGGACACTTTCGTTTAAGGATGTATATGAGACTCAGAACCCAAATCTTGCATTTGATAAATTCCACGACATATTTACACTTTTTTATAAATTATGCTTTCCATCCGTTAGAATAAAAAAGAGCTTAAAAGCGCATCCAAAATGGATTAGCAGGGGAATAAAAATGTGCTCTAAGCGGAAAAGAACTCTGTTGTGGAAATATAGGAAGTCGAAAAGTAATATTGATAAAAATATTTTTAAAACATATTCTGCTCGTTTAAATAGTATTATAAAACTGACACAAAAATCACAGAATGAGCACTACATCGAGTCGTCTAGGAATAAATCTAAAGCAGCATGGGAAATTATTAATAATAAAAAAGACAAAGCACCTAAGCAGCACATTAGTAAACTAAGTACAGGAGACAAAATTATTGTCAATCCTAGCGACATAGCACAGGCATTTAACGACTATTTCATAGATAAAGTACAGCCATTAAATAGGAAAAACAAAAAACCAAAAAATGTTGATTATAAGAAACCGAACTCTATTTTTATGAAACCAACATTTCCTCAAGAAGTTGACGAAATCATTCAGAGTCTTAAAAACACGTCTTGTACAGGATATGATGAAGTATCGACGAAAGTTTTAAAATATACATCCAAAATATTATCGCCAGTGCTATGTCATATCTTCAATTTGTGTATATTACATGGTGTTTATCCGGACAAACTTAAGATAACAATAGTTAAACCTTTATTTAAAAAACAAGATAAAGAAAATATTTCATGTTATAGACCCATATCGTTAATTCCAATAATATCGAAAATATTTGAAAAGATAATCTATGACAGACTTTATAGCTATTTTGAAACAAACAATATACTAATACAAGAGCAAATAGGATTTAGAAAAAATAAGACTATCAATCAAGCTATTTATACAATTTTGTTCAAAGTTATGACCGCTTTAGAGAACAAAGAGAATGTTTGTGCAATGTTTATGGACTTAACCCAAGCTTTTGACTACGTTAAACATGACATTTTAAAAGATAAACTATATACATATGGTGTTAGAGGAAATGCTTTAAAATTAATTATATCGTATCTATCAAAAAGAAAACAGGCAACAGTCGTAACGAATATTTGTCCAAAGTGGAAACTAGAGGAAGAATATTTATCAGAATACAGGGAAGTAGTATACGGGGTACCACAAGGGAGTGTTTTGGGGCCTCTTTTATTTTTGGTCTACATAAATGACTTCCCCAAATCAATAAATTTCCCAATGGTTATGTTTGCAGATGACAGCACGGCCATTTTCTCTAATAAACACACGCTAGAACTACAAATTGACATAAATAAATCGTTAATTGATATAATTGATTGGTTAGAAGCAAACAATTTAAAAATGAATGTGCAGAAAACCAAAATTATGACATTTAAAACTAAAAACAAAATAATTAATTTAATTGATGTAAGACATTTAGGAGCTAAGATTGAAGAAGTAGATAATACAAAATTTTTAGGTTTGACAATAGATAACACTCTAAACTGGAAAGTCCACATAGGAAATGTATGTGCACAACTAAGCAAGTTTTCATATGCCTTGCGTATGCTAGGTAAAGTAGTTGGCATACCAACAGTAACGAAGGCATATCATGCTTACGTTACATCAGTTCTTAGATACGGTGTAATCTTTTGGGGCAATTCAACGGACAAAGAACTAGCATTTAGAGCCCAAAAACGATGTGTACGAGCAGTTTATAAATTGCGACACGATGACAGCTGTAAGCCGCACTTTATAGCTCTTAAAATATTAACTTTACCAAGCCTTTACATCTATGAAAGTGCAATATTCGTTCGGAAAAACATAGGTCTGTATGAAAAGTTCAAAGGTGTTCGGATTTGCAACAGATTAACTAAACCTTCGTGCAGGACAGCCCTTTTCTCAAAGAGTATATTTAGTGTGGCTCCAGAAATTTATAATAAATTGCCAAAAATGATTACTGAAAGTGAGACGATAAATAATTTCAAAAAAAGATTGTTTGAGATGTTGGCGGAAAAAGCATACTACAGTGTAAAAGAATTTCTCGATGATAGATTCTAAATTGTATGGTTTTCATCAGAATTTAATAATGATTGCAAATTGACATTTATAAATATTAATCAAGTTGACATTATATAGATGTAGTAGTAAGAATAATGTAATTATGTTGCATGCCGCAAGGCAGTTTATGGTCTAAGATCTGAACTTTGTTTGTTGTGACTTTTATAACCCATAGACGCAATAAAGATATTGATTGATTGATTGATTGATTGATATTGCAATTCATCAGATTCGAATCGATATCAAAATCTATGTTTTTCGAATAAAACCGCCAACCGTAAGTGCGACATTGTCTTTTGGCGCCATTTAGTCTACGCTCTCACATCTGATACTGAAAATATATTCCACTTTATGGTTATAATAATTACGAACTTAATCAAAACAACTATATTTTTACTAAGATTATCACTTATTGAATTTAAATTAACTGCGCTAACAAAACTTTAATTTTTCATTTCTCATTCCGGCGCCTAGAGCGACCGCACTACTCGTTCGACCATAGAGCCGATCCTGTATAAGTACTTAATACTAAACATTGGATTTTGTGCAATACCACGATGCCAATAATTACCATTGCCGTTTATCTTACGAGAGATTTTATTAGAGCTATGAATTTTAAAGAAGTTAGTGAGGTGTGTAAGGACCGTATGGTTCTCTGTGGTTGCCACGCAAAAACTTGCGTAAAGGATAGGTTATCTTTTTATAAATTATACACTTATTAGAAACTAGCTGTGCCCGCGACTTCATCCGCGTGGAATATTATTTATTTATATTAAAAAAAAAAAAAATCTAAAATTAAAAGTAACCTAAGTTACTCCTTATTACATCAGCTATCTGTCAGTGAAAGTCCCGTCAAAATCTATCCAGCCGTTTCAGCAGTACAAACAGACAGACAGACAAAAATTGTAAAAATATTTATTTTGGTATATGTACCGTGTATTAATTTATTACAATATTAACATTACAAACTGACACTCCAATTTTATTTATCTGTATAGATACAACAAATAAATAATAATATAATTAGTAACTCTTTTGTCGGTCAATTAACACAATTGATGTTTTCTTCTGTCGTTGCCATTCGCCGATGTCTATAGATAAGGATAGATAAATTATTGAATGAGTCATGTAAGTACTTGTATGCAAGTTGTCTAGTTAGATGTTACCTACTTTGACGTACCTAGGTATAGAAGGCCCATCGAGTAATAAATTATAACCTAACTCGATGAGAAGGCCATTTGATCACATGATGTGACAATCCTCGTACAGAGTGCGACATTAGGCTTCACTGCCAATCATTTTATTTTATATGCCACTAGACTTAAATTATAATTTTATGAACAGTAATAAACAAAATTACGCCATCTGTTCACGCACTAAGGAATTGAATATGTAATGAATGATTGAATGAGTCATCTTGTATGCAAGTTGTCTAGTTAGATGTTACCTACTTTGACGTAGGTATAGAAGGCCATTTGATCGCATGATGTGACAATCCTCGTACAGAGTGCGGCATTAGGCTTCACTGCCAATCATTTTATTTTATATGCCACTAGACTAAAATTATAATTTTATTACATCGATGAATTTTATGAACAGTAATAAGCAAAATTACACCATCTGTTTACGCACTAAGGAATTAAATATGTAATTAATGATTGAATGAAAGGTAGTAGTTGCTCAGTGGTCGAAATGAAATTCAACCATTTTATTTTAATTTTATTTAATGTATTTGTAACACATTAAGTATACATATTTTGTATATTTCTGCACTCTTCCATATCTTTATTATACGAAATCCAATTATTTCATTGTCTTATTAACAAATATGATATAAACGTGCGTGTGTGAAATCTTTCACATCAAAATTTAAATAATTACTTATTCTCATAAAAATGTTATTCATCAGTGTCTCTTATAATTCTTATAAATCAGCGTACTTACTTATATTAGACGGCTCCTAGTCTAAAATTCTCAGTACAGAAATTAAATCTAGAGCGCAAAATAAAATTGAGTCAAATTAAGCTCAGCTCTAAGTTCAAACTCGATTGCAAACGCGTAACGCACGGAACGGCAACGACGCGCTCAGCCGCTTCCGAATCATTATTTTGAATTTTTTGGCGGGAATACAGTTTTTTGGTTATAATTTCGAAACTAAGAGGCCCAGAGATTTGAAATTATGTTATGCATGTGCTGCAATTATAACGTATTATTTGATCTTTAAACGAAACTTTAACTTACGCAGTTACTGTCGGTTTGTAGCTCAAAAACCTTTCGAGCTAAAGCTTTAACAAATTTGTAGCCTAATGCTGCAATTCGGCCGAGAATTTACAGGTATTATACATAATCGTATCTTCAATAATTACTAAGATACAGCTGTGCAAGCCAGAGACACGGTACTCTAGCTCGCACACGGTGTTATGATCGCAGTTTCAACAGTACTTGAGTGTGATGATTAATTTTTTTTGACTCTCGTTGCTGCAATTGTGAGTTATTTTTCTGACTATAATCTAAAACTCTAACTTCACTGGCTTGCCTTAACGGCCGGCATGTGCCGGCTGAAGACACGTTTCTCCAGCTAACACACAAATAAAAACTCACTCTTACCTTAAATACTGCTGCCTTAAACTACTGCTACTACCTTAAATGCTGCTTCACTACTCACGGCATATTATGGATTGGTCGAATCTACTCTCAGATATGGAGTTATTTTCTGGGGGAACTCAACCGACACGCAGACAATTTTAAAATTCAGAAGCGTTGCATTGGAGCCATGTTTGGTCTTCAGTCCGCCGATAGTTGTATGCCTTATTTTATTAAACATAGAATTCTCATTATGTGTGACAGTGGAGATTGCATTATTTGTCAAGAATAATCCGCAACGATTCCGAAAGCTATCGGATAATGAGACTAGAAGTAGACGTAATGTTCATGTGAATAAACTTTGTTGTTTGAAAATATTTAATAAAATTCCGAACTGTCTGAAGACACTGCATAACACTACGTTTAAAAAACATTTCAAAACTCTCTTAATAAAAAAAAAATATTATAGCGTTAACTATTTCATTACTGATGTTGGCTTGTAATTTGCTGTATATGGTTCTTATCGACATTATTATTAATTGACATTTCTACTATTCAATTCATCGTAACATTCCAATATTGCTCTATCTCTCAAATGTTGTACGCCGACAAGGCAAAACATGAAGGAAATCATTGTAACACCATATTTGCATGCGATTGTGTGTAATATTACTCATGTTTTGTGCAAATAAATATATCTTTATCTTTAATAATAAATAATAACTCATAGCAACGAATTTGTGGTTGCTGCTAAAATTATGACTAAAACTTCTGATTGCTTCTAATGTGCTTTAAAATATGACATGCTTAGAATTTCTCTTATGACAATGAGGAAGCTGTACCCGATCGGCCACAAAGCATAACGCAAACATTTGGTTCGCGGTGTTGGTTTTAGTACACTAGTAGGTACATCTGCCCGGGGTAGGCAGAGAGAACCGGGCGCCATTAGACGCGGTCAAGGGAACTTTTATTTTCATACAACATCGGAAGGCAGTATACGCTTGTAAAACATTAAATAGCACTCGCGCGATGCCTCCTTTGCTGCTAACACAGCGACTCCTTATAAGCTTACTGGTAAGGTGACCTCACTCACATGCAGGAACACAACAACCCTCTAGGGAGTTGTTATTTGGCTGTAGTTTTCTGTGAGATGCAAGTACTTCCCCCGTCGGGGTGCCTTGATGCGCCCTATCTATCTTGAAAAATATATTAATTATTGGTTATATTAACAATGTACTACTACTATCTATTGCATTTTTAGTCTTTCTAGATGTTTTACGTACTGTAAAAGTAACATAAACAAGTTTAGTTTAAAAAAACATCATTATTGAATATTATTAAAATTAACTTAAAACTATTGTTTTTTTTTTTTAACATTTTGTTTCCTCTCTGTAGAGTGTATGTTACGTTTCTCTTTCTATGTCGCCTGCCCCCGCCTCCCCTCGTCACTCGTCCGTGTTCATGGCGTCCGGCAGTCCGGCGACAGCTTGGGCGTCAGGGGCGAGTGCGACTCGACGCTGATTGGTCGGTCGGTCGGTGCATGCGCGCGCGCAACAATCCAGTAACGTGCTAACGTGTATTCAGTTCAGTTTGTATTCGACATGCGATGCTCAGTGCACGGCACGGATGTAGTCCGCCGGCCGAGCAATGCTCCGCGCCCTCGTGTTGTGACGTTTGCGTTATTGCGGTGTTTGATGAAGTGACAGTGTTGTGTGTTTATAGTTTGTTGTGTGATTGATGACTGTTGTTCTGTTGACTCGTGTGTTGTTGGAATACGTTGCAGGTGAGTATTCACCACATAAATACAATGTAAAGGTCTGCACAGACTAAAGCGGTTTGCTCTATCCATATAAGTTAGCTACATGACGTGACATGAGGACGAGATTCGAGGTTCCATTCCCACACAAGACAAACGCATCAAAGCAGTCCGTCGGGGGAAGTACTCCACCTCACAGAAAACCGCAGCCAAATAACAACTCCCTAGGGGGTTTTTGTGTTCCTGTGTGTGAGGGAGGTCACCAGTAAGCTCCTAAGGAGTTGCTGTGTAAGGCTACGGTAACTGCTTTACATCAGGTACGGCCGTATGCTTGTATGCCTCCTAACATTGTATAAAAAAAAAACATAACTTTGTACGTCGGTTCAGCAAAATATGAAGGACAATGCAATATTGTATGTAATATATATTACTCATATTTGAAACAAACAAACATACATTTCTTTCTTTCTTTAAATATTTTATGTACACCGATGATGTAGAGAGGCGAGTGAGGGCAGGGAGGACTGTGAATGAGACGTTGAGACAACTTCTTGACAGTAAGAAACCGACCCAGGAGGCACTACTCCTTACGTGAAGTGAGAACTAGGTTTAGCAGAGAGCATGAAAGTGGAATAAACCTCGTCGAGATGCGAGCATTGCGCAAAATCTACGGTGTAACACTTGTAAACATCGCGTCGCAATGTCGACGTGAGAAAGAGAGCAAGCACAAGCGTTCATAGGCTACAGTAACCGCTTTACGTCGGGTGGAAATATCTGTAATACTTCATACGGAAGTAGTTATGCGACACTAGCGCCATATTTAGAAGAAATATTCATGTGATTGAGTGTTACAATACAATACTCTTTATTGCACATAGAACAGTATACATATTAAAATGACAACTTAAAATTAAAGTACAAAAGGCGATCTTATCGCATAGCTGTACAACAAATAAGTATCTATTACTCGTCAGCTCGCTTTCATGATGAACAAACTTTTGTCTCTATTTGAATAATTTGCAGTCATACACAAAAATAACTAATACAACCACCTGTATGCTGGCAAGGATTATTTTAATCTGTTTGGTAATACTTTCCAGGAACAGATGGCCACAGTGACGTCTGCAGCCATTGTCGACCAGCGTGCAGGGTTCGACGACGGGGCACATCGGGACCAACTGTGTGAGTATCTATATTAATAATTATACAAGGAGAATAGAAATAGATAGATCACCTTATTCCTAAATATCAACCTAATGATAGATCGGATTCTATTAATAAGAGTGAATTAATTTACTTATGATATAACTGTTGATTTATTTAATACTAGCTGAAGCCCGCGGCTTCGCGCGCATTAGATTTGGACTTTTAGTAGCCTTTATTTCTCCATAGACCTCAAATTCTTTCTGTTTAAAAAAAACAAAGTTCAGGGTCGTAAATGCAATCATAGACCGATTCAATTTTCATACAGCGCCATCTGTTGACCTTTACGGGAGGCAGCGTAGGTATATTTTATTTTTATTACATAAAAAATGCGTAATTATTTTATGTCACAAAAAATACGTATTCTGTGAAAATAATAAAATAAAACTGCAAAGTCCCCCGAAGGGGAAGTTATTTCCCCCTAATTTTAACAGTTTTTCATTTTTTACGCAGGAACCCTAAATATTTACGGGGTAAAAAGTACCCTATAGTATAGTGACTTGTTCTGTTCACTGAGTTGTTCTGAAGTACAACTGATTTGATATATGAGAGATTAAATGACTCATGGCGACTATTAGGTTATAAGATTAATTTTAAAATTTCCATTTCCAATTATACGTGGCAAAATGTATAAGGAAATCTTTCAAATGAGAAAGTGAGGGGTGTAAGTACCTACCCCGCAAGGGATTTAGCGTCAATTTCAAGATAGTTAGATTTCCACGAACTTTCAAAAAACGATACCTGTCTTACAGTGGCGCCGTGCGTCTCATATAACGACGTCAACCGTTGCAGGTGTATGTAAGGGTGAGTCATCTCGAGAACATCTCTCTCTTCTCTCTCTTTATATGACAGTCGTTAAGTCAGGACCTTTAAGCACTCTGTATACACTGTGCCTTGTTCTTCTTGAACGGGCCATGTTTTAACACTTACTTGATAAACTTCTACGATGGAGGTATTGTTGAGGGAAACAGCGTTTTTTTTAATTATATCTTTGCCGCGTCGTTGAAACTGTCATTTGACGATATGTCGGTGCCTGTATTCTGAGGTCGGTGCTTATTAAATCTTATTATAAAATATTTCTGCTCTTTTCAGACAAATATTATTAATGTAAATGTTGGCTCCTGCTCAATTTTCATGAGCAATGTTTTAATTTGTAAACATTTTGCTCTAATTTTATTGCAAACTAATTTACCATATCAATTAGATGTAATTTACTTTGTGTACTTCCGCCTTCTCTTCTGTTTTGTGTCTGTGTCGGTTGCTTTGTGTGCCAAAGCAGGTTACAACAAATTGTATGTAAATTACCTACTCACAGAAAACCGTCGCCAAATAACAACTCCCTAGAGGGTTGTTGTGTTCTTGCGTGTGAGTGAGGTCATCAGTAAGCTCTGCTGTGTAAGCAGCAGAGGAGGCATTGTGTGTGATACTTAATATTTTACAAGTGTTAATAGTCTACGGTAATTGCTTTACATCAGGTGGGCCGTATGCGTGTATGCCTCACGACGTTATATAAAAAAAAGTCTTGGCCTTCCCCGTCTCCCACTTCCTTCTATTTTTGCGTTTAATATCTGTTTCGTAATTCTTTCTTCCTGCATTCTTTCTACTCGTCCGAATGAAGGGAGCGTGCCTCTTCTTAGTTTAACACCGACACTCTCTTTCAGACTAATGTTGGCATCTATTAGGTATGTATTTAATTTAGAATTTTACTCTCGTTTCAAATAGCTAATTAAGTACACTACTACTGTTTAGAACTGAGATAATAGTGCATAGCTATGTTCGATGATATCAGCTCCACTGCTGCGACTGTGTCGTGTGAGACATGACTCACTGATTGTAGTTATATTCACTGAGTACCTACATTTTGTCTACATCAACCATTCTCGTAAAATGACAGTATTATCGAAATGTTTAAATATTCAAAATGTCCCGTTTAAAACGTCCATGTATCAACACTACCATCATAGGACGAACAGCTCTCAAAATATTCGTTGATAATTATTGTAATCACAAGAGCCTGATAGAGCCTGATAAAATGTCACGAACAATGTTAATGTATATGATTATTAAAACGAGAAATTCTTATATATCTATATTATTCATTATTTAATAGAAATAAATAAAATTGAAGTGTCGGTTTGAATGTCAAAATAAAAGCATTTTACTAAGTATGTGTAACTAAGTCAAACACTAATTTATAACTAAGTTTATCGGAACATAAGTAACGCCTGTTTAACAACTACAAACCTGTGGTTATAGATATTTACATAGTGTTATCTAATATCCACCATCGAAATGTCCATCGTAATGCCTAGCCTTGCTTACCTTCTAAACAGTTACATAAAATATTAGAAAAAAAAATAAATGAACAACAATGTAAGTAATCCATCCGTTCACGTTGGAATCCTGTTGTTAGGTATTCTTTCTCAGTAGGTATCACATGACTTCCTTGTCGGTCAATTTTAAACAAAAGATGTACTCTTGTGTCTTTGCTATTCGCCGATAACTATAGATAAGGATACATAAATTATTGAATGAGTCATTCTGGTGTACAAGTGTGCAGTCAAATGTTACCTACTTTGACGTGTGCAAGGCATTTGATTGCGCGATACAGAGTGCGGGAATAGGCTTCACTCCCAATCACAAGGAGCTGCTATTTAATAGTGAGATACTCGAGTTATTGGGAGCAGTTTGAAGAATATGTCTATGTATATGAATATGTCCGCTCCTAGTTGTACAAGTTTATACACTATAGGAAGGTCTATGAACGCTTGTAATACGTTAAGTGCCACTCGCGCGATGCCTCCTCTGCCGCTGACAGCAATTCCTTTGGAGTTTATTAGTGACGTCACTCACACGCAAGAATAAACATCCCTCCAGCGAGTTGATAATTGACTGCCGTTTTTTACATAAAACTTCTTCGCAGTCAAAAGTACTCCGGTCTGGGTGCTTTGATGCGCTCTACCTCTCTTATAGTTTACGGTACGTTACCGGTTACGGAATTTATCATACACTAGTTGCTGCCCGCGGCTCCGCCCGCGTGGAGTCAAATAACGTAGCCTATGTGTTAATCCAGATCATAATCTATCTACGTGCCAAATTTCATTCAAATCCGTTCAGCCGTTTAAGCGTGAAAGAGGAACAAACATCTATACATACAAACTTTCGCATTTATAATATTAGTAGGATTTTACATACCAATAATCACTAGCAGTGGACAAAGAACAGCCCTCGTCACCAACTGGTCCCCGGTTCAAATCCCGGCATGTCTAGACTAGATTTGTATTTTCCGATTTATAAATTATAAACCAGATAATAGGTGCGTATCTGGTTTCCCCTTTGGGTTATAGAGGTCTGACGGCAGTCGCTCAACTTATAAATCAGTATCTTCGCCAAATCGTGAGTTAGAAGAAAACCAATAATAATCTAGAAAGTAGGAAGAAAACCAATAATAATCTTCCGGACGAGGTGCAGGAAGAGCCAGCTGTGGTTTAAATTATAGAGTTTGTCGTACCTCGAGTTTTGTATTACATTTTGGTCAGAGTCAGGCGCACATTACTTGATGTCTCATGAAAATTCATACAATCTCGTGTATGTTACATGTACATAAATATTTTTATAACACATGTAAAAAACACACACGCTAAGACAGTTAAACATGTTCACTCACGCAAACAAGAAATATTTGTATCAGATATATAGTTAGGTATAGTGTAATACAAAGATTTAAATAAATATCGCGTAATAATTACATACATTTTCTTTCCTTTCTATCGTGTACACATATCTCTTCCGCTGTCGTCTGCCCCCCGCCTCTCTCGCCCTCTTCTCTCCACCGTGCTCATGGCGGCCGGCAGTCCGGCAACAGTCTGGGGTCAGGGGGCGAAGGGCGCGTGTGCGGCGGCTCGACGCTGATTGGTCGGCCGTTGCATGCGCGCGCGCAATACTTCAGTAAGGCGTATACAGTTCAGTTTGTATTGGACATCGACATGCAATGCACAGTGCAAGGTCGCAGCACGCCGGACGAGCAATGCTCGGTGCACTCGTGTTGTGATGTTTGTGTTATTACGGTGTTTCTTTTGTGATGTGACGATGATAATGATGACAGTGTTGTGTGTTCATAGTTTTCTGTCTGTTTGTTTACCAAATTGGTGTGATTGGTGACTCTCACTGACTATGCTGTCTGTTGGAACACATTCTGGTGAGTGTTCACTACATATGTATGTACTATGTAAAGGGATTCATAAATAAGGTTCACTCGCTACATGGCTCGCTCCGGTCTCAGGTTACTAACAAAATATATAGGACAATCATTTATAAAGCATTGTAGAACCCGTTTATTTGCCATTTCGCTACAATTATTTTTCAATTTATTACTCATATACGTTACATGTTTCAAGAATAATGCGAAAGAGTTATGTTTGTTTAAATGCGCTAATCTCTGGAACTACCGGTTGAATTTGAAAAGATCTCTTTGCATTTGATAGCTCAATTCTTGAGGCTATTCAACATCACAACAATTTGATAATAATTTTATTACAAGTTTCAATTAACAGAATATTTCTTTAATTTTTAATGTTGTTCTCCGGTGCGAAAATATTGACAAGGTAGTGTTCTATCTGCCATTCTAAATCGATTTACATGCAATAATCTTTTATTAAACTCAACTAAAACCAATTGTATAAAGTCAACCAAATGTTGCTTCTGTCAATATAGCAGTTATTATTGACAATAATGATACTGTATTTCTCGAAACTACCATAGACTCCCAAATTGCAGTGAGACCCCTAACATAAATAAACTGGCCAATAAACAGCTCCGTCGTATATGTAATTAGGAGAATTAGAGAATTGACAGATGTACGCGCTTAATTTATTTCAGCTACTTTCACGGCATTATGTTAACTTATTTTTATATTACAATAGAGATCCATCCGCTGTATTATTGACTCCAGCGAATCACTTAGACGATTATTCAAAGAAATTAATATCTTTACAGTTACATACCTCTCCGTATATTTATGAGAACATAATGTATGCCCGCAAAAATGTAGTCGTTTTCAAAATTTTGTGAAATTCTTAAAAGCAGGAATTGATTGCGTATTCCGGTACATCGGCTTGCTAATTCGATTCGCTTTAATTGACCATTTGAAAAAATATCTGTATTGGCAAGCTTCTTTTGGCATTTCTTTTTCGCCAAAAGTCTTTTTCGAAATACTTTATTTATTTTAATTAAAGCTATGAAAAACTATTAGGATACGATTTGAACTGATTTACTGACGCGTCTAAGTGCCCGTGAGAGTCTAATGGCAAATAAATATTTTTGATTTTAATCTATAAGATCCTTAGAAGTCGAGAAAAAAATAGAATAAGCAACCCCCTATGGTACACCGCGCTACACGCGGGCGAAGTCGCGGGGTTACATAGTCAAATATAAAATGAACTGTTTCTTTCTTCAAAGCTTGTAACTTTGAAATTTATTCTTATATTTAATGTAATTTACCTTCTAAATGAACGACGAGTAAATAATATCTGTTTTAGCTACTTCCAAATATGAATAGAGAACTTAACTTCTACGTTTATTACTAAAGGATGTAAATATATAGATCCGAAGCAGGCTGACTCATTGGTGAAGATGCTCTGTTAATAGCAGAATCACTATCTGAATAGCTCGTTGTACACAACGCCGTGCTAACTTATGGAAGTGAAAGCTGGGTGGGTAGATATGGCAGTGAGAGCATGAAAGAAGCATGAATGCGGTCGAATTGCGAGTATTGCGATAATGTAAGAAAGCAAATTGATTTGAAAGAGAGTGATAAGAAAAGAGATGATTCGTTGGTTCGGACATGAAGAATTAATACAGGATGAAAGCAGAAGAAACAGATATACAATACGAAAATCGATGGATGAATGAATACCTACCTATGGAGCGAGTATGTGTAAGTTCTTGCTGGTTGTCTCTGTCTACCCCGCAAGGGACCTGTTGTGAACATATAGGTAGGTAGTGAAGCAGATAATTCCCGGCACTGTCTACAAACCTCTATGGTTTTATCAATGATGTTTCTGGTATTTTAATGTAGTAGGTATATAAATAAATAAACACATTATTTTAAATCTACTTCAAACTCCTCACAGATATGTCAAAATAGTAAAGAACTTTCTCTTTAACAGTTTGATTAAGTTAATAAGAAGAAGAAGAAGTAAGATATGTGAATTCTGTAGTAAGGAGATATAACACTGCTCGTGTTGTTATTTGAATTGAAAGCAGATGTGCTAGTGACAAATGTGGTGACAGGCATGCTGAAATAATTACTAACGAAACAGATATACAACGCAAAAGTAGAAGGGTGTATGAGATGAGGAAGGCTAAGACTCACCTACCATGACTAAATTGTTCGTGTTCTATCAGAACGTTATGACAGGAGCCTTAGAAACCGGCGAGCGTGCATGAGAAGAGCAATGAATGTTGCAGAAGGGAGTGAGGTGTGCAAGCATCTCATGTGGCCCTCGGGTCTGTCTGCCTACCACGCAAGGGATTTGGCGTGAAGATATAAATAATATATAGATACATGGTATGCTGAGAAGAATTTTCGGAGTTTGGAAACTCGATGATTTGAAACTTTCCAACAAGTTGAATGTAGGTACTGGCGCGGATTATTTAATATATCCTGGTGCCAATAAATGAGGACGTGTTATTTTATAACAGTTTCCAGGAAGACATGGCGTCGGCACATCGTCTGGACATTGTCGAGCAGCGTGCAAGGTTCGAAGACGGTGTAACATCAGGACTAACCGTGTGAGTATGTGTATTAATAATTATAATTGAAACAGCTTGTCTCCTTATAATTAAGAACAACCTAATGATAGACCGGTTTTATTACAGAAAAAAATAATTAACTTGCTATATAACTGTTAATAGAAATATAAATAAACTTTGTGTACTTCCGCCTTCACTTCCGTTTTGTATTTGTGTCGGAGGCACATAAAGCAGGTTACATCAAATTGTATTGTAGCCAGAGAAAACCGAACGCCAAACGACTCGGTCCTTTCATACCTCACTCGTGTCTTTAACATTCATAGCTTTTCTCATGCAAGCTCGGTTCCGGTTTCTAAGGCTCCTGACATCTGATAAAACACGACCATTTTGGTTATGTCAGGCAAGTCTTGGGCCTTCCCCGTCTCCCACTTCCTTCTATTTTTGCGTTTAATATCTGTTTCGTAATTCTTTGTTCCTGCATTCTTTCTACTCGTCCGAATGAAGGGAGCGTGCCTCTTCTTAGTTTAACACCGACACTCTCTTTCAGACTAATGTTGGCATCTATTAGGTATGTATTTAATTTAGAATTTTACTCTCGTTTCAAATAGCTAATTAAGTACACTACTACTGTTTAGAACTGAGATAATAGTGCATAGCTATGTTCGATGATATCAGCTCCACTGCTGCGACTGTGTCGTGTGAGAAATGACTCCCTGATTGTAGTTATATTCACTGAGTACCTACATTTTGTCTACATCAACCATTGTCGTAAAATGACAGTATTATCAAAATGTCCCGTTTAAAACGTCCATGTACCAACACTACCATCATAGGACGAACAGCTCTCAAAATATTCGTTGATAATTATTGTAATCACTAGAGCCTGATAAAATGTCACGAACAATGTTAATGTATATGATTATTATAACGAGAAATTCTTATATATCTATATTATTCATTTATTTAATAGAAATAAATAAAATTGAAGTGTCGGTTTGAATGTCAAAATAAAAGCATTTTACTAAGTATGTGTAACTAAGTCAAACACTAATTTATAACTAAGTTTATCGGAACATAAGTAACGCCTGTTTAACAACTACAAACCTGTGGTTATAGATATTTACATCGTGTTATCTAATATCCACCATCGAAATGTCGATCGTAATGCCTAGCCTTGCTTGCAACAATGTAAGTAATCCATCCGTTCACGTTGGAATCCTGTTGTTAGGTATTCTCTCTCAGTAGGTATCACATGACTTCCTTTGTCGGTCAATTTTAAACAAAAGATGTACTCTTGTGTCTTTGCTATTCGCCGATAACTATAGATAAGGATACATAAATTATTGAATGAGTCGTTACTGGTGTACAAGTGTGCAGTCAAATGTTACCTACTTTGACGTGTGCAAGGCATTTGATTGCGCGATATAGAGTGCGGGAATAGGCTTCACTCTCAATCACAAGGAGCTGCTATTTAATAGTGAGATACTCGAGTTATTGGGAGCAGCTTGAAGAATATGTCTATGTATATGAATATGTCCGCTCCTAGTTGTACAAGTTTATACACTATTGGAAGGTCTATGAACGCTTGTAATACGTTAAGTGCCACTCGCGCGATGCCTCCTCTGCCACTGACAGCAATTCCTTTGGAGTTTATTAGTGAAGTCACTCACACGCAAGAATAAACATCCCTCCAGCGAGTTGATAATTGACTGCCGTTTTTTACATAAAACTTCTTCGCAGTCAAAAGTACTCCGGTCTGGGTGCTTTGATGCGCTCTACCTCTCTTATAGTTTACGGTACGTTACCGGTTACGGAATTTGTCATACACTAGTTGCTGCCCGCGGCTCCGCCCGCGTGGAGTCAAATAACGTAGCCTATGTGTTAATCCAGATCATAATCTATCTACGTGCCAAATTTCATTCAAATCCGTTCAGCCGTTTAAGCGTGAAAGAGGAACAAACATCCATACATACAAACTTTCGCATTTATAATATTAGTAGGATTTTACATACCAATAATCACTAGCAGTGGAGAACGAACAGCCCTCGTCACCAACTGGTCCCCGGTTCAAATCCCGGCATGTCTAGACTAGATTTGTATTTTCCGATTTATAAATTATAAACCAGATAATAGGTGCGTATCTGGTTTCCCCTTTGGGTTATAGACATAGATAACAGAAACAACGGGAGATGTGACGAGGGGGCGTGGTTGGTGTCGCCGCAATATGCTCAAAACGAGAACGTTGCCAAGAACAGTTAGTTAGTTGCAATCAAGTTCGATTGAGATACGTTGCTCCTTGTTTTAGCAAAATGCCAAGTTGTGCTGTTGCCTTTTTGCAAAAATAGAAGTGCAGTGGTTAACTTTAAATCAAATGGAATCACTTATCACCTATAAGTACAAATAATATTACGTTTTATAAGCATAAATACAGAATTAATTTCAAAAATTCTCTGACGCCATTTCTACCAGGGCCTTACCACGATACAAATTATAAATATCAAATTTCTCATTCTTAATCATACATTGCTTTTCTACCATTACGCAGTCTCCACCGCTCGTTATCAACACGCAATGTAAAGCGAGTACTATTATTCGTTCACTGTGTGTACAGTTTCGAAATACGGCCGCTTGTTTCTGCCGCTTTATAAATGTAGTAGTGCGTGCTTACTTGGGTGTTGTTTAAATAAACATCCAATGACAGCGTCTTAACAAATGTGTGTCGTTGTACTTGTGTGCGTAGAATGATATTTTTTATTTATTTAAGTGTGTGAGTGTTTTATGGTGGGGTGAAACTCGGCGACAACCGTCCCTGTGTAAACTCGCGTGGTATGTCACATGTCCCATTGTTTCTGTTATCTATGGTTATAGAGGTCTGACGGCAGTCGCTCAACTTATAAATCAGTATCTTCGCCAAATCGTAAGTTGTAGCCAATCCTATTGGATTGGGAAAATGAGATCACGGTAGGAAGAAAACCAATAATAATCTTCCGGATGAGGTGCAGGAAGAGCCAGCTGTGGTTTAAATTATAGAGTTTGTCGTACCTCGAGTTTTGTATTACATTTTGCTCAGAGTCAGGTGCACATTACTTGATGTCTCATGAAAATTCATACAATCTCGTGTATGTTACATGTACATAAATATTTTTTTTTTAAATACAACTTATAACACATGTAAAAAAAACACACGCTAAGACAGTTAAACATGTTCACTCACGCAAACAAGAAATATTTGTATCAGATATATAGTTAGGTATAGTGTAATACAAAGATTTAAATAAATATCGCGTAATAATTACATACATTTTCTTTCCTTTCTATCGTGTACACATATCTCTTCCGCTGTCGTCTGCCCCCCGCCTCTCTCGCCCTCGTCTCTCCACCATGCTCATGGCGGCCGGCAGTCCGGCGACAGTCTGGGGGTCAGGGGGCGAGGGGCGCGTGTGCGGCGGCTCGACGCTGATTGGTCGGCCGTTGCATGCGCGCGCGCAATACTTCAGTAAGGCGTATACAGTTCAGTTTGTATTGGACATCGACATGCAATGCACAGTGCAAGGTCGCAGCACGCCGGACGAGCAATGCTCGGTGCACTCTTGTTGTGATGTTTGTGTTATTACGGTGTTTCGTTTGTGATGTGACGATGATAATGGTGACAGTGTTGTGTGTTAATAGTTTTCTGTCTGTTTGTTTACCAAGTTGGTGTGATTGGTGACTCTCACTGACTATGCTGTCTGTTGGAACACATTCTGGTGAGTGTTCACTACATATGTATATACTATGTAAAGGGATTCATAAATAAGGTTCACTCGCTACATGGCTCACTCCGGCCTCAGGTTACTAACAAAATATATAGGACAATCATTCATAAAGCATTGTAAAATCCGTTTATTTGCCATTTCGCTACAATTATTTTTCAATTTGTTACTCATATACGTTACATGTTTCAAGAATAATGCGGAAGAGTTGTGTTTGTTTAAATACGCTAATCTCTGGACATACCGGTTGAATTTGAAAAGATCTCTTTGCATTTGATAGTTCAATTGTTGAGGCTATTCAACATCACAACAATTTGATAATTATTTTATTACAAGTTTCAATTAACAGAATATTTCTTTAATTTTTAATGTTGTTCTCCGGTGCGAAAATATTGACAAGGTAGTGTTCTATCTGCCATTCTAAATCGATTTACATGCAATAATCTTTTATTAAACTCAACTAAAACCAATTGTATAAAATGAAGTCAACCAAATGTTGCTTCTGTCAATATAGCAGTTACCTATTATTGACAATAATGATACTGTATTTCTCGAAACTACCATAGACTCCAAATAGCAGTGAGACCCCTAACATAAATAAACTGGCCAATAAACAGCTCAGTCGTATATGTAATTAGGAGAATTGACAGATGTGCGCGCTTAATTTACTCGTATTTCAGCTACTTTCACGGCATTATGTTAACTTATTTTTATATTACAATAGAGATCCATCCGCTGTATTATTTACTCCACCGAATCACTTAGAAGATTATTCAAGGAAATTAATATCTTTACAGTTACATACCTCTCCGTATATTTATGAGAACCTAATGTATGCCCGCAAAAATGTAGAGTCGTTTTCAAAATTTTGTGAAATTCTTAAAAGCAGGAATTGATTGCGTATTCCGGTACATCGGCTTGCTAATTCGATTCGCTTTAATTGACCATTTGAAAAAATATCTGTATTGGCAAGCTTCTTTTGGCATTTCTTCTTCGCCAAAAGTCTTTTTCGAAATACTTTATTTATTTTAATTAAAGCTATGAAAAAATATTAGGATACGATTTGAACTGATTTACTGACGCGTCCAAGTGCCCGTGAGAGTCTAATGGCAAATAAATATTTTTGATCTTAATCGATAAGTACCTTAAAGTCGAGAAAAAAATAGAATAAGCAACCCCCTATGGTACACCGCGATACACGCGGGCGAAGTCGCGGGGTTACATAGTCAAATATAAAATGAACTGTTTCTTTCTTCAAAGCGTGTAAGTTTGAAATTATATTCTTATATTTAATGTAATTTACCTTCTAAATGTACGACGAGTAAATAATATCTGTTTTAGCTACTTCCAAATATGAATAGAGAACTTAACTTCTACGTTTATTACTAAAGGATGTAAATATATAGATCCGAAGCAGGGTGACTCATTGGTGAAGATGCTCTGTTAATAGCAGAATCACTATCTGAATAGCTCGTTGTACACAACGCCGTACTAATTCCGTGCTAACTGATGGAAGTGAGAGCTGGGTGGGTGAATATGGCAGAGAGAGCATGAAAGAAGCATGAATGCGGTCGAGTTGCGAGTATTGCGATAATATAAGAAAGCGAACTGATTTGAAAGAGTGTGTTAAGAAAAGAAAAGAGATGATTCGTTGGTTCGAACATGAAGAATTAATACAGGATGAAAGCAGTAGAAACAAATATTCAATACGAAAGTCGATGGATGAATGAATACCTACCTATGGAGCGAGTATGTGTAAGAGCTGCGTGTTATTGCTGGTTCTCTCTGTCTACCCCGCAAGGGATTTGGCGTAAAGATATAGATAGATAGATACATGGTATGCTCAGGAGATTTATTCGGAGTTTGGAAACTTAATGATTTGAAACAAGTGGAACTGGCGCTGATTATTTAATGTATCCTTGTGGCAATAAATGACGTGTTATTTTATAATAGTTTCCAGGAAGACTTGGTCTCAGGACATCGTCTGGATATTGTCGAACAGCATGCAGGGTTCGACGACGGTGTAACATCAGGACTAACCGTGTGAGTAGGTATGTGTGTTAATAATTATAATAGCTCATCTCCTTATATTTAAGAACAACCTGATGATAGACTCATTTTGTAAAAAGAGTGATACTCATAATATAAATACTAGATATAAGCATAATCTTGTGGTACATGCAAGCCGTCTCCACAAAATAAGTAATTCTTTTATGGGGCAATGTATACGGTTCTATAACAAACTTCCCAGCAATATTAGAGAATTGTCAATAAACAAATTTAAAACTACTATTAAAGCCAAATTGTGTAGCAGGGCATACTACAAAGTATCTGACTATATTAATGATAAAAATGCCTGGGATTGAGTCCATCCAATTATAATGTAATTAATAAATTATGTAAATTTGTTTGAATACCAAAAGAGGGATGGATGCCTGAGTTTTTTGGCAGTATTTTTATCAGTGCTCACCTAGTCATGAACTGCACGGTAGGGAAAAAAATTGTGACGATTCCAACAAATGTAGCCATTTTTACGGAATAAAAAGATTTTGACTTTGACTATAGACCGGTTTTTATTAGAGAAAAAAATAATTAACTTACGATATAACCATGTGGTCGCTCCTTACGTACGTCATTCGCTTCTTTAATATTTATAGATCTTCTCGTGCACACTCGCCGGTTTCTAAAGCTCCTGACATCATCTTCTGATAAAACACGATTAATTTGGTCATGATAGGTAAGATAAAAGAAAAAGTAAGCTGAAAAAAAGAAAAATATGAATAAAAGAGAAATGAATGATGATTATATTTAAAAATCTAAGTATCCGCGAGGGGCCAATAGAATAAAGATTTTTATCTTTTTAAGTTAAGTCCTTCAAGCAGTTTGACGAGCTTGCGTTTCTTTTAATTATATCTTTGCTGCGTCGTTAGAACTGATATTTGACGATACGTCGCTGCTTATTGAGCCTTGTTTAAATCAATTCTACTCGTCTCAGTGACTAAGTATAATAATATATAATAATTATGACTATATAATGTAAATGTTGGCTCCTGCTTTGAGCAATGTTTTTACTTGGAAACTTTTTGCTCTCTCACTAGGACAACGGATTCTCATAAATTCATTTTTTTTAATACAATTTATAACACATGTAAAAAACACACACTAAGACAATTAAACATGTTCACTCACGCCAACAAGATATATTTGTATCCGATATATAGGTAGGTATCGTGTGATACAAAAATAACCAGTTGAGAATACGCAAGCTTGCATTGCCAAAGAAACACCTGGCTCATCAATTATATAACAATTTAATTTTTTTTTTAAACTTTGGCGGCCATTCTGATCATGTTCCTTGAAATATGATATTGGTTTTTAAGACATTCCTATTCTATTTGTTAATTTACTTTTCGAATCTGAAATAAAAATTATTATTTTTTTAATTTGTCTACCATTTTGACCATGTTCCTTAAGAGACAGGGGGTTGGTTTTTCAAACATTCCTATTCTACTTTTTTATGCTGAATCTGAAGTCAAAATTCGAATATTCGAAAAAAAGCGACAGACAGACAGACACACACACACAGACAAACAAACATATATTTCATATAGGAACGGTGTTCCTGAAAATAAAATATCTTGTAATAATTGCATATGTAGTACATATATTTTCTTTCTTTCTATCGTGTAAGTACACATATCTCTTCCACTGTCGTCTGCCCCCCGCCTCTCTCGCCCTCGTCTCTCCACCGAGCTCATGGCGGCCGGCAGTCCGGCGCCAGTCTGGGGGTCAGGGGCGAGGGGCGCATGTGCGGCGGCTCGACGCTGATTGGTCGCCCGTTGCATGCGCGCACGCAACACCGCAGTAAGGCGTATACAGTTCAGTTTGTATTGGACATCGACATGCAATGCACATTGCAAGGTCACAGCACGCCGGACGAGCAATGCTCGGTGCACTCGTGTTGTGATGTTTGTGTTATTACGGTGTTTCGTTTGTGATGTGACGATGATAATGATGCCAGTGTTGTGTGTTAATAGTTTTCTGTCTGTTTGTTTACCAAGTTTGTGTGATTTGTGACTCTCACTGACTGTGCTGTCTGTTGGAACACATTGCTGGTGAGTGTTCACTACATATGTACTATGTAAAGGGCTTAATAAATAAGGTTCACTCGCTACATGGCTCGCTCCGGCCTCAGATTACTAACAAAATATATAGGACAATCATTCATATATTTTGTTAGTAATCTGATTGTTGTACCGTTTATTTACTTTCGCTATAATTATTTTTTCGATTTATTACTCAAATACGTACTATTTTACAAGAATAATGTATCTCATAATAATATACTAAATAGCTGAAGAGTTTGTTTGTTTAAATGCTAACTACCAGTTGGATTTGAAAATATCTCTGCATTTGATAGCTCAATTCTTGAGGGTATTCAACATCGCAACAATTTGATAATAATTTTATTACAAGTTTCAAGTAACAGAATACCTATTTCTTTAATTTTTAATGTTGTTCGCCGGTGCGAGAATATTGACAAGGTGGTGTTCTATCTGCCATTCTAAATCGATTCACATGCAATAATATTTTATTAAACTCAATTAAAACCAAATTGTCTCTAAAATTAAGTCAACCAAATGTTACTTCTGTCAATACAGTAGTTATTATTGACAATAATTATACTTTATTTCTTGAAATTACTATAGACTCCAAATTCCAATCCAAAAAATGCATCTTGCGACTAGTTGAATGTAGGTACTGGCGTGGATTATTTAATATATCCTGTTGCCAATAAATGACGCGTTATTTTATAACATTTTCCAGGAAGACATGGCGTCGGCACATCGTCTGCACATTGTCGAGCAGCGTGCAGGGTTCGACGACGGTGTAACATCAGGACTAACCGTGTGAGTATGTGTATTAATAATTATAATTAGAACAGCTCATCTTCTTATATTTAAGAACAACCTGATGATAGAGTTTTATTACAGGAAAATAATTATTTTGCTATATAACTGTTAAATGATTAAACATTATGTATGAACATTATTATCATCGTGTTTAGAAATATAAATAAAGTGAAACTCTGCGAACAGAATGTTTAAAATACCTAAACATTTTTTAAATTAACGTAAAGCTGCAAGTAACTTTCTTTTCTCTATCGTGTACACATATCTCTTTCTCTGTCGCCTGCCCCCCGCCTCCCCTTGTCACCCGGCGTACTCATGGCGTCGGGTGATAGCTTAGAGGGTGGGCGCGAGGGGTACGTGTGCGGCTCGACGCTGATTGGTCGGTCATTGCATGCGCGCGCGCAACACCGCAGTAAGGCGTATACAGTTCAGTTTGTATTCGACATCGATGTGCAGTGCAAGGCCGCAGCACGCCGGACGAGCAATGCTCGGTGCACTCGTGTTGTGATGTTTGTGTTATTGAGGTGTTTGATGTGAAGTGACAATAATATCAGTGTTGTGTGTTCTGTATGTTTGTTTGCCAAGTAGAGTGGTTCGTGTCTCTTACTCCTGTTACAGCACACTGCGGGTGAGTGTTCACTAGATAAATACTATGAGTACAGCGGTGCGCGAACTCAGACTCGCTTCAGCCTCAATTTACGGACAAAATACTTAGAACAGTTACTTATAAAGCATTGTTTAATATTAGTTTATCTGTAATTTGGCTATAATTATTTCCTCGATTTATTACTGAACTACGTTACATTACATTCGATAGTTTTGTTTTCCTGTCTGTGAGACTGTTATACCTAGAGCTTTCTATGACCTTTTGATCAGAATCTTAATATTTCATCTATTATATCTAATTTCGCTCAAATTTTACGGCACAATCTTATAGAAATATGACTGTAGAAACTAACTAGAGTTCAGATATAAGTGAAGTTTATTCTATGGGGCACTAAATAAAAATATGAAATAAATAAATAGGTAGATAGATAGATAGATAGAAAGAAAGAAAGAAAGATAAATGACATGCATGACCGTCTTTCTAATATAATACATGGAGAAAATTTTAGTCCGTACCGAAATCATAAAGTTGCTGCGGTTGTCGATTGCAACCAACAAAAAAAAAATACAAATATAAATTACCTTTTTTTTTATATACACAAATGAGTATTTTAAGGATTTTGGATAAATATGAAACTGTTGAAAAAATAATAAGTAGCATTTCACCATTAGCTCCACATATAGATACAGATTTCGCGGCGTACGTATGTAGGTACGTTGAGTACGTGATATTGGTGCTTGTCCTGTGAGAAGTGACTGATTGATTTATATTTACGTAGTACAACATCTTGTTTACGGCCGTCAGCCATTGTCGGGACCAGGAAGTGGTATATAATGTCTTAAAGTAATATTAGAGCCTGATAAAATTTAACTAGCAATGTTGTAGCTAGTTAACATATTGCTGTTAACAAAATGTTTATCCTACTAATATTACAAAAGCGAAAGTTTGTATGTATGTATGGATGGATGGATGGATGGATGGATGGATGGATGGATGGATAGATGGATGGATGGATGGATGGATGTGTGTTCCTCTTTCACGCTTAAACGACTGAACGGATTGAATGAAAGTTGGCACGTAGATAGATTATGATCTGAATTAACACATAGGCTACGTTATTTGACTCCACGCGGGTGGAGCCGCGGGCAGCAGCTAGTATATAATAATAAAATATCGTTACTCAAACAAATAAAAGACTTCTCCGTAGATCTTTCTAGGTCGTGACTGCCACCTGACGTCATCGCATGCCCGTTAACTCATTCTTATAACGTCTCTCTATTTATTCTGTTTGAGGTTTTCTTTTCAAAGTTTTTCTACAAGTATGCTTTCACTCCATCGCTCATTATTTCTTCTGTCGTTCTGGCCAGTGCCCAAGACTTTGAGTTGTGTAAAGCGTCCCGTTGACCAATATCAAGTACCGAATTGTCTATTAGTGATATTTTGAGCATACTGCGTTCCATTTGTATCTTTGAACTGTAACTGGATTTATCGTTCCTGCAGCCACATGATCAAGACCACACATGGAACGATAACTACATCAATTAACAGACAAGTTTGCGGATTCACCCCATTTGCTGTATTTCCTCATTTCTAGAGACACATCTCTTGCCCCTTCTGCTTGGTGTTGTCGTCTTGGTGTCGATATCTTAATGAAACTCGTTTGCGACTTTACCTGAAAAAAGTTAAGATGTCACTTTTCTGTAAGTACGATTGACCATACCCGGTGGTGGTTTAACAAATAAAAATAATTATGCAACTGAATAATACATCGCTAACTTTATCATATATATTTTTTTTTAATAATGCATGTATGTATGTATATATATATATATATGTTCACACCAGGTAGGCAGACAGGACCGAATGCCACACTTCACTCGCTTCTCTAACATTCATAGCTATTTTCATGCACGCTCTCGGGTTCCTAAGGCTCCTGGCATCACCTTCTGATAAAACACGACCAATTTGGTCATGGTATGTTAGTCTTGGTCTTCCTCGCCTTAGATTGGTGAGGGAGAGGAGTGTAATGACTCGAACCTGGGACCTACCGAATTTAGTACATTATTTTTATTTATAAAAATACACACCTTGCGAGCTTTACAGTTTCACCTTTCACCCAATTTTCTTTGTAAGGTTAAATTTATAAATAAAAATTAATACAATTAAAACATACCTACAAGAATGAAATGAGATTCAATCGAAGATATACCAAAATTACATTAAATGCATCGTACAGCACCTTCTTTCCTCGTTTTGAACAAACTTTTTATTGGAATGCGGCGATTGACTGCTGTCACCAACCAACCGATTTTATGATCTACTAGCTGAAGCCCGCGGTTTTGCACGCATGAGATTTGGCTTTTAGTAGCCTTTATTTCTCTAGACCTCAAATTCTTTCTGTTTAAAAAAAAAACAAAGTTCAGAGTCTTAGATGCAATCATAGAGCGATTCAATTTTCATATAGCGCCTTCTATTAACCTTTACGGGTGGCAACGTATATTTATTTTATTTTTATTACATAAAAAATGCGTAGTTATTTTATGTCACAAAAAATACGTATTCTGTGAAAATATGAATAAAATAAAAGTGCAAAGTCCCCCGGAAGGGAAGATATTTCCCCCTAATTTTAACAGTTTTTCATATTTTACGCAGGAATCCTAAATATTTACGGGATAAAAAGTACCCTATATTGTGCTCTGAACAGTCGTCTACTTACCAGTGAAAGTCTCGTCAAAATCGATCCAGCCGTTTCAGAGATTAGCCGGAACAAACAAACAGACAGACAGACAGACGGACGGACGGACAGACAGACAAAAATTGTAAAAATATTCATTTTGGTATATGTATCGTGTATATATCCATATGCATTTAGTAGAAAGCGGTTATATTTAATATTACAAACAGACATTCCAATTTTATTTATCTGTATAGAGTATAGATGTACACATGACCACTTCGAGTTAGTGTTGCGTTGTACACAGAGATGCTGTTTTATTTATTTATCATTTTCAACGTAATTTATTCAAAGTTCAAATAATACTACTACTTCTACACTATCAAGCCTAACTCATCACGCTGCAGGGATATGGGTCTCCATTCATCTGAAAGCGATTCAGAGCATACTGCGCTACGCTGCTTAACTGCCGATTGGCTGGAACCAGCGTTTTCAAGCCGCCCGCAGACCACTTGCTTGACTTAGGTTTAACTACCTACTTTAATTTATGTACAACAGCCGGGTCCGACGGCTTGCCGTGACCTCTGAAGCACGGAGAGGCTCGAGATAGATAACCCATCCATAGACAGGCTGCGGTAAACATGGCTTAACCTGCGTGTGCTAGAGTAAAACGCGCAACGACGCAATAATTATGTATATCATAATTAAAGTACGTATTATCACATAGAGGGATGTGTTAAGACGCGGCCTTTGTACCTTGTAATTTCTACATTCCAGGGTCAGGAGGAGCTGCTATCACAGGTTAAACGATGGACCTCGCCTTCTGCAACTGTGTGAGCCTCCTACAGCAGTCTGCGTCGAGTCTCGTTTAAACAAATTCAATTGTACAAAGAAGGTAAATTAATAGCGGTTTATTTTCATTATTAGTTGTACTCTTCAACAATTTTTATTTCTTCAAAAGTGAACTGTACTTGCTGGGTTAAAGTAGTATCACCCTCCCAGTTGGGTATCGACGCTAGTGTCATTTTGAGCACGACAACAATTAAATTATAAAATGACGGCGTGCCTTGAAGAACCGCTTGGAAAGTTCTAGAAAGTGTCGTGTACAATGGAGCGCAAAATCTCGGTGCAAATTACCATTCGTTGCTCTACGGCGGGAATGATTTTGTGGGGGCGGCGCGTGCTCTTGCGCATATATATATTTGTTTACTGAAATGCCGCAGTCGTTACTTGACCGCGCTAGACCGCTAGCTCATCTTATCTATCTTAGAATAGTTTTGTTTGTAACTATTATACTTAATAGAAAACAGTGTTACTAGCTAAAATGGTTTTTAGCAATAAATGTAGTGTATCAACGTATAAAAGTGATGAATATAATTTTTTTGTCTTTGCTCAACGTCAGCTAAACACTAAAGACTGACAAGGCAATGAAATCGTGCATTAGTCATTCATCTGAGGGGCAGGCACCCTCCGGACATTTCGGCGAAGGTGGTCAAAAGAGGTTTATGCCTTTTACTGAATACATGCCACCTAGAAACTGCTTTTAGCCGGGAAGACTTATGATTTATTGTAGGCTATCGCTCCAGGGGATTTTTTTCGCCCATGAAAATAAAGACCCACAAAAGAATGACTAATCCACACTCGTGTGTGCGTTAGTCATTTTTCTGTGAGGGGCACCCTCCGGGACTCGGTGGGAGGGAGCTGGTGAACTCTCATGAGTATCCTTTCAGACGGCCGAACGGGTTATGTCAGACTCCTACTGACTAAACACCGCCTAGGGATGCCTTTATGCTTAGCCGGGAAGGTTTTAAAGGCTTCATCGTAGGCGATCGCCCCAGGGGATGCGGGGCGAGGCAATCTCCAGGGGATACGATAGTGGACATTTATACTGGCTACGCAGCTACGTAGCCAGTATACAGACTTTACATGTGTCGGCAACCTTAATTGTTAAACCTTGTTTGTTAGTTTGCTATGTAGTATCCAATGACAAGCTTGCCCCTTTTTGTGTATTTAAATCATTTTTTACATTTTCTGAACGTTATTCAATTTCCATAGGATCGTAACCTAATACCAATAGGTTAAAAGCATCCACTTATATTCATTGGTCATTTTTCACTAATTAATTTCAATTTTATAATAAACCAAAAGCTACATATAAATAAATGTAGGCCTTGTGATTGGATAATTGCAAAAATAATAGATGTGACGACTGTAGGGATTGGCCATAAATGAAGCTCTCTCATTGGACGTCATTCGAAAAAGGCGTGGCTAAGTCTGTCTCAGCTTCGGGTATAAATATAGCGCTGTCATTTTTACGTATATATTATAAATCTCGGAGTCGGAGTCGGGAGTCGGGCAGTCGGGCGGGGATATAATGTATATCTACAGATTGATTGATCGATCGATCTATATAAGAAGAAACTTTTCGTATATAGTGAACGTTTGTTAGCCCTGAAAAGGGCTTTTTGCGAAGTGTCGTCTGTACGTGTGGCGGGCGGGCGGGCGTCGTCGTCGAAGACATCGCGATCATCGCCGCGGCCGTCGCACCAGCAGCAGCTACAGTTTTTGTTGTTGTTATTATTATTATTATTAATAATAATAATAACAAGAAAAAAAAAAGCAGCAAGCGCTAGAGACGACGGCCACCGGGCGGGGATCGCGATCGCGATAGGTCGGCGAGCGTGCACAAACCTAACACACCGACGACGACGACGACAACACCACCACGACCACAGCACGAGACACTGCACGGGCACCCACCGCAGCGCACACACAGCTTGCATGCGGCGCAGGCGGGCGGAGGCGGCGGCGGCGGCGCGAAGGTGAATTACTTCTTGGCGGCTGCGGCTTTCTTCGCGGCGGGCTTCGACTTTGGAGTGGCGGCTGCCTTCTTCGGTTTGGGCGCTTTGGGTTTCTTGGTTGGAGGTTTGGCGCTCTTCTTCGCCTTCGGCGCGGCGGCCTTGGCTTTTGCGGGTGCGGCGGCCTTTTTGGCGGCGGGCTTCTTCTTGGCGGCGGCAGCTTTCTTGTCTTTAGTGGCAGCCTTCGCGCCTTTACTGGGCGACGAAGCGGACGAGGAGGCGGCCGCGGAAGGCTTCTTGGATTTCGCAGCGGCGGCCTTCTTCGACTTGGCTGCCGACGAAGCGGCGCCTCTGCCGCCAGCTTTACCACCACCGGATGCCGGTTTCTTCGACGCGGAAGACTTGGATTCCAATTTGAAGGATCCCGACGCTCCTTTGCCTTTGGTCTGGATGAGCGCGCCGGATTCGACGGCGCTCTTCAAGTATTTCCTTATGAAAGGTGCCAATTTCTCGGCGTCAACCTTGTATTGGGCTGCGATGTATTTCTTGATAGCTTGAAGCGACGATCCACTTCGCTCCTTCAGCTCCTTGATGGCGTTTGTGACCATTTCAGAAGTCTTCGGGTGCGTAGGCTTTGCTTTGGCTTTTTTCACTCCGCTCGCGGCGGACGCCTTGGGCTGCTTCTTCGCCGGGGTAGCGGGAGCGGGCGTCTCTGATGCTACAGCTGTGTCTGCCATCTCGTAGGTAGGTATGTTGTGGTGGTGTCTATTTAACAACGGTCAGTCAGTCGTCAACGCGGACGTAGCGAGTGCAGTCGCAATGTAATCGTTGAAAACTAACACGAGAAGTGTCCGATGGCTGGCGCCAGCATCGCGCGAGCGACCCCCGCAAGCAGAGCAATACTGTAACGCGGTCGCGAGTGTCGTGAGACGTTTTCTCGTATCAAAAGTTCTAACTTTTCACTTACACGCATCGAAATAAATTGTTTTTTAACAATTTATCTTTCAGTTTTATACAATTTTATTTTACAAACTGAATCTCATTGAATACTGCTACCGTGCAAATATTACTTCGACATGTTCGCGTACACATTTACCGAGATATACACGTTTATATTCGTCGTGATATATCCCTAGCACCTAGGGTCCGCTTCAAAAGTTATTTTTCTTTATAAAACATGAGCGGTTCGTGAATAAATATCGTTAGGACAACAGCGAATAATCCAATCTTCGAATGTGACAATATTTCGCATTCATAATGCTATATTGCAACGTATTATGACACTGTCAACTCGGGGGTCGTAAAACACGCGCAGACCTAGCCAGCGTCTGCTCGATCAGTACGGGCTTCTCTCCTATGTCCAGAAGTTTGATACCTTCGCGATAGTGTAATATTCCAAAGGCATCGTTCTACATATTTATCGATCAAAATATTTACACAAACAATGGTCGAGTGAGCGCTCGTTGCCGCCGATGAAAGTTACCCGCATGTACGCGCAAACGCGGCAGTCCGCCGTTTAGACATTACGCAGCAGCAAGCATACTCAACTCTATCTGCACTCCTTATGTCTCGTTAATTTAATTTATATGTATATATATATATATATATATATATGAAACACATACACTTTAGTAATACTATAGAGGGGTAACGTTAAAGTGAACAGTATCTACGCAACACACGTAAACTTTATAGGTAATAATAACAAACGCATCGAGCACTGTCTGAGACAGCAGGCAGAGAGAGCTGAAAAAACATTATATATTTTATGTATGTATATATATACACCTACCTACCTATATATAATAAATAAATAAATAGGTATGCATATAAATCAAATTAGTTATTCGAACAAACAAAAATTTTTTCACTCTCGCGCGCGCGCTATTCTCATGAAGTATCGTACCGCGTGTATACACATACAACTTTAGTAGTGGTATTATTATTAGTAGTAGTAGTAGTAGTAGTAGTAGTAGTAGTAGTGAGGGGGGGGGGGGGGCTACCTACCTACCTAGGTAGGTAGGTACTTATTAATATTATTGTATATGCGCATGGATAAACGTGAAAACATACTGTTGTAATAGTAGTAGGTAGGTTGTATGTATGTATGTATGTATAAAAGATAAGATAGATTGATTGAAAGTAGAAACAATATCATAACGGCAATGAACAATATGCGGCCCTGAAAAGGGCCTTTTGTTATCACGTATCACGACGTATAGGAAGATGGATATCTATCTATCTTCTTAACCGCCGAAACCGTACAGAGTGCGTCCTTGGCGTTTCAGGGCGTAGACTACATCCATAGCGGTGACGGTCTTCCTCTTGGCGTGCTCCGTGTAAGTTACGGCGTCACGGATCACGTTCTCGAGGAACACTTTCAGCACGCCGCGCGTCTCTTCGTAGATGAGACCGGAGATACGTTTGACGCCGCCTCTGCGCGCTAAACGACGGATGGCTGGTTTTGTGATACCCTGGATGTTATCACGAAGCACTTTCCTGTGTCGCTTGGCTCCTCCCTTTCCCAAGCCTTTTCCACCTTTACCGCGACCGGTCATCCTATCGATTGAATTCGACTACAAAACAGACAGACAGTGAACGAACGAACGAAACGAGCGAACGGCGCGAGTTGTTGCACACTAATGGTTTCGAACTGGCGCTAGCGCCCGTATATATAGAGACAAGCCGTAGCAGGGCACGATCGGGTTTTGTGCGCGATAAAAGCCGAATATGAGATATTACTATATATATATATATATATATATATATATATATATATATATATATATATATATTTATTTATTTTTCTCTCTGTAATATATTTTTGTATGCAATATTAAATAATGATATTTTTAAAGGTAATACTTATATATAAGTATATATTATACATATTGATATTAGAGTTATGAATGTTAAAGAAGCGAGTGAGATATGTAAGGATCGAGTCACGTGGCGCTCGGTTCACTCTGCCTACCCCGCAAGGGATTTGGCGTGAAGTTATAGATAGATAGATATTAGAGTTTTATACGATATGCATATGCTTTCACATCTCTCTGTCAATCACAACAAGGTGTAATAATACTTTTACATGCGTGTACTATGAGTTTATTATCTTAGTTTACGTTAAGTAATAGTAGTGCCTGCGTACTGTTCGTAGACAATCAATATTTTATTTTATTTTTTAACGTGCGGTGTGGTGTGTTAGTTTATTGTAGAACAAATAAAAACAATATTGATAAACATGCGGCCCTGAAAAGGGCCTTTTGATATGAAAGAAAACGTTGGTGTTCGTGTGGCACGACACACTGGTGTGTGTGTTTTTGTTGTACGCACACTTACAGCCAGCGGCTTAGGCGCGTTCACCGCGAATCCTGCGCGCCAGCTGGATGTCTTTCGGCATTATCGTCACGCGTTTAGCGTGAATGGCGCACAGGTTGGTGTCTTCGAATAGACCGACGAGGTACGCCTCGCTGGCCTCCTGGAGAGCCATAACCGCCGAACTTTGGAAACGCAGATCGGTCTTAAAGTCTTGAGCGATCTCGCGCACCAAACGCTGGAACGGCAGTTTGCGGATGAGAAGCTCCGTGCTCTTCTGATAGCGACGAATCTCACGGAGGGCGACGGTGCCGGGCCTGTAGCGATGAGGCTTCTTCACACCGCCGGTGGCCGGTGCGCTCTTGCGAGCCGCCTTGGTCGCCAACTGTTTACGCGGAGCTTTACCTCCGGTAGATTTACGAGCGGTCTGCTTAGTACGGGCCATGTCGATGCACTAACGCGAACGAACAGATATGAAAAGAGTGGGGAAAACGCGACGCGAATACGTGTGTCGTGAGCGGAGATAGGATCACGAATGGTGAACGGCGCATACGTTAAAACGCTTTTATTAGGACGTTCGATGTGTCTCTCTTTCTAAATATACACGTCTCTTTCACGCGTCACATTTAAAAGTTAAAAATATTGTAAAGTTATATTACACATACAACAACAAGTACTGGTCCAAAAAGAAATCACAACTAAACAACGAACGAACGAATGGATAAATTAATTATTAAATTAATATATAAGAAACAAAGAACAACGAACTGTGTAACGGAAAATTATCAGTACTTACAGAAATAATAATAACCTATTTATATTTGACCGCTGAAGTAATCATTAAAAGTTCGTTCGTTCTTTCTTTCTTAAATCGATATCAAATTCGACGAAATCCATCGACCATCACCAATTAGGTTTTATATCTTGTTCTTGTTCATAGGTACGTACAAGTAAGTGTATATACGAACACAAATTTGTGCGTGCGTGCGTGCATAATAGATAAACCTACCACATAAATATAATATATATATACACAACATACATATAGATCGACAAGTCGTAAGAAACAATTCATTTACATGAACGTATTTGTGGCCCTGAAAAGGGCCTTTTGATCGCGTCTAGCCTCGACGGCGATGACAAGACGAACGACGACGCCACCTCACTTGGAGCTGGTGTACTTGGTGACCGCCTTGGTGCCCTCGCTGACTGCGTGCTTGGCGAGCTCGCCGGGCAGCAGGAGCCTCACAGAGGTCTGCACCTCCCTGGACGTGATTGTAGATCTCTTGTTGTAGTGAGCCAAGCGGGAAGCCTCGGCGGCGATGCGCTCGAATATGTCGTTCACGAAAGAGTTCATGATCGACATGGCCTTGCTGGATATACCGGTGTCGGGGTGGACCTGCTTGAGCACCTTGTAGATGTAGATGGCGTAGCTCTCCTTCCTCTTGTGCTTCTTCTTTTTCTTGTCGGTCTTGGAGATGTTCTTTTGGGCCTTGCCGGATTTTTTGGCGGCCTTACCACTCGTCTTGGGCGGCATTGTCGACGATAGTCACTTGTAACAAAATAGTATAAAATAAGCGCGCGGACTACACACGTGCGTAGCGTGCGAACCGTGAGCAGAGTATATTTTTTAAACACCGTTTCCCCCGCTTTTATTACGACAACACTGTACGACGGCGGCGAGACGTCCCCCGTATAGAGGGAGGGTGTCGTCCCCCCCCCCCCCCCCCGCGCGCGAGCAAACCACCGGCACCGGGTCGCGTCCGCGTCGAGGACTTAAAAACAATAAGCAGAATAAAATAATAATAATAATAATAATCATTAGCAGGCAGCGGTGAGTCAGTTGTGTATGTGTATGTCGGTGGGTGTAATCGTCGATCGAATATCATTTGAAATAAAGGCAGAAAAAGTATATATTTATATACAATATAGGAAAGCAATACGTACGTACTTACTATTTGTTTACATATTATATGTAATGTGTGCGTAGCCATAGACAGTATTAATTAATTCACTCATGAACATGTACGTAGGTATAATTAACAAAGTGCAGTCAGTCAGTCAGTCAGTCAGTTAGTCAGTTAGTTAGTTAGTTGAGTAATCATCGTGATTAGAAACATTTTAACGAATAAAATAAAATAAAATCGAATCGTATTGTGGCCCTGATAAGGGCCTTTTGTTTGTCGAGAGCGGCGGATCGGAGGATCGATCGATCGCTCGAGAGAGAAGAGAGCGATTTACGCCTTCTTCTCGGTCTTCTTGGGAAGGAGTACAGCCTGAATGTTGGGCAGGACGCCACCCTGGGCGATCGTCACGCCGGAGAGGAGTTTGTTCAGCTCTTCGTCGTTGCGGATGGCCAGTTGTAGATGTCTCGGTATGATTCTGGTCTTCTTGTTGTCCCTGGCGGCGTTGCCTGCCAACTCGAGCACTTCAGCGGCCAAATACTCCATGACGGCGGCTAGGTACACCGGTGCACCGGCACCGACGCGCTCGGCGTAGTTACCCTTGCGCAGAAGCCTGTGGATACGGCCCACGGGAAACTGTAGTCCGGCGCGATTGGATCGCGACTTTGCCTTCCCCTTAACTTTACCGCCCTTGCCGCGTCCCGACATGTTGATTTATAATAAGAACACAAACGAACAATCGAATAACAACAGCGAAGCGAACGCACGCACTGACGTTCGACTCGAGTACGGTTAGAGAGTATTGTGTGGCGAGAAAATTTCCCAACCCTCGTATATATATCGTAGTGTCGCACGCCGTACACTGCGCCCATCGAGTGGGGGCAAGCGTGTGCGTGCAGTGAGCGAGATAGCTAGCTAGCTAGCTAGCTAGCTAGTTAGTTAGTTATTATAAAGTATTTAGCTAGTTATTATAAAGTAAAATAATTACTTTAGGTATTTAACTAAAATGGATTTATGTTTATTGTTTTCAGGTGAAAGCGGCGTAAGCGGCGGCGGCGGCGGCGTGCGTGCGTGCGTGCGTGCGTGCGTGCGTGCGTGCGTGCGTGCGTGCGTGCGTGCGTGCGTGCGTGCGTGCGTGCGTGCGTGATTCATATTCAGAACAGGATGGGGATGAATGCAGCTATATAATATAATACTTACTTATACAGTGTACACACAGGTGAGTAGTGATTAGTGATAGTGTTTGTTTGTTTGTTTGTTGTGTTGTGGGAGTCGGGCAGTCGGGCGGGGATATAATGTATATCTACAGATTGATTGATCGATCGATCTATATAAGAAGAAACTTTTCGTATATAGTGAACGTTTGTTAGCCCTGAAAAGGGCTTTTTGCGAAGTGTCGTCTGTACGTGTGGCGGGCGGGCGGGCGTCGTCGTCGAAGACATCGCGATCATCGCCGCGGCCGTCGCACCAGCAGCAGCTACAGTTTTTGTTGTTGTTATTATTATTATTATTAATAATAATAATAACAAGAAAAAAAAAAGCAGCAAGCGCTAGAGACGACGGCCACCGGGCGGGGATCGCGATCGCGATAGGTCGGCGAGCGTGCACAAACCTAACACACCGACGACGACGACGACAACACCACCACGACCACAGCACGAGACACTGCACGGGCACCCACCGCAGCGCACACACAGCTTGCATGCGGCGCAGGCGGGCGGAGGCGGCGGCGGCGGCGCGAAGGTGAATTACTTCTTGGCGGCTGCGGCTTTCTTCGCGGCGGGCTTCGACTTTGGAGTGGCGGCTGCCTTCTTCGGTTTGGGCGCTTTGGGTTTCTTGGTTGGAGGTTTGGCGCTCTTCTTCGCCTTCGGCGCGGCGGCCTTGGCTTTTGCGGGTGCGGCGGCCTTTTTGGCGGCGGGCTTCTTCTTGGCGGCGGCAGCTTTCTTGTCTTTAGTGGCAGCCTTCGCGCCTTTACTGGGCGACGAAGCGGACGAGGAGGCGGCCGCGGAAGGCTTCTTGGATTTCGCAGCGGCGGCCTTCTTCGACTTGGCTGCCGACGAAGCGGCGCCTCTGCCGCCAGCTTTACCACCACCGGATGCCGGTTTCTTCGACGCGGAAGACTTGGATTCCAATTTGAAGGATCCCGACGCTCCTTTGCCTTTGGTCTGGATGAGCGCGCCGGATTCGACGGCGCTCTTCAAGTATTTCCTTATGAAAGGTGCCAATTTCTCGGCGTCAACCTTGTATTGGGCTGCGATGTATTTCTTGATAGCTTGAAGCGACGATCCACTTCGCTCCTTCAGCTCCTTGATGGCGTTTGTGACCATTTCAGAAGTCTTCGGGTGCGTAGGCTTTGCTTTGGCTTTTTTCACTCCGCTCGCGGCGGACGCCTTGGGCTGCTTCTTCGCCGGGGTAGCGGGAGCGGGCGTCTCTGATGCTACAGCTGTGTCTGCCATCTCGTAGGTAGGTATGTTGTGGTGGTGTCTATTTAACAACGGTCAGTCAGTCGTCAACGCGGACGTAGCGAGTGCAGTCGCAATGTAATCGTTGAAAACTAACACGAGAAGTGTCCGATGGCTGGCGCCAGCATCGCGCGAGCGACCCCCGCAAGCAGAGCAATACTGTAACGCGGTCGCGAGTGTCGTGAGACGTTTTCTCGTATCAAAAGTTCTAACTTTTCACTTACACGCATCGAAATAAATTGTTTTTTAACAATTTATCTTTCAGTTTTATACAATTTTATTTTACAAACTGAATCTCATTGAATACTGCTACCGTGCAAATATTACTTCGACATGTTCGCGTACACATTTACCGAGATATACACGTTTATATTCGTCGTGATATATCCCTAGCACCTAGGGTCCGCTTCAAAAGTTATTTTTCTTTATAAAACATGAGCGGTTCGTGAATAAATATCGTTAGGACAACAGCGAATAATCCAATCTTCGAATGTGACAATATTTCGCATTCATAATGCTATATTGCAACGTATTATGACACTGTCAACTCGGGGGTCGTAAAACACGCGCAGACCTAGCCAGCGTCTGCTCGATCAGTACGGGCTTCTCTCCTATGTCCAGAAGTTTGATACCTTCGCGATAGTGTAATATTCCAAAGGCATCGTTCTACATATTTATCGATCAAAATATTTACACAAACAATGGTCGAGTGAGCGCTCGTTGCCGCCGATGAAAGTTACCCGCATGTACGCGCAAACGCGGCAGTCCGCCGTTTAGACATTACGCAGCAGCAAGCATACTCAACTCTATCTGCACTCCTTATGTCTCGTTAATTTAATTTATATGTATATATATATATATATATATATATGAAACACATACACTTTAGTAATACTATAGAGGGGTAACGTTAAAGTGAACAGTATCTACGCAACACACGTAAACTTTATAGGTAATAATAACAAACGCATCGAGCACTGTCTGAGACAGCAGGCAGAGAGAGCTGAAAAAACATTATATATTTTATGTATGTATATATATACACCTACCTACCTATATATAATAAATAAATAAATAGGTATGCATATAAATCAAATTAGTTATTCGAACAAACAAAAATTTTTTCACTCTCGCGCGCGCGCTATTCTCATGAAGTATCGTACCGCGTGTATACACATACAACTTTAGTAGTGGTATTATTATTAGTAGTAGTAGTAGTAGTAGTAGTAGTAGTAGTAGTGAGGGGGGGGGGGGGGCTACCTACCTACCTAGGTAGGTAGGTACTTATTAATATTATTGTATATGCGCATGGATAAACGTGAAAACATACTGTTGTAATAGTAGTAGGTAGGTTGTATGTATGTATGTATGTATAAAAGATAAGATAGATTGATTGAAAGTAGAAACAATATCATAACGGCAATGAACAATATGCGGCCCTGAAAAGGGCCTTTTGTTATCACGTATCACGACGTATAGGAAGATGGATATCTATCTATCTTCTTAACCGCCGAAACCGTACAGAGTGCGTCCTTGGCGTTTCAGGGCGTAGACTACATCCATAGCGGTGACGGTCTTCCTCTTGGCGTGCTCCGTGTAAGTTACGGCGTCACGGATCACGTTCTCGAGGAACACTTTCAGCACGCCGCGCGTCTCTTCGTAGATGAGACCGGAGATACGTTTGACGCCGCCTCTGCGCGCTAAACGACGGATGGCTGGTTTTGTGATACCCTGGATGTTATCACGAAGCACTTTCCTGTGTCGCTTGGCTCCTCCCTTTCCCAAGCCTTTTCCACCTTTACCGCGACCGGTCATCCTATCGATTGAATTCGACTACAAAACAGACAGACAGTGAACGAACGAACGAAACGAGCGAACGGCGCGAGTTGTTGCACACTAATGGTTTCGAACTGGCGCTAGCGCCCGTATATATAGAGACAAGCCGTAGCAGGGCACGATCGGGTTTTGTGCGCGATAAAAGCCGAATATGAGATATTACTATATATATATATATATATATATATATATATATATATATATATATATATATATTTATTTATTTTTCTCTCTGTAATATATTTTTGTATGCAATATTAAATAATGATATTTTTAAAGGTAATACTTATATATAAGTATATATTATACATATTGATATTAGAGTTATGAATGTTAAAGAAGCGAGTGAGATATGTAAGGATCGAGTCACGTGGCGCTCGGTTCACTCTGCCTACCCCGCAAGGGATTTGGCGTGAAGTTATAGATAGATAGATATTAGAGTTTTATACGATATGCATATGCTTTCACATCTCTCTGTCAATCACAACAAGGTGTAATAATACTTTTACATGCGTGTACTATGAGTTTATTATCTTAGTTTACGTTAAGTAATAGTAGTGCCTGCGTACTGTTCGTAGACAATCAATATTTTATTTTATTTTTTAACGTGCGGTGTGGTGTGTTAGTTTATTGTAGAACAAATAAAAACAATATTGATAAACATGCGGCCCTGAAAAGGGCCTTTTGATATGA
This sequence comes from Pyralis farinalis, assembly GCA_947507595.1. Classification (NCBI taxonomy): domain Eukaryota; kingdom Metazoa; phylum Arthropoda; class Insecta; order Lepidoptera; family Pyralidae; genus Pyralis; species Pyralis farinalis. The sequence goes on from OX382281.1 coordinate 9,987,122, forward strand.
AAGAAAACGTTGGTGTTCGTGTGGCACGACACACTGGTGTGTGTGTTTTTGTTGTACGCACACTTACAGCCAGCGGCTTAGGCGCGTTCACCGCGAATCCTGCGCGCCAGCTGGATGTCTTTCGGCATTATCGTCACGCGTTTAGCGTGAATGGCGCACAGGTTGGTGTCTTCGAATAGACCGACGAGGTACGCCTCGCTGGCCTCCTGGAGAGCCATAACCGCCGAACTTTGGAAACGCAGATCGGTCTTAAAGTCTTGAGCGATCTCGCGCACCAAACGCTGGAACGGCAGTTTGCGGATGAGAAGCTCCGTGCTCTTCTGATAGCGACGAATCTCACGGAGGGCGACGGTGCCGGGCCTGTAGCGATGAGGCTTCTTCACACCGCCGGTGGCCGGTGCGCTCTTGCGAGCCGCCTTGGTCGCCAACTGTTTACGCGGAGCTTTACCTCCGGTAGATTTACGAGCGGTCTGCTTAGTACGGGCCATGTCGATGCACTAACGCGAACGAACAGATATGAAAAGAGTGGGGAAAACGCGACGCGAATACGTGTGTCGTGAGCGGAGATAGGATCACGAATGGTGAACGGCGCATACGTTAAAACGCTTTTATTAGGACGTTCGATGTGTCTCTCTTTCTAAATATACACGTCTCTTTCACGCGTCACATTTAAAAGTTAAAAATATTGTAAAGTTATATTACACATACAACAACAAGTACTGGTCCAAAAAGAAATCACAACTAAACAACGAACGAACGAATGGATAAATTAATTATTAAATTAATATATAAGAAACAAAGAACAACGAACTGTGTAACGGAAAATTATCAGTACTTACAGAAATAATAATAACCTATTTATATTTGACCGCTGAAGTAATCATTAAAAGTTCGTTCGTTCTTTCTTTCTTAAATCGATATCAAATTCGACGAAATCCATCGACCATCACCAATTAGGTTTTATATCTTGTTCTTGTTCATAGGTACGTACAAGTAAGTGTATATACGAACACAAATTTGTGCGTGCGTGCGTGCATAATAGATAAACCTACCACATAAATATAATATATATATACACAACATACATATAGATCGACAAGTCGTAAGAAACAATTCATTTACATGAACGTATTTGTGGCCCTGAAAAGGGCCTTTTGATCGCGTCTAGCCTCGACGGCGATGACAAGACGAACGACGACGCCACCTCACTTGGAGCTGGTGTACTTGGTGACCGCCTTGGTGCCCTCGCTGACTGCGTGCTTGGCGAGCTCGCCGGGCAGCAGGAGCCTCACAGAGGTCTGCACCTCCCTGGACGTGATTGTAGATCTCTTGTTGTAGTGAGCCAAGCGGGAAGCCTCGGCGGCGATGCGCTCGAATATGTCGTTCACGAAAGAGTTCATGATCGACATGGCCTTGCTGGATATACCGGTGTCGGGGTGGACCTGCTTGAGCACCTTGTAGATGTAGATGGCGTAGCTCTCCTTCCTCTTGTGCTTCTTCTTTTTCTTGTCGGTCTTGGAGATGTTCTTTTGGGCCTTGCCGGATTTTTTGGCGGCCTTACCACTCGTCTTGGGCGGCATTGTCGACGATAGTCACTTGTAACAAAATAGTATAAAATAAGCGCGCGGACTACACACGTGCGTAGCGTGCGAACCGTGAGCAGAGTATATTTTTTAAACACCGTTTCCCCCGCTTTTATTACGACAACACTGTACGACGGCGGCGAGACGTCCCCCGTATAGAGGGAGGGTGTCGTCCCCCCCCCCCCCCCCCGCGCGCGAGCAAACCACCGGCACCGGGTCGCGTCCGCGTCGAGGACTTAAAAACAATAAGCAGAATAAAATAATAATAATAATAATAATCATTAGCAGGCAGCGGTGAGTCAGTTGTGTATGTGTATGTCGGTGGGTGTAATCGTCGATCGAATATCATTTGAAATAAAGGCAGAAAAAGTATATATTTATATACAATATAGGAAAGCAATACGTACGTACTTACTATTTGTTTACATATTATATGTAATGTGTGCGTAGCCATAGACAGTATTAATTAATTCACTCATGAACATGTACGTAGGTATAATTAACAAAGTGCAGTCAGTCAGTCAGTCAGTCAGTTAGTCAGTTAGTTAGTTAGTTGAGTAATCATCGTGATTAGAAACATTTTAACGAATAAAATAAAATAAAATCGAATCGTATTGTGGCCCTGATAAGGGCCTTTTGTTTGTCGAGAGCGGCGGATCGGAGGATCGATCGATCGCTCGAGAGAGAAGAGAGCGATTTACGCCTTCTTCTCGGTCTTCTTGGGAAGGAGTACAGCCTGAATGTTGGGCAGGACGCCACCCTGGGCGATCGTCACGCCGGAGAGGAGTTTGTTCAGCTCTTCGTCGTTGCGGATGGCCAGTTGTAGATGTCTCGGTATGATTCTGGTCTTCTTGTTGTCCCTGGCGGCGTTGCCTGCCAACTCGAGCACTTCAGCGGCCAAATACTCCATGACGGCGGCTAGGTACACCGGTGCACCGGCACCGACGCGCTCGGCGTAGTTACCCTTGCGCAGAAGCCTGTGGATACGGCCCACGGGAAACTGTAGTCCGGCGCGATTGGATCGCGACTTTGCCTTCCCCTTAACTTTACCGCCCTTGCCGCGTCCCGACATGTTGATTTATAATAAGAACACAAACGAACAATCGAATAACAACAGCGAAGCGAACGCACGCACTGACGTTCGACTCGAGTACGGTTAGAGAGTATTGTGTGGCGAGAAAATTTCCCAACCCTCGTATATATATCGTAGTGTCGCACGCCGTACACTGCGCCCATCGAGTGGGGGCAAGCGTGTGCGTGCAGTGAGCGAGATAGCTAGCTAGCTAGCTAGCTAGCTAGTTAGTTAGTTATTATAAAGTATTTAGCTAGTTATTATAAAGTAAAATAATTACTTTAGGTATTTAACTAAAATGGATTTATGTTTATTGTTTTCAGGTGAAAGCGGCGTAAGCGGCGGCGGCGGCGGCGTGCGTGCGTGCGTGCGTGCGTGCGTGCGTGCGTGCGTGCGTGCGTGCGTGCGTGCGTGCGTGCGTGCGTGCGTGCGTGCGTGATTCATATTCAGAACAGGATGGGGATGAATGCAGCTATATAATATAATACTTACTTATACAGTGTACACACAGGTGAGTAGTGATTAGTGATAGTGTTTGTTTGTTTGTTTGTTGTGTTGTGGGAGTCGGGCAGTCGGGCGGGGATATAATGTATATCTACAGATTGATTGATCGATCGATCTATATAAGAAGAAACTTTTCGTATATAGTGAACGTTTGTTAGCCCTGAAAAGGGCTTTTTGCGAAGTGTCGTCTGTACGTGTGGCGGGCGGGCGGGCGTCGTCGTCGAAGACATCGCGATCATCGCCGCGGCCGTCGCACCAGCAGCAGCTACAGTTTTTGTTGTTGTTATTATTATTATTATTAATAATAATAATAACAAGAAAAAAAAAAGCAGCAAGCGCTAGAGACGACGGCCACCGGGCGGGGATCGCGATCGCGATAGGTCGGCGAGCGTGCACAAACCTAACACACCGACGACGACGACGACAACACCACCACGACCACAGCACGAGACACTGCACGGGCACCCACCGCAGCGCACACACAGCTTGCATGCGGCGCAGGCGGGCGGAGGCGGCGGCGGCGGCGCGAAGGTGAATTACTTCTTGGCGGCTGCGGCTTTCTTCGCGGCGGGCTTCGACTTTGGAGTGGCGGCTGCCTTCTTCGGTTTGGGCGCTTTGGGTTTCTTGGTTGGAGGTTTGGCGCTCTTCTTCGCCTTCGGCGCGGCGGCCTTGGCTTTTGCGGGTGCGGCGGCCTTTTTGGCGGCGGGCTTCTTCTTGGCGGCGGCAGCTTTCTTGTCTTTAGTGGCAGCCTTCGCGCCTTTACTGGGCGACGAAGCGGACGAGGAGGCGGCCGCGGAAGGCTTCTTGGATTTCGCAGCGGCGGCCTTCTTCGACTTGGCTGCCGACGAAGCGGCGCCTCTGCCGCCAGCTTTACCACCACCGGATGCCGGTTTCTTCGACGCGGAAGACTTGGATTCCAATTTGAAGGATCCCGACGCTCCTTTGCCTTTGGTCTGGATGAGCGCGCCGGATTCGACGGCGCTCTTCAAGTATTTCCTTATGAAAGGTGCCAATTTCTCGGCGTCAACCTTGTATTGGGCTGCGATGTATTTCTTGATAGCTTGAAGCGACGATCCACTTCGCTCCTTCAGCTCCTTGATGGCGTTTGTGACCATTTCAGAAGTCTTCGGGTGCGTAGGCTTTGCTTTGGCTTTTTTCACTCCGCTCGCGGCGGACGCCTTGGGCTGCTTCTTCGCCGGGGTAGCGGGAGCGGGCGTCTCTGATGCTACAGCTGTGTCTGCCATCTCGTAGGTAGGTATGTTGTGGTGGTGTCTATTTAACAACGGTCAGTCAGTCGTCAACGCGGACGTAGCGAGTGCAGTCGCAATGTAATCGTTGAAAACTAACACGAGAAGTGTCCGATGGCTGGCGCCAGCATCGCGCGAGCGACCCCCGCAAGCAGAGCAATACTGTAACGCGGTCGCGAGTGTCGTGAGACGTTTTCTCGTATCAAAAGTTCTAACTTTTCACTTACACGCATCGAAATAAATTGTTTTTTAACAATTTATCTTTCAGTTTTATACAATTTTATTTTACAAACTGAATCTCATTGAATACTGCTACCGTGCAAATATTACTTCGACATGTTCGCGTACACATTTACCGAGATATACACGTTTATATTCGTCGTGATATATCCCTAGCACCTAGGGTCCGCTTCAAAAGTTATTTTTCTTTATAAAACATGAGCGGTTCGTGAATAAATATCGTTAGGACAACAGCGAATAATCCAATCTTCGAATGTGACAATATTTCGCATTCATAATGCTATATTGCAACGTATTATGACACTGTCAACTCGGGGGTCGTAAAACACGCGCAGACCTAGCCAGCGTCTGCTCGATCAGTACGGGCTTCTCTCCTATGTCCAGAAGTTTGATACCTTCGCGATAGTGTAATATTCCAAAGGCATCGTTCTACATATTTATCGATCAAAATATTTACACAAACAATGGTCGAGTGAGCGCTCGTTGCCGCCGATGAAAGTTACCCGCATGTACGCGCAAACGCGGCAGTCCGCCGTTTAGACATTACGCAGCAGCAAGCATACTCAACTCTATCTGCACTCCTTATGTCTCGTTAATTTAATTTATATGTATATATATATATATATATATATATGAAACACATACACTTTAGTAATACTATAGAGGGGTAACGTTAAAGTGAACAGTATCTACGCAACACACGTAAACTTTATAGGTAATAATAACAAACGCATCGAGCACTGTCTGAGACAGCAGGCAGAGAGAGCTGAAAAAACATTATATATTTTATGTATGTATATATATACACCTACCTACCTATATATAATAAATAAATAAATAGGTATGCATATAAATCAAATTAGTTATTCGAACAAACAAAAATTTTTTCACTCTCGCGCGCGCGCTATTCTCATGAAGTATCGTACCGCGTGTATACACATACAACTTTAGTAGTGGTATTATTATTAGTAGTAGTAGTAGTAGTAGTAGTAGTAGTAGTAGTGAGGGGGGGGGGGGGGCTACCTACCTACCTAGGTAGGTAGGTACTTATTAATATTATTGTATATGCGCATGGATAAACGTGAAAACATACTGTTGTAATAGTAGTAGGTAGGTTGTATGTATGTATGTATGTATAAAAGATAAGATAGATTGATTGAAAGTAGAAACAATATCATAACGGCAATGAACAATATGCGGCCCTGAAAAGGGCCTTTTGTTATCACGTATCACGACGTATAGGAAGATGGATATCTATCTATCTTCTTAACCGCCGAAACCGTACAGAGTGCGTCCTTGGCGTTTCAGGGCGTAGACTACATCCATAGCGGTGACGGTCTTCCTCTTGGCGTGCTCCGTGTAAGTTACGGCGTCACGGATCACGTTCTCGAGGAACACTTTCAGCACGCCGCGCGTCTCTTCGTAGATGAGACCGGAGATACGTTTGACGCCGCCTCTGCGCGCTAAACGACGGATGGCTGGTTTTGTGATACCCTGGATGTTATCACGAAGCACTTTCCTGTGTCGCTTGGCTCCTCCCTTTCCCAAGCCTTTTCCACCTTTACCGCGACCGGTCATCCTATCGATTGAATTCGACTACAAAACAGACAGACAGTGAACGAACGAACGAAACGAGCGAACGGCGCGAGTTGTTGCACACTAATGGTTTCGAACTGGCGCTAGCGCCCGTATATATAGAGACAAGCCGTAGCAGGGCACGATCGGGTTTTGTGCGCGATAAAAGCCGAATATGAGATATTACTATATATATATATATATATATATATATATATATATATATATATATATATATATTTATTTATTTTTCTCTCTGTAATATATTTTTGTATGCAATATTAAATAATGATATTTTTAAAGGTAATACTTATATATAAGTATATATTATACATATTGATATTAGAGTTATGAATGTTAAAGAAGCGAGTGAGATATGTAAGGATCGAGTCACGTGGCGCTCGGTTCACTCTGCCTACCCCGCAAGGGATTTGGCGTGAAGTTATAGATAGATAGATATTAGAGTTTTATACGATATGCATATGCTTTCACATCTCTCTGTCAATCACAACAAGGTGTAATAATACTTTTACATGCGTGTACTATGAGTTTATTATCTTAGTTTACGTTAAGTAATAGTAGTGCCTGCGTACTGTTCGTAGACAATCAATATTTTATTTTATTTTTTAACGTGCGGTGTGGTGTGTTAGTTTATTGTAGAACAAATAAAAACAATATTGATAAACATGCGGCCCTGAAAAGGGCCTTTTGATATGAAAGAAAACGTTGGTGTTCGTGTGGCACGACACACTGGTGTGTGTGTTTTTGTTGTACGCACACTTACAGCCAGCGGCTTAGGCGCGTTCACCGCGAATCCTGCGCGCCAGCTGGATGTCTTTCGGCATTATCGTCACGCGTTTAGCGTGAATGGCGCACAGGTTGGTGTCTTCGAATAGACCGACGAGGTACGCCTCGCTGGCCTCCTGGAGAGCCATAACCGCCGAACTTTGGAAACGCAGATCGGTCTTAAAGTCTTGAGCGATCTCGCGCACCAAACGCTGGAACGGCAGTTTGCGGATGAGAAGCTCCGTGCTCTTCTGATAGCGACGAATCTCACGGAGGGCGACGGTGCCGGGCCTGTAGCGATGAGGCTTCTTCACACCGCCGGTGGCCGGTGCGCTCTTGCGAGCCGCCTTGGTCGCCAACTGTTTACGCGGAGCTTTACCTCCGGTAGATTTACGAGCGGTCTGCTTAGTACGGGCCATGTCGATGCACTAACGCGAACGAACAGATATGAAAAGAGTGGGGAAAACGCGACGCGAATACGTGTGTCGTGAGCGGAGATAGGATCACGAATGGTGAACGGCGCATACGTTAAAACGCTTTTATTAGGACGTTCGATGTGTCTCTCTTTCTAAATATACACGTCTCTTTCACGCGTCACATTTAAAAGTTAAAAATATTGTAAAGTTATATTACACATACAACAACAAGTACTGGTCCAAAAAGAAATCACAACTAAACAACGAACGAACGAATGGATAAATTAATTATTAAATTAATATATAAGAAACAAAGAACAACGAACTGTGTAACGGAAAATTATCAGTACTTACAGAAATAATAATAACCTATTTATATTTGACCGCTGAAGTAATCATTAAAAGTTCGTTCGTTCTTTCTTTCTTAAATCGATATCAAATTCGACGAAATCCATCGACCATCACCAATTAGGTTTTATATCTTGTTCTTGTTCATAGGTACGTACAAGTAAGTGTATATACGAACACAAATTTGTGCGTGCGTGCGTGCATAATAGATAAACCTACCACATAAATATAATATATATATACACAACATACATATAGATCGACAAGTCGTAAGAAACAATTCATTTACATGAACGTATTTGTGGCCCTGAAAAGGGCCTTTTGATCGCGTCTAGCCTCGACGGCGATGACAAGACGAACGACGACGCCACCTCACTTGGAGCTGGTGTACTTGGTGACCGCCTTGGTGCCCTCGCTGACTGCGTGCTTGGCGAGCTCGCCGGGCAGCAGGAGCCTCACAGAGGTCTGCACCTCCCTGGACGTGATTGTAGATCTCTTGTTGTAGTGAGCCAAGCGGGAAGCCTCGGCGGCGATGCGCTCGAATATGTCGTTCACGAAAGAGTTCATGATCGACATGGCCTTGCTGGATATACCGGTGTCGGGGTGGACCTGCTTGAGCACCTTGTAGATGTAGATGGCGTAGCTCTCCTTCCTCTTGTGCTTCTTCTTTTTCTTGTCGGTCTTGGAGATGTTCTTTTGGGCCTTGCCGGATTTTTTGGCGGCCTTACCACTCGTCTTGGGCGGCATTGTCGACGATAGTCACTTGTAACAAAATAGTATAAAATAAGCGCGCGGACTACACACGTGCGTAGCGTGCGAACCGTGAGCAGAGTATATTTTTTAAACACCGTTTCCCCCGCTTTTATTACGACAACACTGTACGACGGCGGCGAGACGTCCCCCGTATAGAGGGAGGGTGTCGTCCCCCCCCCCCCCCCCCGCGCGCGAGCAAACCACCGGCACCGGGTCGCGTCCGCGTCGAGGACTTAAAAACAATAAGCAGAATAAAATAATAATAATAATAATAATCATTAGCAGGCAGCGGTGAGTCAGTTGTGTATGTGTATGTCGGTGGGTGTAATCGTCGATCGAATATCATTTGAAATAAAGGCAGAAAAAGTATATATTTATATACAATATAGGAAAGCAATACGTACGTACTTACTATTTGTTTACATATTATATGTAATGTGTGCGTAGCCATAGACAGTATTAATTAATTCACTCATGAACATGTACGTAGGTATAATTAACAAAGTGCAGTCAGTCAGTCAGTCAGTCAGTTAGTCAGTTAGTTAGTTAGTTGAGTAATCATCGTGATTAGAAACATTTTAACGAATAAAATAAAATAAAATCGAATCGTATTGTGGCCCTGATAAGGGCCTTTTGTTTGTCGAGAGCGGCGGATCGGAGGATCGATCGATCGCTCGAGAGAGAAGAGAGCGATTTACGCCTTCTTCTCGGTCTTCTTGGGAAGGAGTACAGCCTGAATGTTGGGCAGGACGCCACCCTGGGCGATCGTCACGCCGGAGAGGAGTTTGTTCAGCTCTTCGTCGTTGCGGATGGCCAGTTGTAGATGTCTCGGTATGATTCTGGTCTTCTTGTTGTCCCTGGCGGCGTTGCCTGCCAACTCGAGCACTTCAGCGGCCAAATACTCCATGACGGCGGCTAGGTACACCGGTGCACCGGCACCGACGCGCTCGGCGTAGTTACCCTTGCGCAGAAGCCTGTGGATACGGCCCACGGGAAACTGTAGTCCGGCGCGATTGGATCGCGACTTTGCCTTCCCCTTAACTTTACCGCCCTTGCCGCGTCCCGACATGTTGATTTATAATAAGAACACAAACGAACAATCGAATAACAACAGCGAAGCGAACGCACGCACTGACGTTCGACTCGAGTACGGTTAGAGAGTATTGTGTGGCGAGAAAATTTCCCAACCCTCGTATATATATCGTAGTGTCGCACGCCGTACACTGCGCCCATCGAGTGGGGGCAAGCGTGTGCGTGCAGTGAGCGAGATAGCTAGCTAGCTAGCTAGCTAGCTAGTTAGTTAGTTATTATAAAGTATTTAGCTAGTTATTATAAAGTAAAATAATTACTTTAGGTATTTAACTAAAATGGATTTATGTTTATTGTTTTCAGGTGAAAGCGGCGTAAGCGGCGGCGGCGGCGGCGTGCGTGCGTGCGTGCGTGCGTGCGTGCGTGCGTGCGTGCGTGCGTGCGTGCGTGCGTGCGTGCGTGCGTGCGTGCGTGCGTGATTCATATTCAGAACAGGATGGGGATGAATGCAGCTATATAATATAATACTTACTTATACAGTGTACACACAGGTGAGTAGTGATTAGTGATAGTGTTTGTTTGTTTGTTTGTTGTGTTGTGGGAGTCGGGCAGTCGGGCGGGGATATAATGTATATCTACAGATTGATTGATCGATCGATCTATATAAGAAGAAACTTTTCGTATATAGTGAACGTTTGTTAGCCCTGAAAAGGGCTTTTTGCGAAGTGTCGTCTGTACGTGTGGCGGGCGGGCGGGCGTCGTCGTCGAAGACATCGCGATCATCGCCGCGGCCGTCGCACCAGCAGCAGCTACAGTTTTTGTTGTTGTTATTATTATTATTATTAATAATAATAATAACAAGAAAAAAAAAAGCAGCAAGCGCTAGAGACGACGGCCACCGGGCGGGGATCGCGATCGCGATAGGTCGGCGAGCGTGCACAAACCTAACACACCGACGACGACGACGACAACACCACCACGACCACAGCACGAGACACTGCACGGGCACCCACCGCAGCGCACACACAGCTTGCATGCGGCGCAGGCGGGCGGAGGCGGCGGCGGCGGCGCGAAGGTGAATTACTTCTTGGCGGCTGCGGCTTTCTTCGCGGCGGGCTTCGACTTTGGAGTGGCGGCTGCCTTCTTCGGTTTGGGCGCTTTGGGTTTCTTGGTTGGAGGTTTGGCGCTCTTCTTCGCCTTCGGCGCGGCGGCCTTGGCTTTTGCGGGTGCGGCGGCCTTTTTGGCGGCGGGCTTCTTCTTGGCGGCGGCAGCTTTCTTGTCTTTAGTGGCAGCCTTCGCGCCTTTACTGGGCGACGAAGCGGACGAGGAGGCGGCCGCGGAAGGCTTCTTGGATTTCGCAGCGGCGGCCTTCTTCGACTTGGCTGCCGACGAAGCGGCGCCTCTGCCGCCAGCTTTACCACCACCGGATGCCGGTTTCTTCGACGCGGAAGACTTGGATTCCAATTTGAAGGATCCCGACGCTCCTTTGCCTTTGGTCTGGATGAGCGCGCCGGATTCGACGGCGCTCTTCAAGTATTTCCTTATGAAAGGTGCCAATTTCTCGGCGTCAACCTTGTATTGGGCTGCGATGTATTTCTTGATAGCTTGAAGCGACGATCCACTTCGCTCCTTCAGCTCCTTGATGGCGTTTGTGACCATTTCAGAAGTCTTCGGGTGCGTAGGCTTTGCTTTGGCTTTTTTCACTCCGCTCGCGGCGGACGCCTTGGGCTGCTTCTTCGCCGGGGTAGCGGGAGCGGGCGTCTCTGATGCTACAGCTGTGTCTGCCATCTCGTAGGTAGGTATGTTGTGGTGGTGTCTATTTAACAACGGTCAGTCAGTCGTCAACGCGGACGTAGCGAGTGCAGTCGCAATGTAATCGTTGAAAACTAACACGAGAAGTGTCCGATGGCTGGCGCCAGCATCGCGCGAGCGACCCCCGCAAGCAGAGCAATACTGTAACGCGGTCGCGAGTGTCGTGAGACGTTTTCTCGTATCAAAAGTTCTAACTTTTCACTTACACGCATCGAAATAAATTGTTTTTTAACAATTTATCTTTCAGTTTTATACAATTTTATTTTACAAACTGAATCTCATTGAATACTGCTACCGTGCAAATATTACTTCGACATGTTCGCGTACACATTTACCGAGATATACACGTTTATATTCGTCGTGATATATCCCTAGCACCTAGGGTCCGCTTCAAAAGTTATTTTTCTTTATAAAACATGAGCGGTTCGTGAATAAATATCGTTAGGACAACAGCGAATAATCCAATCTTCGAATGTGACAATATTTCGCATTCATAATGCTATATTGCAACGTATTATGACACTGTCAACTCGGGGGTCGTAAAACACGCGCAGACCTAGCCAGCGTCTGCTCGATCAGTACGGGCTTCTCTCCTATGTCCAGAAGTTTGATACCTTCGCGATAGTGTAATATTCCAAAGGCATCGTTCTACATATTTATCGATCAAAATATTTACACAAACAATGGTCGAGTGAGCGCTCGTTGCCGCCGATGAAAGTTACCCGCATGTACGCGCAAACGCGGCAGTCCGCCGTTTAGACATTACGCAGCAGCAAGCATACTCAACTCTATCTGCACTCCTTATGTCTCGTTAATTTAATTTATATGTATATATATATATATATATATATATGAAACACATACACTTTAGTAATACTATAGAGGGGTAACGTTAAAGTGAACAGTATCTACGCAACACACGTAAACTTTATAGGTAATAATAACAAACGCATCGAGCACTGTCTGAGACAGCAGGCAGAGAGAGCTGAAAAAACATTATATATTTTATGTATGTATATATATACACCTACCTACCTATATATAATAAATAAATAAATAGGTATGCATATAAATCAAATTAGTTATTCGAACAAACAAAAATTTTTTCACTCTCGCGCGCGCGCTATTCTCATGAAGTATCGTACCGCGTGTATACACATACAACTTTAGTAGTGGTATTATTATTAGTAGTAGTAGTAGTAGTAGTAGTAGTAGTAGTAGTGAGGGGGGGGGGGGGGCTACCTACCTACCTAGGTAGGTAGGTACTTATTAATATTATTGTATATGCGCATGGATAAACGTGAAAACATACTGTTGTAATAGTAGTAGGTAGGTTGTATGTATGTATGTATGTATAAAAGATAAGATAGATTGATTGAAAGTAGAAACAATATCATAACGGCAATGAACAATATGCGGCCCTGAAAAGGGCCTTTTGTTATCACGTATCACGACGTATAGGAAGATGGATATCTATCTATCTTCTTAACCGCCGAAACCGTACAGAGTGCGTCCTTGGCGTTTCAGGGCGTAGACTACATCCATAGCGGTGACGGTCTTCCTCTTGGCGTGCTCCGTGTAAGTTACGGCGTCACGGATCACGTTCTCGAGGAACACTTTCAGCACGCCGCGCGTCTCTTCGTAGATGAGACCGGAGATACGTTTGACGCCGCCTCTGCGCGCTAAACGACGGATGGCTGGTTTTGTGATACCCTGGATGTTATCACGAAGCACTTTCCTGTGTCGCTTGGCTCCTCCCTTTCCCAAGCCTTTTCCACCTTTACCGCGACCGGTCATCCTATCGATTGAATTCGACTACAAAACAGACAGACAGTGAACGAACGAACGAAACGAGCGAACGGCGCGAGTTGTTGCACACTAATGGTTTCGAACTGGTTTTTTTTTTTTTTTTTTTTTGATTTTCGCCCAAGAAAATTGAAGACCCACAAAGGAAGGACCAACCCACATCCGGATGTGCATTGGTCATTCCTCCGTGAGGGGCACCCTCCGGAAAACGGGAGGGAGGAGGTGAAATCTTACATAAGATACTGTTTCGTGCGAACGAACCTAGTTATGTCAGATTCCTACTGACTAAAACACCCCCTGGGACCGCCTCTGGCCGGGAAGACCTCAAAGGCTCCATCTGAAGCGATCACCCCAGGGGAACGGGGTGACGCAAGCGTCACTCTAAAAGAGCATACGCTTAGAAAAGTGCCAACTCTCCTCCTGAGGAGGTCGACACTAGTACCTAGCTACGCGACTTAAGCGACCAGAAGGGTGCTTATAATTTTAAAAGGGTTCAGTAAACACAGACCGGAAGGAAGGAACTAGGAAGTGGATTGAATGTAGGTAGGACTAGGTAGGTACCTACGAGCGGGCTGCGCTCTACTCGGCGCGAGCCGCTAACGACTCGCAACCGGGGCTAGTGTTAAGCTACAAAGAGCTTAGAAGTTGTTCGTGCTCACAGAGCGCTAAAAGTCGCTCCTGTGGGCTGCGGGCAGCTCTAAGCTTGCCCGCAAGGACTGAAACCTCCTTCAAGTTGACTCCCTGAATGGCGGTAATAACCGTCTTCAGGTCGTCTCCTAGTGACGGGGTTTTAATGCCCTCTTGGGGCGGAAGTGGGGTCGCCTTTGGCGGGTTTGCATTTCGCGGGCCCCATGCCGGGGCCCGCCCGGTCGGTGCCGGGCCCGATTTTGAAAAATCGGGGAAATGTTTGGAGGATGATATGGGCGGCGGGGCCGCGCGCCTCGGCTTGGGACCCTCTGTATGTCCCTTAGAGGGCTTGCCAGAGGGCTGGGGTGCACGAGGGCACCCTCTGTAATTGGCTGTGTGGCCGACTTGGCCGCACAGCACACAGCCGGGAGGAGTGCTAGGGTCGCGAGTGCAATCCCTAGTATGGTGGTCAAGTAGACACTTGACGCACCTGGGCTTGGCCGAACAGTTGGCAGCTGCATGACCATACAGCTGGCAACGATGGCACTGCCCTGGAATTCCACGTGAACGTGGAGGCTCGGCCTTGACATTAGAGAGGCCGCACACCGTGAGCTCTCTCTTAAAAATGCCTCTGGCAGTCGGAACGTTCGCTAGTACGACCAGTGCTAGCGGGTAAACCTTCCCGTTGCGACCGTGCATCCTGTGCACAGCCTCAACAGGGAAGCCCTGAGCCAGCAGGTCGTCCCTAACTGAGTCGCAGGAGACCTCAGACGGCACTCCGCGTAAGACCGCTCGTACTTTGCGCTCACTGGGGAGCGCGTATGTATGAAACGGAATATTTTGGTGGGATAAAAGTCTAGTAAGACTTTTGAAATCATCAATAGACGGTACGTCTATTTTGATTGAAACACCCGTGTTAGTAGCACGGGTGTATTGCACCTTTTGCTCGGCGCAAAGTTTCGAGACTTCGACCCACTTGCCTTTTTCACGAAGGAAAACAGGCGGCGGGCCGTTGGCTCGGGTCGGAGCGGGGGTGCCGCGCGGGGCGGGCTTGCTGGCGGCCTGCTGAGAGGCAGGGGCCGCTTTAGGAGCGGGAGGGGGTGTGGGGGGTGGCGGGGAGAGAGGGGAGTCCCTGTCGAACGACGAGGGAACTACCTCCATCTCTACCGGAGTAGGAGAGGGCGGGAGAGGCACCTCCTCATCATGCGACGAGTTGGCACCGGACACGTCTGTGTTTACGCTAAGTGCGTCCTTTTGACGGCGCTGAAGGCGCCGTATCCGCTTTCTAGTGGATTTGGACGGGACTTTTGGGTAGGTTGAGGCACTAGACTCAACAAGTGTGTCCGTCGACTCTGGAGAGTCGCCGGAGGAGTCGGAGTCCCGCTGGGAAGCGGTCCTCTTTGATAAAATGGAGGCAACTGACACAACGTCAGCCCTGTCAACGCCTTTTTTGCGTTCATCAAGGTATTTATCAATGACTAATTTCGCCATATCTTTAAACATTAATTCGCTGGATCCGGGACAGGCCCTAGCTAAAGTGATGGACTCGGTGCACATCGAAATGATGTCTTGGACATCGCAGGTAAGCTGCTTGGTATCGTTCACATGGAACCATAATGCCATAGTGGCGAAAAAGCCTCCCTGCCTTGCGGCAGGGGGGCGGGGGGAGTGACGTTAGACGAGTATCGCTAATTTGGATAGCCGTTCAGAAGGACCGTCTCCCTTGGCGAGAGCCAAGTGCACTGGGTTCGGGTCTTCCGGTTTCACTGGGTTCAGAAGGAACCCAGCAACGTACCGGGGGGACGCTTACCGGCTTCGTATCACACCTGTAGGTTTCCACCGGTAAAAAACCGAGCTATTACAATTGCTGTGAAACCCAAAAGCTATACAGCCGAAGCTATACAACAGTTGGACTCCAAAAACAATGTGTAATGCAGCGACGTACTCGACAAAACAGTCGTAGTACAATACAAACCAGAGAAAAACACTCGCGACGCGAATAAAAAATTGAGACGGAGCGCACACGACTAGCGCGCGCGACAACCGAATCGGAACTGTGTTTTCGAACTGGCGCTAGCGCCCGTATATATAGAGACAAGCCGTAGCAGGGCACGATCGGGTTTTGTGCGCGATAAAAGCCGAATATGAGATATTACTATATATATATATATATATATATATATATATATATATATATATATATATATTTATTTATTTTTCTCTCTGTAATATATTTTTGTATGCAATATTAAATAATGATATTTTTAAAGGTAATACTTATATATAAGTATATATTATACATATTGATATTAGAGTTATGAATGTTAAAGAAGCGAGTGAGATATGTAAGGATCGAGTCACGTGGCGCTCGGTTCACTCTGCCTACCCCGCAAGGGATTTGGCGTGAAGTTATAGATAGATAGATATTAGAGTTTTATACGATATGCATATGCTTTCACATCTCTCTGTCAATCACAACAAGGTGTAATAATACTTTTACATGCGTGTACTATGAGTTTATTATCTTAGTTTACGTTAAGTAATAGTAGTGCCTGCGTACTGTTCGTAGACAATCAATATTTTATTTTATTTTTTAACGTGCGGTGTGGTGTGTTAGTTTATTGTAGAACAAATAAAAACAATATTGATAAACATGCGGCCCTGAAAAGGGCCTTTTGATATGAAAGAAAACGTTGGTGTTCGTGTGGCACGACACACTGGTGTGTGTGTTTTTGTTGTACGCACACTTACAGCCAGCGGCTTAGGCGCGTTCACCGCGAATCCTGCGCGCCAGCTGGATGTCTTTCGGCATTATCGTCACGCGTTTAGCGTGAATGGCGCACAGGTTGGTGTCTTCGAATAGACCGACGAGGTACGCCTCGCTGGCCTCCTGGAGAGCCATAACCGCCGAACTTTGGAAACGCAGATCGGTCTTAAAGTCTTGAGCGATCTCGCGCACCAAACGCTGGAACGGCAGTTTGCGGATGAGAAGCTCCGTGCTCTTCTGATAGCGACGAATCTCACGGAGGGCGACGGTGCCGGGCCTGTAGCGATGAGGCTTCTTCACACCGCCGGTGGCCGGTGCGCTCTTGCGAGCCGCCTTGGTCGCCAACTGTTTACGCGGAGCTTTACCTCCGGTAGATTTACGAGCGGTCTGCTTAGTACGGGCCATGTCGATGCACTAACGCGAACGAACAGATATGAAAAGAGTGGGGAAAACGCGACGCGAATACGTGTGTCGTGAGCGGAGATAGGATCACGAATGGTTTTTTTTTTTTTTTTTTTTTTTTTTTTTTTTTTTTTTTTTTTTTTTTTTTTTTTTTTTTTTTTTTTTTTTTTGACCTGACTATGTAGTTAGCCCCGGTTGGGCTGTCACTACGTCACCGGACTAGAGGGCGGGCGTGAGGCGCCACAGCCTGAAAAACAAAGTTAAGCGACAGCCTAAGGGCCCCCGAGAGGGGTCGGACCTCGGCTCAGGACGTCGCTGGAGAAACAAATCGAACACGCGGGTTCGTGCCTTAAGGGCCTGTCGGAGAGAGAGGCGCCCAGGTACCGTGGGCTACCGGTACCTGGTGTATCGCGCAGAAGTCCTTACTCTTCGCGCCCGGAGCCGCCGAGCGCGGTGTGTGTCTGGAGTGCTGGGGTTGGAGGGGGAGAGGTAGGGGGCGTTCGCAACAGTTATGCGATCATCGGGATCAAAGAGTGAATTCCGCGGTCTGCGCCGGAACCCCCGGGCGTCGATCCGCGGGGTGTAATTGACAGCCCGGGCTATCAATGGGTTGGGATGTTGAGAGGCAGTTTCGAAGTAGCGTCTAGACGCTTTCTTCATGAAACTAATGATGGAAGGGAGTTCAAGGTCGAGATGGAGATCTGCGACCCTGAGATAGTGAGGGGCAGCGGTTGCATTGCGGGCAAACCGGTTTTGGATAATCTGGAGCTTAGCCAGATGGGAGCGCGCAGCGTGTGCGAACACTACGCTGGCGTATGTGAGAACGGGGCGGATGCAGGCTTTGTAGAGTGTACACTTATTTCTAAGTGACATTCTACGATTCCTGAATATCGGACCGAGCCGGCCTAGATAGAACGCGGCTTTGTTCCTAACAGCGGTGATGTGAGGTCCAAACGTCATTCTGGAGTCTAGGATGACACCTAGGTATTTGGCCTTCTCGACCCATGGGATGGGTCGGCCGAACAATGAGATGGGGCTCACGGTCCTATGTTGGGAATCTGGTCTCGTAAGACCTCGTGGATCCCGAGAAAAGAACACAGCGGCACTTTTCTCCGGATTCACTTCGATTCGCCAACGTCGGAACCATTCGCCTAGAGCGTTAGCCGCTCTCTGGAGCCTATCCGATATGTTGGATTTGGCTCGTTCGGAAGTGTAAAGTGCCGTATCATCGGCAAAGAGGGCTAGCTCCACGAAGGGAGTCTTGGGAACATCGTTGGTGTACAACGTGTATAGGATAGGGCCGAGCACGGAGCCCTGAGGGACCCCGGCTCGGATAGGGTGCGGCCTCGAGAGAGTGCCGTGGACTCTGACGCGGAGGGAGCGATTCGACAAGTAATCTCGTAAGATGTGCACGAGACTGTCTGGCACTTCCATTTGGTGTAGCTTATATATTAAGCCATTGTGCCAGACTTTGTCGAACGCTTTCGCGACGTCGAAAAACAGGGCACCGGTATGGCGCCCTGTTTGAAAGTTGGAGAGGACGTGCTCCGTGATGCGGTGCACTTGGTGGACTGCCGAGTGTTTGGGACGGAACCCAAACTGCTCGTCTATGAGAAGGCCTCTAAGTTCAACGAACTTTTTGAGGCGAATGGCTATGATGCGCTCATAGACTTTCCCCAGGCATTTGAGGAGACTAATGGGCCTGTAAGAGGCGGGGTTCTTCAGGCATTTGCCTGGTTTGGGGATGCCAACTACGTCTGCATCTTTCCAGGAGTCTGGAAATCTGCAGTTCGCGAGAGCGGCGTTGAATATCGCCACGAGAAGGACTAACAGGGGGCCTGGGAGGAGTTTGAGGACCGAGTTCGTGATGCCGTCAGCTCCGGGAGCTTTCCGGCTCCGAAGGTCCCTGATGATCGTTTGGACCTCCTCAACCGTTGTAGGCTCGAGGGGGATCGTGGGAGGTGTCGCGAGGATTCGTTCCACCTCGGAGTCAACCATCTGAACGTGATCGTCGTCGGTTGGTTCTAGACTAGGAGAGCATTGGCTCTCCAGGCTGTCTGCAAAGCATTCAGCCTTTTCGTCATCATCGAACGCTATCGTACCGTCTGGTCGGGTCAGGGGAGGGCATTGGGTTATTTGGTCGGAACGGAGAGATTTAGCAACTCGCCAGTACGCCGTGTGCGAGGGCTTAATTTCTCCAACAAAGTTGGCCCACCGTTCATCCCTGAACTCTTTGATGCGCTTCTTTACTTGGCGTTGTAAATAGCGCATCCGAGAACGGTTCTGTTCGGTGGGACAAGAGTCATGGGCGCGTGTCGCTGCGTTCTTTTCCGACACTAGTTCTCGCAAATAAGCAGGGAGTTCCCAACGCCGAGCTAAGTCGGCCGTTGAAACCTCTCTGGAGCAGTTGTTAGCTGCCGTTTGCAAGTGGCTAGTGAGGGCGTCGATCGCAAGGTCGGTCTCGTCATTTGTGAGAATCTGTTCGGGTACTTGCTCCAGCTCGGGTGTGGAAGTCTGTGCGAGCACTCTTTTGAGTTTTCGCCAGTCCGTTACCCGTCTGGTGTCCTCGTCTGTCGGTGAGTCAGTTGGTAGCCCGAACTCGATCAGAACTGGCCGGTGGTCAGAGCTAAGTTCTGTGTGCACTTGGATTGAACGCATCCGTAAGGCTACGTTCTTTAGAAGTGCAAAATCCAGAACGGTCGGGCGGTGTCCCACTGTTGCGGAATAGTGGGTGGGAGACATGGGAGCTATGACGTCGAATCCTAGGGAGTCCTGTAGGCTCTCTAGGATTACGCCGTTTGGTGAAGACGAGTGGCTATTCCACTGGATGTGCTTACTATTGAAATCTCCAGCCAGAATGGTGGAGTTTCCTAGGGCAAAGAGGGCTTGCAAGTCGCTCTGAAGGATACGCTTGCTCGGGGGGAGGTACGCGGACGCGATATTGATCGGCTGATGGCCGGTCATCCCTAGCCTGCAGATGGTGACCTCGAGGTTTTCGAGAGATGGGGGTTCTAGTGGGATGCAGTGCAGGGACCTTTTGTAATAGACTAGGGTTCCGCCCCCGCGGCCCTCTCTATCATTACGGATGACGTTGTAATTTGCAATGCGCGGGTCGCGATTGCATGGTTTCAAAAGGGTCTCCTGCACTAGGAGGATATCAACTTGGTGGTCGGTTAGGTACTGGCGTACTTCATCCCGTTGCCACGCAAGGCCGTTTGCGTTATAGAACGCAAGGGAAAGGGAGCGTGGTTTCACTCTTTGATTCCGTGAACCCATTATTGTTGGGAGAGGTTTGTGCGCCGAAGGTGGGCAGGCGCGCGATAGTCCATGATGGACTCAAACACAGCGATGTGTTTGCAGACGATCTGGAATTGGTTTCCCACTCCAGTGTCTTGAAAGTCATGTAGCTCGCGGGCTAGGACGAATAGCTCTGACATGTCGATTTTACTCGCCATGTCAAACACTATGTCCGTCAAATGGGGTTTGCGTCCTCCCAGAGGGGGAGTCTGCTGGGGTGCAGCTGCTGGGGCAGTCTCTACGGGTTCGACCGGTGTGGGTAGGGGCGCAAGAGGCTGCCTGGGTGAAGCCCATGCAGACACTGCGGGGATGGGTGCCGGAATAAATGGCTGGGGGACCCGAGTGGGCCGAAGCTGGGGGTAAGCCGTTTGGCTCTGGGAGGGCGGAGGGAGGCGCGTGTGCGAGCGCCCTTTGGCTTGTGCCGGCCTCGTGCGCCTCTTCGGCGCCTTAGGGCAGCCGCCATAGTTGGCGGTATGCCCCACGGCGCCGCAGAGAACGCACGCTGGCGGCTCCACCGCTGGGTCGCGCGGACACTGGCCCCGTTCGTGATCGCCTAAGCATTTCACGCAACGGAACCGCGAGAAGCAATTACGGGCAGAGTGCCCGTAATTTTGGCAGTTGTGACACTGCCCTGGGAGTCCACGTTTGTGGGGGAGTTCGACTTCGATGTCGAAGAGACCACAAATATTTGTGATCTGAAAGATCTTCTTACCCTCGGGGGTAAGGGGAAGGTGGCAGATAACCATATTATATGGCTCGCCATCTGTTGACGACAGCCATCGTCGAGGAACATTAAACATTTATATTGTATTATGTAGAACTACGGTCGATGAACGAAAAATATTGTATATAACTACGAGAAATATTGTATATAGCATAGCACCCGTAGTGAAAATCGAACTGAGAATAAAATATTTTTGCATGATTCAACAGCCAATCACAGAGCGTACATTTCCACCAGTCGGGCGCGATTACCCCGCGCGCCTTCCTCACCCCGCCGGAAACTACGCGCTGTGATTGGTCGAACCGACTCGCCTGCCCAGGTGCTAGTGAGTCACTGAAGTTTTGTACCTAAGCACGGCCGATCGCTGTGTTTAGTCAGTCACAGACCGTCACAGCAACAAGTCAGAACAATAAAGAAAAAGTCCGATCCAGAATTTGAAGTTTCGATTCGAAGAATCCTACAGTCCTACAGTCCACTACGATAACAGCGACCTACCCCGTCAGCCGAACGTTGACAGCGTGGTCCTTCGAGCCGGATCGAAAAATCAAGAAACAGTGAAACGGAACATCATGGTGACTACGAGAAGCCAAAATGGAGCTGAAGAATCCCGGCAACGTGTCTTCAACGAACCACCACGCTCGCCGTCACCATCGAACGCGACAGCACCGCCGCCGCATAGGAGCGCTACCGACGCCGCTCCGCGACCGCACGCCGCCGCACGCACAGAACAGACCGAAGTGCGCCCCACCGCCGCATCGACACGCGGGCAATATCGAACGCTGCCGGCGTCGACGACCGTACCGACGACCAGCAAGGCCCGGTCACGCACCGCCCGCTCGACACGATCGACGTCGAGCGCCGCCGCCCGTCTACGGTTCGAAGCGGAGGAACGCCTCGCCGTTATTCGGCGCAAGGAGCTAGAAATAGAAGCTGAGCTCATTAAGAAGAAATTGGACGCCGACCTCGCCGAGCTCGAAGATGAAGACAGCTCTCCAGAGGAAGGAAACGAGCCAGCCGAAAATATCGAACGAGTGCACGCCTGGTTGAACGAGACTACCCCAGACGCCGCAGCGACTGAACGGGGGGAGCCGCCAAGCGCTCACTCAGTACTAGAGCCAGTCGAAACAACGGATCAAGCTCAAGCCACCACTTTCACGCAGGAGAGAAGAGCGAGATTCGATTGGAAGCCGACGCCTCAAGTACAAACACAACAAGTACGGAAACGATCGCCAACGCCGAGAAGCCGCAAAATAGATCAACTAGCCAGCACTTTCGAAAAAATGATATCGTCACGCCCGCCGCCACGACAAGCAACCGATCTACCAATGTTCTCGGGCTCACCATCGGAGTGGATTCAATTCGCCGCAGCGATGAAAGAAACTACGCAAGCATACAAGTTCACAGCGACAGAAAACCTTGCAAGACTTCGCAACTGTCTACGAGGAGAGGCCCGCGCTACAGTAGCGCCGTTATTAAGCGCCGCTACACATCCAGACGTCGTCATGAAAACACTAGAACAGTGTTATGGAAGGCCAGAAATCTTACTCGACTTGGCCTTCGATGATGTACGACGTCTGCCACGACTGGGTCCGACCGCAATGGACCTGAACGCCTTCGCTGTGAAAGTGCAAAACATCGTCGCCGTCCTGAGCAACATCGAACGCAACTACCTACACAACCCGCTGCTTGTTCGAGAGGTGCTTGAGAAAATCAGCCCACACTTAAAATCAAGATGGTGTGACTACGCTGAAGAACATCCAAGCTCCGATGCAGACGTCGTCAAACTGGCTGCCTTTTTGATGAGGGAAGCTGACCGCACCCTCAAACATGGATTCTGCACGTCAAGCCAACAGAAGCGAGAGCCGCCTCGCATCGCCTCACGAACAGAAGCGAAAAAGAAGCTGACGTACACCGCAACCACAACCAACGAAGAAAGCCCACAACATTGTCCGGTGTGTAAAGAACCACATACACTACCGGACTGTGGGAAATTCAAGAACCTGCATTCCGACGAACGATGGGAAGTCGTCAAAAAGGAAGGGCTGTGCTTCAAATGCATTGCCAGTCGCCATCGTCGTAACAACTGCAAAAGGAGAGCGTGCGGTAAGGAGGGCTGCAAACGACCACATCATCAACTGTTACACGCCGAGAAGAAAAAGGAAGACGTCACCACAGATGAGAGCGACACCACGGAAGCCGCAACGGTGACTTCGACGGCCACACGCAACGATGTGAAGCTCAAGATCTGTCGCGTGACAATCTCGGGAAGGCACAACAGCGTCGAAACCTACGCGCTGTTTGATGAAGGCTCCACCGTCACACTGATGGACGACGAACTGGCGCAACAAATCGGTGCAGATGGACCAAGTACGCGCCTCGAAGTGAAAGGCATCAACTCGGAACGATGCGACATGAAGAGCCGCCGAGTCAACATCACCATCAGGGGGACGAGCAGCAGAAACAGCTTCAACATCGCCGCGAGAACGATACGAGGCTTAGATCTCACGCCGCAGTCCATACCAGCTGAGGTGCTGAACCTGCGACACCTCAGCGGTCTCAACGCGAACGACGTGATCTACACCGACGCGAAGCCTAAGCTGCTGATCGGCATCGACAACTGGCCACTCATCGTAACCAGAGAGCTGCGCTGCAAAGGACCCAAGGAACCGGCCGCCTCGAGAACCGAACTCGGCTGGGTGATTCACGGGACAGCGAAGAGCGTAGCACTGAAACCAAAGCAGCACGTCTTACACACCACTGCCTACACCACAGAAGACGAATCATTGGAAGATTTGGTAGCGAATCACTTCCAACTCGACGCATTAGGAGTCTCGCTCACTTCACAACACATGAAAAGTGAAGACAAGCGAGCCGTCGAATTATTCGAGAAAACGATACGCTACACAAACGGACACTACGAAGTGGGTCTGCCGTGGCGAGAAGACGACGCCAAGCTGCCGCCAAGCTACAATGCCGCATTAAAAAGACTGAAGAATCTCGAAGCGAAATTAGAAAAGAATCAAGAAGAAAAAGAACAATACTACGCGAAGATCAACAACATGATCGAAAAGGGCTACGCCGAGCGATGCGACGGAACGGAAAAAACCAGCCCTCGAGCATGGTACCTGCCTCACTTTGCAGTACGCAACCTGAACAAACCAGGCAAAGTGAGAGTGGTACTGGATGCAGCAGCCAAGACTCACGGATCGTGTCTGAACGACCACCTACTACAGGGGCCTGACATGTTGCGATCGATCATTTCGATCATGTTCCGGTTTCGAGAAGGTGCGCACGCCGTGACAGCTGACATCGAAGAAATGTTTTTAAGGGTGAAAATCCGAAAAGAAGATCAACCCGCACAAATGTTCTTGTGGCGCGAGCATCCGACCGATACTCCCATTGAATACAAGATGACATCGATGATCTTCGGAGCTTCCAGTTCACCATTCCTGGCGCATAGTGTGCGAAACAAGAATGCACACAATCACCGGGACACACACCCAGCTGCTCTACGGCCTATAACGGAGTCGCATTATATGGACGATTTCGTAGAAAGCTTCGACGACATCGAACGAGCGAAAGCAGTCATCGAACAAGTGAACGAAGTCCACAAGAAAGCTGACTTTCACTTACGCGGATGGAACAGCAACAATCGAGAGCTTCTAGCCGTCACCAAGGAAGATAGACGCACGGAGGCTGCGACCACATCGCTTGGAGGAACCGAGAAAATGTTAGGGTTGCTGTGGAATTCAGAAACAGACAGCCTAAGCTTCAATACGGCGTTGCACAAAGTCCCGGAAGCAGTCCGAACGAGAGGAAGGCCACCGACGAAACGTGAAGCCCTATCCACAGTTATGAGCATTTACGATCCGCTCGGGCTACTAAGCTGCTACACCGTCACCGCCAAAATAGCGCTCCAGAGACTTTGGCGTCTCAAGTTAGCATGGGACGAACCACTACCGGAAGACATCGCGTCCGACTTCGACGCATGGCTCGCTGGCCTACAAGAAATACGACGTCTGCACATTACCCGGAGCTACGACGGGGGGAGCGACGTATGCCGCAGGGAGCTACACGTATTCTGCGATGCCAGCGAGGAAGCGTACGCGACAACAGCATACTGGAGACTGCAACTGAGAGACGGCGGAGTGAAGACGGTATTGGTAGCGGCACGAGCGAAAGTAACGCCATTGAAGACGCAGACGATACCTCGCTTAGAACTCCAAGCGGCACTGATCGGGGCGAGACTCGCAAAAACGATTAGAGAGGATCATCGCATTCAGATAGATGACACGTACTACTGGAGCGACTCTCAAACAGTACTCCATTGGTTGAGAAACGGAAGCCGAAAGTACACTCCATTCGTCGCGCATCGACTCGGGGAAATAACAGAATCCTCGAGAGCGTCAGACTGGCGATGGGTCCCCACTCATCTGAACGTCGCAGACATCGCTACGAGAGGAGGCCACATCCCCACAGAAGAAGACGTTTGGTTCAGCGGACCGGAGTTTCTGAAACGGCCGAAATCTGAATGGCCGCGATGGGAAACCCACCAAGACGACGTTCAAGAAGAAGAAGTACACGTCGTCACAGAATCGAGGAAAGATTCGGCGCTACCCGACATAGAACGGTTTTCTTCATACGACCGTTTGATTGGAACGACAGCTCAAGTACTGCGGTTTATCCAACGCTGTCAAGGCATAACGACCGCAATGTCACAAGAACATATCGAGCGAGCCACTCATTTATGGCTACAAAGAGCGCAAGAAGACTCATTCGAGCAAGAGCGACAGAACGTGAAGAGGGGACTCGCCGTACCGAAATCGAGCCCGTTATACCGCTACGACTTAATATTAGAAGACGGACTACTGAAAATCAACGGACGGGTGAACAAAGCCGATGTATTCGACACGATGAAGCGACCCGTCGTGTTGAGCGGACGACACCCTCTCACGAAACTGCTCATAGCGCGAGCTCACAAGAGAGCCGGGCACGCTAACTCGGAACGAGTAGTGAACGACCTTCGCCAACAATATTTCATCGTGCGTCTTCGACCCACCGTCAAATCGATAGCAGCGTCCTGCCGGATATGTCGACTGAGGAAATCACGACCGACAGTCCCACCGATCGGGGACTTACCGAGAGAACGGTTGGAAGCCTTCAAGCGACCCTTCAGCTGCTGCGGCCTAGATTACTTCGGCCCGATGAACGTGACGATAGGACGACGCCACGAGAAACGTTGGGTAGCGTTGTTCACGTGCCTCACTACGAGGGCGATACACTTGGAGTTAGTATCGTCGCTCTCAACAGATTCCGCGATTATGGCGGTCCGAAGGATGGCGGCTCGGCGAGGTTGGCCCGCAGTAATATACTCTGACAATGGAACGAACTTCAAAGGGGCAGACGCAGAGTTAAAAAGAGCCTATCAAGAATGGTTGCCGGACTTGTCGCGAGCAGGCCTTGCGTACGGAACGACCTGGAAGTACATCTCACCCGGGGCGCCGAATCAGGGAGGAGCTTGGGAGCGGATGGTGCGTTCAGTGAAGACTGCACTATCAACAACTCTGCACCAGAAGGCGCCGAAAGAAGAGGTGTTAGCGACGCTACTAGCTGAAGCCGAGAACACAGTCAATGCTCGACCACTGACTCATGTTTCAGTCGACCCAGAGGACCCGGAAGCGCTGACGCCAAACCACTTCCTGCTGGGATCGTCAACGGGCCTGCCGTACGTTGGGCCCTGCAGTGAAGCCGACCGAAGAACATGGCGAGCCGCGCAAGCACTGGCTGACAACTTCTGGCGTCGCTGGCTACGGGAATACCTGCCGACGCTTGTGCCACGCTCCGACAACCACAAACGTCGAAGCGAAACGAAGGTCGGCGATGTAGTCATCATCGCTGACCCTACTCTGCCACGGAACGTCTGGCCTCGGGGAATTATCACACGCACGTTTCCCGGGCCGGACAACGTGACACGTAACGTCGAAGTCTCTACAAAGGGTGGGACCTTTAAACGTCCCACGTCCAAGATCGTCGTGTTAGAGTCTTCATACCGCACTCTCCCCGGACCAGAGGGAGAGGACGCGCTGCACGTCGCAACGAGGCTGCCTTCCAGTAGAGGCTACGGAGATCCTTCGCCGGGGGGAGACTGTTGACGACAGCCATCGTCGAGGAACATTAAACATTTATATTGTATTATGTAGAACTACGGTCGATGAACGAAAAATATTGTATATAACTACGAGAAATATTGTATATAGCATAGCACCCGTAGTGAAAATCGAACTGAGAATAAAATATTTTTGCATGATTCAACAGCCAATCACAGAGCGTACATTTCCACCAGTCGGGCGCGATTACCCCGCGCGCCTTCCTCACCCCGCCGGAAACTACGCGCTGTGATTGGTCGAACCGACTCGCCTGCCCAGGTGCTAGTGAGTCACTGAAGTTTTGTACCTAAGCACGGCCGATCGCTGTGTTTAGTCAGTCACAGACCGTCACAGCAACAAGTCAGAACAATAAAGAAAAAGTCCGATCCAGAATTTGAAGTTTCGATTCGAAGAATCCTACAGTCCTACAGTCCACTACGATAACAGCGACCTACCCCGTCAGCCGAACGTTGACACCATCCTTGCGGTGGTTGCGGGTCATCCGGTGTACCGACCGGACGGGGACTCCTTGTCCTTTAATGGACTCGGTTATGCCATCTAGTGACAGCGACGTGGGGACGCGTTTAACCACCACGCGAAGTTCACGTTCCTCCTCGAGAGCGTACGTGAAGTACTCCACGCGCCGCTCTCGGAGGAGGCCCGTGAGTTTTCGGTGGTCGTTGGGTGTTGCCACCGTGACGCTGATGCCAAGGTGGGTCGACTTTGCCCTTGTGAGGCGAATCTCTTTCGCGGGGAGATCGACCGCGTAGAGTCGCTCCCAGACCTTTCCGTCACGGATGGTGATCGGCGGCGGGAGCTTGGCCTTCGGTGTCTCTTGCGAGAGCACCGTTGGCGAAGAGGGACGGGCCGCTCCGGTGTTACCCTTTGCGGCCTTTGCGGGACGGGAGTCACTGGAGCGGGGCTTCCGCTTCCGGTTCTCCGGGACAGTGGTCCATTTGGCCTCCGTAAGGGGGTCAATAATGGACTCTATGTCTGACTCGTCGTCGGACAAGGAGCTGGTGGGCCCCGTTATGATTGCAGCTGCAGCTGCACCCTGATCTATGTCCATCTCCTGTGGTCCTGAAGGGGCTGCAGGAGGGACGGGAGAGGCGCTGCTGCAAGAGGCAACAGCGGTGACGGCCTGAGGGGCCTTAGCGGGGGTGGCCTGAGGGGCCTTGGTAGTCGCGGGTGCGACTTCCTTCGGTTTGACCTGAGGGGTCTTAACGGCTTTAGCCTGAGTGGCTTTAGCGGGCGACGAGGCCTGAGGGGCCTTGGGGGATTTTGCCTGAGGGGCCTTGGTTTGTTTGGCCTGAAGGACCGGGGGCGGGGGTGGGGGGGCGACCTTAGTGGTCGCTGGGGTTTTTGCCTGAGGGGCGGGGGGTGCGGGGTTTGTTCGGCACCAGGTGCCGAACCCCGTTAATAGGTCGGGGGCCATCGAGGCCACGTACCTACGCAGCATATGAAGCTGCGTAGTTGGATCCAGCCGGGGATCCATGGCAGACATTGCCTACCTGAGGGGGTGAAGGGCCGCCCGAGGGGTACACTCGGGCGGTGTGTACCCTGCGTGAAAAGCCTAACCTCCCGGCCGGGTATAGGCCAGGAGGGTCCTAAGTCCCTAGTGTGTGTGGTCCGGTGCCAGTCTTATTGTGCACCGGTTTGAGTACCTAGTCTTAAAACTAAGAAACTTAACTACCTAACCGATAACTGGGGTTGACGAGGGTAGCCCCCAAGGCCAGTGGTCCCAGTCCCAGCCGAATGACTTGCCGTTCCCAGAGGGGGAAAGGCTAGCGTACGGGTCAACGCTACGACTCGCTCTGTTGGCACGTTCGCAAATTCACCACTGCCGAAGCAGCGAGGTGGTCAGCTACGCTTTCCTCTGCCTTGGAGCTAGCTCACAAGGCGAGTACCTCACGTTTGACTGCTAACCTAGTGAGATGCCGCACTTTCGTACGACAAACTCACCGTGAATTGCCGACACGTTTTCCACAAGCCGACCGCACTAAAATCGTGTGGATTTGCAGACCGCTCCTTAGAAACTTTTTCTACTGAGGCAAGTTCTGAAAAGAACTTCAACCTCACTCGAAGTCAGCGAAAAATTAGCCGGGCTAATATCCGCTGGAGACGGGCCTGCAGTGGGTCTATATAGACCGTACAGTACCTCGGGACACGAGCTGCAGAGGGTCTTGAGAAAGACCGTGCAACGAAGCGTGTGTATTAGGCGGAAGCCTGTAGGGAAATGGCACAAGTAGCGCACGGGTCCGAATCGGTAAGCGGGAGCGAACCGTGACCGTCTCCGAGCGCTGCTCAAACCGGACTGTTACGGATTACCCTCGGTTTCGAACTGGCGCTAGCGCCCGTATATATAGAGACAAGCCGTAGCAGGGCACGATCGGGTTTTGTGCGCGATAAAAGCCGAATATGAGATATTACTATATATATATATATATATATATATATATATATATATATATATATATATATATTTATTTATTTTTCTCTCTGTAATATATTTTTGTATGCAATATTAAATAATGATATTTTTAAAGGTAATACTTATATATAAGTATATATTATACATATTGATATTAGAGTTATGAATGTTAAAGAAGCGAGTGAGATATGTAAGGATCGAGTCACGTGGCGCTCGGTTCACTCTGCCTACCCCGCAAGGGATTTGGCGTGAAGTTATAGATAGATAGATATTAGAGTTTTATACGATATGCATATGCTTTCACATCTCTCTGTCAATCACAACAAGGTGTAATAATACTTTTACATGCGTGTACTATGAGTTTATTATCTTAGTTTACGTTAAGTAATAGTAGTGCCTGCGTACTGTTCGTAGACAATCAATATTTTATTTTATTTTTTAACGTGCGGTGTGGTGTGTTAGTTTATTGTAGAACAAATAAAAACAATATTGATAAACATGCGGCCCTGAAAAGGGCCTTTTGATATGAAAGAAAACGTTGGTGTTCGTGTGGCACGACACACTGGTGTGTGTGTTTTTGTTGTACGCACACTTACAGCCAGCGGCTTAGGCGCGTTCACCGCGAATCCTGCGCGCCAGCTGGATGTCTTTCGGCATTATCGTCACGCGTTTAGCGTGAATGGCGCACAGGTTGGTGTCTTCGAATAGACCGACGAGGTACGCCTCGCTGGCCTCCTGGAGAGCCATAACCGCCGAACTTTGGAAACGCAGATCGGTCTTAAAGTCTTGAGCGATCTCGCGCACCAAACGCTGGAACGGCAGTTTGCGGATGAGAAGCTCCGTGCTCTTCTGATAGCGACGAATCTCACGGAGGGCGACGGTGCCGGGCCTGTAGCGATGAGGCTTCTTCACACCGCCGGTGGCCGGTGCGCTCTTGCGAGCCGCCTTGGTCGCCAACTGTTTACGCGGAGCTTTACCTCCGGTAGATTTACGAGCGGTCTGCTTAGTACGGGCCATGTCGATGCACTAACGCGAACGAACAGATATGAAAAGAGTGGGGAAAACGCGACGCGAATACGTGTGTCGTGAGCGGAGATAGGATCACGAATGGTGAACGGCGCATACGTTAAAACGCTTTTATTAGGACGTTCGATGTGTCTCTCTTTCTAAATATACACGTCTCTTTCACGCGTCACATTTAAAAGTTAAAAATATTGTAAAGTTATATTACACATACAACAACAAGTACTGGTCCAAAAAGAAATCACAACTAAACAACGAACGAACGAATGGATAAATTAATTATTAAATTAATATATAAGAAACAAAGAACAACGAACTGTGTAACGGAAAATTATCAGTACTTACAGAAATAATAATAACCTATTTATATTTGACCGCTGAAGTAATCATTAAAAGTTCGTTCGTTCTTTCTTTCTTAAATCGATATCAAATTCGACGAAATCCATCGACCATCACCAATTAGGTTTTATATCTTGTTCTTGTTCATAGGTACGTACAAGTAAGTGTATATACGAACACAAATTTGTGCGTGCGTGCGTGCATAATAGATAAACCTACCACATAAATATAATATATATATACACAACATACATATAGATCGACAAGTCGTAAGAAACAATTCATTTACATGAACGTATTTGTGGCCCTGAAAAGGGCCTTTTGATCGCGTCTAGCCTCGACGGCGATGACAAGACGAACGACGACGCCACCTCACTTGGAGCTGGTGTACTTGGTGACCGCCTTGGTGCCCTCGCTGACTGCGTGCTTGGCGAGCTCGCCGGGCAGCAGGAGCCTCACAGAGGTCTGCACCTCCCTGGACGTGATTGTAGATCTCTTGTTGTAGTGAGCCAAGCGGGAAGCCTCGGCGGCGATGCGCTCGAATATGTCGTTCACGAAAGAGTTCATGATCGACATGGCCTTGCTGGATATACCGGTGTCGGGGTGGACCTGCTTGAGCACCTTGTAGATGTAGATGGCGTAGCTCTCCTTCCTCTTGTGCTTCTTCTTTTTCTTGTCGGTCTTGGAGATGTTCTTTTGGGCCTTGCCGGATTTTTTGGCGGCCTTACCACTCGTCTTGGGCGGCATTGTCGACGATAGTCACTTGTAACAAAATAGTATAAAATAAGCGCGCGGACTACACACGTGCGTAGCGTGCGAACCGTGAGCAGAGTATATTTTTTAAGTAGTGTGGGTCATCTCACAACCTCCTCACGGTGGCTGGGGAATCAGTTCCGAGATAGAGATCTCTCTACTGAGGTATCAATCGCAGCATGTGAATACATACCGGGCGTTGTGTTGGCCGTATAGGCC
This sequence comes from Pyralis farinalis, assembly GCA_947507595.1. Taxonomy (NCBI): domain Eukaryota; kingdom Metazoa; phylum Arthropoda; class Insecta; order Lepidoptera; family Pyralidae; genus Pyralis; species Pyralis farinalis. The sequence goes on from OX382281.1 coordinate 10,019,021, forward strand.
GAGATGCGCGCTACGTTTCTAGTTCGTCAGAATCGTCTCATGTGTCGTTGTTCGCGAGTAACTCACGAGCGTAAGGGCGTCCGTCCGGCGGCCGAGTATGTAGAGGCGCCAGATTGCGTATATGACGCAAATCCGACGCGTCCGCACGCTCGAACAGGCTTACAGTGAGTCGGCGTATAAATGCGTCCGTGCTCTCCATACGTAGGTCCCTCTGTATAGTGGCGTTCTTTACAATGCGCGGGGCGCCTGTAATCTGCCTGAGGGAGATGTTCTGTTGCTGTTGGATTCTCTCAGCGTTTCCTTTGCTCAGTAGGGCGAACCAAGCTGGCGCTGCGTATGTTAAACGTGGCCGTAGGTAGGTCTTGTATATGCTGAGTTTCGTGTTCAGCGGAAGCTTCGAGGAGAGCACCGGACGCAGTAAAGCGCGCGATGCACGGGTCCTAGCGATGATTTTGTTCGCGTGTTTTTTCATAGTGAGCCGCCGGTCGATTTCGACGCCTAGGTAGGTCGCCGATTCGCGCCAAGCTAGCTGCTCACCATGGAGATACAAGGTGGAAGGCTTCTTTACGGAGAGATTCACTAGCATTGCTTGTGTCTTTCGCACGTTAACCGAGAGCCTCCATTTGTCAAGCCACTCGGGGAGCAGGTTTAGTACGCGTTGCATTTTCAACACTGCGTATCTAGCATTTTTGTTGTATGTCAGATACGCTGCGTCGTCGGCGTACAGTGCTAATGTGGATTCGTCTGACTTCGGAATGTCATCGGTGTAACGTGCGTACAATGCTGGGGAGAGGCAGCTCCCTTGCGGTACGCCGGCTAAGATTTTTCTGGACGTCGAGGACTCTGTTTCTACGGATACATGAAAACTTCTATCACTCAGGAAGGAGGCTATTATTCGGACTAGACGTTGGGAAGCGCTGGACGTCGCTAGTTTGTACAGCAGACCGTCGTGCCAAACTCTGTCGAACGCTTTCTCCATATCAAGAAATACTGCTACTGTGCTTCCCCTCTGGTTCATACCCTGGGTCATCATGTGCAGCACTCTCAATAATTGAAGAGTCGTCGAATGTTCCGCTCTGAAACCATACTGCTCGTCGCGGGGGGCGATGTGCGGGGCGAGGTGTTTCAGTAGGAGGCGTTCGTACACTTTCGACTGCGTAGATAGCAGTGTAATGGGCCGATAACTCTCCGGTTTCAACACGTTCTTACCGGGTTTAGGCAGCAATATTACGCGTCCGTCTCTGTATATAGACGGGACGTGTCCAGTGCGATTTATACCGTTGTACAGTCGTGTTAGCGCCGCGACGGCGCGCGGCGGTAACCGACGTAGGGCTTCATTGGTTATTTTATCTGCACCGGGCGCCTTCCGAAGTTTAGCGCGTTGTATTGCACGCTGCACTGCGCCCGGGGTGAAAACAATTGGATCGTCATCGGCCGCTATCGACGTAGAAAAATAGCCTCGTAGGTACTGTTGCACCATTTCGACGTGAGCTGTATTTTCTGTTTCGTTAGGGCGGAATTGGCGTTCTAAGTGGTCGGCGAATATTTCAGCGCGGTCTGCTGCGTGATATCGCAAAGTACCATCGTCTGCCAGTAGTGGGCGTACTGGAGGTGGAGTTCTCGTCAGCTGCCTGCACAGTTTGTGGATTGAATTCCAGTCATCACTGACATCCTCTACGTGCCGCTGCCAACTCTCCTCTCGATGGGTTTCTAGCGCGTCCTTTACTATGGTCGTAAGGCGATGAAGTTCGGCCTTTAACACAGGACACCGCGTCCTCTGCCACAACTTGCGTAGTCGACGTTTGTCTGTTAGCTTACGCTTGATGGCGTCGGGGAGTGGCGAGTATTGTTGTCGCTTCTTAGTCTCGGTGGAGGACTCATTGAAGGCCGTCTGTATAGTCTCCGTAATAAGCACCGCTAGCCGCTCCACATCATCCGGAGTTGAGATGGGAAACGACGCCGCGAGCCTGGAGTCTACTTTTTCGGTGTACTGGGCCCAGTTGATGAGACGCTTGGGAATTGGTGGTGAGACCGAAAGTGGAGTCTCTGGAATCGTCACGAGTACCGGTAGATGGTCCGAGAACATGCTCTCCAGTAGAACCTCTTGCGTAGGTTGGCAGTGTAAGTTCTTGTGAACTATAATATCCAGGACATCGGGTGCCGCCGTATTACTATACGGATAATGCGTCGGAACCTCGGGGCCCTGCACGGTATAGCCCCAGCGCTCCGCATCGTCAAACAGCCGACGTCCGCTTGGGCAAATGTGCGTGGCGCACCATGCTGTGTGTTTGCAATTAAAATCGCCAGCCAGAAGGACAGGTGTATTAGTCTCCGTATCGACTAGGCGGGTTATCTCCGCCGGGTCCAGCTTCCCAATCGGGGGTCTATAGGCTGCGTACAGGTGCATGGATTGCCTACCCGCGTGGATGTCAACTCCTAAAGCATAAAGCTTGGCCCTCTTGTGGACAGACTCGGTCTCGACTATCTTGATCGGTTGATGGACTAAGCGGCGTCTGACTAGCACTGCCAACCCACGGTAAGCTATTCCATGGGGAGAACGTTCGTCTTTCCGATAGATATGGTAGTTTGGGATTCTCAGCGTAATGGACTCCTTCAGGTGCGTCTCAGACACCAAACAGACGTCAATATCCTGCTCCTTGAGTAGCGCTTTCAGCAGAGCAACCTTTTTGTATAGGCCGTCTGCATTCCAGTGCAAAACTCTAAGAGCCCCCATGTTGCAGTCTCAATTGGATGAGCTGAGCCATTCCTCCTAGTAACACTGACAGGGTGTTCTGTCCTGTCCGTACGGCCTTCAATACGTCCTCCATGATAATAAGAGCGACGTCTAAAACAGCAGTAGCGTTGTTGTCGATCGCTCCAGCGCTGGGTGCCGGTATGTGCGATGTAACAACCGCCGTTTGCCTCGCCTGACGACCTACTTGTTGTGTAGGGACGCCCGCTTTCTTCAAATCACCTTTTCGGGGTGCTGAAGTGGTTGCGGTCTGGGTCCTTTCGGCCGGTTTTTGCGCCTGTACGGCTTGCGCAGCCTTTCGGGACTTCTTCCTACGCCTCTTCTTCTTGAGAGAGGCGCCTCTCTCGGTGGGAGCGTTCGCCTGTGCCATTAAAGAAGGCGTTTCTGTCTGTATATCGACTGTAACGGCCTTCTTTGTCCGTTTTGAGGCGCCGGCGGTGATTGCAACCGTCCCTGCTCGCTTGTTTCGCAATTCGCGACGAAACACAGCGCATCTGGGATTGTTGGCCGTGTGCGCCTCTCCACAGTTGGCACACGTCGGCGGCTCCTCTCTGGGACGCGGACATATTTTTGTGTGGCGAGAAAATTTCCCAACCCTCGTATATATATCGTAGTGTCGCACGCCGTACACTGCGCCCATCGAGTGGGGGCAAGCGTGTGCGTGCAGTGAGCGAGATAGCTAGCTAGCTAGCTAGCTAGCTAGTTAGTTAGTTATTATAAAGTATTTAGCTAGTTATTATAAAGTAAAATAATTACTTTAGGTATTTAACTAAAATGGATTTATGTTTATTGTTTTCAGGTGAAAGCGGCGTAAGCGGCGGCGGCGGCGGCGTGCGTGCGTGCGTGCGTGCGTGCGTGCGTGCGTGCGTGCGTGCGTGCGTGCGTGCGTGCGTGCGTGCGTGCGTGCGTGCGTGATTCATATTCAGAACAGGATGGGGATGAATGCAGCTATATAATATAATACTTACTTATACAGTGTACACACAGGTGAGTAGTGATTAGTGATAGTGTTTGTTTGTTTGTTTGTTGTGTTGTGGGAGTCGGGCAGTCGGGCGGGGATATAATGTATATCTACAGATTGATTGATCGATCGATCTATATAAGAAGAAACTTTTCGTATATAGTGAACGTTTGTTAGCCCTGAAAAGGGCTTTTTGCGAAGTGTCGTCTGTACGTGTGGCGGGCGGGCGGGCGTCGTCGTCGAAGACATCGCGATCATCGCCGCGGCCGTCGCACCAGCAGCAGCTACAGTTTTTGTTGTTGTTATTATTATTATTATTAATAATAATAATAACAAGAAAAAAAAAAGCAGCAAGCGCTAGAGACGACGGCCACCGGGCGGGGATCGCGATCGCGATAGGTCGGCGAGCGTGCACAAACCTAACACACCGACGACGACGACGACAACACCACCACGACCACAGCACGAGACACTGCACGGGCACCCACCGCAGCGCACACACAGCTTGCATGCGGCGCAGGCGGGCGGAGGCGGCGGCGGCGGCGCGAAGGTGAATTACTTCTTGGCGGCTGCGGCTTTCTTCGCGGCGGGCTTCGACTTTGGAGTGGCGGCTGCCTTCTTCGGTTTGGGCGCTTTGGGTTTCTTGGTTGGAGGTTTGGCGCTCTTCTTCGCCTTCGGCGCGGCGGCCTTGGCTTTTGCGGGTGCGGCGGCCTTTTTGGCGGCGGGCTTCTTCTTGGCGGCGGCAGCTTTCTTGTCTTTAGTGGCAGCCTTCGCGCCTTTACTGGGCGACGAAGCGGACGAGGAGGCGGCCGCGGAAGGCTTCTTGGATTTCGCAGCGGCGGCCTTCTTCGACTTGGCTGCCGACGAAGCGGCGCCTCTGCCGCCAGCTTTACCACCACCGGATGCCGGTTTCTTCGACGCGGAAGACTTGGATTCCAATTTGAAGGATCCCGACGCTCCTTTGCCTTTGGTCTGGATGAGCGCGCCGGATTCGACGGCGCTCTTCAAGTATTTCCTTATGAAAGGTGCCAATTTCTCGGCGTCAACCTTGTATTGGGCTGCGATGTATTTCTTGATAGCTTGAAGCGACGATCCACTTCGCTCCTTCAGCTCCTTGATGGCGTTTGTGACCATTTCAGAAGTCTTCGGGTGCGTAGGCTTTGCTTTGGCTTTTTTCACTCCGCTCGCGGCGGACGCCTTGGGCTGCTTCTTCGCCGGGGTAGCGGGAGCGGGCGTCTCTGATGCTACAGCTGTGTCTGCCATCTCGTAGGTAGGTATGTTGTGGTGGTGTCTATTTAACAACGGTCAGTCAGTCGTCAACGCGGACGTAGCGAGTGCAGTCGCAATGTAATCGTTGAAAACTAACACGAGAAGTGTCCGATGGCTGGCGCCAGCATCGCGCGAGCGACCCCCGCAAGCAGAGCAATACTGTAACGCGGTCGCGAGTGTCGTGAGACGTTTTCTCGTATCAAAAGTTCTAACTTTTCACTTACACGCATCGAAATAAATTGTTTTTTAACAATTTATCTTTCAGTTTTATACAATTTTATTTTACAAACTGAATCTCATTGAATACTGCTACCGTGCAAATATTACTTCGACATGTTCGCGTACACATTTACCGAGATATACACGTTTATATTCGTCGTGATATATCCCTAGCACCTAGGGTCCGCTTCAAAAGTTATTTTTCTTTATAAAACATGAGCGGTTCGTGAATAAATATCGTTAGGACAACAGCGAATAATCCAATCTTCGAATGTGACAATATTTCGCATTCATAATGCTATATTGCAACGTATTATGACACTGTCAACTCGGGGGTCGTAAAACACGCGCAGACCTAGCCAGCGTCTGCTCGATCAGTACGGGCTTCTCTCCTATGTCCAGAAGTTTGATACCTTCGCGATAGTGTAATATTCCAAAGGCATCGTTCTACATATTTATCGATCAAAATATTTACACAAACAATGGTCGAGTGAGCGCTCGTTGCCGCCGATGAAAGTTACCCGCATGTACGCGCAAACGCGGCAGTCCGCCGTTTAGACATTACGCAGCAGCAAGCATACTCAACTCTATCTGCACTCCTTATGTCTCGTTAATTTAATTTATATGTATATATATATATATATATATATATGAAACACATACACTTTAGTAATACTATAGAGGGGTAACGTTAAAGTGAACAGTATCTACGCAACACACGTAAACTTTATAGGTAATAATAACAAACGCATCGAGCACTGTCTGAGACAGCAGGCAGAGAGAGCTGAAAAAACATTATATATTTTATGTATGTATATATATACACCTACCTACCTATATATAATAAATAAATAAATAGGTATGCATATAAATCAAATTAGTTATTCGAACAAACAAAAATTTTTTCACTCTCGCGCGCGCGCTATTCTCATGAAGTATCGTACCGCGTGTATACACATACAACTTTAGTAGTGGTATTATTATTAGTAGTAGTAGTAGTAGTAGTAGTAGTAGTAGTAGTGAGGGGGGGGGGGGGGCTACCTACCTACCTAGGTAGGTAGGTACTTATTAATATTATTGTATATGCGCATGGATAAACGTGAAAACATACTGTTGTAATAGTAGTAGGTAGGTTGTATGTATGTATGTATGTATAAAAGATAAGATAGATTGATTGAAAGTAGAAACAATATCATAACGGCAATGAACAATATGCGGCCCTGAAAAGGGCCTTTTGTTATCACGTATCACGACGTATAGGAAGATGGATATCTATCTATCTTCTTAACCGCCGAAACCGTACAGAGTGCGTCCTTGGCGTTTCAGGGCGTAGACTACATCCATAGCGGTGACGGTCTTCCTCTTGGCGTGCTCCGTGTAAGTTACGGCGTCACGGATCACGTTCTCGAGGAACACTTTCAGCACGCCGCGCGTCTCTTCGTAGATGAGACCGGAGATACGTTTGACGCCGCCTCTGCGCGCTAAACGACGGATGGCTGGTTTTGTGATACCCTGGATGTTATCACGAAGCACTTTCCTGTGTCGCTTGGCTCCTCCCTTTCCCAAGCCTTTTCCACCTTTACCGCGACCGGTCATCCTATCGATTGAATTCGACTACAAAACAGACAGACAGTGAACGAACGAACGAAACGAGCGAACGGCGCGAGTTGTTGCACACTAATGGTTTCGAACTAGTGTGGGTCATCTCACAACCTCCTCACGGTGGCTGGGGAATCAGTTCCGAGATAAATGTCTCTCTACTGAGGTATCTATCGCAGCATGTGAATACATACCGGGCGTTGTGTTGGCCGTATAGGCCGAGATGCGCGCTACGTTTCTAGTTCGTCAGAATCGTCTCATGTGTCGTTGTTCGCGAGTAACTCACGAGCGTAAGGGCGTCCGTCCGGCGGCCGAGTATGTAGAGGCGCCAGATTGCGTATATGACGCAATTCCGACGCGTCCGCACGCTCGAACAGGCTTACAGTGAGTCGGCGTATAAATGCGTCCGTGCTCTCCATGCGTAGGTCCCTCTGTATAGTGGCGTTCTTTACAAGACGCGGGGCGCCTGTAATCTGCCTGAGGGAGATGCTCTGTTGTTGTTGGATTCGCTCAGCGTTTCCTCTGCTCAGTAGGGCGTACCAAGCCGGCGCTGCGTATGTTAAACATGGCCGTAGGTAGGTCTTGTAGATGCTGAGTTTCGTTTTCAGCGGAAGCTTCGAGGAGAGCACCGGTCGCAGTAACGCGCGCGATGTTCGGGTCCTAGCGATGACTTTGTTCGCGTGTTTATTCATAGTGAGCCGCCGGTCGATTTCGACGCCTAGGTAGGTCGCCGATTCGCGCCAAGCTAGCTGCTCACCACGGAGATACAAGGTGGAAGGCTTCTTTACGGAGAGATTCATAAGCATTGCTTGTGTCTTTCGCACGTTAACCGAGAGCCTCCATTTGTCAAGCCACTCGGGGAGCAGGTTTAGTACGCGTTGCATTTTCAACACTGCGAATCTAGCATTTTTGTTGTATGTTAGATACGCTGCGTCGTCGGCGTACAGTGCTAGTGTGGATTCGTCTGACTTCGGAATGTCATCGGTGTAACGTGAGTACAATGCTGGGGAGAGGCAACTCCCTTGCGGTACGCCGGCTAAGATTTTCCTTGACGTCGAGGACTCTGTCTCTACTGATACGTGAAAACTTCTATCACTCAGGAAGGAGGCTACTATTCGGACTAGACGTTGGGAAGCGCTGGACGTCGCTAGTTTGTACAGCAGACCGTCGTGCCAAACTCTGTCGAACGCCTTCTCCATATCAAGAAAAACTGCAACTGTGCTTCCCCTCTGGTTCATGCCCTGGGTCATCATGTGCAGTACTCTCAATAATTGGAGTGTCGTTGAATGTTCCGCTCTAAAACCATACTGCTCGTCGCGGGGGGTGATGTGCGGGGCGAGGTGTTTCAGTAAGAGGCGTTCGTACACTTTTGATTGTGTAGATAGCAGCGTGATGGGCCGATAACTCTCCGGTTTCAACACGTTCTTACCGGGTTTAGGCAGCAATATAACGCGTCCGTCTCTGTATATAGTCGGGAAGTGTCCAGTGCGATTTATACCGTTGTACAGTCGTGTTAGCGCCGCGACGGCGCGCGGCGGTAACCGACGTAGGGCTTCATTGGTTATTTTATCTGCACCGGGCGCCTTCCTTAGCTTCGTGCGTTGTATCGCACGCTGCACTGCACCCGGGGTGAAAACAATTGGATCGTCATCGGCCGCTATCGGTGTAGAAAAATAGCCTCGTAAGTACTGTTGCACCATTTCGACGTGAGCTGTATTTTCTGTCTCGTTAGGGCGGAATTGGCGTTCTAAGTGGTCGGCGAATATTTCAGCGCGGTCTGCTGCGTGATATCGCAAAGTTCCATCGGCTGCCAGTAGTGGGCGTACTGGAGGCGGAGATCTCGTCAGCTGCCTGCACAATTTATGGATGGAATTCCAGTCATCACTGACATCCTCTATGTGCTGCTGCCAACTCTCCTCTCGATGGGTTTCTAGCGCGTCCTTTACTACGGTCGTAAGGCGATGAAGTTCGGCCTTTAACACAGGACACCGCGTCCTCTGCCACAACTTGCGTAGTCGACGTTTGTCTGTTAGCTTACGCTTGATGGCGTCGGGGAGTGGCGAGTATTGTTGTCGCTTCTTAGTCTCGGTGGAGGACTCATTGAAGGCCGTCTGAATAGTCTCCGTAATAAGCACCGCTAGCCGCTCCACATCATCCGGAGTTGAGATGGGAAACGACGCCGCGAGCCTGGAGTCTACTTTTTCGGTGTACTGGGCCCAGTTGATGAGACGCTTGGGAATTGGTGGTGAGACCGAAAGTGGAGTCTCTGGAATCGTCACGAGTACCGGTAGATGGTCCGAGAACATGCTCTCCAATAGAACCTCTTGCGTAGGTTGGCAGTGTAAGTTCTTGTGAACTATAATATCCAGGACATCGGGTGCCGCCGCATCACTATACGGATAATGCGTCGGAACCTCGGGGCCCTGCACGGTATAGCCCCAGCGCTCCGCATCGTCAAACAACCGACGTCCGCTTGGGCAAATGTGCGTGGCGCACCATGCTGTGTGTTTGCAATTAAAATCGCCAGCCAGAAGGACAGGTGTATTAGTCTCCGTATCGACTAGGCGGGTTATCTCCGCCGGGTCCAGCTTCCCAATCGGGGGTCTATAGGCTGCGTACAGGTGCATGGATTGCCTACCCGCGTGGATGTCAACTCCTAAAGCATAAAGCTTGGCCCTCTTGTGGACAGACTCGGTCTCGACTATCTTGATCGGTTGATGGACTAAGCGGCGTCTGACTAGCACTGCCAACCCACGGTAAGCCCTTCCATGGGGAGAAAGTTCGTCTTTCCGATAAATATGGTAGTTTGGGATTCTCAGCGTAATGGACTCCTTCAGGTGCGTCTCAGACACCAAACAGACGTCAATATCCTGCTCCTTGAGTAGCGCTTTCAGCAGAGCAACCTTTTTGTATAGGCCGTCTGCATTCCAGTGCAAAACTCTAAGAGCCCCCATGTTGCAGTCTCAATTGGATGAGCTGAGCCATTCCTCCTAGTAACACTGACAGGGTGTTCTGTCCTGTCCGTACGGCCTTCAATACGTCCTCCATGATAATAAGAGCGACGTCTAAAACGGCAGTGGCGTTGTTGTCGATCGCTCCAGCGCTGGGTGCCGGTATATGCGATGTAACAACCGCCGTTTGCCTCGCCTGACGACCTACTTGTTGTGTAGGGACGCCCGCTTTCTTCAAATCACCTTTTCGGGGTGCTGAAGTGGCTGCGGTCTGGGTCCTTTCGGCCGGTTTTTGCGCCTGTACGGCTTGCGCAGCCTTCCGGGACTTCTTCCTGCGCCTCTTCTTCTTGAGAGAGGCGCCTCTCTCGGTGGGAGCGTTCGCCTGTGCCATTAAAGAAGTCGTTTCTGTCTGTAAATCGACTGTAACGGCCTTCTTTGTCTGTTTTGAGGCACCGGCGGTGATTGCAACTGTCCCTGCTCGCTTGTTTCGCAATTCGCGACGAAACACAGCGCATCTGGGATTGTTGGCCGTGTGCGCCTCTCCACAGTTGGCACACGTCGGCGGCTCCTCTCTGGGACGCGGACAATCACTAGCTGCGTGCTCTTCTCCGCAGCGCACACACGCTTGTTTGCGGTGGCACATGTGCGATGAATGCCTGAAGCGCTGACAGCGGTGGCACTGGGCTGGCCCCTGCCTGCCTCGCCACGCCTCTATCTTGACTCCGGGCATGCACAACAGCTCGGTGACGTCATAAATCCGGGGGATTGTATCGGCGGTCTTCTTCAGTTGAGCGAAGAAAATGCATCCGGGTCTCCCTTGTCGCGCACGGATGGGTCGCACGTACTCGGGTACGAAGTTCAGTTCCGCTAGGGCTTCTGAAATCTCGTTCGGATCCGTGTCAGACGGTAGCCCTCGTATCGCTACCTTCGCGCTGGTTTCAGCAGGCAACGAATACGAGAACCAGCTGAGCTTCTGGGTCTTCTCGAGGTCGTACAAGTACCTTTGCACGGCACGGTATTCTTCTTCCGTCTTCGGTGTGAACCGCACTCCTCTGCCAAAGGGTCTCGCGTTCGGGCTATGGCCCAGCTTAGACTTCAAGGCTTTGAAGTGCGTCGTCCAATCCGGTAGGGTCTCAACAATAAGCGGCGGGTAGCGCGGGTTTGCTTTCGGCGGCACCGCAGGCTTGCTACTCACCGACGCCGGCGGTACTTGCGACGCACCGGACGTTGATGTCGACGCCTGCGCTCGTACCGTGTCGGCAAACGACATTGTAGGCACTACGTCGCTCCTTGTCCGCGGGGGGGGAGAAGGAGGAGGGGGGGGTGGCGCTTCGTCACTTGACGGCGGGGGGGGAGGAGGAGGGCACACTACGTCGCGGCGTCGACAGATGCGCGGGTCGCGTTGCTCTCTCGGGGTTGGCATGGCAGGGGGAGGTACCTCCATCGGTACAGTAAGAGAGGCAGGAGGGCTAGCGAGTGCAAGGCGTATACGCTTCTGCATCTCGGCCTCTGTATCGCTCTCTGGGGACCTCTGGCGCCTTACACCGCGCTCGCATAACGCTTGCACGGCTTCTTGCGCCTCGACCACTTCCAGTGAGGGGGGGGTTGAAGACCCTGCCGCCACCTCATCCTGGTAGTCCCGGATGGTCATCGCTATCCTTTCCGTCAAGGGGTCCGAGAAGATGCCCCGCCGGCAGATCTCGGCGAATTTCACCATGTCATCCTCTAGGATAGACTTTGGCGAAATGCCGGAACCCAGCAGGCGCACTCGCGGGACCGCCAAGACAGTCGGGTCGCGTGACGTCACCGGTGTCGGGTGAAGCAACGCGGACCTAGCACCGTCGCGCTTACGCGACGACGAAAGCGACCTGGAGCGCTCGCCCTGAGAAGGGCGCGACGCTCCGGCGCGGGAGGCACCGACGCCGCCGCCGGCGTCGATGTCTGGTTTAACCCTTTCGCGTGGAGTGTGCGACGGCGGCCTGGTGGCTTCGCCCTGAGAAGGGCGCATGCCTCCGGCGCTGCGCTCGGACAACAGCGACGAATGGGAAGCAGCGACGCCCGCGACGGCGTCGGTGCTTTTTATACCCTTTCTGAGGGACGTCAGCGGCGGCTGCCTGGAAGTTTCGCCCTGAGAAGGGCGCATACCTCCGGCGCTGCGCTCCGGCTGGGAGGTAGCGACGCCCGCGACGGCGTCGGTACCTTTTGCACCCTTTCGCGGCTGCTTCGACGCAGATGGCTGCGGAGCAGGTACGACGGGCGCACGCGGCGGCTGCGCGGGGGGGGATCGCGGCGACGGCACGGGGGGTTCGCCTCGGCTGGCGGCGACGGGCGTCGGGCGTTTGGCCCCGAGAGGGGCCTTTTTATCGGAGCCCTGAGAAGGGCTCGACATCGGAGGGACGGTCTTGCTCCTGTATCCGCAGTCTGGCGGCCACAAACCTCACGCCCCCAGGCCCTAAGGCCCGAGGGGAGAAAGTGTTACGGCTTAGCCAAGAGTCGTCAGGGCTGTGGAGTCACCTCTGCAATGCCTTCAGGTTTAATTGTACCTTAAAAAAGTACAGAGAAACTTTCCGGCGGCGCAGGCGTATCTCAGTTGATGTTTCGTTACGAAACACAACAGAGATACAACTAGCGACACTGGTCAGTCGCGGATCGCACAGGTACTACACGGAGCGAACGTCGAGACGTCTGCTCAGTGCGGCGGCCGTAGCGGTCTGACACTAATGGTTTCGAACTGGCGCTAGCGCCCGTATATATAGAGACAAGCCGTAGCAGGGCACGATCGGGTTTTGTGCGCGATAAAAGCCGAATATGAGATATTACTATATATATATATATATATATATATATATATATATATATATATATATATATATTTATTTATTTTTCTCTCTGTAATATATTTTTGTATGCAATATTAAATAATGATATTTTTAAAGGTAATACTTATATATAAGTATATATTATACATATTGATATTAGAGTTATGAATGTTAAAGAAGCGAGTGAGATATGTAAGGATCGAGTCACGTGGCGCTCGGTTCACTCTGCCTACCCCGCAAGGGATTTGGCGTGAAGTTATAGATAGATAGATATTAGAGTTTTATACGATATGCATATGCTTTCACATCTCTCTGTCAATCACAACAAGGTGTAATAATACTTTTACATGCGTGTACTATGAGTTTATTATCTTAGTTTACGTTAAGTAATAGTAGTGCCTGCGTACTGTTCGTAGACAATCAATATTTTATTTTATTTTTTAACGTGCGGTGTGGTGTGTTAGTTTATTGTAGAACAAATAAAAACAATATTGATAAACATGCGGCCCTGAAAAGGGCCTTTTGATATGAAAGAAAACGTTGGTGTTCGTGTGGCACGACACACTGGTGTGTGTGTTTTTGTTGTACGCACACTTACAGCCAGCGGCTTAGGCGCGTTCACCGCGAATCCTGCGCGCCAGCTGGATGTCTTTCGGCATTATCGTCACGCGTTTAGCGTGAATGGCGCACAGGTTGGTGTCTTCGAATAGACCGACGAGGTACGCCTCGCTGGCCTCCTGGAGAGCCATAACCGCCGAACTTTGGAAACGCAGATCGGTCTTAAAGTCTTGAGCGATCTCGCGCACCAAACGCTGGAACGGCAGTTTGCGGATGAGAAGCTCCGTGCTCTTCTGATAGCGACGAATCTCACGGAGGGCGACGGTGCCGGGCCTGTAGCGATGAGGCTTCTTCACACCGCCGGTGGCCGGTGCGCTCTTGCGAGCCGCCTTGGTCGCCAACTGTTTACGCGGAGCTTTACCTCCGGTAGATTTACGAGCGGTCTGCTTAGTACGGGCCATGTCGATGCACTAACGCGAACGAACAGATATGAAAAGAGTGGGGAAAACGCGACGCGAATACGTGTGTCGTGAGCGGAGATAGGATCACGAATGGTGAACGGCGCATACGTTAAAACGCTTTTATTAGGACGTTCGATGTGTCTCTCTTTCTAAATATACACGTCTCTTTCACGCGTCACATTTAAAAGTTAAAAATATTGTAAAGTTATATTACACATACAACAACAAGTACTGGTCCAAAAAGAAATCACAACTAAACAACGAACGAACGAATGGATAAATTAATTATTAAATTAATATATAAGAAACAAAGAACAACGAACTGTGTAACGGAAAATTATCAGTACTTACAGAAATAATAATAACCTATTTATATTTGACCGCTGAAGTAATCATTAAAAGTTCGTTCGTTCTTTCTTTCTTAAATCGATATCAAATTCGACGAAATCCATCGACCATCACCAATTAGGTTTTATATCTTGTTCTTGTTCATAGGTACGTACAAGTAAGTGTATATACGAACACAAATTTGTGCGTGCGTGCGTGCATAATAGATAAACCTACCACATAAATATAATATATATATACACAACATACATATAGATCGACAAGTCGTAAGAAACAATTCATTTACATGAACGTATTTGTGGCCCTGAAAAGGGCCTTTTGATCGCGTCTAGCCTCGACGGCGATGACAAGACGAACGACGACGCCACCTCACTTGGAGCTGGTGTACTTGGTGACCGCCTTGGTGCCCTCGCTGACTGCGTGCTTGGCGAGCTCGCCGGGCAGCAGGAGCCTCACAGAGGTCTGCACCTCCCTGGACGTGATTGTAGATCTCTTGTTGTAGTGAGCCAAGCGGGAAGCCTCGGCGGCGATGCGCTCGAATATGTCGTTCACGAAAGAGTTCATGATCGACATGGCCTTGCTGGATATACCGGTGTCGGGGTGGACCTGCTTGAGCACCTTGTAGATGTAGATGGCGTAGCTCTCCTTCCTCTTGTGCTTCTTCTTTTTCTTGTCGGTCTTGGAGATGTTCTTTTGGGCCTTGCCGGATTTTTTGGCGGCCTTACCACTCGTCTTGGGCGGCATTGTCGACGATAGTCACTTGTAACAAAATAGTATAAAATAAGCGCGCGGACTACACACGTGCGTAGCGTGCGAACCGTGAGCAGAGTATATTTTTTAAACACCGTTTCCCCCGCTTTTATTACGACAACACTGTACGACGGCGGCGAGACGTCCCCCGTATAGAGGGAGGGTGTCGTCCCCCCCCCCCCCCCCCGCGCGCGAGCAAACCACCGGCACCGGGTCGCGTCCGCGTCGAGGACTTAAAAACAATAAGCAGAATAAAATAATAATAATAATAATAATCATTAGCAGGCAGCGGTGAGTCAGTTGTGTATGTGTATGTCGGTGGGTGTAATCGTCGATCGAATATCATTTGAAATAAAGGCAGAAAAAGTATATATTTATATACAATATAGGAAAGCAATACGTACGTACTTACTATTTGTTTACATATTATATGTAATGTGTGCGTAGCCATAGACAGTATTAATTAATTCACTCATGAACATGTACGTAGGTATAATTAACAAAGTGCAGTCAGTCAGTCAGTCAGTCAGTTAGTCAGTTAGTTAGTTAGTTGAGTAATCATCGTGATTAGAAACATTTTAACGAATAAAATAAAATAAAATCGAATCGTATTGTGGCCCTGATAAGGGCCTTTTGTTTGTCGAGAGCGGCGGATCGGAGGATCGATCGATCGCTCGAGAGAGAAGAGAGCGATTTACGCCTTCTTCTCGGTCTTCTTGGGAAGGAGTACAGCCTGAATGTTGGGCAGGACGCCACCCTGGGCGATCGTCACGCCGGAGAGGAGTTTGTTCAGCTCTTCGTCGTTGCGGATGGCCAGTTGTAGATGTCTCGGTATGATTCTGGTCTTCTTGTTGTCCCTGGCGGCGTTGCCTGCCAACTCGAGCACTTCAGCGGCCAAATACTCCATGACGGCGGCTAGGTACACCGGTGCACCGGCACCGACGCGCTCGGCGTAGTTACCCTTGCGCAGAAGCCTGTGGATACGGCCCACGGGAAACTGTAGTCCGGCGCGATTGGATCGCGACTTTGCCTTCCCCTTAACTTTACCGCCCTTGCCGCGTCCCGACATGTTGATTTATAATAAGAACACAAACGAACAATCGAATAACAACAGCGAAGCGAACGCACGCACTGACGTTCGACTCGAGTACGGTTAGAGAGTATTGTGTGGCGAGAAAATTTCCCAACCCTCGTATATATATCGTAGTGTCGCACGCCGTACACTGCGCCCATCGAGTGGGGGCAAGCGTGTGCGTGCAGTGAGCGAGATAGCTAGCTAGCTAGCTAGCTAGCTAGTTAGTTAGTTATTATAAAGTATTTAGCTAGTTATTATAAAGTAAAATAATTACTTTAGGTATTTAACTAAAATGGATTTATGTTTATTGTTTTCAGGTGAAAGCGGCGTAAGCGGCGGCGGCGGCGGCGTGCGTGCGTGCGTGCGTGCGTGCGTGCGTGCGTGCGTGCGTGCGTGCGTGCGTGCGTGCGTGCGTGCGTGCGTGCGTGCGTGATTCATATTCAGAACAGGATGGGGATGAATGCAGCTATATAATATAATACTTACTTATACAGTGTACACACAGGTGAGTAGTGATTAGTGATAGTGTTTGTTTGTTTGTTTGTTGTGTTGTGGGAGTCGGGCAGTCGGGCGGGGATATAATGTATATCTACAGATTGATTGATCGATCGATCTATATAAGAAGAAACTTTTCGTATATAGTGAACGTTTGTTAGCCCTGAAAAGGGCTTTTTGCGAAGTGTCGTCTGTACGTGTGGCGGGCGGGCGGGCGTCGTCGTCGAAGACATCGCGATCATCGCCGCGGCCGTCGCACCAGCAGCAGCTACAGTTTTTGTTGTTGTTATTATTATTATTATTAATAATAATAATAACAAGAAAAAAAAAAGCAGCAAGCGCTAGAGACGACGGCCACCGGGCGGGGATCGCGATCGCGATAGGTCGGCGAGCGTGCACAAACCTAACACACCGACGACGACGACGACAACACCACCACGACCACAGCACGAGACACTGCACGGGCACCCACCGCAGCGCACACACAGCTTGCATGCGGCGCAGGCGGGCGGAGGCGGCGGCGGCGGCGCGAAGGTGAATTACTTCTTGGCGGCTGCGGCTTTCTTCGCGGCGGGCTTCGACTTTGGAGTGGCGGCTGCCTTCTTCGGTTTGGGCGCTTTGGGTTTCTTGGTTGGAGGTTTGGCGCTCTTCTTCGCCTTCGGCGCGGCGGCCTTGGCTTTTGCGGGTGCGGCGGCCTTTTTGGCGGCGGGCTTCTTCTTGGCGGCGGCAGCTTTCTTGTCTTTAGTGGCAGCCTTCGCGCCTTTACTGGGCGACGAAGCGGACGAGGAGGCGGCCGCGGAAGGCTTCTTGGATTTCGCAGCGGCGGCCTTCTTCGACTTGGCTGCCGACGAAGCGGCGCCTCTGCCGCCAGCTTTACCACCACCGGATGCCGGTTTCTTCGACGCGGAAGACTTGGATTCCAATTTGAAGGATCCCGACGCTCCTTTGCCTTTGGTCTGGATGAGCGCGCCGGATTCGACGGCGCTCTTCAAGTATTTCCTTATGAAAGGTGCCAATTTCTCGGCGTCAACCTTGTATTGGGCTGCGATGTATTTCTTGATAGCTTGAAGCGACGATCCACTTCGCTCCTTCAGCTCCTTGATGGCGTTTGTGACCATTTCAGAAGTCTTCGGGTGCGTAGGCTTTGCTTTGGCTTTTTTCACTCCGCTCGCGGCGGACGCCTTGGGCTGCTTCTTCGCCGGGGTAGCGGGAGCGGGCGTCTCTGATGCTACAGCTGTGTCTGCCATCTCGTAGGTAGGTATGTTGTGGTGGTGTCTATTTAACAACGGTCAGTCAGTCGTCAACGCGGACGTAGCGAGTGCAGTCGCAATGTAATCGTTGAAAACTAACACGAGAAGTGTCCGATGGCTGGCGCCAGCATCGCGCGAGCGACCCCCGCAAGCAGAGCAATACTGTAACGCGGTCGCGAGTGTCGTGAGACGTTTTCTCGTATCAAAAGTTCTAACTTTTCACTTACACGCATCGAAATAAATTGTTTTTTAACAATTTATCTTTCAGTTTTATACAATTTTATTTTACAAACTGAATCTCATTGAATACTGCTACCGTGCAAATATTACTTCGACATGTTCGCGTACACATTTACCGAGATATACACGTTTATATTCGTCGTGATATATCCCTAGCACCTAGGGTCCGCTTCAAAAGTTATTTTTCTTTATAAAACATGAGCGGTTCGTGAATAAATATCGTTAGGACAACAGCGAATAATCCAATCTTCGAATGTGACAATATTTCGCATTCATAATGCTATATTGCAACGTATTATGACACTGTCAACTCGGGGGTCGTAAAACACGCGCAGACCTAGCCAGCGTCTGCTCGATCAGTACGGGCTTCTCTCCTATGTCCAGAAGTTTGATACCTTCGCGATAGTGTAATATTCCAAAGGCATCGTTCTACATATTTATCGATCAAAATATTTACACAAACAATGGTCGAGTGAGCGCTCGTTGCCGCCGATGAAAGTTACCCGCATGTACGCGCAAACGCGGCAGTCCGCCGTTTAGACATTACGCAGCAGCAAGCATACTCAACTCTATCTGCACTCCTTATGTCTCGTTAATTTAATTTATATGTATATATATATATATATATATATATGAAACACATACACTTTAGTAATACTATAGAGGGGTAACGTTAAAGTGAACAGTATCTACGCAACACACGTAAACTTTATAGGTAATAATAACAAACGCATCGAGCACTGTCTGAGACAGCAGGCAGAGAGAGCTGAAAAAACATTATATATTTTATGTATGTATATATATACACCTACCTACCTATATATAATAAATAAATAAATAGGTATGCATATAAATCAAATTAGTTATTCGAACAAACAAAAATTTTTTCACTCTCGCGCGCGCGCTATTCTCATGAAGTATCGTACCGCGTGTATACACATACAACTTTAGTAGTGGTATTATTATTAGTAGTAGTAGTAGTAGTAGTAGTAGTAGTAGTAGTGAGGGGGGGGGGGGGGCTACCTACCTACCTAGGTAGGTAGGTACTTATTAATATTATTGTATATGCGCATGGATAAACGTGAAAACATACTGTTGTAATAGTAGTAGGTAGGTTGTATGTATGTATGTATGTATAAAAGATAAGATAGATTGATTGAAAGTAGAAACAATATCATAACGGCAATGAACAATATGCGGCCCTGAAAAGGGCCTTTTGTTATCACGTATCACGACGTATAGGAAGATGGATATCTATCTATCTTCTTAACCGCCGAAACCGTACAGAGTGCGTCCTTGGCGTTTCAGGGCGTAGACTACATCCATAGCGGTGACGGTCTTCCTCTTGGCGTGCTCCGTGTAAGTTACGGCGTCACGGATCACGTTCTCGAGGAACACTTTCAGCACGCCGCGCGTCTCTTCGTAGATGAGACCGGAGATACGTTTGACGCCGCCTCTGCGCGCTAAACGACGGATGGCTGGTTTTGTGATACCCTGGATGTTATCACGAAGCACTTTCCTGTGTCGCTTGGCTCCTCCCTTTCCCAAGCCTTTTCCACCTTTACCGCGACCGGTCATCCTATCGATTGAATTCGACTACAAAACAGACAGACAGTGAACGAACGAACGAAACGAGCGAACGGCGCGAGTTGTTGCACACTAATGGTTTCGAACTGGTTTTTTTTTTTTTTTTTTTTTTTTTTTTTTTTTTTTTTTTTTTTTTTTTTTTTTTTTTTTTTTTTGACCTGACTATGTAGTTAGCCCCGGTTGGGCTGTCACTACGTCACCGGACTAGAGGGCGGGCGTGAGGCGCCACAGCCTGAAAAACAAAGTTAAGCGACAGCCTAAGGGCCCCCGAGAGGGGTCGGACCTCGGCTCAGGACGTCGCTGGAGAAACAAATCGAACACGCGGGTTCGTGCCTTAAGGGCCTGTCGGAGAGAGAGGCGCCCAGGTACCGTGGGCTACCGGTACCTGGTGTATCGCGCAGAAGTCCTTACTCTTCGCGCCCGGAGCCGCCGAGCGCGGTGTGTGTCTGGAGTGTTGGGGTTGGAGGGGGAGAGGTAGGGGGCGTTCGCAACAGTAATGCGATCATCGGGATCAAAGAGTGAATTCCGCGGTCTGCGCCGGAACCCCCGGGCGTCGATCCGCGGGGTGTAATTGACAGCCCGGGCTATCAATGGGTTGGGATGTTGAGAGGCAGTTTCGAAGTAGCGTCTAGACGCTTTCTTCATGAAACTAATGATGGAAGGGAGTTCAAGGTCGAGATGGAGATCTGCGACCCTGAGATAGTGAGGGGCAGCGGTTGCATTGCGGGCAAACCGGTTTTGGATAATCTGGAGCTTAGCCAGATGGGAGCGCGCAGCGTGTGCGAACACTACGCTGGCGTATGTGAGAACGGGGCGGATGCAGGCTTTGTAGAGTGTACACTTATTTCTAAGTGACATTCTACGATTCCTGAATATCGGACCGAGCCGGCCTAGATAGAACGCGGCTTTGTTCCTAACAGCGGTGATGTGAGGTCCAAACGTCATTCTGGAGTCTAGGATGACACCTAGGTATTTGGCCTTCTCGACCCATGGGATGGGTCGGCCGAACAATGAGATGGGGCTCACGGTCCTATGTTGGGAATCTGGTCTCGTAAGACCTCGTGGATCCCGAGAAAAGAACACAGCGGCACTTTTCTCCGGATTCACTTCGATTCGCCAACGTCGGAACCATTCGCCTAGAGCGTTAGCCGCTCTCTGGAGCCTATCCGATATGTTGGATTTGGCTCGTTCGGAAGTGTAAAGTGCCGTATCATCGGCAAAGAGGGCTAGCTCCACGAAGGGAGTCTTGGGAACATCGTTGGTGTACAACGTGTATAGGATAGGGCCGAGCACGGAGCCCTGAGGGACCCCGGCTCGGATAGGGTGCGGCCTCGAGAGAGTGCCGTGGACTCTGACGCGGAGGGAGCGATTCGACAAGTAGTCTCGTAAGATGTGCACGAGACTGTCTGGCACTTCCATTTGGTGTAGCTTATATATTAAGCCATTGTGCCAGACTTTGTCGAACGCTTTCGCGACGTCGAAAAACAGGGCACCGGTATGGCGCCCTGTTTGAAAGTTGGAGAGGACGTGCTCCGTGATGCGGTGCACTTGGTGGACTGCCGAGTGTTTGGGACGGAACCCAAACTGCTCGTCTATGAGAAGGCCTCTAAGTTCAACGAACTTTTTGAGGCGAATGGCTATGATGCGCTCATAGACTTTCCCCAGGCATTTGAGGAGACTAATGGGCCTGTAAGAGGCGGGGTTCTTCAGGCATTTGCCTGGTTTGGGGATGCCAACTACGTCTGCATCTTTCCAGGAGTCTGGAAATCTGCAGTTCGCGAGAGCGGCGTTGAATATCGCCACGAGAAGGACTAACAGGGGGCCTGGGAGGAGTTTGAGGACCGAGTTCGTGATGCCGTCAGCTCCGGGAGCTTTCCGGCTCCGAAGGTCCCTGATGATCGTTTGGACCTCCTCAACCGTTGTAGGCTCGAGGGGGATCGTGGGAGGTGTCGCGAGGATTCGTTCCACCTCGGAGTCAACCATCTGAACGTGTTCGTCGTCGGTTGGTTCTAGACTAGGAGAGCATTGGCTCTCCAGGCTGTCTGCAAAGCATTCAGCCTTTTCGTCATCATCGAACGCTATCGTACCGTCTGGTCGGGTCAGGGGAGGGCATTGGGTTATTTGGTCGGAACGGAGAGATTTAGCAACTCGCCAGTACGCCGTGTGCGAGGGCTTAATTTCTCCAACAAAGTTGGCCCACCGTTCATCCCTGAACTCTTTGATGCGCTTCTTTACTTGGCGTTGTAAATAGCGCATCCGAGAACGGTTCTGTTCGGTGGGACAAGAGTCATGGGCGCGTGTCGCTGCGTTCTTTTCCGACACTAGTTCTCGCAAATAAGCAGGGAGTTCCCAACGCCGAGCTAAGTCGGCCGTTGAAACCTCTCTGGAGCAGTTGTTAGCTGCCGTTTGCAAGTGGCTAGTGAGGGCGTCGATCGCAAGGTCGGTCTCGTCATTTGTGAGAATCTGTTCGGGTACTTGCTCCAGCTCGGGTGTGGAAGTCTGTGCGAGCACTCTTTTGAGTTTTCGCCAGTCCGTTACCCGTCTGGTGTCCTCGTCTGTCGGTGAGTCAGTTGGTAGCCCGAACTCGATCAGAACTGGCCGGTGGTCAGAGCTAAGTTCTGTGTGCACTTGGATTGAACGCATCCGTAAGGCTACGTTCTTTAGAAGTGCAAAATCCAGAACGGTCGGGCGGTGTCCCACTGTTGCGGAATAGTGGGTGGGAGACATGGGAGCTATGACGTCGAATCCTAGGGAGTCCTGTAGGCTCTCTAGGATTACGCCGTTTGGTGAAGACGAGTGGCTATTCCACTGGATGTGCTTACTATTGAAATCTCCAGCCAGAATGGTGGAGTTTCCTAGGGCAAAGAGGGCTTGCAAGTCGCTCTGAAGGATACGCTTGCTCGGGGGGAGGTACGCGGACGCGATATTGATCGGCTGATGGCCGGTCATCCCTAGCCTGCAGATGGTGACCTCGAGGTTTTCGAGAGATGGGGGTTCTAGTGGGATGCAGTGCAGGGACCTTTTGTAATAGACTAGGGTTCCGCCCCCGCGGCCCTCTCTATCATTACGGATGACGTTGTAATTTGCAATGCGCGGGTCGCGATTGCATGGTTTCAAAAGGGTCTCCTGCACTAGGAGGATATCAACTTGGTGGTCGGTTAGGTACTGGCGTACTTCATCCCGTTGCCACGCAAGGCCGTTTGCGTTATAGAACGCAAGGGAAAGGGAGCGTGGTTTCACTCTTTGATTCCGTGAACCCATTATTGTTGGGAGAGGTTTGTGCGCCGAAGGTGGGCAGGCGCGCGATAGTCCATGATGGACTCAAACACAGCGATGTGTTTGCAGACGATCTGGAATTGGTTTCCCACTCCAGTGTCTTGGAAGTCATGTAGCTCGCGGGCTAGGACGAATAGCTCTGACATGTCGATTTTACTCGCCATGTCAAACACTATGTCCGTCAAATGGGGTTTGCGTCCTCCCAGAGGGGGAGTCTGCTGGGGTGCAGCTGCTGGGGCAGTCTCTACGGGTTCGACCGGTGCGGGTAGGGGCGCAAGAGGCTGCCTGGGTGAAGCCCATGCAGACACTGCGGGGATGGGTGCCGGAATAAATGGCTGGGGGACCCGAGTGGGCCGAAGCTGGGGGTAAGCCGTTTGGCTCTGGGAGGGCGGAGGGAGGCGCGTGTGCGAGCGCCCTTTGGCTTGTGCCGGCCTCGTGCGCCTCTTCGGCGCCTTAGGGCAGCCGCCATAGTTGGCGGTATGCCCCACGGCGCCGCAGAGAACGCACGCTGGCGGCTCCACCGCTGGGTCGCGCGGACACTGGCCCCGTTCGTGATCGCCTAAGCATTTCACGCAACGGAACCGCGAGAAGCAATTACGGGCAGAGTGCCCGTAATTCTGGCAGTTGTGACACTGCCCTGGGAGTCCACGTTTGTGGGGGAGTTCGACTTCGATGTCGAAGAGACCACAAATATTTGTGATCTGAAAGATCTTCTTACCCTCGGGGGTAAGGGGAAGGTGGCAGATAACCATATTATATGGCTCGCCATCCTTGCGGTGGTTGCGGGTCATCCGGTGTACCGACCGGACGGGGACTCCTTGTCCTTTAATGGACTCGGTTATGCCATCTAGTGACAGCGACGTGGGGACGCGTTTAACCACCACGCGAAGTTCACGTTCCTCCTCGAGAGCGTACGTGAAGTACTCCACGCGCCGCTCTCGGAGGAGGCCCGTGAGTTTTCGGTGGTCGTTGGGTGTTGCCACCGTGACGCTGATGCCAAGGTGGGTCGACTTTGCCCTTGTGAGGCGAATCTCTTTCGCGGGGAGATCGACCGCGTAGAGCCGCTCCCAGACCTTTCCGTCACGGATGGTGATCGGCGGCGGGAGCTTGGCCTTCGGTGTCTCTTGCGAGAGCACCGTTGGCGAAGAGGGACGGGCCACTCCGGTGTTACCCTTTGCGGCCTTTGCGGGACGGGAGTCACTGGAGCGGGGCTTCCGCTTCCGGTTCTCCGGGACAGTGGTCCATTTGGCCTCCGTAAGGGGGTCGACAATGGACTCTAAGTCTGACTCGTCGTCGGACAAGGAGCTGGTGGGCCCCGTTATGATTGCAGCTGCAGCTGCACCCTGGTCTATGTCCATCTCCTGTGGTCCTGAAGGGGCTGCAGGAGGGACGGAGGAGGCGCTGCTGCAAGAGGCAACAGCGGTGGCGGCCTGAGGGGCCTTAGCGGGGGTGGCCTGAGGGGCCTTGGTAGTCGCAGGTGCGACTTCCGTGGGTTTGACCTGAGGGGCCTTAACGGCTTTAGCCTGAGTGGCTTTAGCGGGCGAGGCCTGAGGGGCCTTGGGGGATTTTGCCTGAGGGGCCTTGGTTTGTTTGGCCTGAGGGGCCGGGGGCGGGGGTGGGGGGGCGACCTTAGTGGCCGCTGGGGTTTTTGCCTGAGGGGCGGGGGGTGCGGGGTTTGTTCGGCACCAGGTGCCGAACCCCGTTAATAGGTCGGGGGCCATCGAGGCCACGTACCTACGCAGCATATGAAGCTGCGTAGTTGGATCCAGCCGGGGATCCATGGCAGACATTGCCTACCTGAGGGGGTGAAGGGCCGCCCGAGGGGTACACTCGGGCGGTGTGTACCCTGCGTGAAAAGCCTAACCTCCCGGCCGGGTATAGGCCAGGAGGGTCCTAAGTCCCTAGTGTGTGTGGACCGGTGCCAGTCTTATTGTGCACCGGTTTGAGTACCTAGTCTTAAAACTAAGAAACTTAACTACCTAACCGATAACTGGGGTTGACGAGGGTAGCCCCCAAGGCCAGTGGTCCCAGTCCCAGCCGAATGACTTGCCGTTCCCAGAGGGGGAAAGGCTAGCGTACGGGTCAACGCTACGACTCGCTCTGTTGGCACGTTCGCAAATTCACCACTGCCGAAGCAGCGAGGTGGTCAGCTACGCTTTCCTCTGCCTTGGAGCTAGCTCACAAGGCGAGTACCTCACGTTTGACTGCTAACCTAGTGAGATGCCGCACTTTCGTACGACAAACTCACCGTGAATTGCCGACACGTTTTCCACAAGCCGACCGCACTAAAATCGTGTGGATTTGCAGACCGCTCCTTAGAAACTTTTTCTACTGAGGCAAGTTCTGAAAAGAACTTCAACCTCACTCGAAGTCAGCGAAAAATTAGCCGGGCTAATATCCGCTGTAGACGGGCCTGCAGTGGGTCTATGCGACCGTACAGTACCTCGGGACACGAGCTGCAGAGGGTCTTGAGAAAGACCGTACAGCGAAGCGTGTGTATTAGGCGGAAGCCTGTAGGGGAATGGCACAAGTAGCGCACGGATCCGAATCGGTAAGCGGGAGCGAACCGTGACCGTCTCCGAGCGCTGCTCAAACCGGACTGTGTGTTTCGAACTGGCGCTAGCGCCCGTATATATAGAGACAAGCCGTAGCAGGGCACGATCGGGTTTTGTGCGCGATAAAAGCCGAATATGAGATATTACTATATATATATATATATATATATATATATATATATATATATATATATATATATATTATTTATTTTTCTCTCTGTAATATATTTTTGTATGCAATATTAAATAATGATATTTTTAAAGGTAATACTTATATATAAGTATATATTATACATATTGATATTAGAGTTATGAATGTTAAAGAAGCGAGTGAGATATGTAAGGATCGAGTCACGTGGCGCTCGGTTCACTCTGCCTACCCCGCAAGGGATTTGGCGTGAAGTTATAGATAGATAGATATTAGAGTTTTATACGATATGCATATGCTTTCACATCTCTCTGTCAATCACAACAAGGTGTAATAATACTTTTACATGCGTGTACTATGAGTTTATTATCTTAGTTTACGTTAAGTAATAGTAGTGCCTGCGTACTGTTCGTAGACAATCAATATTTTATTTTATTTTTTAACGTGCGGTGTGGTGTGTTAGTTTATTGTAGAACAAATAAAAACAATATTGATAAACATGCGGCCCTGAAAAGGGCCTTTTGATATGAAAGAAAACGTTGGTGTTCGTGTGGCACGACACACTGGTGTGTGTGTTTTTGTTGTACGCACACTTACAGCCAGCGGCTTAGGCGCGTTCACCGCGAATCCTGCGCGCCAGCTGGATGTCTTTCGGCATTATCGTCACGCGTTTAGCGTGAATGGCGCACAGGTTGGTGTCTTCGAATAGACCGACGAGGTACGCCTCGCTGGCCTCCTGGAGAGCCATAACCGCCGAACTTTGGAAACGCAGATCGGTCTTAAAGTCTTGAGCGATCTCGCGCACCAAACGCTGGAACGGCAGTTTGCGGATGAGAAGCTCCGTGCTCTTCTGATAGCGACGAATCTCACGGAGGGCGACGGTGCCGGGCCTGTAGCGATGAGGCTTCTTCACACCGCCGGTGGCCGGTGCGCTCTTGCGAGCCGCCTTGGTCGCCAACTGTTTACGCGGAGCTTTACCTCCGGTAGATTTACGAGCGGTCTGCTTAGTACGGGCCATGTCGATGCACTAACGCGAACGAACAGATATGAAAAGAGTGGGGAAAACGCGACGCGAATACGTGTGTCGTGAGCGGAGATAGGATCACGAATGGTGAACGGCGCATACGTTAAAACGCTTTTATTAGGACGTTCGATGTGTCTCTCTTTCTAAATATACACGTCTCTTTCACGCGTCACATTTAAAAGTTAAAAATATTGTAAAGTTATATTACACATACAACAACAAGTACTGGTCCAAAAAGAAATCACAACTAAACAACGAACGAACGAATGGATAAATTAATTATTAAATTAATATATAAGAAACAAAGAACAACGAACTGTGTAACGGAAAATTATCAGTACTTACAGAAATAATAATAACCTATTTATATTTGACCGCTGAAGTAATCATTAAAAGTTCGTTCGTTCTTTCTTTCTTAAATCGATATCAAATTCGACGAAATCCATCGACCATCACCAATTAGGTTTTATATCTTGTTCTTGTTCATAGGTACGTACAAGTAAGTGTATATACGAACACAAATTTGTGCGTGCGTGCGTGCATAATAGATAAACCTACCACATAAATATAATATATATATACACAACATACATATAGATCGACAAGTCGTAAGAAACAATTCATTTACATGAACGTATTTGTGGCCCTGAAAAGGGCCTTTTGATCGCGTCTAGCCTCGACGGCGATGACAAGACGAACGACGACGCCACCTCACTTGGAGCTGGTGTACTTGGTGACCGCCTTGGTGCCCTCGCTGACTGCGTGCTTGGCGAGCTCGCCGGGCAGCAGGAGCCTCACAGAGGTCTGCACCTCCCTGGACGTGATTGTAGATCTCTTGTTGTAGTGAGCCAAGCGGGAAGCCTCGGCGGCGATGCGCTCGAATATGTCGTTCACGAAAGAGTTCATGATCGACATGGCCTTGCTGGATATACCGGTGTCGGGGTGGACCTGCTTGAGCACCTTGTAGATGTAGATGGCGTAGCTCTCCTTCCTCTTGTGCTTCTTCTTTTTCTTGTCGGTCTTGGAGATGTTCTTTTGGGCCTTGCCGGATTTTTTGGCGGCCTTACCACTCGTCTTGGGCGGCATTGTCGACGATAGTCACTTGTAACAAAATAGTATAAAATAAGCGCGCGGACTACACACGTGCGTAGCGTGCGAACCGTGAGCAGAGTATATTTTTTAAACACCGTTTCCCCCGCTTTTATTACGACAACACTGTACGACGGCGGCGAGACGTCCCCCGTATAGAGGGAGGGTGTCGTCCCCCCCCCCCCCCCCCGCGCGCGAGCAAACCACCGGCACCGGGTCGCGTCCGCGTCGAGGACTTAAAAACAATAAGCAGAATAAAATAATAATAATAATAATAATCATTAGCAGGCAGCGGTGAGTCAGTTGTGTATGTGTATGTCGGTGGGTGTAATCGTCGATCGAATATCATTTGAAATAAAGGCAGAAAAAGTATATATTTATATACAATATAGGAAAGCAATACGTACGTACTTACTATTTGTTTACATATTATATGTAATGTGTGCGTAGCCATAGACAGTATTAATTAATTCACTCATGAACATGTACGTAGGTATAATTAACAAAGTGCAGTCAGTCAGTCAGTCAGTCAGTTAGTCAGTTAGTTAGTTAGTTGAGTAATCATCGTGATTAGAAACATTTTAACGAATAAAATAAAATAAAATCGAATCGTATTGTGGCCCTGATAAGGGCCTTTTGTTTGTCGAGAGCGGCGGATCGGAGGATCGATCGATCGCTCGAGAGAGAAGAGAGCGATTTACGCCTTCTTCTCGGTCTTCTTGGGAAGGAGTACAGCCTGAATGTTGGGCAGGACGCCACCCTGGGCGATCGTCACGCCGGAGAGGAGTTTGTTCAGCTCTTCGTCGTTGCGGATGGCCAGTTGTAGATGTCTCGGTATGATTCTGGTCTTCTTGTTGTCCCTGGCGGCGTTGCCTGCCAACTCGAGCACTTCAGCGGCCAAATACTCCATGACGGCGGCTAGGTACACCGGTGCACCGGCACCGACGCGCTCGGCGTAGTT
This sequence comes from Pyralis farinalis, assembly GCA_947507595.1. Lineage (NCBI taxonomy): Eukaryota > Metazoa > Arthropoda > Insecta > Lepidoptera > Pyralidae > Pyralis > Pyralis farinalis. Next base: position 10,047,408 of record OX382281.1, read on the forward strand.
ACCCTTGCGCAGAAGCCTGTGGATACGGCCCACGGGAAACTGTAGTCCGGCGCGATTGGATCGCGACTTTGCCTTCCCCTTAACTTTACCGCCCTTGCCGCGTCCCGACATGTTGATTTATAATAAGAACACAAACGAACAATCGAATAACAACAGCGAAGCGAACGCACGCACTGACGTTCGACTCGAGTACGGTTAGAGAGTATTGTGTGGCGAGAAAATTTCCCAACCCTCGTATATATATCGTAGTGTCGCACGCCGTACACTGCGCCCATCGAGTGGGGGCAAGCGTGTGCGTGCAGTGAGCGAGATAGCTAGCTAGCTAGCTAGCTAGCTAGTTAGTTAGTTATTATAAAGTATTTAGCTAGTTATTATAAAGTAAAATAATTACTTTAGGTATTTAACTAAAATGGATTTATGTTTATTGTTTTCAGGTGAAAGCGGCGTAAGCGGCGGCGGCGGCGGCGTGCGTGCGTGCGTGCGTGCGTGCGTGCGTGCGTGCGTGCGTGCGTGCGTGCGTGCGTGCGTGCGTGCGTGCGTGCGTGCGTGATTCATATTCAGAACAGGATGGGGATGAATGCAGCTATATAATATAATACTTACTTATACAGTGTACACACAGGTGAGTAGTGATTAGTGATAGTGTTTGTTTGTTTGTTTGTTGTGTTGTGGGAGTCGGGCAGTCGGGCGGGGATATAATGTATATCTACAGATTGATTGATCGATCGATCTATATAAGAAGAAACTTTTCGTATATAGTGAACGTTTGTTAGCCCTGAAAAGGGCTTTTTGCGAAGTGTCGTCTGTACGTGTGGCGGGCGGGCGGGCGTCGTCGTCGAAGACATCGCGATCATCGCCGCGGCCGTCGCACCAGCAGCAGCTACAGTTTTTGTTGTTGTTATTATTATTATTATTAATAATAATAATAACAAGAAAAAAAAAAGCAGCAAGCGCTAGAGACGACGGCCACCGGGCGGGGATCGCGATCGCGATAGGTCGGCGAGCGTGCACAAACCTAACACACCGACGACGACGACGACAACACCACCACGACCACAGCACGAGACACTGCACGGGCACCCACCGCAGCGCACACACAGCTTGCATGCGGCGCAGGCGGGCGGAGGCGGCGGCGGCGGCGCGAAGGTGAATTACTTCTTGGCGGCTGCGGCTTTCTTCGCGGCGGGCTTCGACTTTGGAGTGGCGGCTGCCTTCTTCGGTTTGGGCGCTTTGGGTTTCTTGGTTGGAGGTTTGGCGCTCTTCTTCGCCTTCGGCGCGGCGGCCTTGGCTTTTGCGGGTGCGGCGGCCTTTTTGGCGGCGGGCTTCTTCTTGGCGGCGGCAGCTTTCTTGTCTTTAGTGGCAGCCTTCGCGCCTTTACTGGGCGACGAAGCGGACGAGGAGGCGGCCGCGGAAGGCTTCTTGGATTTCGCAGCGGCGGCCTTCTTCGACTTGGCTGCCGACGAAGCGGCGCCTCTGCCGCCAGCTTTACCACCACCGGATGCCGGTTTCTTCGACGCGGAAGACTTGGATTCCAATTTGAAGGATCCCGACGCTCCTTTGCCTTTGGTCTGGATGAGCGCGCCGGATTCGACGGCGCTCTTCAAGTATTTCCTTATGAAAGGTGCCAATTTCTCGGCGTCAACCTTGTATTGGGCTGCGATGTATTTCTTGATAGCTTGAAGCGACGATCCACTTCGCTCCTTCAGCTCCTTGATGGCGTTTGTGACCATTTCAGAAGTCTTCGGGTGCGTAGGCTTTGCTTTGGCTTTTTTCACTCCGCTCGCGGCGGACGCCTTGGGCTGCTTCTTCGCCGGGGTAGCGGGAGCGGGCGTCTCTGATGCTACAGCTGTGTCTGCCATCTCGTAGGTAGGTATGTTGTGGTGGTGTCTATTTAACAACGGTCAGTCAGTCGTCAACGCGGACGTAGCGAGTGCAGTCGCAATGTAATCGTTGAAAACTAACACGAGAAGTGTCCGATGGCTGGCGCCAGCATCGCGCGAGCGACCCCCGCAAGCAGAGCAATACTGTAACGCGGTCGCGAGTGTCGTGAGACGTTTTCTCGTATCAAAAGTTCTAACTTTTCACTTACACGCATCGAAATAAATTGTTTTTTAACAATTTATCTTTCAGTTTTATACAATTTTATTTTACAAACTGAATCTCATTGAATACTGCTACCGTGCAAATATTACTTCGACATGTTCGCGTACACATTTACCGAGATATACACGTTTATATTCGTCGTGATATATCCCTAGCACCTAGGGTCCGCTTCAAAAGTTATTTTTCTTTATAAAACATGAGCGGTTCGTGAATAAATATCGTTAGGACAACAGCGAATAATCCAATCTTCGAATGTGACAATATTTCGCATTCATAATGCTATATTGCAACGTATTATGACACTGTCAACTCGGGGGTCGTAAAACACGCGCAGACCTAGCCAGCGTCTGCTCGATCAGTACGGGCTTCTCTCCTATGTCCAGAAGTTTGATACCTTCGCGATAGTGTAATATTCCAAAGGCATCGTTCTACATATTTATCGATCAAAATATTTACACAAACAATGGTCGAGTGAGCGCTCGTTGCCGCCGATGAAAGTTACCCGCATGTACGCGCAAACGCGGCAGTCCGCCGTTTAGACATTACGCAGCAGCAAGCATACTCAACTCTATCTGCACTCCTTATGTCTCGTTAATTTAATTTATATGTATATATATATATATATATATATATGAAACACATACACTTTAGTAATACTATAGAGGGGTAACGTTAAAGTGAACAGTATCTACGCAACACACGTAAACTTTATAGGTAATAATAACAAACGCATCGAGCACTGTCTGAGACAGCAGGCAGAGAGAGCTGAAAAAACATTATATATTTTATGTATGTATATATATACACCTACCTACCTATATATAATAAATAAATAAATAGGTATGCATATAAATCAAATTAGTTATTCGAACAAACAAAAATTTTTTCACTCTCGCGCGCGCGCTATTCTCATGAAGTATCGTACCGCGTGTATACACATACAACTTTAGTAGTGGTATTATTATTAGTAGTAGTAGTAGTAGTAGTAGTAGTAGTAGTAGTGAGGGGGGGGGGGGGGCTACCTACCTACCTAGGTAGGTAGGTACTTATTAATATTATTGTATATGCGCATGGATAAACGTGAAAACATACTGTTGTAATAGTAGTAGGTAGGTTGTATGTATGTATGTATGTATAAAAGATAAGATAGATTGATTGAAAGTAGAAACAATATCATAACGGCAATGAACAATATGCGGCCCTGAAAAGGGCCTTTTGTTATCACGTATCACGACGTATAGGAAGATGGATATCTATCTATCTTCTTAACCGCCGAAACCGTACAGAGTGCGTCCTTGGCGTTTCAGGGCGTAGACTACATCCATAGCGGTGACGGTCTTCCTCTTGGCGTGCTCCGTGTAAGTTACGGCGTCACGGATCACGTTCTCGAGGAACACTTTCAGCACGCCGCGCGTCTCTTCGTAGATGAGACCGGAGATACGTTTGACGCCGCCTCTGCGCGCTAAACGACGGATGGCTGGTTTTGTGATACCCTGGATGTTATCACGAAGCACTTTCCTGTGTCGCTTGGCTCCTCCCTTTCCCAAGCCTTTTCCACCTTTACCGCGACCGGTCATCCTATCGATTGAATTCGACTACAAAACAGACAGACAGTGAACGAACGAACGAAACGAGCGAACGGCGCGAGTTGTTGCACACTAATGGTTTCGAACTGGCGCTAGCGCCCGTATATATAGAGACAAGCCGTAGCAGGGCACGATCGGGTTTTGTGCGCGATAAAAGCCGAATATGAGATATTACTATATATATATATATATATATATATATATATATATATATATATATATATATATTTATTTATTTTTCTCTCTGTAATATATTTTTGTATGCAATATTAAATAATGATATTTTTAAAGGTAATACTTATATATAAGTATATATTATACATATTGATATTAGAGTTATGAATGTTAAAGAAGCGAGTGAGATATGTAAGGATCGAGTCACGTGGCGCTCGGTTCACTCTGCCTACCCCGCAAGGGATTTGGCGTGAAGTTATAGATAGATAGATATTAGAGTTTTATACGATATGCATATGCTTTCACATCTCTCTGTCAATCACAACAAGGTGTAATAATACTTTTACATGCGTGTACTATGAGTTTATTATCTTAGTTTACGTTAAGTAATAGTAGTGCCTGCGTACTGTTCGTAGACAATCAATATTTTATTTTATTTTTTAACGTGCGGTGTGGTGTGTTAGTTTATTGTAGAACAAATAAAAACAATATTGATAAACATGCGGCCCTGAAAAGGGCCTTTTGATATGAAAGAAAACGTTGGTGTTCGTGTGGCACGACACACTGGTGTGTGTGTTTTTGTTGTACGCACACTTACAGCCAGCGGCTTAGGCGCGTTCACCGCGAATCCTGCGCGCCAGCTGGATGTCTTTCGGCATTATCGTCACGCGTTTAGCGTGAATGGCGCACAGGTTGGTGTCTTCGAATAGACCGACGAGGTACGCCTCGCTGGCCTCCTGGAGAGCCATAACCGCCGAACTTTGGAAACGCAGATCGGTCTTAAAGTCTTGAGCGATCTCGCGCACCAAACGCTGGAACGGCAGTTTGCGGATGAGAAGCTCCGTGCTCTTCTGATAGCGACGAATCTCACGGAGGGCGACGGTGCCGGGCCTGTAGCGATGAGGCTTCTTCACACCGCCGGTGGCCGGTGCGCTCTTGCGAGCCGCCTTGGTCGCCAACTGTTTACGCGGAGCTTTACCTCCGGTAGATTTACGAGCGGTCTGCTTAGTACGGGCCATGTCGATGCACTAACGCGAACGAACAGATATGAAAAGAGTGGGGAAAACGCGACGCGAATACGTGTGTCGTGAGCGGAGATAGGATCACGAATGGTGAACGGCGCATACGTTAAAACGCTTTTATTAGGACGTTCGATGTGTCTCTCTTTCTAAATATACACGTCTCTTTCACGCGTCACATTTAAAAGTTAAAAATATTGTAAAGTTATATTACACATACAACAACAAGTACTGGTCCAAAAAGAAATCACAACTAAACAACGAACGAACGAATGGATAAATTAATTATTAAATTAATATATAAGAAACAAAGAACAACGAACTGTGTAACGGAAAATTATCAGTACTTACAGAAATAATAATAACCTATTTATATTTGACCGCTGAAGTAATCATTAAAAGTTCGTTCGTTCTTTCTTTCTTAAATCGATATCAAATTCGACGAAATCCATCGACCATCACCAATTAGGTTTTATATCTTGTTCTTGTTCATAGGTACGTACAAGTAAGTGTATATACGAACACAAATTTGTGCGTGCGTGCGTGCATAATAGATAAACCTACCACATAAATATAATATATATATACACAACATACATATAGATCGACAAGTCGTAAGAAACAATTCATTTACATGAACGTATTTGTGGCCCTGAAAAGGGCCTTTTGATCGCGTCTAGCCTCGACGGCGATGACAAGACGAACGACGACGCCACCTCACTTGGAGCTGGTGTACTTGGTGACCGCCTTGGTGCCCTCGCTGACTGCGTGCTTGGCGAGCTCGCCGGGCAGCAGGAGCCTCACAGAGGTCTGCACCTCCCTGGACGTGATTGTAGATCTCTTGTTGTAGTGAGCCAAGCGGGAAGCCTCGGCGGCGATGCGCTCGAATATGTCGTTCACGAAAGAGTTCATGATCGACATGGCCTTGCTGGATATACCGGTGTCGGGGTGGACCTGCTTGAGCACCTTGTAGATGTAGATGGCGTAGCTCTCCTTCCTCTTGTGCTTCTTCTTTTTCTTGTCGGTCTTGGAGATGTTCTTTTGGGCCTTGCCGGATTTTTTGGCGGCCTTACCACTCGTCTTGGGCGGCATTGTCGACGATAGTCACTTGTAACAAAATAGTATAAAATAAGCGCGCGGACTACACACGTGCGTAGCGTGCGAACCGTGAGCAGAGTATATTTTTTAAACACCGTTTCCCCCGCTTTTATTACGACAACACTGTACGACGGCGGCGAGACGTCCCCCGTATAGAGGGAGGGTGTCGTCCCCCCCCCCCCCCCCCGCGCGCGAGCAAACCACCGGCACCGGGTCGCGTCCGCGTCGAGGACTTAAAAACAATAAGCAGAATAAAATAATAATAATAATAATAATCATTAGCAGGCAGCGGTGAGTCAGTTGTGTATGTGTATGTCGGTGGGTGTAATCGTCGATCGAATATCATTTGAAATAAAGGCAGAAAAAGTATATATTTATATACAATATAGGAAAGCAATACGTACGTACTTACTATTTGTTTACATATTATATGTAATGTGTGCGTAGCCATAGACAGTATTAATTAATTCACTCATGAACATGTACGTAGGTATAATTAACAAAGTGCAGTCAGTCAGTCAGTCAGTCAGTTAGTCAGTTAGTTAGTTAGTTGAGTAATCATCGTGATTAGAAACATTTTAACGAATAAAATAAAATAAAATCGAATCGTATTGTGGCCCTGATAAGGGCCTTTTGTTTGTCGAGAGCGGCGGATCGGAGGATCGATCGATCGCTCGAGAGAGAAGAGAGCGATTTACGCCTTCTTCTCGGTCTTCTTGGGAAGGAGTACAGCCTGAATGTTGGGCAGGACGCCACCCTGGGCGATCGTCACGCCGGAGAGGAGTTTGTTCAGCTCTTCGTCGTTGCGGATGGCCAGTTGTAGATGTCTCGGTATGATTCTGGTCTTCTTGTTGTCCCTGGCGGCGTTGCCTGCCAACTCGAGCACTTCAGCGGCCAAATACTCCATGACGGCGGCTAGGTACACCGGTGCACCGGCACCGACGCGCTCGGCGTAGTTACCCTTGCGCAGAAGCCTGTGGATACGGCCCACGGGAAACTGTAGTCCGGCGCGATTGGATCGCGACTTTGCCTTCCCCTTAACTTTACCGCCCTTGCCGCGTCCCGACATGTTGATTTATAATAAGAACACAAACGAACAATCGAATAACAACAGCGAAGCGAACGCACGCACTGACGTTCGACTCGAGTACGGTTAGAGAGTATTGTGTGGCGAGAAAATTTCCCAACCCTCGTATATATATCGTAGTGTCGCACGCCGTACACTGCGCCCATCGAGTGGGGGCAAGCGTGTGCGTGCAGTGAGCGAGATAGCTAGCTAGCTAGCTAGCTAGCTAGTTAGTTAGTTATTATAAAGTATTTAGCTAGTTATTATAAAGTAAAATAATTACTTTAGGTATTTAACTAAAATGGATTTATGTTTATTGTTTTCAGGTGAAAGCGGCGTAAGCGGCGGCGGCGGCGTGCGTGCGTGCGTGCGTGCGTGCGTGCGTGCGTGCGTGCGTGCGTGCGTGCGTGCGTGCGTGCGTGCGTGCGTGCGTGCGTGATTCATATTCAGAACAGGATGGGGATGAATGCAGCTATATAATATAATACTTACTTATACAGTGTACACACAGGTGAGTAGTGATTAGTGATAGTGTTTGTTTGTTTGTTTGTTGTGTTGTGGGAGTCGGGCAGTCGGGCGGGGATATAATGTATATCTACAGATTGATTGATCGATCGATCTATATAAGAAGAAACTTTTCGTATATAGTGAACGTTTGTTAGCCCTGAAAAGGGCTTTTTGCGAAGTGTCGTCTGTACGTGTGGCGGGCGGGCGGGCGTCGTCGTCGAAGACATCGCGATCATCGCCGCGGCCGTCGCACCAGCAGCAGCTACAGTTTTTGTTGTTGTTATTATTATTATTATTAATAATAATAATAACAAGAAAAAAAAAAGCAGCAAGCGCTAGAGACGACGGCCACCGGGCGGGGATCGCGATCGCGATAGGTCGGCGAGCGTGCACAAACCTAACACACCGACGACGACGACGACAACACCACCACGACCACAGCACGAGACACTGCACGGGCACCCACCGCAGCGCACACACAGCTTGCATGCGGCGCAGGCGGGCGGAGGCGGCGGCGGCGGCGCGAAGGTGAATTACTTCTTGGCGGCTGCGGCTTTCTTCGCGGCGGGCTTCGACTTTGGAGTGGCGGCTGCCTTCTTCGGTTTGGGCGCTTTGGGTTTCTTGGTTGGAGGTTTGGCGCTCTTCTTCGCCTTCGGCGCGGCGGCCTTGGCTTTTGCGGGTGCGGCGGCCTTTTTGGCGGCGGGCTTCTTCTTGGCGGCGGCAGCTTTCTTGTCTTTAGTGGCAGCCTTCGCGCCTTTACTGGGCGACGAAGCGGACGAGGAGGCGGCCGCGGAAGGCTTCTTGGATTTCGCAGCGGCGGCCTTCTTCGACTTGGCTGCCGACGAAGCGGCGCCTCTGCCGCCAGCTTTACCACCACCGGATGCCGGTTTCTTCGACGCGGAAGACTTGGATTCCAATTTGAAGGATCCCGACGCTCCTTTGCCTTTGGTCTGGATGAGCGCGCCGGATTCGACGGCGCTCTTCAAGTATTTCCTTATGAAAGGTGCCAATTTCTCGGCGTCAACCTTGTATTGGGCTGCGATGTATTTCTTGATAGCTTGAAGCGACGATCCACTTCGCTCCTTCAGCTCCTTGATGGCGTTTGTGACCATTTCAGAAGTCTTCGGGTGCGTAGGCTTTGCTTTGGCTTTTTTCACTCCGCTCGCGGCGGACGCCTTGGGCTGCTTCTTCGCCGGGGTAGCGGGAGCGGGCGTCTCTGATGCTACAGCTGTGTCTGCCATCTCGTAGGTAGGTATGTTGTGGTGGTGTCTATTTAACAACGGTCAGTCAGTCGTCAACGCGGACGTAGCGAGTGCAGTCGCAATGTAATCGTTGAAAACTAACACGAGAAGTGTCCGATGGCTGGCGCCAGCATCGCGCGAGCGACCCCCGCAAGCAGAGCAATACTGTAACGCGGTCGCGAGTGTCGTGAGACGTTTTCTCGTATCAAAAGTTCTAACTTTTCACTTACACGCATCGAAATAAATTGTTTTTTAACAATTTATCTTTCAGTTTTATACAATTTTATTTTACAAACTGAATCTCATTGAATACTGCTACCGTGCAAATATTACTTCGACATGTTCGCGTACACATTTACCGAGATATACACGTTTATATTCGTCGTGATATATCCCTAGCACCTAGGGTCCGCTTCAAAAGTTATTTTTCTTTATAAAACATGAGCGGTTCGTGAATAAATATCGTTAGGACAACAGCGAATAATCCAATCTTCGAATGTGACAATATTTCGCATTCATAATGCTATATTGCAACGTATTATGACACTGTCAACTCGGGGGTCGTAAAACACGCGCAGACCTAGCCAGCGTCTGCTCGATCAGTACGGGCTTCTCTCCTATGTCCAGAAGTTTGATACCTTCGCGATAGTGTAATATTCCAAAGGCATCGTTCTACATATTTATCGATCAAAATATTTACACAAACAATGGTCGAGTGAGCGCTCGTTGCCGCCGATGAAAGTTACCCGCATGTACGCGCAAACGCGGCAGTCCGCCGTTTAGACATTACGCAGCAGCAAGCATACTCAACTCTATCTGCACTCCTTATGTCTCGTTAATTTAATTTATATGTATATATATATATATATATATATATGAAACACATACACTTTAGTAATACTATAGAGGGGTAACGTTAAAGTGAACAGTATCTACGCAACACACGTAAACTTTATAGGTAATAATAACAAACGCATCGAGCACTGTCTGAGACAGCAGGCAGAGAGAGCTGAAAAAACATTATATATTTTATGTATGTATATATATACACCTACCTACCTATATATAATAAATAAATAAATAGGTATGCATATAAATCAAATTAGTTATTCGAACAAACAAAAATTTTTTCACTCTCGCGCGCGCGCTATTCTCATGAAGTATCGTACCGCGTGTATACACATACAACTTTAGTAGTGGTATTATTATTAGTAGTAGTAGTAGTAGTAGTAGTAGTAGTAGTAGTGAGGGGGGGGGGGGGGCTACCTACCTACCTAGGTAGGTAGGTACTTATTAATATTATTGTATATGCGCATGGATAAACGTGAAAACATACTGTTGTAATAGTAGTAGGTAGGTTGTATGTATGTATGTATGTATAAAAGATAAGATAGATTGATTGAAAGTAGAAACAATATCATAACGGCAATGAACAATATGCGGCCCTGAAAAGGGCCTTTTGTTATCACGTATCACGACGTATAGGAAGATGGATATCTATCTATCTTCTTAACCGCCGAAACCGTACAGAGTGCGTCCTTGGCGTTTCAGGGCGTAGACTACATCCATAGCGGTGACGGTCTTCCTCTTGGCGTGCTCCGTGTAAGTTACGGCGTCACGGATCACGTTCTCGAGGAACACTTTCAGCACGCCGCGCGTCTCTTCGTAGATGAGACCGGAGATACGTTTGACGCCGCCTCTGCGCGCTAAACGACGGATGGCTGGTTTTGTGATACCCTGGATGTTATCACGAAGCACTTTCCTGTGTCGCTTGGCTCCTCCCTTTCCCAAGCCTTTTCCACCTTTACCGCGACCGGTCATCCTATCGATTGAATTCGACTACAAAACAGACAGACAGTGAACGAACGAACGAAACGAGCGAACGGCGCGAGTTGTTGCACACTAATGGTTTCGAACTGGCGCTAGCGCCCGTATATATAGAGACAAGCCGTAGCAGGGCACGATCGGGTTTTGTGCGCGATAAAAGCCGAATATGAGTGTCAACGTTCGGCTGACGGGGTAGGTCGCTGTTATCGTAGTGGACTGTAGGACTGTAGGATTCTTCGAATCGAAACTTCAAATTCTGGATCGGACTTTTTCTTTATTGTTCTGACTTGTTGCTGTGACGGTCTGTGACTGACTAAACACAGCGATCGGCCGTGCTTAGGTACAAAACTTCAGTGACTCACTAGCACCTGGGCAGGCGAGTCGGTTCGACCAATCACAGCGCGTAGTTTCCGGCGGGGTGAGGAAGGCGCGCGGGGTAATCGCGCCCGACTGGTGGAAATGTACGCTCTGTGATTGGCTGTTGAATCATGCAAAAATATTTTATTCTCAGTTCGATTTTCACTACGGGTGCTATGCTATATACAATATTTCTCGTAGTTATATACAATATTTTTCGTTCATCGACCGTAGTTCTACATAATACAATATACTCTATACAATACAAAATGTTTCGCGTTCTTTGACGGTGGCTTTATACAATATAAATGTTTAATGTTCCTCGACGATGGCTGTCGTCAACAGTCTCCCCCCGGCGAAGGATCTCCGTAGCCTCTACTGGAAGGCAGCCTCGTTGCGACGTGCAGCGCGTCCTCTCCCTCTGGTCCGGGGAGAGTGCGGTATGAAGACTCTAACACGACGATCTTGGACGTGGGACGTTTAAAGGTCCCACCCTTTGTAGAGACTTCGACGTTACGTGTCACGTTGTCCGGCCCGGGAAACGTGCGTGTGATAATTCCCCGAGGCCAGACGTTCCGTGGCAGAGTAGGGTCAGCGATGATGACTACATCGCCGACCTTCGTTTCGCTTCGACGTTTGTGGTTGTCGGAGCGTGGCACAAGCGTCGGCAGGTATTCCCGTAGCCAGCGACGCCAGAAGTTGTCAGCCAGTGCTTGCGCGGCTCGCCATGTTCTTCGGTCGGCTTCACTGCAGGGCCCAACGTACGGCAGGCCCGTTGACGATCCCAGCAGGAAGTGGTTTGGCGTCAGCGCTTCCGGGTCCTCTGGGTCGACTGAAACATGAGTCAGTGGTCGAGCATTGACTGTGTTCTCGGCTTCAGCTAGTAGCGTCGCTAACACCTCTTCTTTCGGCGCCTTCTGGTGCAGAGTTGTTGATAGTGCAGTCTTCACTGAACGCACCATCCGCTCCCAAGCTCCTCCCTGATTCGGCGCCCCGGGTGAGATGTACTTCCAGGTCGTTCCGTACGCAAGGCCTGCTCGCGACAAGTCCGGCAACCATTCTTGATAGGCTCTTTTTAACTCTGCGTCTGCCCCTTTGAAGTTCGTTCCATTGTCAGAGTATATTACTGCGGGCCAACCTCGCCGAGCCGCCATCCTTCGGACCGCCATAATCGCGGAATCTGTTGAGAGCGACGATACTAACTCCAAGTGTATCGCCCTCGTAGTGAGGCACGTGAACAACGCTACCCAACGTTTCTCGTGGCGTCGTCCTATCGTCACGTTCATCGGGCCGAAGTAATCTAGGCCGCAGCAGCTGAAGGGTCGCTTGAAGGCTTCCAACCGTTCTCTCGGTAAGTCCCCGATCGGTGGGACTGTCGGTCGTGATTTCCTCAGTCGACATATCCGGCAGGACGCTGCTATCGATTTGACGGTGGGTCGAAGACGCACGATGAAATATTGTTGGCGAAGGTCGTTCACTACTCGTTCCGAGTTAGCGTGCCCGGCTCTCTTGTGAGCTCGCGCTATGAGCAGTTTCGTGAGAGGGTGTCGTCCGCTCAACACGACGGGTCGCTTCATCGTGTCGAATACATCGGCTTTGTTCACCCGTCCGTTGATTTTCAGTAGTCCGTCTTCTAATATTAAGTCGTAGCGGTATAACGGGCTCGATTTCGGTACGGCGAGTCCCCTCTTCACGTTCTGTCGCTCTTGCTCGAATGAGTCTTCTTGCGCTCTTTGTAGCCATAAATGAGTGGCTCGCTCGATATGTTCTTGTGACATTGCGGTCGTTATGCCTTGACAGCGTTGGATAAACCGCAGTACTTGAGCTGTCGTTCCAATCAAACGGTCGTATGAAGAAAACCGTTCTATGTCGGGTAGCGCCGAATCTTTCCTCGATTCTGTGACGACGTGTACTTCTTCTTCTTGAACGTCGTCTTGGTGGGTTTCCCATCGCGGCCATTCAGATTTCGGCCGTTTCAGAAACTCCGGTCCGCTGAACCAAACGTCTTCTTCTGTGGGGATGTGGCCTCCTCTCGTAGCGATGTCTGCGACGTTCAGATGAGTGGGGACCCATCGCCAGTCTGACGCTCTCGAGGATTCTGTTATTTCCCCGAGTCGATGCGCGACGAATGGAGTGTACTTTCGGCTTCCGTTTCTCAACCAATGGAGTACTGTTTGAGAGTCGCTCCAGTAGTACGTGTCATCTATCTGAATGCGATGATCCTCTCTAATCGTTTTTGCGAGTCTCGCCCCGATCAGTGCCGCTTGGAGTTCTAAGCGAGGTATCGTCTGCGTCTTCAATGGCGTTACTTTCGCTCGTGCCGCTACCAATACCGTCTTCACTCCGCCGTCTCTCAGTTGCAGTCTCCAGTATGCTGTTGTCGCGTACGCTTCCTCGCTGGCATCGCAGAATACGTGTAGCTCCCTGCGGCATACGTCGCTCCCCCCGTCGTAGCTCCGGGTAATGTGCAGACGTCGTATTTCTTGTAGGCCAGCGAGCCATGCGTCGAAGTCGGACGCGATGTCTTCCGGTAGTGGTTCGTCCCATGCTAACTTGAGACGCCAAAGTCTCTGGAGCGCTATTTTGGCGGTGACGGTGTAGCAGCTTAGTAGCCCGAGCGGATCGTAAATGCTCATAACTGTGGATAGGGCTTCACGTTTCGTCGGTGGCCTTCCTCTCGTTCGGACTGCTTCCGGGACTTTGTGCAACGCCGTATTGAAGCTTAGGCTGTCTGTTTCTGAATTCCACAGCAACCCTAACATTTTCTCGGTTCCTCCAAGCGATGTGGTCGCAGCCTCCGTGCGTCTATCTTCCTTGGTGACGGCTAGAAGCTCTCGATTGTTGCTGTTCCATCCGCGTAAGTGAAAGTCAGCTTTCTTGTGGACTTCGTTCACTTGTTCGATGACTGCTTTCGCTCGTTCGATGTCGTCGAAGCTTTCTACGAAATCGTCCATATAATGCGACTCCGTTATAGGCCGTAGAGCAGCTGGGTGTGTGTCCCGGTGATTGTGTGCATTCTTGTTTCGCACACTATGCGCCAGGAATGGTGAACTGGAAGCTCCGAAGATCATCGATGTCATCTTGTATTCAATGGGAGTATCGGTCGGATGCTCGCGCCACAAGAACATTTGTGCGGGTTGATCTTCTTTTCGGATTTTCACCCTTAAAAACATTTCTTCGATGTCAGCTGTCACGGCGTGCGCACCTTCTCGAAACCGGAACATGATCGAAATGATCGATCGCAACATGTCAGGCCCCTGTAGTAGGTGGTCGTTCAGACACGATCCGTGAGTCTTGGCCGCTGCATCCAGTACCACTCTCACTTTGCCTGGTTTGTTCAGGTTGCGTACTGCAAAGTGAGGCAGGTACCATGCTCGAGGGCTGGTTTTTTCCGTTCCGTCGCATCGCTCGGCGTAGCCCTTTTCGATCATGTTGTTGATCTTCGCGTAGTATTGTTCTTTTTCTTCTTGATTCTTTTCTAATTTCGCTTCGAGATTCTTCAGTCTTTTTAATGCGGCATTGTAGCTTGGCGGCAGCTTGGCGTCGTCTTCTCGCCACGGCAGACCCACTTCGTAGTGTCCGTTTGTGTAGCGTATCGTTTTCTCGAATAATTCGACGGCTCGCTTGTCTTCACTTTTCATGTGTTGTGAAGTGAGCGAGACTCCTAATGCGTCGAGTTGGAAGTGATTCGCTACCAAATCTTCCAATGATTCGTCTTCTGTGGTGTAGGCAGTGGTGTGTAAGACGTGCTGCTTTGGTTTCAGTGCTACGCTCTTCGCTGTCCCGTGAATCACCCAGCCGAGTTCGGTTCTCGAGGCGGCCGGTTCCTTGGGTCCTTTGCAGCGCAGCTCTCTGGTTACGATGAGTGGCCAGTTGTCGATGCCGATCAGCAGCTTAGGCTTCGCGTCGGTGTAGATCACGTCGTTCGCGTTGAGACCGCTGAGGTGTCGCAGGTTCAGCACCTCAGCTGGTATGGACTGCGGCGTGAGATCTAAGCCTCGTATCGTTCTCGCGGCGATGTTGAAGCTGTTTCTGCTGCTCGTCCCCCTGATGGTGATGTTGACTCGGCGGCTCTTCATGTCGCATCGTTCCGAGTTGATGCCTTTCACTTCGAGGCGCGTACTTGGTCCATCTGCACCGATTTGTTGCGCCAGTTCGTCGTCCATCAGTGTGACGGTGGAGCCTTCATCAAACAGCGCGTAGGTTTCGACGCTGTTGTGCCTTCCCGAGATTGTCACGCGACAGATCTTGAGCTTCACATCGTTGCGTGTGGCCGTCGAAGTCACCGTTGCGGCTTCCGTGGTGTCGCTCTCATCTGTGGTGACGTCTTCCTTTTTCTTCTCGGCGTGTAACAGTTGATGATGTGGTCGTTTGCAGCCCTCCTTACCGCACGCTCTCCTTTTGCAGTTGTTACGACGATGGCGACTGGCAATGCATTTGAAGCACAGCCCTTCCTTTTTGACGACTTCCCATCGTTCGTCGGAATGCAGGTTCTTGAATTTCCCACAGTCCGGTAGTGTATGTGGTTCTTTACACACCGGACAATGTTGTGGGCTTTCTTCGTTGGTTGTGGTTGCGGTGTACGTCAGCTTCTTTTTCGCTTCTGTTCGTGAGGCGATGCGAGGCGGCTCTCGCTTCTGTTGGCTTGACGTGCAGAATCCATGTTTGAGGGTGCGGTCAGCTTCCCTCATCAAAAAGGCAGCCAGTTTGACGACGTCTGCATCGGAGCTTGGATGTTCTTCAGCGTAGTCACACCATCTTGATTTTAAGTGTGGGCTGATTTTCTCAAGCACCTCTCGAACAAGCAGCGGGTTGTGTAGGTAGTTGCGTTCGATGTTGCTCAGGACGGCGACGATGTTTTGCACTTTCACAGCGAAGGCGTTCAGGTCCATTGCGGTCGGACCCAGTCGTGGCAGACGTCGTACATCATCGAAGGCCAAGTCGAGTAAGATTTCTGGCCTTCCATAACACTGTTCTAGTGTTTTCATGACGACGTCTGGATGTGTAGCGGCGCTTAATAACGGCGCTACTGTAGCGCGGGCCTCTCCTCGTAGACAGTTGCGAAGTCTTGCAAGGTTTTCTGTCGCTGTGAACTTGTATGCTTGCGTAGTTTCTTTCATCGCTGCGGCGAATTGAATCCACTCCGATGGTGAGCCCGAGAACATTGGTAGATCGGTTGCTTGTCGTGGCGGCGGGCGTGACGATATCATTTTTTCGAAAGTGCTGGCTAGTTGATCTATTTTGCGGCTTCTCGGCGTTGGCGATCGTTTCCGTACTTGTTGTGTTTGTACTTGAGGCGTCGGCTTCCAATCGAATCTCGCTCTTCTCTCCTGCGTGAAAGTGGTGGCTTGAGCTTGATCCGTTGTTTCGACTGGCTCTAGTACTGAGTGAGCGCTTGGCGGCTCCCCCCGTTCAGTCGCTGCGGCGTCTGGGGTAGTCTCGTTCAACCAGGCGTGCACTCGTTCGATATTTTCGGCTGGCTCGTTTCCTTCCTCTGGAGAGCTGTCTTCATCTTCGAGCTCGGCGAGGTCGGCGTCCAATTTCTTCTTAATGAGCTCAGCTTCTATTTCTAGCTCCTTGCGCCGAATAACGGCGAGGCGTTCCTCCGCTTCGAACCGTAGACGGGCGGCGGCGCTCGACGTCGATCGTGTCGAGCGGGCGGTGCGTGACCGGGCCTTGCTGGTCGTCGGTACGGTCGTCGACGCCGGCAGCGTTCGATATTGCCCGCGTGTCGATGCGGCGGTGGGGCGCACTTCGGTCTGTTCTGTGCGTGCGGCGGCGTGCGGTCGCGGAGCGGCGTCGGTAGCGCTCCTATGCGGCGGCGGTGCTGTCGCGTTCGATGGTGACGGCGAGCGTGGTGGTTCGTTGAAGACACGTTGCCGGGATTCTTCAGCTCCATTTTGGCTTCTCGTAGTCACCATGATGTTCCGTTTCACTGTTTCTTGATTTTTCGATCCGGCTCGGAAGGACCACGCTGTCAACGTTCGGCTGACGGGGTAGGTCGCTGTTATCGTAGTGGACTGTAGGACTGTAGGATTCTTCGAATCGAAACTTCAAATTCTGGATCGGACTTTTTCTTTATTGTTCTGACTTGTTGCTGTGACGGTCTGTGACTGACTAAACACAGCGATCGGCCGTGCTTAGGTACAAAACTTCAGTGACTCACTAGCACCTGGGCAGGCGAGTCGGTTCGACCAATCACAGCGCGTAGTTTCCGGCGGGGTGAGGAAGGCGCGCGGGGTAATCGCGCCCGACTGGTGGAAATGTACGCTCTGTGATTGGCTGTTGAATCATGCAAAAATATTTTATTCTCAGTTCGATTTTCACTACGGGTGCTATGCTATATACAATATTTCTCGTAGTTATATACAATATTTTTCGTTCATCGACCGTAGTTCTACATAATACAATATACTCTATACAATACAAAATGTTTCGCGTTCTTTGACGGTGGCTTTATACAATATAAATGTTTAATGTTCCTCGACGATGGCTGTCGTCAACAATGAGATATTACTATATATATATATATATATATATATATATATATATATATATATATATATATATTTATTTATTTTTCTCTCTGTAATATATTTTTGTATGCAATATTAAATAATGATATTTTTAAAGGTAATACTTATATATAAGTATATATTATACATATTGATATTAGAGTTATGAATGTTAAAGAAGCGAGTGAGATATGTAAGGATCGAGTCACGTGGCGCTCGGTTCACTCTGCCTACCCCGCAAGGGATTTGGCGTGAAGTTATAGATAGATAGATATTAGAGTTTTATACGATATGCATATGCTTTCACATCTCTCTGTCAATCACAACAAGGTGTAATAATACTTTTACATGCGTGTACTATGAGTTTATTATCTTAGTTTACGTTAAGTAATAGTAGTGCCTGCGTACTGTTCGTAGACAATCAATATTTTATTTTATTTTTTAACGTGCGGTGTGGTGTGTTAGTTTATTGTAGAACAAATAAAAACAATATTGATAAACATGCGGCCCTGAAAAGGGCCTTTTGATATGAAAGAAAACGTTGGTGTTCGTGTGGCACGACACACTGGTGTGTGTGTTTTTGTTGTACGCACACTTACAGCCAGCGGCTTAGGCGCGTTCACCGCGAATCCTGCGCGCCAGCTGGATGTCTTTCGGCATTATCGTCACGCGTTTAGCGTGAATGGCGCACAGGTTGGTGTCTTCGAATAGACCGACGAGGTACGCCTCGCTGGCCTCCTGGAGAGCCATAACCGCCGAACTTTGGAAACGCAGATCGGTCTTAAAGTCTTGAGCGATCTCGCGCACCAAACGCTGGAACGGCAGTTTGCGGATGAGAAGCTCCGTGCTCTTCTGATAGCGACGAATCTCACGGAGGGCGACGGTGCCGGGCCTGTAGCGATGAGGCTTCTTCACACCGCCGGTGGCCGGTGCGCTCTTGCGAGCCGCCTTGGTCGCCAACTGTTTACGCGGAGCTTTACCTCCGGTAGATTTACGAGCGGTCTGCTTAGTACGGGCCATGTCGATGCACTAACGCGAACGAACAGATATGAAAAGAGTGGGGAAAACGCGACGCGAATACGTGTGTCGTGAGCGGAGATAGGATCACGAATGGTGAACGGCGCATACGTTAAAACGCTTTTATTAGGACGTTCGATGTGTCTCTCTTTCTAAATATACACGTCTCTTTCACGCGTCACATTTAAAAGTTAAAAATATTGTAAAGTTATATTACACATACAACAACAAGTACTGGTCCAAAAAGAAATCACAACTAAACAACGAACGAACGAATGGATAAATTAATTATTAAATTAATATATAAGAAACAAAGAACAACGAACTGTGTAACGGAAAATTATCAGTACTTACAGAAATAATAATAACCTATTTATATTTGACCGCTGAAGTAATCATTAAAAGTTCGTTCGTTCTTTCTTTCTTAAATCGATATCAAATTCGACGAAATCCATCGACCATCACCAATTAGGTTTTATATCTTGTTCTTGTTCATAGGTACGTACAAGTAAGTGTATATACGAACACAAATTTGTGCGTGCGTGCGTGCATAATAGATAAACCTACCACATAAATATAATATATATATACACAACATACATATAGATCGACAAGTCGTAAGAAACAATTCATTTACATGAACGTATTTGTGGCCCTGAAAAGGGCCTTTTGATCGCGTCTAGCCTCGACGGCGATGACAAGACGAACGACGACGCCACCTCACTTGGAGCTGGTGTACTTGGTGACCGCCTTGGTGCCCTCGCTGACTGCGTGCTTGGCGAGCTCGCCGGGCAGCAGGAGCCTCACAGAGGTCTGCACCTCCCTGGACGTGATTGTAGATCTCTTGTTGTAGTGAGCCAAGCGGGAAGCCTCGGCGGCGATGCGCTCGAATATGTCGTTCACGAAAGAGTTCATGATCGACATGGCCTTGCTGGATATACCGGTGTCGGGGTGGACCTGCTTGAGCACCTTGTAGATGTAGATGGCGTAGCTCTCCTTCCTCTTGTGCTTCTTCTTTTTCTTGTCGGTCTTGGAGATGTTCTTTTGGGCCTTGCCGGATTTTTTGGCGGCCTTACCACTCGTCTTGGGCGGCATTGTCGACGATAGTCACTTGTAACAAAATAGTATAAAATAAGCGCGCGGACTACACACGTGCGTAGCGTGCGAACCGTGAGCAGAGTATATTTTTTAAACATTTTTTTTTTTTTTTTTTTTTGATTTTCGCCCAAGAAAGTTGAAGACCCACAAAGGAAGGACCAACCCACACCCGGGTGTGCATTGGTCATTCCTCCGTGAGGGGCACCCTCCGGAAAAAGGGAGGGAGGAGGTGAAATCTTTCAAAGATACCATTTCGTACGAACGAACTGATTATGTCGGATTTCCACCGACTAAAACACCCCCTGGGACTGCCTCTAGCCGGGAAGGCTACAAAGGCTTCATCTGAAGCGATCACCCCAGGGGAACGGGGTGACGCAAGCGTCACTCTTATAAGAGCATACGCTTAGAGAAGGGTCGACTTCCTCCTGAGGACGCCGACCCTGGACCCTATAAGCGCCTAAACCGAGCGACCAGAAGGGTGCTCACATGGTGGAGGAGTGTTGCCCTAAGGAGGCTTCGGCCGCTGCATAGCGGTCCAAAGCTCTCGAAATTTTGTTAGGTTGGTCTAAGAGGACACTACGTGGCCTGCGGTTTTGGTATTTGGATAAAGGAGGCTGTGGCGGGCTGTAGGACGCAGCCTGCTGGATGAGCGGGTTAGGATGGGTCTCAGCGGTTTCGAAGAAACGCTTTGACAGGAGTTGAAAGTGTTGTTGGATAGATGGGAGTTGGAGGTCACGGTGGAGTTCAGCATTACGCTGAGCCCACTGAGCATTGGTGGCTCGACGACAAAAGACGTTTTGGACGGTCTGCAGCCTGTTAATGGTTGCAGGACTGGCATGAGCGAACACCGGAGACGCGTACGACATCACCGGCCTTATACAAACCTTGTACAGGGTTCGCTTATTTCTGAGGGACATTTTACTGTGCCTTCCCAGCATAGGGCTGAGTCGGTTCAGGTAAAATCTGGCGGTACTAACTACCTTTCGAACGTGGGGGACAAAAGAGAGTCTGGAGTCTAGAGTGACTCCGAGATACTTCGCCGTGCGTTTCCAGGGGACTGACGCCCCCAGCATACGCAGTCGGCGAGTATTGTGTGGGAGTTTGCGTCTCGCACAGAAGTGAACTGCGGAGCTTTTCTCCGGGTTCACCTCTATGCGCCATTTTCGGAACCATCTTCCTAACTCAGTAACTGAGGTTTGAAGTTTGGCTAACGCAGATGACACCTGCACGCTCTTGGAATAGAGGGCTGTGTCGTCGGCGAAGAGCGAGAGCTCAACGCCTTTGGGAGGGGTGGGAATATCGTTGGTATACGATATATACAGCAGGGGTGCCAAGACAGAGCCCTGTGGGACCCCAGCCTTGAGTGGGCGTGGGGTTGAGAGCACTCCTTCGTGTCTAAAACGAAAGGAGCGATGTTTGAGGTAGGAGGCCACTAAGCGGACAAGTCGGTCTGGGAAATTAAGCTTGTAAAGCTTGTAAATAAGTCCTCCATGCCAGACTTTATCAAAAGCCTTGGCAACGTCAAAGAAGACAGCTACTGTCTTTTGACGCTTTGGATAAAAACCGCTCGAGATATACTCGACTATGCGGTGGACTTGCTGTGGGCAAGAGTGTTGGGAGCGAAAGCCGAACTGGTTGTCTATTATGAGACCATTTGAGAAGAGATGCTCTCTCAGTCGAGCGAGCATTACTCTCTCAAGAAGTTTCCCCATCGCCTTAAGTAGGCTGATGGGGCGGTGGCTACTAGGGTTGTTGAGTGGTTTACCCGGTTTAGGTATACCAATGACCGTAGCATCTTTCCAGGCGGTTGGAAAGTGGCACAGGTCGAAGCAGGCGTTGAATATAAGGGCTAATAGCGTCAGCACTTGGGCTGGGAAGTTCTTTAGCGCCTTATTTGAAATTCCATCAGCGCCTGGGGCTTTGTGGGGGTTTAGTCCTTTGATGAAAGAACTAATTTCATCATTGGACACTGTGATGGGGTCTGCAGTGAGAGGGAGTGAGCTCTTATGTAAGACCTCCTCCTCCACTGATTTGACGTGTGCAGCGTCGCATGGCTGCGTGCTGACAGAACATTGTGAAGCAATGCTGTCAGCGAAACATTCGGCTTTCTCTTCGTCCTCGAAGGCGATAGTGCCATCGGGACGGTGGAGTGGTGGAGTGTGAGTTATTGCGTCACTACGCAGTGCTCTCGCTACTTTGTAGTACGCAACATGAGAGGGAGCTATATTCTCCATGAGGTCGCCCCATCGCTCTTCCCTCAAGTCGGAGAGAGAGGACCTCACTTGCCGCTGAAGGCGGTTCGCGAGCGTCCTGTTAGACGGGGTGGGATACAGCTTGGCTCTGCGGAGCGCTGCATTTTTGGCTTTAATCAGGTCCCTGACAGCCTGCGGTAGTTTTCGGCGGTTATCCACCTTCACTACCCGCGAGTTGTCCTGAACAGCTGATTGAACCAGTTTGGTTAGAGAATCCACCGCACTGTCAATCTTGTCCGGACTATCGAAGTAGTCGGACGTGAGAGCGTACGGTGAATCTGGGGCATCAAAGGCTGCCTCTAGGGTGGCCTTAAAACCTTTCCAGTTGGTGAAGGTCTTGTTGGTGGAGGAGGGGTGGGGATCCAACGGCCCCATTACCAGTGAGACTGGACGGTGATCAGAGCCCAGATCATCGAGAGGCTCGATTGATCTGAGCTGAAGCGACACTCCTTTGACTAGCGCAAAGTCTAGTACGTCAGGAGTGGCGTCCACCCGGTCAGGGTAGTGTGTGGGCGAGAAAGGACACAAGACGTCCAGATCTAGGGCTTGGGTAATCTCCAGTAGCTTCCTGCCACTGGAGTTAGAAGACTGACAGGTCCAGTCTGTATGTTTGGAGTTAAAGTCTCCAAAGAGAATGACAGACTTGCCTAGTGCTAAGAGCGCTTCAAAGTCGCTTCTTAGTGGGATTGTCCCGCTCGGTATGTAGATGGACGCTATGAGTATGGACTGATGTCCTGTCATAGCCACCTTACATACTGTGGCCTCCATACTACTCAAAGGAGGAGTATCTATAGTTGAGCAATGAAGTGCTCGCCTATAGTAGATAGCAGTACCGCCGCCTCTATGGTCGCGCGGCCTGTCATTCCGAACTAAAGTGTACTGGGGAATCGACAGCCCCTTCCGGTCAGTGGGTTTGAGCCACGTTTCCTGAAGGAGCAGCAGGTCGATGTCCCTACTACGTACAAATTCCTTCAGTTCAAGAATGTTAGGTCGTAAACTACGCGTATTAAATGAAATAAGCGAGAGCCCTTTCGGTTTGGTCCGGCCAGGTGCAGCCGACACGGCGGTGTTCGGTGCCGCTGAGTTACCTACTACTGGAAGCATTTATTTAAATGCACGAATGAGGTGTTGGTAGCGGGTGAAAAGCTCCATCCGCCCAATGACGTCACTGCTTTTGTACAGTTGCAGGAACTGTGTAACCTCAGCCACATTAACCTCTGGGAAGCTAAGCATCCCTTGGTCTGCTGAAGTGGCTGTGGGCGCGGGTTTGGCGGGTTGGGGCGCACCCGCTGGGGCCTGCTTGAAGGCAGGCTCCGTGCGGGGCCCCCAGGCCTGGGTTTTCGGCTGCGCAAAGTCAGCCTTTTTTGGGCCCCACGCAGGCGTGGTGCCGGACTTGGCCGCCGCCGGCAGAGGCGGGAAGTGGCTCGCCGTGGGCGCCGGAGGCGCTTTGCGGCCACTTTGGGCCCCACCTCGGCCGTTGGCGGCCTTGCGGGACTGTTGGGAGGGGGACGGCCGAGGCGCGCGCGGGCAGCCTCTGTAGTTGGCCGGGTGGCCAGTCTGGCCACAAAGTACGCACGCCGGGGGCGTGGAAGACTGCTGGTCGCGTGTGCGACCGCAGTCTTTGGTGAGGTGCGGCACCAGGCACTTTACGCACCTTGGTGCCGCCGTGCAGTTACGAGCCG
Organism: Pyralis farinalis; assembly: GCA_947507595.1. NCBI lineage: Eukaryota > Metazoa > Arthropoda > Insecta > Lepidoptera > Pyralidae > Pyralis > Pyralis farinalis. The sequence continues at coordinate 10,070,950 of OX382281.1, forward strand.
CATGCCCGTATAGCTGGCAGCGGTGGCACTGGGCCGGCATGCCAGTCTTGCGGGGCGGCTCGACTGTAATGTTTGAGATCCCGCACACCGTACGGGTCTCTTTGAATATGGACCTAGCCTCACTGTTGTTGGTTAATACCACCAACGCCAGTGGGTAGGTACGGCCTGAGCGGCTGTACATTTTATGTACAGCCTCAACTGGGAAACCCTGACCGACTAAGTCGGCCCGGATTTCCTCAGCCGGAACCTCGTGCGGTACTCCTCTGAGTACCGCACGAACCTTCCGCTCCTCAGTGAGGGCGTAAGTATGATATGGGATACCATGCTGACCCAGCAGGCCTGACAAGCCTCTGTAGTCAGCGATGGTGGGGACCTCTATTTTAATAGCTACACCTGTATTGGTGGCTTTGGTGTAACTGACTTTTTTGTCAGTACACAGTTTTGAGACGTCGACCCATCTCGCCTTATCCCGTAGGAATATAGGCGGCGGGGACTTTACTTTGGCCACCTCCGGCGCGCAGCGAGTCGCTGGCTTGGCGGTGGCGGAGGAGGAGGAGGAGGTGCCGCGGGCAGCGGGGGTGGCAAGCGCAGAGGGCGCTGGTATGTCGATGCTCATTAGAGCCGGGATGGCGGGGCGCTGGGTCGCGGCGGGGGATGCTCTCTGCGGCGAGGCAGAGCGAGCACGCCGGTTTTTCTTGGCGGAGGGCTTTTTGGGTTTCGAGACAGGGATGAAACCTTGCTCGTCGTCGTCACTGGGAGCGTGACGCTTTACAGATTTTTGGGCGGGAGGGATGGAGCAGTCGAGCTCCATGTCCGAATTGTCGGACTCAGGAGAGGAAGGGGAGGCGGGGGAGGAGTGTACCTCCACGGCAGGGGAGGCGGGGGCGTCAGAAGACGCGGGGGAGGCTGGGACGCTGTATGGAGTGGGTAGGGAGGCGAGGGAAGGGACAGGGGAGGCGGGGGAAGGGACATGGGAGGCGGGGGAAGGGACAGGGGAGGCGGGGGAGTAGGCCTTGATGGAACCTATCAGTAAATCGCGAAGATTGGCGTCGGGGTTGGCGAGCAGAGTCGGAGTGACTCGCTCAAAAAGAAAGATGATTAGCTCGAACGTAGCTTCGTCGAGCTGTGCCATAGTGGCGAAGCAAACCTCCCTGCCGAGGGGCAGGGGGGCGACGGAGGTTGAAGTTAACCGCAGCTACTCTAATTTAGTAGGCACGGAAAAGGACCGTCACCCTTGGCAAGAGCCAAGTGCACTGGGCTCGGGTCGGCCGACTTCGCTGGGTTCTGAAGGAACCCAGCAGCGTGTCGGGTCAACGCTTACCGGCTTCGTATGGCACCTACAAGTAGGTATCCACCGATACTACGCGGGCAATTGTTTACAAGTTGTGCAAACAACGGTTGCAAGCAACCGTTGCAAACAAAACTCGCAAAAACTGCGAACGGCGCTTAGACTGTACAGTCAGCGCGGTGTATACTCACAACGACAGAGACGGCTGCAGGTGCGAGCGAGAGAGGAGATGGCGAGCGTCGATGCGTGTGCACGCAACGAAAACTGGCCGCGGAATTTTTTTTTTTTTTTTTTTTTTTTTTAAACACCGTTTCCCCCGCTTTTATTACGACAACACTGTACGACGGCGGCGAGACGTCCCCCGTATAGAGGGAGGGTGTCGTCCCCCCCCCCCCCCCCCGCGCGCGAGCAAACCACCGGCACCGGGTCGCGTCCGCGTCGAGGACTTAAAAACAATAAGCAGAATAAAATAATAATAATAATAATAATCATTAGCAGGCAGCGGTGAGTCAGTTGTGTATGTGTATGTCGGTGGGTGTAATCGTCGATCGAATATCATTTGAAATAAAGGCAGAAAAAGTATATATTTATATACAATATAGGAAAGCAATACGTACGTACTTACTATTTGTTTACATATTATATGTAATGTGTGCGTAGCCATAGACAGTATTAATTAATTCACTCATGAACATGTACGTAGGTATAATTAACAAAGTGCAGTCAGTCAGTCAGTCAGTCAGTTAGTCAGTTAGTTAGTTAGTTGAGTAATCATCGTGATTAGAAACATTTTAACGAATAAAATAAAATAAAATCGAATCGTATTGTGGCCCTGATAAGGGCCTTTTGTTTGTCGAGAGCGGCGGATCGGAGGATCGATCGATCGCTCGAGAGAGAAGAGAGCGATTTACGCCTTCTTCTCGGTCTTCTTGGGAAGGAGTACAGCCTGAATGTTGGGCAGGACGCCACCCTGGGCGATCGTCACGCCGGAGAGGAGTTTGTTCAGCTCTTCGTCGTTGCGGATGGCCAGTTGTAGATGTCTCGGTATGATTCTGGTCTTCTTGTTGTCCCTGGCGGCGTTGCCTGCCAACTCGAGCACTTCAGCGGCCAAATACTCCATGACGGCGGCTAGGTACACCGGTGCACCGGCACCGACGCGCTCGGCGTAGTTACCCTTGCGCAGAAGCCTGTGGATACGGCCCACGGGAAACTGTAGTCCGGCGCGATTGGATCGCGACTTTGCCTTCCCCTTAACTTTACCGCCCTTGCCGCGTCCCGACATGTTGATTTATAATAAGAACACAAACGAACAATCGAATAACAACAGCGAAGCGAACGCACGCACTGACGTTCGACTCGAGTACGGTTAGAGAGTATTGTGTGGCGAGAAAATTTCCCAACCCTCGTATATATATCGTAGTGTCGCACGCCGTACACTGCGCCCATCGAGTGGGGGCAAGCGTGTGCGTGCAGTGAGCGAGATAGCTAGCTAGCTAGCTAGCTAGCTAGTTAGTTAGTTATTATAAAGTATTTAGCTAGTTATTATAAAGTAAAATAATTACTTTAGGTATTTAACTAAAATGGATTTATGTTTATTGTTTTCAGGTGAAAGCGGCGTAAGCGGCGGCGGCGGCGGCGTGCGTGCGTGCGTGCGTGCGTGCGTGCGTGCGTGCGTGCGTGCGTGCGTGCGTGCGTGCGTGCGTGCGTGCGTGATTCATATTCAGAACAGGATGGGGATGAATGCAGCTATATAATATAATACTTACTTATACAGTGTACACACAGGTGAGTAGTGATTAGTGATAGTGTTTGTTTGTTTGTTTGTTGTGTTGTGGGAGTCGGGCAGTCGGGCGGGGATATAATGTATATCTACAGATTGATTGATCGATCGATCTATATAAGAAGAAACTTTTCGTATATAGTGAACGTTTGTTAGCCCTGAAAAGGGCTTTTTGCGAAGTGTCGTCTGTACGTGTGGCGGGCGGGCGGGCGTCGTCGTCGAAGACATCGCGATCATCGCCGCGGCCGTCGCACCAGCAGCAGCTACAGTTTTTGTTGTTGTTATTATTATTATTATTAATAATAATAATAACAAGAAAAAAAAAAGCAGCAAGCGCTAGAGACGACGGCCACCGGGCGGGGATCGCGATCGCGATAGGTCGGCGAGCGTGCACAAACCTAACACACCGACGACGACGACGACAACACCACCACGACCACAGCACGAGACACTGCACGGGCACCCACCGCAGCGCACACACAGCTTGCATGCGGCGCAGGCGGGCGGAGGCGGCGGCGGCGGCGCGAAGGTGAATTACTTCTTGGCGGCTGCGGCTTTCTTCGCGGCGGGCTTCGACTTTGGAGTGGCGGCTGCCTTCTTCGGTTTGGGCGCTTTGGGTTTCTTGGTTGGAGGTTTGGCGCTCTTCTTCGCCTTCGGCGCGGCGGCCTTGGCTTTTGCGGGTGCGGCGGCCTTTTTGGCGGCGGGCTTCTTCTTGGCGGCGGCAGCTTTCTTGTCTTTAGTGGCAGCCTTCGCGCCTTTACTGGGCGACGAAGCGGACGAGGAGGCGGCCGCGGAAGGCTTCTTGGATTTCGCAGCGGCGGCCTTCTTCGACTTGGCTGCCGACGAAGCGGCGCCTCTGCCGCCAGCTTTACCACCACCGGATGCCGGTTTCTTCGACGCGGAAGACTTGGATTCCAATTTGAAGGATCCCGACGCTCCTTTGCCTTTGGTCTGGATGAGCGCGCCGGATTCGACGGCGCTCTTCAAGTATTTCCTTATGAAAGGTGCCAATTTCTCGGCGTCAACCTTGTATTGGGCTGCGATGTATTTCTTGATAGCTTGAAGCGACGATCCACTTCGCTCCTTCAGCTCCTTGATGGCGTTTGTGACCATTTCAGAAGTCTTCGGGTGCGTAGGCTTTGCTTTGGCTTTTTTCACTCCGCTCGCGGCGGACGCCTTGGGCTGCTTCTTCGCCGGGGTAGCGGGAGCGGGCGTCTCTGATGCTACAGCTGTGTCTGCCATCTCGTAGGTAGGTATGTTGTGGTGGTGTCTATTTAACAACGGTCAGTCAGTCGTCAACGCGGACGTAGCGAGTGCAGTCGCAATGTAATCGTTGAAAACTAACACGAGAAGTGTCCGATGGCTGGCGCCAGCATCGCGCGAGCGACCCCCGCAAGCAGAGCAATACTGTAACGCGGTCGCGAGTGTCGTGAGACGTTTTCTCGTATCAAAAGTTCTAACTTTTCACTTACACGCATCGAAATAAATTGTTTTTTAACAATTTATCTTTCAGTTTTATACAATTTTATTTTACAAACTGAATCTCATTGAATACTGCTACCGTGCAAATATTACTTCGACATGTTCGCGTACACATTTACCGAGATATACACGTTTATATTCGTCGTGATATATCCCTAGCACCTAGGGTCCGCTTCAAAAGTTATTTTTCTTTATAAAACATGAGCGGTTCGTGAATAAATATCGTTAGGACAACAGCGAATAATCCAATCTTCGAATGTGACAATATTTCGCATTCATAATGCTATATTGCAACGTATTATGACACTGTCAACTCGGGGGTCGTAAAACACGCGCAGACCTAGCCAGCGTCTGCTCGATCAGTACGGGCTTCTCTCCTATGTCCAGAAGTTTGATACCTTCGCGATAGTGTAATATTCCAAAGGCATCGTTCTACATATTTATCGATCAAAATATTTACACAAACAATGGTCGAGTGAGCGCTCGTTGCCGCCGATGAAAGTTACCCGCATGTACGCGCAAACGCGGCAGTCCGCCGTTTAGACATTACGCAGCAGCAAGCATACTCAACTCTATCTGCACTCCTTATGTCTCGTTAATTTAATTTATATGTATATATATATATATATATATATATGAAACACATACACTTTAGTAATACTATAGAGGGGTAACGTTAAAGTGAACAGTATCTACGCAACACACGTAAACTTTATAGGTAATAATAACAAACGCATCGAGCACTGTCTGAGACAGCAGGCAGAGAGAGCTGAAAAAACATTATATATTTTATGTATGTATATATATACACCTACCTACCTATATATAATAAATAAATAAATAGGTATGCATATAAATCAAATTAGTTATTCGAACAAACAAAAATTTTTTCACTCTCGCGCGCGCGCTATTCTCATGAAGTATCGTACCGCGTGTATACACATACAACTTTAGTAGTGGTATTATTATTAGTAGTAGTAGTAGTAGTAGTAGTAGTAGTAGTAGTGAGGGGGGGGGGGGGGCTACCTACCTACCTAGGTAGGTAGGTACTTATTAATATTATTGTATATGCGCATGGATAAACGTGAAAACATACTGTTGTAATAGTAGTAGGTAGGTTGTATGTATGTATGTATGTATAAAAGATAAGATAGATTGATTGAAAGTAGAAACAATATCATAACGGCAATGAACAATATGCGGCCCTGAAAAGGGCCTTTTGTTATCACGTATCACGACGTATAGGAAGATGGATATCTATCTATCTTCTTAACCGCCGAAACCGTACAGAGTGCGTCCTTGGCGTTTCAGGGCGTAGACTACATCCATAGCGGTGACGGTCTTCCTCTTGGCGTGCTCCGTGTAAGTTACGGCGTCACGGATCACGTTCTCGAGGAACACTTTCAGCACGCCGCGCGTCTCTTCGTAGATGAGACCGGAGATACGTTTGACGCCGCCTCTGCGCGCTAAACGACGGATGGCTGGTTTTGTGATACCCTGGATGTTATCACGAAGCACTTTCCTGTGTCGCTTGGCTCCTCCCTTTCCCAAGCCTTTTCCACCTTTACCGCGACCGGTCATCCTATCGATTGAATTCGACTACAAAACAGACAGACAGTGAACGAACGAACGAAACGAGCGAACGGCGCGAGTTGTTGCACACTAATGGTTTCGAACTGGCGCTAGCGCCCGTATATATAGAGACAAGCCGTAGCAGGGCACGATCGGGTTTTGTGCGCGATAAAAGCCGAATATGAGATATTACTATATATATATATATATATATATATATATATATATATATATATATATATATATTTATTTATTTTTCTCTCTGTAATATATTTTTGTATGCAATATTAAATAATGATATTTTTAAAGGTAATACTTATATATAAGTATATATTATACATATTGATATTAGAGTTATGAATGTTAAAGAAGCGAGTGAGATATGTAAGGATCGAGTCACGTGGCGCTCGGTTCACTCTGCCTACCCCGCAAGGGATTTGGCGTGAAGTTATAGATAGATAGATATTAGAGTTTTATACGATATGCATATGCTTTCACATCTCTCTGTCAATCACAACAAGGTGTAATAATACTTTTACATGCGTGTACTATGAGTTTATTATCTTAGTTTACGTTAAGTAATAGTAGTGCCTGCGTACTGTTCGTAGACAATCAATATTTTATTTTATTTTTTAACGTGCGGTGTGGTGTGTTAGTTTATTGTAGAACAAATAAAAACAATATTGATAAACATGCGGCCCTGAAAAGGGCCTTTTGATATGAAAGAAAACGTTGGTGTTCGTGTGGCACGACACACTGGTGTGTGTGTTTTTGTTGTACGCACACTTACAGCCAGCGGCTTAGGCGCGTTCACCGCGAATCCTGCGCGCCAGCTGGATGTCTTTCGGCATTATCGTCACGCGTTTAGCGTGAATGGCGCACAGGTTGGTGTCTTCGAATAGACCGACGAGGTACGCCTCGCTGGCCTCCTGGAGAGCCATAACCGCCGAACTTTGGAAACGCAGATCGGTCTTAAAGTCTTGAGCGATCTCGCGCACCAAACGCTGGAACGGCAGTTTGCGGATGAGAAGCTCCGTGCTCTTCTGATAGCGACGAATCTCACGGAGGGCGACGGTGCCGGGCCTGTAGCGATGAGGCTTCTTCACACCGCCGGTGGCCGGTGCGCTCTTGCGAGCCGCCTTGGTCGCCAACTGTTTACGCGGAGCTTTACCTCCGGTAGATTTACGAGCGGTCTGCTTAGTACGGGCCATGTCGATGCACTAACGCGAACGAACAGATATGAAAAGAGTGGGGAAAACGCGACGCGAATACGTGTGTCGTGAGCGGAGATAGGATCACGAATGGTGAACGGCGCATACGTTAAAACGCTTTTATTAGGACGTTCGATGTGTCTCTCTTTCTAAATATACACGTCTCTTTCACGCGTCACATTTAAAAGTTAAAAATATTGTAAAGTTATATTACACATACAACAACAAGTACTGGTCCAAAAAGAAATCACAACTAAACAACGAACGAACGAATGGATAAATTAATTATTAAATTAATATATAAGAAACAAAGAACAACGAACTGTGTAACGGAAAATTATCAGTACTTACAGAAATAATAATAACCTATTTATATTTGACCGCTGAAGTAATCATTAAAAGTTCGTTCGTTCTTTCTTTCTTAAATCGATATCAAATTCGACGAAATCCATCGACCATCACCAATTAGGTTTTATATCTTGTTCTTGTTCATAGGTACGTACAAGTAAGTGTATATACGAACACAAATTTGTGCGTGCGTGCGTGCATAATAGATAAACCTACCACATAAATATAATATATATATACACAACATACATATAGATCGACAAGTCGTAAGAAACAATTCATTTACATGAACGTATTTGTGGCCCTGAAAAGGGCCTTTTGATCGCGTCTAGCCTCGACGGCGATGACAAGACGAACGACGACGCCACCTCACTTGGAGCTGGTGTACTTGGTGACCGCCTTGGTGCCCTCGCTGACTGCGTGCTTGGCGAGCTCGCCGGGCAGCAGGAGCCTCACAGAGGTCTGCACCTCCCTGGACGTGATTGTAGATCTCTTGTTGTAGTGAGCCAAGCGGGAAGCCTCGGCGGCGATGCGCTCGAATATGTCGTTCACGAAAGAGTTCATGATCGACATGGCCTTGCTGGATATACCGGTGTCGGGGTGGACCTGCTTGAGCACCTTGTAGATGTAGATGGCGTAGCTCTCCTTCCTCTTGTGCTTCTTCTTTTTCTTGTCGGTCTTGGAGATGTTCTTTTGGGCCTTGCCGGATTTTTTGGCGGCCTTACCACTCGTCTTGGGCGGCATTGTCGACGATAGTCACTTGTAACAAAATAGTATAAAATAAGCGCGCGGACTACACACGTGCGTAGCGTGCGAACCGTGAGCAGAGTATATTTTTTAAACACCGTTTCCCCCGCTTTTATTACGACAACACTGTACGACGGCGGCGAGACGTCCCCCGTATAGAGGGAGGGTGTCGTCCCCCCCCCCCCCCCCGCGCGCGAGCAAACCACCGGCACCGGGTCGCGTCCGCGTCGAGGACTTAAAAACAATAAGCAGAATAAAATAATAATAATAATAATAATCATTAGCAGGCAGCGGTGAGTCAGTTGTGTATGTGTATGTCGGTGGGTGTAATCGTCGATCGAATATCATTTGAAATAAAGGCAGAAAAAGTATATATTTATATACAATATAGGAAAGCAATACGTACGTACTTACTATTTGTTTACATATTATATGTAATGTGTGCGTAGCCATAGACAGTATTAATTAATTCACTCATGAACATGTACGTAGGTATAATTAACAAAGTGCAGTCAGTCAGTCAGTCAGTCAGTTAGTCAGTTAGTTAGTTAGTTGAGTAATCATCGTGATTAGAAACATTTTAACGAATAAAATAAAATAAAATCGAATCGTATTGTGGCCCTGATAAGGGCCTTTTGTTTGTCGAGAGCGGCGGATCGGAGGATCGATCGATCGCTCGAGAGAGAAGAGAGCGATTTACGCCTTCTTCTCGGTCTTCTTGGGAAGGAGTACAGCCTGAATGTTGGGCAGGACGCCACCCTGGGCGATCGTCACGCCGGAGAGGAGTTTGTTCAGCTCTTCGTCGTTGCGGATGGCCAGTTGTAGATGTCTCGGTATGATTCTGGTCTTCTTGTTGTCCCTGGCGGCGTTGCCTGCCAACTCGAGCACTTCAGCGGCCAAATACTCCATGACGGCGGCTAGGTACACCGGTGCACCGGCACCGACGCGCTCGGCGTAGTTACCCTTGCGCAGAAGCCTGTGGATACGGCCCACGGGAAACTGTAGTCCGGCGCGATTGGATCGCGACTTTGCCTTCCCCTTAACTTTACCGCCCTTGCCGCGTCCCGACATGTTGATTTATAATAAGAACACAAACGAACAATCGAATAACAACAGCGAAGCGAACGCACGCACTGACGTTCGACTCGAGTACGGTTAGAGAGTATTGTGTGGCGAGAAAATTTCTTTTTTTTTTTTTTTTTTTGATTTTCGCCCAAGAAAATTGAAGACCCACAAAGGAAGGACCAACCCACATCCGGATGTGCATTGGTCATTCCTCCGTGAGGGGCACCCTCCGGAAAATGGGAGGGAGGAGGTGAAATCTTACATAAGATACTGTTTCGTGCGAACGAACCTAGTTATGTCAGATTCCTACTGACTAAAACACCCCCTGGGACCGCCTCTGGCCGGGAAGACCTCAAAGGCTCCATCTGATGCGATCGCCCCAAGGGAACGGGACGACGCAAGCGTCACTCTAATAAGAGCATACGCTTAGAAAAGTGCCAACTCTCCTCCTGAGGAGGTCGACACTAGTACCTAACTATGCGACTTAAGCGACCAGAAGGGTGCTTATAATATTAAAAGGGTTCAGTAGACACAAACAGGAGGGAAGGAACTGGGAAGTGGATTGAGTGTAGGTAGGACTAGGTAGGTACCTACGAGCGGACTGCGCTCTACTCGGCGCGAGCCGCTAACGACTCGCTACCGGGGCTAGTGATAAGCTACAAAGAGCTTAGAAGTTGTTCGTGCTCACAGAGCGCTAAAAGTCGCTCTTGTGGGCTGCGGGCAGCTCTAAGCTTGCCCGCAAGGAGTGAAACCTCCTTCAGATTGACTCCCTGAATGGCGGTGATTACCGTCTTCAGGTCGTCTCCTAAGGATGGAGGTTTAGCGCCCTGCTGGGGCGGAAGTGGGGCCGCCTTAGGCGGGTTTGCATTTCGCGGGCCCCAAGCTGGGGCCCGCCCGGTCGGAGCCGGGCCCGATTTTGAAAAATCGGGGAAATGTTTTGGAGATGATATGGGCGGCGGGGCCGCGCGCCTCGGCTTGGGACCCTCTGTATGTCCCTTAGAGGGCTTGCCAGAGGGCTGGGGTGCACGAGGGCACCCTCTGTAGTTGGCTGTGTGGCCGACTTGGCCGCACAGCACACAGCCGGGAGGAGTGCTAGGGTCGCGAGTGCAATCCCTAGTATGGTGGTCAAGTAGACACTTGACGCACCTGGGCTTGGCCGAGCAGTTGGCAGCTGCATGACCATACAGCTGGCAACGATGGCACTGCCCCGGAATGCCACGTGAGCGTGGAGGCTCAGCCTTGACATTTGAGAGGCCGCACACAGTGAGCTCTCTCTTAAAAATGCCTCGGGCAGTCGGAACGTTCGCTAGTACGACCAGTGCTAGCGGGTAAACCTTCCCGTTGCGACCGTGCATCCTGTGCACAGCCTCAACAGGGAAGCCCTGAGCCAGCAGGTCGTCCCTAACGGAGTCGCAGGAGACCTCTGACGGCACTCCGCGTAATACCGCACGTACTTTGCGCTCACTGGGGAGCGCGTACGTATGATACGGTATATTTTGCTGGGTTAAGAGTCTTGTAAGACTCTTGAAATCACTAATAGACGGAACGTCTATTTTGATTGCAACACCCGTGTTGGTAGCACGGGTGTATTGCACCTTTTGATCGGCGCAAAGTTTGGAGACTTCGACCCACCTGCCTTTTTCACGAAGGAAAACAGGCGGCGGGCCGTTGGCCCGGGTCGGAGCGGGGGTGCCGCGCGGGGCGGGCTTGTTGGCGGCCTTCTGAGAGGCAGGGGCCGCTTTAGGAGCGGGCGGCGGTGTGGGGGGTGGCGGGGAGAGAGGGGAGTCCCTGTCGAACGACGAGGGAACTACCTCCATCTCTACCGGGACGGGAGAGGGCGGGAGAGGCACCTCCTCGTCGTGAGACGGGGAGGCACTGGACCTGATTGTGTCTACTGCTATTGCGTCCTGTTGACGGCGCTGAAGGCGCCGTATCCGCTTTCTAGCGGACTTGGACGGGGGTTTGGAGGAGGTTGAGCCTTTAACCGACTCAACAAGTGTGACCGACGACTCTTGAGAGTCGCCGGAGGAATCGGAGTCCCGCTGGGAAGCGGTCCTCTTTGTTGTAGAAGAGGTAGTGGACATGGTGTCCGATTTGTCAGCAGAGCTAGATTGCTCTGCGGCGTACTGGGCGATAACTGAAGCAAGGAAAGATTTTGGATCAGCATTGGGATCGGAAGAGGCCTTATAGGCTTCGAGAGCTGAGCAGGTTAAGCTAATAACCATGTCAAAATCCGCTTGAGTCAGCGGCCTACTTGCCATATTGGCGACAAAAACCTCCCTACCTTACGGCAGGGGGGCGGGGGGAGTGAATTTAAAACGAGTATCTCTAATTTAGATAGCCGTTAAAAGGACCGTCACCCTTGGCAAGAGCCAAGTGCACTGGGTTCGGGTCTTCCGGATTCACCGGGTTCAGAAGGAACCCAGCAACGTACCGGGGCGACGTTTACCGGCTTCGTATCGCACCTGTAGGTATCCACCGGTAAAAACCGAGCTATTACAATTGCTGTGAACCCCAAAAGCTATACAGCCGAAGCTATACAACAGTTGGACTCCAAAACAATGTGTAATGCAGCGACGTACTCGACAAAACAGTCGTAGTACAATACAAACCAGAGAAAAAACACTCGCGACGCGAATAAAAAATTGAGACGGAGCGCACACGACTAGCGCGCGCGACAACCGAATCGGAACTCTGAGAAAATTTCCCAACCCTCGTATATATATCGTAGTGTCGCACGCCGTACACTGCGCCCATCGAGTGGGGGCAAGCGTGTGCGTGCAGTGAGCGAGATAGCTAGCTAGCTAGCTAGCTAGCTAGTTAGTTAGTTATTATAAAGTATTTAGCTAGTTATTATAAAGTAAAATAATTACTTTAGGTATTTAACTAAAATGGATTTATGTTTATTGTTTTCAGGTGAAAGCGGCGTAAGCGGCGGCGGCGGCGGCGTGCGTGCGTGCGTGCGTGCGTGCGTGCGTGCGTGCGTGCGTGCGTGCGTGCGTGCGTGCGTGCGTGCGTGCGTGCGTGCGTGATTCATATTCAGAACAGGATGGGGATGAATGCAGCTATATAATATAATACTTACTTATACAGTGTACACACAGGTGAGTAGTGATTAGTGATAGTGTTTGTTTGTTTGTTTGTTGTGTTGTGGGAGTCGGGCAGTCGGGCGGGGATATAATGTATATCTACAGATTGATTGATCGATCGATCTATATAAGAAGAAACTTTTCGTATATAGTGAACGTTTGTTAGCCCTGAAAAGGGCTTTTTGCGAAGTGTCGTCTGTACGTGTGGCGGGCGGGCGGGCGTCGTCGTCGAAGACATCGCGATCATCGCCGCGGCCGTCGCACCAGCAGCAGCTACAGTTTTTGTTGTTGTTATTATTATTATTATTAATAATAATAATAACAAGAAAAAAAAAAGCAGCAAGCGCTAGAGACGACGGCCACCGGGCGGGGATCGCGATCGCGATAGGTCGGCGAGCGTGCACAAACCTAACACACCGACGACGACGACGACAACACCACCACGACCACAGCACGAGACACTGCACGGGCACCCACCGCAGCGCACACACAGCTTGCATGCGGCGCAGGCGGGCGGAGGCGGCGGCGGCGGCGCGAAGGTGAATTACTTCTTGGCGGCTGCGGCTTTCTTCGCGGCGGGCTTCGACTTTGGAGTGGCGGCTGCCTTCTTCGGTTTGGGCGCTTTGGGTTTCTTGGTTGGAGGTTTGGCGCTCTTCTTCGCCTTCGGCGCGGCGGCCTTGGCTTTTGCGGGTGCGGCGGCCTTTTTGGCGGCGGGCTTCTTCTTGGCGGCGGCAGCTTTCTTGTCTTTAGTGGCAGCCTTCGCGCCTTTACTGGGCGACGAAGCGGACGAGGAGGCGGCCGCGGAAGGCTTCTTGGATTTCGCAGCGGCGGCCTTCTTCGACTTGGCTGCCGACGAAGCGGCGCCTCTGCCGCCAGCTTTACCACCACCGGATGCCGGTTTCTTCGACGCGGAAGACTTGGATTCCAATTTGAAGGATCCCGACGCTCCTTTGCCTTTGGTCTGGATGAGCGCGCCGGATTCGACGGCGCTCTTCAAGTATTTCCTTATGAAAGGTGCCAATTTCTCGGCGTCAACCTTGTATTGGGCTGCGATGTATTTCTTGATAGCTTGAAGCGACGATCCACTTCGCTCCTTCAGCTCCTTGATGGCGTTTGTGACCATTTCAGAAGTCTTCGGGTGCGTAGGCTTTGCTTTGGCTTTTTTCACTCCGCTCGCGGCGGACGCCTTGGGCTGCTTCTTCGCCGGGGTAGCGGGAGCGGGCGTCTCTGATGCTACAGCTGTGTCTGCCATCTCGTAGGTAGGTATGTTGTGGTGGTGTCTATTTAACAACGGTCAGTCAGTCGTCAACGCGGACGTAGCGAGTGCAGTCGCAATGTAATCGTTGAAAACTAACACGAGAAGTGTCCGATGGCTGGCGCCAGCATCGCGCGAGCGACCCCCGCAAGCAGAGCAATACTGTAACGCGGTCGCGAGTGTCGTGAGACGTTTTCTCGTATCAAAAGTTCTAACTTTTCACTTACACGCATCGAAATAAATTGTTTTTTAACAATTTATCTTTCAGTTTTATACAATTTTATTTTACAAACTGAATCTCATTGAATACTGCTACCGTGCAAATATTACTTCGACATGTTCGCGTACACATTTACCGAGATATACACGTTTATATTCGTCGTGATATATCCCTAGCACCTAGGGTCCGCTTCAAAAGTTATTTTTCTTTATAAAACATGAGCGGTTCGTGAATAAATATCGTTAGGACAACAGCGAATAATCCAATCTTCGAATGTGACAATATTTCGCATTCATAATGCTATATTGCAACGTATTATGACACTGTCAACTCGGGGGTCGTAAAACACGCGCAGACCTAGCCAGCGTCTGCTCGATCAGTACGGGCTTCTCTCCTATGTCCAGAAGTTTGATACCTTCGCGATAGTGTAATATTCCAAAGGCATCGTTCTACATATTTATCGATCAAAATATTTACACAAACAATGGTCGAGTGAGCGCTCGTTGCCGCCGATGAAAGTTACCCGCATGTACGCGCAAACGCGGCAGTCCGCCGTTTAGACATTACGCAGCAGCAAGCATACTCAACTCTATCTGCACTCCTTATGTCTCGTTAATTTAATTTATATGTATATATATATATATATATATATATGAAACACATACACTTTAGTAATACTATAGAGGGGTAACGTTAAAGTGAACAGTATCTACGCAACACACGTAAACTTTATAGGTAATAATAACAAACGCATCGAGCACTGTCTGAGACAGCAGGCAGAGAGAGCTGAAAAAACATTATATATTTTATGTATGTATATATATACACCTACCTACCTATATATAATAAATAAATAAATAGGTATGCATATAAATCAAATTAGTTATTCGAACAAACAAAAATTTTTTCACTCTCGCGCGCGCGCTATTCTCATGAAGTATCGTACCGCGTGTATACACATACAACTTTAGTAGTGGTATTATTATTAGTAGTAGTAGTAGTAGTAGTAGTAGTAGTAGTAGTGAGGGGGGGGGGGGGGCTACCTACCTACCTAGGTAGGTAGGTACTTATTAATATTATTGTATATGCGCATGGATAAACGTGAAAACATACTGTTGTAATAGTAGTAGGTAGGTTGTATGTATGTATGTATGTATAAAAGATAAGATAGATTGATTGAAAGTAGAAACAATATCATAACGGCAATGAACAATATGCGGCCCTGAAAAGGGCCTTTTGTTATCACGTATCACGACGTATAGGAAGATGGATATCTATCTATCTTCTTAACCGCCGAAACCGTACAGAGTGCGTCCTTGGCGTTTCAGGGCGTAGACTACATCCATAGCGGTGACGGTCTTCCTCTTGGCGTGCTCCGTGTAAGTTACGGCGTCACGGATCACGTTCTCGAGGAACACTTTCAGCACGCCGCGCGTCTCTTCGTAGATGAGACCGGAGATACGTTTGACGCCGCCTCTGCGCGCTAAACGACGGATGGCTGGTTTTGTGATACCCTGGATGTTATCACGAAGCACTTTCCTGTGTCGCTTGGCTCCTCCCTTTCCCAAGCCTTTTCCACCTTTACCGCGACCGGTCATCCTATCGATTGAATTCGACTACAAAACAGACAGACAGTGAACGAACGAACGAAACGAGCGAACGGCGCGAGTTGTTGCACACTAATGGTTTCGAACTGGCGCTAGCGCCCGTATATATAGAGACAAGCCGTAGCAGGGCACGATCGGGTTTTGTGCGCGATAAAAGCCGAATATGAGATATTACTATATATATATATATATATATATATATATATATATATATATATATATTTATTTATTTTTCTCTCTGTAATATATTTTTGTATGCAATATTAAATAATGATATTTTTAAAGGTAATACTTATATATAAGTATATATTATACATATTGATATTAGAGTTATGAATGTTAAAGAAGCGAGTGAGATATGTAAGGATCGAGTCACGTGGCGCTCGGTTCACTCTGCCTACCCCGCAAGGGATTTGGCGTGAAGTTATAGATAGATAGATATTAGAGTTTTATACGTGTCAACGTTCGGCTGACGGGGTAGGTCGCTGTTATCGTAGTGGACTGTAGGACTGTAGGATTCTTCGAATCGAAACTTCAAATTCTGGATCGGACTTTTTCTTTATTGTTCTGACTTGTTGCTGTGACGGTCTGTGACTGACTAAACACAGCGATCGGCCGTGCTTAGGTACAAAACTTCAGTGACTCACTAGCACCTGGGCAGGCGAGTCGGTTCGACCAATCACAGCGCGTAGTTTCCGGCGGGGTGAGGAAGGCGCGCGGGGTAATCGCGCCCGACTGGTGGAAATGTACGCTCTGTGATTGGCTGTTGAATCATGCAAAAATATTTTATTCTCAGTTCGATTTTCACTACGGGTGCTATGCTATATACAATATTTCTCGTAGTTATATACAATATTTTTCGTTCATCGACCGTAGTTCTACATAATACAATATACTCTATACAATACAAAATGTTTCGCGTTCTTTGACGGTGGCTTTATACAATATAAATGTTTAATGTTCCTCGACGATGGCTGTCGTCAACAGTCTCCCCCCGGCGAAGGATCTCCGTAGCCTCTACTGGAAGGCAGCCTCGTTGCGACGTGCAGCGCGTCCTCTCCCTCTGGTCCGGGGAGAGTGCGGTATGAAGACTCTAACACGACGATCTTGGACGTGGGACGTTTAAAGGTCCCACCCTTTGTAGAGACTTCGACGTTACGTGTCACGTTGTCCGGCCCGGGAAACGTGCGTGTGATAATTCCCCGAGGCCAGACGTTCCGTGGCAGAGTAGGGTCAGCGATGATGACTACATCGCCGACCTTCGTTTCGCTTCGACGTTTGTGGTTGTCGGAGCGTGGCACAAGCGTCGGCAGGTATTCCCGTAGCCAGCGACGCCAGAAGTTGTCAGCCAGTGCTTGCGCGGCTCGCCATGTTCTTCGGTCGGCTTCACTGCAGGGCCCAACGTACGGCAGGCCCGTTGACGATCCCAGCAGGAAGTGGTTTGGCGTCAGCGCTTCCGGGTCCTCTGGGTCGACTGAAACATGAGTCAGTGGTCGAGCATTGACTGTGTTCTCGGCTTCAGCTAGTAGCGTCGCTAACACCTCTTCTTTCGGCGCCTTCTGGTGCAGAGTTGTTGATAGTGCAGTCTTCACTGAACGCACCATCCGCTCCCAAGCTCCTCCCTGATTCGGCGCCCCGGGTGAGATGTACTTCCAGGTCGTTCCGTACGCAAGGCCTGCTCGCGACAAGTCCGGCAACCATTCTTGATAGGCTCTTTTTAACTCTGCGTCTGCCCCTTTGAAGTTCGTTCCATTGTCAGAGTATATTACTGCGGGCCAACCTCGCCGAGCCGCCATCCTTCGGACCGCCATAATCGCGGAATCTGTTGAGAGCGACGATACTAACTCCAAGTGTATCGCCCTCGTAGTGAGGCACGTGAACAACGCTACCCAACGTTTCTCGTGGCGTCGTCCTATCGTCACGTTCATCGGGCCGAAGTAATCTAGGCCGCAGCAGCTGAAGGGTCGCTTGAAGGCTTCCAACCGTTCTCTCGGTAAGTCCCCGATCGGTGGGACTGTCGGTCGTGATTTCCTCAGTCGACATATCCGGCAGGACGCTGCTATCGATTTGACGGTGGGTCGAAGACGCACGATGAAATATTGTTGGCGAAGGTCGTTCACTACTCGTTCCGAGTTAGCGTGCCCGGCTCTCTTGTGAGCTCGCGCTATGAGCAGTTTCGTGAGAGGGTGTCGTCCGCTCAACACGACGGGTCGCTTCATCGTGTCGAATACATCGGCTTTGTTCACCCGTCCGTTGATTTTCAGTAGTCCGTCTTCTAATATTAAGTCGTAGCGGTATAACGGGCTCGATTTCGGTACGGCGAGTCCCCTCTTCACGTTCTGTCGCTCTTGCTCGAATGAGTCTTCTTGCGCTCTTTGTAGCCATAAATGAGTGGCTCGCTCGATATGTTCTTGTGACATTGCGGTCGTTATGCCTTGACAGCGTTGGATAAACTGCAGTACTTGAGCTGTCGTTCCAATCAAACGGTCGTATGAAGAAAACCGTTCTATGTCGGGTAGCGCCGAATCTTTCCTCGATTCTGTGACGACGTGTACTTCTTCTTCTTGAACGTCGTCTTGGTGGGTTTCCCATCGCGGCCATTCAGATTTCGGCCGTTTCAGAAACTCCGGTCCGCTGAACCAAACGTCTTCTTCTGTGGGGATGTGGCCTCCTCTCGTAGCGATGTCTGCGACGTTCAGATGAGTGGGGACCCATCGCCAGTCTGACGCTCTCGAGGATTCTGTTATTTCCCCGAGTCGATGCGCGACGAATGGAGTGTACTTTCGGCTTCCGTTTCTCAACCAATGGAGTACTGTTTGAGAGTCGCTCCAGTAGTACGTGTCATCTATCTGAATGCGATGATCCTCTCTAATCGTTTTTGCGAGTCTCGCCCCGATCAGTGCCGCTTGGAGTTCTAAGCGAGGTATCGTCTGCGTCTTCAATGGCGTTACTTTCGCTCGTGCCGCTACCAATACCGTCTTCACTCCGCCGTCTCTCAGTTGCAGTCTCCAGTATGCTGTTGTCGCGTACGCTTCCTCGCTGGCATCGCAGAATACGTGTAGCTCCCTGCGGCATACGTCGCTCCCCCCGTCGTAGCTCCGGGTAATGTGCAGACGTCGTATTTCTTGTAGGC
Organism: Pyralis farinalis; assembly: GCA_947507595.1. Taxonomy (NCBI): domain Eukaryota; kingdom Metazoa; phylum Arthropoda; class Insecta; order Lepidoptera; family Pyralidae; genus Pyralis; species Pyralis farinalis. Next base: position 10,089,747 of record OX382281.1, read on the forward strand.
CAGCGAGCCATGCGTCGAAGTCGGACGCGATGTCTTCCGGTAGTGGTTCGTCCCATGCTAACTTGAGACGCCAAAGTCTCTGGAGCGCTATTTTGGCGGTGACGGTGTAGCAGCTTAGTAGCCCGAGCGGATCGTAAATGCTCATAACTGTGGATAGGGCTTCACGTTTCGTCGGTGGCCTTCCTCTCGTTCGGACTGCTTCCGGGACTTTGTGCAACGCCGTATTGAAGCTTAGGCTGTCTGTTTCTGAATTCCACAGCAACCCTAACATTTTCTCGGTTCCTCCAAGCGATGTGGTCGCAGCCTCCGTGCGTCTATCTTCCTTGGTGACGGCTAGAAGCTCTCGATTGTTGCTGTTCCATCCGCGTAAGTGAAAGTCAGCTTTCTTGTGGACTTCGTTCACTTGTTCGATGACTGCTTTCGCTCGTTCGATGTCGTCGAAGCTTTCTACGAAATCGTCCATATAATGCGACTCCGTTATAGGCCGTAGAGCAGCTGGGTGTGTGTCCCGGTGATTGTGTGCATTCTTGTTTCGCACACTATGCGCCAGGAATGGTGAACTGGAAGCTCCGAAGATCATCGATGTCATCTTGTATTCAATGGGAGTATCGGTCGGATGCTCGCGCCACAAGAACATTTGTGCGGGTTGATCTTCTTTTCGGATTTTCACCCTTAAAAACATTTCTTCGATGTCAGCTGTCACGGCGTGCGCACCTTCTCGAAACCGGAACATGATCGAAATGATCGATCGCAACATGTCAGGCCCCTGTAGTAGGTGGTCGTTCAGACACGATCCGTGAGTCTTGGCTGCTGCATCCAGTACCACTCTCACTTTGCCTGGTTTGTTCAGGTTGCGTACTGCAAAGTGAGGCAGGTACCATGCTCGAGGGCTGGTTTTTTCCGTTCCGTCGCATCGCTCGGCGTAGCCCTTTTCGATCATGTTGTTGATCTTCGCGTAGTATTGTTCTTTTTCTTCTTGATTCTTTTCTAATTTCGCTTCGAGATTCTTCAGTCTTTTTAATGCGGCATTGTAGCTTGGCGGCAGCTTGGCGTCGTCTTCTCGCCACGGCAGACCCACTTCGTAGTGTCCGTTTGTGTAGCGTATCGTTTTCTCGAATAATTCGACGGCTCGCTTGTCTTCACTTTTCATGTGTTGTGAAGTGAGCGAGACTCCTAATGCGTCGAGTTGGAAGTGATTCGCTACCAAATCTTCCAATGATTCGTCTTCTGTGGTGTAGGCAGTGGTGTGTAAGACGTGCTGCTTTGGTTTCAGTGCTACGCTCTTCGCTGTCCCGTGAATCACCCAGCCGAGTTCGGTTCTCGAGGCGGCCGGTTCCTTGGGTCCTTTGCAGCGCAGCTCTCTGGTTACGATGAGTGGCCAGTTGTCGATGCCGATCAGCAGCTTAGGCTTCGCGTCGGTGTAGATCACGTCGTTCGCGTTGAGACCGCTGAGGTGTCGCAGGTTCAGCACCTCAGCTGGTATGGACTGCGGCGTGAGATCTAAGCCTCGTATCGTTCTCGCGGCGATGTTGAAGCTGTTTCTGCTGCTCGTCCCCCTGATGGTGATGTTGACTCGGCGGCTCTTCATGTCGCATCGTTCCGAGTTGATGCCTTTCACTTCGAGGCGCGTACTTGGTCCATCTGCACCGATTTGTTGCGCCAGTTCGTCGTCCATCAGTGTGACGGTGGAGCCTTCATCAAACAGCGCGTAGGTTTCGACGCTGTTGTGCCTTCCCGAGATTGTCACGCGACAGATCTTGAGCTTCACATCGTTGCGTGTGGCCGTCGAAGTCACCGTTGCGGCTTCCGTGGTGTCGCTCTCATCTGTGGTGACGTCTTCCTTTTTCTTCTCGGCGTGTAACAGTTGATGATGTGGTCGTTTGCAGCCCTCCTTACCGCACGCTCTCCTTTTGCAGTTGTTACGACGATGGCGACTGGCAATGCATTTGAAGCACAGCCCTTCCTTTTTGACGACTTCCCATCGTTCGTCGGAATGCAGGTTCTTGAATTTCCCACAGTCCGGTAGTGTATGTGGTTCTTTACACACCGGACAATGTTGTGGGCTTTCTTCGTTGGTTGTGGTTGCGGTGTACGTCAGCTTCTTTTTCGCTTCTGTTCGTGAGGCGATGCGAGGCGGCTCTCGCTTCTGTTGGCTTGACGTGCAGAATCCATGTTTGAGGGTGCGGTCAGCTTCCCTCATCAAAAAGGCAGCCAGTTTGACGACGTCTGCATCGGAGCTTGGATGTTCTTCAGCGTAGTCACACCATCTTGATTTTAAGTGTGGGCTGATTTTCTCAAGCACCTCTCGAACAAGCAGCGGGTTGTGTAGGTAGTTGCGTTCGATGTTGCTCAGGACGGCGACGATGTTTTGCACTTTCACAGCGAAGGCGTTCAGGTCCATTGCGGTCGGACCCAGTCGTGGCAGACGTCGTACATCATCGAAGGCCAAGTCGAGTAAGATTTCTGGCCTTCCATAACACTGTTCTAGTGTTTTCATGACGACGTCTGGATGTGTAGCGGCGCTTAATAACGGCGCTACTGTAGCGCGGGCCTCTCCTCGTAGACAGTTGCGAAGTCTTGCAAGGTTTTCTGTCGCTGTGAACTTGTATGCTTGCGTAGTTTCTTTCATCGCTGCGGCGAATTGAATCCACTCCGATGGTGAGCCCGAGAACATTGGTAGATCGGTTGCTTGTCGTGGCGGCGGGCGTGACGATATCATTTTTTCGAAAGTGCTGGCTAGTTGATCTATTTTGCGGCTTCTCGGCGTTGGCGATCGTTTCCGTACTTGTTGTGTTTGTACTTGAGGCGTCGGCTTCCAATCGAATCTCGCTCTTCTCTCCTGCGTGAAAGTGGTGGCTTGAGCTTGATCCGTTGTTTCGACTGGCTCTAGTACTGAGTGAGCGCTTGGCGGCTCCCCCCGTTCAGTCGCTGCGGCGTCTGGGGTAGTCTCGTTCAACCAGGCGTGCACTCGTTCGATATTTTCGGCTGGCTCGTTTCCTTCCTCTGGAGAGCTGTCTTCATCTTCGAGCTCGGCGAGGTCGGCGTCCAATTTCTTCTTAATGAGCTCAGCTTCTATTTCTAGCTCCTTGCGCCGAATAACGGCGAGGCGTTCCTCCGCTTCGAACCGTAGACGGGCGGCGGCGCTCGACGTCGATCGTGTCGAGCGGGCGGTGCGTGACCGGGCCTTGCTGGTCGTCGGTACGGTCGTCGACGCCGGCAGCGTTCGATATTGCCCGCGTGTCGATGCGGCGGTGGGGCGCACTTCGGTCTGTTCTGTGCGTGCGGCGGCGTGCGGTCGCGGAGCGGCGTCGGTAGCGCTCCTATGCGGCGGCGGTGCTGTCGCGTTCGATGGTGACGGCGAGCGTGGTGGTTCGTTGAAGACACGTTGCCGGGATTCTTCAGCTCCATTTTGGCTTCTCGTAGTCACCATGATGTTCCGTTTCACTGTTTCTTGATTTTTCGATCCGGCTCGGAAGGACCACGCTGTCAACGTTCGGCTGACGGGGTAGGTCGCTGTTATCGTAGTGGACTGTAGGACTGTAGGATTCTTCGAATCGAAACTTCAAATTCTGGATCGGACTTTTTCTTTATTGTTCTGACTTGTTGCTGTGACGGTCTGTGACTGACTAAACACAGCGATCGGCCGTGCTTAGGTACAAAACTTCAGTGACTCACTAGCACCTGGGCAGGCGAGTCGGTTCGACCAATCACAGCGCGTAGTTTCCGGCGGGGTGAGGAAGGCGCGCGGGGTAATCGCGCCCGACTGGTGGAAATGTACGCTCTGTGATTGGCTGTTGAATCATGCAAAAATATTTTATTCTCAGTTCGATTTTCACTACGGGTGCTATGCTATATACAATATTTCTCGTAGTTATATACAATATTTTTCGTTCATCGACCGTAGTTCTACATAATACAATATACTCTATACAATACAAAATGTTTCGCGTTCTTTGACGGTGGCTTTATACAATATAAATGTTTAATGTTCCTCGACGATGGCTGTCGTCAACAATACGATATGCATATGCTTTCACATCTCTCTGTCAATCACAACAAGGTGTAATAATACTTTTACATGCGTGTACTATGAGTTTATTATCTTAGTTTACGTTAAGTAATAGTAGTGCCTGCGTACTGTTCGTAGACAATCAATATTTTATTTTATTTTTTAACGTGCGGTGTGGTGTGTTAGTTTATTGTAGAACAAATAAAAACAATATTGATAAACATGCGGCCCTGAAAAGGGCCTTTTGATATGAAAGAAAACGTTGGTGTTCGTGTGGCACGACACACTGGTGTGTGTGTTTTTGTTGTACGCACACTTACAGCCAGCGGCTTAGGCGCGTTCACCGCGAATCCTGCGCGCCAGCTGGATGTCTTTCGGCATTATCGTCACGCGTTTAGCGTGAATGGCGCACAGGTTGGTGTCTTCGAATAGACCGACGAGGTACGCCTCGCTGGCCTCCTGGAGAGCCATAACCGCCGAACTTTGGAAACGCAGATCGGTCTTAAAGTCTTGAGCGATCTCGCGCACCAAACGCTGGAACGGCAGTTTGCGGATGAGAAGCTCCGTGCTCTTCTGATAGCGACGAATCTCACGGAGGGCGACGGTGCCGGGCCTGTAGCGATGAGGCTTCTTCACACCGCCGGTGGCCGGTGCGCTCTTGCGAGCCGCCTTGGTCGCCAACTGTTTACGCGGAGCTTTACCTCCGGTAGATTTACGAGCGGTCTGCTTAGTACGGGCCATGTCGATGCACTAACGCGAACGAACAGATATGAAAAGAGTGGGGAAAACGCGACGCGAATACGTGTGTCGTGAGCGGAGATAGGATCACGAATGGTGAACGGCGCATACGTTAAAACGCTTTTATTAGGACGTTCGATGTGTCTCTCTTTCTAAATATACACGTCTCTTTCACGCGTCACATTTAAAAGTTAAAAATATTGTAAAGTTATATTACACATACAACAACAAGTACTGGTCCAAAAAGAAATCACAACTAAACAACGAACGAACGAATGGATAAATTAATTATTAAATTAATATATAAGAAACAAAGAACAACGAACTGTGTAACGGAAAATTATCAGTACTTACAGAAATAATAATAACCTATTTATATTTGACCGCTGAAGTAATCATTAAAAGTTCGTTCGTTCTTTCTTTCTTAAATCGATATCAAATTCGACGAAATCCATCGACCATCACCAATTAGGTTTTATATCTTGTTCTTGTTCATAGGTACGTACAAGTAAGTGTATATACGAACACAAATTTGTGCGTGCGTGCGTGCATAATAGATAAACCTACCACATAAATATAATATATATATACACAACATACATATAGATCGACAAGTCGTAAGAAACAATTCATTTACATGAACGTATTTGTGGCCCTGAAAAGGGCCTTTTGATCGCGTCTAGCCTCGACGGCGATGACAAGACGAACGACGACGCCACCTCACTTGGAGCTGGTGTACTTGGTGACCGCCTTGGTGCCCTCGCTGACTGCGTGCTTGGCGAGCTCGCCGGGCAGCAGGAGCCTCACAGAGGTCTGCACCTCCCTGGACGTGATTGTAGATCTCTTGTTGTAGTGAGCCAAGCGGGAAGCCTCGGCGGCGATGCGCTCGAATATGTCGTTCACGAAAGAGTTCATGATCGACATGGCCTTGCTGGATATACCGGTGTCGGGGTGGACCTGCTTGAGCACCTTGTAGATGTAGATGGCGTAGCTCTCCTTCCTCTTGTGCTTCTTCTTTTTCTTGTCGGTCTTGGAGATGTTCTTTTGGGCCTTGCCGGATTTTTTGGCGGCCTTACCACTCGTCTTGGGCGGCATTGTCGACGATAGTCACTTGTAACAAAATAGTATAAAATAAGCGCGCGGACTACACACGTGCGTAGCGTGCGAACCGTGAGCAGAGTATATTTTTTAAACACCGTTTCCCCCGCTTTTATTACGACAACACTGTACGACGGCGGCGAGACGTCCCCCGTATAGAGGGAGGGTGTCGTCCCCCCCCCCCCCCCCCGCGCGCGAGCAAACCACCGGCACCGGGTCGCGTCCGCGTCGAGGACTTAAAAACAATAAGCAGAATAAAATAATAATAATAATAATAATCATTAGCAGGCAGCGGTGAGTCAGTTGTGTATGTGTATGTCGGTGGGTGTAATCGTCGATCGAATATCATTTGAAATAAAGGCAGAAAAAGTATATATTTATATACAATATAGGAAAGCAATACGTACGTACTTACTATTTGTTTACATATTATATGTAATGTGTGCGTAGCCATAGACAGTATTAATTAATTCACTCATGAACATGTACGTAGGTATAATTAACAAAGTGCAGTCAGTCAGTCAGTCAGTCAGTTAGTCAGTTAGTTAGTTAGTTGAGTAATCATCGTGATTAGAAACATTTTAACGAATAAAATAAAATAAAATCGAATCGTATTGTGGCCCTGATAAGGGCCTTTTGTTTGTCGAGAGCGGCGGATCGGAGGATCGATCGATCGCTCGAGAGAGAAGAGAGCGATTTACGCCTTCTTCTCGGTCTTCTTGGGAAGGAGTACAGCCTGAATGTTGGGCAGGACGCCACCCTGGGCGATCGTCACGCCGGAGAGGAGTTTGTTCAGCTCTTCGTCGTTGCGGATGGCCAGTTGTAGATGTCTCGGTATGATTCTGGTCTTCTTGTTGTCCCTGGCGGCGTTGCCTGCCAACTCGAGCACTTCAGCGGCCAAATACTCCATGACGGCGGCTAGGTACACCGGTGCACCGGCACCGACGCGCTCGGCGTAGTTACCCTTGCGCAGAAGCCTGTGGATACGGCCCACGGGAAACTGTAGTCCGGCGCGATTGGATCGCGACTTTGCCTTCCCCTTAACTTTACCGCCCTTGCCGCGTCCCGACATGTTGATTTATAATAAGAACACAAACGAACAATCGAATAACAACAGCGAAGCGAACGCACGCACTGACGTTCGACTCGAGTACGGTTAGAGAGTATTGTGTGGCGAGAAAATTTCCCAACCCTCGTATATATATCGTAGTGTCGCACGCCGTACACTGCGCCCATCGAGTGGGGGCAAGCGTGTGCGTGCAGTGAGCGAGATAGCTAGCTAGCTAGCTAGCTAGCTAGTTAGTTAGTTATTATAAAGTATTTAGCTAGTTATTATAAAGTAAAATAATTACTTTAGGTATTTAACTAAAATGGATTTATGTTTATTGTTTTCAGGTGAAAGCGGCGTAAGCGGCGGCGGCGGCGGCGTGCGTGCGTGCGTGCGTGCGTGCGTGCGTGCGTGCGTGCGTGCGTGCGTGCGTGCGTGCGTGCGTGCGTGCGTGCGTGCGTGATTCATATTCAGAACAGGATGGGGATGAATGCAGCTATATAATATAATACTTACTTATACAGTGTACACACAGGTGAGTAGTGATTAGTGATAGTGTTTGTTTGTTTGTTTGTTGTGTTGTGGGAGTCGGGCAGTCGGGCGGGGATATAATGTATATCTACAGATTGATTGATCGATCGATCTATATAAGAAGAAACTTTTCGTATATAGTGAACGTTTGTTAGCCCTGAAAAGGGCTTTTTGCGAAGTGTCGTCTGTACGTGTGGCGGGCGGGCGGGCGTCGTCGTCGAAGACATCGCGATCATCGCCGCGGCCGTCGCACCAGCAGCAGCTACAGTTTTTGTTGTTGTTATTATTATTATTATTAATAATAATAATAACAAGAAAAAAAAAAGCAGCAAGCGCTAGAGACGACGGCCACCGGGCGGGGATCGCGATCGCGATAGGTCGGCGAGCGTGCACAAACCTAACACACCGACGACGACGACGACAACACCACCACGACCACAGCACGAGACACTGCACGGGCACCCACCGCAGCGCACACACAGCTTGCATGCGGCGCAGGCGGGCGGAGGCGGCGGCGGCGGCGCGAAGGTGAATTACTTCTTGGCGGCTGCGGCTTTCTTCGCGGCGGGCTTCGACTTTGGAGTGGCGGCTGCCTTCTTCGGTTTGGGCGCTTTGGGTTTCTTGGTTGGAGGTTTGGCGCTCTTCTTCGCCTTCGGCGCGGCGGCCTTGGCTTTTGCGGGTGCGGCGGCCTTTTTGGCGGCGGGCTTCTTCTTGGCGGCGGCAGCTTTCTTGTCTTTAGTGGCAGCCTTCGCGCCTTTACTGGGCGACGAAGCGGACGAGGAGGCGGCCGCGGAAGGCTTCTTGGATTTCGCAGCGGCGGCCTTCTTCGACTTGGCTGCCGACGAAGCGGCGCCTCTGCCGCCAGCTTTACCACCACCGGATGCCGGTTTCTTCGACGCGGAAGACTTGGATTCCAATTTGAAGGATCCCGACGCTCCTTTGCCTTTGGTCTGGATGAGCGCGCCGGATTCGACGGCGCTCTTCAAGTATTTCCTTATGAAAGGTGCCAATTTCTCGGCGTCAACCTTGTATTGGGCTGCGATGTATTTCTTGATAGCTTGAAGCGACGATCCACTTCGCTCCTTCAGCTCCTTGATGGCGTTTGTGACCATTTCAGAAGTCTTCGGGTGCGTAGGCTTTGCTTTGGCTTTTTTCACTCCGCTCGCGGCGGACGCCTTGGGCTGCTTCTTCGCCGGGGTAGCGGGAGCGGGCGTCTCTGATGCTACAGCTGTGTCTGCCATCTCGTAGGTAGGTATGTTGTGGTGGTGTCTATTTAACAACGGTCAGTCAGTCGTCAACGCGGACGTAGCGAGTGCAGTCGCAATGTAATCGTTGAAAACTAACACGAGAAGTGTCCGATGGCTGGCGCCAGCATCGCGCGAGCGACCCCCGCAAGCAGAGCAATACTGTAACGCGGTCGCGAGTGTCGTGAGACGTTTTCTCGTATCAAAAGTTCTAACTTTTCACTTACACGCATCGAAATAAATTGTTTTTTAACAATTTATCTTTCAGTTTTATACAATTTTATTTTACAAACTGAATCTCATTGAATACTGCTACCGTGCAAATATTACTTCGACATGTTCGCGTACACATTTACCGAGATATACACGTTTATATTCGTCGTGATATATCCCTAGCACCTAGGGTCCGCTTCAAAAGTTATTTTTCTTTATAAAACATGAGCGGTTCGTGAATAAATATCGTTAGGACAACAGCGAATAATCCAATCTTCGAATGTGACAATATTTCGCATTCATAATGCTATATTGCAACGTATTATGACACTGTCAACTCGGGGGTCGTAAAACACGCGCAGACCTAGCCAGCGTCTGCTCGATCAGTACGGGCTTCTCTCCTATGTCCAGAAGTTTGATACCTTCGCGATAGTGTAATATTCCAAAGGCATCGTTCTACATATTTATCGATCAAAATATTTACACAAACAATGGTCGAGTGAGCGCTCGTTGCCGCCGATGAAAGTTACCCGCATGTACGCGCAAACGCGGCAGTCCGCCGTTTAGACATTACGCAGCAGCAAGCATACTCAACTCTATCTGCACTCCTTATGTCTCGTTAATTTAATTTATATGTATATATATATATATATATATATATGAAACACATACACTTTAGTAATACTATAGAGGGGTAACGTTAAAGTGAACAGTATCTACGCAACACACGTAAACTTTATAGGTAATAATAACAAACGCATCGAGCACTGTCTGAGACAGCAGGCAGAGAGAGCTGAAAAAACATTATATATTTTATGTATGTATATATATACACCTACCTACCTATATATAATAAATAAATAAATAGGTATGCATATAAATCAAATTAGTTATTCGAACAAACAAAAATTTTTTCACTCTCGCGCGCGCGCTATTCTCATGAAGTATCGTACCGCGTGTATACACATACAACTTTAGTAGTGGTATTATTATTAGTAGTAGTAGTAGTAGTAGTAGTAGTAGTAGTAGTGAGGGGGGGGGGGGGGGCTACCTACCTACCTAGGTAGGTAGGTACTTATTAATATTATTGTATATGCGCATGGATAAACGTGAAAACATACTGTTGTAATAGTAGTAGGTAGGTTGTATGTATGTATGTATGTATAAAAGATAAGATAGATTGATTGAAAGTAGAAACAATATCATAACGGCAATGAACAATATGCGGCCCTGAAAAGGGCCTTTTGTTATCACGTATCACGACGTATAGGAAGATGGATATCTATCTATCTTCTTAACCGCCGAAACCGTACAGAGTGCGTCCTTGGCGTTTCAGGGCGTAGACTACATCCATAGCGGTGACGGTCTTCCTCTTGGCGTGCTCCGTGTAAGTTACGGCGTCACGGATCACGTTCTCGAGGAACACTTTCAGCACGCCGCGCGTCTCTTCGTAGATGAGACCGGAGATACGTTTGACGCCGCCTCTGCGCGCTAAACGACGGATGGCTGGTTTTGTGATACCCTGGATGTTATCACGAAGCACTTTCCTGTGTCGCTTGGCTCCTCCCTTTCCCAAGCCTTTTCCACCTTTACCGCGACCGGTCATCCTATCGATTGAATTCGACTACAAAACAGACAGACAGTGAACGAACGAACGAAACGAGCGAACGGCGCGAGTTGTTGCACACTAATGGTTTCGAACTAGTGTGGGTCATCTCACAACCTCCTCACGGTGGCTGGGGAATCAGTTCCGAGATAAATGTCTCTCTACTGAGGTATCTATCGCAGCATGTGAATACATACCGGGCGTTGTGTTGGCCGTATAGGCCGAGATGCGCGCTACGTTTCTAGTTCGTCAGAATCGTCTCATGTGTCGTTGTTCGCGAGTAACTCACGAGCGTAAGGGCGTCCGTCCGGCGGCCGAGTATGTAGAGGCGCCAGATTGTGTATATGACGCAATTCCGACGCGTCCGCACGCTCGAACAGGCTTACAGTGAGTCGGCGTATAAATGCGTCCGTGCTCTCCATGCGTAGGTCCCTCTGTATAGTGGCGTTCTTTACAAGACGCGGGGCGCCTGTAATCTGCCTGAGGGAGATGCTCTGTTGTTGTTGGATTCGCTCAGCGTTTCCTCTGCTCAGTAGGGCGTACCAAGCCGGCGCTGCGTATGTTAAACATGGCCGTAGGTAGGTCTTGTAGATGCTGAGTTTCGTTTTCAGCGGAAGCTTCGAGGAGAGCACCGGTCGCAGTAACGCGCGCGATGTTCGGGTCCTAGCGATGACTTTGTTCGCGTGTTTATTCATAGTGAGCCGCCGGTCGATTTCGACGCCTAGGTAGGTCGCCGATTCGCGCCAAGCTAGCTGCTCACCACGGAGATACAAGGTGGAAGGCTTCTTTACGGAGAGATTCATAAGCATTGCTTGTGTCTTTCGCACGTTAACCGAGAGCCTCCATTTGTCAAGCCACTCGGGGAGCAGGTTTAGTACGCGTTGCATTTTCAACACTGCGAATCTAGCATTTTTGTTGTATGTTAGATACGCTGCGTCGTCGGCGTACAGTGCTAGTGTGGATTCGTCTGACTTCGGAATGTCATCGGTGTAACGTGAGTACAATGCTGGGGAGAGGCAACTCCCTTGCGGTACGCCGGCTAAGATTTTCCTTGACGTCGAGGACTCTGTCTCTACTGATACGTGAAAACTTCTATCACTCAGGAAGGAGGCTACTATTCGGACTAGACGTTGGGAAGCGCTGGACGTCGCTAGTTTGTACAGCAGACCGTCGTGCCAAACTCTGTCGAACGCCTTCTCCATATCAAGAAAAACTGCAACTGTGCTTCCCCTCTGGTTCATGCCCTGGGTCATCATGTGCAGTACTCTCAATAATTGGAGTGTCGTTGAATGTTCCGCTCTAAAACCATACTGCTCGTCGCGGGGGGTGATGTGCGGGGCGAGGTGTTTCAGTAAGAGGCGTTCGTACACTTTTGATTGTGTAGATAGCAGCGTGATGGGCCGATAACTCTCCGGTTTCAACACGTTCTTACCGGGTTTAGGCAGCAATACAACGCGTCCGTCTCTGTATATAGTCGGGAAGTGTCCAGTGCGATTTATACCGTTGTACAGTCGTGTTAGCGCCGCGACGGCGCGCGGCGGTAACCGACGTAGGGCTTCATTGGTTATTTTATCTGCACCGGGCGCCTTCCTTAGCTTCGTGCGTTGTATCGCACGCTGCACTGCACCCGGGGTGAAAACAATTGGATCGTCATCGGCCGCTATCGGTGTAGAAAAATAGCCTCGTAAGTACTGTTGCACCATTTCGACGTGAGCTGTATTTTCTGTCTCGTTAGGGCGGAATTGGCGTTCTAAGTGGTCGGCGAATATTTCAGCGCGGTCTGCTGCGTGATATCGCAAAGTTCCATCGGCTGCCAGTAGTGGGCGTACTGGAGGCGGAGATCTCGTCAGCTGCCTGCACAATTTATGGATGGAATTCCAGTCATCACTGACATCCTCTATGTGCTGCTGCCAACTCTCCTCTCGATGGGTTTCTAGCGCGTCCTTTACTACGGTCGTAAGGCGATGAAGTTCGGCCTTTAACACAGGACACCGCGTCCTCTGCCACAACTTGCGTAGTCGACGTTTGTCTGTTAGCTTACGCTTGATGGCGTCGGGGAGTGGCGAGTATTGTTGTCGCTTCTTAGTCTCGGTGGAGGACTCATTGAAGGCCGTCTGAATAGTCTCCGTAATAAGCACCGCTAGCCGCTCCACATCATCCGGAGTTGAGATGGGAAACGACGCCGCGAGCCTGGAGTCTACTTTTTCGGTGTACTGGGCCCAGTTGATGAGACGCTTGGGAATTGGTGGTGAGACCGAAAGTGGAGTCTCTGGAATCGTCACGAGTACCGGTAGATGGTCCGAGAACATGCTCTCCAATAGAACCTCTTGCGTAGGTTGGCAGTGTAAGTTCTTGTGAACTATAATATCCAGGACATCGGGTGCCGCCGCATCACTATACGGATAATGCGTCGGAACCTCGGGGCCCTGCACGGTATAGCCCCAGCGCTCCGCATCGTCAAACAACCGACGTCCGCTTGGGCAAATGTGCGTGGCGCACCATGCTGTGTGTTTGCAATTAAAATCGCCAGCCAGAAGGACAGGTGTATTAGTCTCCGTATCGACTAGGCGGGTTATCTCCGCCGGGTCCAGCTTCCCAATCGGGGGTCTATAGGCTGCGTACAGGTGCATGGATTGCCTACCCGCGTGGATGTCAACTCCTAAAGCATAAAGCTTGGCCCTCTTGTGGACAGACTCGGTCTCGACTATCTTGATCGGTTGATGGACTAAGCGGCGTCTGACTAGCACTGCCAACCCACGGTAAGCCCTTCCATGGGGAGAAAGTTCGTCTTTCCGATAAATATGGTAGTTTGGGATTCTCAGCGTAATGGACTCCTTCAGGTGCGTCTCAGACACCAAACAGACGTCAATATCCTGCTCCTTGAGTAGCGCTTTCAGCAGAGCAACCTTTTTGTATAGGCCGTCTGCATTCCAGTGCAAAACTCTAAGAGCCCCCATGTTGCAGTCTCAATTGGATGAGCTGAGCCATTCCTCCTAGTAACACTGACAGGGTGTTCTGTCCTGTCCGTACGGCCTTCAATACGTCCTCCATGATAATAAGAGCGACGTCTAAAACGGCAGTGGCGTTGTTGTCGATCGCTCCAGCGCTGGGTGCCGGTATATGCGATGTAACAACCGCCGTTTGCCTCGCCTGACGACCTACTTGTTGTGTAGGGACGCCCGCTTTCTTCAAATCACCTTTTCGGGGTGCTGAAGTGGCTGCGGTCTGGGTCCTTTCGGCCGGTTTTTGCGCCTGTACGGCTTGCGCAGCCTTCCGGGACTTCTTCCTGCGCCTCTTCTTCTTGAGAGAGGCGCCTCTCTCGGTGGGAGCGTTCGCCTGTGCCATTAAAGAAGTCGTTTCTGTCTGTAAATCGACTGTAACGGCCTTCTTTGTCTGTTTTGAGGCACCGGCGGTGATTGCAACTGTCCCTGCTCGCTTGTTTCGCAATTCGCGACGAAACACAGCGCATCTGGGATTGTTGGCCGTGTGCGCCTCTCCACAGTTGGCACACGTCGGCGGCTCCTCTCTGGGACGCGGACAATCACTAGCTGCGTGCTCTTCTCCGCAGCGCACACACGCTTGTTTGCGGTGGCACATGTGCGATGAATGCCTGAAGCGCTGACAGCGGTGGCACTGGGCTGGCCCCTGCCTGCCTCGCCACGCCTCTATCTTGACTCCGGGCATGCACAACAGCTCGGTGACGTCATAAATCCGGGGGATTGTATCGGCGGTCTTCTTCAGTTGAGCGAAGAAAATGCATCCGGGTCTCCCTTGTCGCGCACGGATGGGTCGCACGTACTCGGGTACGAAGTTCAGTTCCGCTAGGGCTTCTGAAATCTCGTTCGGATCCGTGTCAGACGGTAGCCCTCGTATCGCTACCTTCGCGCTGGTTTCAGCAGGCAACGAATACGAGAACCAGCTGAGCTTCTGGGTCTTCTCGAGGTCGTACAAGTACCTTTGCACGGCACGGTATTCTTCTTCCGTCTTCGGTGTGAACCGCACTCCTCTGCCAAAGGGTCTCGCGTTCGGGCTATGGCCCAGCTTAGACTTCAAGGCTTTGAAGTGCGTCGTCCAATCCGGTAGGGTCTCAACAATAAGCGGCGGGTAGCGCGGGTTTGCTTTCGGCGGCACCGCAGGCTTGCTACTCACCGACGCCGGCGGTACTTGCGACGCACCGGACGTTGATGTCGACGCCTGCGCTCGTACCGTGTCGGCAAACGACATTGTAGGCACTACGTCGCTCCTTGTCCGCGGGGGGGGAGAAGGAGGAGGGGGGGGTGGCGCTTCGTCACTTGACGGCGGGGGGGGAGGAGGAGGGCACACTACGTCGCGGCGTCGACAGATGCGCGGGTCGCGTTGCTCTCTCGGGGTTGGCATGGCAGGGGGAGGTACCTCCATCGGTACAGTAAGAGAGGCAGGAGGGCTAGCGAGTGCAAGGCGTATACGCTTCTGCATCTCGGCCTCTGTATCGCTCTCTGGGGACCTCTGGCGCCTTACACCGCGCTCGCATAACGCTTGCACGGCTTCTTGCGCCTCGACCACTTCCAGTGAGGGGGGGGTTGAAGACCCTGCCGCCACCTCATCCTGGTAGTCCCGGATGGTCATCGCTATCCTTTCCGTCAAGGGGTCCGAGAAGATGCCCCGCCGGCAGATCTCGGCGAATTTCACCATGTCATCCTCTAGGATAGACTTTGGCGAAATGCCGGAACCCAGCAGGCGCACTCGCGGGACCGCCAAGACAGTCGGGTCGCGTGACGTCACCGGTGTCGGGTGAAGCAACGCGGACCTAGCACCGTCGCGCTTACGCGACGACGAAAGCGACCTGGAGCGCTCGCCCTGAGAAGGGCGCGACGCTCCGGCGCGGGAGGCACCGACGCCGCCGGCGGCGTCGATGTCTGGTTTAACCCTTTCGCGTGGAGTGTGCGACGGCGGCCTGGTGGCTTCGCCCTGAGAAGGGCGCATGCCTCCGGCGCTGCGCTCGGACAACAGCGACGAATGGGAAGCAGCGACGCCCGCGACGGCGTCGGTGCTTTTTATACCCTTTCTGAGGGACGTCAGCGGCGGCTGCCTGGAAGTTTCGCCCTGAGAAGGGCGCATACCTCCGGCGCTGCGCTCCGGCTGGGAGGTAGCGACGCCCGCGACGGCGTCGGTACCTTTTGCACCCTTTCGCGGCTGCTTCGACGCAGATGGCTGCGGAGCAGGTACGACGGGCGCACGCGGCGGCTGCGCGGGGGGGGATCGCGGCGACGGCACGGGGGGTTCGCCTCGGCTGGCGGCGACGGGCGTCGGGCGTTTGGCCCCGAGAGGGGCCTTTTTATCGGAGCCCTGAGAAGGGCTCGACATCGGAGGGACGGTCTTGCTCCTGTATCCGCAGTCTGGCGGCCACAAACCTCACGCCCCCAGGCCCTAAGGCCCGAGGGGAGAAAGTGTTACGGCTTAGCCAAGAGTCGTCAGGGCTGTGGAGTCACCTCTGCAATGCCTTCAGGTTTAATTGTACCTTAAGAAAGTACAGAGAAACTTTCCGGCGGCGCAGGCGTATCTCAGTTGATGTTTCGTTACGAAACACAACAGAGATACAACTAGCGACACTGGTCAGTCGCGGATCGCACAGGTACTACACGGAGCGAACGTCGAGACGTCTGCTCAGTGCGGCGGCCGTAGCGGTCTCGGTTTCGAACTGTTTTTTTTTTTTTTTTTTTTTTTTTTGATTTTCGCCCAAGAAAGTTGAAGACCCACAAAGGAAGGACCAACCCACACCCGGGTGTGCATTGGTCATTCCTCCGTGAGGGGCACCCTCCGGAAAAAGGGAGGGAGGAGGTGAAATCTTTCAAAGATACCATTTCGTACGAACGAACTGATTATGTCGGATTTCCACCGACTAAAACACCCCCTGGGACTGCCTCTAGCCGGGAAGGCTACAAAGGCTTCATCTGAAGCGATCACCCCAGGGGAACGGGGTGACGCAAGCGTCACTCTTATAAGAGCATACGCTTAGAGAAGGGTCGACTTCCTCCTGAGGACGCCGACCCTGGACCCTATAAGCGCCTAAACCGAGCGACCAGAAGGGTGCTCACATGGTGGAGGAGTGTTGCCCTAAGGAGGCTTCGGCCGCTGCATAGCGGTCCAAAGCTCTCGAAATTTTGTTAGGTTGGTCTAAGAGGACACTACGTGGCCTGCGGTTTTGGTATTTGGATAAAGGAGGCTGTGGCGGGCTGTAGGACGCAGCCTGCTGGATGAGCGGGTTAGGATGGGTCTCAGCGGTTTCGAAGAAACGCTTTGACAGGAGTTGAAAGTGTTGTTGGATAGATGGGAGTTGGAGGTCACGGTGGAGTTCAGCATTACGCTGAGCCCACTGAGCATTGGTGGCTCGACGACAAAAGACGTTTTGGACGGTCTGCAGCCTGTTAATGGTTGCAGGACTGGCGTGAGCGAACACCGGAGACGCGTACGACATCACCGGCCTTATACAAACCTTGTACAGGGTTCGCTTATTTCTGAGGGACATTTTACTGTGCCTTCCCAGCATAGGGCTGAGTCGGTTCAGGTAAAATCTGGCGGTACTAACTACCTTTCGAACGTGGGGGACAAAAGAGAGTCTGGAGTCTAGAGTGACTCCGAGATACTTCGCCGTGCGTTTCCAGGGGACTGACGCCCCCAGCATACGCAGTCGGCGAGTATTGTGTGGGAGTTTGCGTCTCGCACAGAAGTGAACTGCGGAGCTTTTCTCCGGGTTCACCTCTATGCGCCATTTTCGGAACCATCTTCCTAACTCAGTAACTGAGGTTTGAAGTTTGGCTAACGCAGATGACACCTGCACGCTCTTGGAATAGAGGGCTGTGTCGTCGGCGAAGAGCGAGAGCTCAACGCCTTTGGGAGGGGTGGGAATATCGTTGGTATACGATATATACAGCAGGGGTGCCAAGACAGAGCCCTGTGGGACCCCAGCCTTGAGTGGGCGTGGGGTTGAGAGCACTCCTTCGTGTCTAAAACGAAAGGAGCGATGTTTGAGGTAGGAGGCCACTAAGCGGACAAGTCGGTCTGGGAAATTAAGCTTGTAAAGCTTGTAAATAAGTCCTCCATGCCAGACTTTATCAAAAGCCTTGGCAACGTCAAAGAAGACAGCTACTGTCTTTTGACGCTTTGGATAAAAACCGCTCGAGATATACTCGACTATGCGGTGGACTTGCTGTGGGCAAGAGTGTTGGGAGCGAAAGCCGAACTGGTTGTCTATTATGAGACCATTTGAGAAGAGATGCTCTCTCAGTCGAGCGAGCATTACTCTCTCAAGAAGTTTCCCCATCGCCTTAAGTAGGCTGATGGGGCGGTGGCTACTAGGGTTGTTGAGTGGTTTACCCGGTTTAGGTATACCAATGACCGTAGCATCTTTCCAGGCGGTTGGAAAGTGGCACAGGTCGAAGCAGGCGTTGAATATAAGGGCTAAGAGCGTCAGCACTTGGGCTGTGTCAACGTTCGGCTGACGGGGTAGGTCGCTGTTATCGTAGTGGACTGTAGGACTGTAGGATTCTTCGAATCGAAACTTCAAATTCTGGATCGGACTTTTTCTTTATTGTTCTGACTTGTTGCTGTGACGGTCTGTGACTGACTAAACACAGCGATCGGCCGTGCTTAGGTACAAAACTTCAGTGACTCACTAGCACCTGGGCAGGCGAGTCGGTTCGACCAATCACAGCGCGTAGTTTCCGGCGGGGTGAGGAAGGCGCGCGGGGTAATCGCGCCCGACTGGTGGAAATGTACGCTCTGTGATTGGCTGTTGAATCATGCAAAAATATTTTATTCTCAGTTCGATTTTCACTACGGGTGCTATGCTATATACAATATTTCTCGTAGTTATATACAATATTTTTCGTTCATCGACCGTAGTTCTACATAATACAATATACTCTATACAATACAAAATGTTTCGCGTTCTTTGACGGTGGCTTTATACAATATAAATGTTTAATGTTCCTCGACGATGGCTGTCGTCAACAGTCTCCCCCCGGCGAAGGATCTCCGTAGCCTCTACTGGAAGGCAGCCTCGTTGCGACGTGCAGCGCGTCCTCTCCCTCTGGTCCGGGGAGAGTGCGGTATGAAGACTCTAACACGACGATCTTGGACGTGGGACGTTTAAAGGTCCCACCCTTTGTAGAGACTTCGACGTTACGTGTCACGTTGTCCGGCCCGGGAAACGTGCGTGTGATAATTCCCCGAGGCCAGACGTTCCGTGGCAGAGTAGGGTCAGCGATGATGACTACATCGCCGACCTTCGTTTCGCTTCGACGTTTGTGGTTGTCGGAGCGTGGCACAAGCGTCGGCAGGTATTCCCGTAGCCAGCGACGCCAGAAGTTGTCAGCCAGTGCTTGCGCGGCTCGCCATGTTCTTCGGTCGGCTTCACTGCAGGGCCCAACGTACGGCAGGCCCGTTGACGATCCCAGCAGGAAGTGGTTTGGCGTCAGCGCTTCCGGGTCCTCTGGGTCGACTGAAACATGAGTCAGTGGTCGAGCATTGACTGTGTTCTCGGCTTCAGCTAGTAGCGTCGCTAACACCTCTTCTTTCGGCGCCTTCTGGTGCAGAGTTGTTGATAGTGCAGTCTTCACTGAACGCACCATCCGCTCCCAAGCTCCTCCCTGATTCGGCGCCCCGGGTGAGATGTACTTCCAGGTCGTTCCGTACGCAAGGCCTGCTCGCGACAAGTCCGGCAACCATTCTTGATAGGCTCTTTTTAACTCTGCGTCTGCCCCTTTGAAGTTCGTTCCATTGTCAGAGTATATTACTGCGGGCCAACCTCGCCGAGCCGCCATCCTTCGGACCGCCATAATCGCGGAATCTGTTGAGAGCGACGATACTAACTCCAAGTGTATCGCCCTCGTAGTGAGGCACGTGAACAACGCTACCCAACGTTTCTCGTGGCGTCGTCCTATCGTCACGTTCATCGGGCCGAAGTAATCTAGGCCGCAGCAGCTGAAGGGTCGCTTGAAGGCTTCCAACCGTTCTCTCGGTAAGTCCCCGATCGGTGGGACTGTCGGTCGTGATTTCCTCAGTCGACATATCCGGCAGGACGCTGCTATCGATTTGACGGTGGGTCGAAGACGCACGATGAAATATTGTTGGCGAAGGTCGTTCACTACTCGTTCCGAGTTAGCGTGCCCGGCTCTCTTGTGAGCTCGCGCTATGAGCAGTTTCGTGAGAGGGTGTCGTCCGCTCAACACGACGGGTCGCTTCATCGTGTCGAATACATCGGCTTTGTTCACCCGTCCGTTGATTTTCAGTAGTCCGTCTTCTAATATTAAGTCGTAGCGGTATAACGGGCTCGATTTCGGTACGGCGAGTCCCCTCTTCACGTTCTGTCGCTCTTGCTCGAATGAGTCTTCTTGCGCTCTTTGTAGCCATAAATGAGTGGCTCGCTCGATATGTTCTTGTGACATTGCGGTCGTTATGCCTTGACAGCGTTGGATAAACCGCAGTACTTGAGCTGTCGTTCCAATCAAACGGTCGTATGAAGAAAACCGTTCTATGTCGGGTAGCGCCGAATCTTTCCTCGATTCTGTGACGACGTGTACTTCTTCTTCTTGAACGTCGTCTTGGTGGGTTTCCCATCGCGGCCATTCAGATTTCGGCCGTTTCAGAAACTCCGGTCCGCTGAACCAAACGTCTTCTTCTGTGGGGATGTGGCCTCCTCTCGTAGCGATGTCTGCGACGTTCAGATGAGTGGGGACCCATCGCCAGTCTGACGCTCTCGAGGATTCTGTTATTTCCCCGAGTCGATGCGCGACGAATGGAGTGTACTTTCGGCTTCCGTTTCTCAACCAATGGAGTACTGTTTGAGAGTCGCTCCAGTAGTACGTGTCATCTATCTGAATGCGATGATCCTCTCTAATCGTTTTTGCGAGTCTCGCCCCGATCAGTGCCGCTTGGAGTTCTAAGCGAGGTATCGTCTGCGTCTTCAATGGCGTTACTTTCGCTCGTGCCGCTACCAATACCGTCTTCACTCCGCCGTCTCTCAGTTGCAGTCTCCAGTATGCTGTTGTCGCGTACGCTTCCTCGCTGGCATCGCAGAATACGTGTAGCTCCCTGCGGCATACGTCGCTCCCCCCGTCGTAGCTCCGGGTAATGTGCAGACGTCGTATTTCTTGTAGGCCAGCGAGCCATGCGTCGAAGTCGGACGCGATGTCTTCCGGTAGTGGTTCGTCCCATGCTAACTTGAGACGCCAAAGTCTCTGGAGCGCTATTTTGGCGGTGACGGTGTAGCAGCTTAGTAGCCCGAGCGGATCGTAAATGCTCATAACTGTGGATAGGGCTTCACGTTTCGTCGGTGGCCTTCCTCTCGTTCGGACTGCTTCCGGGACTTTGTGCAACGCCGTATTGAAGCTTAGGCTGTCTGTTTCTGAATTCCACAGCAACCCTAACATTTTCTCGGTTCCTCCAAGCGATGTGGTCGCAGCCTCCGTGCGTCTATCTTCCTTGGTGACGGCTAGAAGCTCTCGATTGTTGCTGTTCCATCCGCGTAAGTGAAAGTCAGCTTTCTTGTGGACTTCGTTCACTTGTTCGATGACTGCTTTCGCTCGTTCGATGTCGTCGAAGCTTTCTACGAAATCGTCCATATAATGCGACTCCGTTATAGGCCGTAGAGCAGCTGGGTGTGTGTCCCGGTGATTGTGTGCATTCTTGTTTCGCACACTATGCGCCAGGAATGGTGAACTGGAAGCTCCGAAGATCATCGATGTCATCTTGTATTCAATGGGAGTATCGGTCGGATGCTCGCGCCACAAGAACATTTGTGCGGGTTGATCTTCTTTTCGGATTTTCACCCTTAAAAACATTTCTTCGATGTCAGCTGTCACGGCGTGCGCACCTTCTCGAAACCGGAACATGATCGAAATGATCGATCGCAACATGTCAGGCCCCTGTAGTAGGTGGTCGTTCAGACACGATCCGTGAGTCTTGGCTGCTGCATCCAGTACCACTCTCACTTTGCCTGGTTTGTTCAGGTTGCGTACTGCAAAGTGAGGCAGGTACCATGCTCGAGGGCTGGTTTTTTCCGTTCCGTCGCATCGCTCGGCGTAGCCCTTTTCGATCATGTTGTTGATCTTCGCGTAGTATTGTTCTTTTTCTTCTTGATTCTTTTCTAATTTCGCTTCGAGATTCTTCAGTCTTTTTAATGCGGCATTGTAGCTTGGCGGCAGCTTGGCGTCGTCTTCTCGCCACGGCAGACCCACTTCGTAGTGTCCGTTTGTGTAGCGTATCGTTTTCTCGAATAATTCGACGGCTCGCTTGTCTTCACTTTTCATGTGTTGTGAAGTGAGCGAGACTCCTAATGCGTCGAGTTGGAAGTGATTCGCTACCAAATCTTCCAATGATTCGTCTTCTGTGGTGTAGGCAGTGGTGTGTAAGACGTGCTGCTTTGGTTTCAGTGCTACGCTCTTCGCTGTCCCGTGAATCACCCAGCCGAGTTCGGTTCTCGAGGCGGCCGGTTCCTTGGGTCCTTTGCAGCGCAGCTCTCTGGTTACGATGAGTGGCCAGTTGTCGATGCCGATCAGCAGCTTAGGCTTCGCGTCGGTGTAGATCACGTCGTTCGCGTTGAGACCGCTGAGGTGTCGCAGGTTCAGCACCTCAGCTGGTATGGACTGCGGCGTGAGATCTAAGCCTCGTATCGTTCTCGCGGCGATGTTGAAGCTGTTTCTGCTGCTCGTCCCCCTGATGGTGATGTTGACTCGGCGGCTCTTCATGTCGCATCGTTCCGAGTTGATGCCTTTCACTTCGAGGCGCGTACTTGGTCCATCTGCACCGATTTGTTGCGCCAGTTCGTCGTCCATCAGTGTGACGGTGGAGCCTTCATCAAACAGCGCGTAGGTTTCGACGCTGTTGTGCCTTCCCGAGATTGTCACGCGACAGATCTTGAGCTTCACATCGTTGCGTGTGGCCGTCGAAGTCACCGTTGCGGCTTCCGTGGTGTCGCTCTCATCTGTGGTGACGTCTTCCTTTTTCTTCTCGGCGTGTAACAGTTGATGATGTGGTCGTTTGCAGCCCTCCTTACCGCACGCTCTCCTTTTGCAGTTGTTACGACGATGGCGACTGGCAATGCATTTGAAGCACAGCCCTTCCTTTTTGACGACTTCCCATCGTTCGTCGGAATGCAGGTTCTTGAATTTCCCACAGTCCGGTAGTGTATGTGGTTCTTTACACACCGGACAATGTTGTGGGCTTTCTTCGTTGGTTGTGGTTGCGGTGTACGTCAGCTTCTTTTTCGCTTCTGTTCGTGAGGCGATGCGAGGCGGCTCTCGCTTCTGTTGGCTTGACGTGCAGAATCCATGTTTGAGGGTGCGGTCAGCTTCCCTCATCAAAAAGGCAGCCAGTTTGACGACGTCTGCATCGGAGCTTGGATGTTCTTCAGCGTAGTCACACCATCTTGATTTTAAGTGTGGGCTGATTTTCTCAAGCACCTCTCGAACAAGCAGCGGGTTGTGTAGGTAGTTGCGTTCGATGTTGCTCAGGACGGCGACGATGTTTTGCACTTTCACAGCGAAGGCGTTCAGGTCCATTGCGGTCGGACCCAGTCGTGGCAGACGTCGTACATCATCGAAGGCCAAGTCGAGTAAGATTTCTGGCCTTCCATAACACTGTTCTAGTGTTTTCATGACGACGTCTGGATGTGTAGCGGCGCTTAATAACGGCGCTACTGTAGCGCGGGCCTCTCCTCGTAGACAGTTGCGAAGTCTTGCAAGGTTTTCTGTCGCTGTGAACTTGTATGCTTGCGTAGTTTCTTTCATCGCTGCGGCGAATTGAATCCACTCCGATGGTGAGCCCGAGAACATTGGTAGATCGGTTGCTTGTCGTGGCGGCGGGCGTGACGATATCATTTTTTCGAAAGTGCTGGCTAGTTGATCTATTTTGCGGCTTCTCGGCGTTGGCGATCGTTTCCGTACTTGTTGTGTTTGTACTTGAGGCGTCGGCTTCCAATCGAATCTCGCTCTTCTCTCCTGCGTGAAAGTGGTGGCTTGAGCTTGATCCGTTGTTTCGACTGGCTCTAGTACTGAGTGAGCGCTTGGCGGCTCCCCCCGTTCAGTCGCTGCGGCGTCTGGGGTAGTCTCGTTCAACCAGGCGTGCACTCGTTCGATATTTTCGGCTGGCTCGTTTCCTTCCTCTGGAGAGCTGTCTTCATCTTCGAGCTCGGCGAGGTCGGCGTCCAATTTCTTCTTAATGAGCTCAGCTTCTATTTCTAGCTCCTTGCGCCGAATAACGGCGAGGCGTTCCTCCGCTTCGAACCGTAGACGGGCGGCGGCGCTCGACGTCGATCGTGTCGAGCGGGCGGTGCGTGACCGGGCCTTGCTGGTCGTCGGTACGGTCGTCGACGCCGGCAGCGTTCGATATTGCCCGCGTGTCGATGCGGCGGTGGGGCGCACTTCGGTCTGTTCTGTGCGTGCGGCGGCGTGCGGTCGCGGAGCGGCGTCGGTAGCGCTCCTATGCGGCGGCGGTGCTGTCGCGTTCGATGGTGACGGCGAGCGTGGTGGTTCGTTGAAGACACGTTGCCGGGATTCTTCAGCTCCATTTTGGCTTCTCGTAGTCACCATGATGTTCCGTTTCACTGTTTCTTGATTTTTCGATCCGGCTCGGAAGGACCACGCTGTCAACGTTCGGCTGACGGGGTAGGTCGCTGTTATCGTAGTGGACTGTAGGACTGTAGGATTCTTCGAATCGAAACTTCAAATTCTGGATCGGACTTTTTCTTTATTGTTCTGACTTGTTGCTGTGACGGTCTGTGACTGACTAAACACAGCGATCGGCCGTGCTTAGGTACAAAACTTCAGTGACTCACTAGCACCTGGGCAGGCGAGTCGGTTCGACCAATCACAGCGCGTAGTTTCCGGCGGGGTGAGGAAGGCGCGCGGGGTAATCGCGCCCGACTGGTGGAAATGTACGCTCTGTGATTGGCTGTTGAATCATGCAAAAATATTTTATTCTCAGTTCGATTTTCACTACGGGTGCTATGCTATATACAATATTTCTCGTAGTTATATACAATATTTTTCGTTCATCGACCGTAGTTCTACATAATACAATATACTCTATACAATACAAAATGTTTCGCGTTCTTTGACGGTGGCTTTATACAATATAAATGTTTAATGTTCCTCGACGATGGCTGTCGTCAACAGGCTGGGAAGTTCTTTAGCGCCTTATTTGAAATTCCATCAGCGCCTGGGGCTTTGTGGGGGTTTAGTCCTTTGATGAAAGAACTAATTTCATCATTGGACACTGTGATGGGGTCTGCAGTGAGAGGGAGTGAGCTCTTATGTAAGACCTCCTCCTCCACTGATTTGACGTGTGCAGCGTCGCATGGCTGCGTGCTGACAGAACATTGTGAAGCAATGCTGTCAGCGAAACATTCGGCTTTCTCTTCGTCCTCGAAGGCGATAGTGCCATCGGGACGGTGGAGTGGTGGAGTGTGAGTTATTGCGTCACTACGCAGTGCTCTCGCTACTTTGTAGTACGCAACATGAGAGGGAGCTATATTCTCCATGAGGTCGCCCCATCGCTCTTCCCTCAAGTCGGAGAGAGAGGACCTCACTTGCCGCTGAAGGCGGTTCGCGAGCGTCCTGTTAGACGGGGTGGGATACAGCTTGGCTCTGCGGAGCGCTGCATTTTTGGCTTTAATCAGGTCCCTGACAGCCTGCGGTAGTTTTCGGCGGTTATCCACCTTCACTACCCGCGAGTTGTCCTGAACAGCTGATTGAACCAGTTTGGTTAGAGAATCCACCGCACTGTCAATCTTGTCCGGACTATCGAAGTAGTCGGACGTGAGAGCGTACGGTGAATCTGGGGCATCAAAGGCTGCCTCTAGGGTGGCCTTAAAACCTTTCCAGTTGGTGAAGGTCTTGTTGGTGGAGGAGGGGTGGGGATCCAACGGCCCCATTACCAGTGAGACTGGACGGTGATCAGAGCCCAGATCATCGAGAGGCTCGATTGATCTGAGCTGAAGCGACACTCCTTTGACTAGCGCAAAGTCTAGTACGTCAGGAGTGGCGTCCACCCGGTCAGGGTAGTGTGTGGGCGAGAAAGGACACAAGACGTCCAGATCTAGGGCTTGGGTAATCTCCAGTAGCTTCCTGCCACTGGAGTTAGAAGACTGACAGGTCCAGTCTGTATGTTTGGAGTTAAAGTCTCCAAAGAGAATGACAGACTTGCCTAGTGCTAAGAGCGCTTCAAAGTCGCTTCTTAGTGGGATTGTCCCGCTCGGTATGTAGATGGACGCTATGAGTATGGACTGATGTCCTGTCATAGCCACCTTACATACTGTGGCCTCCATACTACTCAAAGGAGGAGTATCTATAGTTGAGCAATGAAGTGCTCGCCTATAGTAGATAGCAGTACCGCCGCCTCTATGGTCGCGCGGCCTGTCATTCCGAACTAAAGTGTACTGGGGAATCGACAGCCCCTTCCGGTCAGTGGGTTTGAGCCACGTTTCCTGAAGGAGCAGCAGGTCGATGTCCCTACTACGTACAAATTCCTTCAGTTCAAGAATGTTAGGTCGTAAACTACGCGTATTAAATGAAATAAGCGAGAGCCCTTTCGGTTTGGTCCGGCCAGGTGCAGCCGACACGGCGGTGTTCGGTGCCGCTGAGTTACCTACTACTGGAAGCATTTATTTAAATGCACGAATGAGGTGTTGGTAGCGGGTGAAAAGCTCCATCCGCCCAATGACGTCACTGCTTTTGTACAGTTGCAGGAACTGTGTAACCTCAGCCACATTAACCTCTGGGAAGCTAAGCATCCCTTGGTCTGCTGAAGTGGCTGTGGGCGCGGGTTTGGCGGGTTGGGGCGCACCCGCTGGGGCCTGCTTGAAGGCAGGCTCCGTGCGGGGCCCCCAGGCCTGGGTTTTCGGCTGCGCAAAGTCAGCCTTTTTTGGGCCCCACGCAGGCGTGGTGCCGGACTTGGCCGCCGCCGGCAGAGGCGGGAAGTGGCTCGCCGTGGGCGCCGGAGGCGCTTTGCGGCCACTTTGGGCCCCACCTCGGCCGTTGGCGGCCTTGCGGGACTGTTGGGAGGGGGACGGCCGAGGCGCGCGCGGGCAGCCTCTGTAGTTGGCCGGGTGGCCAGTCTGGCCACAAAGTACGCACGCCGGGGGCGTGGAAGACTGCTGGTCGCGTGTGCGACCGCAGTCTTTGGTGAGGTGCGGCACCAGGCACTTTACGCACCTTGGTGCCGCCGTGCAGTTACGAGCCGCATGCCCGTATAGCTGGCAGCGGTGGCACTGGGCCGGCATGCCAGTCTTGCGGGGCGGCTCGACTGTAATGTTTGAGATCCCGCACACCGTACGGGTCTCTTTGAATATGGACCTAGCCTCACTGTTGTTGGTTAATACCACCAACGCCAGTGGGTAGGTACGGCCTGAGCGGCTGTACATTTTATGTACAGCCTCAACTGGGAAACCCTGACCGACTAAGTCGGCCCGGATTTCCTCAGCCGGAACCTCGTGCGGTACTCCTCTGAGTACCGCACGAACCTTCCGCTCCTCAGTGAGGGCGTAAGTATGATATGGGATACCATGCTGACCCAGCAGGCCTGACAAGCCTCTGTAGTCAGCGATGGTGGGGACCTCTATTTTAATAGCTACACCTGTATTGGTGGCTTTGGTGTAACTGACTTTTTTGTCAGTACACAGTTTTGAGACGTCGACCCATCTCGCCTTATCCCGTAGGAATATAGGCGGCGGGGACTTTACTTTGGCCACCTCCGGCGCGCAGCGAGTCGCTGGCTTGGCGGTGGCGGAGGAGGAGGAGGAGGTGCCGCGGGCAGCGGGGGTGGCAAGCGCAGAGGGCGCTGGTATGTCGATGCTCATTAGAGCCGGGATGGCGGGGCGCTGGGTCGCGGCGGGGGATGCTCTCTGCGGCGAGGCAGAGCGAGCACGCCGGTTTTTCTTGGCGGAGGGCTTTTTGGGTTTCGAGACAGGGATGAAACCTTGCTCGTCGTCGTCACTGGGAGCGTGACGCTTTACAGATTTTTGGGCGGGAGGGATGGAGCAGTCGAGCTCCATGTCCGAATTGTCGGACTCAGGAGAGGAAGGGGAGGCGGGGGAGGAGTGTACCTCCACGGCAGGGGAGGCGGGGGCGTCAGAAGACGCGGGGGAGGCTGGGACGCTGTATGGAGTGGGTAGGGAGGCGAGGGAAGGGACAGGGGAGGCGGGGGAAGGGACATGGGAGGCGGGGGAAGGGACAGGGGAGGCGGGGGAGTAGGCCTTGATGGAACCTATCAGTAAATCGCGAAGATTGGCGTCGGGGTTGGCGAGCAGAGTCGGAGTGACTCGCTCAAAAAGAAAGATGATTAGCTCGAACGTAGCTTCGTCGAGCTGTGCCATAGTGGCGAAGCAAACCTCCCTGCCGAGGGGCAGGGGGGCGACGGAGGTTGAAGTTAACCGCAGCTACTCTAATTTAGTAGGCACGGAAAAGGACCGTCACCCTTGGCAAGAGCCAAGTGCACTGGGCTCGGGTCGGCCGACTTCGCTGGGTTCTGAAGGAACCCAGCAGCGTGTCGGGTCAACGCTTACCGGCTTCGTATGGCACCTACAAGTAGGTATCCACCGATACTACGCGGGCAATTGTTTACAAGTTGTGCAAACAACGGTTGCAAGCAACCGTTGCAAACAAAACTCGCAAAAACTGCGAACGGCGCTTAGACTGTACAGTCAGCGCGGTGTATACTCACAACGACAGAGACGGCTGCAGGTGCGAGCGAGAGAGGAGATGGCGAGCGTCGATGCGTGTGCACGCAACGAAAACTGGCCGCGGAATCGGTTTCGAACTGGCGCTAGCGCCCGTATATATAGAGACAAGCCGTAGCAGGGCACGATCGGGTTTTGTGCGCGATAAAAGCCGAATATGAGATATTACTATATATATATATATATATATATATATATATATATATATATATATATATATATTTATTTATTTTTCTCTCTGTAATATATTTTTGTATGCAATATTAAATAATGATATTTTTAAAGGTAATACTTATATATAAGTATATATTATACATATTGATATTAGAGTTATGAATGTTAAAGAAGCGAGTGAGATATGTAAGGATCGAGTCACGTGGCGCTCGGTTCACTCTGCCTACCCCGCAAGGGATTTGGCGTGAAGTTATAGATAGATAGATATTAGAGTTTTATACGATATGCATATGCTTTCACATCTCTCTGTCAATCACAACAAGGTGTAATAATACTTTTACATGCGTGTACTATGAGTTTATTATCTTAGTTTACGTTAAGTAATAGTAGTGCCTGCGTACTGTTCGTAGACAATCAATATTTTATTTTATTTTTTAACGTGCGGTGTGGTGTGTTAGTTTATTGTAGAACAAATAAAAACAATATTGATAAACATGCGGCCCTGAAAAGGGCCTTTTGATATGAAAGAAAACGTTGGTGTTCGTGTGGCACGACACACTGGTGTGTGTGTTTTTGTTGTACGCACACTTACAGCCAGCGGCTTAGGCGCGTTCACCGCGAATCCTGCGCGCCAGCTGGATGTCTTTCGGCATTATCGTCACGCGTTTAGCGTGAATGGCGCACAGGTTGGTGTCTTCGAATAGACCGACGAGGTACGCCTCGCTGGCCTCCTGGAGAGCCATAACCGCCGAACTTTGGAAACGCAGATCGGTCTTAAAGTCTTGAGCGATCTCGCGCACCAAACGCTGGAACGGCAGTTTGCGGATGAGAAGCTCCGTGCTCTTCTGATAGCGACGAATCTCACGGAGGGCGACGGTGCCGGGCCTGTAGCGATGAGGCTTCTTCACACCGCCGGTGGCCGGTGCGCTCTTGCGAGCCGCCTTGGTCGCCAACTGTTTACGCGGAGCTTTACCTCCGGTAGATTTACGAGCGGTCTGCTTAGTACGGGCCATGTCGATGCACTAACGCGAACGAACAGATATGAAAAGAGTGGGGAAAACGCGACGCGAATACGTGTGTCGTGAGCGGAGATAGGATCACGAATGGTGAACGGCGCATACGTTAAAACGCTTTTATTAGGACGTTCGATGTGTCTCTCTTTCTAAATATACACGTCTCTTTCACGCGTCACATTTAAAAGTTAAAAATATTGTAAAGTTATATTACACATACAACAACAAGTACTGGTCCAAAAAGAAATCACAACTAAACAACGAACGAACGAATGGATAAATTAATTATTAAATTAATATATAAGAAACAAAGAACAACGAACTGTGTAACGGAAAATTATCAGTACTTACAGAAATAATAATAACCTATTTATATTTGACCGCTGAAGTAATCATTAAAAGTTCGTTCGTTCTTTCTTTCTTAAATCGATATCAAATTCGACGAAATCCATCGACCATCACCAATTAGGTTTTATATCTTGTTCTTGTTCATAGGTACGTACAAGTAAGTGTATATACGAACACAAATTTGTGCGTGCGTGCGTGCATAATAGATAAACCTACCACATAAATATAATATATATATACACAACATACATATAGATCGACAAGTCGTAAGAAACAATTCATTTACATGAACGTATTTGTGGCCCTGAAAAGGGCCTTTTGATCGCGTCTAGCCTCGACGGCGATGACAAGACGAACGACGACGCCACCTCACTTGGAGCTGGTGTACTTGGTGACCGCCTTGGTGCCCTCGCTGACTGCGTGCTTGGCGAGCTCGCCGGGCAGCAGGAGCCTCACAGAGGTCTGCACCTCCCTGGACGTGATTGTAGATCTCTTGTTGTAGTGAGCCAAGCGGGAAGCCTCGGCGGCGATGCGCTCGAATATGTCGTTCACGAAAGAGTTCATGATCGACATGGCCTTGCTGGATATACCGGTGTCGGGGTGGACCTGCTTGAGCACCTTGTAGATGTAGATGGCGTAGCTCTCCTTCCTCTTGTGCTTCTTCTTTTTCTTGTCGGTCTTGGAGATGTTCTTTTGGGCCTTGCCGGATTTTTTGGCGGCCTTACCACTCGTCTTGGGCGGCATTGTCGACGATAGTCACTTGTAACAAAATAGTATAAAATAAGCGCGCGGACTACACACGTGCGTAGCGTGCGAACCGTGAGCAGAGTATATTTTTTAAACACCGTTTCCCCCGCTTTTATTACGACAACACTGTACGACGGCGGCGAGACGTCCCCCGTATAGAGGGAGGGTGTCGTCCCCCCCCCCCCCCCCCGCGCGCGAGCAAACCACCGGCACCGGGTCGCGTCCGCGTCGAGGACTTAAAAACAATAAGCAGAATAAAATAATAATAATAATAATAATCATTAGCAGGCAGCGGTGAGTCAGTTGTGTATGTGTATGTCGGTGGGTGTAATCGTCGATCGAATATCATTTGAAATAAAGGCAGAAAAAGTATATATTTATATACAATATAGGAAAGCAATACGTACGTACTTACTATTTGTTTACATATTATATGTAATGTGTGCGTAGCCATAGACAGTATTAATTAATTCACTCATGAACATGTACGTAGGTATAATTAACAAAGTGCAGTCAGTCAGTCAGTCAGTCAGTTAGTCAGTTAGTTAGTTAGTTGAGTAATCATCGTGATTAGAAACATTTTAACGAATAAAATAAAATAAAATCGAATCGTATTGTGGCCCTGATAAGGGCCTTTTGTTTGTCGAGAGCGGCGGATCGGAGGATCGATCGATCGCTCGAGAGAGAAGAGAGCGATTTACGCCTTCTTCTCGGTCTTCTTGGGAAGGAGTACAGCCTGAATGTTGGGCAGGACGCCACCCTGGGCGATCGTCACGCCGGAGAGGAGTTTGTTCAGCTCTTCGTCGTTGCGGATGGCCAGTTGTAGATGTCTCGGTATGATTCTGGTCTTCTTGTTGTCCCTGGCGGCGTTGCCTGCCAACTCGAGCACTTCAGCGGCCAAATACTCCATGACGGCGGCTAGGTACACCGGTGCACCGGCACCGACGCGCTCGGCGTAGTTACCCTTGCGCAGAAGCCTGTGGATACGGCCCACGGGAAACTGTAGTCCGGCGCGATTGGATCGCGACTTTGCCTTCCCCTTAACTTTACCGCCCTTGCCGCGTCCCGACATGTTGATTTATAATAAGAACACAAACGAACAATCGAATAACAACAGCGAAGCGAACGCACGCACTGACGTTCGACTCGAGTACGGTTAGAGAGTATTGTGTGGCGAGAAAATTTCCCAACCCTCGTATATATATCGTAGTGTCGCACGCCGTACACTGCGCCCATCGAGTGGGGGCAAGCGTGTGCGTGCAGTGAGCGAGATAGCTAGCTAGCTAGCTAGCTAGCTAGTTAGTTAGTTATTATAAAGTTGTCAACGTTCGGCTGACGGGGTAGGTCGCTGTTATCGTAGTGGACTGTAGGACTGTAGGATTCTTCGAATCGAAACTTCAAATTCTGGATCGGACTTTTTCTTTATTGTTCTGACTTGTTGCTGTGACGGTCTGTGACTGACTAAACACAGCGATCGGCCGTGCTTAGGTACAAAACTTCAGTGACTCACTAGCACCTGGGCAGGCGAGTCGGTTCGACCAATCACAGCGCGTAGTTTCCGGCGGGGTGAGGAAGGCGCGCGGGGTAATCGCGCCCGACTGGTGGAAATGTACGCTCTGTGATTGGCTGTTGAATCATGCAAAAATATTTTATTCTCAGTTCGATTTTCACTACGGGTGCTATGCTATATACAATATTTCTCGTAGTTATATACAATATTTTTCGTTCATCGACCGTAGTTCTACATAATACAATATAAATGTTTAATGTTCCTCGACGATGGCTGTCGTCAACAGTCTCCCCCCGGCGAAGGATCTCCGTAGCCTCTACTGGAAGGCAGCCTCGTTGCGACGTGCAGCGCGTCCTCTCCCTCTGGTCCGGGGAGAGTGCGGTATGAAGACTCTAACACGACGATCTTGGACGTGGGACGTTTAAAGGTCCCACCCTTTGTAGAGACTTCGACGTTACGTGTCACGTTGTCCGGCCCGGGAAACGTGCGTGTGATAATTCCCCGAGGCCAGACGTTCCGTGGCAGAGTAGGGTCAGCGATGATGACTACATCGCCGACCTTCGTTTCGCTTCGACGTTTGTGGTTGTCGGAGCGTGGCACAAGCGTCGGCAGGTATTCCCGTAGCCAGCGACGCCAGAAGTTGTCAGCCAGTGCTTGCGCGGCTCGCCATGTTCTTCGGTCGGCTTCACTGCAGGGCCCAACGTACGGCAGGCCCGTTGACGATCCCAGCAGGAAGTGGTTTGGCGTCAGCGCTTCCGGGTCCTCTGGGTCGACTGAAACATGAGTCAGTGGTCGAGCATTGACTGTGTTCTCGGCTTCAGCTAGTAGCGTCGCTAACACCTCTTCTTTCGGCGCCTTCTGGTGCAGAGTTGTTGATAGTGCAGTCTTCACTGAACGCACCATCCGCTCCCAAGCTCCTCCCTGATTCGGCGCCCCGGGTGAGATGTACTTCCAGGTCGTTCCGTACGCAAGGCCTGCTCGCGACAAGTCCGGCAACCATTCTTGATAGGCTCTTTTTAACTCTGCGTCTGCCCCTTTGAAGTTCGTTCCATTGTCAGAGTATATTACTGCGGGCCAACCTCGCCGAGCCGCCATCCTTCGGACCGCCATAATCGCGGAATCTGTTGAGAGCGACGATACTAACTCCAAGTGTATCGCCCTCGTAGTGAGGCACGTGAACAACGCTACCCAACGTTTCTCGTGGCGTCGTCCTATCGTCACGTTCATCGGGCCGAAGTAATCTAGGCCGCAGCAGCTGAAGGGTCGCTTGAAGGCTTCCAACCGTTCTCTCGGTAAGTCCCCGATCGGTGGGACTGTCGGTCGTGATTTCCTCAGTCGACATATCCGGCAGGACGCTGCTATCGATTTGACGGTGGGTCGAAGACGCACGATGAAATATTGTTGGCGAAGGTCGTTCACTACTCGTTCCGAGTTAGCGTGCCCGGCTCTCTTGTGAGCTCGCGCTATGAGCAGTTTCGTGAGAGGGTGTCGTCCGCTCAACACGACGGGTCGCTTCATCGTGTCGAATACATCGGCTTTGTTCACCCGTCCGTTGATTTTCAGTAGTCCGTCTTCTAATATTAAGTCGTAGCGGTATAACGGGCTCGATTTCGGTACGGCGAGTCCCCTCTTCACGTTCTGTCGCTCTTGCTCGAATGAGTCTTCTTGCGCTCTTTGTAGCCATAAATGAGTGGCTCGCTCGATATGTTCTTGTGACATTGCGGTCGTTATGCCTTGACAGCGTTGGATAAACCGCAGTACTTGAGCTGTCGTTCCAATCAAACGGTCGTATGAAGAAAACCGTTCTATGTCGGGTAGCGCCGAATCTTTCCTCGATTCTGTGACGACGTGTACTTCTTCTTCTTGAACGTCGTCTTGGTGGGTTTCCCATCGCGGCCATTCAGATTTCGGCCGTTTCAGAAACTCCGGTCCGCTGAACCAAACGTCTTCTTCTGTGGGGATGTGGCCTCCTCTCGTAGCGATGTCTGCGACGTTCAGATGAGTGGGGACCCATCGCCAGTCTGACGCTCTCGAGGATTCTGTTATTTCCCCGAGTCGATGCGCGACGAATGGAGTGTACTTTCGGCTTCCGTTTCTCAACCAATGGAGTACTGTTTGAGAGTCGCTCCAGTAGTACGTGTCATCTATCTGAATGCGATGATCCTCTCTAATCGTTTTTGCGAGTCTCGCCCCGATCAGTGCCGCTTGGAGTTCTAAGCGAGGTATCGTCTGCGTCTTCAATGGCGTTACTTTCGCTCGTGCCGCTACCAATACCGTCTTCACTCCGCCGTCTCTCAGTTGCAGTCTCCAGTATGCTGTTGTCGCGTACGCTTCCTCGCTGGCATCGCAGAATACGTGTAGCTCCCTGCGGCATACGTCGCTCCCCCCGTCGTAGCTCCGGGTAATGTGCAGACGTCGTATTTCTTGTAGGCCAGCGAGCCATGCGTCGAAGTCGGACGCGATGTCTTCCGGTAGTGGTTCGTCCCATGCTAACTTGAGACGCCAAAGTCTCTGGAGCGCTATTTTGGCGGTGACGGTGTAGCAGCTTAGTAGCCCGAGCGGATCGTAAATGCTCATAACTGTGGATAGGGCTTCACGTTTCGTCGGTGGCCTTCCTCTCGTTCGGACTGCTTCCGGGACTTTGTGCAACGCCGTATTGAAGCTTAGGCTGTCTGTTTCTGAATTCCACAGCAACCCTAACATTTTCTCGGTTCCTCCAAGCGATGTGGTCGCAGCCTCCGTGCGTCTATCTTCCTTGGTGACGGCTAGAAGCTCTCGATTGTTGCTGTTCCATCCGCGTAAGTGAAAGTCAGCTTTCTTGTGGACTTCGTTCACTTGTTCGATGACTGCTTTCGCTCGTTCGATGTCGTCGAAGCTTTCTACGAAATCGTCCATATAATGCGACTCCGTTATAGGCCGTAGAGCAGCTGGGTGTGTGTCCCGGTGATTGTGTGCATTCTTGTTTCGCACACTATGCGCCAGGAATGGTGAACTGGAAGCTCCGAAGATCATCGATGTCATCTTGTATTCAATGGGAGTATCGGTCGGATGCTCGCGCCACAAGAACATTTGTGCGGGTTGATCTTCTTTTCGGATTTTCACCCTTAAAAACATTTCTTCGATGTCAGCTGTCACGGCGTGCGCACCTTCTCGAAACCGGAACATGATCGAAATGATCGATCGCAACATGTCAGGCCCCTGTAGTAGGTGGTCGTTCAGACACGATCCGTGAGTCTTGGCCGCTGCATCCAGTACCACTCTCACTTTGCCTGGTTTGTTCAGGTTGCGTACTGCAAAGTGAGGCAGGTACCATGCTCGAGGGCTGGTTTTTTCCGTTCCGTCGCATCGCTCGGCGTAGCCCTTTTCGATCATGTTGTTGATCTTCGCGTAGTATTGTTCTTTTTCTTCTTGATTCTTTTCTAATTTCGCTTCGAGATTCTTCAGTCTTTTTAATG
The DNA here is from genome assembly GCA_947507595.1 of Pyralis farinalis. Classification (NCBI taxonomy): domain Eukaryota; kingdom Metazoa; phylum Arthropoda; class Insecta; order Lepidoptera; family Pyralidae; genus Pyralis; species Pyralis farinalis. The sequence continues at coordinate 10,125,194 of OX382281.1, forward strand.
CGGCATTGTAGCTTGGCGGCAGCTTGGCGTCGTCTTCTCGCCACGGCAGACCCACTTCGTAGTGTCCGTTTGTGTAGCGTATCGTTTTCTCGAATAATTCGACGGCTCGCTTGTCTTCACTTTTCATGTGTTGTGAAGTGAGCGAGACTCCTAATGCGTCGAGTTGGAAGTGATTCGCTACCAAATCTTCCAATGATTCGTCTTCTGTGGTGTAGGCAGTGGTGTGTAAGACGTGCTGCTTTGGTTTCAGTGCTACGCTCTTCGCTGTCCCGTGAATCACCCAGCCGAGTTCGGTTCTCGAGGCGGCCGGTTCCTTGGGTCCTTTGCAGCGCAGCTCTCTGGTTACGATGAGTGGCCAGTTGTCGATGCCGATCAGCAGCTTAGGCTTCGCGTCGGTGTAGATCACGTCGTTCGCGTTGAGACCGCTGAGGTGTCGCAGGTTCAGCACCTCAGCTGGTATGGACTGCGGCGTGAGATCTAAGCCTCGTATCGTTCTCGCGGCGATGTTGAAGCTGTTTCTGCTGCTCGTCCCCCTGATGGTGATGTTGACTCGGCGGCTCTTCATGTCGCATCGTTCCGAGTTGATGCCTTTCACTTCGAGGCGCGTACTTGGTCCATCTGCACCGATTTGTTGCGCCAGTTCGTCGTCCATCAGTGTGACGGTGGAGCCTTCATCAAACAGCGCGTAGGTTTCGACGCTGTTGTGCCTTCCCGAGATTGTCACGCGACAGATCTTGAGCTTCACATCGTTGCGTGTGGCCGTCGAAGTCACCGTTGCGGCTTCCGTGGTGTCGCTCTCATCTGTGGTGACGTCTTCCTTTTTCTTCTCGGCGTGTAACAGTTGATGATGTGGTCGTTTGCAGCCCTCCTTACCGCACGCTCTCCTTTTGCAGTTGTTACGACGATGGCGACTGGCAATGCATTTGAAGCACAGCCCTTCCTTTTTGACGACTTCCCATCGTTCGTCGGAATGCAGGTTCTTGAATTTCCCACAGTCCGGTAGTGTATGTGGTTCTTTACACACCGGACAATGTTGTGGGCTTTCTTCGTTGGTTGTGGTTGCGGTGTACGTCAGCTTCTTTTTCGCTTCTGTTCGTGAGGCGATGCGAGGCGGCTCTCGCTTCTGTTGGCTTGACGTGCAGAATCCATGTTTGAGGGTGCGGTCAGCTTCCCTCATCAAAAAGGCAGCCAGTTTGACGACGTCTGCATCGGAGCTTGGATGTTCTTCAGCGTAGTCACACCATCTTGATTTTAAGTGTGGGCTGATTTTCTCAAGCACCTCTCGAACAAGCAGCGGGTTGTGTAGGTAGTTGCGTTCGATGTTGCTCAGGACGGCGACGATGTTTTGCACTTTCACAGCGAAGGCGTTCAGGTCCATTGCGGTCGGACCCAGTCGTGGCAGACGTCGTACATCATCGAAGGCCAAGTCGAGTAAGATTTCTGGCCTTCCATAACACTGTTCTAGTGTTTTCATGACGACGTCTGGATGTGTAGCGGCGCTTAATAACGGCGCTACTGTAGCGCGGGCCTCTCCTCGTAGACAGTTGCGAAGTCTTGCAAGGTTTTCTGTCGCTGTGAACTTGTATGCTTGCGTAGTTTCTTTCATCGCTGCGGCGAATTGAATCCACTCCGATGGTGAGCCCGAGAACATTGGTAGATCGGTTGCTTGTCGTGGCGGCGGGCGTGACGATATCATTTTTTCGAAAGTGCTGGCTAGTTGATCTATTTTGCGGCTTCTCGGCGTTGGCGATCGTTTCCGTACTTGTTGTGTTTGTACTTGAGGCGTCGGCTTCCAATCGAATCTCGCTCTTCTCTCCTGCGTGAAAGTGGTGGCTTGAGCTTGATCCGTTGTTTCGACTGGCTCTAGTACTGAGTGAGCGCTTGGCGGCTCCCCCCGTTCAGTCGCTGCGGCGTCTGGGGTAGTCTCGTTCAACCAGGCGTGCACTCGTTCGATATTTTCGGCTGGCTCGTTTCCTTCCTCTGGAGAGCTGTCTTCATCTTCGAGCTCGGCGAGGTCGGCGTCCAATTTCTTCTTAATGAGCTCAGCTTCTATTTCTAGCTCCTTGCGCCGAATAACGGCGAGGCGTTCCTCCGCTTCGAACCGTAGACGGGCGGCGGCGCTCGACGTCGATCGTGTCGAGCGGGCGGTGCGTGACCGGGCCTTGCTGGTCGTCGGTACGGTCGTCGACGCCGGCAGCGTTCGATATTGCCCGCGTGTCGATGCGGCGGTGGGGCGCACTTCGGTCTGTTCTGTGCGTGCGGCGGCGTGCGGTCGCGGAGCGGCGTCGGTAGCGCTCCTATGCGGCGGCGGTGCTGTCGCGTTCGATGGTGACGGCGAGCGTGGTGGTTCGTTGAAGACACGTTGCCGGGATTCTTCAGCTCCATTTTGGCTTCTCGTAGTCACCATGATGTTCCGTTTCACTGTTTCTTGATTTTTCGATCCGGCTCGGAAGGACCACGCTGTCAACGTTCGGCTGACGGGGTAGGTCGCTGTTATCGTAGTGGACTGTAGGACTGTAGGATTCTTCGAATCGAAACTTCAAATTCTGGATCGGACTTTTTCTTTATTGTTCTGACTTGTTGCTGTGACGGTCTGTGACTGACTAAACACAGCGATCGGCCGTGCTTAGGTACAAAACTTCAGTGACTCACTAGCACCTGGGCAGGCGAGTCGGTTCGACCAATCACAGCGCGTAGTTTCCGGCGGGGTGAGGAAGGCGCGCGGGGTAATCGCGCCCGACTGGTGGAAATGTACGCTCTGTGATTGGCTGTTGAATCATGCAAAAATATTTTATTCTCAGTTCGATTTTCACTACGGGTGCTATGCTATATACAATATTTCTCGTAGTTATATACAATATTTTTCGTTCATCGACCGTAGTTCTACATAATACAATATAAATGTTTAATGTTCCTCGACGATGGCTGTCGTCAACAAAAGTATTTAGCTAGTTATTATAAAGTAAAATAATTACTTTAGGTATTTAACTAAAATGGATTTATGTTTATTGTTTTCAGGTGAAAGCGGCGTAAGCGGCGGCGGCGGCGGCGTGCGTGCGTGCGTGCGTGCGTGCGTGCGTGCGTGCGTGCGTGCGTGCGTGCGTGCGTGCGTGCGTGCGTGCGTGATTCATATTCAGAACAGGATGGGGATGAATGCAGCTATATAATATAATACTTACTTATACAGTGTACACACAGGTGAGTAGTGATTAGTGATAGTGTTTGTTTGTTTGTTTGTTGTGTTGTGGGAGTCGGGCAGTCGGGCGGGGATATAATGTATATCTACAGATTGATTGATCGATCGATCTATATAAGAAGAAACTTTTCGTATATAGTGAACGTTTGTTAGCCCTGAAAAGGGCTTTTTGCGAAGTGTCGTCTGTACGTGTGGCGGGCGGGCGGGCGTCGTCGTCGAAGACATCGCGATCATCGCCGCGGCCGTCGCACCAGCAGCAGCTACAGTTTTTGTTGTTGTTATTATTATTATTATTAATAATAATAATAACAAGAAAAAAAAAAGCAGCAAGCGCTAGAGACGACGGCCACCGGGCGGGGATCGCGATCGCGATAGGTCGGCGAGCGTGCACAAACCTAACACACCGACGACGACGACGACAACACCACCACGACCACAGCACGAGACACTGCACGGGCACCCACCGCAGCGCACACACAGCTTGCATGCGGCGCAGGCGGGCGGAGGCGGCGGCGGCGGCGCGAAGGTGAATTACTTCTTGGCGGCTGCGGCTTTCTTCGCGGCGGGCTTCGACTTTGGAGTGGCGGCTGCCTTCTTCGGTTTGGGCGCTTTGGGTTTCTTGGTTGGAGGTTTGGCGCTCTTCTTCGCCTTCGGCGCGGCGGCCTTGGCTTTTGCGGGTGCGGCGGCCTTTTTGGCGGCGGGCTTCTTCTTGGCGGCGGCAGCTTTCTTGTCTTTAGTGGCAGCCTTCGCGCCTTTACTGGGCGACGAAGCGGACGAGGAGGCGGCCGCGGAAGGCTTCTTGGATTTCGCAGCGGCGGCCTTCTTCGACTTGGCTGCCGACGAAGCGGCGCCTCTGCCGCCAGCTTTACCACCACCGGATGCCGGTTTCTTCGACGCGGAAGACTTGGATTCCAATTTGAAGGATCCCGACGCTCCTTTGCCTTTGGTCTGGATGAGCGCGCCGGATTCGACGGCGCTCTTCAAGTATTTCCTTATGAAAGGTGCCAATTTCTCGGCGTCAACCTTGTATTGGGCTGCGATGTATTTCTTGATAGCTTGAAGCGACGATCCACTTCGCTCCTTCAGCTCCTTGATGGCGTTTGTGACCATTTCAGAAGTCTTCGGGTGCGTAGGCTTTGCTTTGGCTTTTTTCACTCCGCTCGCGGCGGACGCCTTGGGCTGCTTCTTCGCCGGGGTAGCGGGAGCGGGCGTCTCTGATGCTACAGCTGTGTCTGCCATCTCGTAGGTAGGTATGTTGTGGTGGTGTCTATTTAACAACGGTCAGTCAGTCGTCAACGCGGACGTAGCGAGTGCAGTCGCAATGTAATCGTTGAAAACTAACACGAGAAGTGTCCGATGGCTGGCGCCAGCATCGCGCGAGCGACCCCCGCAAGCAGAGCAATACTGTAACGCGGTCGCGAGTGTCGTGAGACGTTTTCTCGTATCAAAAGTTCTAACTTTTCACTTACACGCATCGAAATAAATTGTTTTTTAACAATTTATCTTTCAGTTTTATACAATTTTATTTTACAAACTGAATCTCATTGAATACTGCTACCGTGCAAATATTACTTCGACATGTTCGCGTACACATTTACCGAGATATACACGTTTATATTCGTCGTGATATATCCCTAGCACCTAGGGTCCGCTTCAAAAGTTATTTTTCTTTATAAAACATGAGCGGTTCGTGAATAAATATCGTTAGGACAACAGCGAATAATCCAATCTTCGAATGTGACAATATTTCGCATTCATAATGCTATATTGCAACGTATTATGACACTGTCAACTCGGGGGTCGTAAAACACGCGCAGACCTAGCCAGCGTCTGCTCGATCAGTACGGGCTTCTCTCCTATGTCCAGAAGTTTGATACCTTCGCGATAGTGTAATATTCCAAAGGCATCGTTCTACATATTTATCGATCAAAATATTTACACAAACAATGGTCGAGTGAGCGCTCGTTGCCGCCGATGAAAGTTACCCGCATGTACGCGCAAACGCGGCAGTCCGCCGTTTAGACATTACGCAGCAGCAAGCATACTCAACTCTATCTGCACTCCTTATGTCTCGTTAATTTAATTTATATGTATATATATATATATATATATATATGAAACACATACACTTTAGTAATACTATAGAGGGGTAACGTTAAAGTGAACAGTATCTACGCAACACACGTAAACTTTATAGGTAATAATAACAAACGCATCGAGCACTGTCTGAGACAGCAGGCAGAGAGAGCTGAAAAAACATTATATATTTTATGTATGTATATATATACACCTACCTACCTATATATAATAAATAAATAAATAGGTATGCATATAAATCAAATTAGTTATTCGAACAAACAAAAATTTTTTCACTCTCGCGCGCGCGCTATTCTCATGAAGTATCGTACCGCGTGTATACACATACAACTTTAGTAGTGGTATTATTATTAGTAGTAGTAGTAGTAGTAGTAGTAGTAGTAGTAGTGAGGGGGGGGGGGGGGCTACCTACCTACCTAGGTAGGTAGGTACTTATTAATATTATTGTATATGCGCATGGATAAACGTGAAAACATACTGTTGTAATAGTAGTAGGTAGGTTGTATGTATGTATGTATGTATAAAAGATAAGATAGATTGATTGAAAGTAGAAACAATATCATAACGGCAATGAACAATATGCGGCCCTGAAAAGGGCCTTTTGTTATCACGTATCACGACGTATAGGAAGATGGATATCTATCTATCTTCTTAACCGCCGAAACCGTACAGAGTGCGTCCTTGGCGTTTCAGGGCGTAGACTACATCCATAGCGGTGACGGTCTTCCTCTTGGCGTGCTCCGTGTAAGTTACGGCGTCACGGATCACGTTCTCGAGGAACACTTTCAGCACGCCGCGCGTCTCTTCGTAGATGAGACCGGAGATACGTTTGACGCCGCCTCTGCGCGCTAAACGACGGATGGCTGGTTTTGTGATACCCTGGATGTTATCACGAAGCACTTTCCTGTGTCGCTTGGCTCCTCCCTTTCCCAAGCCTTTTCCACCTTTACCGCGACCGGTCATCCTATCGATTGAATTCGACTACAAAACAGACAGACAGTGAACGAACGAACGAAACGAGCGAACGGCGCGAGTTGTTGCACACTAATGGTTTCGAACTGGCGCTAGCGCCCGTATATATAGAGACAAGCCGTAGCAGGGCACGATCGGGTTTTGTGCGCGATAAAAGCCGAATATGAGATATTACTATATATATATATATATATATATATATATATATATATATATATATATATATATTTATTTATTTTTCTCTCTGTAATATATTTTTGTATGCAATATTAAATAATGATATTTTTAAAGGTAATACTTATATATAAGTATATATTATACATATTGATATTAGAGTTATGAATGTTAAAGAAGCGAGTGAGATATGTAAGGATCGAGTCACGTGGCGCTCGGTTCACTCTGCCTACCCCGCAAGGGATTTGGCGTGAAGTTATAGATAGATAGATATTAGAGTTTTATACGATATGCATATGCTTTCACATCTCTCTGTCAATCACAACAAGGTGTAATAATACTTTTACATGCGTGTACTATGAGTTTATTATCTTAGTTTACGTTAAGTAATAGTAGTGCCTGCGTACTGTTCGTAGACAATCAATATTTTATTTTATTTTTTAACGTGCGGTGTGGTGTGTTAGTTTATTGTAGAACAAATAAAAACAATATTGATAAACATGCGGCCCTGAAAAGGGCCTTTTGATATGAAAGAAAACGTTGGTGTTCGTGTGGCACGACACACTGGTGTGTGTGTTTTTGTTGTACGCACACTTACAGCCAGCGGCTTAGGCGCGTTCACCGCGAATCCTGCGCGCCAGCTGGATGTCTTTCGGCATTATCGTCACGCGTTTAGCGTGAATGGCGCACAGGTTGGTGTCTTCGAATAGACCGACGAGGTACGCCTCGCTGGCCTCCTGGAGAGCCATAACCGCCGAACTTTGGAAACGCAGATCGGTCTTAAAGTCTTGAGCGATCTCGCGCACCAAACGCTGGAACGGCAGTTTGCGGATGAGAAGCTCCGTGCTCTTCTGATAGCGACGAATCTCACGGAGGGCGACGGTGCCGGGCCTGTAGCGATGAGGCTTCTTCACACCGCCGGTGGCCGGTGCGCTCTTGCGAGCCGCCTTGGTCGCCAACTGTTTACGCGGAGCTTTACCTCCGGTAGATTTACGAGCGGTCTGCTTAGTACGGGCCATGTCGATGCACTAACGCGAACGAACAGATATGAAAAGAGTGGGGAAAACGCGACGCGAATACGTGTGTCGTGAGCGGAGATAGGATCACGAATGGTGAACGGCGCATACGTTAAAACGCTTTTATTAGGACGTTCGATGTGTCTCTCTTTCTAAATATACACGTCTCTTTCACGCGTCACATTTAAAAGTTAAAAATATTGTAAAGTTATATTACACATACAACAACAAGTACTGGTCCAAAAAGAAATCACAACTAAACAACGAACGAACGAATGGATAAATTAATTATTAAATTAATATATAAGAAACAAAGAACAACGAACTGTGTAACGGAAAATTATCAGTACTTACAGAAATAATAATAACCTATTTATATTTGACCGCTGAAGTAATCATTAAAAGTTCGTTCGTTCTTTCTTTCTTAAATCGATATCAAATTCGACGAAATCCATCGACCATCACCAATTAGGTTTTATATCTTGTTCTTGTTCATAGGTACGTACAAGTAAGTGTATATACGAACACAAATTTGTGCGTGCGTGCGTGCATAATAGATAAACCTACCACATAAATATAATATATATATACACAACATACATATAGATCGACAAGTCGTAAGAAACAATTCATTTACATGAACGTATTTGTGGCCCTGAAAAGGGCCTTTTGATCGCGTCTAGCCTCGACGGCGATGACAAGACGAACGACGACGCCACCTCACTTGGAGCTGGTGTACTTGGTGACCGCCTTGGTGCCCTCGCTGACTGCGTGCTTGGCGAGCTCGCCGGGCAGCAGGAGCCTCACAGAGGTCTGCACCTCCCTGGACGTGATTGTAGATCTCTTGTTGTAGTGAGCCAAGCGGGAAGCCTCGGCGGCGATGCGCTCGAATATGTCGTTCACGAAAGAGTTCATGATCGACATGGCCTTGCTGGATATACCGGTGTCGGGGTGGACCTGCTTGAGCACCTTGTAGATGTAGATGGCGTAGCTCTCCTTCCTCTTGTGCTTCTTCTTTTTCTTGTCGGTCTTGGAGATGTTCTTTTGGGCCTTGCCGGATTTTTTGGCGGCCTTACCACTCGTCTTGGGCGGCATTGTCGACGATAGTCACTTGTAACAAAATAGTATAAAATAAGCGCGCGGACTACACACGTGCGTAGCGTGCGAACCGTGAGCAGAGTATATTTTTTAAACACCGTTTCCCCCGCTTTTATTACGACAACACTGTACGACGGCGGCGAGACGTCCCCCGTATAGAGGGAGGGTGTCGTCCCCCCCCCCCCCCCCCGCGCGCGAGCAAACCACCGGCACCGGGTCGCGTCCGCGTCGAGGACTTAAAAACAATAAGCAGAATAAAATAATAATAATAATAATAATCATTAGCAGGCAGCGGTGAGTCAGTTGTGTATGTGTATGTCGGTGGGTGTAATCGTCGATCGAATATCATTTGAAATAAAGGCAGAAAAAGTATATATTTATATACAATATAGGAAAGCAATACGTACGTACTTACTATTTGTTTACATATTATATGTAATGTGTGCGTAGCCATAGACAGTATTAATTAATTCACTCATGAACATGTACGTAGGTATAATTAACAAAGTGCAGTCAGTCAGTCAGTCAGTCAGTTAGTCAGTTAGTTAGTTAGTTGAGTAATCATCGTGATTAGAAACATTTTAACGAATAAAATAAAATAAAATCGAATCGTATTGTGGCCCTGATAAGGGCCTTTTGTTTGTCGAGAGCGGCGGATCGGAGGATCGATCGATCGCTCGAGAGAGAAGAGAGCGATTTACGCCTTCTTCTCGGTCTTCTTGGGAAGGAGTACAGCCTGAATGTTGGGCAGGACGCCACCCTGGGCGATCGTCACGCCGGAGAGGAGTTTGTTCAGCTCTTCGTCGTTGCGGATGGCCAGTTGTAGATGTCTCGGTATGATTCTGGTCTTCTTGTTGTCCCTGGCGGCGTTGCCTGCCAACTCGAGCACTTCAGCGGCCAAATACTCCATGACGGCGGCTAGGTACACCGGTGCACCGGCACCGACGCGCTCGGCGTAGTTACCCTTGCGCAGAAGCCTGTGGATACGGCCCACGGGAAACTGTAGTCCGGCGCGATTGGATCGCGACTTTGCCTTCCCCTTAACTTTACCGCCCTTGCCGCGTCCCGACATGTTGATTTATAATAAGAACACAAACGAACAATCGAATAACAACAGCGAAGCGAACGCACGCACTGACGTTCGACTCGAGTACGGTTAGAGAGTATTGTGTGGCGAGAAAATTTCCCAACCCTCGTATATATATCGTAGTGTCGCACGCCGTACACTGCGCCCATCGAGTGGGGGCAAGCGTGTGCGTGCAGTGAGCGAGATAGCTAGCTAGCTAGCTAGCTAGCTAGTTAGTTAGTTATTATAAAGTATTTAGCTAGTTATTATAAAGTAAAATAATTACTTTAGGTATTTAACTAAAATGGATTTATGTTTATTGTTTTCAGGTGAAAGCGGCGTAAGCGGCGGCGGCGGCGGCGTGCGTGCGTGCGTGCGTGCGTGCGTGCGTGCGTGCGTGCGTGCGTGCGTGCGTGCGTGCGTGCGTGCGTGCGTGCGTGCGTGATTCATATTCAGAACAGGATGGGGATGAATGCAGCTATATAATATAATACTTACTTATACAGTGTACACACAGGTGAGTAGTGATTAGTGATAGTGTTTGTTTGTTTGTTTGTTGTGTTGTGGGAGTCGGGCAGTCGGGCGGGGATATAATGTATATCTACAGATTGATTGATCGATCGATCTATATAAGAAGAAACTTTTCGTATATAGTGAACGTTTGTTAGCCCTGAAAAGGGCTTTTTGCGAAGTGTCGTCTGTACGTGTGGCGGGCGGGCGGGCGTCGTCGTCGAAGACATCGCGATCATCGCCGCGGCCGTCGCACCAGCAGCAGCTACAGTTTTTGTTGTTGTTATTATTATTATTATTAATAATAATAATAACAAGAAAAAAAAAAGCAGCAAGCGCTAGAGACGACGGCCACCGGGCGGGGATCGCGATCGCGATAGGTCGGCGAGCGTGCACAAACCTAACACACCGACGACGACGACGACAACACCACCACGACTGTCAACGTTCGGCTGACGGGGTAGGTCGCTGTTATCGTAGTGGACTGTAGGACTGTAGGATTCTTCGAATCGAAACTTCAAATTCTGGATCGGACTTTTTCTTTATTGTTCTGACTTGTTGCTGTGACGGTCTGTGACTGACTAAACACAGCGATCGGCCGTGCTTAGGTACAAAACTTCAGTGACTCACTAGCACCTGGGCAGGCGAGTCGGTTCGACCAATCACAGCGCGTAGTTTCCGGCGGGGTGAGGAAGGCGCGCGGGGTAATCGCGCCCGACTGGTGGAAATGTACGCTCTGTGATTGGCTGTTGAATCATGCAAAAATATTTTATTCTCAGTTCGATTTTCACTACGGGTGCTATGCTATATACAATATTTCTCGTAGTTATATACAATATTTTTCGTTCATCGACCGTAGTTCTACATAATACAATATAAATGTTTAATGTTCCTCGACGATGGCTGTCGTCAACAGTCTCCCCCCGGCGAAGGATCTCCGTAGCCTCTACTGGAAGGCAGCCTCGTTGCGACGTGCAGCGCGTCCTCTCCCTCTGGTCCGGGGAGAGTGCGGTATGAAGACTCTAACACGACGATCTTGGACGTGGGACGTTTAAAGGTCCCACCCTTTGTAGAGACTTCGACGTTACGTGTCACGTTGTCCGGCCCGGGAAACGTGCGTGTGATAATTCCCCGAGGCCAGACGTTCCGTGGCAGAGTAGGGTCAGCGATGATGACTACATCGCCGACCTTCGTTTCGCTTCGACGTTTGTGGTTGTCGGAGCGTGGCACAAGCGTCGGCAGGTATTCCCGTAGCCAGCGACGCCAGAAGTTGTCAGCCAGTGCTTGCGCGGCTCGCCATGTTCTTCGGTCGGCTTCACTGCAGGGCCCAACGTACGGCAGGCCCGTTGACGATCCCAGCAGGAAGTGGTTTGGCGTCAGCGCTTCCGGGTCCTCTGGGTCGACTGAAACATGAGTCAGTGGTCGAGCATTGACTGTGTTCTCGGCTTCAGCTAGTAGCGTCGCTAACACCTCTTCTTTCGGCGCCTTCTGGTGCAGAGTTGTTGATAGTGCAGTCTTCACTGAACGCACCATCCGCTCCCAAGCTCCTCCCTGATTCGGCGCCCCGGGTGAGATGTACTTCCAGGTCGTTCCGTACGCAAGGCCTGCTCGCGACAAGTCCGGCAACCATTCTTGATAGGCTCTTTTTAACTCTGCGTCTGCCCCTTTGAAGTTCGTTCCATTGTCAGAGTATATTACTGCGGGCCAACCTCGCCGAGCCGCCATCCTTCGGACCGCCATAATCGCGGAATCTGTTGAGAGCGACGATACTAACTCCAAGTGTATCGCCCTCGTAGTGAGGCACGTGAACAACGCTACCCAACGTTTCTCGTGGCGTCGTCCTATCGTCACGTTCATCGGGCCGAAGTAATCTAGGCCGCAGCAGCTGAAGGGTCGCTTGAAGGCTTCCAACCGTTCTCTCGGTAAGTCCCCGATCGGTGGGACTGTCGGTCGTGATTTCCTCAGTCGACATATCCGGCAGGACGCTGCTATCGATTTGACGGTGGGTCGAAGACGCACGATGAAATATTGTTGGCGAAGGTCGTTCACTACTCGTTCCGAGTTAGCGTGCCCGGCTCTCTTGTGAGCTCGCGCTATGAGCAGTTTCGTGAGAGGGTGTCGTCCGCTCAACACGACGGGTCGCTTCATCGTGTCGAATACATCGGCTTTGTTCACCCGTCCGTTGATTTTCAGTAGTCCGTCTTCTAATATTAAGTCGTAGCGGTATAACGGGCTCGATTTCGGTACGGCGAGTCCCCTCTTCACGTTCTGTCGCTCTTGCTCGAATGAGTCTTCTTGCGCTCTTTGTAGCCATAAATGAGTGGCTCGCTCGATATGTTCTTGTGACATTGCGGTCGTTATGCCTTGACAGCGTTGGATAAACCGCAGTACTTGAGCTGTCGTTCCAATCAAACGGTCGTATGAAGAAAACCGTTCTATGTCGGGTAGCGCCGAATCTTTCCTCGATTCTGTGACGACGTGTACTTCTTCTTCTTGAACGTCGTCTTGGTGGGTTTCCCATCGCGGCCATTCAGATTTCGGCCGTTTCAGAAACTCCGGTCCGCTGAACCAAACGTCTTCTTCTGTGGGGATGTGGCCTCCTCTCGTAGCGATGTCTGCGACGTTCAGATGAGTGGGGACCCATCGCCAGTCTGACGCTCTCGAGGATTCTGTTATTTCCCCGAGTCGATGCGCGACGAATGGAGTGTACTTTCGGCTTCCGTTTCTCAACCAATGGAGTACTGTTTGAGAGTCGCTCCAGTAGTACGTGTCATCTATCTGAATGCGATGATCCTCTCTAATCGTTTTTGCGAGTCTCGCCCCGATCAGTGCCGCTTGGAGTTCTAAGCGAGGTATCGTCTGCGTCTTCAATGGCGTTACTTTCGCTCGTGCCGCTACCAATACCGTCTTCACTCCGCCGTCTCTCAGTTGCAGTCTCCAGTATGCTGTTGTCGCGTACGCTTCCTCGCTGGCATCGCAGAATACGTGTAGCTCCCTGCGGCATACGTCGCTCCCCCCGTCGTAGCTCCGGGTAATGTGCAGACGTCGTATTTCTTGTAGGCCAGCGAGCCATGCGTCGAAGTCGGACGCGATGTCTTCCGGTAGTGGTTCGTCCCATGCTAACTTGAGACGCCAAAGTCTCTGGAGCGCTATTTTGGCGGTGACGGTGTAGCAGCTTAGTAGCCCGAGCGGATCGTAAATGCTCATAACTGTGGATAGGGCTTCACGTTTCGTCGGTGGCCTTCCTCTCGTTCGGACTGCTTCCGGGACTTTGTGCAACGCCGTATTGAAGCTTAGGCTGTCTGTTTCTGAATTCCACAGCAACCCTAACATTTTCTCGGTTCCTCCAAGCGATGTGGTCGCAGCCTCCGTGCGTCTATCTTCCTTGGTGACGGCTAGAAGCTCTCGATTGTTGCTGTTCCATCCGCGTAAGTGAAAGTCAGCTTTCTTGTGGACTTCGTTCACTTGTTCGATGACTGCTTTCGCTCGTTCGATGTCGTCGAAGCTTTCTACGAAATCGTCCATATAATGCGACTCCGTTATAGGCCGTAGAGCAGCTGGGTGTGTGTCCCGGTGATTGTGTGCATTCTTGTTTCGCACACTATGCGCCAGGAATGGTGAACTGGAAGCTCCGAAGATCATCGATGTCATCTTGTATTCAATGGGAGTATCGGTCGGATGCTCGCGCCACAAGAACATTTGTGCGGGTTGATCTTCTTTTCGGATTTTCACCCTTAAAAACATTTCTTCGATGTCAGCTGTCACGGCGTGCGCACCTTCTCGAAACCGGAACATGATCGAAATGATCGATCGCAACATGTCAGGCCCCTGTAGTAGGTGGTCGTTCAGACACGATCCGTGAGTCTTGGCCGCTGCATCCAGTACCACTCTCACTTTGCCTGGTTTGTTCAGGTTGCGTACTGCAAAGTGAGGCAGGTACCATGCTCGAGGGCTGGTTTTTTCCGTTCCGTCGCATCGCTCGGCGTAGCCCTTTTCGATCATGTTGTTGATCTTCGCGTAGTATTGTTCTTTTTCTTCTTGATTCTTTTCTAATTTCGCTTCGAGATTCTTCAGTCTTTTTAATGCGGCATTGTAGCTTGGCGGCAGCTTGGCGTCGTCTTCTCGCCACGGCAGACCCACTTCGTAGTGTCCGTTTGTGTAGCGTATCGTTTTCTCGAATAATTCGACGGCTCGCTTGTCTTCACTTTTCATGTGTTGTGAAGTGAGCGAGACTCCTAATGCGTCGAGTTGGAAGTGATTCGCTACCAAATCTTCCAATGATTCGTCTTCTGTGGTGTAGGCAGTGGTGTGTAAGACGTGCTGCTTTGGTTTCAGTGCTACGCTCTTCGCTGTCCCGTGAATCACCCAGCCGAGTTCGGTTCTCGAGGCGGCCGGTTCCTTGGGTCCTTTGCAGCGCAGCTCTCTGGTTACGATGAGTGGCCAGTTGTCGATGCCGATCAGCAGCTTAGGCTTCGCGTCGGTGTAGATCACGTCGTTCGCGTTGAGACCGCTGAGGTGTCGCAGGTTCAGCACCTCAGCTGGTATGGACTGCGGCGTGAGATCTAAGCCTCGTATCGTTCTCGCGGCGATGTTGAAGCTGTTTCTGCTGCTCGTCCCCCTGATGGTGATGTTGACTCGGCGGCTCTTCATGTCGCATCGTTCCGAGTTGATGCCTTTCACTTCGAGGCGCGTACTTGGTCCATCTGCACCGATTTGTTGCGCCAGTTCGTCGTCCATCAGTGTGACGGTGGAGCCTTCATCAAACAGCGCGTAGGTTTCGACGCTGTTGTGCCTTCCCGAGATTGTCACGCGACAGATCTTGAGCTTCACATCGTTGCGTGTGGCCGTCGAAGTCACCGTTGCGGCTTCCGTGGTGTCGCTCTCATCTGTGGTGACGTCTTCCTTTTTCTTCTCGGCGTGTAACAGTTGATGATGTGGTCGTTTGCAGCCCTCCTTACCGCACGCTCTCCTTTTGCAGTTGTTACGACGATGGCGACTGGCAATGCATTTGAAGCACAGCCCTTCCTTTTTGACGACTTCCCATCGTTCGTCGGAATGCAGGTTCTTGAATTTCCCACAGTCCGGTAGTGTATGTGGTTCTTTACACACCGGACAATGTTGTGGGCTTTCTTCGTTGGTTGTGGTTGCGGTGTACGTCAGCTTCTTTTTCGCTTCTGTTCGTGAGGCGATGCGAGGCGGCTCTCGCTTCTGTTGGCTTGACGTGCAGAATCCATGTTTGAGGGTGCGGTCAGCTTCCCTCATCAAAAAGGCAGCCAGTTTGACGACGTCTGCATCGGAGCTTGGATGTTCTTCAGCGTAGTCACACCATCTTGATTTTAAGTGTGGGCTGATTTTCTCAAGCACCTCTCGAACAAGCAGCGGGTTGTGTAGGTAGTTGCGTTCGATGTTGCTCAGGACGGCGACGATGTTTTGCACTTTCACAGCGAAGGCGTTCAGGTCCATTGCGGTCGGACCCAGTCGTGGCAGACGTCGTACATCATCGAAGGCCAAGTCGAGTAAGATTTCTGGCCTTCCATAACACTGTTCTAGTGTTTTCATGACGACGTCTGGATGTGTAGCGGCGCTTAATAACGGCGCTACTGTAGCGCGGGCCTCTCCTCGTAGACAGTTGCGAAGTCTTGCAAGGTTTTCTGTCGCTGTGAACTTGTATGCTTGCGTAGTTTCTTTCATCGCTGCGGCGAATTGAATCCACTCCGATGGTGAGCCCGAGAACATTGGTAGATCGGTTGCTTGTCGTGGCGGCGGGCGTGACGATATCATTTTTTCGAAAGTGCTGGCTAGTTGATCTATTTTGCGGCTTCTCGGCGTTGGCGATCGTTTCCGTACTTGTTGTGTTTGTACTTGAGGCGTCGGCTTCCAATCGAATCTCGCTCTTCTCTCCTGCGTGAAAGTGGTGGCTTGAGCTTGATCCGTTGTTTCGACTGGCTCTAGTACTGAGTGAGCGCTTGGCGGCTCCCCCCGTTCAGTCGCTGCGGCGTCTGGGGTAGTCTCGTTCAACCAGGCGTGCACTCGTTCGATATTTTCGGCTGGCTCGTTTCCTTCCTCTGGAGAGCTGTCTTCATCTTCGAGCTCGGCGAGGTCGGCGTCCAATTTCTTCTTAATGAGCTCAGCTTCTATTTCTAGCTCCTTGCGCCGAATAACGGCGAGGCGTTCCTCCGCTTCGAACCGTAGACGGGCGGCGGCGCTCGACGTCGATCGTGTCGAGCGGGCGGTGCGTGACCGGGCCTTGCTGGTCGTCGGTACGGTCGTCGACGCCGGCAGCGTTCGATATTGCCCGCGTGTCGATGCGGCGGTGGGGCGCACTTCGGTCTGTTCTGTGCGTGCGGCGGCGTGCGGTCGCGGAGCGGCGTCGGTAGCGCTCCTATGCGGCGGCGGTGCTGTCGCGTTCGATGGTGACGGCGAGCGTGGTGGTTCGTTGAAGACACGTTGCCGGGATTCTTCAGCTCCATTTTGGCTTCTCGTAGTCACCATGATGTTCCGTTTCACTGTTTCTTGATTTTTCGATCCGGCTCGGAAGGACCACGCTGTCAACGTTCGGCTGACGGGGTAGGTCGCTGTTATCGTAGTGGACTGTAGGACTGTAGGATTCTTCGAATCGAAACTTCAAATTCTGGATCGGACTTTTTCTTTATTGTTCTGACTTGTTGCTGTGACGGTCTGTGACTGACTAAACACAGCGATCGGCCGTGCTTAGGTACAAAACTTCAGTGACTCACTAGCACCTGGGCAGGCGAGTCGGTTCGACCAATCACAGCGCGTAGTTTCCGGCGGGGTGAGGAAGGCGCGCGGGGTAATCGCGCCCGACTGGTGGAAATGTACGCTCTGTGATTGGCTGTTGAATCATGCAAAAATATTTTATTCTCAGTTCGATTTTCACTACGGGTGCTATGCTATATACAATATTTCTCGTAGTTATATACAATATTTTTCGTTCATCGACCGTAGTTCTACATAATACAATATAAATGTTTAATGTTCCTCGACGATGGCTGTCGTCAACAACGACCACAGCACGAGACACTGCACGGGCACCCACCGCAGCGCACACACAGCTTGCATGCGGCGCAGGCGGGCGGAGGCGGCGGCGGCGGCGCGAAGGTGAATTACTTCTTGGCGGCTGCGGCTTTCTTCGCGGCGGGCTTCGACTTTGGAGTGGCGGCTGCCTTCTTCGGTTTGGGCGCTTTGGGTTTCTTGGTTGGAGGTTTGGCGCTCTTCTTCGCCTTCGGCGCGGCGGCCTTGGCTTTTGCGGGTGCGGCGGCCTTTTTGGCGGCGGGCTTCTTCTTGGCGGCGGCAGCTTTCTTGTCTTTAGTGGCAGCCTTCGCGCCTTTACTGGGCGACGAAGCGGACGAGGAGGCGGCCGCGGAAGGCTTCTTGGATTTCGCAGCGGCGGCCTTCTTCGACTTGGCTGCCGACGAAGCGGCGCCTCTGCCGCCAGCTTTACCACCACCGGATGCCGGTTTCTTCGACGCGGAAGACTTGGATTCCAATTTGAAGGATCCCGACGCTCCTTTGCCTTTGGTCTGGATGAGCGCGCCGGATTCGACGGCGCTCTTCAAGTATTTCCTTATGAAAGGTGCCAATTTCTCGGCGTCAACCTTGTATTGGGCTGCGATGTATTTCTTGATAGCTTGAAGCGACGATCCACTTCGCTCCTTCAGCTCCTTGATGGCGTTTGTGACCATTTCAGAAGTCTTCGGGTGCGTAGGCTTTGCTTTGGCTTTTTTCACTCCGCTCGCGGCGGACGCCTTGGGCTGCTTCTTCGCCGGGGTAGCGGGAGCGGGCGTCTCTGATGCTACAGCTGTGTCTGCCATCTCGTAGGTAGGTATGTTGTGGTGGTGTCTATTTAACAACGGTCAGTCAGTCGTCAACGCGGACGTAGCGAGTGCAGTCGCAATGTAATCGTTGAAAACTAACACGAGAAGTGTCCGATGGCTGGCGCCATCTTTCTTTCTTTCTTTCTTGGGTCGTGCACCCGCGGGACGGGTGCGAACGGGCCTCGAGCTATGCGCTCTTTACCCGGGCATTCTCCGACAGTGAATCACTGCCGGGTGTTTTATTCCCGCGAAAAGGGAGTGGAAGAAAGTAAAAGATAGATACTAGCGCCATGCCACACGTACGTGCCGACACTTCGCAGGGGCGAATACAAGGGGAATGTAAACAATCAAAAGATTGTGAAAGAGGATCATAAACAACGCAGACACGATGTTCACGCAGGACGGACTTTTGGCTGCATTCAGACGGATGAATCCAAGGATTAATCGCGTCTGAATGCAGTCACCTACCAATAGAAGTAGCCCTGTGGCCGTAGGGCCGCCCGGGGCTCACACCGCCGCATATGCAACGGTGCGCTCCCACAGGGCGCCCCGGTCACACAGGGTAGCCGACCTAACGAGCCAAATAAGTGTGCATTCAGACGGATGAATACAAGTATTAATCACGCCTGAATGCACACTTTACAAAAACCCAGCTTTGTGTGCATGGGGGAGTGCTAGGGGCTCCCGGACACCAGATGTATACAGTGCCGGCCTACCCCATTGGCACTCCCGTGCACACATCGCTCTTGCGTGAGGACGAAGTAAAGAAAACAATAAGAACAATAAGGCGAACTACGGCCTCTTGAAGGCGGATGTTGGGTACATGAATGTATATACCCGTAGGTATATACATTCATGTACCTTAACTGAAATAAATATAAGAATTAATACACAGGAAGGTTTGTAAAGGATAGTTGGATGTAGGATTGGTGGTAAAGTGATCATCAAAAACAACAACACAAGACCGTGCACAACAGCAAAAACAAGACAAACAAAAACCAACGACAAAAGTTTGAACAAAAGCAACGGTAAATCGCGGCCTATCTACTGAGTTTTTGTCGCGTCCCCGGGATACCTCACCCGGGTGGGCACCCGGGGACGTCAGTTTTGGAAGCTAGCTATGTTTTTGTTTTGTTGAGTTTGGTCGGTCCCTCACAGTTAAACTTGTGTTGGACCGGCCAAACCCAACCTAGCCGCTACACGGCGCACATACCACCCATGTGTCAACGACCGACCTTATTCCGGAGTGTAGGCGGGGGTGGGGCGTGTGCAGGGGGGGGGGGGGCGGATGGCGGCGCGCCCGTCGATTCCACTTGGACGGGCGCACTTACATACCGTACCACTACGCTGCTCGCCCGCTTGGCCTAGTCGTTGCAACAATGGGCTACTTGCACGCCGCGGGGCGCTCTAGCGGTCTTGCTTTGTTGGTACGCAGCTTCCTACCCTTGACGGGTAAGAAGTTGCGTTAGCGCTTGCGTGGCCGCCGTCCAAATGTCTTCGCCGGCGGCAATGGACTTAATCATATCGACTAGGATCCATACTATTTGAGCAATGGGATCACTAGCCGTATGAGAGGGGTGGATTGGAGGCCTACGAGCTTCCGGGAGGGGTCTGGTGCCTGGGGCGCCACGATGGGTGCCAAACACAACGTTGGCACCGGTAGGGCGGAAAGTTGTGCGGCGGGCGGCGCCTTCACTCGCCTGGGGCGCGCTAGTGGCGCCGCGGCCAAACTGCGGAACTTCATTGGTGGTCGGCATTTCTGGCTGCGTTGGCAGTTGCGGTTGCAACTGTACTGCCGACTGGGGTTGAGGGCCCCGTTTCTTCTTCTTCCTTCTACGGGGCCGCTTCTTTTTGATTTGACTTGCCGGGTTAGCCGGCGGGGCAAGTGTAGTTGGTAGTGGTCCCTCTGCTTGAAGCGGCGCTGTTGGCGCACTTAGCACTGTAGGCTGGGACTGTGCGACCTGGCTTGGTCGGCCGCGGCGGTCTCTGGCTATTTGCCACCCCTCAGCTTCCTCTTCCTGAGTGAGCCGCTGTGGGATGGCTCGTCCGACTGGCTGCTTAATAGGTGGGGCCCCGGGTAATTGGATGCCCCGTCGCCTTGCCTCTCTCCTCAACACTGCGCAACGCCTGTCGTTGGCGGTATGGTTCTTACCGCAGTTTGCGCAGTGGAGCGGTTGGCCTTCGGCGACTTGGCATTCATCCGTGGTGTGTCCGCCTGAGCACCGGACACACTTCAGGGGTCTGTGACAGTTCGCGGACGAGTGTCCGAACCCCTGACAGCGGTGGCATTGCGCTAATCGCTTGTGGGATCTCCACGCCTCTATGCGGATCCCAGGCATATTGAGCATTTCATCGACCGCATAGAGGCGTCGAAGTTCCTCCAGCGACAGATGCTCCAGCTGTATGTAGTACACACCGCTGTGACTACCTGACTTGGAAATTATGGGCCTCACCAATTTGACGGCGTACCCTAAGGATTCGAATTCGGAGGCAACGACTTCCTCCGGTGTGTTGAATGGTAGCCCGCGTACGGCTACCTTCGTGGGCAACTCCTCGGCGACTGAGTAGCAGTACCACGATAGCGTGGGCTCAGTTTCGCCGAGGTTTCTGAGGTACGCCTGTACCGCACGAAATTCGTCGGCGGACTTGGCGGAAAACCGGACACCTCTACCATGCGGCCTGGCGTTAGGCGCGTGGCCTAGTACTGAACGCAACGCTGAAAAATGTTGCGTCCAGTTGGGAAACGTCTCCACTATGATGGGTGGGTATCCCTTCAACTGTGGAGGCGCTCCTGCTTGCACGGGAGGCGTCGGCGTCGGTGCTCTTACTTGAGCGACGCTCGGGGACGGCGGGTTAGCGACTACATTTGCGTAAGTCGGCGAGGGCGGCATTTGTATAGGAGAGTGGGACATTTGCTGTTGGTTTATGACGTCATCGCGGCTGACAATGCGCGCGTATGACGTTTGGCTGGAATCGCCGTAGAAAATATTATGTACCTCGCGGTCGAGGCTAGCGCTCTCAGCCGACGAGGCGACGGTGGTTTGGCGAGGCGTGCTCTGCCTTTGTGGTAGGGGAGGTAAGTATTGTAGTTCAACACTACCTATGGAGGGTTGGTCGGATTGACCACTGCCATACGACTCCGATTTGGACCTCTGCCTGGCCCTCTTGTCGTCATGGGCGAAGCTACTACCGTCTGACGACGGCGACGGGTGGTAACGCTTGCTCGGTACCGGCATAGCGCCTAAAACACCAGCAACTGGTGAAGGGAGTTGCCTCCTAGGAAGCGGGGTTGGAGAGCGCGGGCTCTCTACAACGGGGTCAGTATGAAGGCCGAGTGCGGACGGCTCGATCTCCGTCACCTGCCCGGTCTGAAGGTCTCTGGCAGCCAACTGGCGGCCTCCAAAAGGTTTAGATTTACGGCCCTTTCGCGGGGCTTGGGGTGGAATTCCCTCGGCTAACGCCTCGGGGTTGAGAGGACGGGACGGTGGCCTTCCTTTACGGTCGGCCATCGTGGTATGGTGGGCTAGGCCCGCTCCGACGGAGGCTGAATTCTGGCTGACCCCGCAAACGCAGTGTCAGCCAGAATCAAACCGACGAACGAGACGAAAATCGTATGGGTTGTAAACTCACAAGTGAGTTTACAACCTATACAGGTGGTATTCGCGGCTAACACCTCCTCCCGCGTACGGTCAGAGGTGGCAGTCACTCAAACAAAGGACAAAACAAGGTACACGCTCACCCCGACGGGTTTGCGAGTACGGGCGACAACAGACAAAGAGGGGGACGGCAACAAATGAGGGGGACGGAACACTACGAGAGGAAGATGTTTGGACTTAACTGGCGTCTTTCAAAAGAAGGACACCAGTTAGTTCCCGTCCGTGTTTTGTGAAAACACAACACACAGACGAACAAACACACGAAAAACAACAACAAAACGAAAACTACGCGACTGCGCGGCAGAATCGCCGAGCGCGCCGAGCGGAACCGAAGTTGACCGAACGACGCACCCGAGTACCCAGCCAAACAGCCGTGCAGGAGCGCGCTGCGAACGCAGTAGCGCTACGGACGCCTGTCGGTAACGACGCTGACGATGCTCCGAATGCACCTCGCAGAGAAAAACTCGTACTTAGTGCACCCGGCGCAGGGACAGGGACGACGTGTGGATGGGAGGGGGGTGGGGGGGGGAAGCTGCAAAAGCAGCGGGAACAGACAGCGACGCTTTCCTCAGACCCAGAGCAAGCTCCGGGAAGAGTACACACGTTTAACTGCTATCCAATGCGAGTGGCCGAGTTTCTCCGTCACCGTTGCACAAGTGCGTCAGTTTCAGATAGCTCGATCAGCACGCCGGGGATGGGTGGGGCCAGCAACGGTTCACTTCTCTGGAGCACACGAGAGCTACACAGATCAGCGCACACGTCGGGCCGCAAGAGAGTAGTGATCAGAAGGCGTCGGCACTAGTACCAACGCAATCCGCTCAAACGACTCTCTGCTGGCGCCAGCATCGCGCGAGCGACCCCCGCAAGCAGAGCAATACTGTAACGCGGTCGCGAGTGTCGTGAGACGTTTTCTCGTATCAAAAGTTCTAACTTTTCACTTACACGCATCGAAATAAATTGTTTTTTAACAATTTATCTTTCAGTTTTATACAATTTTATTTTACAAACTGAATCTCATTGAATACTGCTACCGTGCAAATATTACTTCGACATGTTCGCGTACACATTTACCGAGATATACACGTTTATATTCGTCGTGATATATCCCTAGCACCTAGGGTCCGCTTCAAAAGTTATTTTTCTTTATAAAACATGAGCGGTTCGTGAATAAATATCGTTAGGACAACAGCGAATAATCCAATCTTCGAATGTGACAATATTTCGCATTCATAATGCTATATTGCAACGTATTATGACACTGTCAACTCGGGGGTCGTAAAACACGCGCAGACCTAGCCAGCGTCTGCTCGATCAGTACGGGCTTCTCTCCTATGTCCAGAAGTTTGATACCTTCGCGATAGTGTAATATTCCAAAGGCATCGTTCTACATATTTATCGATCAAAATATTTACACAAACAATGGTCGAGTGAGCGCTCGTTGCCGCCGATGAAAGTTACCCGCATGTACGCGCAAACGCGGCAGTCCGCCGTTTAGACATTACGCAGCAGCAAGCATACTCAACTCTATCTGCACTCCTTATGTCTCGTTAATTTAATTTATATGTATATATATATATATATATATATATGAAACACATACACTTTAGTAATACTATAGAGGGGTAACGTTAAAGTGAACAGTATCTACGCAACACACGTAAACTTTATAGGTAATAATAACAAACGCATCGAGCACTGTCTGAGACAGCAGGCAGAGAGAGCTGAAAAAACATTATATATTTTATGTATGTATATATATACACCTACCTACCTATATATAATAAATAAATAAATAGGTATGCATATAAATCAAATTAGTTATTCGAACAAACAAAAATTTTTTCACTCTCGCGCGCGCGCTATTCTCATGAAGTATCGTACCGCGTGTATACACATACAACTTTAGTAGTGGTATTATTATTAGTAGTAGTAGTAGTAGTAGTAGTAGTAGTAGTAGTGAGGGGGGGGGGGGGGCTACCTACCTACCTAGGTAGGTAGGTACTTATTAATATTATTGTATATGCGCATGGATAAACGTGAAAACATACTGTTGTAATAGTAGTAGGTAGGTTGTATGTATGTATGTATGTATAAAAGATAAGATAGATTGATTGAAAGTAGAAACAATATCATAACGGCAATGAACAATATGCGGCCCTGAAAAGGGCCTTTTGTTATCACGTATCACGACGTATAGGAAGATGGATATCTATCTATCTTCTTAACCGCCGAAACCGTACAGAGTGCGTCCTTGGCGTTTCAGGGCGTAGACTACATCCATAGCGGTGACGGTCTTCCTCTTGGCGTGCTCCGTGTAAGTTACGGCGTCACGGATCACGTTCTCGAGGAACACTTTCAGCACGCCGCGCGTCTCTTCGTAGATGAGACCGGAGATACGTTTGACGCCGCCTCTGCGCGCTAAACGACGGATGGCTGGTTTTGTGATACCCTGGATGTTATCACGAAGCACTTTCCTGTGTCGCTTGGCTCCTCCCTTTCCCAAGCCTTTTCCACCTTTACCGCGACCGGTCATCCTATCGATTGAATTCGACTACAAAACAGACAGACAGTGAACGAACGAACGAAACGAGCGAACGGCGCGAGTTGTTGCACACTAATGGTTTCGAACTGGCGCTAGCGCCCGTATATATAGAGACAAGCCGTAGCAGGGCACGATCGGGTTTTGTGCGCGATAAAAGCCGAATATGAGATATTACTATATATATATATATATATATATATATATATATATATATATATATATATATATTTATTTATTTTTCTCTCTGTAATATATTTTTGTATGCAATATTAAATAATGATATTTTTAAAGGTAATACTTATATATAAGTATATATTATACATATTGATATTAGAGTTATGAATGTTAAAGAAGCGAGTGAGATATGTAAGGATCGAGTCACGTGGCGCTCGGTTCACTCTGCCTACCCCGCAAGGGATTTGGCGTGAAGTTATAGATAGATAGATATTAGAGTTTTATACGATATGCATATGCTTTCACATCTCTCTGTCAATCACAACAAGGTGTAATAATACTTTTACATGCGTGTACTATGAGTTTATTATCTTAGTTTACGTTAAGTAATAGTAGTGCCTGCGTACTGTTCGTAGACAATCAATATTTTATTTTATTTTTTAACGTGCGGTGTGGTGTGTTAGTTTATTGTAGAACAAATAAAAACAATATTGATAAACATGCGGCCCTGAAAAGGGCCTTTTGATATGAAAGAAAACGTTGGTGTTCGTGTGGCACGACACACTGGTGTGTGTGTTTTTGTTGTACGCACACTTACAGCCAGCGGCTTAGGCGCGTTCACCGCGAATCCTGCGCGCCAGCTGGATGTCTTTCGGCATTATCGTCACGCGTTTAGCGTGAATGGCGCACAGGTTGGTGTCTTCGAATAGACCGACGAGGTACGCCTCGCTGGCCTCCTGGAGAGCCATAACCGCCGAACTTTGGAAACGCAGATCGGTCTTAAAGTCTTGAGCGATCTCGCGCACCAAACGCTGGAACGGCAGTTTGCGGATGAGAAGCTCCGTGCTCTTCTGATAGCGACGAATCTCACGGAGGGCGACGGTGCCGGGCCTGTAGCGATGAGGCTTCTTCACACCGCCGGTGGCCGGTGCGCTCTTGCGAGCCGCCTTGGTCGCCAACTGTTTACGCGGAGCTTTACCTCCGGTAGATTTACGAGCGGTCTGCTTAGTACGGGCCATGTCGATGCACTAACGCGAACGAACAGATATGAAAAGAGTGGGGAAAACGCGACGCGAATACGTGTGTCGTGAGCGGAGATAGGATCACGAATGGTGAACGGCGCATACGTTAAAACGCTTTTATTAGGACGTTCGATGTGTCTCTCTTTCTAAATATACACGTCTCTTTCACGCGTCACATTTAAAAGTTAAAAATATTGTAAAGTTATATTACACATACAACAACAAGTACTGGTCCAAAAAGAAATCACAACTAAACAACGAACGAACGAATGGATAAATTAATTATTAAATTAATATATAAGAAACAAAGAACAACGAACTGTGTAACGGAAAATTATCAGTACTTACAGAAATAATAATAACCTATTTATATTTGACCGCTGAAGTAATCATTAAAAGTTCGTTCGTTCTTTCTTTCTTAAATCGATATCAAATTCGACGAAATCCATCGACCATCACCAATTAGGTTTTATATCTTGTTCTTGTTCATAGGTACGTACAAGTAAGTGTATATACGAACACAAATTTGTGCGTGCGTGCGTGCATAATAGATAAACCTACCACATAAATATAATATATATATACACAACATACATATAGATCGACAAGTCGTAAGAAACAATTCATTTACATGAACGTATTTGTGGCCCTGAAAAGGGCCTTTTGATCGCGTCTAGCCTCGACGGCGATGACAAGACGAACGACGACGCCACCTCACTTGGAGCTGGTGTACTTGGTGACCGCCTTGGTGCCCTCGCTGACTGCGTGCTTGGCGAGCTCGCCGGGCAGCAGGAGCCTCACAGAGGTCTGCACCTCCCTGGACGTGATTGTAGATCTCTTGTTGTAGTGAGCCAAGCGGGAAGCCTCGGCGGCGATGCGCTCGAATATGTCGTTCACGAAAGAGTTCATGATCGACATGGCCTTGCTGGATATACCGGTGTCGGGGTGGACCTGCTTGAGCACCTTGTAGATGTAGATGGCGTAGCTCTCCTTCCTCTTGTGCTTCTTCTTTTTCTTGTCGGTCTTGGAGATGTTCTTTTGGGCCTTGCCGGATTTTTTGGCGGCCTTACCACTCGTCTTGGGCGGCATTGTCGACGATAGTCACTTGTAACAAAATAGTATAAAATAAGCGCGCGGACTACACACGTGCGTAGCGTGCGAACCGTGAGCAGAGTATATTTTTTAAACACCGTTTCCCCCGCTTTTATTACGACAACACTGTACGACGGCGGCGAGACGTCCCCCGTATAGAGGGAGGGTGTCGTCCCCCCCCCCCCCCCCCGCGCGCGAGCAAACCACCGGCACCGGGTCGCGTCCGCGTCGAGGACTTAAAAACAATAAGCAGAATAAAATAATAATAATAATAATAATCATTAGCAGGCAGCGGTGAGTCAGTTGTGTATGTGTATGTCGGTGGGTGTAATCGTCGATCGAATATCATTTGAAATAAAGGCAGAAAAAGTATATATTTATATACAATATAGGAAAGCAATACGTACGTACTTACTATTTGTTTACATATTATATGTAATGTGTGCGTAGCCATAGACAGTATTAATTAATTCACTCATGAACATGTACGTAGGTATAATTAACAAAGTGCAGTCAGTCAGTCAGTCAGTCAGTTAGTCAGTTAGTTAGTTAGTTGAGTAATCATCGTGATTAGAAACATTTTAACGAATAAAATAAAATAAAATCGAATCGTATTGTGGCCCTGATAAGGGCCTTTTGTTTGTCGAGAGCGGCGGATCGGAGGATCGATCGATCGCTCGAGAGAGAAGAGAGCGATTTACGCCTTCTTCTCGGTCTTCTTGGGAAGGAGTACAGCCTGAATGTTGGGCAGGACGCCACCCTGGGCGATCGTCACGCCGGAGAGGAGTTTGTTCAGCTCTTCGTCGTTGCGGATGGCCAGTTGTAGATGTCTCGGTATGATTCTGGTCTTCTTGTTGTCCCTGGCGGCGTTGCCTGCCAACTCGAGCACTTCAGCGGCCAAATACTCCATGACGGCGGCTAGGTACACCGGTGCACCGGCACCGACGCGCTCGGCGTAGTTACCCTTGCGCAGAAGCCTGTGGATACGGCCCACGGGAAACTGTAGTCCGGCGCGATTGGATCGCGACTTTGCCTTCCCCTTAACTTTACCGCCCTTGCCGCGTCCCGACATGTTGATTTATAATAAGAACACAAACGAACAATCGAATAACAACAGCGAAGCGAACGCACGCACTGACGTTCGACTCGAGTACGGTTAGAGAGTATTGTGTGGCGAGAAAATTTCCCAACCCTCGTATATATATCGTAGTGTCGCACGCCGTACACTGCGCCCATCGAGTGGGGGCAAGCGTGTGCGTGCAGTGAGCGAGATAGCTAGCTAGCTAGCTAGCTAGCTAGTTAGTTAGTTATTATAAAGTATTTAGCTAGTTATTATAAAGTAAAATAATTACTTTAGGTATTTAACTAAAATGGATTTATGTTTATTGTTTTCAGGTGAAAGCGGCGTAAGCGGCGGCGGCGGCGGCGTGCGTGCGTGCGTGCGTGCGTGCGTGCGTGCGTGCGTGCGTGCGTGCGTGCGTGCGTGCGTGCGTGCGTGCGTGCGTGCGTGATTCATATTCAGAACAGGATGGGGATGAATGCAGCTATATAATATAATACTTACTTATACAGTGTACACACAGGTGAGTAGTGATTAGTGATAGTGTTTGTTTGTTTGTTTGTTGTGTTGTGGGAGTCGGGCAGTCGGGCGGGGATATAATGTATATCTACAGATTGATTGATCGATCGATCTATATAAGAAGAAACTTTTCGTATATAGTGAACGTTTGTTAGCCCTGAAAAGGGCTTTTTGCGAAGTGTCGTCTGTACGTGTGGCGGGCGGGCGGGCGTCGTCGTCGAAGACATCGCGATCATCGCCGCGGCCGTCGCACCAGCAGCAGCTACAGTTTTTGTTGTTGTTATTATTATTATTATTAATAATAATAATAACAAGAAAAAAAAAAGCAGCAAGCGCTAGAGACGACGGCCACCGGGCGGGGATCGCGATCGCGATAGGTCGGCGAGCGTGCACAAACCTAACACACCGACGACGACGACGACAACACCACCACGACCACAGCACGAGACACTGCACGGGCACCCACCGCAGCGCACACACAGCTTGCATGCGGCGCAGGCGGGCGGAGGCGGCGGCGGCGGCGCGAAGGTGAATTACTTCTTGGCGGCTGCGGCTTTCTTCGCGGCGGGCTTCGACTTTGGAGTGGCGGCTGCCTTCTTCGGTTTGGGCGCTTTGGGTTTCTTGGTTGGAGGTTTGGCGCTCTTCTTCGCCTTCGGCGCGGCGGCCTTGGCTTTTGCGGGTGCGGCGGCCTTTTTGGCGGCGGGCTTCTTCTTGGCGGCGGCAGCTTTCTTGTCTTTAGTGGCAGCCTTCGCGCCTTTACTGGGCGACGAAGCGGACGAGGAGGCGGCCGCGGAAGGCTTCTTGGATTTCGCAGCGGCGGCCTTCTTCGACTTGGCTGCCGACGAAGCGGCGCCTCTGCCGCCAGCTTTACCACCACCGGATGCCGGTTTCTTCGACGCGGAAGACTTGGATTCCAATTTGAAGGATCCCGACGCTCCTTTGCCTTTGGTCTGGATGAGCGCGCCGGATTCGACGGCGCTCTTCAAGTATTTCCTTATGAAAGGTGCCAATTTCTCGGCGTCAACCTTGTATTGGGCTGCGATGTATTTCTTGATAGCTTGAAGCGACGATCCACTTCGCTCCTTCAGCTCCTTGATGGCGTTTGTGACCATTTCAGAAGTCTTCGGGTGCGTAGGCTTTGCTTTGGCTTTTTTCACTCCGCTCGCGGCGGACGCCTTGGGCTGCTTCTTCGCCGGGGTAGCGGGAGCGGGCGTCTCTGATGCTACAGCTGTGTCTGCCATCTCGTAGGTAGGTATGTTGTGGTGGTGTCTATTTAACAACGGTCAGTCAGTCGTCAACGCGGACGTAGCGAGTGCAGTCGCAATGTAATCGTTGAAAACTAACACGAGAAGTGTCCGATGGCTGGCGCCAGCATCGCGCGAGCGACCCCCGCAAGCAGAGCAATACTGTAACGCGGTCGCGAGTGTCGTGAGACGTTTTCTCGTATCAAAAGTTCTAACTTTTCACTTACACGCATCGAAATAAATTGTTTTTTAACAATTTATCTTTCAGTTTTATACAATTTTATTTTACAAACTGAATCTCATTGAATACTGCTACCGTGCAAATATTACTTCGACATGTTCGCGTACACATTTACCGAGATATACACGTTTATATTCGTCGTGATATATCCCTAGCACCTAGGGTCCGCTTCAAAAGTTATTTTTCTTTATAAAACATGAGCGGTTCGTGAATAAATATCGTTAGGACAACAGCGAATAATCCAATCTTCGAATGTGACAATATTTCGCATTCATAATGCTATATTGCAACGTATTATGACACTGTCAACTCGGGGGTCGTAAAACACGCGCAGACCTAGCCAGCGTCTGCTCGATCAGTACGGGCTTCTCTCCTATGTCCAGAAGTTTGATACCTTCGCGATAGTGTAATATTCCAAAGGCATCGTTCTACATATTTATCGATCAAAATATTTACACAAACAATGGTCGAGTGAGCGCTCGTTGCCGCCGATGAAAGTTACCCGCATGTACGCGCAAACGCGGCAGTCCGCCGTTTAGACATTACGCAGCAGCAAGCATACTCAACTCTATCTGCACTCCTTATGTCTCGTTAATTTAATTTATATGTATATATATATATATATATATATATGAAACACATACACTTTAGTAATACTATAGAGGGGTAACGTTAAAGTGAACAGTATCTACGCAACACACGTAAACTTTATAGGTAATAATAACAAACGCATCGAGCACTGTCTGAGACAGCAGGCAGAGAGAGCTGAAAAAACATTATATATTTTATGTATGTATATATATACACCTACCTACCTATATATAATAAATAAATAAATAGGTATG
The DNA here is from genome assembly GCA_947507595.1 of Pyralis farinalis. Lineage (NCBI taxonomy): Eukaryota > Metazoa > Arthropoda > Insecta > Lepidoptera > Pyralidae > Pyralis > Pyralis farinalis. Next base: position 10,155,553 of record OX382281.1, read on the forward strand.
CATATAAATCAAATTAGTTATTCGAACAAACAAAAATTTTTTCACTCTCGCGCGCGCGCTATTCTCATGAAGTATCGTACCGCGTGTATACACATACAACTTTAGTAGTGGTATTATTATTAGTAGTAGTAGTAGTAGTAGTAGTAGTAGTAGTAGTGAGGGGGGGGGGGGGGCTACCTACCTACCTAGGTAGGTAGGTACTTATTAATATTATTGTATATGCGCATGGATAAACGTGAAAACATACTGTTGTAATAGTAGTAGGTAGGTTGTATGTATGTATGTATGTATAAAAGATAAGATAGATTGATTGAAAGTAGAAACAATATCATAACGGCAATGAACAATATGCGGCCCTGAAAAGGGCCTTTTGTTATCACGTATCACGACGTATAGGAAGATGGATATCTATCTATCTTCTTAACCGCCGAAACCGTACAGAGTGCGTCCTTGGCGTTTCAGGGCGTAGACTACATCCATAGCGGTGACGGTCTTCCTCTTGGCGTGCTCCGTGTAAGTTACGGCGTCACGGATCACGTTCTCGAGGAACACTTTCAGCACGCCGCGCGTCTCTTCGTAGATGAGACCGGAGATACGTTTGACGCCGCCTCTGCGCGCTAAACGACGGATGGCTGGTTTTGTGATACCCTGGATGTTATCACGAAGCACTTTCCTGTGTCGCTTGGCTCCTCCCTTTCCCAAGCCTTTTCCACCTTTACCGCGACCGGTCATCCTATCGATTGAATTCGACTACAAAACAGACAGACAGTGAACGAACGAACGAAACGAGCGAACGGCGCGAGTTGTTGCACACTAATGGTTTCGAACTGGTTTTTTTTTTTTTTTTTTTTTTTTTTTTTTTTTTTTTTTTTTTTTTTTTTTTTTTTTTTTTTTTTGACCTGACTATGTAGTTAGCCCCGGTTGGGCTGTCACTACGTCACCGGACTAGAGGGCGGGCGTGAGGCGCCACAGCCTGAAAAACAAAGTTAAGCGACAGCCTAAGGGCCCCCGAGAGGGGTCGGACCTCGGCTCAGGACGTCGCTGGAGAAACAAATCGAACACGCGGGTTCGTGCCTTAAGGGCCTGTCGGAGAGAGAGGCGCCCAGGTACCGTGGGCTACCGGTACCTGGTGTATCGCGCAGAAGTCCTTACTCTTCGCGCCCGGAGCCGCCGAGCGCGGTGTGTGTCTGGAGTGTTGGGGTTGGAGGGGGAGAGGTAGGGGGCGTTCGCAACAGTAATGCGATCATCGGGATCAAAGAGTGAATTCCGCGGTCTGCGCCGGAACCCCCGGGCGTCGATCCGCGGGGTGTAATTGACAGCCCGGGCTATCAATGGGTTGGGATGTTGAGAGGCAGTTTCGAAGTAGCGTCTAGACGCTTTCTTCATGAAACTAATGATGGAAGGGAGTTCAAGGTCGAGATGGAGATCTGCGACCCTGAGATAGTGAGGGGCAGCGGTTGCATTGCGGGCAAACCGGTTTTGGATAATCTGGAGCTTAGCCAGATGGGAGCGCGCAGCGTGTGCGAACACTACGCTGGCGTATGTGAGAACGGGGCGGATGCAGGCTTTGTAGAGTGTACACTTATTTCTAAGTGACATTCTACGATTCCTGAATATCGGACCGAGCCGGCCTAGATAGAACGCGGCTTTGTTCCTAACAGCGGTGATGTGAGGTCCAAACGTCATTCTGGAGTCTAGGATGACACCTAGGTATTTGGCCTTCTCGACCCATGGGATGGGTCGGCCGAACAATGAGATGGGGCTCACGGTCCTATGTTGGGAATCTGGTCTCGTAAGACCTCGTGGATCCCGAGAAAAGAACACAGCGGCACTTTTCTCCGGATTCACTTCGATTCGCCAACGTCGGAACCATTCGCCTAGAGCGTTAGCCGCTCTCTGGAGCCTATCCGATATGTTGGATTTGGCTCGTTCGGAAGTGTAAAGTGCCGTATCATCGGCAAAGAGGGCTAGCTCCACGAAGGGAGTCTTGGGAACATCGTTGGTGTACAACGTGTATAGGATAGGGCCGAGCACGGAGCCCTGAGGGACCCCGGCTCGGATAGGGTGCGGCCTCGAGAGAGTGCCGTGGACTCTGACGCGGAGGGAGCGATTCGACAAGTAGTCTCGTAAGATGTGCACGAGACTGTCTGGCACTTCCATTTGGTGTAGCTTATATATTAAGCCATTGTGCCAGACTTTGTCGAACGCTTTCGCGACGTCGAAAAACAGGGCACCGGTATGGCGCCCTGTTTGAAAGTTGGAGAGGACGTGCTCCGTGATGCGGTGCACTTGGTGGACTGCCGAGTGTTTGGGACGGAACCCAAACTGCTCGTCTATGAGAAGGCCTCTAAGTTCAACGAACTTTTTGAGGCGAATGGCTATGATGCGCTCATAGACTTTCCCCAGGCATTTGAGGAGACTAATGGGCCTGTAAGAGGCGGGGTTCTTCAGGCATTTGCCTGGTTTGGGGATGCCAACTACGTCTGCATCTTTCCAGGAGTCTGGAAATCTGCAGTTCGCGAGAGCGGCGTTGAATATCGCCACGAGAAGGACTAACAGGGGGCCTGGGAGGAGTTTGAGGACCGAGTTCGTGATGCCGTCAGCTCCGGGAGCTTTCCGGCTCCGAAGGTCCCTGATGATCGTTTGGACCTCCTCAACCGTTGTAGGCTCGAGGGGGATCGTGGGAGGTGTCGCGAGGATTCGTTCCACCTCGGAGTCAACCATCTGAACGTGTTCGTCGTCGGTTGGTTCTAGACTAGGAGAGCATTGGCTCTCCAGGCTGTCTGCAAAGCATTCAGCCTTTTCGTCATCATCGAACGCTATCGTACCGTCTGGTCGGGTCAGGGGAGGGCATTGGGTTATTTGGTCGGAACGGAGAGATTTAGCAACTCGCCAGTACGCCGTGTGCGAGGGCTTAATTTCTCCAACAAAGTTGGCCCACCGTTCATCCCTGAACTCTTTGATGCGCTTCTTTACTTGGCGTTGTAAATAGCGCATCCGAGAACGGTTCTGTTCGGTGGGACAAGAGTCATGGGCGCGTGTCGCTGCGTTCTTTTCCGACACTAGTTCTCGCAAATAAGCAGGGAGTTCCCAACGCCGAGCTAAGTCGGCCGTTGAAACCTCTCTGGAGCAGTTGTTAGCTGCCGTTTGCAAGTGGCTAGTGAGGGCGTCGATCGCAAGGTCGGTCTCGTCATTTGTGAGAATCTGTTCGGGTACTTGCTCCAGCTCGGGTGTGGAAGTCTGTGCGAGCACTCTTTTGAGTTTTCGCCAGTCCGTTACCCGTCTGGTGTCCTCGTCTGTCGGTGAGTCAGTTGGTAGCCCGAACTCGATCAGAACTGGCCGGTGGTCAGAGCTAAGTTCTGTGTGCACTTGGATTGAACGCATCCGTAAGGCTACGTTCTTTAGAAGTGCAAAATCCAGAACGGTCGGGCGGTGTCCCACTGTTGCGGAATAGTGGGTGGGAGACATGGGAGCTATGACGTCGAATCCTAGGGAGTCCTGTAGGCTCTCTAGGATTACGCCGTTTGGTGAAGACGAGTGGCTATTCCACTGGATGTGCTTACTATTGAAATCTCCAGCCAGAATGGTGGAGTTTCCTAGGGCAAAGAGGGCTTGCAAGTCGCTCTGAAGGATACGCTTGCTCGGGGGGAGGTACGCGGACGCGATATTGATCGGCTGATGGCCGGTCATCCCTAGCCTGCAGATGGTGACCTCGAGGTTTTCGAGAGATGGGGGTTCTAGTGGGATGCAGTGCAGGGACCTTTTGTAATAGACTAGGGTTCCGCCCCCGCGGCCCTCTCTATCATTACGGATGACGTTGTAATTTGCAATGCGCGGGTCGCGATTGCATGGTTTCAAAAGGGTCTCCTGCACTAGGAGGATATCAACTTGGTGGTCGGTTAGGTACTGGCGTACTTCATCCCGTTGCCACGCAAGGCCGTTTGCGTTATAGAACGCAAGGGAAAGGGAGCGTGGTTTCACTCTTTGATTCCGTGAACCCATTATTGTTGGGAGAGGTTTGTGCGCCGAAGGTGGGCAGGCGCGCGATAGTCCATGATGGACTCAAACACAGCGATGTGTTTGCAGACGATCTGGAATTGGTTTCCCACTCCAGTGTCTTGGAAGTCATGTAGCTCGCGGGCTAGGACGAATAGCTCTGACATGTCGATTTTACTCGCCATGTCAAACACTATGTCCGTCAAATGGGGTTTGCGTCCTCCCAGAGGGGGAGTCTGCTGGGGTGCAGCTGCTGGGGCAGTCTCTACGGGTTCGACCGGTGCGGGTAGGGGCGCAAGAGGCTGCCTGGGTGAAGCCCATGCAGACACTGCGGGGATGGGTGCCGGAATAAATGGCTGGGGGACCCGAGTGGGCCGAAGCTGGGGGTAAGCCGTTTGGCTCTGGGAGGGCGGAGGGAGGCGCGTGTGCGAGCGCCCTTTGGCTTGTGCCGGCCTCGTGCGCCTCTTCGGCGCCTTAGGGCAGCCGCCATAGTTGGCGGTATGCCCCACGGCGCCGCAGAGAACGCACGCTGGCGGCTCCACCGCTGGGTCGCGCGGACACTGGCCCCGTTCGTGATCGCCTAAGCATTTCACGCAACGGAACCGCGAGAAGCAATTACGGGCAGAGTGCCCGTAATTCTGGCAGTTGTGACACTGCCCTGGGAGTCCACGTTTGTGGGGGAGTTCGACTTCGATGTCGAAGAGACCACAAATATTTGTGATCTGAAAGATCTTCTTACCCTCGGGGGTAAGGGGAAGGTGGCAGATAACCATATTATATGGCTCGCCATCCTTGCGGTGGTTGCGGGTCATCCGGTGTACCGACCGGACGGGGACTCCTTGTCCTTTAATGGACTCGGTTATGCCATCTAGTGACAGCGACGTGGGGACGCGTTTAACCACCACGCGAAGTTCACGTTCCTCCTCGAGAGCGTACGTGAAGTACTCCACGCGCCGCTCTCGGAGGAGGCCCGTGAGTTTTCGGTGGTCGTTGGGTGTTGCCACCGTGACGCTGATGCCAAGGTGGGTCGACTTTGCCCTTGTGAGGCGAATCTCTTTCGCGGGGAGATCGACCGCGTAGAGCCGCTCCCAGACCTTTCCGTCACGGATGGTGATCGGCGGCGGGAGCTTGGCCTTCGGTGTCTCTTGCGAGAGCACCGTTGGCGAAGAGGGACGGGCCACTCCGGTGTTACCCTTTGCGGCCTTTGCGGGACGGGAGTCACTGGAGCGGGGCTTCCGCTTCCGGTTCTCCGGGACAGTGGTCCATTTGGCCTCCGTAAGGGGGTCGACAATGGACTCTAAGTCTGACTCGTCGTCGGACAAGGAGCTGGTGGGCCCCGTTATGATTGCAGCTGCAGCTGCACCCTGGTCTATGTCCATCTCCTGTGGTCCTGAAGGGGCTGCAGGAGGGACGGAGGAGGCGCTGCTGCAAGAGGCAACAGCGGTGGCGGCCTGAGGGGCCTTAGCGGGGGTGGCCTGAGGGGCCTTGGTAGTCGCAGGTGCGACTTCCGTGGGTTTGACCTGAGGGGCCTTAACGGCTTTAGCCTGAGTGGCTTTAGCGGGCGAGGCCTGAGGGGCCTTGGGGGATTTTGCCTGAGGGGCCTTGGTTTGTTTGGCCTGAGGGGCCGGGGGCGGGGGTGGGGGGGCGACCTTAGTGGCCGCTGGGGTTTTTGCCTGAGGGGCGGGGGGTGCGGGGTTTGTTCGGCACCAGGTGCCGAACCCCGTTAATAGGTCGGGGGCCATCGAGGCCACGTACCTACGCAGCATATGAAGCTGCGTAGTTGGATCCAGCCGGGGATCCATGGCAGACATTGCCTACCTGAGGGGGTGAAGGGCCGCCCGAGGGGTACACTCGGGCGGTGTGTACCCTGCGTGAAAAGCCTAACCTCCCGGCCGGGTATAGGCCAGGAGGGTCCTAAGTCCCTAGTGTGTGTGGACCGGTGCCAGTCTTATTGTGCACCGGTTTGAGTACCTAGTCTTAAAACTAAGAAACTTAACTACCTAACCGATAACTGGGGTTGACGAGGGTAGCCCCCAAGGCCAGTGGTCCCAGTCCCAGCCGAATGACTTGCCGTTCCCAGAGGGGGAAAGGCTAGCGTACGGGTCAACGCTACGACTCGCTCTGTTGGCACGTTCGCAAATTCACCACTGCCGAAGCAGCGAGGTGGTCAGCTACGCTTTCCTCTGCCTTGGAGCTAGCTCACAAGGCGAGTACCTCACGTTTGACTGCTAACCTAGTGAGATGCCGCACTTTCGTACGACAAACTCACCGTGAATTGCCGACACGTTTTCCACAAGCCGACCGCACTAAAATCGTGTGGATTTGCAGACCGCTCCTTAGAAACTTTTTCTACTGAGGCAAGTTCTGAAAAGAACTTCAACCTCACTCGAAGTCAGCGAAAAATTAGCCGGGCTAATATCCGCTGTAGACGGGCCTGCAGTGGGTCTATGCGACCGTACAGTACCTCGGGACACGAGCTGCAGAGGGTCTTGAGAAAGACCGTACAGCGAAGCGTGTGTATTAGGCGGAAGCCTGTAGGGGAATGGCACAAGTAGCGCACGGATCCGAATCGGTAAGCGGGAGCGAACCGTGACCGTCTCCGAGCGCTGCTCAAACCGGACTGTGTGTTTCGAACTGGCGCTAGCGCCCGTATATATAGAGACAAGCCGTAGCAGGGCACGATCGGGTTTTGTGCGCGATAAAAGCCGAATATGAGATATTACTATATATATATATATATATATATATATATATATATATATATATATATATATATATTTATTTATTTTTCTCTCTGTAATATATTTTTGTATGCAATATTAAATAATGATATTTTTAAAGGTAATACTTATATATAAGTATATATTATACATATTGATATTAGAGTTATGAATGTTAAAGAAGCGAGTGAGATATGTAAGGATCGAGTCACGTGGCGCTCGGTTCACTCTGCCTACCCCGCAAGGGATTTGGCGTGAAGTTATAGATAGATAGATATTAGAGTTTTATACGATATGCATATGCTTTCACATCTCTCTGTCAATCACAACAAGGTGTAATAATACTTTTACATGCGTGTACTATGAGTTTATTATCTTAGTTTACGTTAAGTAATAGTAGTGCCTGCGTACTGTTCGTAGACAATCAATATTTTATTTTATTTTTTAACGTGCGGTGTGGTGTGTTAGTTTATTGTAGAACAAATAAAAACAATATTGATAAACATGCGGCCCTGAAAAGGGCCTTTTGATATGAAAGAAAACGTTGGTGTTCGTGTGGCACGACACACTGGTGTGTGTGTTTTTGTTGTACGCACACTTACAGCCAGCGGCTTAGGCGCGTTCACCGCGAATCCTGCGCGCCAGCTGGATGTCTTTCGGCATTATCGTCACGCGTTTAGCGTGAATGGCGCACAGGTTGGTGTCTTCGAATAGACCGACGAGGTACGCCTCGCTGGCCTCCTGGAGAGCCATAACCGCCGAACTTTGGAAACGCAGATCGGTCTTAAAGTCTTGAGCGATCTCGCGCACCAAACGCTGGAACGGCAGTTTGCGGATGAGAAGCTCCGTGCTCTTCTGATAGCGACGAATCTCACGGAGGGCGACGGTGCCGGGCCTGTAGCGATGAGGCTTCTTCACACCGCCGGTGGCCGGTGCGCTCTTGCGAGCCGCCTTGGTCGCCAACTGTTTACGCGGAGCTTTACCTCCGGTAGATTTACGAGCGGTCTGCTTAGTACGGGCCATGTCGATGCACTAACGCGAACGAACAGATATGAAAAGAGTGGGGAAAACGCGACGCGAATACGTGTGTCGTGAGCGGAGATAGGATCACGAATGGTGAACGGCGCATACGTTAAAACGCTTTTATTAGGACGTTCGATGTGTCTCTCTTTCTAAATATACACGTCTCTTTCACGCGTCACATTTAAAAGTTAAAAATATTGTAAAGTTATATTACACATACAACAACAAGTACTGGTCCAAAAAGAAATCACAACTAAACAACGAACGAACGAATGGATAAATTAATTATTAAATTAATATATAAGAAACAAAGAACAACGAACTGTGTAACGGAAAATTATCAGTACTTACAGAAATAATAATAACCTATTTATATTTGACCGCTGAAGTAATCATTAAAAGTTCGTTCGTTCTTTCTTTCTTAAATCGATATCAAATTCGACGAAATCCATCGACCATCACCAATTAGGTTTTATATCTTGTTCTTGTTCATAGGTACGTACAAGTAAGTGTATATACGAACACAAATTTGTGCGTGCGTGCGTGCATAATAGATAAACCTACCACATAAATATAATATATATATACACAACATACATATAGATCGACAAGTCGTAAGAAACAATTCATTTACATGAACGTATTTGTGGCCCTGAAAAGGGCCTTTTGATCGCGTCTAGCCTCGACGGCGATGACAAGACGAACGACGACGCCACCTCACTTGGAGCTGGTGTACTTGGTGACCGCCTTGGTGCCCTCGCTGACTGCGTGCTTGGCGAGCTCGCCGGGCAGCAGGAGCCTCACAGAGGTCTGCACCTCCCTGGACGTGATTGTAGATCTCTTGTTGTAGTGAGCCAAGCGGGAAGCCTCGGCGGCGATGCGCTCGAATATGTCGTTCACGAAAGAGTTCATGATCGACATGGCCTTGCTGGATATACCGGTGTCGGGGTGGACCTGCTTGAGCACCTTGTAGATGTAGATGGCGTAGCTCTCCTTCCTCTTGTGCTTCTTCTTTTTCTTGTCGGTCTTGGAGATGTTCTTTTGGGCCTTGCCGGATTTTTTGGCGGCCTTACCACTCGTCTTGGGCGGCATTGTCGACGATAGTCACTTGTAACAAAATAGTATAAAATAAGCGCGCGGACTACACACGTGCGTAGCGTGCGAACCGTGAGCAGAGTATATTTTTTAAACACCGTTTCCCCCGCTTTTATTACGACAACACTGTACGACGGCGGCGAGACGTCCCCCGTATAGAGGGAGGGTGTCGTCCCCCCCCCCCCCCCCCGCGCGCGAGCAAACCACCGGCACCGGGTCGCGTCCGCGTCGAGGACTTAAAAACAATAAGCAGAATAAAATAATAATAATAATAATAATCATTAGCAGGCAGCGGTGAGTCAGTTGTGTATGTGTATGTCGGTGGGTGTAATCGTCGATCGAATATCATTTGAAATAAAGGCAGAAAAAGTATATATTTATATACAATATAGGAAAGCAATACGTACGTACTTACTATTTGTTTACATATTATATGTAATGTGTGCGTAGCCATAGACAGTATTAATTAATTCACTCATGAACATGTACGTAGGTATAATTAACAAAGTGCAGTCAGTCAGTCAGTCAGTCAGTTAGTCAGTTAGTTAGTTAGTTGAGTAATCATCGTGATTAGAAACATTTTAACGAATAAAATAAAATAAAATCGAATCGTATTGTGGCCCTGATAAGGGCCTTTTGTTTGTCGAGAGCGGCGGATCGGAGGATCGATCGATCGCTCGAGAGAGAAGAGAGCGATTTACGCCTTCTTCTCGGTCTTCTTGGGAAGGAGTACAGCCTGAATGTTGGGCAGGACGCCACCCTGGGCGATCGTCACGCCGGAGAGGAGTTTGTTCAGCTCTTCGTCGTTGCGGATGGCCAGTTGTAGATGTCTCGGTATGATTCTGGTCTTCTTGTTGTCCCTGGCGGCGTTGCCTGCCAACTCGAGCACTTCAGCGGCCAAATACTCCATGACGGCGGCTAGGTACACCGGTGCACCGGCACCGACGCGCTCGGCGTAGTTACCCTTGCGCAGAAGCCTGTGGATACGGCCCACGGGAAACTGTAGTCCGGCGCGATTGGATCGCGACTTTGCCTTCCCCTTAACTTTACCGCCCTTGCCGCGTCCCGACATGTTGATTTATAATAAGAACACAAACGAACAATCGAATAACAACAGCGAAGCGAACGCACGCACTGACGTTCGACTCGAGTACGGTTAGAGAGTATTGTGTGGCGAGAAAATTTCCCAACCCTCGTATATATATCGTAGTGTCGCACGCCGTACACTGCGCCCATCGAGTGGGGGCAAGCGTGTGCGTGCAGTGAGCGAGATAGCTAGCTAGCTAGCTAGCTAGCTAGTTAGTTAGTTATTATAAAGTATTTAGCTAGTTATTATAAAGTAAAATAATTACTTTAGGTATTTAACTAAAATGGATTTATGTTTATTGTTTTCAGGTGAAAGCGGCGTAAGCGGCGGCGGCGGCGGCGTGCGTGCGTGCGTGCGTGCGTGCGTGCGTGCGTGCGTGCGTGCGTGCGTGCGTGCGTGCGTGCGTGCGTGCGTGCGTGCGTGATTCATATTCAGAACAGGATGGGGATGAATGCAGCTATATAATATAATACTTACTTATACAGTGTACACACAGGTGAGTAGTGATTAGTGATAGTGTTTGTTTGTTTGTTTGTTGTGTTGTGGGAGTCGGGCAGTCGGGCGGGGATATAATGTATATCTACAGATTGATTGATCGATCGATCTATATAAGAAGAAACTTTTCGTATATAGTGAACGTTTGTTAGCCCTGAAAAGGGCTTTTTGCGAAGTGTCGTCTGTACGTGTGGCGGGCGGGCGGGCGTCGTCGTCGAAGACATCGCGATCATCGCCGCGGCCGTCGCACCAGCAGCAGCTACAGTTTTTGTTGTTGTTATTATTATTATTATTAATAATAATAATAACAAGAAAAAAAAAAGCAGCAAGCGCTAGAGACGACGGCCACCGGGCGGGGATCGCGATCGCGATAGGTCGGCGAGCGTGCACAAACCTAACACACCGACGACGACGACGACAACACCACCACGACCACAGCACGAGACACTGCACGGGCACCCACCGCAGCGCACACACAGCTTGCATGCGGCGCAGGCGGGCGGAGGCGGCGGCGGCGGCGCGAAGGTGAATTACTTCTTGGCGGCTGCGGCTTTCTTCGCGGCGGGCTTCGACTTTGGAGTGGCGGCTGCCTTCTTCGGTTTGGGCGCTTTGGGTTTCTTGGTTGGAGGTTTGGCGCTCTTCTTCGCCTTCGGCGCGGCGGCCTTGGCTTTTGCGGGTGCGGCGGCCTTTTTGGCGGCGGGCTTCTTCTTGGCGGCGGCAGCTTTCTTGTCTTTAGTGGCAGCCTTCGCGCCTTTACTGGGCGACGAAGCGGACGAGGAGGCGGCCGCGGAAGGCTTCTTGGATTTCGCAGCGGCGGCCTTCTTCGACTTGGCTGCCGACGAAGCGGCGCCTCTGCCGCCAGCTTTACCACCACCGGATGCCGGTTTCTTCGACGCGGAAGACTTGGATTCCAATTTGAAGGATCCCGACGCTCCTTTGCCTTTGGTCTGGATGAGCGCGCCGGATTCGACGGCGCTCTTCAAGTATTTCCTTATGAAAGGTGCCAATTTCTCGGCGTCAACCTTGTATTGGGCTGCGATGTATTTCTTGATAGCTTGAAGCGACGATCCACTTCGCTCCTTCAGCTCCTTGATGGCGTTTGTGACCATTTCAGAAGTCTTCGGGTGCGTAGGCTTTGCTTTGGCTTTTTTCACTCCGCTCGCGGCGGACGCCTTGGGCTGCTTCTTCGCCGGGGTAGCGGGAGCGGGCGTCTCTGATGCTACAGCTGTGTCTGCCATCTCGTAGGTAGGTATGTTGTGGTGGTGTCTATTTAACAACGGTCAGTCAGTCGTCAACGCGGACGTAGCGAGTGCAGTCGCAATGTAATCGTTGAAAACTAACACGAGAAGTGTCCGATGGCTGGCGCCAGCATCGCGCGAGCGACCCCCGCAAGCAGAGCAATACTGTAACGCGGTCGCGAGTGTCGTGAGACGTTTTCTCGTATCAAAAGTTCTAACTTTTCACTTACACGCATCGAAATAAATTGTTTTTTAACAATTTATCTTTCAGTTTTATACAATTTTATTTTACAAACTGAATCTCATTGAATACTGCTACCGTGCAAATATTACTTCGACATGTTCGCGTACACATTTACCGAGATATACACGTTTATATTCGTCGTGATATATCCCTAGCACCTAGGGTCCGCTTCAAAAGTTATTTTTCTTTATAAAACATGAGCGGTTCGTGAATAAATATCGTTAGGACAACAGCGAATAATCCAATCTTCGAATGTGACAATATTTCGCATTCATAATGCTATATTGCAACGTATTATGACACTGTCAACTCGGGGGTCGTAAAACACGCGCAGACCTAGCCAGCGTCTGCTCGATCAGTACGGGCTTCTCTCCTATGTCCAGAAGTTTGATACCTTCGCGATAGTGTAATATTCCAAAGGCATCGTTCTACATATTTATCGATCAAAATATTTACACAAACAATGGTCGAGTGAGCGCTCGTTGCCGCCGATGAAAGTTACCCGCATGTACGCGCAAACGCGGCAGTCCGCCGTTTAGACATTACGCAGCAGCAAGCATACTCAACTCTATCTGCACTCCTTATGTCTCGTTAATTTAATTTATATGTATATATATATATATATATATATATGAAACACATACACTTTAGTAATACTATAGAGGGGTAACGTTAAAGTGAACAGTATCTACGCAACACACGTAAACTTTATAGGTAATAATAACAAACGCATCGAGCACTGTCTGAGACAGCAGGCAGAGAGAGCTGAAAAAACATTATATATTTTATGTATGTATATATATACACCTACCTACCTATATATAATAAATAAATAAATAGGTATGCATATAAATCAAATTAGTTATTCGAACAAACAAAAATTTTTTCACTCTCGCGCGCGCGCTATTCTCATGAAGTATCGTACCGCGTGTATACACATACAACTTTAGTAGTGGTATTATTATTAGTAGTAGTAGTAGTAGTAGTAGTAGTAGTAGTAGTGAGGGGGGGGGGGGGGCTACCTACCTACCTAGGTAGGTAGGTACTTATTAATATTATTGTATATGCGCATGGATAAACGTGAAAACATACTGTTGTAATAGTAGTAGGTAGGTTGTATGTATGTATGTATGTATAAAAGATAAGATAGATTGATTGAAAGTAGAAACAATATCATAACGGCAATGAACAATATGCGGCCCTGAAAAGGGCCTTTTGTTATCACGTATCACGACGTATAGGAAGATGGATATCTATCTATCTTCTTAACCGCCGAAACCGTACAGAGTGCGTCCTTGGCGTTTCAGGGCGTAGACTACATCCATAGCGGTGACGGTCTTCCTCTTGGCGTGCTCCGTGTAAGTTACGGCGTCACGGATCACGTTCTCGAGGAACACTTTCAGCACGCCGCGCGTCTCTTCGTAGATGAGACCGGAGATACGTTTGACGCCGCCTCTGCGCGCTAAACGACGGATGGCTGGTTTTGTGATACCCTGGATGTTATCACGAAGCACTTTCCTGTGTCGCTTGGCTCCTCCCTTTCCCAAGCCTTTTCCACCTTTACCGCGACCGGTCATCCTATCGATTGAATTCGACTACAAAACAGACAGACAGTGAACGAACGAACGAAACGAGCGAACGGCGCGAGTTGTTGCACACTAATGGTTTCGAACTGGCGCTAGCGCCCGTATATATAGAGACAAGCCGTAGCAGGGCACGATCGGGTTTTGTGCGCGATAAAAGCCGAATATGAGATATTACTATATATATATATATATATATATATATATATATATATATATATATATATATATTTATTTATTTTTCTCTCTGTAATATATTTTTGTATGCAATATTAAATAATGATATTTTTAAAGGTAATACTTATATATAAGTATATATTATACATATTGATATTAGAGTTATGAATGTTAAAGAAGCGAGTGAGATATGTAAGGATCGAGTCACGTGGCGCTCGGTTCACTCTGCCTACCCCGCAAGGGATTTGGCGTGAAGTTATAGATAGATAGATATTAGAGTTTTATACGATATGCATATGCTTTCACATCTCTCTGTCAATCACAACAAGGTGTAATAATACTTTTACATGCGTGTACTATGAGTTTATTATCTTAGTTTACGTTAAGTAATAGTAGTGCCTGCGTACTGTTCGTAGACAATCAATATTTTATTTTATTTTTTAACGTGCGGTGTGGTGTGTTAGTTTATTGTAGAACAAATAAAAACAATATTGATAAACATGCGGCCCTGAAAAGGGCCTTTTGATATGAAAGAAAACGTTGGTGTTCGTGTGGCACGACACACTGGTGTGTGTGTTTTTGTTGTACGCACACTTACAGCCAGCGGCTTAGGCGCGTTCACCGCGAATCCTGCGCGCCAGCTGGATGTCTTTCGGCATTATCGTCACGCGTTTAGCGTGAATGGCGCACAGGTTGGTGTCTTCGAATAGACCGACGAGGTACGCCTCGCTGGCCTCCTGGAGAGCCATAACCGCCGAACTTTGGAAACGCAGATCGGTCTTAAAGTCTTGAGCGATCTCGCGCACCAAACGCTGGAACGGCAGTTTGCGGATGAGAAGCTCCGTGCTCTTCTGATAGCGACGAATCTCACGGAGGGCGACGGTGCCGGGCCTGTAGCGATGAGGCTTCTTCACACCGCCGGTGGCCGGTGCGCTCTTGCGAGCCGCCTTGGTCGCCAACTGTTTACGCGGAGCTTTACCTCCGGTAGATTTACGAGCGGTCTGCTTAGTACGGGCCATGTCGATGCACTAACGCGAACGAACAGATATGAAAAGAGTGGGGAAAACGCGACGCGAATACGTGTGTCGTGAGCGGAGATAGGATCACGAATGGTGAACGGCGCATACGTTAAAACGCTTTTATTAGGACGTTCGATGTGTCTCTCTTTCTAAATATACACGTCTCTTTCACGCGTCACATTTAAAAGTTAAAAATATTGTAAAGTTATATTACACATACAACAACAAGTACTGGTCCAAAAAGAAATCACAACTAAACAACGAACGAACGAATGGATAAATTAATTATTAAATTAATATATAAGAAACAAAGAACAACGAACTGTGTAACGGAAAATTATCAGTACTTACAGAAATAATAATAACCTATTTATATTTGACCGCTGAAGTAATCATTAAAAGTTCGTTCGTTCTTTCTTTCTTAAATCGATATCAAATTCGACGAAATCCATCGACCATCACCAATTAGGTTTTATATCTTGTTCTTGTTCATAGGTACGTACAAGTAAGTGTATATACGAACACAAATTTGTGCGTGCGTGCGTGCATAATAGATAAACCTACCACATAAATATAATATATATATACACAACATACATATAGATCGACAAGTCGTAAGAAACAATTCATTTACATGAACGTATTTGTGGCCCTGAAAAGGGCCTTTTGATCGCGTCTAGCCTCGACGGCGATGACAAGACGAACGACGACGCCACCTCACTTGGAGCTGGTGTACTTGGTGACCGCCTTGGTGCCCTCGCTGACTGCGTGCTTGGCGAGCTCGCCGGGCAGCAGGAGCCTCACAGAGGTCTGCACCTCCCTGGACGTGATTGTAGATCTCTTGTTGTAGTGAGCCAAGCGGGAAGCCTCGGCGGCGATGCGCTCGAATATGTCGTTCACGAAAGAGTTCATGATCGACATGGCCTTGCTGGATATACCGGTGTCGGGGTGGACCTGCTTGAGCACCTTGTAGATGTAGATGGCGTAGCTCTCCTTCCTCTTGTGCTTCTTCTTTTTCTTGTCGGTCTTGGAGATGTTCTTTTGGGCCTTGCCGGATTTTTTGGCGGCCTTACCACTCGTCTTGGGCGGCATTGTCGACGATAGTCACTTGTAACAAAATAGTATAAAATAAGCGCGCGGACTACACACGTGCGTAGCGTGCGAACCGTGAGCAGAGTATATTTTTTAAACACCGTTTCCCCCGCTTTTATTACGACAACACTGTACGACGGCGGCGAGACGTCCCCCGTATAGAGGGAGGGTGTCGTCCCCCCCCCCCCCCCCCGCGCGCGAGCAAACCACCGGCACCGGGTCGCGTCCGCGTCGAGGACTTAAAAACAATAAGCAGAATAAAATAATAATAATAATAATAATCATTAGCAGGCAGCGGTGAGTCAGTTGTGTATGTGTATGTCGGTGGGTGTAATCGTCGATCGAATATCATTTGAAATAAAGGCAGAAAAAGTATATATTTATATACAATATAGGAAAGCAATACGTACGTACTTACTATTTGTTTACATATTATATGTAATGTGTGCGTAGCCATAGACAGTATTAATTAATTCACTCATGAACATGTACGTAGGTATAATTAACAAAGTGCAGTCAGTCAGTCAGTCAGTTAGTCAGTTAGTTAGTTAGTTGAGTAATCATCGTGATTAGAAACATTTTAACGAATAAAATAAAATAAAATCGAATCGTATTGTGGCCCTGATAAGGGCCTTTTGTTTGTCGAGAGCGGCGGATCGGAGGATCGATCGATCGCTCGAGAGAGAAGAGAGCGATTTACGCCTTCTTCTCGGTCTTCTTGGGAAGGAGTACAGCCTGAATGTTGGGCAGGACGCCACCCTGGGCGATCGTCACGCCGGAGAGGAGTTTGTTCAGCTCTTCGTCGTTGCGGATGGCCAGTTGTAGATGTCTCGGTATGATTCTGGTCTTCTTGTTGTCCCTGGCGGCGTTGCCTGCCAACTCGAGCACTTCAGCGGCCAAATACTCCATGACGGCGGCTAGGTACACCGGTGCACCGGCACCGACGCGCTCGGCGTAGTTACCCTTGCGCAGAAGCCTGTGGATACGGCCCACGGGAAACTGTAGTCCGGCGCGATTGGATCGCGACTTTGCCTTCCCCTTAACTTTACCGCCCTTGCCGCGTCCCGACATGTTGATTTATAATAAGAACACAAACGAACAATCGAATAACAACAGCGAAGCGAACGCACGCACTGACGTTCGACTCGAGTACGGTTAGAGAGTATTGTGTGGCGAGAAAATTTCCCAACCCTCGTATATATATCGTAGTGTCGCACGCCGTACACTGCGCCCATCGAGTGGGGGCAAGCGTGTGCGTGCAGTGAGCGAGATAGCTAGCTAGCTAGCTAGCTAGCTAGTTAGTTAGTTATTATAAAGTATTTAGCTAGTTATTATAAAGTAAAATAATTACTTTAGGTATTTAACTAAAATGGATTTATGTTTATTGTTTTCAGGTGAAAGCGGCGTAAGCGGCGGCGGCGGCGGCGTGCGTGCGTGCGTGCGTGCGTGCGTGCGTGCGTGCGTGCGTGCGTGCGTGCGTGCGTGCGTGCGTGCGTGCGTGCGTGCGTGATTCATATTCAGAACAGGATGGGGATGAATGCAGCTATATAATATAATACTTACTTATACAGTGTACACACAGGTGAGTAGTGATTAGTGATAGTGTTTGTTTGTTTGTTTGTTGTGTTGTGGGAGTCGGGCAGTCGGGCGGGGATATAATGTATATCTACAGATTGATTGATCGATCGATCTATATAAGAAGAAACTTTTCGTATATAGTGAACGTTTGTTAGCCCTGAAAAGGGCTTTTTGCGAAGTGTCGTCTGTACGTGTGGCGGGCGGGCGGGCGTCGTCGTCGAAGACATCGCGATCATCGCCGCGGCCGTCGCACCAGCAGCAGCTACAGTTTTTGTTGTTGTTATTATTATTATTATTAATAATAATAATAACAAGAAAAAAAAAAGCAGCAAGCGCTAGAGACGACGGCCACCGGGCGGGGATCGCGATCGCGATAGGTCGGCGAGCGTGCACAAACCTAACACACCGACGACGACGACGACAACACCACCACGACCACAGCACGAGACACTGCACGGGCACCCACCGCAGCGCACACACAGCTTGCATGCGGCGCAGGCGGGCGGAGGCGGCGGCGGCGGCGCGAAGGTGAATTACTTCTTGGCGGCTGCGGCTTTCTTCGCGGCGGGCTTCGACTTTGGAGTGGCGGCTGCCTTCTTCGGTTTGGGCGCTTTGGGTTTCTTGGTTGGAGGTTTGGCGCTCTTCTTCGCCTTCGGCGCGGCGGCCTTGGCTTTTGCGGGTGCGGCGGCCTTTTTGGCGGCGGGCTTCTTCTTGGCGGCGGCAGCTTTCTTGTCTTTAGTGGCAGCCTTCGCGCCTTTACTGGGCGACGAAGCGGACGAGGAGGCGGCCGCGGAAGGCTTCTTGGATTTCGCAGCGGCGGCCTTCTTCGACTTGGCTGCCGACGAAGCGGCGCCTCTGCCGCCAGCTTTACCACCACCGGATGCCGGTTTCTTCGACGCGGAAGACTTGGATTCCAATTTGAAGGATCCCGACGCTCCTTTGCCTTTGGTCTGGATGAGCGCGCCGGATTCGACGGCGCTCTTCAAGTATTTCCTTATGAAAGGTGCCAATTTCTCGGCGTCAACCTTGTATTGGGCTGCGATGTATTTCTTGATAGCTTGAAGCGACGATCCACTTCGCTCCTTCAGCTCCTTGATGGCGTTTGTGACCATTTCAGAAGTCTTCGGGTGCGTAGGCTTTGCTTTGGCTTTTTTCACTCCGCTCGCGGCGGACGCCTTGGGCTGCTTCTTCGCCGGGGTAGCGGGAGCGGGCGTCTCTGATGCTACAGCTGTGTCTGCCATCTCGTAGGTAGGTATGTTGTGGTGGTGTCTATTTAACAACGGTCAGTCAGTCGTCAACGCGGACGTAGCGAGTGCAGTCGCAATGTAATCGTTGAAAACTAACACGAGAAGTGTCCGATGGCTGGCGCCAGCATCGCGCGAGCGACCCCCGCAAGCAGAGCAATACTGTAACGCGGTCGCGAGTGTCGTGAGACGTTTTCTCGTATCAAAAGTTCTAACTTTTCACTTACACGCATCGAAATAAATTGTTTTTTAACAATTTATCTTTCAGTTTTATACAATTTTATTTTACAAACTGAATCTCATTGAATACTGCTACCGTGCAAATATTACTTCGACATGTTCGCGTACACATTTACCGAGATATACACGTTTATATTCGTCGTGATATATCCCTAGCACCTAGGGTCCGCTTCAAAAGTTATTTTTCTTTATAAAACATGAGCGGTTCGTGAATAAATATCGTTAGGACAACAGCGAATAATCCAATCTTCGAATGTGACAATATTTCGCATTCATAATGCTATATTGCAACGTATTATGACACTGTCAACTCGGGGGTCGTAAAACACGCGCAGACCTAGCCAGCGTCTGCTCGATCAGTACGGGCTTCTCTCCTATGTCCAGAAGTTTGATACCTTCGCGATAGTGTAATATTCCAAAGGCATCGTTCTACATATTTATCGATCAAAATATTTACACAAACAATGGTCGAGTGAGCGCTCGTTGCCGCCGATGAAAGTTACCCGCATGTACGCGCAAACGCGGCAGTCCGCCGTTTAGACATTACGCAGCAGCAAGCATACTCAACTCTATCTGCACTCCTTATGTCTCGTTAATTTAATTTATATGTATATATATATATATATATATATATGAAACACATACACTTTAGTAATACTATAGAGGGGTAACGTTAAAGTGAACAGTATCTACGCAACACACGTAAACTTTATAGGTAATAATAACAAACGCATCGAGCACTGTCTGAGACAGCAGGCAGAGAGAGCTGAAAAAACATTATATATTTTATGTATGTATATATATACACCTACCTACCTATATATAATAAATAAATAAATAGGTATGCATATAAATCAAATTAGTTATTCGAACAAACAAAAATTTTTTCACTCTCGCGCGCGCGCTATTCTCATGAAGTATCGTACCGCGTGTATACACATACAACTTTAGTAGTGGTATTATTATTAGTAGTAGTAGTAGTAGTAGTAGTAGTAGTAGTAGTGAGGGGGGGGGGGGGGCTACCTACCTACCTAGGTAGGTAGGTACTTATTAATATTATTGTATATGCGCATGGATAAACGTGAAAACATACTGTTGTAATAGTAGTAGGTAGGTTGTATGTATGTATGTATGTATAAAAGATAAGATAGATTGATTGAAAGTAGAAACAATATCATAACGGCAATGAACAATATGCGGCCCTGAAAAGGGCCTTTTGTTATCACGTATCACGACGTATAGGAAGATGGATATCTATCTATCTTCTTAACCGCCGAAACCGTACAGAGTGCGTCCTTGGCGTTTCAGGGCGTAGACTACATCCATAGCGGTGACGGTCTTCCTCTTGGCGTGCTCCGTGTAAGTTACGGCGTCACGGATCACGTTCTCGAGGAACACTTTCAGCACGCCGCGCGTCTCTTCGTAGATGAGACCGGAGATACGTTTGACGCCGCCTCTGCGCGCTAAACGACGGATGGCTGGTTTTGTGATACCCTGGATGTTATCACGAAGCACTTTCCTGTGTCGCTTGGCTCCTCCCTTTCCCAAGCCTTTTCCACCTTTACCGCGACCGGTCATCCTATCGATTGAATTCGACTACAAAACAGACAGACAGTGAACGAACGAACGAAACGAGCGAACGGCGCGAGTTGTTGCACACTAATGGTTTCGAACTGGTTTTTTTTTTTTTTTTTTTTTTTTTTTTTTTTTTTTTTTTTTTTTTTTTTTTTTTTTTTTTTTTTTTTTTTTTTTTTTTTTTTTTTTTTGACCTGACTATGTAGTTAGCCCCGGTTGGGCTGTCACTACGTCACCGGACTAGAGGGCGGGCGTGAGGCGCCACAGCCTGAAAAACAAAGTTAAGCGACAGCCTAAGGGCCCCCGAGAGGGGTCGGACCTCGGCTCAGGACGTCGCTGGAGAAACAAATCGAACACGCGGGTTCGTGCCTTAAGGGCCTGTCGGAGAGAGAGGCGCCCAGGTACCGTGGGCTACCGGTACCTGGTGTATCGCGCAGAAGTCCTTACTCTTCGCGCCCGGAGCCGCCGAGCGCGGTGTGTGTCTGGAGTGTTGGGGTTGGAGGGGGAGAGGTAGGGGGCGTTCGCAACAGTAATGCGATCATCGGGATCAAAGAGTGAATTCCGCGGTCTGCGCCGGAACCCCCGGGCGTCGATCCGCGGGGTGTAATTGACAGCCCGGGCTATCAATGGGTTGGGATGTTGAGAGGCAGTTTCGAAGTAGCGTCTAGACGCTTTCTTCATGAAACTAATGATGGAAGGGAGTTCAAGGTCGAGATGGAGATCTGCGACCCTGAGATAGTGAGGGGCAGCGGTTGCATTGCGGGCAAACCGGTTTTGGATAATCTGGAGCTTAGCCAGATGGGAGCGCGCAGCGTGTGCGAACACTACGCTGGCGTATGTGAGAACGGGGCGGATGCAGGCTTTGTAGAGTGTACACTTATTTCTAAGTGACATTCTACGATTCCTGAATATCGGACCGAGCCGGCCTAGATAGAACGCGGCTTTGTTCCTAACAGCGGTGATGTGAGGTCCAAACGTCATTCTGGAGTCTAGGATGACACCTAGGTATTTGGCCTTCTCGACCCATGGGATGGGTCGGCCGAACAATGAGATGGGGCTCACGGTCCTATGTTGGGAATCTGGTCTCGTAAGACCTCGTGGATCCCGAGAAAAGAACACAGCGGCACTTTTCTCCGGATTCACTTCGATTCGCCAACGTCGGAACCATTCGCCTAGAGCGTTAGCCGCTCTCTGGAGCCTATCCGATATGTTGGATTTGGCTCGTTCGGAAGTGTAAAGTGCCGTATCATCGGCAAAGAGGGCTAGCTCCACGAAGGGAGTCTTGGGAACATCGTTGGTGTACAACGTGTATAGGATAGGGCCGAGCACGGAGCCCTGAGGGACCCCGGCTCGGATAGGGTGCGGCCTCGAGAGAGTGCCGTGGACTCTGACGCGGAGGGAGCGATTCGACAAGTAGTCTCGTAAGATGTGCACGAGACTGTCTGGCACTTCCATTTGGTGTAGCTTATATATTAAGCCATTGTGCCAGACTTTGTCGAACGCTTTCGCGACGTCGAAAAACAGGGCACCGGTATGGCGCCCTGTTTGAAAGTTGGAGAGGACGTGCTCCGTGATGCGGTGCACTTGGTGGACTGCCGAGTGTTTGGGACGGAACCCAAACTGCTCGTCTATGAGAAGGCCTCTAAGTTCAACGAACTTTTTGAGGCGAATGGCTATGATGCGCTCATAGACTTTCCCCAGGCATTTGAGGAGACTAATGGGCCTGTAAGAGGCGGGGTTCTTCAGGCATTTGCCTGGTTTGGGGATGCCAACTACGTCTGCATCTTTCCAGGAGTCTGGAAATCTGCAGTTCGCGAGAGCGGCGTTGAATATCGCCACGAGAAGGACTAACAGGGGGCCTGGGAGGAGTTTGAGGACCGAGTTCGTGATGCCGTCAGCTCCGGGAGCTTTCCGGCTCCGAAGGTCCCTGATGATCGTTTGGACCTCCTCAACCGTTGTAGGCTCGAGGGGGATCGTGGGAGGTGTCGCGAGGATTCGTTCCACCTCGGAGTCAACCATCTGAACGTGTTCGTCGTCGGTTGGTTCTAGACTAGGAGAGCATTGGCTCTCCAGGCTGTCTGCAAAGCATTCAGCCTTTTCGTCATCATCGAACGCTATCGTACCGTCTGGTCGGGTCAGGGGAGGGCATTGGGTTATTTGGTCGGAACGGAGAGATTTAGCAACTCGCCAGTACGCCGTGTGCGAGGGCTTAATTTCTCCAACAAAGTTGGCCCACCGTTCATCCCTGAACTCTTTGATGCGCTTCTTTACTTGGCGTTGTAAATAGCGCATCCGAGAACGGTTCTGTTCGGTGGGACAAGAGTCATGGGCGCGTGTCGCTGCGTTCTTTTCCGACACTAGTTCTCG
Organism: Pyralis farinalis; assembly: GCA_947507595.1. Taxonomy (NCBI): domain Eukaryota; kingdom Metazoa; phylum Arthropoda; class Insecta; order Lepidoptera; family Pyralidae; genus Pyralis; species Pyralis farinalis. Next base: position 10,178,326 of record OX382281.1, read on the forward strand.
CAAATAAGCAGGGAGTTCCCAACGCCGAGCTAAGTCGGCCGTTGAAACCTCTCTGGAGCAGTTGTTAGCTGCCGTTTGCAAGTGGCTAGTGAGGGCGTCGATCGCAAGGTCGGTCTCGTCATTTGTGAGAATCTGTTCGGGTACTTGCTCCAGCTCGGGTGTGGAAGTCTGTGCGAGCACTCTTTTGAGTTTTCGCCAGTCCGTTACCCGTCTGGTGTCCTCGTCTGTCGGTGAGTCAGTTGGTAGCCCGAACTCGATCAGAACTGGCCGGTGGTCAGAGCTAAGTTCTGTGTGCACTTGGATTGAACGCATCCGTAAGGCTACGTTCTTTAGAAGTGCAAAATCCAGAACGGTCGGGCGGTGTCCCACTGTTGCGGAATAGTGGGTGGGAGACATGGGAGCTATGACGTCGAATCCTAGGGAGTCCTGTAGGCTCTCTAGGATTACGCCGTTTGGTGAAGACGAGTGGCTATTCCACTGGATGTGCTTACTATTGAAATCTCCAGCCAGAATGGTGGAGTTTCCTAGGGCAAAGAGGGCTTGCAAGTCGCTCTGAAGGATACGCTTGCTCGGGGGGAGGTACGCGGACGCGATATTGATCGGCTGATGGCCGGTCATCCCTAGCCTGCAGATGGTGACCTCGAGGTTTTCGAGAGATGGGGGTTCTAGTGGGATGCAGTGCAGGGACCTTTTGTAATAGACTAGGGTTCCGCCCCCGCGGCCCTCTCTATCATTACGGATGACGTTGTAATTTGCAATGCGCGGGTCGCGATTGCATGGTTTCAAAAGGGTCTCCTGCACTAGGAGGATATCAACTTGGTGGTCGGTTAGGTACTGGCGTACTTCATCCCGTTGCCACGCAAGGCCGTTTGCGTTATAGAACGCAAGGGAAAGGGAGCGTGGTTTCACGTTTCGAACTGGCGCTAGCGCCCGTATATATAGAGACAAGCCGTAGCAGGGCACGATCGGGTTTTGTGCGCGATAAAAGCCGAATATGAGATATTACTATATATATATATATATATATATATATATATATATATATATATATATATATTTATTTATTTTTCTCTCTGTAATATATTTTTGTATGCAATATTAAATAATGATATTTTTAAAGGTAATACTTATATATAAGTATATATTATACATATTGATATTAGAGTTATGAATGTTAAAGAAGCGAGTGAGATATGTAAGGATCGAGTCACGTGGCGCTCGGTTCACTCTGCCTACCCCGCAAGGGATTTGGCGTGAAGTTATAGATAGATAGATATTAGAGTTTTATACGATATGCATATGCTTTCACATCTCTCTGTCAATCACAACAAGGTGTAATAATACTTTTACATGCGTGTACTATGAGTTTATTATCTTAGTTTACGTTAAGTAATAGTAGTGCCTGCGTACTGTTCGTAGACAATCAATATTTTATTTTATTTTTTAACGTGCGGTGTGGTGTGTTAGTTTATTGTAGAACAAATAAAAACAATATTGATAAACATGCGGCCCTGAAAAGGGCCTTTTGATATGAAAGAAAACGTTGGTGTTCGTGTGGCACGACACACTGGTGTGTGTGTTTTTGTTGTACGCACACTTACAGCCAGCGGCTTAGGCGCGTTCACCGCGAATCCTGCGCGCCAGCTGGATGTCTTTCGGCATTATCGTCACGCGTTTAGCGTGAATGGCGCACAGGTTGGTGTCTTCGAATAGACCGACGAGGTACGCCTCGCTGGCCTCCTGGAGAGCCATAACCGCCGAACTTTGGAAACGCAGATCGGTCTTAAAGTCTTGAGCGATCTCGCGCACCAAACGCTGGAACGGCAGTTTGCGGATGAGAAGCTCCGTGCTCTTCTGATAGCGACGAATCTCACGGAGGGCGACGGTGCCGGGCCTGTAGCGATGAGGCTTCTTCACACCGCCGGTGGCCGGTGCGCTCTTGCGAGCCGCCTTGGTCGCCAACTGTTTACGCGGAGCTTTACCTCCGGTAGATTTACGAGCGGTCTGCTTAGTACGGGCCATGTCGATGCACTAACGCGAACGAACAGATATGAAAAGAGTGGGGAAAACGCGACGCGAATACGTGTGTCGTGAGCGGAGATAGGATCACGAATGGTGAACGGCGCATACGTTAAAACGCTTTTATTAGGACGTTCGATGTGTCTCTCTTTCTAAATATACACGTCTCTTTCACGCGTCACATTTAAAAGTTAAAAATATTGTAAAGTTATATTACACATACAACAACAAGTACTGGTCCAAAAAGAAATCACAACTAAACAACGAACGAACGAATGGATAAATTAATTATTAAATTAATATATAAGAAACAAAGAACAACGAACTGTGTAACGGAAAATTATCAGTACTTACAGAAATAATAATAACCTATTTATATTTGACCGCTGAAGTAATCATTAAAAGTTCGTTCGTTCTTTCTTTCTTAAATCGATATCAAATTCGACGAAATCCATCGACCATCACCAATTAGGTTTTATATCTTGTTCTTGTTCATAGGTACGTACAAGTAAGTGTATATACGAACACAAATTTGTGCGTGCGTGCGTGCATAATAGATAAACCTACCACATAAATATAATATATATATACACAACATACATATAGATCGACAAGTCGTAAGAAACAATTCATTTACATGAACGTATTTGTGGCCCTGAAAAGGGCCTTTTGATCGCGTCTAGCCTCGACGGCGATGACAAGACGAACGACGACGCCACCTCACTTGGAGCTGGTGTACTTGGTGACCGCCTTGGTGCCCTCGCTGACTGCGTGCTTGGCGAGCTCGCCGGGCAGCAGGAGCCTCACAGAGGTCTGCACCTCCCTGGACGTGATTGTAGATCTCTTGTTGTAGTGAGCCAAGCGGGAAGCCTCGGCGGCGATGCGCTCGAATATGTCGTTCACGAAAGAGTTCATGATCGACATGGCCTTGCTGGATATACCGGTGTCGGGGTGGACCTGCTTGAGCACCTTGTAGATGTAGATGGCGTAGCTCTCCTTCCTCTTGTGCTTCTTCTTTTTCTTGTCGGTCTTGGAGATGTTCTTTTGGGCCTTGCCGGATTTTTTGGCGGCCTTACCACTCGTCTTGGGCGGCATTGTCGACGATAGTCACTTGTAACAAAATAGTATAAAATAAGCGCGCGGACTACACACGTGCGTAGCGTGCGAACCGTGAGCAGAGTATATTTTTTAAACACCGTTTCCCCCGCTTTTATTACGACAACACTGTACGACGGCGGCGAGACGTCCCCCGTATAGAGGGAGGGTGTCGTCCCCCCCCCCCCCCGCGCGCGAGCAAACCACCGGCACCGGGTCGCGTCCGCGTCGAGGACTTAAAAACAATAAGCAGAATAAAATAATAATAATAATAATAATCATTAGCAGGCAGCGGTGAGTCAGTTGTGTATGTGTATGTCGGTGGGTGTAATCGTCGATCGAATATCATTTGAAATAAAGGCAGAAAAAGTATATATTTATATACAATATAGGAAAGCAATACGTACGTACTTACTATTTGTTTACATATTATATGTAATGTGTGCGTAGCCATAGACAGTATTAATTAATTCACTCATGAACATGTACGTAGGTATAATTAACAAAGTGCAGTCAGTCAGTCAGTCAGTTAGTCAGTTAGTTAGTTAGTTGAGTAATCATCGTGATTAGAAACATTTTAACGAATAAAATAAAATAAAATCGAATCGTATTGTGGCCCTGATAAGGGCCTTTTGTTTGTCGAGAGCGGCGGATCGGAGGATCGATCGATCGCTCGAGAGAGAAGAGAGCGATTTACGCCTTCTTCTCGGTCTTCTTGGGAAGGAGTACAGCCTGAATGTTGGGCAGGACGCCACCCTGGGCGATCGTCACGCCGGAGAGGAGTTTGTTCAGCTCTTCGTCGTTGCGGATGGCCAGTTGTAGATGTCTCGGTATGATTCTGGTCTTCTTGTTGTCCCTGGCGGCGTTGCCTGCCAACTCGAGCACTTCAGCGGCCAAATACTCCATGACGGCGGCTAGGTACACCGGTGCACCGGCACCGACGCGCTCGGCGTAGTTACCCTTGCGCAGAAGCCTGTGGATACGGCCCACGGGAAACTGTAGTCCGGCGCGATTGGATCGCGACTTTGCCTTCCCCTTAACTTTACCGCCCTTGCCGCGTCCCGACATGTTGATTTATAATAAGAACACAAACGAACAATCGAATAACAACAGCGAAGCGAACGCACGCACTGACGTTCGACTCGAGTACGGTTAGAGAGTATTGTGTGGCGAGAAAATTTTTTTTTTTTTTTTTTTTTTTTTGATTTTCGCCCAAGAAAGTTGAAGACCCACAAAGGAAGGACCAACCCACACCCGGGTGTGCATTGGTCATTCCTCCGTGAGGGGCACCCTCCGGAAAAAGGGAGGGAGGAGGTGAAATCTTTCAAAGATACCATTTCGTACGAACGAACTGATTATGTCGGATTTCCACCGACTAAAACACCCCCTGGGACTGCCTCTAGCCGGGAAGGCTACAAAGGCTTCATCTGAAGCGATCACCCCAGGGGAACGGGGTGACGCAAGCGTCACTCTTATAAGAGCATACGCTTAGAGAAGGGTCGACTTCCTCCTGAGGACGCCGACCCTGGACCCTATAAGCGCCTAAACCGAGCGACCAGAAGGGTGCTCACATGGTGGAGGAGTGTTGCCCTAAGGAGGCTTCGGCCGCTGCATAGCGGTCCAAAGCTCTCGAAATTTTGTTAGGTTGATCTAAGAGGACACTACGTGGCCTGCGGTTTTGGTATTTGGATAAAGGAGGCTGTGGCGGGCTGTAGGACGCAGCCTGCTGGATGAGCGGGTTAGGATGGGTCTCAGCGGTTTCGAAGAAACGCTTTGACAGGAGTTGAAAGTGTTGTTGGATAGATGGGAGTTGGAGGTCACGGTGGAGTTCAGCATTACGCTGAGCCCACTGAGCATTGGTGGCTCGACGACAAAAGACGTTTTGGACGGTCTGCAGCCTGTTAATGGTTGCAGGACTGGCATGAGCGAACACCGGAGACGCGTACGACATCACCGGCCTTATACAAACCTTGTACAGGGTTCGCTTATTTCTGAGGGACATTTTACTGTGCCTTCCCAGCATAGGGCTGAGTCGGTTCAGGTAAAATCTGGCGGTACTAACTACCTTTCGAACGTGGGGGACAAAAGAGAGTCTGGAGTCTAGAGTGACTCCGAGATACTTCGCCGTGCGTTTCCAGGGGACTGACGCCCCCAGCATACGCAGTCGGCGAGTATTGTGTGGGAGTTTGCGTCTCGCACAGAAGTGAACTGCGGAGCTTTTCTCCGGGTTCACCTCTATGCGCCATTTTCGGAACCATCTTCCTAACTCAGTAACTGAGGTTTGAAGTTTGGCTAACGCAGATGACACCTGCACGCTCTTGGAATAGAGGGCTGTGTCGTCGGCGAAGAGCGAGAGCTCAACGCCTTTGGGAGGGGTGGGAATATCGTTGGTATACGATATATACAGCAGGGGTGCCAAGACAGAGCCCTGTGGGACCCCAGCCTTGAGTGGGCGTGGGGTTGAGAGCACTCCTTCGTGTCTAAAACGAAAGGAGCGATGTTTGAGGTAGGAGGCCACTAAGCGGACAAGTCGGTCTGGGAAATTAAGCTTGTAAAGCTTGTAAATAAGTCCTCCATGCCAGACTTTATCAAAAGCCTTGGCAACGTCAAAGAAGACAGCTACTGTCTTTTGACGCTTTGGATAAAAACCGCTCGAGATATACTCGACTATGCGGTGGACTTGCTGTGGGCAAGAGTGTTGGGAGCGAAAGCCGAACTGGTTGTCTATTATGAGACCATTTGAGAAGAGATGCTCTCTCAGTCGAGCGAGCATTACTCTCTCAAGAAGTTTCCCCATCGCCTTAAGTAGGCTGATGGGGCGGTGGCTACTAGGGTTGTTGAGTGGTTTACCCGGTTTAGGTATACCAATGACCGTAGCATCTTTCCAGGCGGTTGGAAAGTGGCACAGGTCGAAGCAGGCGTTGAATATAAGGGCTAAGAGCGTCAGCACTTGGGCTGGGAAGTTCTTTAGCGCCTTATTTGAAATTCCATCAGCGCCTGGGGCTTTGTGGGGGTTTAGTCCTTTGATGAAAGAGCTAATTTCATCATTGGACACTGTGATGGGGTCTGCAGTGAGAGGGAGTGAGCTCTTATGTAAGACCTCCTCCTCCACTGATTTGACGTGTGCAGCGTCGCATGGCTGCGTGCTGACAGAACATTGTGAAGCAATGCTGTCAGCGAAACATTCGGCTTTCTCTTCGTCCTCGAAGGCGATAGTGCCATCGGGACGGTGGAGTGGTGGGGTGTGAGTTATTACGTCACTACGCAGTGCTCTCGCTACTTTGTAGTACGCAACATGAGAGGGAGCTATATTCTCCATGAGGTCGCCCCATCGCTCTTCCCTCAAGTCGGAGAGAGAGGACCTCACTTGCCGCTGAAGGCGGTTCGCGAGCGTCCTGTTAGACGGGGTGGGATACAGCTTGGCTCTGCGGAGCGCTGCATTTTTGGCTTTAATCAGGTCCCTGACAGCCTGCGGTAGTTTTCGGCGGTTATCCACCTTCACTACCCGCGAGTTGTCCTGAACAGCTGATTGAACCAGTTTGGTTAGAGAATCCACCGCACTGTCAATCTTGTCCGGACTATCGAAGTAGTCGGGCGTGAGAGCGTACGGTGAATCTGGGGCATCAAAGGCTGCCTCTAGGGTGGCCTTAAAACCTTTCCAGTTGGTGAAGGTCTTGTTGGTGGAGGAGGGGTGGGGATCCAACGGCCCCATTACCAGTGAGACTGGACGGTGATCAGAGCCCAGATCATCGAGAGGCTCGATTGATCTGAGCTGAAGCGACACTCCTTTGACTAGCGCAAAGTCTAGTACGTCAGGAGTGGCGTCCACCCGATCAGGGTAGTGTGTGGGCGAGAAAGGACACAGGACGTCCAGATCTAGGGCTTGGGTAATCTCCAGTAGCTTCCTGCCACTGGAGTTAGAAGACTGACAGGTCCAGTCTGTATGTTTGGAGTTAAAGTCTCCAAAGAGAATGACAGACTTGCCTAGTGCTAAGAGCGCTTCAAAGTCGCTTCTTAGTGGGATTGTCCCGCTCGGTATGTAGATGGACGCTATGAGTATGGACTGATGTCCTGTCATAGCCACCTTACATACTGTGGCCTCCATACTACTCAAAGGAGGAGTATCTATAGTTGAGCAATGAAGTGCTCGCCTATAGTAGATAGCAGTGCCGCCGCCTCTATGGTCGCGCGGCCTGTCATTCCGAACTAAAGTGTACTGGGGAATCGACAGCCCCTTCCGGTCAGTGGGTTTGAGCCACGTTTCCTGAAGGAGCAGCAGGTCGATGTCCCTACTACGTACAAATTCCTTCAGTTCTAGAATGTTAGGCCGTAAGCTACGCGTATTAAATGAAATAAGCGAGAGCCCTTTCGGTTTGGTCCGGCCAGGTGCAGCCGACACGGCGGTGTTCGGTACCACTGAGTTACCTACTGCTGGAGGCATTTAATTAAATGCAAGGATGAGATGGTGATAGCGGGTGAATAATTCCATTCGCCCGATGACGTCACTGCTTTTATACAGTTGCAGGAACTGTGTGACCTCAGCCACATCAACCTTGGGGAAGCTAAGCATCCCCGGGGCGGCTGAAGTGGCAGTGGGCGCGGGTTTGGCGGATTGAGGCGCACCCGCTGGGGCCTGCTTGAAGGCAGGCTCCGTGCGGGGCCCCCAGGCCTGGGTTTTCGGCTGCGCAGAGTCAGCCTTTTTTGGGCCCCACGCAGGCGTGGTGCCGGACTTGGCCGCCGCAGGCAGAGGCGGGAAGTGGCTCGCCGTGGGCGCCGGAGGCGCTTTGCGGCCACTTTGGGCCCCACCTCGGCCGTTGGCGGCCTTGCGGGACTGTTGGGAGGGGGACGGCCGAGGCGCGCGCGGGCAGCCTCTGTAGTTGGCCGGGTGGCCAGTCTGGCCACAAAGTACGCACGCCGGGGGCGTGGAAGACTGCTGGTCGCGTGTGCGACCGCAGTCTTTGGTGAGGTGCGGCACCAGGCACTTTACGCACCTTGGTGCCGCCGTGCAGTTACGAGCCGCATGCCCGTATAGCTGGCAGCGGTGGCACTGGGCCGGCATGCCAGTCTTGCGGGGCGGCTCGACTGTAATGTTTGAGATCCCGCACACCGTGCGGGTCTCTTTGAATATGGACCTAGCCTCACTGTTGTTGGTTAATACCACCAACGCCAGTGGGTAGGTACGGCCTGAGCGGCTGTACATTTTATGTACAGCCTCTACTGGGAAACCCTGGCCGACTAAGTCAGCCCGGATTTCCTCGGCCGGGATTTCGTGCGGCACTCCTCTGAGTACCGCACGGACTTTACGCTCCTCTGTGAGGGCGTACGTGTGGTAGGGCGCATTAATTTGCGCCAGAATGGCTGTGAGGCCCCTGTATGCGGAGATACAGGGGACCTCAATTTTGATGGCCACGCCGGTATTTGTGGCCTTTGTAAAGTGCACTTTTTTATCAGCGCACAATTTCGAAACCTCACCCCACCTAGCCTTATCCCTGAGGAATATAGGCGGCGGGGGTTTGATTCTAGGCACCTCCGGTGCACAGCGAGTCGCTGGCTTGGCGGTGGCTGAGGAGGAGGAGGAGGTGTCGCGGGCAGCGGGGGTGGCAAGCGCAGAAGGCGCTGGGACGTCAATGCTCATTAGAGCCGGGATGGTGGGGGTTTTAAGTACGGCGGAGGATGCTCTCTGCGGCGAGGCAGAGCGAGCACGCCGGTTTTTCTTAGCGGAGGGCTTCTTGGGTTTCGAGACAGGGATGAAACCCTGCTCGTCGTCGTCACTGGGAGCGTGACGTTTTACAGTTTTTTGGGCGGGAGGGATGGAGCAGTCGAGCTCCATGTCCGAATTGTCGGACTCAGGAGAGGAAGGGGAGGCGGGGGAGGATTGTACCTCCACGGCAGGGGAGGCGGGGGCGTCAGAAGACGCGGGGGAGGCTGGGACGGTGTATGGAGTGGGTAGGGAGGCGAGGGAAGGGACAGGGGAGGCGGGGGAAGGGACATGGGAGGCGGGGGAAGGGACAGGGGAGGCGGGGGAGTAGGCCTTGATGGAACCTATCAGTAAATCGCGAAGATTGGCGTCGGGGTTGGCGAGCAGAGTCGGAGTGACTCGCTCAAAAAGAAAGATGATTAGCTCGAACGTAGCTTCGTCGAGCTGTGCCATAGTGGCGAAGCAAACCTCCCTGCCGAGGGGCAGGGGGGCGACGGAGGTTGAAGTTAACCGCAGCTACTCTAATTTAGTAGGCACGGAAAAGGACCGTCACCCTTGGCAAGAGCCAAGTGCACTGGGCTCGGGTCGGCCGACTTCGCTGGGTTCTGAAGGAACCCAGCAGCGTGTCGGGTCAACGCTTACCGGCTTCGTATGGCACCTACAAGTAGGTATCCACCGATACTACGCGGGCAATTGTTTACAAGTTGTGCAAACAACGGTTGCAAGCAACCGTTGCAAACAAAACTCGCAAAAACTGCGAACGGCGCTTAGACTGTACAGTCAGCGCGGTGTATACTCACAACGACAGAGACGGCTGCAGGTGCGAGCGAGAGAGGAGATGGCGAGCGTCGATACGTGTGCACGTATCGAGAACTGGCCGCGGAATGTGCGAGAAAATTTCCCAACCCTCGTATATATATCGTAGTGTCGCACGCCGTACACTGCGCCCATCGAGTGGGGGCAAGCGTGTGCGTGCAGTGAGCGAGATAGCTAGCTAGCTAGCTAGCTAGCTAGTTAGTTAGTTATTATAAAGTATTTAGCTAGTTATTATAAAGTAAAATAATTACTTTAGGTATTTAACTAAAATGGATTTATGTTTATTGTTTTCAGGTGAAAGCGGCGTAAGCGGCGGCGGCGGCGGCGTGCGTGCGTGCGTGCGTGCGTGCGTGCGTGCGTGCGTGCGTGCGTGCGTGCGTGCGTGCGTGCGTGCGTGCGTGCGTGCGTGATTCATATTCAGAACAGGATGGGGATGAATGCAGCTATATAATATAATACTTACTTATACAGTGTACACACAGGTGAGTAGTGATTAGTGATAGTGTTTGTTTGTTTGTTTGTTGTGTTGTGGGAGTCGGGCAGTCGGGCGGGGATATAATGTATATCTACAGATTGATTGATCGATCGATCTATATAAGAAGAAACTTTTCGTATATAGTGAACGTTTGTTAGCCCTGAAAAGGGCTTTTTGCGAAGTGTCGTCTGTACGTGTGGCGGGCGGGCGGGCGTCGTCGTCGAAGACATCGCGATCATCGCCGCGGCCGTCGCACCAGCAGCAGCTACAGTTTTTGTTGTTGTTATTATTATTATTATTAATAATAATAATAACAAGAAAAAAAAAAGCAGCAAGCGCTAGAGACGACGGCCACCGGGCGGGGATCGCGATCGCGATAGGTCGGCGAGCGTGCACAAACCTAACACACCGACGACGACGACGACAACACCACCACGACCACAGCACGAGACACTGCACGGGCACCCACCGCAGCGCACACACAGCTTGCATGCGGCGCAGGCGGGCGGAGGCGGCGGCGGCGGCGCGAAGGTGAATTACTTCTTGGCGGCTGCGGCTTTCTTCGCGGCGGGCTTCGACTTTGGAGTGGCGGCTGCCTTCTTCGGTTTGGGCGCTTTGGGTTTCTTGGTTGGAGGTTTGGCGCTCTTCTTCGCCTTCGGCGCGGCGGCCTTGGCTTTTGCGGGTGCGGCGGCCTTTTTGGCGGCGGGCTTCTTCTTGGCGGCGGCAGCTTTCTTGTCTTTAGTGGCAGCCTTCGCGCCTTTACTGGGCGACGAAGCGGACGAGGAGGCGGCCGCGGAAGGCTTCTTGGATTTCGCAGCGGCGGCCTTCTTCGACTTGGCTGCCGACGAAGCGGCGCCTCTGCCGCCAGCTTTACCACCACCGGATGCCGGTTTCTTCGACGCGGAAGACTTGGATTCCAATTTGAAGGATCCCGACGCTCCTTTGCCTTTGGTCTGGATGAGCGCGCCGGATTCGACGGCGCTCTTCAAGTATTTCCTTATGAAAGGTGCCAATTTCTCGGCGTCAACCTTGTATTGGGCTGCGATGTATTTCTTGATAGCTTGAAGCGACGATCCACTTCGCTCCTTCAGCTCCTTGATGGCGTTTGTGACCATTTCAGAAGTCTTCGGGTGCGTAGGCTTTGCTTTGGCTTTTTTCACTCCGCTCGCGGCGGACGCCTTGGGCTGCTTCTTCGCCGGGGTAGCGGGAGCGGGCGTCTCTGATGCTACAGCTGTGTCTGCCATCTCGTAGGTAGGTATGTTGTGGTGGTGTCTATTTAACAACGGTCAGTCAGTCGTCAACGCGGACGTAGCGAGTGCAGTCGCAATGTAATCGTTGAAAACTAACACGAGAAGTGTCCGATGGCTGGCGCCAGCATCGCGCGAGCGACCCCCGCAAGCAGAGCAATACTGTAACGCGGTCGCGAGTGTCGTGAGACGTTTTCTCGTATCAAAAGTTCTAACTTTTCACTTACACGCATCGAAATAAATTGTTTTTTAACAATTTATCTTTCAGTTTTATACAATTTTATTTTACAAACTGAATCTCATTGAATACTGCTACCGTGCAAATATTACTTCGACATGTTCGCGTACACATTTACCGAGATATACACGTTTATATTCGTCGTGATATATCCCTAGCACCTAGGGTCCGCTTCAAAAGTTATTTTTCTTTATAAAACATGAGCGGTTCGTGAATAAATATCGTTAGGACAACAGCGAATAATCCAATCTTCGAATGTGACAATATTTCGCATTCATAATGCTATATTGCAACGTATTATGACACTGTCAACTCGGGGGTCGTAAAACACGCGCAGACCTAGCCAGCGTCTGCTCGATCAGTACGGGCTTCTCTCCTATGTCCAGAAGTTTGATACCTTCGCGATAGTGTAATATTCCAAAGGCATCGTTCTACATATTTATCGATCAAAATATTTACACAAACAATGGTCGAGTGAGCGCTCGTTGCCGCCGATGAAAGTTACCCGCATGTACGCGCAAACGCGGCAGTCCGCCGTTTAGACATTACGCAGCAGCAAGCATACTCAACTCTATCTGCACTCCTTATGTCTCGTTAATTTAATTTATATGTATATATATATATATATATATATATGAAACACATACACTTTAGTAATACTATAGAGGGGTAACGTTAAAGTGAACAGTATCTACGCAACACACGTAAACTTTATAGGTAATAATAACAAACGCATCGAGCACTGTCTGAGACAGCAGGCAGAGAGAGCTGAAAAAACATTATATATTTTATGTATGTATATATATACACCTACCTACCTATATATAATAAATAAATAAATAGGTATGCATATAAATCAAATTAGTTATTCGAACAAACAAAAATTTTTTCACTCTCGCGCGCGCGCTATTCTCATGAAGTATCGTACCGCGTGTATACACATACAACTTTAGTAGTGGTATTATTATTAGTAGTAGTAGTAGTAGTAGTAGTAGTAGTAGTAGTGAGGGGGGGGGGGGGGCTACCTACCTACCTAGGTAGGTAGGTACTTATTAATATTATTGTATATGCGCATGGATAAACGTGAAAACATACTGTTGTAATAGTAGTAGGTAGGTTGTATGTATGTATGTATGTATAAAAGATAAGATAGATTGATTGAAAGTAGAAACAATATCATAACGGCAATGAACAATATGCGGCCCTGAAAAGGGCCTTTTGTTATCACGTATCACGACGTATAGGAAGATGGATATCTATCTATCTTCTTAACCGCCGAAACCGTACAGAGTGCGTCCTTGGCGTTTCAGGGCGTAGACTACATCCATAGCGGTGACGGTCTTCCTCTTGGCGTGCTCCGTGTAAGTTACGGCGTCACGGATCACGTTCTCGAGGAACACTTTCAGCACGCCGCGCGTCTCTTCGTAGATGAGACCGGAGATACGTTTGACGCCGCCTCTGCGCGCTAAACGACGGATGGCTGGTTTTGTGATACCCTGGATGTTATCACGAAGCACTTTCCTGTGTCGCTTGGCTCCTCCCTTTCCCAAGCCTTTTCCACCTTTACCGCGACCGGTCATCCTATCGATTGAATTCGACTACAAAACAGACAGACAGTGAACGAACGAACGAAACGAGCGAACGGCGCGAGTTGTTGCACACTAATGGTTTCGAACTGGCGCTAGCGCCCGTATATATAGAGACAAGCCGTAGCAGGGCACGATCGGGTTTTGTGCGCGATAAAAGCCGAATATGAGATATTACTATATATATATATATATATATATATATATATATATATATATATATATATATATTTATTTATTTTTCTCTCTGTAATATATTTTTGTATGCAATATTAAATAATGATATTTTTAAAGGTAATACTTATATATAAGTATATATTATACATATTGATATTAGAGTTATGAATGTTAAAGAAGCGAGTGAGATATGTAAGGATCGAGTCACGTGGCGCTCGGTTCACTCTGCCTACCCCGCAAGGGATTTGGCGTGAAGTTATAGATAGATAGATATTAGAGTTTTATACGATATGCATATGCTTTCACATCTCTCTGTCAATCACAACAAGGTGTAATAATACTTTTACATGCGTGTACTATGAGTTTATTATCTTAGTTTACGTTAAGTAATAGTAGTGCCTGCGTACTGTTCGTAGACAATCAATATTTTATTTTATTTTTTAACGTGCGGTGTGGTGTGTTAGTTTATTGTAGAACAAATAAAAACAATATTGATAAACATGCGGCCCTGAAAAGGGCCTTTTGATATGAAAGAAAACGTTGGTGTTCGTGTGGCACGACACACTGGTGTGTGTGTTTTTGTTGTACGCACACTTACAGCCAGCGGCTTAGGCGCGTTCACCGCGAATCCTGCGCGCCAGCTGGATGTCTTTCGGCATTATCGTCACGCGTTTAGCGTGAATGGCGCACAGGTTGGTGTCTTCGAATAGACCGACGAGGTACGCCTCGCTGGCCTCCTGGAGAGCCATAACCGCCGAACTTTGGAAACGCAGATCGGTCTTAAAGTCTTGAGCGATCTCGCGCACCAAACGCTGGAACGGCAGTTTGCGGATGAGAAGCTCCGTGCTCTTCTGATAGCGACGAATCTCACGGAGGGCGACGGTGCCGGGCCTGTAGCGATGAGGCTTCTTCACACCGCCGGTGGCCGGTGCGCTCTTGCGAGCCGCCTTGGTCGCCAACTGTTTACGCGGAGCTTTACCTCCGGTAGATTTACGAGCGGTCTGCTTAGTACGGGCCATGTCGATGCACTAACGCGAACGAACAGATATGAAAAGAGTGGGGAAAACGCGACGCGAATACGTGTGTCGTGAGCGGAGATAGGATCACGAATGGTGAACGGCGCATACGTTAAAACGCTTTTATTAGGACGTTCGATGTGTCTCTCTTTCTAAATATACACGTCTCTTTCACGCGTCACATTTAAAAGTTAAAAATATTGTAAAGTTATATTACACATACAACAACAAGTACTGGTCCAAAAAGAAATCACAACTAAACAACGAACGAACGAATGGATAAATTAATTATTAAATTAATATATAAGAAACAAAGAACAACGAACTGTGTAACGGAAAATTATCAGTACTTACAGAAATAATAATAACCTATTTATATTTGACCGCTGAAGTAATCATTAAAAGTTCGTTCGTTCTTTCTTTCTTAAATCGATATCAAATTCGACGAAATCCATCGACCATCACCAATTAGGTTTTATATCTTGTTCTTGTTCATAGGTACGTACAAGTAAGTGTATATACGAACACAAATTTGTGCGTGCGTGCGTGCATAATAGATAAACCTACCACATAAATATAATATATATATACACAACATACATATAGATCGACAAGTCGTAAGAAACAATTCATTTACATGAACGTATTTGTGGCCCTGAAAAGGGCCTTTTGATCGCGTCTAGCCTCGACGGCGATGACAAGACGAACGACGACGCCACCTCACTTGGAGCTGGTGTACTTGGTGACCGCCTTGGTGCCCTCGCTGACTGCGTGCTTGGCGAGCTCGCCGGGCAGCAGGAGCCTCACAGAGGTCTGCACCTCCCTGGACGTGATTGTAGATCTCTTGTTGTAGTGAGCCAAGCGGGAAGCCTCGGCGGCGATGCGCTCGAATATGTCGTTCACGAAAGAGTTCATGATCGACATGGCCTTGCTGGATATACCGGTGTCGGGGTGGACCTGCTTGAGCACCTTGTAGATGTAGATGGCGTAGCTCTCCTTCCTCTTGTGCTTCTTCTTTTTCTTGTCGGTCTTGGAGATGTTCTTTTGGGCCTTGCCGGATTTTTTGGCGGCCTTACCACTCGTCTTGGGCGGCATTGTCGACGATAGTCACTTGTAACAAAATAGTATAAAATAAGCGCGCGGACTACACACGTGCGTAGCGTGCGAACCGTGAGCAGAGTATATTTTTTAAACACCGTTTCCCCCGCTTTTATTACGACAACACTGTACGACGGCGGCGAGACGTCCCCCGTATAGAGGGAGGGTGTCGTCCCCCCCCCCCCCCCCCGCGCGCGAGCAAACCACCGGCACCGGGTCGCGTCCGCGTCGAGGACTTAAAAACAATAAGCAGAATAAAATAATAATAATAATAATAATCATTAGCAGGCAGCGGTGAGTCAGTTGTGTATGTGTATGTCGGTGGGTGTAATCGTCGATCGAATATCATTTGAAATAAAGGCAGAAAAAGTATATATTTATATACAATATAGGAAAGCAATACGTACGTACTTACTATTTGTTTACATATTATATGTAATGTGTGCGTAGCCATAGACAGTATTAATTAATTCACTCATGAACATGTACGTAGGTATAATTAACAAAGTGCAGTCAGTCAGTCAGTCAGTTAGTCAGTTAGTTAGTTAGTTGAGTAATCATCGTGATTAGAAACATTTTAACGAATAAAATAAAATAAAATCGAATCGTATTGTGGCCCTGATAAGGGCCTTTTGTTTGTCGAGAGCGGCGGATCGGAGGATCGATCGATCGCTCGAGAGAGAAGAGAGCGATTTACGCCTTCTTCTCGGTCTTCTTGGGAAGGAGTACAGCCTGAATGTTGGGCAGGACGCCACCCTGGGCGATCGTCACGCCGGAGAGGAGTTTGTTCAGCTCTTCGTCGTTGCGGATGGCCAGTTGTAGATGTCTCGGTATGATTCTGGTCTTCTTGTTGTCCCTGGCGGCGTTGCCTGCCAACTCGAGCACTTCAGCGGCCAAATACTCCATGACGGCGGCTAGGTACACCGGTGCACCGGCACCGACGCGCTCGGCGTAGTTACCCTTGCGCAGAAGCCTGTGGATACGGCCCACGGGAAACTGTAGTCCGGCGCGATTGGATCGCGACTTTGCCTTCCCCTTAACTTTACCGCCCTTGCCGCGTCCCGACATGTTGATTTATAATAAGAACACAAACGAACAATCGAATAACAACAGCGAAGCGAACGCACGCACTGACGTTCGACTCGAGTACGGTTAGAGAGTATTGTGTGGCGAGAAAATTTCCCAACCCTCGTATATATATCGTAGTGTCGCACGCCGTACACTGCGCCCATCGAGTGGGGGCAAGCGTGTGCGTGCAGTGAGCGAGATAGCTAGCTAGCTAGCTAGCTAGCTAGTTAGTTAGTTATTATAAAGTATTTAGCTAGTTATTATAAAGTAAAATAATTACTTTAGGTATTTAACTAAAATGGATTTATGTTTATTGTTTTCAGGTGAAAGCGGCGTAAGCGGCGGCGGCGGCGGCGTGCGTGCGTGCGTGCGTGCGTGCGTGCGTGCGTGCGTGCGTGCGTGCGTGCGTGCGTGCGTGCGTGCGTGCGTGATTCATATTCAGAACAGGATGGGGATGAATGCAGCTATATAATATAATACTTACTTATACAGTGTACACACAGGTGAGTAGTGATTAGTGATAGTGTTTGTTTGTTTGTTTGTTGTGTTGTGGGAGTCGGGCAGTCGGGCGGGGATATAATGTATATCTACAGATTGATTGATCGATCGATCTATATAAGAAGAAACTTTTCGTATATAGTGAACGTTTGTTAGCCCTGAAAAGGGCTTTTTGCGAAGTGTCGTCTGTACGTGTGGCGGGCGGGCGGGCGTCGTCGTCGAAGACATCGCGATCATCGCCGCGGCCGTCGCACCAGCAGCAGCTACAGTTTTTGTTGTTGTTATTATTATTATTATTAATAATAATAATAACAAGAAAAAAAAAAGCAGCAAGCGCTAGAGACGACGGCCACCGGGCGGGGATCGCGATCGCGATAGGTCGGCGAGCGTGCACAAACCTAACACACCGACGACGACGACGACAACACCACCACGACCACAGCACGAGACACTGCACGGGCACCCACCGCAGCGCACACACAGCTTGCATGCGGCGCAGGCGGGCGGAGGCGGCGGCGGCGGCGCGAAGGTGAATTACTTCTTGGCGGCTGCGGCTTTCTTCGCGGCGGGCTTCGACTTTGGAGTGGCGGCTGCCTTCTTCGGTTTGGGCGCTTTGGGTTTCTTGGTTGGAGGTTTGGCGCTCTTCTTCGCCTTCGGCGCGGCGGCCTTGGCTTTTGCGGGTGCGGCGGCCTTTTTGGCGGCGGGCTTCTTCTTGGCGGCGGCAGCTTTCTTGTCTTTAGTGGCAGCCTTCGCGCCTTTACTGGGCGACGAAGCGGACGAGGAGGCGGCCGCGGAAGGCTTCTTGGATTTCGCAGCGGCGGCCTTCTTCGACTTGGCTGCCGACGAAGCGGCGCCTCTGCCGCCAGCTTTACCACCACCGGATGCCGGTTTCTTCGACGCGGAAGACTTGGATTCCAATTTGAAGGATCCCGACGCTCCTTTGCCTTTGGTCTGGATGAGCGCGCCGGATTCGACGGCGCTCTTCAAGTATTTCCTTATGAAAGGTGCCAATTTCTCGGCGTCAACCTTGTATTGGGCTGCGATGTATTTCTTGATAGCTTGAAGCGACGATCCACTTCGCTCCTTCAGCTCCTTGATGGCGTTTGTGACCATTTCAGAAGTCTTCGGGTGCGTAGGCTTTGCTTTGGCTTTTTTCACTCCGCTCGCGGCGGACGCCTTGGGCTGCTTCTTCGCCGGGGTAGCGGGAGCGGGCGTCTCTGATGCTACAGCTGTGTCTGCCATCTCGTAGGTAGGTATGTTGTGGTGGTGTCTATTTAACAACGGTCAGTCAGTCGTCAACGCGGACGTAGCGAGTGCAGTCGCAATGTAATCGTTGAAAACTAACACGAGAAGTGTCCGATGGCTGGCGCCAGCATCGCGCGAGCGACCCCCGCAAGCAGAGCAATACTGTAACGCGGTCGCGAGTGTCGTGAGACGTTTTCTCGTATCAAAAGTTCTAACTTTTCACTTACACGCATCGAAATAAATTGTTTTTTAACAATTTATCTTTCAGTTTTATACAATTTTATTTTACAAACTGAATCTCATTGAATACTGCTACCGTGCAAATATTACTTCGACATGTTCGCGTACACATTTACCGAGATATACACGTTTATATTCGTCGTGATATATCCCTAGCACCTAGGGTCCGCTTCAAAAGTTATTTTTCTTTATAAAACATGAGCGGTTCGTGAATAAATATCGTTAGGACAACAGCGAATAATCCAATCTTCGAATGTGACAATATTTCGCATTCATAATGCTATATTGCAACGTATTATGACACTGTCAACTCGGGGGTCGTAAAACACGCGCAGACCTAGCCAGCGTCTGCTCGATCAGTACGGGCTTCTCTCCTATGTCCAGAAGTTTGATACCTTCGCGATAGTGTAATATTCCAAAGGCATCGTTCTACATATTTATCGATCAAAATATTTACACAAACAATGGTCGAGTGAGCGCTCGTTGCCGCCGATGAAAGTTACCCGCATGTACGCGCAAACGCGGCAGTCCGCCGTTTAGACATTACGCAGCAGCAAGCATACTCAACTCTATCTGCACTCCTTATGTCTCGTTAATTTAATTTATATGTATATATATATATATATATATATATGAAACACATACACTTTAGTAATACTATAGAGGGGTAACGTTAAAGTGAACAGTATCTACGCAACACACGTAAACTTTATAGGTAATAATAACAAACGCATCGAGCACTGTCTGAGACAGCAGGCAGAGAGAGCTGAAAAAACATTATATATTTTATGTATGTATATATATACACCTACCTACCTATATATAATAAATAAATAAATAGGTATGCATATAAATCAAATTAGTTATTCGAACAAACAAAAATTTTTTCACTCTCGCGCGCGCGCTATTCTCATGAAGTATCGTACCGCGTGTATACACATACAACTTTAGTAGTGGTATTATTATTAGTAGTAGTAGTAGTAGTAGTAGTAGTAGTAGTAGTGAGGGGGGGGGGGGGGCTACCTACCTACCTAGGTAGGTAGGTACTTATTAATATTATTGTATATGCGCATGGATAAACGTGAAAACATACTGTTGTAATAGTAGTAGGTAGGTTGTATGTATGTATGTATGTATAAAAGATAAGATAGATTGATTGAAAGTAGAAACAATATCATAACGGCAATGAACAATATGCGGCCCTGAAAAGGGCCTTTTGTTATCACGTATCACGACGTATAGGAAGATGGATATCTATCTATCTTCTTAACCGCCGAAACCGTACAGAGTGCGTCCTTGGCGTTTCAGGGCGTAGACTACATCCATAGCGGTGACGGTCTTCCTCTTGGCGTGCTCCGTGTAAGTTACGGCGTCACGGATCACGTTCTCGAGGAACACTTTCAGCACGCCGCGCGTCTCTTCGTAGATGAGACCGGAGATACGTTTGACGCCGCCTCTGCGCGCTAAACGACGGATGGCTGGTTTTGTGATACCCTGGATGTTATCACGAAGCACTTTCCTGTGTCGCTTGGCTCCTCCCTTTCCCAAGCCTTTTCCACCTTTACCGCGACCGGTCATCCTATCGATTGAATTCGACTACAAAACAGACAGACAGTGAACGAACGAACGAAACGAGCGAACGGCGCGAGTTGTTGCACACTAATGGTTTCGAACTGGCGCTAGCGCCCGTATATATAGAGACAAGCCGTAGCAGGGCACGATTCCGCGGCCAGTTTTCGTTGCGTGCACACGCATCGACGCTCGCCATCTCCTCTCTCGCTCGCACCTGCAGCCGTCTCTGTCGTTGTGAGTATACACCGCGCTGACTGTACAGTCTAAGCGCCGTTCGCAGTTTTTGCGAGTTTTGTTTGCAACGGTTGCTTGCAACCGTTGTTTGCACAACTTGTAAACAATTGCCCGCGTAGTATCGGTGGATACCTACTTGTAGGTGCCATACGAAGCCGGTAAGCGTTGACCCGACACGCTGCTGGGTTCCTTCAGAACCCAGCGAAGTCGGCCGACCCGAGCCCAGTGCACTTGGCTCTTGCCAAGGGTGACGGTCCTTTTCCGTGCCTACTAAATTAGAGTAGCTGCGGTTAACTTCAACCTCCGTCGCCCCCCTGCCCCTCGGCAGGGAGGTTTGCTTCGCCACTATGGCACAGCTCGACGAAGCTACGTTCGAGCTAATCATCTTTCTTTTTGAGCGAGTCACTCCGACTCTGCTCGCCAACCCCGACGCCAATCTTCGCGATTTACTGATAGGTTCCATCAAGGCCTACTCCCCCGCCTCCCCTGTCCCTTCCCCCGCCTCCCATGTCCCTTCCCCCGCCTCCCCTGTCCCTTCCCTCGCCTCCCTACCCACTCCATACAGCGTCCCAGCCTCCCCCGCGTCTTCTGACGCCCCCGCCTCCCCTGCCGTGGAGGTACACTCCTCCCCCGCCTCCCCTTCCTCTCCTGAGTCCGACAATTCGGACATGGAGCTCGACTGCTCCATCCCTCCCGCCCAAAAATCTGTAAAGCGTCACGCTCCCAGTGACGACGACGAGCAAGGTTTCATCCCTGTCTCGAAACCCAAAAAGCCCTCCGCCAAGAAAAACCGGCGTGCTCGCTCTGCCTCGCCGCAGAGAGCATCCCCCGCCGCGACCCAGCGCCCCGCCATCCCGGCTCTAATGAGCATCGACATACCAGCGCCCTCTGCGCTTGCCACCCCCGCTGCCCGCGGCACCTCCTCCTCCTCCTCCGCCACCGCCAAGCCAGCGACTCGCTGCGCGCCGGAGGTGGCCAAAGTAAAGTCCCCGCCGCCTATATTCCTACGGGATAAGGCGAGATGGGTCGACGTCTCAAAACTGTGTACTGACAAAAAAGTCAGTTACACCAAAGCCACCAATACAGGTGTAGCTATTAAAATAGAGGTCCCCACCATCGCTGACTACAGAGGCTTGTCAGGCCTGCTGGGTCAGCATGGTATCCCATATCATACTTACGCCCTCACTGAGGAGCGGAAGGTTCGTGCGGTACTCAGAGGAGTACCGCACGAGGTTCCGGCTGAGGAAATCCGGGCCGACTTAGTCGGTCAGGGTTTCCCAGTTGAGGCTGTACATAAAATGTACAGCCGCTCAGGCCGTACCTACCCACTGGCGTTGGTGGTATTAACCAACAACAGTGAGGCTAGGTCCATATTCAAAGAGACCCGTACGGTGTGCGGGATCTCAAACATTACAGTCGAGCCGCCCCGCAAGACTGGCATGCCGGCCCAGTGCCACCGCTGCCAGCTATACGGGCATGCGGCTCGTAACTGCACGGCGGCACCAAGGTGCGTAAAGTGCCTGGTGCCGCACCTCACCAAAGACTGCGGTCGCACACGCGACCAGCAGTCTTCCACGCCCCCGGCGTGCGTACTTTGTGGCCAGACTGGCCACCCGGCCAACTACAGAGGCTGCCCGCGCGCGCCTCGGCCGTCCCCCTCCCAACAGTCCCGCAAGGCCGCCAACGGCCGAGGTGGGGCCCAAAGTGGCCGCAAAGCGCCTCCGGCGCCCACGGCGAGCCACTTCCCGCCTCTGCCGGCGGCGGCCAAGTCCGGCACCACGCCTGCGTGGGGCCCAAAAAAGGCTGACTTTGCGCAGCCGAAAACCCAGGCCTGGGGGCCCCGCACGGAGCCTGCCTTCAAGCAGGCCCCAGCGGGTGCGCCCCAACCCGCCAAACCCGCGCCCACAGCCACTTCAGCAGACCAAGGGATGCTTAGCTTCCCAGAGGTTAATGTGGCTGAGGTTACACAGTTCCTGCAACTGTACAAAAGCAGTGACGTCATTGGGCGGATGGAGCTTTTCACCCGCTACCAACACCTCATTCGTGCATTTAAATAAATGCTTCCAGTAGTAGGTAACTCAGCGGCACCGAACACCGCCGTGTCGGCTGCACCTGGCCGGACCAAACCGAAAGGGCTCTCGCTTATTTCATTTAATACGCGTAGTTTACGACCTAACATTCTTGAACTGAAGGAATTTGTACGTAGTAGGGACATCGACCTGCTGCTCCTTCAGGAAACGTGGCTCAAACCCACTGACCGGAAGGGGCTGTCGATTCCCCAGTACACTTTAGTTCGGAATGACAGGCCGCGCGACCATAGAGGCGGCGGTACTGCTATCTACTATAGGCGAGCACTTCATTGCTCAACTATAGATACTCCTCCTTTGAGTAGTATGGAGGCCACAGTATGTAAGGTGGCTATGACAGGACATCAGTCCATACTCATAGCGTCCATCTACATACCGAGCGGGACAATCCCACTAAGAAGCGACTTTGAAGCGCTCTTAGCACTAGGCAAGTCTGTCATTCTCTTTGGAGACTTTAACTCCAAACATACAGACTGGACCTGTCAGTCTTCTAACTCCAGTGGCAGGAAGCTACTGGAGATTACCCAAGCCCTAGATCTGGACGTCTTGTGTCCTTTCTCGCCCACACACTACCCTGACCGGGTGGACGCCACTCCTGACGTACTAGACTTTGCGCTAGTCAAAGGAGTGTCGCTTCAGCTCAGATCAATCGAGCCTCTCGATGATCTGGGCTCTGATCACCGTCCAGTCTCACTGGTAATGGGGCCGTTGGATCCCCACCCCTCCTCCACCAACAAGACCTTCACCAACTGGAAAGGTTTTAAGGCCACCCTAGAGGCAGCCTTTGATGCCCCAGATTCACCGTACGCTCTCACGTCCGACTACTTCGATAGTCCGGACAAGATTGACAGTGCGGTGGATTCTCTAACCAAACTGGTTCAATCAGCTGTTCAGGACAACTCGCGGGTAGTGAAGGTGGATAACCGCCGAAAACTACCGCAGGCTGTCAGGGACCTGATTAAAGCCAAAAATGCAGCGCTCCGCAGAGCCAAGCTGTATCCCACCCCGTCTAACAGGACGCTCGCGAACCGCCTTCAGCGGCAAGTGAGGTCCTCTCTCTCCGACTTGAGGGAAGAGCGATGGGGCGACCTCATGGAGAATATAGCTCCCTCTCATGTTGCGTACTACAAAGTAGCGAGAGCACTGCGTAGTGACGCAATAACTCACACTCCACCACTCCACCGTCCCGATGGCACTATCGCCTTCGAGGACGAAGAGAAAGCCGAATGTTTCGCTGACAGCATTGCTTCACAATGTTCTGTCAGCACGCAGCCATGCGACGCTGCACACGTCAAATCAGTGGAGGAGGAGGTCTTACATAAGAGCTCACTCCCTCTCACTGCAGACCCCATCACAGTGTCCAATGATGAAATTAGTTCTTTCATCAAAGGACTAAACCCCCACAAAGCCCCAGGCGCTGATGGAATTTCAAATAAGGCGCTAAAGAACTTCCCAGCCCAAGTGCTGACGCTCTTAGCCCTTATATTCAACGCCTGCTTCGACCTGTGCCACTTTCCAACCGCCTGGAAAGATGCTACGGTCATTGGTATACCTAAACCGGGTAAACCACTCAACAACCCTAGTAGCCACCGCCCCATCAGCCTACTTAAGGCGATGGGGAAACTTCTTGAGAGAGTAATGCTCGCTCGACTGAGAGAGCATCTCTTCTCAAATGGTCTCATAATAGACAACCAGTTCGGCTTTCGCTCCCAACACTCTTGCCCACAGCAAGTCCACCGCATAGTCGAGTATATCTCGAGCGGTTTTTATCCAAAGCGTCAAAAGACAGTAGCTGTCTTCTTTGACGTTGCCAAGGCTTTTGATAAAGTCTGGCATGGAGGACTTATTTACAAGCTTTACAAGCTTAATTTCCCAGACCGACTTGTCCGCTTAGTGGCCTCCTACCTCAAACATCGCTCCTTTCGTTTTAGACACGAAGGAGTGCTCTCAACCCCACGCCCACTCAAGGCTGGGGTCCCACAGGGCTCTGTCTTGGCACCCCTGCTGTATATATCGTATACCAACGATATTCCCACCCCTCCCAAAGGCGTTGAGCTCTCGCTCTTCGCCGACGACACAGCCCTCTATTCCAAGAGCGTGCAGGTGTCATCTGCGTTAGCCAAACTTCAAACCTCAGTTACTGAGTTAGGAAGATGGTTCCGAAAATGGCGCATAGAGGTGAACCCGGAGAAAAGCTCCGCAGTTCACTTCTGTGCGAGACGCAAACTCCCACACAATACTCGCCGACTGCGTATGCTGGGGGCGTCAGTCCCCTGGAAACGCACGGCGAAGTATCTCGGAGTCACTCTAGACTCCAGACTCTCTTTTGTCCCCCACGTTCGAAAGGTAGTTAGTACCGCCAGATTTTACCTGAACCGACTCAGCCCTATGCTGGGAAGGCACAGTAAAATGTCCCTCAGAAATAAGCGAACCCTGTACAAGGTTTGTATAAGGCCGGTGATGTCGTACGCGTCTCCGGTGTTCGCTCACGCCAGTCCTGCAACCATTAACAGGCTGCAGACCGTCCAAAACGTCTTTTGTCGTCGAGCCACCAATGCTCAGTGGGCTCAGCGTAATGCTGAACTCCACCGTGACCTCCAACTCCCATCTATCCAACAACACTTTCAACTCCTGTCAAAGCGTTTCTTCGAAACCGCTGAGACCCATCCTAACCCGCTCATCCAGCAGGCTGCGTCCTACAGCCCGCCACAGCCTCCTTTATCCAAATACCAAAACCGCAGGCCACGTAGTGTCCTCTTAGACCAACCTAACAAAATTTCGAGAGCTTTGGACCGCTATGCAGCGGCCGAAGCCTCCTTAGGGCAACACTCCTCCACCATGTGAGCACCCTTCTGGTCGCTCGGTTTAGGCGCTTATAGGGTCCAGGGTCGGCGTCCTCAGGAGGAAGTCGACCCTTCTCTAAGCGTATGCTCTTATAAGAGTGACGCTTGCGTCACCCCGTTCCCCTGGGGTGATCGCTTCAGATGAAGCCTTTGTAGCCTTCCCGGCTAGAGGCAGTCCCAGGGGGTGTTTTAGTCGGTGGAAATCCGACATAATCAGTTCGTTCGTACGAAATGGTATCTTTGAAAGATTTCACCTCCTCCCTCCCTTTTTCCGGAGGGTGCCCCTCACGGAGGAATGACCAATGCACACCCGGGTGTGGGTTGGTCCTTCCTTTGTGGGTCTTCAACTTTCTTGGGCGAAAATCAAAAAAAAAAAAAAAAAAAGCAGGGCACGATCGGGTTTTGTGCGCGATAAAAGCC
Organism: Pyralis farinalis; assembly: GCA_947507595.1. Lineage (NCBI taxonomy): Eukaryota > Metazoa > Arthropoda > Insecta > Lepidoptera > Pyralidae > Pyralis > Pyralis farinalis. The sequence continues at coordinate 10,203,998 of OX382281.1, forward strand.
GAATATGAGATATTACTATATATATATATATATATATATATATATATATATATATATATATATATATATTTATTTATTTTTCTCTCTGTAATATATTTTTGTATGCAATATTAAATAATGATATTTTTAAAGGTAATACTTATATATAAGTATATATTATACATATTGATATTAGAGTTATGAATGTTAAAGAAGCGAGTGAGATATGTAAGGATCGAGTCACGTGGCGCTCGGTTCACTCTGCCTACCCCGCAAGGGATTTGGCGTGAAGTTATAGATAGATAGATATTAGAGTTTTATACGATATGCATATGCTTTCACATCTCTCTGTCAATCACAACAAGGTGTAATAATACTTTTACATGCGTGTACTATGAGTTTATTATCTTAGTTTACGTTAAGTAATAGTAGTGCCTGCGTACTGTTCGTAGACAATCAATATTTTATTTTATTTTTTAACGTGCGGTGTGGTGTGTTAGTTTATTGTAGAACAAATAAAAACAATATTGATAAACATGCGGCCCTGAAAAGGGCCTTTTGATATGAAAGAAAACGTTGGTGTTCGTGTGGCACGACACACTGGTGTGTGTGTTTTTGTTGTACGCACACTTACAGCCAGCGGCTTAGGCGCGTTCACCGCGAATCCTGCGCGCCAGCTGGATGTCTTTCGGCATTATCGTCACGCGTTTAGCGTGAATGGCGCACAGGTTGGTGTCTTCGAATAGACCGACGAGGTACGCCTCGCTGGCCTCCTGGAGAGCCATAACCGCCGAACTTTGGAAACGCAGATCGGTCTTAAAGTCTTGAGCGATCTCGCGCACCAAACGCTGGAACGGCAGTTTGCGGATGAGAAGCTCCGTGCTCTTCTGATAGCGACGAATCTCACGGAGGGCGACGGTGCCGGGCCTGTAGCGATGAGGCTTCTTCACACCGCCGGTGGCCGGTGCGCTCTTGCGAGCCGCCTTGGTCGCCAACTGTTTACGCGGAGCTTTACCTCCGGTAGATTTACGAGCGGTCTGCTTAGTACGGGCCATGTCGATGCACTAACGCGAACGAACAGATATGAAAAGAGTGGGGAAAACGCGACGCGAATACGTGTGTCGTGAGCGGAGATAGGATCACGAATGGTGAACGGCGCATACGTTAAAACGCTTTTATTAGGACGTTCGATGTGTCTCTCTTTCTAAATATACACGTCTCTTTCACGCGTCACATTTAAAAGTTAAAAATATTGTAAAGTTATATTACACATACAACAACAAGTACTGGTCCAAAAAGAAATCACAACTAAACAACGAACGAACGAATGGATAAATTAATTATTAAATTAATATATAAGAAACAAAGAACAACGAACTGTGTAACGGAAAATTATCAGTACTTACAGAAATAATAATAACCTATTTATATTTGACCGCTGAAGTAATCATTAAAAGTTCGTTCGTTCTTTCTTTCTTAAATCGATATCAAATTCGACGAAATCCATCGACCATCACCAATTAGGTTTTATATCTTGTTCTTGTTCATAGGTACGTACAAGTAAGTGTATATACGAACACAAATTTGTGCGTGCGTGCGTGCATAATAGATAAACCTACCACATAAATATAATATATATATACACAACATACATATAGATCGACAAGTCGTAAGAAACAATTCATTTACATGAACGTATTTGTGGCCCTGAAAAGGGCCTTTTGATCGCGTCTAGCCTCGACGGCGATGACAAGACGAACGACGACGCCACCTCACTTGGAGCTGGTGTACTTGGTGACCGCCTTGGTGCCCTCGCTGACTGCGTGCTTGGCGAGCTCGCCGGGCAGCAGGAGCCTCACAGAGGTCTGCACCTCCCTGGACGTGATTGTAGATCTCTTGTTGTAGTGAGCCAAGCGGGAAGCCTCGGCGGCGATGCGCTCGAATATGTCGTTCACGAAAGAGTTCATGATCGACATGGCCTTGCTGGATATACCGGTGTCGGGGTGGACCTGCTTGAGCACCTTGTAGATGTAGATGGCGTAGCTCTCCTTCCTCTTGTGCTTCTTCTTTTTCTTGTCGGTCTTGGAGATGTTCTTTTGGGCCTTGCCGGATTTTTTGGCGGCCTTACCACTCGTCTTGGGCGGCATTGTCGACGATAGTCACTTGTAACAAAATAGTATAAAATAAGCGCGCGGACTACACACGTGCGTAGCGTGCGAACCGTGAGCAGAGTATATTTTTTAAACACCGTTTCCCCCGCTTTTATTACGACAACACTGTACGACGGCGGCGAGACGTCCCCCGTATAGAGGGAGGGTGTCGTCCCCCCCCCCCCCCCCCGCGCGCGAGCAAACCACCGGCACCGGGTCGCGTCCGCGTCGAGGACTTAAAAACAATAAGCAGAATAAAATAATAATAATAATAATAATCATTAGCAGGCAGCGGTGAGTCAGTTGTGTATGTGTATGTCGGTGGGTGTAATCGTCGATCGAATATCATTTGAAATAAAGGCAGAAAAAGTATATATTTATATACAATATAGGAAAGCAATACGTACGTACTTACTATTTGTTTACATATTATATGTAATGTGTGCGTAGCCATAGACAGTATTAATTAATTCACTCATGAACATGTACGTAGGTATAATTAACAAAGTGCAGTCAGTCAGTCAGTCAGTTAGTCAGTTAGTTAGTTAGTTGAGTAATCATCGTGATTAGAAACATTTTAACGAATAAAATAAAATAAAATCGAATCGTATTGTGGCCCTGATAAGGGCCTTTTGTTTGTCGAGAGCGGCGGATCGGAGGATCGATCGATCGCTCGAGAGAGAAGAGAGCGATTTACGCCTTCTTCTCGGTCTTCTTGGGAAGGAGTACAGCCTGAATGTTGGGCAGGACGCCACCCTGGGCGATCGTCACGCCGGAGAGGAGTTTGTTCAGCTCTTCGTCGTTGCGGATGGCCAGTTGTAGATGTCTCGGTATGATTCTGGTCTTCTTGTTGTCCCTGGCGGCGTTGCCTGCCAACTCGAGCACTTCAGCGGCCAAATACTCCATGACGGCGGCTAGGTACACCGGTGCACCGGCACCGACGCGCTCGGCGTAGTTACCCTTGCGCAGAAGCCTGTGGATACGGCCCACGGGAAACTGTAGTCCGGCGCGATTGGATCGCGACTTTGCCTTCCCCTTAACTTTACCGCCCTTGCCGCGTCCCGACATGTTGATTTATAATAAGAACACAAACGAACAATCGAATAACAACAGCGAAGCGAACGCACGCACTGACGTTCGACTCGAGTACGGTTAGAGAGTATTGTGTGGCGAGAAAATTTCCCAACCCTCGTATATATATCGTAGTGTCGCACGCCGTACACTGCGCCCATCGAGTGGGGGCAAGCGTGTGCGTGCAGTGAGCGAGATAGCTAGCTAGCTAGCTAGCTAGCTAGTTAGTTAGTTATTATAAAGTATTTAGCTAGTTATTATAAAGTAAAATAATTACTTTAGGTATTTAACTAAAATGGATTTATGTTTATTGTTTTCAGGTGAAAGCGGCGTAAGCGGCGGCGGCGGCGGCGTGCGTGCGTGCGTGCGTGCGTGCGTGCGTGCGTGCGTGCGTGCGTGCGTGCGTGCGTGCGTGCGTGCGTGCGTGCGTGATTCATATTCAGAACAGGATGGGGATGAATGCAGCTATATAATATAATACTTACTTATACAGTGTACACACAGGTGAGTAGTGATTAGTGATAGTGTTTGTTTGTTTGTTTGTTGTGTTGTGGGAGTCGGGCAGTCGGGCGGGGATATAATGTATATCTACAGATTGATTGATCGATCGATCTATATAAGAAGAAACTTTTCGTATATAGTGAACGTTTGTTAGCCCTGAAAAGGGCTTTTTGCGAAGTGTCGTCTGTACGTGTGGCGGGCGGGCGGGCGTCGTCGTCGAAGACATCGCGATCATCGCCGCGGCCGTCGCACCAGCAGCAGCTACAGTTTTTGTTGTTGTTATTATTATTATTATTAATAATAATAATAACAAGAAAAAAAAAAGCAGCAAGCGCTAGAGACGACGGCCACCGGGCGGGGATCGCGATCGCGATAGGTCGGCGAGCGTGCACAAACCTAACACACCGACGACGACGACGACAACACCACCACGACCACAGCACGAGACACTGCACGGGCACCCACCGCAGCGCACACACAGCTTGCATGCGGCGCAGGCGGGCGGAGGCGGCGGCGGCGGCGCGAAGGTGAATTACTTCTTGGCGGCTGCGGCTTTCTTCGCGGCGGGCTTCGACTTTGGAGTGGCGGCTGCCTTCTTCGGTTTGGGCGCTTTGGGTTTCTTGGTTGGAGGTTTGGCGCTCTTCTTCGCCTTCGGCGCGGCGGCCTTGGCTTTTGCGGGTGCGGCGGCCTTTTTGGCGGCGGGCTTCTTCTTGGCGGCGGCAGCTTTCTTGTCTTTAGTGGCAGCCTTCGCGCCTTTACTGGGCGACGAAGCGGACGAGGAGGCGGCCGCGGAAGGCTTCTTGGATTTCGCAGCGGCGGCCTTCTTCGACTTGGCTGCCGACGAAGCGGCGCCTCTGCCGCCAGCTTTACCACCACCGGATGCCGGTTTCTTCGACGCGGAAGACTTGGATTCCAATTTGAAGGATCCCGACGCTCCTTTGCCTTTGGTCTGGATGAGCGCGCCGGATTCGACGGCGCTCTTCAAGTATTTCCTTATGAAAGGTGCCAATTTCTCGGCGTCAACCTTGTATTGGGCTGCGATGTATTTCTTGATAGCTTGAAGCGACGATCCACTTCGCTCCTTCAGCTCCTTGATGGCGTTTGTGACCATTTCAGAAGTCTTCGGGTGCGTAGGCTTTGCTTTGGCTTTTTTCACTCCGCTCGCGGCGGACGCCTTGGGCTGCTTCTTCGCCGGGGTAGCGGGAGCGGGCGTCTCTGATGCTACAGCTGTGTCTGCCATCTCGTAGGTAGGTATGTTGTGGTGGTGTCTATTTAACAACGGTCAGTCAGTCGTCAACGCGGACGTAGCGAGTGCAGTCGCAATGTAATCGTTGAAAACTAACACGAGAAGTGTCCGATGGCTGGCGCCATCATCACGGGCGTACAGCTGAAGCTGTGTGCGAGCATCGAGCTAAAGCTCTTCACTCGGGTGAGGCTCCGGGGGCGTAGCCGCCCCCGCGTAAATACTTCTGCTTGTGGACAGGTTTGCGTGATGTAGGCTTTACACATGATGGTAAGTGGTATGACACGATGACTGCACTCGCTGCACTTCGCAAGCGGCACACTCGGTGCGGAAGGGATATAATGTTTTACATGTATGTAAACAACGTAGGTAACGATGTAACAATGTACAACAATTGTTACGAAGACCAATAATACTTCGTTTATTGGTTGCAGAAAAACAACGCCGAACAAGATGGGCTGCGCTGCACGGGTCCTACACTTCCTCTCCCCTGGCGCGCTTCCTCCCACGCGGTCCAGACACTAGATTACCATAGCAAGACTGAACCGCGGGAGAGGGACGCGCCGAGAAAAGGCTGTGCGGTATTCCGTCAACACACCCGACTGAACCAACCGCGCAGATGCATTACAAGAAGACAGACAACAACGCTCCCCGACCGACATCCGCTACTTGAACCCACACACTATATTAACTTAGCCAGAGTGGGCCCCCGCAGCAGTGCCCGCCGGGAGCGAGGCGCCGTTCCCCCTGCACTGCACCCGCGCAAACCAACGTGAAGAAGGTAGATCGTGCGTGCGCGGGCGAGAGCACAAGTGCCATCAACCGCGCCCACAGGCCCGCATTCTTCAACCAACAAACGATGACAAACTCGGTGGAGACACCGGCGCGAGGTCCCACGGAGGGCGGGTGGCAAGCGACCATAGTTGTTTGACACCCGTCGCCCGCCGGGCCCAGACGCCAGAGTCCGCGTTCGTAAGTTTAGGCGGGTGTGTGCACACTGTTACTGCGGTGCGCACACACCCACTCTAAGCTGAAATGGTTTTTGTTTGAAGTTACGTTAAAAACTTTTTTGAGCAAGAAAAGAGTTGAATTTTTTGGCAAGTTTAATAAAAATAAAAATAATAATAATTTTGTTTATGTTTGTTTTTATTTTATTGACGCGGGCAACCATATTAATGAGGAGACAACATTAACAAGAGAGACAAAAGATGGTTTTTAGACCAGGACAGTTGATGATATAAGAGGGACAGAGTTATACTACGGAAAGAGAAGCGAGACTACTATAGAAAGAGACGAAACTATAGAAAGAGACCTTCGGTAATCATAGAGCGAGACAGGGTTTACCTTTAAAAAGAGATGAAGCAATAGAATAGACAGAGACAAAACAATAACAAACCAGTTCTGGTTGTTTGCCCACCCGTTAACCGGTGTTTACTTCGAACCTTTGTTTACATGAAACCAGATTTGTTAGTTTTGCTTATAAATGGTACTTTCTTGTATTTATATTGATTTTTTATCGCGGGAAATGGTTGGATTAGGATTGTATTAGGTCGCGCGGACCAAGTCGACCGTCCGGCGGCCTAGTATGAAGGGGGGCAAGGTTTCTTAGGTGGGCATAAGTGGAGTTGTCCGCCCGATCGAACATTTTCCGCGTGACATCGACAACAAATTCGTTTATAGTGCGAATACGGACTCCTTTGGCGATTGTGGCGTTGGAAACATAGCGCCCTGCGCCCACTATTGTTCTAAGTGCCACGTTTTGGACTGCCTGTAGCCTATGCTTTTGCGTGGGTGAACAGAGTGCGTACCAAGCGGGGGCCGCGTAGGTTAATTTACTGCGCACATATGTCTTATAGATACCTAACTTAGTGCGCAGTGGTAGGCGAGAACTTAGTACCGGCCGCAGTAATCCACGAGCCGCCTTTGCCTGATTGGTTAAGTTATTAATGTTAGCGACCATGCTTAACGATCTGTCTATGTGCACCCCGAGGTAACGCACACTGGTCTCCCACGCAATTGACTGCCCTCTCAGTCTCAGGGGCGGCGGGACGCGCCTCCGGCCGACCTGTAGCGCTACAGTCTTATCCACATTGACTCTTAGTCGCCACAGATCGAACCATTGTGGGAGCACGTCCAGCAGCCTCTGCAACCTAGTGGCCGCGATCAGTGGCTTTCGTGACGCTGTAAAATAGGCGCTATCGTCCGCGAAAAGTGCTAACATGACATCCCGCTCCCCCTCGCGCCTTTGCGCCTCGGGCAGCAGCGGGATGTCGTTGGTGTAGACGGCGTACAAAACTGGGGACAAACAACTTCCCTGCGGTACTCCCGCAGTGATGGGTCGCGGGCTTGACTCACTGTCCTCCACCGAGACAGTGAAAGACCGCCCGTTCAAGAAGGAGGCGATGAGGCGCACGAGCTGCGGTGGCGTACTGGTTTGCTCAATGAGCTTATATAGAAGTCCTTCGTGCCACACCCGGTCGAAGGCTTTCTCAATATCGAGAAAGACTCCGACCGAAGTGCGGCCGTGGTTGAGATGGTCAGTGAGATAGTGCAGTACGCGCACCAACTGGAGAGTCGTCGAGTGCCTCTCACGAAAGCCGTATTGCTCCTGCCTTAACGGCAAGTGCGGGCGAAGACGGTATAGCAACAGACGCTCCACCAGCTTGGAGCCGTGCGCCAGGAGGGTTATTGGCCGGTAGCTGGCGGGGTACCTACGGTCTTTCCCTGCCTTGGGAAGAACAATGACTCGCCCCGGCCGCCAGCAGTGCGGGAAGTGGGCAGTGCGGAGCACCCCGTTCGCTATGCGAGCGAGCGCTACTACTCCTTTCTTAGGCAATTGTTGCATCATAAGATTTGTTACTCCATCAGGCCCGGGTGCCTTACGCTTGGGTAATCTTTTGAGGACTCTGCGAACCTCGGCCGGCGAAATGAATTGGTCCCCTGCTAATGGTGGCGATGCTGCTAACAAAAACTCACTAACTCGCCGCTCCACTGTTTCGTGATGCTCGCGGATGGTTCGGTCGGCGTCGGGTTGGACGGGGTTGGGCTGGAAGGTGCCGGCAAGGTGGTCTGCCAGCACTTCCGCCCTTCCTATTGCTGTATAGTGCCTATTACCGGCGTCGTCGTGCAGAGGATAAATGGGAGGTCGCGCCTTAGTTAATTGTCGGGAGAGCCTATACAGATCGTCGCGGTTTTCAGTAACCCTATCAATTAGAGCCTCCCATTCCGAGCCACGCCATGCGCTCACTCTTTCCGACAGTTGGGCAGATTTTTTGTTAAGTTTACACTTAAGACGTGGGCATCTTGTACGAGCCCAAAGACGACGAAGGGCGCGCTTCTCTTTAATGAGCTCCCTGATATCGCGGGGTAATTCGTCGCGACGTCCCCGACGCTCGGGCGTTACTATAGTGGCAGCTTCTTTCGCAGTTTTTAGCGCGTTAGTAATATGAACTACGGCCGCCTCTACCTCGTCTGGCGTAGAGAGCGGGCCATCCAAAGAATAATTCGATATAGCCTTCCTGTATTTATCCCAGTCAATCCGGCTGCGCACGGGACGCTCGATTGTATGCGGTGCACTCATATCTATTGTAGCCAAGATGGGAGAATGCTGGGTATTGACAGAATAGAGCGTTTCAACCGATACAAAATGGCACATAGATTTATGTATGGCGATGTCTAGCACGTCGGCCGACCGTCTCGCATCAGTCGGGACGTGCGTTGGAGAGTTGGGCCCTAACACAACGTAGCCTCTGTCTTCAGATAGTTGTAATAGAGAGCGTCCTGCGGGATTGGTCACCCGCGAGCCCCATACGGGGTTTTTGGCGTTAAAATCGCCGAGGGCAAGTGTTGGTTCATTCCCTGCAAATATTGCTGTTAAATCTTCGGTATGGAGTGTGGGCCCAGGAGGGCGATAACAGGCAAAGATCCGCATCTCTTTATCACCTGCCCTCAGTCGCACTCCGATATTTGCGAGCGACTGAAACGGCAGGTGATCCAACACCTCGTGCACGCAGTCCCGTCTCACCAGCGCCGCCGTGCCTCTGTAGGCACGACCTTGCGGTGTCAGCTGGTCCCTGCGATACACGTGGTAGTTGGGGATGCGGAACTGGGTCTTTGGACTTAATTTGGTTTCTCCCAACAAAAGGATATGCGGGTTGTACTCCCGCGCGAGCATTCTAACCTCGGGAGCCATTTTGGAGACGCCTCCGGGGTTCCAGTATACTACGCGAAGCTCTCTATCCATTGCGCGTTAGAAGTTGTGTAAGCGCTTGACTAGCCGCCGTCCAGATGTCGACGCCGGCGGCAATTGACCTTATCATATCTACCAGTATTCTGACAACTTGCGTAATTGCATCATTGGTGGTATTGTCGGAGTGGATGTTGGTTCTGGGAGCGTTAATACGCGAAGAGTAATCTACTGGGGTCGCTGTTGTACCTCTGTAGGTCGTGAATCTCACGTTGGGACGAGTTGGCGGGTCGCGTGCGGTGCTCCCTTGCGAGACAGGTGCCGCGTTGGTAGTAGCGTCGTCAAATCGTTGGGCTGGCTCTGTTTGCGTTTGTATACGCGACGGCAGGTGAGTTGGTGCATTCTGTGCTTGAGCGTTTTTATTTTTCTTTTTAGACCTTGCCTTTTTCTTCTTTGGCCTAGAGCTGCCGGGGTTGGCTGGGGGGGCTAAGGTGGTAGGCATTTGCATTGGCGGGTTAGATAGTGGGGCCATGAGTAATGACTGAGCGTCAGTGGGCACTTGAGTTGTAATTTGTGATTGAGATTGATATTGATATTGATGCGGCTTGGGACGGTAGTGACGGTCGCCAACAACTTGCCACCCTGCCGCCACCTCCTCCTGAGTAAGTGGGTTCGGTGGTTTTTGAGCAGCGGGTTGGCTGATCCGTGCGGGAGGCGCTCCGGGGAGCTGGATGCCCCTCCTTCTCGCCTCCCTCCTTAGAGCGGTGCACCGCTTATCATTGGCGGCATGACTTTTCCCGCAGTTAGCACATTGGAGGGTCGCAGTACAATTGCCGGCTAGGTGGGGTCCTGCACAACGAACGCATTTCTGCTGTCTGTGGCAGTTGGAGGAGGCATGGCCGAAGGCCTGACATCTATAGCACTGGGCCAAACGCTTGTTTGAAACCCAGGCCTCTATTTGAATACCTGGCATGTACAGGAGTTCATCCACGGTGTAAAGACGGGTTAATTCAGCTTCGGACAGGTGCTCGAGTTGCACATGAAAAAGACAGCTCATCTTGCCTCGGTTGGATGTTATAGAGCGTACGTGCCTGACCGAATAACCTAAGGTCTCGAATGCACCTTTGACATCTTCGTTTGATGTGCCAAGAGGGAGGCCGCGAACGGCTATTTTGGTTGGTAGCTCCTCAGCTGTCGAGTAACAATACCACGACAGCTGAGCCTCTGACTCGCCTAAGACCCTAAGGTAGGCTTGAATGGCTCTAAATTCGTCTGGGGTTCGCGGTAGGAAACGCACGCCCTGCTTGAAAGGCCTAGCATTAGGCGCGTGGCCCAGCTGTGCGTGCAGTACGGCGAAGTGATGGGCCCAGTTGGGAAAAACTTCAGCGATTATAGGTGGGTAGCCCTTCATGCTAGCTGCCGCTGGCTGCGAGTTTCCAGGCTCAGTTGGTGTGGGAGGCCTTGAAGACCGAGTTGGCGGATCTTGGGATGCCATGTGGGCGTAAGACATATTTTGCGGCTGTTGTAGTGGCGTGGGTGAAGGGCAAACATTGCGTACAATTGCTTCGTGGCTGATGATGCGCCTGTACGAGGTCTCTTGGGAAGTATGCGAAGCTTCTTGCTGGATAAATGGCGAGGATGATGAGCGTTCCTCGTCCAGGTTGATATCCGCTAGGTCACCGTGTGATGTAGCGGGAGAGAAGCGAGTTTGCGAGGTGTGCGGGGTACTTTGTTGTACGTTGCTACTACGCGTTGGGTCGGAGTTGGTCCTAGCACGAAGTTTTTTGTCTTCATGACCTAGACTATCATTGGGCGATGGGGTTGGCCTATTGCTACGCTTGGGCATACGCGTGGTTGATGCTTCTGCATCCAAAGTATCAATTTTCTGCAGCACTGCTGCGATAAGCTGACTATCTCCTGATGCGGAGGACGATGATGTAACGCCTAGTTCGGCAGGTGACACATGGCGTACTTCGCCCGTTTGAAGGTTACGAGCTACGATCTGCTTTCCACCGAACGGCGGAGCAGCCTTCCTTCCCTTGCGGGGGGCGAGGGGATCCATTCCTTCGGTGGGAATCTTCCTAGGTGGAATTGGGCTTGATGGTGGCGATGGGCTCGCTGGTGGCGATTGGCCGGCCTTGCGGTCTGCCATTACAGAAGAGTTGGCGGGCTGAGCCCGCTTAGGACCGACGTAGTATTTTGGCTGATACTATCGGTGATAGTCAGCCAAAATGACGACCAAGCGAACTCAAAATAATGCGATCTGACTGCGGACCTCTTCCGATGAAGCGGTTGGAGGTTGTACGGCAATCAGACTCGGTCGGAACGAGTCCAGGAAAGTGGGGCCCCCGATATCCCGAAGGAATCTCGGGTGCGGACGAAGACAAACGTATAACACGAACGCGGTGTGCGAGACCAAGAGGGGGACGGAACAAATAGAGAGAGACAACAGATGGTCGGACTTAATTGCCGTTTTTGCACTAAAAACACCAATTAGCTCCTATCTCGTGCCTTTGCTGACGCCACAAGGACACGGACAAACGAACACAACAACACAACGACGGCACGAATACAAAAACAATCTACTGACTGTCCGTCCGAACGCCCAAGCGCGCCGTCCAGGAAGCCGAAGTTTCCCGACCGGCACGCCCGAAGTCACCCGAGCGGACAATCAGCAGGAGCGGTGCTGCGGAAGCAGCCCTTGCTCAGATCTTGTGGCACTCTGCCTAGCAAGACGCGCCGACTGCACTGCACAGGAGGTACGCTCTAGCACGATGCAGTCGACACGAACGGGTAGGGCAAGAGGATTGCGTGGGTGGGAGTTGCTGCGGACAGCGGGGGAGGACAGCGGCGCTTTCCACGATCCCAGAGCGGAGCTCGATGGGAAAGGTACCGGCGCTTTACTGCTTATCCTTTATACAAGAACCGAATTTTTCGTCACCGGCGCCCAGGGGCGTCGGATTCGAGTCGTCCGGTTAGCTTGCCAAGGGAAAGGATGGCTGGCTGGCGCCAGCATCGCGCGAGCGACCCCCGCAAGCAGAGCAATACTGTAACGCGGTCGCGAGTGTCGTGAGACGTTTTCTCGTATCAAAAGTTCTAACTTTTCACTTACACGCATCGAAATAAATTGTTTTTTAACAATTTATCTTTCAGTTTTATACAATTTTATTTTACAAACTGAATCTCATTGAATACTGCTACCGTGCAAATATTACTTCGACATGTTCGCGTACACATTTACCGAGATATACACGTTTATATTCGTCGTGATATATCCCTAGCACCTAGGGTCCGCTTCAAAAGTTATTTTTCTTTATAAAACATGAGCGGTTCGTGAATAAATATCGTTAGGACAACAGCGAATAATCCAATCTTCGAATGTGACAATATTTCGCATTCATAATGCTATATTGCAACGTATTATGACACTGTCAACTCGGGGGTCGTAAAACACGCGCAGACCTAGCCAGCGTCTGCTCGATCAGTACGGGCTTCTCTCCTATGTCCAGAAGTTTGATACCTTCGCGATAGTGTAATATTCCAAAGGCATCGTTCTACATATTTATCGATCAAAATATTTACACAAACAATGGTCGAGTGAGCGCTCGTTGCCGCCGATGAAAGTTACCCGCATGTACGCGCAAACGCGGCAGTCCGCCGTTTAGACATTACGCAGCAGCAAGCATACTCAACTCTATCTGCACTCCTTATGTCTCGTTAATTTAATTTATATGTATATATATATATATATATATATATGAAACACATACACTTTAGTAATACTATAGAGGGGTAACGTTAAAGTGAACAGTATCTACGCAACACACGTAAACTTTATAGGTAATAATAACAAACGCATCGAGCACTGTCTGAGACAGCAGGCAGAGAGAGCTGAAAAAACATTATATATTTTATGTATGTATATATATACACCTACCTACCTATATATAATAAATAAATAAATAGGTATGCATATAAATCAAATTAGTTATTCGAACAAACAAAAATTTTTTCACTCTCGCGCGCGCGCTATTCTCATGAAGTATCGTACCGCGTGTATACACATACAACTTTAGTAGTGGTATTATTATTAGTAGTAGTAGTAGTAGTAGTAGTAGTAGTAGTAGTGAGGGGGGGGGGGGGGGCTACCTACCTACCTAGGTAGGTAGGTACTTATTAATATTATTGTATATGCGCATGGATAAACGTGAAAACATACTGTTGTAATAGTAGTAGGTAGGTTGTATGTATGTATGTATGTATAAAAGATAAGATAGATTGATTGAAAGTAGAAACAATATCATAACGGCAATGAACAATATGCGGCCCTGAAAAGGGCCTTTTGTTATCACGTATCACGACGTATAGGAAGATGGATATCTATCTATCTTCTTAACCGCCGAAACCGTACAGAGTGCGTCCTTGGCGTTTCAGGGCGTAGACTACATCCATAGCGGTGACGGTCTTCCTCTTGGCGTGCTCCGTGTAAGTTACGGCGTCACGGATCACGTTCTCGAGGAACACTTTCAGCACGCCGCGCGTCTCTTCGTAGATGAGACCGGAGATACGTTTGACGCCGCCTCTGCGCGCTAAACGACGGATGGCTGGTTTTGTGATACCCTGGATGTTATCACGAAGCACTTTCCTGTGTCGCTTGGCTCCTCCCTTTCCCAAGCCTTTTCCACCTTTACCGCGACCGGTCATCCTATCGATTGAATTCGACTACAAAACAGACAGACAGTGAACGAACGAACGAAACGAGCGAACGGCGCGAGTTGTTGCACACTAATGGTTTCGAACTGGCGCTAGCGCCCGTATATATAGAGACAAGCCGTAGCAGGGCACGATCGGGTTTTGTGCGCGATAAAAGCCGAATATGAGATATTACTATATATATATATATATATATATATATATATATATATATATATATTTATTTATTTTTCTCTCTGTAATATATTTTTGTATGCAATATTAAATAATGATATTTTTAAAGGTAATACTTATATATAAGTATATATTATACATATTGATATTAGAGTTATGAATGTTAAAGAAGCGAGTGAGATATGTAAGGATCGAGTCACGTGGCGCTCGGTTCACTCTGCCTACCCCGCAAGGGATTTGGCGTGAAGTTATAGATAGATAGATATTAGAGTTTTATACGATATGCATATGCTTTCACATCTCTCTGTCAATCACAACAAGGTGTAATAATACTTTTACATGCGTGTACTATGAGTTTATTATCTTAGTTTACGTTAAGTAATAGTAGTGCCTGCGTACTGTTCGTAGACAATCAATATTTTATTTTATTTTTTAACGTGCGGTGTGGTGTGTTAGTTTATTGTAGAACAAATAAAAACAATATTGATAAACATGCGGCCCTGAAAAGGGCCTTTTGATATGAAAGAAAACGTTGGTGTTCGTGTGGCACGACACACTGGTGTGTGTGTTTTTGTTGTACGCACACTTACAGCCAGCGGCTTAGGCGCGTTCACCGCGAATCCTGCGCGCCAGCTGGATGTCTTTCGGCATTATCGTCACGCGTTTAGCGTGAATGGCGCACAGGTTGGTGTCTTCGAATAGACCGACGAGGTACGCCTCGCTGGCCTCCTGGAGAGCCATAACCGCCGAACTTTGGAAACGCAGATCGGTCTTAAAGTCTTGAGCGATCTCGCGCACCAAACGCTGGAACGGCAGTTTGCGGATGAGAAGCTCCGTGCTCTTCTGATAGCGACGAATCTCACGGAGGGCGACGGTGCCGGGCCTGTAGCGATGAGGCTTCTTCACACCGCCGGTGGCCGGTGCGCTCTTGCGAGCCGCCTTGGTCGCCAACTGTTTACGCGGAGCTTTACCTCCGGTAGATTTACGAGCGGTCTGCTTAGTACGGGCCATGTCGATGCACTAACGCGAACGAACAGATATGAAAAGAGTGGGGAAAACGCGACGCGAATACGTGTGTCGTGAGCGGAGATAGGATCACGAATGGTGAACGGCGCATACGTTAAAACGCTTTTATTAGGACGTTCGATGTGTCTCTCTTTCTAAATATACACGTCTCTTTCACGCGTCACATTTAAAAGTTAAAAATATTGTAAAGTTATATTACACATACAACAACAAGTACTGGTCCAAAAAGAAATCACAACTAAACAACGAACGAACGAATGGATAAATTAATTATTAAATTAATATATAAGAAACAAAGAACAACGAACTGTGTAACGGAAAATTATCAGTACTTACAGAAATAATAATAACCTATTTATATTTGACCGCTGAAGTAATCATTAAAAGTTCGTTCGTTCTTTCTTTCTTAAATCGATATCAAATTCGACGAAATCCATCGACCATCACCAATTAGGTTTTATATCTTGTTCTTGTTCATAGGTACGTACAAGTAAGTGTATATACGAACACAAATTTGTGCGTGCGTGCGTGCATAATAGATAAACCTACCACATAAATATAATATATATATACACAACATACATATAGATCGACAAGTCGTAAGAAACAATTCATTTACATGAACGTATTTGTGGCCCTGAAAAGGGCCTTTTGATCGCGTCTAGCCTCGACGGCGATGACAAGACGAACGACGACGCCACCTCACTTGGAGCTGGTGTACTTGGTGACCGCCTTGGTGCCCTCGCTGACTGCGTGCTTGGCGAGCTCGCCGGGCAGCAGGAGCCTCACAGAGGTCTGCACCTCCCTGGACGTGATTGTAGATCTCTTGTTGTAGTGAGCCAAGCGGGAAGCCTCGGCGGCGATGCGCTCGAATATGTCGTTCACGAAAGAGTTCATGATCGACATGGCCTTGCTGGATATACCGGTGTCGGGGTGGACCTGCTTGAGCACCTTGTAGATGTAGATGGCGTAGCTCTCCTTCCTCTTGTGCTTCTTCTTTTTCTTGTCGGTCTTGGAGATGTTCTTTTGGGCCTTGCCGGATTTTTTGGCGGCCTTACCACTCGTCTTGGGCGGCATTGTCGACGATAGTCACTTGTAACAAAATAGTATAAAATAAGCGCGCGGACTACACACGTGCGTAGCGTGCGAACCGTGAGCAGAGTATATTTTTTAAACACCGTTTCCCCCGCTTTTATTACGACAACACTGTACGACGGCGGCGAGACGTCCCCCGTATAGAGGGAGGGTGTCGTCCCCCCCCCCCCCCCCCGCGCGCGAGCAAACCACCGGCACCGGGTCGCGTCCGCGTCGAGGACTTAAAAACAATAAGCAGAATAAAATAATAATAATAATAATAATCATTAGCAGGCAGCGGTGAGTCAGTTGTGTATGTGTATGTCGGTGGGTGTAATCGTCGATCGAATATCATTTGAAATAAAGGCAGAAAAAGTATATATTTATATACAATATAGGAAAGCAATACGTACGTACTTACTATTTGTTTACATATTATATGTAATGTGTGCGTAGCCATAGACAGTATTAATTAATTCACTCATGAACATGTACGTAGGTATAATTAACAAAGTGCAGTCAGTCAGTCAGTCAGTCAGTTAGTCAGTTAGTTAGTTAGTTGAGTAATCATCGTGATTAGAAACATTTTAACGAATAAAATAAAATAAAATCGAATCGTATTGTGGCCCTGATAAGGGCCTTTTGTTTGTCGAGAGCGGCGGATCGGAGGATCGATCGATCGCTCGAGAGAGAAGAGAGCGATTTACGCCTTCTTCTCGGTCTTCTTGGGAAGGAGTACAGCCTGAATGTTGGGCAGGACGCCACCCTGGGCGATCGTCACGCCGGAGAGGAGTTTGTTCAGCTCTTCGTCGTTGCGGATGGCCAGTTGTAGATGTCTCGGTATGATTCTGGTCTTCTTGTTGTCCCTGGCGGCGTTGCCTGCCAACTCGAGCACTTCAGCGGCCAAATACTCCATGACGGCGGCTAGGTACACCGGTGCACCGGCACCGACGCGCTCGGCGTAGTTACCCTTGCGCAGAAGCCTGTGGATACGGCCCACGGGAAACTGTAGTCCGGCGCGATTGGATCGCGACTTTGCCTTCCCCTTAACTTTACCGCCCTTGCCGCGTCCCGACATGTTGATTTATAATAAGAACACAAACGAACAATCGAATAACAACAGCGAAGCGAACGCACGCACTGACGTTCGACTCGAGTACGGTTAGAGAGTATTGTGTGGCGAGAAAATTTCTTTTTTTTTTTTTTTTTTTTTTTTTTTTTTTTTTTTTTTTTTTTTTTTTTTTTTTTTTTTTTTTTTTTTTTTTTTTTTTTTTTTTTTTTTTTTTTTTTTTTTTTTTTGACCTGACTATGTAGTTAGCCCCGGTTGGGCTGTCACTACGTCACCGGACTAGAGGGCGGGCGTGAGGCGCCACAGCCTGAAAAACAAAGCTAAGCGACAGCCTAAGGGCCCCCGAGAGGGGTCGGACCTCGGCTCAGGACGTCGCTGGAGAAACAAATCGAACACGCGGGTTCGTGCCTTAAGGGCCTGTCGGAGAGAGAGGCGCCCAGGTACCGTGGGCTACCGGTACCTGGTGTATCGCGCAGAAGTCCTTACTCTTCGCGCCCGGAGCCGCCGAGCGCGGTGTGTGTCTGGAGTGTTGGGGTTGGAGGGGGAGAGGTAGGGGGCGTTCGCAACAGTAATGCGATCATCGGGATCAAAGAGTGAATTCCGCGGTCTGCGCCGGAACCCCCGGGCGTCGATCCGCGGGGTGTAATTGACAGCCCGGGCTATCAATGGGTTGGGATGTTGAGAGGCAGTTTCGAAGTAGCGTCTAGACGCTTTCTTCATGAAACTAATGATGGAAGGGAGTTCAAGGTCGAGATGGAGATCTGCGACCCTGAGATAGTGAGGGGCAGCGGTTGCATTGCGGGCAAACCGGTTTTGGATAATCTGGAGCTTAGCCAGATGGGAGCGCGCAGCGTGTGCGAACACTACGCTGGCGTATGTGAGAACGGGGCGGATGCAGGCTTTGTAGAGTGTACACTTATTTCTAAGTGACATTCTACGATTCCTGAATATCGGACCGAGCCGGCCTAGATAGAACGCGGCTTTGTTCCTAACAGCGGTGATGTGAGGTCCAAACGTCATTCTGGAGTCTAGGATGACACCTAGGTATTTGGCCTTCTCGACCCATGGGATGGGTCGGCCGAACAATGAGATGGGGCTCACGGTCCTATGTTGGGAATCTGGTCTCGTAAGACCTCGTGGATCCCGAGAAAAGAACACAGCGGCACTTTTCTCCGGATTCACTTCGATTCGCCAACGTCGGAACCATTCGCCTAGAGCGTTAGCCGCTCTCTGGAGCCTATCCGATATGTTGGATTTGGCTCGTTCGGAAGTGTAAAGTGCCGTATCATCGGCAAAGAGGGCTAACTCCACGAAGGGAGTCTTGGGAACATCGTTGGTGTACAACGTGTATAGGATAGGGCCGAGCACGGAGCCCTGAGGGACCCCGGCTCGGATAGGGTGCGGCCTCGAGAGAGTGCCGTGGACTCTGACGCGGAGGGAGCGATTCGACAAGTAGTCTCGTAAGATGTGCACGAGACTGTCTGGCACTTCCATTTGGTGCAGCTTATATATTAAGCCATTGTGCCAGACTTTGTCGAACGCTTTCGCGACGTCGAAAAACAGGGCACCGGTATGGCGCCCTGTTTGAAAGTTGGAGAGGACGTGCTCCGTGATGCGGTGCACTTGGTGGACTGCCGAGTGTTTGGGACGGAACCCAAACTGCTCGTCTATGAGAAGGCCTCTAAGTTCGACGAACTTTTTGAGGCGAATGGCTATGATGCGCTCATAGACTTTCCCCAGGCATTTGAGGAGACTAATGGGCCTGTAAGAGGCGGGGTTCTTCAGGCATTTGCCTGGTTTGGGGATGCCAACTACGTCTGCATCTTTCCAGGAGTCTGGAAATCTGCAGTTCGCGAGAGCGGCGTTGAATATCGCCACGAGAAGGACTAACAGGGGGCCTGGGAGGAGTTTGAGGACCGAGTTCGTGATGCCGTCAGCTCCGGGAGCTTTCCGGCTCCGAAGGTCCCTGATGATCGTTTGGACCTCCTCAACCGTTGTAGGCTCGAGGGGGATCGTGGGAGGTGTCGCGAGGATTCGTTCCACCTCGGAGTCAACCATCTGAACGTGTTCGTCGTCGGTTGGTTCTAGACTAGGAGAGCATTGGCTCTCCAGGCTGTCTGCAAAGCATTCAGCCTTTTCGTCATCATCGAACGCTATCGTACCGTCTGGTCGGGTCAGGGGAGGGCATTGGGTTATTTGGTCGGAACGGAGAGATTTAGCAACTCGCCAGTACGCCGTGTGCGAGGGCTTAATTTCTCCAACAAAGTTGGCCCACCGTTCATCCCTGAACTCTTTGATGCGCTTCTTTACTTGGCGTTGTAAATAGCGCATCCGAGAACGGTTCTGTTCGGTGGGACAAGAGTCATGGGCGCGTGTCGCTGCGTTCTTTTCCGACACTAGTTCTCGCAAATAAGCAGGGAGTTCCCAACGTCGAGCTAAGTCGGCCGTTGAAACCTCTCTGGAGCAGTTGTTAGCTGCCGTTTGCAAGTGGCTAGTGAGGGCGTCGATCGCAAGGTCGGTCTCGTCGTTTGTGAGAATCTGTTCGGGTACTTGCTCCAGCTCGGGTGTGGAAGTCTGTGCGAGCACTCTTTTGAGTTTTCGCCAGTCCGTTACCCGTCTGGTGTCCTCGTCTGTCGGTGAGTCAGTTGGTAGCCCGAACTCGATCAGAACTGGCCGGTGGTCAGAGCTAAGTTCTGTGTGCACTTGGATTGAACGCATCCGTAGGGCTACGTTCTTTAGAAGTGCAAAATCCAGAACGGTCGGGCGGTGTCCCACTGTTGCGGAATAGTGGGTGGGAGACATGGGAGCTATGACGTCGAATCCTAGGGAGTCCTGTAGGCTCTCTAGGATTACGCCGTTTGGTGAAGACGAGTGGCTATTCCACTGGATGTGCTTACTATTGAAATCTCCAGCCAGAATGGTGGAGTTTCCTAGGGCAAAGAGGGCTTGCAAGTCGCTCTGAAGGATACGCTTGCTCGGGGGGAGGTACGCGGACGCGATATTGATCGGCTGATGGCCGGTCATCCCTAGCCTGCAGATGGTGACCTCGAGGTTTTCGAGAGATGGGGGTTCTAGTGGGATGCAGTGCAGGGACCTTTTGTAATAGACTAGGGTTCCGCCCCCGCGGCCCTCTCTATCATTACGGATGACGTTGTAATTTGCAATGCGCGGGTCGCGATTGCATGGTTTCAAAAGGGTCTCCTGCACTAGGAGGATATCAACTTGGTGGTCGGTTAGGTACTGGCGTACTTCATCCCGTTGCCACGCAAGGCCGTTTGCGTTATAGAACGCAAGGGAAAGGGAGCGTGGTTTCACTCTTTGATTCCGTGAACCCATTATTGTTGGGAGAGGTTTGTGCGCCGAAGGTGGGCAGGCGCGCGATAGTCCATGATGGACTCAAACACAGCGATGTGTTTGCAGACGATCTGGAATTGGTTTCCCACTCCAGTGTCTTGAAAGTCATGTAGCTCGCGGGCTAGGACGAATAGCTCTGACATGTCGATTTTACTCGCCATGTCAAACACTATGTCCGTCAAATGGGGTTTGCGTCCTCCCAGAGGGGGAGTCTGCTGGGGTGCAGCTGCTGGGGCAGTCTCTACGGGTTCGACCGGTGTGGGTAAGGGCGCAAGAGGCTGCCTGGGTGAAGCCCATGCAGACACTGCGGGGATGGGTGCCGGAATAAATGGCTGGGGGACCCGAGTGGGCCGAAGCTGGGGGTAAGCCGTTTGGCTCTGGGAGGGCGGAGGGAGGCGCGTGTGCGAGCGCCCTTTGGCTTGTGCCGGCCTCGTGCGCCTCTTCGGCGCCTTAGGGCAGCCGCCATAGTTGGCGGTATGCCCCACGGCGCCGCAGAGTACGCACGCTGGCGGCTCCACCGCTGGGTCGCGCGGACACTGGCCCCGTTCGTGATCGCCTAAGCATTTCACGCAACGGAACCGCGAGAAGCAATTACGGGCAGAGTGCCCGTAATTTTGGCAGTTGTGACACTGCCCTGGGAGTCCACGTTTGTGGGGGAGTTCGACTTCGATGTCGAATAGACCACAAATATTTGTGATCTGAAAGATCTTCTTACCCTCGGGGGTAAGGGGAAGGTGGCAGATAACCATATTATATGGCTCGCCATCCTTGCGGTGGTTGCGGGTCATCCGGTGTACCGACCGGACGGGGACTCCTTGTCCTTTAATGGACTCGGTTATGCCATCTAGTGACAGCGACGTGGGGACGCGTTTAACCACCACGCGAAGTTCACGTTCCTCCTCGAGAGCGTACGTGAAGTACTCCACGCGCCGCTCTCGGAGGAGGCCCGTGAGTTTTCGGTGGTCGTTGGGTGTTGCCACCGTGACGCTGATGCCAAGGTGGGTCGACTTTGCCCTTGTGAGGCGAATCTCTTTCGCGGGGAGATCGACCGCGTAGAGTCGCTCCCAGACCTTTCCGTCACGGATGGTGATCGGCGGCGGGAGCTTGGCCTTTGGTGTCTCTTGCGAGAGCACCGTTGGCGAAGAGGGACGGGCCGCTCCGGTGTTACCCTTTGCGGCCTTTGCGGGACGGGAGTCACTGGAGCGGGGCTTCCGCTTCCGGTTCTCCGGGACAGTGGTCCATTTGGCCTCCGTAAGGGGGTCAATAATGGACTCTATGTCTGACTCGTCGTCGGACAAGGAGTTGGTGGGCCCCGTTATGATTGCAGCTGCAGCTGCACCCTGATCTATGTCCATCTCCTGTGGTCCTGAAGGGGCTGCAGGAGGGACGGGAGAGGCGCTGCTGCAAGAGGCAACAGCGGTGACGGCCTGAGGGGCCTTAGCGGGGGTGGCCTGAGGGGCCTTGGTAGTCGCAGGTGCGACTTCCTTCGGTTTGACCTGAGGGGTCTTAACGGCTTTAGCCTGAGTGGCTTTAGCGGGCGACGAGGCCTGAGGGGCCTTGGGGGATTTTGCCTGAGGGGCCTTGGTTTGTTTGGCCTGAAGGGCCGGGGGCGGGGGTGGGGGGGCGACCTTAGTGGTCGCTGGGGTTTTTGCCTGAGGGGCGGGGGGTGCGGGGTTTGTTCGGCACCAGGTGCCGAACCCCGTTAATAGGTCGGGGGCCATCGAGGCCACGTACCTACGCAGCATATGAAGCTGCGTAGTTGGATCCAGCCGGGGATCCATGGCAGACATTGCCTACCTGAGGGGGGTGAAGGGCCGCCCGAGGGGTACACTCGGGCGGTGTGTACCCTGCGTGGAAAACCTAACCTCCCGGCCGGGTATAGGCCAGGAGGGTCCTAGTCCCTAGTGTGTGTAGTCCGGTGCCAGTCTTATTGTGAGTCCGGTGCCAGTCTTATTGTGGAGAAAATTTCCCAACCCTCGTATATATATCGTAGTGTCGCACGCCGTACACTGCGCCCATCGAGTGGGGGCAAGCGTGTGCGTGCAGTGAGCGAGATAGCTAGCTAGCTAGCTAGCTAGCTAGTTAGTTAGTTATTATAAAGTATTTAGCTAGTTATTATAAAGTAAAATAATTACTTTAGGTATTTAACTAAAATGGATTTATGTTTATTGTTTTCAGGTGAAAGCGGCGTAAGCGGCGGCGGCGGCGGCGTGCGTGCGTGCGTGCGTGCGTGCGTGCGTGCGTGCGTGCGTGCGTGCGTGCGTGCGTGCGTGCGTGCGTGCGTGCGTGCGTGCGTGCGTGATTCATATTCAGAACAGGATGGGGATGAATGCAGCTATATAATATAATACTTACTTATACAGTGTACACACAGGTGAGTAGTGATTAGTGATAGTGTTTGTTTGTTTGTTTGTTGTGTTGTGGGAGTCGGGCAGTCGGGCGGGGATATAATGTATATCTACAGATTGATTGATCGATCGATCTATATAAGAAGAAACTTTTCGTATATAGTGAACGTTTGTTAGCCCTGAAAAGGGCTTTTTGCGAAGTGTCGTCTGTACGTGTGGCGGGCGGGCGGGCGTCGTCGTCGAAGACATCGCGATCATCGCCGCGGCCGTCGCACCAGCAGCAGCTACAGTTTTTGTTGTTGTTATTATTATTATTATTAATAATAATAATAACAAGAAAAAAAAAAGCAGCAAGCGCTAGAGACGACGGCCACCGGGCGGGGATCGCGATCGCGATAGGTCGGCGAGCGTGCACAAACCTAACACACCGACGACGACGACGACAACACCACCACGACCACAGCACGAGACACTGCACGGGCACCCACCGCAGCGCACACACAGCTTGCATGCGGCGCAGGCGGGCGGAGGCGGCGGCGGCGGCGCGAAGGTGAATTACTTCTTGGCGGCTGCGGCTTTCTTCGCGGCGGGCTTCGACTTTGGAGTGGCGGCTGCCTTCTTCGGTTTGGGCGCTTTGGGTTTCTTGGTTGGAGGTTTGGCGCTCTTCTTCGCCTTCGGCGCGGCGGCCTTGGCTTTTGCGGGTGCGGCGGCCTTTTTGGCGGCGGGCTTCTTCTTGGCGGCGGCAGCTTTCTTGTCTTTAGTGGCAGCCTTCGCGCCTTTACTGGGCGACGAAGCGGACGAGGAGGCGGCCGCGGAAGGCTTCTTGGATTTCGCAGCGGCGGCCTTCTTCGACTTGGCTGCCGACGAAGCGGCGCCTCTGCCGCCAGCTTTACCACCACCGGATGCCGGTTTCTTCGACGCGGAAGACTTGGATTCCAATTTGAAGGATCCCGACGCTCCTTTGCCTTTGGTCTGGATGAGCGCGCCGGATTCGACGGCGCTCTTCAAGTATTTCCTTATGAAAGGTGCCAATTTCTCGGCGTCAACCTTGTATTGGGCTGCGATGTATTTCTTGATAGCTTGAAGCGACGATCCACTTCGCTCCTTCAGCTCCTTGATGGCGTTTGTGACCATTTCAGAAGTCTTCGGGTGCGTAGGCTTTGCTTTGGCTTTTTTCACTCCGCTCGCGGCGGACGCCTTGGGCTGCTTCTTCGCCGGGGTAGCGGGAGCGGGCGTCTCTGATGCTACAGCTGTGTCTGCCATCTCGTAGGTAGGTATGTTGTGGTGGTGTCTATTTAACAACGGTCAGTCAGTCGTCAACGCGGACGTAGCGAGTGCAGTCGCAATGTAATCGTTGAAAACTAACACGAGAAGTGTCCGATGGCTGGCGCCATCATCATCATCACGGGTCATACATGAATGTGCTACGAGTCTCGAGCTTACGCTCTTTACTCGGGTAAGACTCCGGGGGCGTAACCACCCCCGTGTAATTAATTCAATGCTTAGTGGAGTTTGCGTGATAATGTCGCCATAGACACACACGTGCCTGTCGAGAAGGGTCGTGCTATATAGCAGTGCGAGGGAGATGGATATATGTAACTTGTACATGAGAAGAAATTTTTTAAAGATATGATTTTCTTCTTTTTCAGGAGCAGCGATGATCGACGATGCTGAACTGAGGGCTGCAACACCCGGGTCCTACGTCTCCGCCCCACCAGCACGCTCCCTCCCTCGGGATCCAGCCACTAGATTACCATAGCAAGACTGGACCCCGGGAGAGCGGCATGACCGGGAGTGGTTACGCGGTATTCCGTTGCTGCACCCGTCTGTACCAACCCGTGTGTTTACGCCACCTGATGACAAGCGGTTCGTCCAGTTGCAAGCGTTCGCCCCGCGGGTCCACACGCTATGTTAACTTAGCCAGAGTGGACCCGCGGAGATCGGCTCGCCCAGGCGGCCGCCGGCCATCAGGTGTTGTATTCACACTATCGATGTTGCTTGGGCCGGCGTGGGTGCGCGACAGCACCTTTTCAGGTGTAAGCCGCCTGCACACGCCGGTCCGGTCCCAAAACGAAGACTAACCCGGTGTTTCTGTCATTGGAGTCAACTAGAAGTGGTTGGTGTATGTGTAAAACAGTCTATGGCTGTTTGACACACACACCCGCCCGCTGAACTCCAGTGGCTGAAGTCGTGCACGAAGTATTGGTGTGTACATGTATATGGCTGTGCCATGTGCATGCACTCACTCGTACTGAAAATAATCAATTTTAGTAAGATGTAGGAATAAATACATATATACATATATATACATAACTCATACATATATACGTGTATATACATAGCACACAGTATAATATAGTTTAATCTATGTAGTACAGAACTACAACGGAGCCGGGAGAGAAGTTTCGCTAAGTAGTCTGTCTGTTATATGTATGTGTTTTTATAGAAATAATAAATGTAAGTTTTAATTTTTATGAGCATTTCTTTCTTAGTTATAAGTATGTAATATGTATGTAGTATATACATACTGTACATAGTACATACATATATACATGGGCAGCAATATTTAAAAGGTATATAATATCCCAGAGTAACTGTACTTACTACAGAGGGAGCCACTAAAAAAACTAAAAGCAAGACAGTTGTCGTTTTTTAGAAAGAGATGGTGAAGTACAATCGGTTGAGACAGAACAACAACAAATGTCACGTGATGTACTAATAGTTTTAAGATTTAGTTTTAACGTTTAGTTTTTATGTTTTACGTTATTATGTTTGTAAACACTCTATTCTTTTATGAGATCGCGAGGGCCGTCTCGCTTCCCATCCGGAGGTCTAGTGTGAAGTGGCGCTAGGCCTCTGAGGTGTGCGTAGCCGGAGTTGTCCGCGCGATCGAATAATTTACGAGTTAACTCGACTATAAACTCATGTACCGTTTGTATTCGGATCCCGCGGGCTATAGTTTCGTTCGCTACGTACCGTCCGGCGTTTACACACATTCTCAGGGCCACATTCTGGACGACTTGAAGTCTGTTCCTTTGTGTGGGCGAGCAGAGTGCGTACCAAGCTGGTGCCGCGTAGGTTAGTCTACTGCGCACGTAAGTTTTGTAAATTCCAACTTTAGTGCGCAGTGGTAGTCGAGAGTTTAAGACCGGCCGTAGTGCGCTTCGGGCTGCCTTAGCGCTATTTGTTAAGATGTTAACGTTGGCTACCATACTCAATGAGCGGTCGATGTTTACACCTAGGTAGCGCACACTGCTCTCCCACGCAATAGGTTGACCTTGCAGTTGCAGCGGCGGCGGGACGCGTCTTCGGCCGACCTGTAGCGCGACGGTTTTATCCACGTTGACCTTCAATCGCCACAGGTCGAACCAATGAGGGAGTACGTCCAGCAGCCTCTGCAGCCGCCTAGCCGCGATCACTGGCTTCCTAGATGCAGTAAAATAGGCACTGTCATCCGCGAACAGAGCTAACATTACATCCCGCTCTCCCTCGCGCCTTTGTGCCTCGGGCAGCAGCGGGATGTCGTTTGTATAGACTGCATATAACGTAGGGGACAGGCAACTTCCTTGGGGGACTCCTGCTGTGATGGGTCTGGAGCTCGATTCACTGTCCTCCACCTTGACAGTAAAGGACCTTCCGCTCAAAAATGAGGCTATAAGGCGCACAAGCTGCGGTGGCGTGTTGGTTTGTTCTATAATTTTAAAGATTAACCCTTCGTGCCACACCCGGTCGAAGGCCTTCTCGATGTCGAGAAAGACTCCCACCGAGGTGCGGCCGTGGTTGGAATGGTCTGTAAGATAATGCAACACGCGCACCAGCTGCAGGGTCGTCGAGTGCTGTCCCCTGAACCCATATTGTTCGTCCCTCAGCGTTATGTGGGGGCGGAGGCGGGCCAGCACTAGACGCTCCACCAGCTTGGAGCTGTGCGCCAGGAGCGTTATGGGTCTATAACTCGAAGGATACCTGCGGTCCTTTCCTGGCTTGGGGAGGACAATGACTCGACCCGGGCACCAGCACCGCGGGAAATGTGCGGTGCGGAGTACGCCGTTTGCGATGCGGGCGAGTGCGACTATCCCTCTTCGTGGGAGTTGCTGCAACATGTAGTTCGTGACTCCGTCCGGTCCCGGCGCTTTACGTTTGGGTAGTCGCTTCAGGAGTCGCCGTACTTCAGCCGGTGAAACAAATAAATCCCCTGTTAGCGGCGGTGATGGAGTTTCTAAAAATTCTTGCACGCGGTGCACCACGCGGGTGTGGTGATCGCTAATGACAGCGTCGGCTTCAGGATGGACAGGGTTGGGCTGGAAGGTAGTGGCAAGATGGTCTGCCATTACCTCCGCTCTCTCTAGTGCTGTATATTTTCTGTTGCCCGCGCTGTCGTACAGCGGGCAAATAGGAGGGCGTGCATTGGTTAGC
The DNA here is from genome assembly GCA_947507595.1 of Pyralis farinalis. Taxonomy (NCBI): domain Eukaryota; kingdom Metazoa; phylum Arthropoda; class Insecta; order Lepidoptera; family Pyralidae; genus Pyralis; species Pyralis farinalis. Next base: position 10,231,299 of record OX382281.1, read on the forward strand.
TGTCGATTAAGTTCATACAGTCCGGTACGGTTTTCGGCGACCGTGTCTATTAGGGTTTCCCAGGACGCACCGCGCCATTTGCTGACCCTCTCTGACACCTGGGCAGCTTTCTTATTCAATTCCGTTTTGAGTCGGGGGCATCTAGTTCTCATCCAGAGTTTCCGTAGCGCTCTCTTTTCTTTAATCATTTTCTGAATCTCGCTCGGCAGGTCGTTGCGATGTCTTTGCGGTGTTGTATTAATTTTCGTGGCAGTTTCTTTGGCGGTTTGTAACGCGTTAGTAAGGTGTAGGACCGCTGCCTCTACCTCATCAGCAGTGGATAACGGCCCGTCGAGCGAGAATTCGGAAAGTAATTTTCTATACTCGTCCCAGTCGACACGGGTGCGTACAGGGCGTTCTATTGTGTGTGGCGCACCCATGTCGACCGTGGCCAGTACAGGGAGATGTTGCGTGTCGGCTGAGTATAAGACATCTAGCGTTATAATGTGCGGCACTGCGTTAACAATTGCTATGTCTAGTACATCGGCCGACAGCCTATGGTTTGTTGGTACATGTGTTGGAGATGAGGGGCCCATTATGGCGTACCCTTTTTCTTCAGCCCAGTAGTTTAGAGCTCGTCCTGCGGGGTTTGTGACTCGCGACCCCCATAGGGGGCTTTTTGCATTGAAGTCACCCATCGCTAGTGTGGGTTCGTTCCCTGCGAAGAGCGTGGTGAAGTCTTCTTTGTAGATGGTAGGCCCCGGAGGGCGGTAACACGCGAATATCCGCATCTCCTCGCCACCCACCCTCAGTCGCACTCCTATATTGGAGAGCGACTGAAAAGGTAGGTGACTCAACTCCTCATGCACACAGTCCCTACGCACCAGCACTGCCGTGCCTCTAATACCTCGGCCTTGCGGTGTAAGCTGATCTCTGCGGTACATGTGGTAGTTGGGGATGCGGAAGCGTGTTTTGGGATTTAGTTTGGTCTCGCCCAGTAATATGATATGAGGATCGTACTCCTGGGCGAGCGTTCTGAGCGCAGGGGCCATCAATGACACCCCTCCTGGATTCCAATATACTACACGCAGTTTACTATCCATGACGAATAAGTAACTGCGTGAGTGCGTCTGTGGCCGCCGTCCAAATATCGACCCCGGCGGCTATAGAACGAATCATCTCTACAAGTATCCATACAATGTGTGCAATAGGATCGCTTGTTGGGTCCTTAGAGCGGGGAGGAGCTCTACTTGTGTTTGTACGCGAAGTTGTTTCAGCCGGGGCCGATTCGGTGGTTCTGTAAGTCGTGAAACGAACCGTCGGGCGAGTTGGAGCGCTGTTTGTTTGTCTGTTCGACTGTATGCGAACAGCATCGCTCTCTCTCGGTGGTAAGTTGGTTTGACGACTTACAGGTGAGTGGCTACGTGACGGGGGGTGTGAGCCTATAGTTTGTGTAGTTTGCGGTTGGGAGGCCTTCTTTTTCTTGGAGCGTGGTTTCTTCTTTTTCTTAGGCCTAGAGGTGCCTGCATTTGCTGGTGGATTTAGCGTCGTAGGCATTTGTAGGTTTGTTAGCGGGGCATTAAGTGCCGCTTGGGCTTCCGTAGTGGCATATACGTTGGCTTGCTGCGGTTTGGGTCGGCTGTGGCGAGCGCCGGCCACTTGCCACCCCTCTGCCACCTCTTCCTGAGTCAGTTGCGGTGGTGGATGGCTTGTAGTTGTTTGGCTGGGTCGGAGGGGAGGGGCTCCCGTGAGTTGTATCCCCTTCCTCCTCGCCTCTCTTCTAAATACTGTGCATCGCCTGTCATTAGAAGCATGATTCTTTCCGCAGTTGGCGCACAATAAGGCGGCCGTACAGCCACTAGCTGTGTGTTCTCCTGCGCACTTGAGGCATTTTTGTGGGCGGTGACAATTGTTGGAGGCATGCCCGAACCCTTGACATCTATGGCACTGGGCTACTCTTTTAATAGACTTCCAAGCCTCGATGGTTATCCCCGGCATATACAGTAATTCGTCAATACTGTATAGCCTAGTGAGTTCTGCTTGTGATAGGTGTTCTAGTTGAACATGGAAGAGGCAGCTCATCTTCCCTTTATGTGAGATGATTGGCCGGACATGCCTCACAGCGTAGCCTATGTTTTCGAAGGCGGCCTTGACTTCTTCTTCGCTCGTTCCCAGCGGGAGGCCTCTTACCGCTATCTTGGTAGGTAGTTCCTCCTCCGTGGAGTAGCAGTACCAAGATAAGCGGGGTTCTGATTCGCCCAGGACACGAAGGTAGGCCTGTACAGCACGGAATTCTTCTGGGCTGCGAGGCAGGAAGCGTACACCCTGTTTAAAAGGCCGTGCATTAGGTGCATGGCCTATGTGGGCGTGCAGCACAGAAAAATGGTGCGTCCAGTTGGGTAGTACTTCTGCAATGATAGGTGGGTAACCTTTCATTGCAGTTTCCTGCGCTGCAGCAGCAGTCGGTGGTGTTGGGGCCCTTTCTGGGCGTCTTGGAGTCATGGTATGTGCTGCCATGTCTGCGTAGGACGTTTGCGGCTGTTGTTCGCTCGGCAGGGTGAGGTCTGGTTGTGTGTTCCGCTCTGCGCTTACAATGCGTCTGTAGGATGTCTCCTGTGATCCATGAGAGGCATTTTCTTGCTGTGTAATGATGGCTGAGCGAAATACTTCCTCTAGATTGGCGTCAGCTAGGTCTTCATTTGAGTCTGAAGCGTAGTAGTGCGTAGTTTGCGGCACTGCGTGGGGCGTACTTTGCCTATCTGGCAATAGTTGTGAACTAGGAGATGCAAGGCTTCCTTCTGAGCTTGCTCTTTGGCGTGGCTTCTTGTTTTCGTGGGCCAAACTGTCTTCCGATGAAAGGGTTGAAGCATTTGTACGCTTAGGCATTCTAGTGCCGCTGCCAGATGGGCCGGCTTCGATTGCCTCGATTTTTTCTAGCACCGCTGCGATCAGCTTGCCATCGCTAGGAGACGGCGAGGAGGTCGCGGATGCAAGGCCAAATTCAGACGGAGACACTGTTCTGGTGTGTCCAGTCTGGGTATCACGAGCAATAATCTGCCTCCCTCCGAAGGGAGCAGTGGGTTTCCTACCTTTACGGGGGGCAAGGGGTTCCTTTTCGACGGTTGGAACTCTACGGGGTGGGGTCGGGCTTTTTGGTGGCGAACGGCTTCCCTTCCGGTCTGCCATGCCAGCAAGTGATAGCGGGGCTGAGCCCGCTTAGTAGCGCCGTAGTATTTTGACTGATACTATCTAGGATAGTCAGTCAAAATGGCACCCATGCGGACCCAGTTGACGGTGTGCAGTCTGTGATTCTGGCTAATCAGAGTCGCAGCCTACACCCAGGACAGTACAATTACAGGCACCCGGTATCCCGAAGGGTTCACGGGTGCGGACAAAGACACTATTTATATGGACGAGGTTCGCGAGACCTAGACAAGGACGGTTACAAAAGACAAAGACAACACTAAGTGGACTTAATTGCCGTTTTTTACACTAAAAACGACAATTAGCTCCTGTCTCGTGACTTGTACGCCACAAGGACACGGACACGGACGCAACAACAACACTACAACGACACAAATATAAAAATAATCTACTGACCGTCCGTCCGACTGCCCAGGCACACCGTTCAAGAAACCGAAGTTTCCCGAGCGGCGCGCCCGACGTCACCCGAGCGGACAATCAGCAGGAGCGGTACTGCGGAAGCAGTATTCGCTCAGAAGCGTGCGACTCCGGCCTAGCAAGACGCGTCGACTGTACTGCGCAGGAGGTACACTCTAGCACGGCACAGCCGGCGCGAACGGACAGGACGAGAGGATTGCGTGGGTGGGAGTTGCTGCGGACAGCGGGGGTGGACAGCGGCGCTTTCCACGATCCCAGAGCGGAGCTCAATGGGAAAGGTACCGGCGCTTAACTGCTATCCTTTACACAAGAAACCGAATTCTTCGTCACCGGCGCCCGGGAGCGTCGGATTCGAGTCGTCCGGTTAGCTTGCCAAGGGAAAGGATCCGATGGCTGGCGCCAGCATCGCGCGAGCGACCCCCGCAAGCAGAGCAATACTGTAACGCGGTCGCGAGTGTCGTGAGACGTTTTCTCGTATCAAAAGTTCTAACTTTTCACTTACACGCATCGAAATAAATTGTTTTTTAACAATTTATCTTTCAGTTTTATACAATTTTATTTTACAAACTGAATCTCATTGAATACTGCTACCGTGCAAATATTACTTCGACATGTTCGCGTACACATTTACCGAGATATACACGTTTATATTCGTCGTGATATATCCCTAGCACCTAGGGTCCGCTTCAAAAGTTATTTTTCTTTATAAAACATGAGCGGTTCGTGAATAAATATCGTTAGGACAACAGCGAATAATCCAATCTTCGAATGTGACAATATTTCGCATTCATAATGCTATATTGCAACGTATTATGACACTGTCAACTCGGGGGTCGTAAAACACGCGCAGACCTAGCCAGCGTCTGCTCGATCAGTACGGGCTTCTCTCCTATGTCCAGAAGTTTGATACCTTCGCGATAGTGTAATATTCCAAAGGCATCGTTCTACATATTTATCGATCAAAATATTTACACAAACAATGGTCGAGTGAGCGCTCGTTGCCGCCGATGAAAGTTACCCGCATGTACGCGCAAACGCGGCAGTCCGCCGTTTAGACATTACGCAGCAGCAAGCATACTCAACTCTATCTGCACTCCTTATGTCTCGTTAATTTAATTTATATGTATATATATATATATATATATATATGAAACACATACACTTTAGTAATACTATAGAGGGGTAACGTTAAAGTGAACAGTATCTACGCAACACACGTAAACTTTATAGGTAATAATAACAAACGCATCGAGCACTGTCTGAGACAGCAGGCAGAGAGAGCTGAAAAAACATTATATATTTTATGTATGTATATATATACACCTACCTACCTATATATAATAAATAAATAAATAGGTATGCATATAAATCAAATTAGTTATTCGAACAAACAAAAATTTTTTCACTCTCGCGCGCGCGCTATTCTCATGAAGTATCGTACCGCGTGTATACACATACAACTTTAGTAGTGGTATTATTATTAGTAGTAGTAGTAGTAGTAGTAGTAGTAGTAGTAGTGAGGGGGGGGGGGGGGCTACCTACCTACCTAGGTAGGTAGGTACTTATTAATATTATTGTATATGCGCATGGATAAACGTGAAAACATACTGTTGTAATAGTAGTAGGTAGGTTGTATGTATGTATGTATGTATAAAAGATAAGATAGATTGATTGAAAGTAGAAACAATATCATAACGGCAATGAACAATATGCGGCCCTGAAAAGGGCCTTTTGTTATCACGTATCACGACGTATAGGAAGATGGATATCTATCTATCTTCTTAACCGCCGAAACCGTACAGAGTGCGTCCTTGGCGTTTCAGGGCGTAGACTACATCCATAGCGGTGACGGTCTTCCTCTTGGCGTGCTCCGTGTAAGTTACGGCGTCACGGATCACGTTCTCGAGGAACACTTTCAGCACGCCGCGCGTCTCTTCGTAGATGAGACCGGAGATACGTTTGACGCCGCCTCTGCGCGCTAAACGACGGATGGCTGGTTTTGTGATACCCTGGATGTTATCACGAAGCACTTTCCTGTGTCGCTTGGCTCCTCCCTTTCCCAAGCCTTTTCCACCTTTACCGCGACCGGTCATCCTATCGATTGAATTCGACTACAAAACAGACAGACAGTGAACGAACGAACGAAACGAGCGAACGGCGCGAGTTGTTGCACACTAATGGTTTCGAACTGGTTTTTTTTTTTTTTTTTTTTTTTTTTTTTTTTTTTTTTTTTTTTTTTTTTTTTTTTTTTTTTTTTTTTTTTTTTTTTTTTTTTTTTTTTTTGACCTGACTATGTAGTTAGCCCCGGTTGGGCTGTCACTACGTCACCGGACTAGAGGGCGGGCGTGAGGCGCCACAGCCTGAAAAACAAAGTTAAGCGACAGCCTAAGGGCCCCCGAGAGGGGTCGGACCTCGGCTCAGGACGTCGCTGGAGAAACAAATCGAACACGCGGGTTCGTGCCTTAAGGGCCTGTCGGAGAGAGAGGCGCCCAGGTACCGTGGGCTACCGGTACCTGGTGTATCGCGCAGAAGTCCTTACTCTTCGCGCCCGGAGCCGCCGAGCGCGGTGTGTGTCTGGAGTGTTGGGGTTGGAGGGGGAGAGGTAGGGGGCGTTCGCAACAGTAATGCGATCATCGGGATCAAAGAGTGAATTCCGCGGTCTGCGCCGGAACCCCCGGGCGTCGATCCGCGGGGTGTAATTGACAGCCCGGGCTATCAATGGGTTGGGATGTTGAGAGGCAGTTTCGAAGTAGCGTCTAGACGCTTTCTTCATGAAACTAATGATGGAAGGGAGTTCAAGGTCGAGATGGAGATCTGCGACCCTGAGATAGTGAGGGGCAGCGGTTGCATTGCGGGCAAACCGGTTTTGGATAATCTGGAGCTTAGCCAGATGGGAGCGCGCAGCGTGTGCGAACACTACGCTGGCGTATGTGAGAACGGGGCGGATGCAGGCTTTGTAGAGTGTACACTTATTTCTAAGTGACATTCTACGATTCCTGAATATCGGACCGAGCCGGCCTAGATAGAACGCGGCTTTGTTCCTAACAGCGGTGATGTGAGGTCCAAACGTCATTCTGGAGTCTAGGATGACACCTAGGTATTTGGCCTTCTCGACCCATGGGATGGGTCGGCCGAACAATGAGATGGGGCTCACGGTCCTATGTTGGGAATCTGGTCTCGTAAGACCTCGTGGATCCCGAGAAAAGAACACAGCGGCACTTTTCTCCGGATTCACTTCGATTCGCCAACGTCGGAACCATTCGCCTAGAGCGTTAGCCGCTCTCTGGAGCCTATCCGATATGTTGGATTTGGCTCGTTCGGAAGTGTAAAGTGCCGTATCATCGGCAAAGAGGGCTAGCTCCACGAAGGGAGTCTTGGGAACATCGTTGGTGTACAACGTGTATAGGATAGGGCCGAGCACGGAGCCCTGAGGGACCCCGGCTCGGATAGGGTGCGGCCTCGAGAGAGTGCCGTGGACTCTGACGCGGAGGGAGCGATTCGACAAGTAGTCTCGTAAGATGTGCACGAGACTGTCTGGCACTTCCATTTGGTGTAGCTTATATATTAAGCCATTGTGCCAGACTTTGTCGAACGCTTTCGCGACGTCGAAAAACAGGGCACCGGTATGGCGCCCTGTTTGAAAGTTGGAGAGGACGTGCTCCGTGATGCGGTGCACTTGGTGGACTGCCGAGTGTTTGGGACGGAACCCAAACTGCTCGTCTATGAGAAGGCCTCTAAGTTCAACGAACTTTTTGAGGCGAATGGCTATGATGCGCTCATAGACTTTCCCCAGGCATTTGAGGAGACTAATGGGCCTGTAAGAGGCGGGGTTCTTCAGGCATTTGCCTGGTTTGGGGATGCCAACTACGTCTGCATCTTTCCAGGAGTCTGGAAATCTGCAGTTCGCGAGAGCGGCGTTGAATATCGCCACGAGAAGGACTAACAGGGGGCCTGGGAGGAGTTTGAGGACCGAGTTCGTGATGCCGTCAGCTCCGGGAGCTTTCCGGCTCCGAAGGTCCCTGATGATCGTTTGGACCTCCTCAACCGTTGTAGGCTCGAGGGGGATCGTGGGAGGTGTCGCGAGGATTCGTTCCACCTCGGAGTCAACCATCTGAACGTGTTCGTCGTCGGTTGGTTCTAGACTAGGAGAGCATTGGCTCTCCAGGCTGTCTGCAAAGCATTCAGCCTTTTCGTCATCATCGAACGCTATCGTACCGTCTGGTCGGGTCAGGGGAGGGCATTGGGTTATTTGGTCGGAACGGAGAGATTTAGCAACTCGCCAGTACGCCGTGTGCGAGGGCTTAATTTCTCCAACAAAGTTGGCCCACCGTTCATCCCTGAACTCTTTGATGCGCTTCTTTACTTGGCGTTGTAAATAGCGCATCCGAGAACGGTTCTGTTCGGTGGGACAAGAGTCATGGGCGCGTGTCGCTGCGTTCTTTTCCGACACTAGTTCTCGCAAATAAGCAGGGAGTTCCCAACGCCGAGCTAAGTCGGCCGTTGAAACCTCTCTGGAGCAGTTGTTAGCTGCCGTTTGCAAGTGGCTAGTGAGGGCGTCGATCGCAAGGTCGGTCTCGTCATTTGTGAGAATCTGTTCGGGTACTTGCTCCAGCTCGGGTGTGGAAGTCTGTGCGAGCACTCTTTTGAGTTTTCGCCAGTCCGTTACCCGTCTGGTGTCCTCGTCTGTCGGTGAGTCAGTTGGTAGCCCGAACTCGATCAGAACTGGCCGGTGGTCAGAGCTAAGTTCTGTGTGCACTTGGATTGAACGCATCCGTAAGGCTACGTTCTTTAGAAGTGCAAAATCCAGAACGGTCGGGCGGTGTCCCACTGTTGCGGAATAGTGGGTGGGAGACATGGGAGCTATGACGTCGAATCCTAGGGAGTCCTGTAGGCTCTCTAGGATTACGCCGTTTGGTGAAGACGAGTGGCTATTCCACTGGATGTGCTTACTATTGAAATCTCCAGCCAGAATGGTGGAGTTTCCTAGGGCAAAGAGGGCTTGCAAGTCGCTCTGAAGGATGCGCTTGCTCGGGGGGAGGTACGCGGACGCGATATTGATCGGCTGATGGCCGGTCATCCCTAGCCTGCAGATGGTGACCTCGAGGTTTTCGAGAGATGGGGGTTCTAGTGGGATGCAGTGCAGGGACCTTTTGTAATAGACTAGGGTTCCGCCCCCGCGGCCCTCTCTATCATTACGGATGACGTTGTAATTTGCAATGCGCGGGTCGCGATTGCATGGTTTCAAAAGGGTCTCCTGCACTAGGAGGATATCAACTTGGTGGTCGGTTAGGTACTGGCGTACTTCATCCCGTTGCCACGCAAGGCCGTTTGCGTTATAGAACGCAAGGGAAAGGGAGCGTGGTTTCACTCTTTGATTCCGTGAACCCATTATTGTTGGGAGAGGTTCGTGCGCCGAAGGTGGGCAGGCGCGCGATAGTCCATGATGGACTCAAACACAGCGATGTGTTTGCAGACGATCTGGAATTGGTTTCCCACTCCAGTGTCTTGGAAGTCGTGTAGCTCGCGGGCTAGGACGAATAGCTCTGACATGTCGATTTTACTCGCCATGTCAAACACTATGTCCGTCAAATGGGGTTTGCGTCCTCCCAGAGGGGGAGTCTGCTGGGGTGCAGCTGCTGGGGCAGTCTCTACGGGTTCGACCGGTGCGGGTAGGGGCGCAAGAGGCTGCCTGGGTGAAGCCCATGCAGACACTGCGGGGATGGGTGCCGGAATAAATGGCTGGGGGACCCGAGTGGGCCGAAGCTGGGGGTAAGCCGTTTGGCTCTGGGAGGGCGGAGGGAGGCGCGTGTGCGAGCGCCCTTTGGCTTGTGCCGGCCTCGTGCGCCTCTTCGGCGCCTTAGGGCAGCCGCCATAGTTGGCGGTATGCCCCACGGCGCCGCAGAGAACGCACGCTGGCGGCTCCACCGCTGGGTCGCGCGGACACTGGCCCCGTTCGTGATCGCCTAAGCATTTCACGCAACGGAACCGCGAGAAGCAATTACGGGCAGAGTGCCCGTAATTCTGGCAGTTGTGACACTGCCCTGGGAGTCCACGTTTGTGGGGGAGTTCGACTTCGATGTCGAAGAGACCACAAATATTTGTGATCTGAAAGATCTTCTTACCCTCGGGGGTAAGGGGAAGGTGGCAGATAACCATATTATATGGCTCGCCATCCTTGCGGTGGTTGCGGGTCATCCGGTGTACCGACCGGACGGGGACTCCTTGTCCTTTAATGGACTCGGTTATGCCATCTAGTGACAGCGACGTGGGGACGCGTTTAACCACCACGCGAAGTTCACGTTCCTCCTCGAGAGCGTACGTGAAGTACTCCACGCGCCGCTCTCGGAGGAGGCCCGTGAGTTTTCGGTGGTCGTTGGGTGTTGCCACCGTGACGCTGATGCCAAGGTGGGTCGACTTTGCCCTTGTGAGGCGAATCTCTTTCGCGGGGAGATCGACCGCGTAGAGCCGCTCCCAGACCTTTCCGTCACGGATGGTGATCGGCGGCGGGAGCTTGGCCTTCGGTGTCTCTTGCGAGAGCACCGTTGGCGAAGAGGGACGGGCCACTCCGGTGTTACCCTTTGCGGCCTTTGCGGGACGGGAGTCACTGGAGCGGGGCTTCCGCTTCCGGTTCTCCGGGACAGTGGTCCATTTGGCCTCCGTAAGGGGGTCGACAATGGACTCTAAGTCTGACTCGTCGTCGGACAAGGAGCTGGTGGGCCCCGTTATGATTGCAGCTGCAGCTGCACCCTGGTCTATGTCCATCTCCTGTGGTCCTGAAGGGGCTGCAGGAGGGACGGAGGAGGCGCTGCTGCAAGAGGCAACAGCGGTGGCGGCCTGAGGGGCCTTAGCGGGGGTGGCCTGAGGGGCCTTGGTAGTCGCAGGTGCGACTTCCGTGGGTTTGACCTGAGGGGCCTTAACGGCTTTAGCCTGAGTGGCTTTAGCGGGCGAGGCCTGAGGGGCCTTGGGGGATTTTGCCTGAGGGGCCTTGGTTTGTTTGGCCTGAGGGGCCGGGGGCGGGGGTGGGGGGGCGACCTTAGTGGCCGCTGGGGTTTTTGCCTGAGGGGCGGGGGGTGCGGGGTTTGTTCGGCACCAGGTGCCGAACCCCGTTAATAGGTCGGGGGCCATCGAGGCCACGTACCTACGCAGCATATGAAGCTGCGTAGTTGGATCCAGCCGGGGATCCATGGCAGACATTGCCTACCTGAGGGGGTGAAGGGCCGCCCGAGGGGTACACTCGGGCGGTGTGTACCCTGCGTGAAAAGCCTAACCTCCCGGCCGGGTATAGGCCAGGAGGGTCCTAAGTCCCTAGTGTGTGTGGACCGGTGCCAGTCTTATTGTGCACCGGTTTGAGTACCTAGTCTTAAAACTAAGAAACTTAACTACCTAACCGATAACTGGGGTTGACGAGGGTAGCCCCCAAGGCCAGTGGTCCCAGTCCCAGCCGAATGACTTGCCGTTCCCAGAGGGGGAAAGGCTAGCGTACGGGTCAACGCTACGACTCGCTCTGTTGGCACGTTCGCAAATTCACCACTGCCGAAGCAGCGAGGTGGTCAGCTACGCTTTCCTCTGCCTTGGAGCTAGCTCACAAGGCGAGTACCTCACGTTTGACTGCTAACCTAGTGAGATGCCGCACTTTCGTACGACAAACTCACCGTGAATTGCCGACACGTTTTCCACAAGCCGACCGCACTAAAATCGTGTGGATTTGCAGACCGCTCCTTAGAAACTTTTTCTACTGAGGCAAGTTCTGAAAAGAACTTCAACCTCACTCGAACTCAGCGAAAAATTAGCCGGGCTAATATCCGCTGTAGACGGGCCTGCAGTGGGTCTATGCGACCGTACAGTACCTCGGGACACGAGCTGCAGAGGGTCTTGAGAAAGACCGTACAGCGAAGCGTGTGTATTAGGCGGAAGCCTGTAGGGGAATGGCACAAGTAGCGCACGGATCCGAATCGGTAAGCGGGAGCGAACCGTGACCGTCTCCGAGCGCTGCTCAAACCGGACTGACGAGCGAACGGCGCGAGTTGTTGCACACTAATGTTTTCGAACTGGCGCTAGCGCCCGTATATATAGAGACAAGCCGTAGCAGGGCACGATCGGGTTTTGTGCGCGATAAAAGCCGAATATGAGATATTACTATATATATATATATATATATATATATATATATATATATATATATATATATATTTATTTATTTTTCTCTCTGTAATATATTTTTGTATGCAATATTAAATAATGATATTTTTAAAGGTAATACTTATATATAAGTATATATTATACATATTGATATTAGAGTTATGAATGTTAAAGAAGCGAGTGAGATATGTAAGGATCGAGTCACGTGGCGCTCGGTTCACTCTGCCTACCCCGCAAGGGATTTGGCGTGAAGTTATAGATAGATAGATATTAGAGTTTTATACGATATGCATATGCTTTCACATCTCTCTGTCAATCACAACAAGGTGTAATAATACTTTTACATGCGTGTACTATGAGTTTATTATCTTAGTTTACGTTAAGTAATAGTAGTGCCTGCGTACTGTTCGTAGACAATCAATATTTTATTTTATTTTTTAACGTGCGGTGTGGTGTGTTAGTTTATTGTAGAACAAATAAAAACAATATTGATAAACATGCGGCCCTGAAAAGGGCCTTTTGATATGAAAGAAAACGTTGGTGTTCGTGTGGCACGACACACTGGTGTGTGTGTTTTTGTTGTACGCACACTTACAGCCAGCGGCTTAGGCGCGTTCACCGCGAATCCTGCGCGCCAGCTGGATGTCTTTCGGCATTATCGTCACGCGTTTAGCGTGAATGGCGCACAGGTTGGTGTCTTCGAATAGACCGACGAGGTACGCCTCGCTGGCCTCCTGGAGAGCCATAACCGCCGAACTTTGGAAACGCAGATCGGTCTTAAAGTCTTGAGCGATCTCGCGCACCAAACGCTGGAACGGCAGTTTGCGGATGAGAAGCTCCGTGCTCTTCTGATAGCGACGAATCTCACGGAGGGCGACGGTGCCGGGCCTGTAGCGATGAGGCTTCTTCACACCGCCGGTGGCCGGTGCGCTCTTGCGAGCCGCCTTGGTCGCCAACTGTTTACGCGGAGCTTTACCTCCGGTAGATTTACGAGCGGTCTGCTTAGTACGGGCCATGTCGATGCACTAACGCGAACGAACAGATATGAAAAGAGTGGGGAAAACGCGACGCGAATACGTGTGTCGTGAGCGGAGATAGGATCACGAATGGTGAACGGCGCATACGTTAAAACGCTTTTATTAGGACGTTCGATGTGTCTCTCTTTCTAAATATACACGTCTCTTTCACGCGTCACATTTAAAAGTTAAAAATATTGTAAAGTTATATTACACATACAACAACAAGTACTGGTCCAAAAAGAAATCACAACTAAACAACGAACGAACGAATGGATAAATTAATTATTAAATTAATATATAAGAAACAAAGAACAACGAACTGTGTAACGGAAAATTATCAGTACTTACAGAAATAATAATAACCTATTTATATTTGACCGCTGAAGTAATCATTAAAAGTTCGTTCGTTCTTTCTTTCTTAAATCGATATCAAATTCGACGAAATCCATCGACCATCACCAATTAGGTTTTATATCTTGTTCTTGTTCATAGGTACGTACAAGTAAGTGTATATACGAACACAAATTTGTGCGTGCGTGCGTGCATAATAGATAAACCTACCACATAAATATAATATATATATACACAACATACATATAGATCGACAAGTCGTAAGAAACAATTCATTTACATGAACGTATTTGTGGCCCTGAAAAGGGCCTTTTGATCGCGTCTAGCCTCGACGGCGATGACAAGACGAACGACGACGCCACCTCACTTGGAGCTGGTGTACTTGGTGACCGCCTTGGTGCCCTCGCTGACTGCGTGCTTGGCGAGCTCGCCGGGCAGCAGGAGCCTCACAGAGGTCTGCACCTCCCTGGACGTGATTGTAGATCTCTTGTTGTAGTGAGCCAAGCGGGAAGCCTCGGCGGCGATGCGCTCGAATATGTCGTTCACGAAAGAGTTCATGATCGACATGGCCTTGCTGGATATACCGGTGTCGGGGTGGACCTGCTTGAGCACCTTGTAGATGTAGATGGCGTAGCTCTCCTTCCTCTTGTGCTTCTTCTTTTTCTTGTCGGTCTTGGAGATGTTCTTTTGGGCCTTGCCGGATTTTTTGGCGGCCTTACCACTCGTCTTGGGCGGCATTGTCGACGATAGTCACTTGTAACAAAATAGTATAAAATAAGCGCGCGGACTACACACGTGCGTAGCGTGCGAACCGTGAGCAGAGTATATTTTTTAAACACCGTTTCCCCCGCTTTTATTACGACAACACTGTACGACGGCGGCGAGACGTCCCCCGTATAGAGGGAGGGTGTCGTCCCCCCCCCCCCCCCCCGCGCGCGAGCAAACCACCGGCACCGGGTCGCGTCCGCGTCGAGGACTTAAAAACAATAAGCAGAATAAAATAATAATAATAATAATAATCATTAGCAGGCAGCGGTGAGTCAGTTGTGTATGTGTATGTCGGTGGGTGTAATCGTCGATCGAATATCATTTGAAATAAAGGCAGAAAAAGTATATATTTATATACAATATAGGAAAGCAATACGTACGTACTTACTATTTGTTTACATATTATATGTAATGTGTGCGTAGCCATAGACAGTATTAATTAATTCACTCATGAACATGTACGTAGGTATAATTAACAAAGTGCAGTCAGTCAGTCAGTCAGTCAGTTAGTCAGTTAGTTAGTTAGTTGAGTAATCATCGTGATTAGAAACATTTTAACGAATAAAATAAAATAAAATCGAATCGTATTGTGGCCCTGATAAGGGCCTTTTGTTTGTCGAGAGCGGCGGATCGGAGGATCGATCGATCGCTCGAGAGAGAAGAGAGCGATTTACGCCTTCTTCTCGGTCTTCTTGGGAAGGAGTACAGCCTGAATGTTGGGCAGGACGCCACCCTGGGCGATCGTCACGCCGGAGAGGAGTTTGTTCAGCTCTTCGTCGTTGCGGATGGCCAGTTGTAGATGTCTCGGTATGATTCTGGTCTTCTTGTTGTCCCTGGCGGCGTTGCCTGCCAACTCGAGCACTTCAGCGGCCAAATACTCCATGACGGCGGCTAGGTACACCGGTGCACCGGCACCGACGCGCTCGGCGTAGTTACCCTTGCGCAGAAGCCTGTGGATACGGCCCACGGGAAACTGTAGTCCGGCGCGATTGGATCGCGACTTTGCCTTCCCCTTAACTTTACCGCCCTTGCCGCGTCCCGACATGTTGATTTATAATAAGAACACAAACGAACAATCGAATAACAACAGCGAAGCGAACGCACGCACTGACGTTCGACTCGAGTACGGTTAGAGAGTATTGTGTGGCGAGAAAATTTCCCAACCCTCGTATATATATCGTAGTGTCGCACGCCGTACACTGCGCCCATCGAGTGGGGGCAAGCGTGTGCGTGCAGTGAGCGAGATAGCTAGCTAGCTAGCTAGCTAGCTAGTTAGTTAGTTATTATAAAGTATTTAGCTAGTTATTATAAAGTAAAATAATTACTTTAGGTATTTAACTAAAATGGATTTATGTTTATTGTTTTCAGGTGAAAGCGGCGTAAGCGGCGGCGGCGGCGGCGTGCGTGCGTGCGTGCGTGCGTGCGTGCGTGCGTGCGTGCGTGCGTGCGTGCGTGCGTGCGTGCGTGCGTGCGTGCGTGCGTGCGTGCGTGATTCATATTCAGAACAGGATGGGGATGAATGCAGCTATATAATATAATACTTACTTATACAGTGTACACACAGGTGAGTAGTGATTAGTGATAGTGTTTGTTTGTTTGTTTGTTGTGTTGTGGGAGTCGGGCAGTCGGGCGGGGATATAATGTATATCTACAGATTGATTGATCGATCGATCTATATAAGAAGAAACTTTTCGTATATAGTGAACGTTTGTTAGCCCTGAAAAGGGCTTTTTGCGAAGTGTCGTCTGTACGTGTGGCGGGCGGGCGGGCGTCGTCGTCGAAGACATCGCGATCATCGCCGCGGCCGTCGCACCAGCAGCAGCTACAGTTTTTGTTGTTGTTATTATTATTATTATTAATAATAATAATAACAAGAAAAAAAAAAGCAGCAAGCGCTAGAGACGACGGCCACCGGGCGGGGATCGCGATCGCGATAGGTCGGCGAGCGTGCACAAACCTAACACACCGACGACGACGACGACAACACCACCACGACCACAGCACGAGACACTGCACGGGCACCCACCGCAGCGCACACACAGCTTGCATGCGGCGCAGGCGGGCGGAGGCGGCGGCGGCGGCGCGAAGGTGAATTACTTCTTGGCGGCTGCGGCTTTCTTCGCGGCGGGCTTCGACTTTGGAGTGGCGGCTGCCTTCTTCGGTTTGGGCGCTTTGGGTTTCTTGGTTGGAGGTTTGGCGCTCTTCTTCGCCTTCGGCGCGGCGGCCTTGGCTTTTGCGGGTGCGGCGGCCTTTTTGGCGGCGGGCTTCTTCTTGGCGGCGGCAGCTTTCTTGTCTTTAGTGGCAGCCTTCGCGCCTTTACTGGGCGACGAAGCGGACGAGGAGGCGGCCGCGGAAGGCTTCTTGGATTTCGCAGCGGCGGCCTTCTTCGACTTGGCTGCCGACGAAGCGGCGCCTCTGCCGCCAGCTTTACCACCACCGGATGCCGGTTTCTTCGACGCGGAAGACTTGGATTCCAATTTGAAGGATCCCGACGCTCCTTTGCCTTTGGTCTGGATGAGCGCGCCGGATTCGACGGCGCTCTTCAAGTATTTCCTTATGAAAGGTGCCAATTTCTCGGCGTCAACCTTGTATTGGGCTGCGATGTATTTCTTGATAGCTTGAAGCGACGATCCACTTCGCTCCTTCAGCTCCTTGATGGCGTTTGTGACCATTTCAGAAGTCTTCGGGTGCGTAGGCTTTGCTTTGGCTTTTTTCACTCCGCTCGCGGCGGACGCCTTGGGCTGCTTCTTCGCCGGGGTAGCGGGAGCGGGCGTCTCTGATGCTACAGCTGTGTCTGCCATCTCGTAGGTAGGTATGTTGTGGTGGTGTCTATTTAACAACGGTCAGTCAGTCGTCAACGCGGACGTAGCGAGTGCAGTCGCAATGTAATCGTTGAAAACTAACACGAGAAGTGTCCGATGGCTGGCGCCAGCATCGCGCGAGCGACCCCCGCAAGCAGAGCAATACTGTAACGCGGTCGCGAGTGTCGTGAGACGTTTTCTCGTATCAAAAGTTCTAACTTTTCACTTACACGCATCGAAATAAATTGTTTTTTAACAATTTATCTTTCAGTTTTATACAATTTTATTTTACAAACTGAATCTCATTGAATACTGCTACCGTGCAAATATTACTTCGACATGTTCGCGTACACATTTACCGAGATATACACGTTTATATTCGTCGTGATATATCCCTAGCACCTAGGGTCCGCTTCAAAAGTTATTTTTCTTTATAAAACATGAGCGGTTCGTGAATAAATATCGTTAGGACAACAGCGAATAATCCAATCTTCGAATGTGACAATATTTCGCATTCATAATGCTATATTGCAACGTATTATGACACTGTCAACTCGGGGGTCGTAAAACACGCGCAGACCTAGCCAGCGTCTGCTCGATCAGTACGGGCTTCTCTCCTATGTCCAGAAGTTTGATACCTTCGCGATAGTGTAATATTCCAAAGGCATCGTTCTACATATTTATCGATCAAAATATTTACACAAACAATGGTCGAGTGAGCGCTCGTTGCCGCCGATGAAAGTTACCCGCATGTACGCGCAAACGCGGCAGTCCGCCGTTTAGACATTACGCAGCAGCAAGCATACTCAACTCTATCTGCACTCCTTATGTCTCGTTAATTTAATTTATATGTATATATATATATATATATATATATGAAACACATACACTTTAGTAATACTATAGAGGGGTAACGTTAAAGTGAACAGTATCTACGCAACACACGTAAACTTTATAGGTAATAATAACAAACGCATCGAGCACTGTCTGAGACAGCAGGCAGAGAGAGCTGAAAAAACATTATATATTTTATGTATGTATATATATACACCTACCTACCTATATATAATAAATAAATAAATAGGTATGCATATAAATCAAATTAGTTATTCGAACAAACAAAAATTTTTTCACTCTCGCGCGCGCGCTATTCTCATGAAGTATCGTACCGCGTGTATACACATACAACTTTAGTAGTGGTATTATTATTAGTAGTAGTAGTAGTAGTAGTAGTAGTAGTAGTAGTGAGGGGGGGGGGGGGGCTACCTACCTACCTAGGTAGGTAGGTACTTATTAATATTATTGTATATGCGCATGGATAAACGTGAAAACATACTGTTGTAATAGTAGTAGGTAGGTTGTATGTATGTATGTATGTATAAAAGATAAGATAGATTGATTGAAAGTAGAAACAATATCATAACGGCAATGAACAATATGCGGCCCTGAAAAGGGCCTTTTGTTATCACGTATCACGACGTATAGGAAGATGGATATCTATCTATCTTCTTAACCGCCGAAACCGTACAGAGTGCGTCCTTGGCGTTTCAGGGCGTAGACTACATCCATAGCGGTGACGGTCTTCCTCTTGGCGTGCTCCGTGTAAGTTACGGCGTCACGGATCACGTTCTCGAGGAACACTTTCAGCACGCCGCGCGTCTCTTCGTAGATGAGACCGGAGATACGTTTGACGCCGCCTCTGCGCGCTAAACGACGGATGGCTGGTTTTGTGATACCCTGGATGTTATCACGAAGCACTTTCCTGTGTCGCTTGGCTCCTCCCTTTCCCAAGCCTTTTCCACCTTTACCGCGACCGGTCATCCTATCGATTGAATTCGACTACAAAACAGACAGACAGTGAACGAACGAACGAAACGAGCGAACGGCGCGAGTTGTTGCACACTAATGGTTTCGAACTAGTGTGGGTCATCTCACAACCTCCTCACGGTGGCTGGGGAATCAGTTCCGAGATAAATGTCTCTCTACTGAGGTATCTATCGCAGCATGTGAATACATACCGGGCGTTGTGTTGGCCGTATAGGCCGAGATGCGCGCTACGTTTCTAGTTCGTCAGAATCGTCTCATGTGTTGTTGTTCGCGAGTAACTCACGAGCGTAAGGGCGTCCGTCCGGCGGCCGAGTATGTAGAGGCGCCAGATTGCGTATATGACGCAATTCCGACGCGTCCGCACGCTCGAACAGGCTTACAGTGAGTCGGCGTATAAATGCGTCCGTGCTCTCCATGCGTAGGTCCCTCTGTATAGTGGCGTTCTTTACAAGACGCGGGGCGCCTGTAATCTGCCTGAGGGAGATGCTCTGTTGTTGTTGGATTCGCTCAGCGTTTCCTCTGCTCAGTAGGGCGTACCAAGCCGGCGCTGCGTATGTTAAACATGGCCGTAGGTAGGTCTTGTAGATGCTGAGTTTCGTTTTCAGCGGAAGCTTCGAGGAGAGCACCGGTCGCAGTAACGCGCGCGATGTTCGGGTCCTAGCGATGACTTTGTTCGCGTGTTTATTCATAGTGAGCCGCCGGTCGATTTCGACGCCTAGGTAGGTCGCCGATTCGCGCCAAGCTAGCTGCTCACCACGGAGATACAAGGTGGAAGGCTTCTTTACGGAGAGATTCATAAGCATTGCTTGTGTCTTTCGCACGTTAACCGAGAGCCTCCATTTGTCAAGCCACTCGGGGAGCAGGTTTAGTACGCGTTGCATTTTCAACACTGCGAATCTAGCATTTTTGTTGTATGTTAGATACGCTGCGTCGTCGGCGTACAGTGCTAGTGTGGATTCGTCTGACTTCGGAATGTCATCGGTGTAACGTGAGTACAATGCTGGGGAGAGGCAACTCCCTTGCGGTACGCCGGCTAAGATTTTCCTTGACGTCGAGGACTCTGTCTCTACTGATACGTGAAAACTTCTATCACTCAGGAAGGAGGCTACTATTCGGACTAGACGTTGGGAAGCGCTGGACGTCGCTAGTTTGTACAGCAGACCGTCGTGCCAAACTCTGTCGAACGCCTTCTCCATATCAAGAAAAACTGCAACTGTGCTTCCCCTCTGGTTCATGCCCTGGGTCATCATGTGCAGTACTCTCAATAATTGGAGTGTCGTTGAATGTTCCGCTCTAAAACCATACTGCTCGTCGCGGGGGGTGATGTGCGGGGCGAGGTGTTTCAGTAAGAGGCGTTCGTACACTTTTGATTGTGTAGATAGCAGCGTGATGGGCCGATAACTCTCCGGTTTCAACACGTTCTTACCGGGTTTAGGCAGCAATATAACGCGTCCGTCTCTGTATATAGTCGGGAAGTGTCCAGTGCGATTTATACCGTTGTACAGTCGTGTTAGCGCCGCGACGGCGCGCGGCGGTAACCGACGTAGGGCTTCATTGGTTATTTTATCTGCACCGGGCGCCTTCCTTAGCTTCGTGCGTTGTATCGCACGCTGCACTGCACCCGGGGTGAAAACAATTGGATCGTCATCGGCCGCTATCGGTGTAGAAAAATAGCCTCGTAAGTACTGTTGCACCATTTCGACGTGAGCTGTATTTTCTGTCTCGTTAGGGCGGAATTGGCGTTCTAAGTGGTCGGCGAATATTTCAGCGCGGTCTGCTGCGTGATATCGCAAAGTTCCATCGGCTGCCAGTAGTGGGCGTACTGGAGGCGGAGATCTCGTCAGCTGCCTGCACAATTTATGGATGGAATTCCAGTCATCACTGACATCCTCTATGTGCTGCTGCCAACTCTCCTCTCGATGGGTTTCTAGCGCGTCCTTTACTACGGTCGTAAGGCGATGAAGTTCGGCCTTTAACACAGGACACCGCGTCCTCTGCCACAACTTGCGTAGTCGACGTTTGTCTGTTAGCTTACGCTTGATGGCGTCGGGGAGTGGCGAGTATTGTTGTCGCTTCTTAGTCTCGGTGGAGGACTCATTGAAGGCCGTCTGAATAGTCTCCGTAATAAGCACCGCTAGCCGCTCCACATCATCCGGAGTTGAGATGGGAAACGACGCCGCGAGCCTGGAGTCTACTTTTTCGGTGTACTGGGCCCAGTTGATGAGACGCTTGGGAATTGGTGGTGAGACCGAAAGTGGAGTCTCTGGAATCGTCACGAGTACCGGTAGATGGTCCGAGAACATGCTCTCCAATAGAACCTCTTGCGTAGGTTGGCAGTGTAAGTTCTTGTGAACTATAATATCCAGGACATCGGGTGCCGCCGCATCACTATACGGATAATGCGTCGGAACCTCGGGGCCCTGCACGGTATAGCCCCAGCGCTCCGCATCGTCAAACAACCGACGTCCGCTTGGGCAAATGTGCGTGGCGCACCATGCTGTGTGTTTGCAATTAAAATCGCCAGCCAGAAGGACAGGTGTATTAGTCTCCGTATCGACTAGGCGGGTTATCTCCGCCGGGTCCAGCTTCCCAATCGGGGGTCTATAGGCTGCGTACAGGTGCATGGATTGCCTACCCGCGTGGATGTCAACTCCTAAAGCATAAAGCTTGGCCCTCTTGTGGACAGACTCGGTCTCGACTATCTTGATCGGTTGATGGACTAAGCGGCGTCTGACTAGCACTGCCAACCCACGGTAAGCCCTTCCATGGGGAGAAAGTTCGTCTTTCCGATAAATATGGTAGTTTGGGATTCTCAGCGTAATGGACTCCTTCAGGTGCGTCTCAGACACCAAACAGACGTCAATATCCTGCTCCTTGAGTAGCGCTTTCAGCAGAGCAACCTTTTTGTATAGGCCGTCTGCATTCCAGTGCAAAACTCTAAGAGCCCCCATGTTGCAGTCTCAATTGGATGAGCTGAGCCATTCCTCCTAGTAACACTGACAGGGTGTTCTGTCCTGTCCGTACGGCCTTCAATACGTCCTCCATGATAATAAGAGCGACGTCTAAAACGGCAGTGGCGTTGTTGTCGATCGCTCCAGCGCTGGGTGCCGGTATATGCGATGTAACAACCGCCGTTTGCCTCGCCTGACGACCTACTTGTTGTGTAGGGACGCCCGCTTTCTTCAAATCACCTTTTCGGGGTGCTGAAGTGGCTGCGGTCTGGGTCCTTTCGGCCGGTTTTTGCGCCTGTACGGCTTGCGCAGCCTTCCGGGACTTCTTCCTGCGCCTCTTCTTCTTGAGAGAGGCGCCTCTCTCGGTGGGAGCGTTCGCCTGTGCCATTAAAGAAGTCGTTTCTGTCTGTAAATCGACTGTAACGGCCTTCTTTGTCTGTTTTGAGGCACCGGCGGTGATTGCAACTGTCCCTGCTCGCTTGTTTCGCAATTCGCGACGAAACACAGCGCATCTGGGATTGTTGGCCGTGTGCGCCTCTCCACAGTTGGCACACGTCGGCGGCTCCTCTCTGGGACGCGGACAATCACTAGCTGCGTGCTCTTCTCCGCAGCGCACACACGCTTGTTTGCGGTGGCACATGTGCGATGAATGCCTGAAGCGCTGACAGCGGTGGCACTGGGCTGGCCCCTGCCTGCCTCGCCACGCCTCTATCTTGACTCCGGGCATGCACAACAGCTCGGTGACGTCATAAATCCGGGGGATTGTATCGGCGGTCTTCTTCAGTTGAGCGAAGAAAATGCATCCGGGTCTCCCTTGTCGCGCACGGATGGGTCGCACGTACTCGGGTACGAAGTTCAGTTCCGCTAGGGCTTCTGAAATCTCGTTCGGATCCGTGTCAGACGGTAGCCCTCGTATCGCTACCTTCGCGCTGGTTTCAGCAGGCAACGAATACGAGAACCAGCTGAGCTTCTGGGTCTTCTCGAGGTCGTACAAGTACCTTTGCACGGCACGGTATTCTTCTTCCGTCTTCGGTGTGAACCGCACTCCTCTGCCAAAGGGTCTCGCGTTCGGGCTATGGCCCAGCTTAGACTTCAAGGCTTTGAAGTGCGTCGTCCAATCCGGTAGGGTCTCAACAATAAGCGGCGGGTAGCGCGGGTTTGCTTTCGGCGGCACCGCAGGCTTGCTACTCACCGACGCCGGCGGTACTTGCGACGCACCGGACGTTGATGTCGACGCCTGCGCTCGTACCGTGTCGGCAAACGACATTGTAGGCACTACGTCGCTCCTTGTCCGCGGGGGGGGAGAAGGAGGAGGGGGGGGTGGCGCTTCGTCACTTGACGGCGGGGGGGGAGGAGGAGGGCACACTACGTCGCGGCGTCGACAGATGCGCGGGTCGCGTTGCTCTCTCGGGGTTGGCATGGCAGGGGGAGGTACCTCCATCGGTACAGTAAGAGAGGCAGGAGGGCTAGCGAGTGCAAGGCGTATACGCTTCTGCATCTCGGCCTCTGTATCGCTCTCTGGGGACCTCTGGCGCCTTACACCGCGCTCGCATAACGCTTGCACGGCTTCTTGCGCCTCGACCACTTCCAGTGAGGGGGGGGTTGAAGACCCTGCCGCCACCTCATCCTGGTAGTCCCGGATGGTCATCGCTATCCTTTCCGTCAAGGGGTCCGAGAAGATGCCCCGCCGGCAGATCTCGGCGAATTTCACCATGTCATCCTCTAGGATAGACTTTGGCGAAATGCCGGAACCCAGCAGGCGCACTCGCGGGACCGCCAAGACAGTCGGGTCGCGTGACGTCACCGGTGTCGGGTGAAGCAACGCGGACCTAGCACCGTCGCGCTTACGCGACGACGAAAGCGACCTGGAGCGCTCGCCCTGAGAAGGGCGCGACGCTCCGGCGCGGGAGGCACCGACGCCGCCGGCGGCGTCGATGTCTGGTTTAACCCTTTCGCGTGGAGTGTGCGACGGCGGCCTGGTGGCTTCGCCCTGAGAAGGGCGCATGCCTCCGGCGCTGCGCTCGGACAACAGCGACGAATGGGAAGCAGCGACGCCCGCGACGGCGTCGGTGCTTTTTATACCCTTTCTGAGGGACGTCAGCGGCGGCTGCCTGGAAGTTTCGCCCTGAGAAGGGCGCATACCTCCGGCGCTGCGCTCCGGCTGGGAGGTAGCGACGCCCGCGACGGCGTCGGTACCTTTTGCACCCTTTCGCGGCTGCTTCGACGCAGATGGCTGCGGAGCAGGTACGACGGGCGCACGCGGCGGCTGCGCGGGGGGGGATCGCGGCGACGGCACGGGGGGTTCGCCTCGGCTGGCGGCGACGGGCGTCGGGCGTTTGGCCCCGAGAGGGGCCTTTTTATCGGAGCCCTGAGAAGGGCTCGACATCGGAGGGACGGTCTTGCTCCTGTATCCGCAGTCTGGCGGCCACAAACCTCACGCCCCCAGGCCCTAAGGCCCGAGGGGAGAAAGTGTTACGGCTTAGCCAAGAGTCGTCAGGGCTGTGGAGTCACCTCTGCAATGCCTTCAGGTTTAATTGTACCTTAAAAAAGTACAGAGAAACTTTCCGGCGGCGCAGGCGTATCTCAGTTGATGTTTCGTTACGAAACACAACAGAGATACAACTAGCGACACTGGTCAGTCGCGGATCGCACAGGTACTACACGGAGCGAACGTCGAGACGTCTGCTCAGTGCGGCGGCCGTAGCGGTCTGGTTTCGAACTGGTTTTTTTTTTTTTTTTTTTTTTTTTTTTTTTTTTTTTTTTTTTTTTTTTTTTTTTTTTTTTTTTTTTTTTTTTTTTTTTTTTTTTTGACCTGACTATGTAGTTAGCCCCGGTTGGGCTGTCACTACGTCACCGGACTAGAGGGCGGGCGTGAGGCGCCACAGCCTGAAAACAAAGTTAAGCGACAGCCTAAGGGCCCCCGAGAGGGGTCGGACCTCGGCTCAGGACGTCGCTGGAGAAACAAATCGAACACGCGGGTTCGTGCCTTAAGGGCCTGTCGGAGAGAGAGGCGCCCAGGTACCGTGGGCTACCGGTACCTGGTGTATCGCGCAGAAGTCCTTACTCTTCGCGCCCGGAGCCGCCGAGCGCGGTGTGTGTCTGGAGTGTTGGGGTTGGAGGGGGAGAGGTAGGGGGCGTTCGCAACAGTAATGCGATCATCGGGATCAAAGAGTGAATTCCGCGGTCTGCGCCGGAACCCCCGGGCGTCGATCCGCGGGGTGTAATTGACAGCCCGGGCTATCAATGGGTTGGGATGTTGAGAGGCAGTTTCGAAGTAGCGTCTAGACGCTTTCTTCATGAAACTAATGATGGAAGGGAGTTCAAGGTCGAGATGGAGATCTGCGACCCTGAGATAGTGAGGGGCAGCGGTTGCATTGCGGGCAAACCGGTTTTGGATAATCTGGAGCTTAGCCAGATGGGAGCGCGCAGCGTGTGCGAACACTACGCTGGCGTATGTGAGAACGGGGCGGATGCAGGCTTTGTAGAGTGTACACTTATTTCTAAGTGACATTCTACGATTCCTGAATATCGGACCGAGCCGGCCTAGATAGAACGCGGCTTTGTTCCTAACAGCGGTGATGTGAGGTCCAAACGTCATTCTGGAGTCTAGGATGACACCTAGGTATTTGGCCTTCTCGACCCATGGGATGGGTCGGCCGAACAATGAGATGGGGCTCACGGTCCTATGTTGGGAATCTGGTCTCGTAAGACCTCGTGGATCCCGAGAAAAGAACACAGCGGCACTTTTCTCCGGATTCACTTCGATTCGCCAACGTCGGAACCATTCGCCTAGAGCGTTAGCCGCTCTCTGGAGCCTATCCGATATGTTGGATTTGGCTCGTTCGGAAGTGTAAAGTGCCGTATCATCGGCAAAGAGGGCTAGCTCCACGAAGGGAGTCTTGGGAACATCGTTGGTGTACAACGTGTATAGGATAGGGCCGAGCACGGAGCCCTGAGGGACCCCGGCTCGGATAGGGTGCGGCCTCGAGAGAGTGCCGTGGACTCTGACGCGGAGGGAGCGATTCGACAAGTAGTCTCGTAAGATGTGCACGAGACTGTCTGGCACTTCCATTTGGTGTAGCTTATATATTAAGCCATTGTGCCAGACTTTGTCGAACGCTTTCGCGACGTCGAAAAACAGGGCACCGGTATGGCGCCCTGTTTGAAAGTTGGAGAGGACGTGCTCCGTGATGCGGTGCACTTGGTGGACTGCCGAGTGTTTGGGACGGAACCCAAACTGCTCGTCTATGAGAAGGCCTCTAAGTTCAACGAACTTTTTGAGGCGAATGGCTATGATGCGCTCATAGACTTTCCCCAGGCATTTGAGGAGACTAATGGGCCTGTAAGAGGCGGGGTTCTTCAGGCATTTGCCTGGTTTGGGGATGCCAACTACGTCTGCATCTTTCCAGGAGTCTGGAAATCTGCAGTTCGCGAGAGCGGCGTTGAATATCGCCACGAGAAGGACTAACAGGGGGCCTGGGAGGAGTTTGAGGACCGAGTTCGTGATGCCGTCAGCTCCGGGAGCTTTCCGGCTCCGAAGGTCCCTGATGATCGTTTGGACCTCCTCAACCGTTGTAGGCTCGAGGGGGATCGTGGGAGGTGTCGCGAGGATTCGTTCCACCTCGGAGTCAACCATCTGAACGTGTTCGTCGTCGGTTGGTTCTAGACTAGGAGAGCATTGGCTCTCCAGGCTGTCTGCAAAGCATTCAGCCTTTTCGTCATCATCGAACGCTATCGTACCGTCTGGTCGGGTCAGGGGAGGGCATTGGGTTATTTGGTCGGAACGGAGAGATTTAGCAACTCGCCAGTACGCCGTGTGCGAGGGCTTAATTTCTCCAACAAAGTTGGCCCACCGTTCATCCCTGAACTCTTTGATGCGCTTCTTTACTTGGCGTTGTAAATAGCGCATCCGAGAACGGTTCTGTTCGGTGGGACAAGAGTCATGGGCGCGTGTCGCTGCGTTCTTTTCCGACACTAGTTCTCGCAAATAAGCAGGGAGTTCCCAACGCCGAGCTAAGTCGGCCGTTGAAACCTCTCTGGAGCAGTTGTTAGCTGCCGTTTGCAAGTGGCTAGTGAGGGCGTCGATCGCAAGGTCGGTCTCGTCATTTGTGAGAATCTGTTCGGGTACTTGCTCCAGCTCGGGTGTGGAAGTCTGTGCGAGCACTCTTTTGAGTTTTCGCCAGTCCGTTACCCGTCTGGTGTCCTCGTCTGTCGGTGAGTCAGTTGGTAGCCCGAACTCGATCAGAACTGGCCGGTGGTCAGAGCTAAGTTCTGTGTGCACTTGGATTGAACGCATCCGTAAGGCTACGTTCTTTAGAAGTGCAAAATCCAGAACGGTCGGGCGGTGTCCCACTGTTGCGGAATAGTGGGTGGGAGACATGGGAGCTATGACGTCGAATCCTAGGGAGTCCTGTAGGCTCTCTAGGATTACGCCGTTTGGTGAAGACGAGTGGCTATTCCACTGGATGTGCTTACTATTGAAATCTCCAGCCAGAATGGTGGAGTTTCCTAGGGCAAAGAGGGCTTGCAAGTCGCTCTGAAGGATGCGCTTGCTCGGGGGGAGGTACACGGACGCGATATTGATCGGCTGATGGCCGGTCATCCCTAGCCTGCAGATGGTGACCTCGAGGTTTTCGAGAGATGGGGGTTCTAGTGGGATGCAGTGCAGGGACCTTTTGTAATAGACTAGGGTTCCGCCCCCGCGGCCCTCTCTATCATTACGGATGACGTTGTAATTTGCAATGCGCGGGTCGCGATTGCATGGTTTCAAAAGGGTCTCCTGCACTAGGAGGATATCAACTTGGTGGTCGGTTAGGTACTGGCGTACTTCATCCCGTTGCCACGCAAGGCCGTTTGCGTTATAGAACGCAAGGGAAAGGGAGCGTGGTTTCACTCTTTGATTCCGTGAACCCATTATTGTTGGGAGAGGTTTGTGCGCCGAAGGTGGGCAGGCGCGCGATAGTCCATGATGGACTCAAACACAGCGATGTGTTTGCAGACGATCTGGAATTGGTTTCCCACTCCAGTGTCTTGGAAGTCGTGTAGCTCGCGGGCTAGGACGAATAGCTCTGACATGTCGATTTTACTCGCCATGTCAAACACTATGTCCGTCAAATGGGGTTTGCGTCCTCCCAGAGGGGGAGTCTGCTGGGGTGCAGCTGCTGGGGCAGTCTCTACGGGTTCGACCGGTGTGGGTAGGGGCGCAAGAGGCTGCCTGGGTGAAGCCCATGCAGACACTGCGGGGATGGGTGCCGGAATAAATGGCTGGGGGACCCGAGTGGGCCGAAGCTGGGGGTAAGCCGTTTGGCTCTGGGAGGGCGGAGGGAGGCGCGTGTGCGAGCGCCCTTTGGCTTGTGCCGGCCTCGTGCGCCTCTTCGGTGCCTTAGGGCAGCCGCCATAGTTGGCGGTATGCCCCACGGCGCCGCAGAGAACGCACGCTGGCGGCTCCACCGCTGGGTCGCGCGGACACTGGCCCCGTTCGTGATCGCCTAAGCATTTCACGCAACGGAACCGCGAGAAGCAATTACGGGCAGAGTGCCCGTAATTTTGGCAGTTGTGACACTGCCCTGGGAGTCCACGTTTGTGGGGGAGTTCGACTTCGATGTCGAAGAGACCACAAATATTTGTGATCTGAAAGATCTTCTTACCCTCGGGGGTAAGGGGAAGGTGGCAGATAACCATATTATATGGCTCGCCATCCTTGCGGTGGTTGCGGGTCATCCGGTGTACCGACCGGACGGGGACTCCTTGTCCTTTAATGGACTCGGTTATGCCATCTAGTGACAGCGACGTGGGGACGCGTTTAACCACCACGCGAAGTTCACGTTCCTCCTCGAGAGCGTACGTGAAGTACTCCACGCGCCGCTCTCGGAGGAGGCCCGTGAGTTTTCGGTGGTCGTTGGGTGTTGCCACCGTGACGCTGATGCCAAGGTGGGTCGACTTTGCCCTTGTGAGGCGAATCTCTTTCGCGGGGAGATCGACCGCGTAGAGCCGCTCCCAGACCTTTCCGTCACGGATGGTGATCGGCGGCGGGAGCTTGGCCTTCGGTGTCTCTTGCGAGAGCACCGTTGGCGAAGAGGGACGGGCCACTCCGGTGTTACCCTTTGCGGCCTTTGCGGGACGGGAGTCACTGGAGCGGGGCTTCCGCTTCCGGTTCTCCGGGACAGTGGTCCATTTGGCCTCCGTAAGGGGGTCGACAATGGACTCTAAGTCTGACTCGTCGTCGGACAAGGAGCTGGTGGGCCCCGTTATGATTGCAGCTGCAGCTGCACCCTGGTCTATGTCCATCTCCTGTGGTCCTGAAGGGGCTGCAGGAGGGACGGAGGAGGCGCTGCTGCAAGAGGCAACAGCGGTGGCGGCCTGAGGGGCCTTAGCGGGGGTGGCCTGAGGGGCCTTGGTAGTCGCAGGTGCGACTTCCGTGGGTTTGACCTGAGGGGCCTTAACGGCTTTAGCCTGAGTGGCTTTAGCGGGCGAGGCCTGAGGGGCCTTGGGGGATTTTGCCTGAGGGGCCTTGGTTTGTTTGGCCTGAGGGGCCGGGGGCGGGGGTGGGGGGGCGACCTTAGTGGCCGCTGGGGTTTTTGCCTGAGGGGCGGGGGGTGCGGGGTTTGTTCGGCACCAGGTGCCGAACCCCGTTAATAGGTCGGGGGCCATCGAGGCCACGTACCTACGCAGCATATGAAGCTGCGTAGTTGGATCCAGCCGGGGATCCATGGCAGACATTGCCTACCTGAGGGGGTGAAGGGCCGCCCGAGGGGTACACTCGGGCGGTGTGTACCCTGCGTGAAAAGCCTAACCTCCCGGCCGGGTATAGGCCAGGAGGGTCCTAAGTCCCTAGTGTGTGTGGACCGGTGCCAGTCTTATTGTGCACCGGTTTGAGTACCTAGTCTTAAAACTAAGAAACTTAACTACCTAACCGATAACTGGGGTTGACGAGGGTAGCCCCCAAGGCCAGTGGTCCCAGTCCCAGCCGAATGACTTGCCGTTCCCAGAGGGGGAAAGGCTAGCGTACGGGTCAACGCTACGACTCGCTCTGTTGGCACGTTCGCAAATTCACCACTGCCGAAGCAGCGAGGTGGTCAGCTACGCTTTCCTCTGCCTTGGAGCTAGCTCACAAGGCGAGTACCTCACGTTTGACTGCTAACCTAGTGAGATGCCGCACTTTCGTACGACAAACTCACCGTGAATTGCCGACACGTTTTCCACAAGCCGACCGCACTAAAATCGTGTGGATTTGCAGACCGCTCCTTAGAAACTTTTTCTACTGAGGCAAGTTCTGAAAAGAACTTCAACCTCACTCGAAGTCAGCGAAAAATTAGCCGGGCTAATATCCGCTGTAGACGGGCCTGCAGTGGGTCTATGCGACCGTACAGTACCTCGGGACACGAGCTGCAGAGGGTCTTGAGAAAGACCGTACAGCGAAGCGTGTGTATTAGGCGGAAGCCTGTAGGGGAATGGCACAAGTAGCGCACGGATCCGAATCGGTAAGCGGGAGCGAACCGTGACCGTCTCCGAGCGCTGCTCAAACCGGACTGTTTCGAACTAGTGTGGGTCATCTCACAACCTCCTCACGGTGGCTGGGGAATCAGTTCCGAGATAAATGTCTCTCTACTGAGGTATCTATCGCAGCATGTGAATACATACCGGGCGTTGTGTTGGCCGTATAGGCCGAGATGCGCGCTACGTTTCTAGTTCGTCAGAATCGTCTCATGTGTCGTTGTTCGCGAGTAACTCACGAGCGTAAGGGCGTCCGTCCGGCGGCCGAGTATGTAGAGGCGCCAGATTGCGTATATGACGCAAATCCGACGCGTCCGCACGCTCGAACAGGCTTACAGTGAGTCGGCGTATAAAAGCGTCCGTGCTCTCCATGCGTAGGTCCCTCTGTATAGTGGCGTTCTTTACAAGACGCGGGGCGCCTGTAATCTGCCTGAGGGAGATGCTCTGTTGTTGTTGGATTCGCTCAGCGTTTCCTCTGCTCAGTAGGGCGTACCAAGCCGGCGCTGCGTATGTTAAACATGGCCGTAGGTAGGTCTTGTAGATGCTGAGTTTCGTTTTCAGCGGAAGCTTCGAGGAGAGCACCGGTCGCAGTAACGCGCGCGATGTTCGGGTCCTAGCGATGACTTTGTTCGCGTGTTTATTCATAGTGAGCCGCCGGTCGATTTCGACGCCTAGGTAGGTCGCCGATTCGCGCCAAGCTAGCTGCTCACCACGGAGATACAGGGTGGAAGGCTTCTTTACGGAGAGATTCATAAGCATTGCTTGTGTCTTTCGCACGTTAACCGAGAGCCTCCATTTGTCGAGCCACTCGGGGAGCAGGTTTAGTACGCGTTGCATTTTCAACACTGCGAATCTAGCATTTTTGTTGTATGTCAGATACGCTGCGTCGTCGGCGTACAGTGCTAATGTGGATTCGTCTGACTTCGGAATGTCATCGGTGTAACGTGAGTACAATGCTGGGGAGAGGCAACTCCCTTGCGGTACGCCGGCTAAGATTTTCCTTGACGTCGAGGACTCTGTCTCTACTGATACGTGAAAACTTCTATCACTCAGGAAGGAGGCTACTATTCGGACTAGACGTTGGGAAGCGCTGGACGTCGCTAGTTTGTACAGCAGACCGTCGTGCCAAACTCTGTCGAACGCCTTCTCCATATCAAGAAAAACTGCAACTGTGCTTCCCCTCTGGTTCATGCCCTGGGTCATCATGTGCAGTACTCTCAATAATTGGAGTGTCGTTGAATGTTCCGCTCTAAAACCATACTGCTCGTCGCGGGGGGTGATGTGCGGGGCGAGGTGTTTCAGTAAGAGGCGTTCGTACACTTTTGATTGTGTAGATAGCAGCGTGATGGGCCGATAACTCTCCGGTTTCAACACGTTCTTACCGGGTTTAGGCAGCAATATAACGCGTCCGTCTCTGTATATAGTCGGGAAGTGTCCAGTGCGATTTATACCGTTGTACAGTCGTGTTAGCGCCGCGACGGCGCGCGGCGGTAACCGACGTAGGGCTTCATTGGTTATTTTATCTGCACCGGGCGCCTTCCTTAGCTTCGTGCGTTGTATCGCACGCTGCACTGCACCCGGGGTGAAAACAATTGGATCGTCATCGGCCGCTATCGGTGTAGAAAAATAGCCTCGTAAGTACTGTTGCACCATTTCGACGTGAGCTGTATTTTCTGTCTCGTTAGGGCGGAATTGGCGTTCTAAGTGGTCGGCGAATATTTCAGCGCGGTCTGCTGCGTGATATCGCAAAGTTCCATCGGCTGCCAGTAGTGGGCGTACTGGAGGCGGAGATCTCGTCAGCTGCCTGCACAGTTTGTGGATGGAATTCCAGTCATCACTGACATCCTCTATGTGCTGCTGCCAACTCTCCTCTCGATGGGTTTCTAGCGCGTCCTTTACTACGGTCGTAAGGCGATGAAGTTCGGCCTTTAACACAGGACACCGCGTCCTCTGCCACAACTTGCGTAGTCGACGTTTGTCTGTTAGCTTACGCTTGATGGCGTCGGGGAGTGGCGAGTATTGTTGTCGCTTCTTAGTCTCGGTGGAGGACTCATTGAAGGCCGTCTGGATAGTCTCCGTAATAAGCACCGCTAGCCGCTCCACATCATCCGGAGTTGAGATGGGAAACGACGCCGCGAGCCTGGAGTCTACTTTTTCGGTGTACTGGGCCCAGTTGATGAGACGCTTGGGAATTGGTGGTGAGACCGAAAGTGGAGTCTCTGGAATCGTCACGAGTACCGGTAGGTGGTCCGAGAACATGCTCTCCAATAGAACCTCTTGCGTAGGTTGGCAGTGTAAGTTCTTGTGAACTATAATATCCAGGACATCGGGTGCCGCCGCATCACTATACGGATAATGCGTCGGAACCTCGGGGCCCTGCACGGTATAGCCCCAGCGCTCCGCATCGTCAAACAACCGACGTCCGCTTGGGCAAATGTGCGTGGCGCACCATGCTGTGTGTTTGCAATTGAAATCGCCAGCCAGAAGGACAGGTGTATTAGTCTCCGTATCGACTAGGCGGGTTATCTCCGCCGGGTCCAGCTTCCCAATCGGGGGTCTATAGGCTGCGTACAGGTGCATGGATTGCCTACCCGCGTGGATGTCAACTCCTAAAGCATAAAGCTTGGCCCTCTTGTGGACAGACTCGGTCTCGACTATCTTGATCGGTTGATGGACTAAGCGGCGTCTGACTAGCACTGCCAACCCACGGTAAGCCCTTCCATGGGGAGAAAGTTCGTCTTTCCGATAAATATGGTAGTTTGGGATTCTCAGCGTAATGGACTCCTTCAGGTGCGTCTCAGACACCAAACAGACGTCAATATCCTGCTCCTTGAGTAGCGCTTTCAGCAGAGCAACCTTTTTGTATAGGCCGTCTGCATTCCAGTGCAAAACTCTAAGAGCCCCCATGTTGCAGTCTCAGTTGGATGAGCTGAGCCATTCCTCCTAGTAACACTGACAGGGTGTTCTGTCCTGTCCGTACGGCCTTCAATACGTCCTCCATGATAATAAGAGCGACGTCTAAAACAGCAGTAGCGTTGTTGTCGATCGCTCCAGCGCTGGGTGCCGGTATGTGCGATGTAACAACCGCCGTTTGCCTCGCCTGACGACCTACTTGTTGTGTAGGGACGCCCGCTTTCTTCAAATCACCTTTTCGGGGTGCTGAAGTGGCTGCGGTCTGGGTCCTTTCGGCCGGTTTTTGCGCCTGTACGGCTTGCGCAGCCTTCCGGGACTTCCTCCTACGCCTCTTCTTCTTGAGAGAGGCGCCTCTCTCGGTGGGAGCGTTCGCCTGTGCCATTAAAGAAGGCGTTTCTGTCTGTATATCGACTGTAACGGCCTTCTTTGTCCGTTTTGAGGCGCCGGCGGTGATTGCAACCGTCCCTGCTCGCTTGTTTCGCAATTCGCGACGAAACACAGCGCATCTGGGATTGTTGGCCGTGTGCGCCTCTCCACAGTTGGCACACGTCGGCGGCTCCTCTCTGGGGCGCGGACAGTCACTAGCTGCGTGCTCTTCTCCGCAGCGCACACACGCTTGTTTGCGGTGGCACATGTGCGATGAATGCCTGAAGCGCTGACAGCGGTGGCACTGGGCTGGCCCCTGCCTGCCTCGCCACGCCTCTATCTTCACTCCGGGCATGCACAACAGCTCGGTGACGTCGTATATCCGTGGGATGGTGTCGGAGGTCTTCTTAAGTTGGGCGAAGAAGATGCATCCGGGTCTGCCTTGTCGCGCGCGGATGGGTCGCACGTACTCAGGTACGAAATTCAGTTCCGCTAGGGCTTCTGAGATCTCGTTCGGATCGGTGTCAGACGGTAGCCCTCGTATCGCTACCTTTGCGCTGGTTTCAGCCGGCAACGAATACGAGAACCAGCTGAGCTTCTGAGTCTTCTCAAGATCGTAAAGGTACCTTTGTACGGCACGGTATTCTTCCTCAGTCTTCGGTGTGAACCGCACTCCTCTGCCAAAGGGTCTCGCGTTCGGGCTATGGCCCAGCTTAGACTTCAAGGCTTTGAAGTGCGTCGTCCAATCCGGTAGGGTCTCAACAATGAGCGGTGGGTAGCGCGGGTTCGCTTTCGGCGGCACCGCAGGCTTGCTGCTCACCGACGCCGGCGGTACTTGTGACGCACCGGACGTTGATGTCGACGCCTGCGCTCGTACCGTGTCGGCAAACGACATTGTAGGCACTACGTCGCTCCTTGTCCGCGGGGGGGGAGAAGGAGGAGGGGGGGGTGGCGCTTCGTCACTTGACGGCGGGGGGGGAGGAGGAGGGAACACTACGTCGCGACGTCGACAAATGCGCGGGTCGCGTTGCTCTCTCGGAGTTGGCTTCGCAGGGGGAGGTACCTCCATCGGTACACTAAGAGAGGCCGGAGGGCTTGTGAGTGCAATGCGGATTCGCTTTTGCATCTCTGCCTCGGTGTCACTCTCTGGGGACCTCTGGCGCCTTACACCGCGCTCGCATAACGCTTGCACGGCTTCTTGCGCCTCGACCACTTCCAGTGAGGAGGGGGCAGGAGAACCCGCCGCCACCTCATCCTGGTAGTCCCGGATGGTCATCGCTATCCGCTCCGTCAAGGGGTCCGAGAAGATGCCCCGCCGGCAGATCTCAGCAAATTTCACCATGTCATCCTCTAGGATAGACTTGGGTGAAATGCCGGAACCCAGCAGGCGCACTCGCGGGACCGCCAAGACGGCCGGGTCGCGTGACGTCACCGGTGTCGGATGAAGCAACGCGGACCTAGCACTGTCGCGCTTACGCGACGACGAAAGCGACCGGGAGCGCTCGCCCTGAGAAGGGCGCGACGCTCCGGCGCGGGAGGCACCGACGCCGCCGGCGGCGTCGATGTCTGGTTTTACCCTTTCGCGTGGAGTGTGCGACGGCGGCCTGGTGGCTTCGCCCTGAGAAGGGCGCATGCCTCCGGCGCTGCGCTCGGACAACGACGACGAATGGGAAGCAGCGACGCCCGCGACGGCGTCGGTGCTTTTTGTACCCTTTCGGTGGGACGTCAGCGGCGGCTGCCTGGAAGTTTCGCCCTGAGAAGGGCGCATACCTCCGGCGCTGCGCTCCGGTTGGGAGGTAGCGACGCCCGCGACGGCGTCGGTACCTTTTGCACCCTTTCGCGGCTGCTTCGACGCAGATGGCTGCGGAGCAGGTACGACGGGCGCACGCGGCGGCTGCGCGGGGGGGGATCGCGGCGACGGCACGGGGGGTTCGCCTCGGCTGGCGGCGACGGGCGTCGGGCGATTGGCCCCGAGAGGGGCCTTTTTATCTGAGCCCTGAGAAGGGCTCGACATCAGAGGGACGGTCTGTGCTCCTGTATCCGCACTATGGCGGCCAAAACCTCACGCCCCCAGGCCCTAAGGCCCGAGGGGAGTAAGTGTTAAGGCTTAGCCAAGCGTCGTCAGGGCTGTGGAGTCACCTCTGCAATGCCTTCGGTTTGATTGTACTTTAAAAGTACAGAAAAACTTTCCGGCGGCGCAGGCGTATCTCTGTTGATGTTTCGTTACGAAACACAACCGAGATACAACTAGCGACACTGGTCAGTCGCGGATCGCACAGGTACTACACGGAGCGAACGTCGGAACGTGCGCTCAGTGCGGCGGGCCGTAGCGGTCCACGCACGCACTGACGTTCGACTCGAGTACGGTTAGAGAGTATTGTGTGGCGAGAAAATTTCCCAACCCTCGTATATATATCGTAGTGTCGCACGCCGTACACTGCGCCCATCGAGTGGGGGCAAGCGTGTGCGTGCAGTGAGCGAGATAGCTAGCTAGCTAGCTAGCTAGCTAGTTAGTTAGTTATTATAAAGTATTTAGCTAGTTATTATAAAGTAAAATAATTACTTTAGGTATTTAACTAAAATGGATTTATGTTTATTGTTTTCAGGTGAAAGCGGCGTAAGCGGCGGCGGCGGCGGCGTGCGTGCGTGCGTGCGTGCGTGCGTGCGTGCGTGCGTGCGTGCGTGCGTGCGTGCGTGCGTGCGTGCGTGCGTGCGTGCGTGCGTGCGTGATTCATATTCAGAACAGGATGGGGATGAATGCAGCTATATAATATAATACTTACTTATACAGTGTACACACAGGTGAGTAGTGATTAGTGATAGTGTTTGTTTGTTTGTTTGTTGTGTTGTGGGAGTCGGGCAGTCGGGCGGGGATATAATGTATATCTACAGATTGATTGATCGATCGATCTATATAAGAAGAAACTTTTCGTATATAGTGAACGTTTGTTAGCCCTGAAAAGGGCTTTTTGCGAAGTGTCGTCTGTACGTGTGGCGGGCGGGCGGGCGTCGTCGTCGAAGACATCGCGATCATCGCCGCGGCCGTCGCACCAGCAGCAGCTACAGTTTTTGTTGTTGTTATTATTATTATTATTAATAATAATAATAACAAGAAAAAAAAAAGCAGCAAGCGCTAGAGACGACGGCCACCGGGCGGGGATCGCGATCGCGATAGGTCGGCGAGCGTGCACAAACCTAACACACCGACGACGACGACGACAACACCACCACGACCACAGCACGAGACACTGCACGGGCACCCACCGCAGCGCACACACAGCTTGCATGCGGCGCAGGCGGGCGGAGGCGGCGGCGGCGGCGCGAAGGTGAATTACTTCTTGGCGGCTGCGGCTTTCTTCGCGGCGGGCTTCGACTTTGGAGTGGCGGCTGCCTTCTTCGGTTTGGGCGCTTTGGGTTTCTTGGTTGGAGGTTTGGCGCTCTTCTTCGCCTTCGGCGCGGCGGCCTTGGCTTTTGCGGGTGCGGCGGCCTTTTTGGCGGCGGGCTTCTTCTTGGCGGCGGCAGCTTTCTTGTCTTTAGTGGCAGCCTTCGCGCCTTTACTGGGCGACGAAGCGGACGAGGAGGCGGCCGCGGAAGGCTTCTTGGATTTCGCAGCGGCGGCCTTCTTCGACTTGGCTGCCGACGAAGCGGCGCCTCTGCCGCCAGCTTTACCACCACCGGATGCCGGTTTCTTCGACGCGGAAGACTTGGATTCCAATTTGAAGGATCCCGACGCTCCTTTGCCTTTGGTCTGGATGAGCGCGCCGGATTCGACGGCGCTCTTCAAGTATTTCCTTATGAAAGGTGCCAATTTCTCGGCGTCAACCTTGTATTGGGCTGCGATGTATTTCTTGATAGCTTGAAGCGACGATCCACTTCGCTCCTTCAGCTCCTTGATGGCGTTTGTGACCATTTCAGAAGTCTTCGGGTGCGTAGGCTTTGCTTTGGCTTTTTTCACTCCGCTCGCGGCGGACGCCTTGGGCTGCTTCTTCGCCGGGGTAGCGGGAGCGGGCGTCTCTGATGCTACAGCTGTGTCTGCCATCTCGTAGGTAGGTATGTTGTGGTGGTGTCTATTTAACAACGGTCAGTCAGTCGTCAACGCGGACGTAGCGAGTGCAGTCGCAATGTAATCGTTGAAAACTAACACGAGAAGTGTCCGATGGCTGGCGCCAGCATCGCGCGAGCGACCCCCGCAAGCAGAGCAATACTGTAACGCGGTCGCGAGTGTCGTGAGACGTTTTCTCGTATCAAAAGTTCTAACTTTTCACTTACACGCATCGAAATAAATTGTTTTTTAACAATTTATCTTTCAGTTTTATACAATTTTATTTTACAAACTGAATCTCATTGAATACTGCTACCGTGCAAATATTACTTCGACATGTTCGCGTACACATTTACCGAGATATACACGTTTATATTCGTCGTGATATATCCCTAGCACCTAGGGTCCGCTTCAAAAGTTATTTTTCTTTATAAAACATGAGCGGTTCGTGAATAAATATCGTTAGGACAACAGCGAATAATCCAATCTTCGAATGTGACAATATTTCGCATTCATAATGCTATATTGCAACGTATTATGACACTGTCAACTCGGGGGTCGTAAAACACGCGCAGACCTAGCCAGCGTCTGCTCGATCAGTACGGGCTTCTCTCCTATGTCCAGAAGTTTGATACCTTCGCGATAGTGTAATATTCCAAAGGCATCGTTCTACATATTTATCGATCAAAATATTTACACAAACAATGGTCGAGTGAGCGCTCGTTGCCGCCGATGAAAGTTACCCGCATGTACGCGCAAACGCGGCAGTCCGCCGTTTAGACATTACGCAGCAGCAAGCATACTCAACTCTATCTGCACTCCTTATGTCTCGTTAATTTAATTTATATGTATATATATATATATATATATATATGAAACACATACACTTTAGTAATACTATAGAGGGGTAACGTTAAAGTGAACAGTATCTACGCAACACACGTAAACTTTATAGGTAATAATAACAAACGCATCGAGCACTGTCTGAGACAGCAGGCAGAGAGAGCTGAAAAAACATTATATATTTTATGTATGTATATATATACACCTACCTACCTATATATAATAAATAAATAAATAGGTATGCATATAAATCAAATTAGTTATTCGAACAAACAAAAATTTTTTCACTCTCGCGCGCGCGCTATTCTCATGAAGTATCGTACCGCGTGTATACACATACAACTTTAGTAGTGGTATTATTATTAGTAGTAGTAGTAGTAGTAGTAGTAGTAGTAGTAGTGAGGGGGGGGGGGGGGGCTACCTACCTACCTAGGTAGGTAGGTACTTATTAATATTATTGTATATGCGCATGGATAAACGTGAAAACATACTGTTGTAATAGTAGTAGGTAGGTTGTATGTATGTATGTATGTATAAAAGATAAGATAGATTGATTGAAAGTAGAAACAATATCATAACGGCAATGAACAATATGCGGCCCTGAAAAGGGCCTTTTGTTATCACGTATCACGACGTATAGGAAGATGGATATCTATCTATCTTCTTAACCGCCGAAACCGTACAGAGTGCGTCCTTGGCGTTTCAGGGCGTAGACTACATCCATAGCGGTGACGGTCTTCCTCTTGGCGTGCTCCGTGTAAGTTACGGCGTCACGGATCACGTTCTCGAGGAACACTTTCAGCACGCCGCGCGTCTCTTCGTAGATGAGACCGGAGATACGTTTGACGCCGCCTCTGCGCGCTAAACGACGGATGGCTGGTTTTGTGATACCCTGGATGTTATCACGAAGCACTTTCCTGTGTCGCTTGGCTCCTCCCTTTCCCAAGCCTTTTCCACCTTTACCGCGACCGGTCATCCTATCGATTGAATTCGACTACAAAACAGACAGACAGTGAACGAACGAACGAAACGAGCGAACGGCGCGAGTTGTTGCACACTAATGGTTTCGAACTGGCGCTAGCGCCCGTATATATAGAGACAAGCCGTAGCAGGGCACGATCGGGTTTTGTGCGCGATAAAAGCCGAATATGAGATATTACTATATATATATATATATATATATATATATATATATATATATATATATATATATTTATTTATTTTTCTCTCTGTAATATATTTTTGTATGCAATATTAAATAATGATATTTTTAAAGGTAATACTTATATATAAGTATATATTATACATATTGATATTAGAGTTATGAATGTTAAAGAAGCGAGTGAGATATGTAAGGATCGAGTCACGTGGCGCTCGGTTCACTCTGCCTACCCCGCAAGGGATTTGGCGTGAAGTTATAGATAGATAGATATTAGAGTTTTATACGATATGCATATGCTTTCACATCTCTCTGTCAATCACAACAAGGTGTAATAATACTTTTACATGCGTGTACTATGAGTTTATTATCTTAGTTTACGTTAAGTAATAGTAGTGCCTGCGTACTGTTCGTAGACAATCAATATTTTATTTTATTTTTTAACGTGCGGTGTGGTGTGTTAGTTTATTGTAGAACAAATAAAAACAATATTGATAAACATGCGGCCCTGAAAAGGGCCTTTTGATATGAAAGAAAACGTTGGTGTTCGTGTGGCACGACACACTGGTGTGTGTGTTTTTGTTGTACGCACACTTACAGCCAGCGGCTTAGGCGCGTTCACCGCGAATCCTGCGCGCCAGCTGGATGTCTTTCGGCATTATCGTCACGCGTTTAGCGTGAATGGCGCACAGGTTGGTGTCTTCGAATAGACCGACGAGGTACGCCTCGCTGGCCTCCTGGAGAGCCATAACCGCCGAACTTTGGAAACGCAGATCGGTCTTAAAGTCTTGAGCGATCTCGCGCACCAAACGCTGGAACGGCAGTTTGCGGATGAGAAGCTCCGTGCTCTTCTGATAGCGACGAATCTCACGGAGGGCGACGGTGCCGGGCCTGTAGCGATGAGGCTTCTTCACACCGCCGGTGGCCGGTGCGCTCTTGCGAGCCGCCTTGGTCGCCAACTGTTTACGCGGAGCTTTACCTCCGGTAGATTTACGAGCGGTCTGCTTAGTACGGGCCATGTCGATGCACTAACGCGAACGAACAGATATGAAAAGAGTGGGGAAAACGCGACGCGAATACGTGTGTCGTGAGCGGAGATAGGATCACGAATGGTGAACGGCGCATACGTTAAAACGCTTTTATTAGGACGTTCGATGTGTCTCTCTTTCTAAATATACACGTCTCTTTCACGCGTCACATTTAAAAGTTAAAAATATTGTAAAGTTATATTACACATACAACAACAAGTACTGGTCCAAAAAGAAATCACAACTAAACAACGAACGAACGAATGGATAAATTAATTATTAAATTAATATATAAGAAACAAAGAACAACGAACTGTGTAACGGAAAATTATCAGTACTTACAGAAATAATAATAACCTATTTATATTTGACCGCTGAAGTAATCATTAAAAGTTCGTTCGTTCTTTCTTTCTTAAATCGATATCAAATTCGACGAAATCCATCGACCATCACCAATTAGGTTTTATATCTTGTTCTTGTTCATAGGTACGTACAAGTAAGTGTATATACGAACACAAATTTGTGCGTGCGTGCGTGCATAATAGATAAACCTACCACATAAATATAATATATATATACACAACATACATATAGATCGACAAGTCGTAAGAAACAATTCATTTACATGAACGTATTTGTGGCCCTGAAAAGGGCCTTTTGATCGCGTCTAGCCTCGACGGCGATGACAAGACGAACGACGACGCCACCTCACTTGGAGCTGGTGTACTTGGTGACCGCCTTGGTGCCCTCGCTGACTGCGTGCTTGGCGAGCTCGCCGGGCAGCAGGAGCCTCACAGAGGTCTGCACCTCCCTGGACGTGATTGTAGATCTCTTGTTGTAGTGAGCCAAGCGGGAAGCCTCGGCGGCGATGCGCTCGAATATGTCGTTCACGAAAGAGTTCATGATCGACATGGCCTTGCTGGATATACCGGTGTCGGGGTGGACCTGCTTGAGCACCTTGTAGATGTAGATGGCGTAGCTCTCCTTCCTCTTGTGCTTCTTCTTTTTCTTGTCGGTCTTGGAGATGTTCTTTTGGGCCTTGCCGGATTTTTTGGCGGCCTTACCACTCGTCTTGGGCGGCATTGTCGACGATAGTCACTTGTAACAAAATAGTATAAAATAAGCGCGCGGACTACACACGTGCGTAGCGTGCGAACCGTGAGCAGAGTATATTTTTTAAACACCGTTTCCCCCGCTTTTATTACGACAACACTGTACGACGGCGGCGAGACGTCCCCCGTATAGAGGGAGGGTGTCGTCCCCCCCCCCCCCCCCCGCGCGCGAGCAAACCACCGGCACCGGGTCGCGTCCGCGTCGAGGACTTAAAAACAATAAGCAGAATAAAATAATAATAATAATAATAATCATTAGCAGGCAGCGGTGAGTCAGTTGTGTATGTGTATGTCGGTGGGTGTAATCGTCGATCGAATATCATTTGAAATAAAGGCAGAAAAAGTATATATTTATATACAATATAGGAAAGCAATACGTACGTACTTACTATTTGTTTACATATTATATGTAATGTGTGCGTAGCCATAGACAGTATTAATTAATTCACTCATGAACATGTACGTAGGTATAATTAACAAAGTGCAGTCAGTCAGTCAGTCAGTTAGTCAGTTAGTTAGTTAGTTGAGTAATCATCGTGATTAGAAACATTTTAACGAATAAAATAAAATAAAATCGAATCGTATTGTGGCCCTGATAAGGGCCTTTTGTTTGTCGAGAGCGGCGGATCGGAGGATCGATCGATCGCTCGAGAGAGAAGAGAGCGATTTACGCCTTCTTCTCGGTCTTCTTGGGAAGGAGTACAGCCTGAATGTTGGGCAGGACGCCACCCTGGGCGATCGTCACGCCGGAGAGGAGTTTGTTCAGCTCTTCGTCGTTGCGGATGGCCAGTTGTAGATGTCTCGGTATGATTCTGGTCTTCTTGTTGTCCCTGGCGGCGTTGCCTGCCAACTCGAGCACTTCAGCGGCCAAATACTCCATGACGGCGGCTAGGTACACCGGTGCACCGGCACCGACGCGCTCGGCGTAGTTACCCTTGCGCAGAAGCCTGTGGATACGGCCCACGGGAAACTGTAGTCCGGCGCGATTGGATCGCGACTTTGCCTTCCCCTTAACTTTACCGCCCTTGCCGCGTCCCGACATGTTGATTTATAATAAGAACACAAACGAACAATCGAATAACAACAGCGAAGCGAACGCACGCACTGACGTTCGACTCGAGTACGGTTAGAGAGTATTGTGTGGCGAGAAAATTTCCCAACCCTCGTATATATATCGTAGTGTCGCACGCCGTACACTGCGCCCATCGAGTGGGGGCAAGCGTGTGCGTGCAGTGAGCGAGATAGCTAGCTAGCTAGCTAGCTAGCTAGTTTGTCAACGTTCGGCTGACGGGGTAGGTCGCTGTTATCGTAGTGGACTGTAGGATTCTTCGAATCGAAACTTCAAATTCTGGATCGGACTTTTTCTTTATTGTTCTGACTTGTTGCTGTGACGGTCTGTGACTGACTAAACACAGCGATCGGCCGTGCTTAGGTACAAAACTTCAGTGACTCACTAGCACCTGGGCAGGCGAGTCGGTTCGACCAATCACAGCGCGTAGTTTCCGGCGGGGTGAGGAAGGCGCGCGGGGTAATCGCGCCCGACTGGTGGAAATGTACGCTCTGTGATTGGCTGTTGAATCATGCAAAAATATTTTATTCTCAGTTCGATTTTCACTACGGGTGCTATGCTATATACAATATTTCTCGTAGTTATATACAATATTTTTCGTTCATCGACCGTAGTTCTACATAATACAATATAAATGTTTAATGTTCCTCGACGATGGCTGTCGTCAACAGTCTCCCCCCGGCGAAGGATCTCCGTAGCCTCTACTGGAAGGCAGCCTCGTTGCGACGTGCAGCGCGTCCTCTCCCTCTGGTCCGGGGAGAGTGCGGTATGAAGACTCTAACACGACGATCTTGGACGTGGGACGTTTAAAGGTCCCACCCTTTGTAGAGACTTCGACGTTACGTGTCACGTTGTCCGGCCCGGGAAACGTGCGTGTGATAATTCCCCGAGGCCAGACGTTCCGTGGCAGAGTAGGGTCAGCGATGATGACTACATCGCCGACCTTCGTTTCGCTTCGACGTTTGTGGTTGTCGGAGCGTGGCACAAGCGTCGGCAGGTATTCCCGTAGCCAGCGACGCCAGAAGTTGTCAGCCAGTGCTTGCGCGGCTCGCCATGTTCTTCGGTCGGCTTCACTGCAGGGCCCAACGTACGGCAGGCCCGTTGACGATCCCAGCAGGAAGTGGTTTGGCGTCAGCGCTTCCGGGTCCTCTGGGTCGACTGAAACATGAGTCAGTGGTCGAGCATTGACTGTGTTCTCGGCTTCAGCTAGTAGCGTCGCTAACACCTCTTCTTTCGGCGCCTTCTGGTGCAGAGTTGTTGATAGTGCAGTCTTCACTGAACGCACCATCCGCTCCCAAGCTCCTCCCTGATTCGGCGCCCCGGGTGAGATGTACTTCCAGGTCGTTCCGTACGCAAGGCCTGCTCGCGACAAGTCCGGCAACCATTCTTGATAGGCTCTTTTTAACTCTGCGTCTGCCCCTTTGAAGTTCGTTCCATTGTCAGAGTATATTACTGCGGGCCAACCTCGCCGAGCCGCCATCCTTCGGACCGCCATAATCGCGGAATCTGTTGAGAGCGACGATACTAACTCCAAGTGTATCGCCCTCGTAGTGAGGCACGTGAACAACGCTACCCAACGTTTCTCGTGGCGTCGTCCTATCGTCACGTTCATCGGGCCGAAGTAATCTAGGCCGCAGCAGCTGAAGGGTCGCTTGAAGGCTTCCAACCGTTCTCTCGGTAAGTCCCCGATCGGTGGGACTGTCGGTCGTGATTTCCTCAGTCGACATATCCGGCAGGACGCTGCTATCGATTTGACGGTGGGTCGAAGACGCACGATGAAATATTGTTGGCGAAGGTCGTTCACTACTCGTTCCGAGTTAGCGTGCCCGGCTCTCTTGTGAGCTCGCGCTATGAGCAGTTTCGTGAGAGGGTGTCGTCCGCTCAACACGACGGGTCGCTTCATCGTGTCGAATACATCGGCTTTGTTCACCCGTCCGTTGATTTTCAGTAGTCCGTCTTCTAATATTAAGTCGTAGCGGTATAACGGGCTCGATTTCGGTACGGCGAGTCCCCTCTTCACGTTCTGTCGCTCTTGCTCGAATGAGTCTTCTTGCGCTCTTTGTAGCCATAAATGAGTGGCTCGCTCGATATGTTCTTGTGACATTGCGGTCGTTATGCCTTGACAGCGTTGGATAAACCGCAGTACTTGAGCTGTCGTTCCAATCAAACGGTCGTATGAAGAAAACCGTTCTATGTCGGGTAGCGCCGAATCTTTCCTCGATTCTGTGACGACGTGTACTTCTTCTTCTTGAACGTCGTCTTGGTGGGTTTCCCATCGCGGCCATTCAGATTTCGGCCGTTTCAGAAACTCCGGTCCGCTGAACCAAACGTCTTCTTCTGTGGGGATGTGGCCTCCTCTCGTAGCGATGTCTGCGACGTTCAGATGAGTGGGGACCCATCGCCAGTCTGACGCTCTCGA
This sequence comes from Pyralis farinalis, assembly GCA_947507595.1. NCBI lineage: Eukaryota > Metazoa > Arthropoda > Insecta > Lepidoptera > Pyralidae > Pyralis > Pyralis farinalis. The sequence continues at coordinate 10,276,199 of OX382281.1, forward strand.
GGATTCTGTTATTTCCCCGAGTCGATGCGCGACGAATGGAGTGTACTTTCGGCTTCCGTTTCTCAACCAATGGAGTACTGTTTGAGAGTCGCTCCAGTAGTACGTGTCATCTATCTGAATGCGATGATCCTCTCTAATCGTTTTTGCGAGTCTCGCCCCGATCAGTGCCGCTTGGAGTTCTAAGCGAGGTATCGTCTGCGTCTTCAATGGCGTTACTTTCGCTCGTGCCGCTACCAATACCGTCTTCACTCCGCCGTCTCTCAGTTGCAGTCTCCAGTATGCTGTTGTCGCGTACGCTTCCTCGCTGGCATCGCAGAATACGTGTAGCTCCCTGCGGCATACGTCGCTCCCCCCGTCGTAGCTCCGGGTAATGTGCAGACGTCGTATTTCTTGTAGGCCAGCGAGCCATGCGTCGAAGTCGGACGCGATGTCTTCCGGTAGTGGTTCGTCCCATGCTAACTTGAGACGCCAAAGTCTCTGGAGCGCTATTTTGGCGGTGACGGTGTAGCAGCTTAGTAGCCCGAGCGGATCGTAAATGCTCATAACTGTGGATAGGGCTTCACGTTTCGTCGGTGGCCTTCCTCTCGTTCGGACTGCTTCCGGGACTTTGTGCAACGCCGTATTGAAGCTTAGGCTGTCTGTTTCTGAATTCCACAGCAACCCTAACATTTTCTCGGTTCCTCCAAGCGATGTGGTCGCAGCCTCCGTGCGTCTATCTTCCTTGGTGACGGCTAGAAGCTCTCGATTGTTGCTGTTCCATCCGCGTAAGTGAAAGTCAGCTTTCTTGTGGACTTCGTTCACTTGTTCGATGACTGCTTTCGCTCGTTCGATGTCGTCGAAGCTTTCTACGAAATCGTCCATATAATGCGACTCCGTTATAGGCCGTAGAGCAGCTGGGTGTGTGTCCCGGTGATTGTGTGCATTCTTGTTTCGCACACTATGCGCCAGGAATGGTGAACTGGAAGCTCCGAAGATCATCGATGTCATCTTGTATTCAATGGGAGTATCGGTCGGATGCTCGCGCCACAAGAACATTTGTGCGGGTTGATCTTCTTTTCGGATTTTCACCCTTAAAAACATTTCTTCGATGTCAGCTGTCACGGCGTGCGCACCTTCTCGAAACCGGAACATGATCGAAATGATCGATCGCAACATGTCAGGCCCCTGTAGTAGGTGGTCGTTCAGACACGATCCGTGAGTCTTGGCCGCTGCATCCAGTACCACTCTCACTTTGCCTGGTTTGTTCAGGTTGCGTACTGCAAAGTGAGGCAGGTACCATGCTCGAGGGCTGGTTTTTTCCGTTCCGTCGCATCGCTCGGCGTAGCCCTTTTCGATCATGTTGTTGATCTTCGCGTAGTATTGTTCTTTTTCTTCTTGATTCTTTTCTAATTTCGCTTCGAGATTCTTCAGTCTTTTTAATGCGGCATTGTAGCTTGGCGGCAGCTTGGCGTCGTCTTCTCGCCACGGCAGACCCACTTCGTAGTGTCCGTTTGTGTAGCGTATCGTTTTCTCGAATAATTCGACGGCTCGCTTGTCTTCACTTTTCATGTGTTGTGAAGTGAGCGAGACTCCTAATGCGTCGAGTTGGAAGTGATTCGCTACCAAATCTTCCAATGATTCGTCTTCTGTGGTGTAGGCAGTGGTGTGTAAGACGTGCTGCTTTGGTTTCAGTGCTACGCTCTTCGCTGTCCCGTGAATCACCCAGCCGAGTTCGGTTCTCGAGGCGGCCGGTTCCTTGGGTCCTTTGCAGCGCAGCTCTCTGGTTACGATGAGTGGCCAGTTGTCGATGCCGATCAGCAGCTTAGGCTTCGCGTCGGTGTAGATCACGTCGTTCGCGTTGAGACCGCTGAGGTGTCGCAGGTTCAGCACCTCAGCTGGTATGGACTGCGGCGTGAGATCTAAGCCTCGTATCGTTCTCGCGGCGATGTTGAAGCTGTTTCTGCTGCTCGTCCCCCTGATGGTGATGTTGACTCGGCGGCTCTTCATGTCGCATCGTTCCGAGTTGATGCCTTTCACTTCGAGGCGCGTACTTGGTCCATCTGCACCGATTTGTTGCGCCAGTTCGTCGTCCATCAGTGTGACGGTGGAGCCTTCATCAAACAGCGCGTAGGTTTCGACGCTGTTGTGCCTTCCCGAGATTGTCACGCGACAGATCTTGAGCTTCACATCGTTGCGTGTGGCCGTCGAAGTCACCGTTGCGGCTTCCGTGGTGTCGCTCTCATCTGTGGTGACGTCTTCCTTTTTCTTCTCGGCGTGTAACAGTTGATGATGTGGTCGTTTGCAGCCCTCCTTACCGCACGCTCTCCTTTTGCAGTTGTTACGACGATGGCGACTGGCAATGCATTTGAAGCACAGCCCTTCCTTTTTGACGACTTCCCATCGTTCGTCGGAATGCAGGTTCTTGAATTTCCCACAGTCCGGTAGTGTATGTGGTTCTTTACACACCGGACAATGTTGTGGGCTTTCTTCGTTGGTTGTGGTTGCGGTGTACGTCAGCTTCTTTTTCGCTTCTGTTCGTGAGGCGATGCGAGGCGGCTCTCGCTTCTGTTGGCTTGACGTGCAGAATCCATGTTTGAGGGTGCGGTCAGCTTCCCTCATCAAAAAGGCAGCCAGTTTGACGACGTCTGCATCGGAGCTTGGATGTTCTTCAGCGTAGTCACACCATCTTGATTTTAAGTGTGGGCTGATTTTCTCAAGCACCTCTCGAACAAGCAGCGGGTTGTGTAGGTAGTTGCGTTCGATGTTGCTCAGGACGGCGACGATGTTTTGCACTTTCACAGCGAAGGCGTTCAGGTCCATTGCGGTCGGACCCAGTCGTGGCAGACGTCGTACATCATCGAAGGCCAAGTCGAGTAAGATTTCTGGCCTTCCATAACACTGTTCTAGTGTTTTCATGACGACGTCTGGATGTGTAGCGGCGCTTAATAACGGCGCTACTGTAGCGCGGGCCTCTCCTCGTAGACAGTTGCGAAGTCTTGCAAGGTTTTCTGTCGCTGTGAACTTGTATGCTTGCGTAGTTTCTTTCATCGCTGCGGCGAATTGAATCCACTCCGATGGTGAGCCCGAGAACATTGGTAGATCGGTTGCTTGTCGTGGCGGCGGGCGTGACGATATCATTTTTTCGAAAGTGCTGGCTAGTTGATCTATTTTGCGGCTTCTCGGCGTTGGCGATCGTTTCCGTACTTGTTGTGTTTGTACTTGAGGCGTCGGCTTCCAATCGAATCTCGCTCTTCTCTCCTGCGTGAAAGTGGTGGCTTGAGCTTGATCCGTTGTTTCGACTGGCTCTAGTACTGAGTGAGCGCTTGGCGGCTCCCCCCGTTCAGTCGCTGCGGCGTCTGGGGTAGTCTCGTTCAACCAGGCGTGCACTCGTTCGATATTTTCGGCTGGCTCGTTTCCTTCCTCTGGAGAGCTGTCTTCATCTTCGAGCTCGGCGAGGTCGGCGTCCAATTTCTTCTTAATGAGCTCAGCTTCTATTTCTAGCTCCTTGCGCCGAATAACGGCGAGGCGTTCCTCCGCTTCGAACCGTAGACGGGCGGCGGCGCTCGACGTCGATCGTGTCGAGCGGGCGGTGCGTGACCGGGCCTTGCTGGTCGTCGGTACGGTCGTCGACGCCGGCAGCGTTCGATATTGCCCGCGTGTCGATGCGGCGGTGGGGCGCACTTCGGTCTGTTCTGTGCGTGCGGCGGCGTGCGGTCGCGGAGCGGCGTCGGTAGCGCTCCTATGCGGCGGCGGTGCTGTCGCGTTCGATGGTGACGGCGAGCGTGGTGGTTCGTTGAAGACACGTTGCCGGGATTCTTCAGCTCCATTTTGGCTTCTCGTAGTCACCATGATGTTCCGTTTCACTGTTTCTTGATTTTTCGATCCGGCTCGGAAGGACCACGCTGTCAACGTTCGGCTGACGGGGTAGGTCGCTGTTATCGTAGTGGACTGTAGGACTGTAGGATTCTTCGAATCGAAACTTCAAATTCTGGATCGGACTTTTTCTTTATTGTTCTGACTTGTTGCTGTGACGGTCTGTGACTGACTAAACACAGCGATCGGCCGTGCTTAGGTACAAAACTTCAGTGACTCACTAGCACCTGGGCAGGCGAGTCGGTTCGACCAATCACAGCGCGTAGTTTCCGGCGGGGTGAGGAAGGCGCGCGGGGTAATCGCGCCCGACTGGTGGAAATGTACGCTCTGTGATTGGCTGTTGAATCATGCAAAAATATTTTATTCTCAGTTCGATTTTCACTACGGGTGCTATGCTATATACAATATTTCTCGTAGTTATATACAATATTTTTCGTTCATCGACCGTAGTTCTACATAATACAATATAAATGTTTAATGTTCCTCGACGATGGCTGTCGTCAACATAGTTAGTTAGTTATTATAAAGTATTTAGCTAGTTATTATAAAGTAAAATAATTACTTTAGGTATTTAACTAAAATGGATTTATGTTTATTGTTTTCAGGTGAAAGCGGCGTAAGCGGCGGCGGCGGCGGCGTGCGTGCGTGCGTGCGTGCGTGCGTGCGTGCGTGCGTGCGTGCGTGCGTGCGTGCGTGCGTGCGTGCGTGCGTGCGTGCGTGCGTGCGTGATTCATATTCAGAACAGGATGGGGATGAATGCAGCTATATAATATAATACTTACTTATACAGTGTACACACAGGTGAGTAGTGATTAGTGATAGTGTTTGTTTGTTTGTTTGTTGTGTTGTGGGAGTCGGGCAGTCGGGCGGGGATATAATGTATATCTACAGATTGATTGATCGATCGATCTATATAAGAAGAAACTTTTCGTATATAGTGAACGTTTGTTAGCCCTGAAAAGGGCTTTTTGCGAAGTGTCGTCTGTACGTGTGGCGGGCGGGCGGGCGTCGTCGTCGAAGACATCGCGATCATCGCCGCGGCCGTCGCACCAGCAGCAGCTACAGTTTTTGTTGTTGTTATTATTATTATTATTAATAATAATAATAACAAGAAAAAAAAAAGCAGCAAGCGCTAGAGACGACGGCCACCGGGCGGGGATCGCGATCGCGATAGGTCGGCGAGCGTGCACAAACCTAACACACCGACGACGACGACGACAACACCACCACGACCACAGCACGAGACACTGCACGGGCACCCACCGCAGCGCACACACAGCTTGCATGCGGCGCAGGCGGGCGGAGGCGGCGGCGGCGGCGCGAAGGTGAATTACTTCTTGGCGGCTGCGGCTTTCTTCGCGGCGGGCTTCGACTTTGGAGTGGCGGCTGCCTTCTTCGGTTTGGGCGCTTTGGGTTTCTTGGTTGGAGGTTTGGCGCTCTTCTTCGCCTTCGGCGCGGCGGCCTTGGCTTTTGCGGGTGCGGCGGCCTTTTTGGCGGCGGGCTTCTTCTTGGCGGCGGCAGCTTTCTTGTCTTTAGTGGCAGCCTTCGCGCCTTTACTGGGCGACGAAGCGGACGAGGAGGCGGCCGCGGAAGGCTTCTTGGATTTCGCAGCGGCGGCCTTCTTCGACTTGGCTGCCGACGAAGCGGCGCCTCTGCCGCCAGCTTTACCACCACCGGATGCCGGTTTCTTCGACGCGGAAGACTTGGATTCCAATTTGAAGGATCCCGACGCTCCTTTGCCTTTGGTCTGGATGAGCGCGCCGGATTCGACGGCGCTCTTCAAGTATTTCCTTATGAAAGGTGCCAATTTCTCGGCGTCAACCTTGTATTGGGCTGCGATGTATTTCTTGATAGCTTGAAGCGACGATCCACTTCGCTCCTTCAGCTCCTTGATGGCGTTTGTGACCATTTCAGAAGTCTTCGGGTGCGTAGGCTTTGCTTTGGCTTTTTTCACTCCGCTCGCGGCGGACGCCTTGGGCTGCTTCTTCGCCGGGGTAGCGGGAGCGGGCGTCTCTGATGCTACAGCTGTGTCTGCCATCTCGTAGGTAGGTATGTTGTGGTGGTGTCTATTTAACAACGGTCAGTCAGTCGTCAACGCGGACGTAGCGAGTGCAGTCGCAATGTAATCGTTGAAAACTAACACGAGAAGTGTCCGATGGCTGGCGCCAGCATCGCGCGAGCGACCCCCGCAAGCAGAGCAATACTGTAACGCGGTCGCGAGTGTCGTGAGACGTTTTCTCGTATCAAAAGTTCTAACTTTTCACTTACACGCATCGAAATAAATTGTTTTTTAACAATTTATCTTTCAGTTTTATACAATTTTATTTTACAAACTGAATCTCATTGAATACTGCTACCGTGCAAATATTACTTCGACATGTTCGCGTACACATTTACCGAGATATACACGTTTATATTCGTCGTGATATATCCCTAGCACCTAGGGTCCGCTTCAAAAGTTATTTTTCTTTATAAAACATGAGCGGTTCGTGAATAAATATCGTTAGGACAACAGCGAATAATCCAATCTTCGAATGTGACAATATTTCGCATTCATAATGCTATATTGCAACGTATTATGACACTGTCAACTCGGGGGTCGTAAAACACGCGCAGACCTAGCCAGCGTCTGCTCGATCAGTACGGGCTTCTCTCCTATGTCCAGAAGTTTGATACCTTCGCGATAGTGTAATATTCCAAAGGCATCGTTCTACATATTTATCGATCAAAATATTTACACAAACAATGGTCGAGTGAGCGCTCGTTGCCGCCGATGAAAGTTACCCGCATGTACGCGCAAACGCGGCAGTCCGCCGTTTAGACATTACGCAGCAGCAAGCATACTCAACTCTATCTGCACTCCTTATGTCTCGTTAATTTAATTTATATGTATATATATATATATATATATATATGAAACACATACACTTTAGTAATACTATAGAGGGGTAACGTTAAAGTGAACAGTATCTACGCAACACACGTAAACTTTATAGGTAATAATAACAAACGCATCGAGCACTGTCTGAGACAGCAGGCAGAGAGAGCTGAAAAAACATTATATATTTTATGTATGTATATATATACACCTACCTACCTATATATAATAAATAAATAAATAGGTATGCATATAAATCAAATTAGTTATTCGAACAAACAAAAATTTTTTCACTCTCGCGCGCGCGCTATTCTCATGAAGTATCGTACCGCGTGTATACACATACAACTTTAGTAGTGGTATTATTATTAGTAGTAGTAGTAGTAGTAGTAGTAGTAGTAGTAGTGAGGGGGGGGGGGGGGGCTACCTACCTACCTAGGTAGGTAGGTACTTATTAATATTATTGTATATGCGCATGGATAAACGTGAAAACATACTGTTGTAATAGTAGTAGGTAGGTTGTATGTATGTATGTATGTATAAAAGATAAGATAGATTGATTGAAAGTAGAAACAATATCATAACGGCAATGAACAATATGCGGCCCTGAAAAGGGCCTTTTGTTATCACGTATCACGACGTATAGGAAGATGGATATCTATCTATCTTCTTAACCGCCGAAACCGTACAGAGTGCGTCCTTGGCGTTTCAGGGCGTAGACTACATCCATAGCGGTGACGGTCTTCCTCTTGGCGTGCTCCGTGTAAGTTACGGCGTCACGGATCACGTTCTCGAGGAACACTTTCAGCACGCCGCGCGTCTCTTCGTAGATGAGACCGGAGATACGTTTGACGCCGCCTCTGCGCGCTAAACGACGGATGGCTGGTTTTGTGATACCCTGGATGTTATCACGAAGCACTTTCCTGTGTCGCTTGGCTCCTCCCTTTCCCAAGCCTTTTCCACCTTTACCGCGACCGGTCATCCTATCGATTGAATTCGACTACAAAACAGACAGACAGTGAACGAACGAACGAAACGAGCGAACGGCGCGAGTTGTTGCACACTAATGGTTTCGAACTGGCGCTAGCGCCCGTATATATAGAGACAAGCCGTAGCAGGGCACGATCGGGTTTTGTGCGCGATAAAAGCCGAATATGAGATATTACTATATATATATATATATATATATATATATATATATATATATATATATATATATATATTTATTTATTTTTCTCTCTGTAATATATTTTTGTATGCAATATTAAATAATGATATTTTTAAAGGTAATACTTATATATAAGTATATATTATACATATTGATATTAGAGTTATGAATGTTAAAGAAGCGAGTGAGATATGTAAGGATCGAGTCACGTGGCGCTCGGTTCACTCTGCCTACCCCGCAAGGGATTTGGCGTGAAGTTATAGATAGATAGATATTAGAGTTTTATACGATATGCATATGCTTTCACATCTCTCTGTCAATCACAACAAGGTGTAATAATACTTTTACATGCGTGTACTATGAGTTTATTATCTTAGTTTACGTTAAGTAATAGTAGTGCCTGCGTACTGTTCGTAGACAATCAATATTTTATTTTATTTTTTAACGTGCGGTGTGGTGTGTTAGTTTATTGTAGAACAAATAAAAACAATATTGATAAACATGCGGCCCTGAAAAGGGCCTTTTGATATGAAAGAAAACGTTGGTGTTCGTGTGGCACGACACACTGGTGTGTGTGTTTTTGTTGTACGCACACTTACAGCCAGCGGCTTAGGCGCGTTCACCGCGAATCCTGCGCGCCAGCTGGATGTCTTTCGGCATTATCGTCACGCGTTTAGCGTGAATGGCGCACAGGTTGGTGTCTTCGAATAGACCGACGAGGTACGCCTCGCTGGCCTCCTGGAGAGCCATAACCGCCGAACTTTGGAAACGCAGATCGGTCTTAAAGTCTTGAGCGATCTCGCGCACCAAACGCTGGAACGGCAGTTTGCGGATGAGAAGCTCCGTGCTCTTCTGATAGCGACGAATCTCACGGAGGGCGACGGTGCCGGGCCTGTAGCGATGAGGCTTCTTCACACCGCCGGTGGCCGGTGCGCTCTTGCGAGCCGCCTTGGTCGCCAACTGTTTACGCGGAGCTTTACCTCCGGTAGATTTACGAGCGGTCTGCTTAGTACGGGCCATGTCGATGCACTAACGCGAACGAACAGATATGAAAAGAGTGGGGAAAACGCGACGCGAATACGTGTGTCGT